>OX422208.1:249199686-250667186 GCA_949130495.1 Sambucus nigra
CTTATTGACATCGTACACATCCCATTCGCCCTTCTCCGTATGGAGGAACGATCTGATCGATGCTCTGTTGAAGACCAAGGAATGATTCAGATATCTAGTCGTAGTCGTGGATTACTTCACCAATTAGGTAGAGGTCAAGCCCTGGCGTAGATGCCGTACAAAAAATTCTTCCATTTTATATAAAAGAACATTATTTTTTGTTATGGGATGTCGTATGCCTTCATCACGAATCATGGTACCTAGTTCAATAACAAAGATTTCAAGGATTATTGCATACGTTCAAAGATTCATAAACTGCACTCAACACCTGGTCCCTATAATCCAACGAGTAGAAAGAGGTTATGAACGAAAATATACTGGATGAAATGAAGAAAAGGCTCGATATTGCCAAGGGGAACTGGATCAATGAGTTACAGAGTGTTCTTTCGAGAATGAGAACAGGAAAGACTCCATTCATGTTGGTATTTGGTACTGAAGTGATAGTGCCAACTGAGATTTTAACTTACCAAGGAGCAATTTGATGATAAGACTCGATCCAGACCTCGTTAAATAATTAAGGGAGAGCGTAACACCATGGGTATCATCTTTCCAACAAAGGACTGCTCGATTTTACAATAAAATGGTAGAACCAATAACTTTAAAGGAAGGTTAATACATGCTCAAGTAGTTCACTTGGAAATGAAACAAGATGAAATCCAATTGGCACGGACCGTACAGAGTATAAATTATCGTATGACCTAAAACTTACAGAATTGAGACGTTGGAAGGTGAGTTTAAGAGCCTATGTAACGTCGATCACCTGAGAAAGTATTACCAACGATGAGAAGATTATAGATTGAAAGGTTAAAAAACTTAACTACAAGTGGTGGCTAAGAATTTGGTCAAGCAAAATAATTGGCAGAAAGTCAAAACATACACATGCATAAAGATAATAAATCGAATTGTAATGCCACGACCTGGGTTTGGGTCACTGTTGGTTCAAACCTCACCGAATCAAGGCGTTAAATGGGGTGGGGGAAAGTCCAATTTTTATTATTTAAGAAAAACCCAACAATTGCACCACTTGTTAAGGATTAAATTATCGGTTTTAATTTGAGAAAGAAGATTACCACATTAAGTAATTAAGTTAATCAACAAGGTTTATATATGAAAATTCGATTAATACAACAATAGTAATTAAATGAAAAATAAATCATAGTTATCCCTGTATTATTACATCACACGGCCAAAGGCCCGAATAAAAGATTTAAATATCCCAAATTTCGATATTTCAAAAGATAATTTTAAATAAAGTTATAGATGATCTAACGATGATGAATGTCCTCTGGGGTCTTACCATCGTCCTTCCCGGTGACCCTACTCAATGTACCTGGGGTGGGGGTGGGGGTTTTTTACATAAAAAGTAGGGGTGAATGAACGCTCAGCAGGGTGGGTAATACCGAGCTATACATTTTCTACAAAAATACTTTAAATATAACATGTATTTTTATTAATTCAGAAAATGTGTAGAATTTAGATAGCGTTAATGCAACTACCATGCAATGCACTCGAGCGATGTGCTCATACCCATACTTAACCATTTTATACCTCCCTTCGAGTCTAGAGACTAATTAACCATATTTTATTCCTTAGTCTCCTTTTTATCCCATTTCATTAGGTTATCCTATATACATTTTGGAGCATAACCCTAATAATTTCCTTTTTCATTATCTTTTCTCAAAATCTTTCAATATCCACATACTTTAACGGACTCCACGTCGTCGGTATGCTAACATATACTTTGGCCAGTGATTTGGGTCTTTCATCCCAAGACTCCGGGCCCTTCTAAAAAATTATTACTGTCATCCGAGTCCATATTAATGTGTTTTAACATTTTTGCTAATGTCCATATTATTACGTCATTTTACCGCACCAAAACAAAACAAATAATTAGTGGCAAAAAAAATTGTCACCAAAAATATTTTGTGATGAAAAACATTTCGCCAATCGTCCATCACGAAAGCCCCATCACTAAAGGTTCTAGTGAGAAAATACAAATTTTGTTACCAAATAGAACACTTTTTGGTGGCAAAATATTCTCTGTCACATAATAGTAGGATTTTAGTGACAAAATTATTTGTAGCCAAATATCTTGTTTTTTTATCACAAACTGCAAATTTTGTCACCTAATGTATAGGAGAATATGCAAAAGGATAACCATTTGGTGACAAAATTAATATACTTCGAGGACAACATATTTTGGACATGAAATGAAATTTATTATCAAAAAATTAGAAATTTAGAACTCCTAATTTTTTTTAATTTTAATTTCATTTCTCATGTAGATATTCAGTCAAATAAATAATAATTATAGAATCAACTAAATTTCATCGACGTTATATAAGTAATCAACTACCATCATATACATAATCAAAATTGAGGTTCAAAAGATTATATAATTAAATACGAAAGCATTAGTAAAAATATCTCAAAACCATTGATCAATTACAAAGTAGCATACACCGTTTGTTACAACACATCCACTAAGGCATTAGTTTCTAACTTTATATTTTCTAAGGCATAAGTTTCTAATCAATTACAAAGTAGCCTCCAAAAAATAATTTCCAACAAGTTTGTTAAGTTCTCCTTCCATCTTCATGATCATCCCAAAAATAATTTCCAAAAAAGCATCATCACAACATCCCAATCTGCAATTCAAAAAGTACCCAGGCATTAGTTTCTAACTTTATAAGTCTATTAAAAATTGATAAATAGAATAACATCAACTAAGAAATAACACACATTAGTCTAAACATCAAAAAATTATGAAATTTTATTTTATTTTTAATATTTTAAAGAAAATTGGCACAAACTCCTTTGTTTATGGACTAAAACCACCCTCTTAAATTAAAAAATAAAAAAGTCAAGAAATCCAATGACAATCCACCAAAATTCCCCTTCCTCTGATTTAAAAGAAAAGGTAATAGCATCGCCAATATTTAAAAAAAATTGGCAGAGTTTCCATTGTTCATAGACTAAAACCACCTTGTCAAATTAAAATATAAAAAAATCAAGAAACCCAACGACAATCCACCAAAATATCCCTTCCACTGATTCAACAAATAAGGTAATAACTACATCAATATAGCTATTAAATAAGTCAAAGGATGTGAATCCAACAAATTAATTTTAATAAATTCAACATTAAAATTATTAAACCTTACCACATTGTAAATGTGAGAGGAAGAGAACCCAATGATTTTAAAGCATCACACATTTTGTCGAATCCAGATTAACAAGCGTCTAAATGTACCAGACGTTCATCACGAGCCTACATTCCTGTGATTGTGATACCTTTGAAAAATTAATATAACATTAGATTCAAATGCAAAAAAAAAATGATAGCTGTGATTATTAGTGTGGTTCCCAATCAAAACCTATAAGCCTCTCCATAAAAAAAATGATACTTGTTTGGAACAAACACAAAACCCACAAATTAGTCCACCATATTGTACAGTCTTATGATTATTAATATAGTTTGGTGTTCTTGCAAAAAATAAATAAGATATTACAAAAATAAGGCATTGCCTCTTTCCATGTAGGTGTAACAGAAAATAGATGAGTATCCTTAGATAGTTTCCAGTAATGCCCAAAAGGATCTGTTATTTCTGGAATTCATAAAAGAGATGACAAATAGATTGAGATATTACCCAATATTGATTGAAATATAACTTCCCCTTCCCCTTATAGACATTATTTTTCCATCCACTTTTTGCATGTCCTTTATCCTACAGTGTTACGAAATTCAAGGGAACGCAGATTTGGAACTGACTATATATAAATTATTTGTGTGCATCTCTAGCCGTATATATAATGGAATAGATATCATGTATCTCTAGCTATTTACTTGTATGCATCTCTAGTTGTGAAAAACCGGCTATACAATCTATATATATAAACTGACCTGTGCGCGTCTATATCTATTCCTGGTTGTGTGCGCCTCTTCCAAAAGAGAGTGAGACAAGACCAAAACGGCCAGAGTTGAGTGTGCATATCTAACTGTTATGCACCAGAGCCAGAGAAGAAGTAGTATCTTTTCAGTCTATATAGTCTCTAGATGTTTAGGAAGGAAAGATGACTATTTATATTTGGAGGAAAACAAATTGAGGGTTCAGAAGAATAGGTATCTGAGAAGATTTCGTAATTTTTTTTACTAATAAGTGAGGAAATTTTTTTTATCACAAATTAATTTTTTTGTAATAAATTTATTTGTCACTAAATGTACGATAATTTTGTCACGAATAGATAAGTCTAACATTCTAATGCGAGGGAACAGTGGCGCCAAAATATTTATGATAATTTGGTGACAAATATTATTAACTCGTCACCAATTTAACATCATCTCGTACAATTCATGATGAAATTAATTTTCCTCATATAAAGGTAATTTTTAGGGACAAAATTACTTTTGTCTACATTTTTTTTTATCACTAATAATTCATTCTGTTGTAGTGCCGTTTTATCATTTCTACGGTTCATATCACCATTTCATCTTGTCAGCATGACATTTTGTCTCCTTTATCCCTTTTTCACAAGAACCCACCGAAAAGGTCTAACAAGAAAGTCTGGCCATTAGGAACCTCATTCTTATCAAAATTATCGCTTTACCCATATTCATCATAACCTTATAACAAACGTACTTGGTTGATTATGACACTAAAAATCAACATTTATTTCAAAATCATCCTTTATGATTTTGTGTTCAAAAATCATACTTCATCAATTTGTGTTTCACTACATAAAATACATTTAATCATTTGAAGAGCATCTTAGCAAAATATCTACTACCTTGCCCTATTATCACATGTAACCTTAAATATTATTTTTTCTTCATTTTTACAATATTTATAACACTTTTTAGGGTTGTTTTCCCACACTTTAATATTTTCTCATTAACTCCATTTTGAACATCATTTATCAAGTCTAGATGTCTTATACTAACATACTACATGTTTTTGCACATGTTAAGGCAGAATTCCAGCCTAGAAATCATCAAATATTAAACTAAACAAGTATTAGCACGGGCTTACATTTTATGTGCTTAGTCTTAATATTTCAAGGTTAAAAATATCATTTATTCCTCAAGACCCATTTAGGTTATATCTTCTTTAAAACTCCAATTTTTTTTTGCAAAACTTGAAAATACTAGAAAATATCTTCACTTTTTAACATTAAATCATATCTAGCATGCATCCTACATATTTTCATAGCATGAAACCATCAAAACTTAGAGAGAGAAAACCCATACCTTAAGGTTTCAAGAGGAGAACAAAGAAGAAGATTAAGATGGAAGCTCTAAACTCCAAAATACTTCAAAATTTCTTCAATTTTCTGCACTTCAAGAAAAATGACTCAAAAATATTTATCATGCATCCTATATATTTTCATAGTAAGAAACCATCAAAACTTATATAAAAAAAACCTACCTTAAGGTTTAAAGAGGAAAACTAAGAAGAAGGTGAAGATGGAAGCTCTAGACTCCAAAATACTTCAAAAGCTCTTAAGAAACTATCTTAAATGCTCCTACTTGCTCCAGTTAACCCAACTTCTACCTTAACCAGCCTTGTAAAGGAAGAATAAAGCTTGGAAATATTGCGAAAATGGTGTATTATAGTGTAGGTATGGTGTAACTATGGTGGAAATAGTTTCGGTATAAAGAATTGGTCTTAAAACTATATATATATATATATATATATATATATGGAGAGAGAGAGAGAGAGAGAGAGCTTATGGCTGATATAAAAAATGGGTGGGAAGAACTCACAATTTCTCTCTCTTTAATAACCCACAAAAACCCTAAAAATGATTTTATTTAAGGCCAAACCATAACAAACACGTTTTTGAATCTGCCTTGACCAGAAATCGACACCTCAACAACCCAATGGCCCACATGTTGACAACACATAAAGAAACGACCTAAGTTTGAATTTTCTGAACAGGTCATGCGAACGAGATCACTTCTTGTTCGAACGATAATCGAATATTATTCAAATGACATTTGAATGACTATCTAATGAGGCGGACAATCCTATACAGAGGTGGGTCAGAGGTGTGTCATTAGAATTTCATTTGAAGACCGTTCAAAAGAGGGACGAATCTCGTTTGAACCAAATGCCATTCATTCGAATGAGATAAAAATCTCCTCCGAACGACTCTCGTATTCATTTGAATGACATAAATAAACTTCCTATATAAGTTTTTTGCCATTCAGTTCCCAACTAGTTCTATAAAGGCCACATGAACATTCAAATATAGACAACATTCCACTTATTATTAGTCCAAGGTCCAAAGAGTTCTCCACAATTACAAATTATATGAGAAAGGGATTAAATCTCGGGCATGAGTATTACACAAATCATATTTGATTTCAAAACTAAAGGTAATAAAATTTCAATTGTTCATTATAAAACATGGAGATTAAAATATAAAAGATTTACAATGACATAAGATCAAGAGTACTAAGCCACATCCTCCGCTCCTGAAAAAATTTCAAAAGACTAGCCAGTCCCTTGTTTGACTTGGGAAGTAGGGGAAGTACGAACCTTAGCCATGACCATGTCCTAAGCAACTTTTAGAGAAACAGGAAGATTAGTCTCTTCAGCAACAATATGATCGCCTTCACTGATCTTATCTTCTTCAGCAATAGACTCGTCTACATCCATCGCCTCTCGCTTAGTTGCTAAAACCATTACTTCATCATCGACCCCATATTATGCCTAGAGGACTTCAATAATGTCAGGGTAATTATTAATTACCTTCTTCATTATCTCTTTGTATCCTTCTAGGAAGATTATCACCATGTCAATATTATATTTAGTAGAGGAATTATACTTCCTAACTCCCTCCTATTTAGCATAGGTAAGGGACTTATTTACTTTCTCTAAGGCCTCAATGGTTTTCTTAAGGGCCACATTAGCCTGAATGATATCCTCAGACTTCTTCTTGTGTGCCTCATCTAAAATCTTGATCTTCACAGCATCAGCTTCAATCGGGTCCTTCAGCTTCTTATCTCTGCCTCAAATTGGCTCAAGGCTTAAACTTCTGCCACAAGTTATTCATCATACTCTTTTAGATCAGTGCAGGACTTATCATAATCACCATGTGCAGTTTGTATCTCCTCATATATGGTCTTGTTATGGTTAAGGAGATCTGTATTAGCCTATCTCTCATCGTCATTATCATTCTGGTAAGATGCAATCTGCTCCATTAAGACAGTGAAACCCATCGCACCCTGAAAGAAAGGAAAAGAGATCGCCATAGTGAAAAATATTTTAGCAAAATTAAGGAAATGTAAATCGAGGTGAGAATTTACCACAAATATCCAATGTTGCATCATGTTTTATATCTCTCGGTATTAAAGCTCCTGAGGAATTGAAAGTCATGGGCATACACGTGGAAATTGAATACGTTAGTGATATTTTTTTGTGGTAGAATATAGAGTTAGCATTGTTTCTCAATTAGCCCAATGTCACTGGGTGATCGATATCAAAGATAAAGGGGTCCATATTAATAAAAGTGGAAAATGATCCCATACCTCAGACCCAATGTTAAGCAAGATTCCCATCGATTTAGACCCTCTCCTTGGGAATGTTGGCCTTTGGTTGTTTGTGATGGGCTTGAGATGCGGGACTTTACTCTTGCTCCATGGGGGTGGCACATCATCTGAGGGAATAACCTTCCACTTGCCCTTAGCCTTCGTAGCAGCAGCAACATGAGCTTCGACCTGCCTTCTGGCAGCATATTCAGCATTCTTACGGGCCGTAGCGTCAACCCTCTTCTCAACCTCATCCTTATTTTTTTCCCCTAGCATCGACATCATCATTGACCTTGTTCTTTTTTGCCTCAGCATCAATCTTCCTTTTTCCTACCAATATCTATAGTGGCATGGTCAATCGCTAGGAATCATTGCAGATGAGGGCTAAACATGAAAATTCGACGAACTGGGAGTAGAAGCTGTAAAAAACACGTCATTCAACTTAGGTCAAACTGGTAAGCTAAAGATGAGAAGATAAAGAAAAACCTTTTCCCTTCTTCTACCTACTCGGTTGGTCTTTCTTGCTCATCTGTCCCTTCTTGCTTAATCCATTCTCTTTAGTAGGCATAAGTGTTACCCTCAACCACCAAGGTCATTTGATCATCTGTAGGGGGAGAACCTCGAAGAGGATTATGATACCCAAGGTTTATAAATTTTCACAAAGAGAAAAGATTCTCAGATTCGACTGGGTTTGGAGTAAAAGTGTTCAGTGCTAGCTACTTCAAGATGGTCGGTGATTTAGGAGTTCTCTTTTCTGCAAAAAGGTCGAGCAAAAGCAAAGTCAACACATAATAAGTCTACAAAGCACAAATTTAAGATATATAAGAATGCAATTTGTTCCACAACAGTTATGAGGGACCCAACAAGATCTCTTCTTTGCACCAAAACAAAACTCCCAATCACCTTTTATTTACACTAATTGATTTTTCTAGCTATGGTCCTTCACCATCTTTAGGTAGGACTTTTAGGGGGGAAAATAAAAATACCCATTGTCCTTGGGATTGCCATTGTCTTTCATGCAATATATGAATCTAAAAATGTCCCTAGTAATTTCAAAGTTAGTACGATCTTGCTAGTAAACCATTGACCCTATGATGGACCTATAAGCATTGGGTAAAAGTCGGGTTGAAGCCACTCCATAACCCCTCAGAATAAACCTTATGATCAGTTAAAGAAGAACCGGGCTCCTACTTGAAAGGAAAAAATTGGTAAGCATATCTCATCATCATTGGGCCGCTTATAGACTCTTTCATCACAGTTTTCGAGTCTTACAGAAACGCTAATGAGAATGTCATATTTATTCCTCAACTCCTCTAGCTCGTACTCAATGATATCACAACTATGATTTTGAGCATCAATAGTGGTTGGATCCCAATAATCAGAGTTCTCTGAAGTACTCTCCTCAATAAGAGGAACAACCACAGGAGATGTGAATGATCTAGACCTTTTAGGTACAACTCTCTTTGGAGAAACATCTAAGGTAACGATTGACAAGTCTGACACCGTATTCGCTAGTTTTTTACTAACCATAGGGTGGCTCACTTCAGTAATACCTAAGATTTTTAAGAATTCAGAAGAACTACGATCCACAGCTGGGGGCTGACGTGCAGACCCAATAGAAGAGACTACAGTGGCAGTATACCTAGGATGACCAGGTTGGTCCTCGGGTCGAATAACCTGGAGAGGTTTAGGGAACTTCCCAGCAATGATGTCAGGGCAAGTTTGCTATAATTCAGCCAAATACTCTACCCACATCTGAACGTGAGGCTCGTAACTCATTAAAGAATAGATTTGTGAGGCAATGCAGATTTAGGGATGAAAACCTAAAAAGCCTTAAAAATGGAAATCCCTAGGCCAACCAACTCAATTGGCACCTAAAGTCACATAACTCTCCAGTTAAAAATCAACAACAACAAAAACTAATTGTAAACAGGTAAAAGAAAAATGGAATCGTGTGGAAATTTATGGAAATTTGCAGACGAAACCCCTAAGATGCAGCAGAAAAGAGAAACAACGTACCTGACACCCTAAAAGGTTGAAGATAACTCACGTAGTGGCTAATCTCTATCAACAAATGAGGGGAGGCAGGAAAAGCTTGTCGAAAAATAAGTTTTCAGTGAGAATCCAATCGGAGATGACAAAGGGAATGGAGAGTTAGCTGGAAATGAAAGAGTTTGGAAGCAAAAAACCTTTTCTCTCTCTAAAAATGCTGGTGTGAGGGAAATTGGTTTGCAATGTTGGAAAGAATTTCAAATTTGGGTTTTATACTTTCAAAGTGGCAGTCATTACCTTTGTTAGTATGTCGCATGACATCGTGCCTGTGGAAAGTAGCAAGCACTCTCCAGAACTGACGCATGCTGCCCCGGCAGGCGTGTTATAATCACGTCTAAAACAATCCTCAGCGCTCAACACGTGTCCAAATCAACATTTTAAGAAAAACACCATAAGTCAATCAGATCGGTGTGCGCCCAGAAGATTCTAAGCCAATCAGAATTCAAAAATCCGATAATACTCTTCTATTAATAATTCATTCTTGCGATTCCCCCAATAATTGTTCATAATATCTAATGCTCCAGAGAACCAGCTACTAGTTCCAATCATGAGTAAAATCTTATGGGCTTTTGTTATACCATAAATATGGAACAGCTCATGATCCATTCCGAAGATAACACATGGTCTCTTCCATAATAGTAATGAGGTCGGCTCAGTAATGAATTTAGTCAGCCATAGTTATGAGGTTAGCCAGATAGTCACAGCAGTCCGTCTTAACATTGTCAGTTTACTATTAGCTAACATTGTTAGCTAGCACCCTCAAAGCAGCCGTGTACCATGTGATAAAGATGACGTCGTCAGAAGTAACATCACACACGCGTGTGGGAGATATTAAAATATTCCTCCCCCATGTGCGCATAACAAATCCCTGATTATCTCCCCCTACTTACATGTAAAGGTGTAATTTCCTAACCTATAAAGGCACGATGCATGTCCCACTACTCTCTTTATCCAATAACAATCTGTAAATAGCACATTATCCCTCATTATAAACAGATCGAGATATAATCTTTCGACTGTTATGCTACCCATTTCTAGAGTGAGCACGAGGGGTTGTAATAACTATTCATCCCTGGCTTTTTTCCATTAGAATCAATATAATCAAACACTACTCCTATGGACATAGGCACCGCTTTGGGACGAACCACATAAATTTGATTTCCATCTCTTTCCTTCATCTCTCTATTATTTGCTATAGATTAGTACTACTACGATTTGTATCTCTTTATTGTTATAGTTTATAATTAGTGTACAATTGCTAAGCACTACACTAAAAAGGTCAAATTGTCACCTTTCAGCCAGCCACCCTTGTCACGGTCATTGATCGTGATAAAAAAATACGTGTTTTTTATCATGGTCAATGACCGTGACAACCTTATAAAAGTGTCACGGTCAAAGACCGTGACAGGTCCGTGATAACTTAGTCAGTAAAAAAACCTTCACTCTTCTTTTTTCCCACCGTTTTCACTTCCCTCTTTTTTTCTCTCTCTAAGAGACTCCTCTATCTCTCTAGGATTTTCAGGTTGGTTTTTTCCTCTCTTTCTCTTTCCTTTGTATGTATGTGTGTGTATTTGTGTGTAAGTGTGTGTATATATATGTGTGTGTGTGTGTGTATGTGTGTGGGGGGCGGTGTACGTGTGCATGTAAGGGGCGTGCATGTGTGTATGGTGGGGGGAGGGGGCGGGGGGTGGTGGGGTGGTGGGGAATGGGGTATGAGGGTGGGCTATGTGTGTGTGTGCGTGTGGGGGGGGTTGATTGGGGACTTGAAATTAATGTTTAGTTTAGGACTTGAAATTAATGTGTAAATACCCAAATATAAGTATAAATACCCAAATATTGTTGGCTAATACATAATGATTCTCCCCATGTTTAAGAGGCTTAAGGTTCAATCTGAGATTTTTCTCACGGAATAGTCATAATAGGCATTGGAATTCGGACTTATAATTATTATTGTTAATTTAATCATGACTTTAATTGGATATAAATGAGTTAGGAGCCTTTAGATTACCCTTATTCATTGTTGGTTTTGAATTAGTAAGCAGTTAGTTTGAATTGATGTTTAGGATTTTTAGTAATTGTACATATTAGATGTTGTTGTCTTGGAATACAAAATTAAGTTGTTAAACATTAATATTACACCGTGACAGTTGAAATGGACAAATTGATTAATAAAATATAGTTTTAATTGTAACTTCAATTGTATATCTTTAATGATGATATATTTATAAGACGTGATGAAATTAATTTATTGAGTACGGGATACACATTTGTTGGTTTGTCGTTGTTGCTGCTATTAGATTACAGTGGACCAATGTTGGGTTGGTTAATTTTGGAAGTGGCATGACCACTAGATTATTGTCTAAATAGGGGGGGACTTTCAAACTTTTTTCTAAAATTAATTTGTGTCATAAACCATATATTATTAATTCATATATACGATAATTAAATGAAACATACTTGAAATTACATATAGTGCGCATAGATACTTGCCTTCAAGTTCTTATGCGTACGCATTCAATAGCCTTTAAACCCGTTCGAGAGTCATTACCCCTGTAATGAGATCTCTCAAATTGTCCCTTTTGGACAGTTTGGGTCTGCATAATTTTTTTATAATAATATTCTTAATGGCTTAAACTTGTTACTTTTACAAGAAGTTCTGCAGTCGTATCCTATTGTTCTCTGGGTACATACTAGATTGGCAAGTGTGAGTGTTATTTCAATTGATAAACTGAAATAACACTCACGTTTTCAAATCTACGTCGTGTGCTTAGAGAACTATTGGGATATGCTGCCGAATTTTTCTCAAATTGTAACAATGTGAATGAGTTGTTAAGTATATTACAGAAATATGCGGTCTTAAATGGGATAGGACCACTCACCCTTTAGAGGAGATGGAGAAAATAGGAATTAATATTATAAATTGAATTTGAATTTGAATTTGAAATTTAAAAATCTAATATAAATAAGACATAATTAAATGAAACATACTATATATCTAAGTTTTATTTATACTAATCCACGAATATATGCTTCTTACCTTTAATAGGTGATTGTTTGTAGTAGCTGTAATGGGATATCCTAAATATAAAGAGTGGATGGGTGAGACAAATAGAATGGGGGATGTGTTTCGCAGACGTGCTAATGAATTTGTGAAATACTCAAAGAGATGTCATAATAATGAAGAGTTTTCATGTCCATGTACTAGGTGTGAGACTGGTAAGGTGTTTGAGTGGAAAACAGTTTAACTACATTTGTTAAGATGGGGTATGCAAGATAATTATTGATTTTGGAGTTTTCATCGGGAATTGAAAGTTCCTTTTATCCCCGAGCAACCTTCACAACAACCTTCAACAAGTAGGATATATGTAGAAGGGGATGACATAGATCACAATATGTTAGAGGATTTAATTGATGACGCATATGGCGTTCATGAAGTGGAAGAGAATGAGTTCACAGACGATGTATAAGGTTCAGGTGCTCGTGAAGATATCAGGATAAATCTTAACCATGACTACCAAAGTTTAAAATTTAAGGTGACACAACTGTTATACTCTGGTTGTGAGAAAGATGAACCAACTTTACATGCCATGGTTGGTTTTCATAGTTTAAAGACCCAATACGGTTTGTCTGGCAATAGCATGAAAGGAATTCTAAATTGGGTGAAGGGATTGCAACCCAAGGAGAATACACTTCCAAATAGCTATCATGTTATGAAGAATGATTTGAAAGGTTTGGGAATGAAGTATAAAGAGATTAATGCTTGTGTGTATGACTGAATACTATACTAAAAGGAGTATAAAACTCTCGACCGGTGTCCGGTATGCGATGAACCTAGATATGTTCAATCTATTGGCAAGGAAGGCATAAGATCAAAAGTGCCAAAAAAAGTGTTGAAATATTTTCCCGTTGGGCCAAGATTAAAGCAGTTTTTCACAATACAATGAATAGCGGAGGCAATGACTTGGCATGCTAGGGTAGAGATGGGGGATAATATCATGCGTTAACCTATTAATTCTAGAGCTTAGAGGAGGAGGAGTTATGAGTATCCTAATTTTGCTCGAGAACAGCGTAACATTCGTTTGGCTATATCAACATATTGTTTCAATCCATTTGGAAATCTAAGCACCAATTAGAGTGTATGGCAAGTGATCCTAGCCCCACTCAACCTCCCTCTTTCACAGTGTATGAGACCTAAATTTTCGATGTTGTCTTTATTGTAACCCGAGCCAAAGGCACCAAGTGATGACATCAATATCTAACTGGATCCTTTATTAGAAGAATTAAATGAGTTGTGGAAAGAGGGTGTGCAAGTATTTGACTCTTTTAGAAAAGAAGAGTTTACGCTGAAAGCTATGTTGATGTGGGCAATTCATGATTTCCAGCTTATAGGACATTATCCGGTTGTGTAGTACATGGTTATTTGGGGTATCCTATATGTGGAGAGGAGATTGAATATCTTCGTCTCCCCGCTAGATCAAAAATGTATATCATTGCCATAGGAGGTTTTTACCTCCCGCTCATAGTTTCTGATTTGAGAAAGGTTCCAATTTTTTATCGGTCGGGGTTGAACATAGGCTACCACCGAGAAAAATTTCAAGTTTAGAAATTGACAGTAAATCTTCTGATTGTGGCCCTAATATGCCAGGTAAGAATTCAAAATTTAAGAATGTCACGCATAAGAAGACCCCAACTGGGAATGAAACTAAGACAAGAAAGGCGTGGACTAGGAGATCAATTTTATTTGACTTGCCTTATTAGAATAATAACTCGGTGCGCTATGTATTGGATGTGATGCATACAGAGAAGAACATCGCTAAACATATTATGGGCACATGCCTTGGGGAAGTCATTCGAAAGATGGAGAAAATGCTCGAAAAGACGTTAAGTCATTGAAACTTAAGCCACAACTATTGTTGAAAGAAGATAGTAGGGGAAGGACAATAATTTCCCCTGGTACGTTTACTATGACGTGTGGGGAAAAGAAGGTGTTTTTAGACACAATATCTAATTTGAAGGTTCCATCTTATTTTTCGTCCAATTTTCAAAGGATTGTGAATTATGCTACCCATGATTTACATAAGTGTAAGTCCCAAGATTGGCATGTGATCATGCAATTGGTTCCTCTATTGTTTAAGCACTATTTCTCCAAGCACAAGGGTTTATGGAGGAATATTATGAAAATTAGTATATGCTTCTCACTTTTATGTGAGAAGGTAGTCAATCAAAAACACATAGTGGCCGTAAAATTGATGGTGATCGAAGCGATTTGTGTGTTGGAGATGTACTTTCCCCAATCATTCTTTGACATAAGTGTTCACTTTTTAGTACACCTATACGACAAGGCACTTCTTTTCGGTCCAGTTAGATATCGGTGGATGTATCCGTTTGAAATATTGATGAAATTTTTCAAAGATTACGCCAAGAATACACGATATATTGCAGGATCAATTGCAAAGGCACTGTGGAGTCATCAATCTATACTTGGGAATATATTCCTGACTCAACCAGCGTTGATGACATTGATGAGTTCATCGATGAGGGTAGTCATGTGATGGGTAAACGAGTGAAATTAACGAGTTTTCAACATGAACAAGTAGCTCGTTGACACACATGAAGATGTGAAGAATGGAAAAAGTAAGTTTAAATTATTATAAGTTATACATTATTTTAGATTATTTTATACATGATTAATTTTGTAATACGTTTGTCACATTAATTTTATGCAGAAAATATGAAGCCTGTGAGAATAATAAAAGATGAAAAATAATGGCACAATCAGACAGCAAATTTAGGTTATGGTTGTCACACGAGGTAATTATAATGAATATGGCTATTATATAACGTTACATTACAATAAAACTTTACAACTAACCTAATTAATTTATCTATATTCTCATCTCTTAAAGACGGGTGATGCAATATCAAGGCTTGCTCGTCTAGCGACTGGACCCTTATTCATGACAGAAGAGTACAAAAAGTATCGATTGAACGGTTACATATTTGGTGCAAAGGTGTACGAGGAAAGTACAAATGTACAGAACTCGGGCATTTCATACAAGTGTTGATACCAAATTTAATCTGCTGACGTGGACCAATCATACGAAGACACCTGGCTATCTACATAGCAATAACAGACCTCTCCGAGGAACTCACAGGCTCCGAGGAACATACCTCTCCGAGGAACTCACAGGCTCCGAGGAACATACCTCTCCGAGGAACTCACAGGCTCCGAGGAACTCTTGAATACCAGGAAGATCAACATACCCGAGTTACTCAGACGGTCCGAGCTGCATCTCGGCCACAGCACTGATTGCCAGATAACGAACAGTCCAACTGGTTCATTAAATGATTATCCTTGACGCACAAGCCTAAGGGCATTAAATGTATTACCCTTTCATATGTATATCATTTAATGTATCGACCCTTTCATGTACAGCCTCAGGGCTATAAATACCTTGTATCATCCTCATTCAAGGGGACCGGAATTTCTTGAGAGAACTTGTAATCAAGAATTCCACAAACACTCAGCAATAACATAACAGTGGACGTAGGCTTTATTCCTAGCCGAACCACTTTAAAAATCTTTGTCTCATATATGTTTGATGTGAATGTTTATCTTCATCTTCAATCTCATCCTCATCATTTATCTGCTGTTGACGCCACTAAAATGGCAGTGGCCATTTTCTGTCTTCAACAGATTGGCGCCGTCTGTGGGAACGTGTTACAAGCGTTGTTCTCCACCAAAAGCTAAGTTTTTATTTTCTCTACGTATAATCAATTATACATACATCTTTTGATTCGATCATGATTTTTATGTTTATATACATAAATTAATTGTCCAATTTTTATCTGCAAATTGTTGCATATCATGATTTTTTTAAACTGTTAGATTTATCCTTATTTAAAAATCTGAAAAATAGTAGATTTCATAAATCATAACTCTTTGCTTGATTCTCAAGTTTTAATTTTATATCATGGAATAAATATTTTAAATAATTACATATGCCAATATATGCGACGATGATAAGATTTGATCATTTTCATTGTTGATTTTGAAATAAATTTTGTAAGCTATTTGATGTCTATTCAAATTCCCATCATATTTTTAATAAAAGAATGGGAAAAGGTTAAAGACAATGAAAAGTCTTCTCATGGAAATCATGACCCATATATATTCTCTCTCTTCAAGTTTGAGTCTCTTTGCATTCACAAGTTTGAGACTCTTTGCATTCATTTTTATGAATTATATAATTAATTTGGTTCATCTTCCATCTATGTCAATAAAGTCAAATTGATTGATTTTTTATTTGGTAATAACTTTAATCATTCACCATATTTTTATCTCTCCAAATTGGGAATATGAAGGGATCAATATAAAAAATAATTTTTTCTCACCTGAAAAATCATTACCCACCTCTTGTAAAAGAGGATCAGTAAAATAATCATGACCATATCAAGACTCTGGGCACAAATTTAATATTTTGGCCCCTCGTTCATCACATCACAAGGTTTCTTTGTCGAAATCACATGATCTATTGGATTATATAGTTATTCGTTTAATTAACATTCTTAAGGCCTAAATTTTACATTGAATGTTATTTTTTTGATCTCAAGATTCGAGATATTCTAGTCATCCAACCATATATTTTATAATTTGAGATATCCTTAAATGTTGGTCGGCAACATCCATGTTGTTTGTCGGCAGGACTAGAATCTTGGGGTATTAAGAAATGCTAAGCACCCCTGATATTTTGAAATTAATATTTTTATTTCTCAAGCATATACATATCATATATTGATTGGATGAGTAAATCATTCTCATGACTAATCAATTCAGCCTACACAAATGGTAGAGCAAGATATTAATTTTTACAGGTACAAGATTCAACTCCGACGAATGCTCGGAAATAATCTTACTCTTCTGAAAAATATTATCATAGTTCGGCAGTATGAAATTTCACCTCAGCGAGGAACTATTGATTTTATTATTGCCCAGATATCTGCTCCAGCACAAATTATTCTATATATCCATTGGGATTCATATTCTATATTCATCTCAACATGGAGCTCGGCGAGATACTTATTATCATATTCAGCTTTGAAGAGAACTATAACATTTATTATATTTCACCCCCAATGGATAGTTGGTCGGGGTAATTCTTATTTATATGCAGGCCCAGCAAAGTTCTCGGTCATATTCTTATGTTCTGGAAAATATTATTCTTATTCGGCAGTATACAATTATGCCTCGACAAGATACTTATTCATCTTTAAGGAGAATTACAACATTCGTTCGGATAATTCTTATTTATATTCAGGCCTAACAACGTTCTCGGCCATATTCTTATGTTCTGAAAGATCTTATTCTTGTTCGGCATTATATGATTCTATCTCGACTGATCGGCGAGGCACTTTATTATTTTTAATTATTCTTTATATCTATTTGGATGCATATTCTATTCTTACTTCAGCATGGAGCCCAACATTTATTATATCTTATTCAGCTTCAAGGATGTTTCCAGCATTTATATTATCTTATTCCCAACGAATCTGTTGGTTAGCGCTGAGGAGATTTCCAGCATTTATATTATCTTATTCCCAACGAATCTGTTGGTTAGCGCCGAGGAGATTTCCAGCATTTATATTATCTTATTCCCAACGAATCTGTTGGTTAGCGCCGAGGAAGTCTTCAGCATTTATATTATCTTATTCCCAACGAATCTGTTGGTTACCGCCGAGGAGGTCTTCAGCATTTATATTATCTTATTCCCAACGAATCTGTTGGTCATCGCCGAGGAAGTCTCTAGCATTTGTATTATCTTATTCCCAACAAATCTGTTGGTCAGCGCCAAGGAGGTCTCCAGTATTTATATTATCTTATTCCCAACAATCTGTTGGTCAGCTGCGAGGAAGTCTTCATCATTTATTATCAATTACCACCAACTCTAATCGGTAGATAAAATCCAACTCCGGTTGGTAGACAAAATCCAACTCCGGTTGGTAGATAAAATCCAACTTCGGTTGGTAGAAAAAATCCAACTCCGGTTGGTAGATAAAATCCAACTCCGGTTGGTATTGGTCGATAAATCTCATTCAAAGTTCACATTCCACAGTTGGGGGCTTATATTACAGATATATTTGTTCATTTGGTGGCACATTCTTATATCATCATGCAGTCGAACATCAAATTCAACCCCGACTAATCAGGAGATATATTGAAGTTCAAGAGGAATATTGAAGTTCAGGAGATATATTGAAGTTCAGGAGGAATATTGAAGTTCAGGAGGTATATTGAAGTTCAGGAGGAATATTGAAGTTCAGGAGATATACTGAACTATATTGAAATTCAAGAGGTGTATTCAGAAGTATCATGACATGATGAAAGAAAGCGACAAGTATTCCACCGAGGAACTCTGTCAGACCAGAAATTTGAAGACGAGGTACCTACATGGAGATTATATGTAGATGGATCATCTTGCACAGCTGGTTGTGGAGCAGGGATTGTTTTAAACACCCCAGATGATATTGACATGGAGTATGCCTTGAGATTCCAATTCAAAGCTTCCAATAATGAGGCTGAGTATGATGCTATGATAGCAGGTTTTCATTTGGCGAAAGTCATGGAGGCACGGCAAGTAATTGTTTTCAGTGATTCTCAATTAATTGAATCAAATGATGGGAATATATGCAGTGAAGGGAGAGTCGATGGTCAAGTACCATGCAAAGGTGATGGAGTTATTGACAGAATTTGATGCTATTCAATTGGTGAGGACACCGAGGATGGAGAATGCTAGAGCAGACGCATTGGCCCGACTAGCATCAGCTACTCGTACCGAGATGCGAAGAACTATACCGATTGAAGTATTAGAAGGTCGGAGCATAGATGAAGATCTGACAATGAATGTGATTACCCTTGATTTAGGACCATCTTGGATGGATCCCATCAGGAAATATATTGAAGAGGGTGGATTGCCGGAGGACAAACTCGCTGCCAAGAAACTGAAATATAAAGTTGCTCGGTATGTGTTAACTAATGGTATTTTATATAGACGAGGAATTATGGCAGGTTTGTAGAGATGTGTACATTCCTCCGAGGTGAAAGAATTGATTAAAGAGATCCATGAAGGGTCCTGTGGAGCCCATGTAGCAGGTCGGACACTTTTGCAAAAGGTGATGACGCAGAGATACTACTGGCCGGCGATGAGAGCTAACTATATAAGCCTATGCCAAGAAATGTGACAAGTGCCAACGCTTTTCCTCCATCCGAAGAATTCCACAAGCATTGTTGACACCCATAACTCCCTTTGGCCATTTGCCATATGGGGATTGATTTGGTTGGACCATTGCCGACGACTCGAGGAAGATTCAAATACCTCGTCATCACAGTAGATTATTTTACTAAGTGGATAGAAGCTGAGCCACTTATTGACATGACATACGAGAAGAAGAGTATCCAGCCCCGAGAAGAATCAAGCTATACAAGAGGAAATGAAGACCGAGCAAGAGAGAGATCTAGATCTCCTCATCGGGCAGAAGAAAAACAATAAATGAAGAATGTGTGTTGATTTCACCGATATCAACAAGGCAGTGGATGCTACCTCGGGACACGAACTGCTCATGGATATTTACTCTGGCTACAACTAGATTAAAATGAAACCTGAAGACATAACAACGGCTGATGAACAAGGTTTTTGCCGAGCAAATCAGTTGCAGTATGGAAGTCTATGTTGATGACATGCAAGAAAGCTGCTGATCATTTGGTTGACTTGAGTCAAACTTTTGATCAACTGGATAATTATCAAATGAAACTCAACCCGACGAAGTGCACATTTGGAGTACGAGAAGGAATGTTCCTCGAGTACATCATCAACCAGCGAGACGTTGAAGCAAATCCAGACAAGATCAAAGCCCTTTTAGGGTTGCGATCCCCAAAAACGAAAGAAGAGGTGCAGAGATCAGAT
Organism: Sambucus nigra; assembly: GCA_949130495.1. Lineage (NCBI taxonomy): Eukaryota > Viridiplantae > Streptophyta > Magnoliopsida > Dipsacales > Adoxaceae > Sambucus > Sambucus nigra. The sequence continues at coordinate 249,220,273 of OX422208.1, forward strand.
ACCCAAAGCTGGAAAAATTGGCAGTGGCATTAATTAAAGCAAGTAGAAGAAGGAGGCTGTGTTTCCAGGCCCATACCATGCATACCGACATGCCATTAATACAAGCTATAGCAAAGTTTACTGATCTTAATACTCACAAGAAACAAAAGTTGCTCGCTGATCAACCTGTGGATGTTACAGGATGCAATGCAGAAATGGTTGGGAGGATTTCTAATACTCCCGAGGAACAAAAGTTGCTCGCTGATCAACCTGTGGATGTTACAGGATGCAATGCAGAAATGGTTGGGAGGATTCCTAATACTCCCGAGAAACAAACATTGCTCGCTAATCAACCTGTGGATGTTACAGGATCAACAAAAAGTGCTCTAAGGAGCCATGCTCTACGGAGCCATGCTCTACGGAGCCATGCTCTAAGGAGCCATGCTCTACGGAGCCAAGCTCTACGGAGCAAAAGTGCTATAAGTAGCCAACCTCCTTTGGTTAGGAGGACAAGCTCTACGGAGCGCTCTACGGAGCAAAAGTGCTATAAGTAGCCAACCTCCTTTGGTTAGGAGGACAAGCTCTACGGAGCGCTCTACGGAGCAAAAGTGCTATAAGTAGCCAACCTCCTTTGGTTAGGAGGACAAGCTCTACGGAGCGCTCTACGGAGCAAAAGTGCTATAAGTAGCCAACCTCCTTTGGTTAGGAGGACATGCTCCAAGGAGCCAAAAAGTTCGAAAGAACCCTACTACTCCTTTGATTAGGAGGTGTATACCAGCATGATCAACTACGGTTGGTAAGACTTTATATACTCTCGTATTACAGCTTATGTTGGTCGGGAGGTAACATTATTATAAAAAGTTCTTTAAAGAACAAAATATTCCAAACTATACCAAGTATGGTTGGTCGGGGATAAAAACCCATCAACTGTAGTTGGTCGACAAACATTATTTATCCACCTTGGTTGGTTGGAAACACTTTGAATAAATTATACTCATTACTTTATTATTAAGTGATCGAGCAACATTACTAATACTTATAATTTTTTTGGTCGATGAACCATACAATATTGTTATGCAAGCACAAATAATAAAGTGTTTGATATTTACAAAACAATAGCAAATTCAAATTTGATATTAAATTGTGTACTAACTATTACATTGAGATTCCTACTCTATTGGTTTCTCTCCCTCTGATTTTGAAACAGGTTCCTCGCCAGCAGGAAGATCATCCAAAGCATAATGGGAATTTTATGAAGTTAAGATATTTCAGTATTCTGATGTTCATCACAGATGGTCTGTCCGAGCAACTCTTGCTCGTCCCCGAGCAGCTCTTGATCGTCCCCGAGCAGAGTCCACCACTAGCTCACAGAATGCAGAGATAATGCCCTTTATGTCCAACAAATCAAGAAGGTAGATCAAAAATTTCACGAGCACCGAGCAACACTGCAAAATAAAATACTCCATCCTTTCAAGTAAACCATCAAGCATGAAGCATTGGGGGCTTCTGTTGATACCAAATTTAATCTGCTGACGTGGACCAATCATACGAAGACACCTGGCTATCTACATAGCAACAACAGACCTCTTCGAGGAACTCACAGGCTCCGAGGAACATACCTCTCCGAGGAACTCACAGGCTCCGAGGAACATACCTCTCCGAGGAACTCACAGGCTCCGAGGAACTCTTGAATACCAGGAAGATCAACATACCCGAGTTACTCAGACGGTCCGAGCTGCATCTCGGCCACAGCACTGATTGCCAGATAACGAACAGTCCAACTGGTTCATTAAATGATTATCCTTGACGCACAAGCCTAAGGGCATTAAATGTATTACCCTTTCATATGTATATCATTTAATGTATCGACCCTTTCATGTACAGCCTCAGGGCTATAAATACCTTGTATCATCCTCATTCAAGGGGACCGGAATTTCTTGAGAGAACTTGTAATCAAGAATTCCACAAACACTCAGCAATAACATAACAGTGGACGTAGGCTTTATTCCTAGCCGAACCACTTTAAAAATCTTTGTCTCATATATGTTTGATGTGAATGTTTATCTTCATCTTCAATCTCATCCTCATCATTTATCTGCGGATCTTACTTTCTTTCGAGCGAGCGCAAAAGATAAAAATCTCGTTGAAGCTGAAATGACTTACTATGGTGTAATTAGAAATATATTATAATTGGACTATGTAATCTTCAAAAAGGTTGTATTTTACAGTGATTGGGTAAGAGTTGAGGATAAAAATGCTTGTAAAGTTTATCTTGGAACCAATTGATCATAATTGACTTGTCAAAGTTGAAGAGCAACGAACACGTGAGTGACGAGTCATTTGTTTGTGCATTTCAAAAGGTCAAGCAAGCGTTTTACTCGGAGTATATCAACAATGCGTCGTGGTCAATCATCCTACATGTGCCAAAGCGTCTAAACAATAGTGTGGATGACTTGACTGCTCCTACCGAATATCAATCCATTTTTTATGTTAACCCAAATTTGAAATAATTTTTAGATTTGTAATAAGTATTCCAATTATTGGACATCAATTTACTGCTTTTAATTCATTTGTACTTGATAATTTTCTATCTCTCTCTTTTTACTTTGTATGTGTGTGTGTGTGTGTGTGTTCAGGTGTGTGTGGGGGGGGGAGTTTTTAACTATTTTCTAAAATTACTTCGTGACACGACCCATTCGAGAGTGGCATAACCACATAATATATTTGTATGTCTTCTTCAGGTGTGTGTGTGTGTGTGTATGCAAGTGTGTGTGTGTGTGTGTGAAGGTGTGTTTGTATTCTTCTAATTCATTTGAATTTGTACTAATAACAATAATTTTTACAGAAAATCTCTCATTCACAAATTAAGTGAAGGATGATGATGATGATGATGATAATGATAATGATGATTTATTCTTCATGGCTCGGCAGTAGCGGAGGTGACGAGGGCTTCTCGGCCCATAGGCTCCCCGAATGGGGAAATTGGGAATAGTCATTGAGAATAAGACGGGCTTATTGATTAGATCCTTCGAGATGGTGAAGAAGATTATCATCCCGGGGTACACCAGTTAGAGGGAGGTTCCAAATGAGCTTAAGTTAGCTATTTGGGCGGCATTACAGGCAATTTCAATTTCAATTTCAATTTCAATTTCAATTTCAATTTCAATTTCAATTTCAATTTCAATTTCAATTTCAATTTTAATTTATATTTATATTTATATTTATTTGTGACTAACACTTACATTATTATTTTTTTGTATTTATTTGACAGGAACAATTTCGCCTGCCCCCAGAACTCCATGATTCTGTGTTGGAATAGTTAAGGGAGCAACACAAGACATGGAAGAAGAATTTATGGGCTCGGTACTTGGAAAGACCCGGGAGTCCATTATCAGAATGCGTGAGTCCGTCCCACCGAAGGAGCCGATCGCATTGGCACATTGGAAAAAGTTCATTGACAACGAGATCGTGGAGAGACAATTGGCATCTCGCCAATTGGGGAGGGAAAACCGGGCAAAAAAGATGAATGTGCACTACTCGAGTCGAACGTCTTATGAGAAGTGGAGCACAGGATGGTAAGTTTGTATTTTTCTATAATTATAGAAATATGTTATTCTGCATTATTTTACTTTGGGTTACTTACTAATTTTGCATTATTTTATCTCAAGGGATGGGGAGTGGCCCTGGGGGTAGGCAACATAGGCTCGATGCCTATGTGGCAATTCGAACGAAGAAGGACAAGGATAAGGAGGTGTCCCCGAGCGTCGCAGCCACGATTGTAAGTAATCCGACGGTTTAATTTTTTTGAATTACGTTACAATTTTTTTTATTTAGTTATTTAACTAATCGTTTTCTTTTTGTCATTTCAGGAAAAGCTTAAGGAAGTGCATGAGTTACAGTCTGATATCGATAAGGCATCTTTGTCCAGGATGCACTCAGCCAAGTGTTTGGCGCTAATCGCAAGGGGAGGACTAGGGGGTGAGCTTGCGGGTGGGAAAATCTAGGATCACCGAAATGGAGACAAGCAACACCAGGTTGGCCCGTGACGTGGACACACATGATGAGAAGTTATCATGGTTGGAGGCGAAAGTCTTAGATATGTACACATTCATGAAATGTCAGTTGCGTGGAAAGGTCAAGGGGAAGGAGAAGGTGGTGGAGGGGGAGGTGCAGAAGGACGAGGACGTGGACATCGCTTCTTCATCACCAATACGTGCAGACTCACCGCTTGATGATCAACTCCCCTACTTGGCTCCCGTCCAGCTGCCTAAGTCAACAATAGGTTGCCCGAGCATATTTTTATGTGACATATGATGCCAGCGGATAGCGAGGGGGTTGAAGAACCCGAACTTCATTGAGGGTATGCCGGTTCATGGACGTAACCTTCAAACCAAGGTTCTCGACATGCATATGATACATAAAAAGGAGAACTCCGCATTTTGGTTTCGCGAACAATGCGGTGTGACGCATATTGAGGGGTGTCTCAATGCGTATATCGTGTGGACTTCCTTCCTCCTCGAACCTACCCCAGACACTATGTCGTGACATTATTCGTATCTATTTCTATTTGGACACTTGGATTATATTTGAATTGTTTTGATTTGTTACAATATGGTTTGGATATGGATTGTATTTTTATTTTATCTGGATATGGAAATATATATACAATTAATTGGTGCATTCTTTCTACTTTATTTGGATATATATTGTTTGAACAGGTACAATTTTGCTATAACGGGTACAAATATACTGCTGAGTAGTGGCAGTAGCCGAACTGCCCGGCATATTTTTTTTAAATTCTGCTCAGATTTGTCATGGTCAGTGATCGTGACAAGTCCATGACAAATAAAAATTATCACGGACTTATCACGGTCAATGAGTGTGACAATTTTTTAAAGGTTGTCATGGGTTTGTCACGGTGTTTTACTGTGACAAACCTTGTCAAGGTCAAAGACCGTGATAGGTCTAACGAACTTATCACGATCAATGACCATGACAATTTAACAGATTTGGTGTAGTGAAGGCTTATTTAAGTAAACTAGTTTTAGATAATAACATACATCAATCACTATCTATACAATTTAAGACCAACTATGGATATAAATCATTCACTGTGCAAACAACTAAATATGTGTTCTAGTAAAAAAATTAATCAGTTTTGACTATTTGCAAAGATAAAATCCACTTTCATTCTCTTAACATTAATCATCTCTCTCTAACACCATTTTTTCTTCTTGACGTCGGTGGTCTTTGCGCGGCAGAAATCACCACAAAGTTGAAACTCTTTCTTCATCTCCCACTATATGTCTCTTCGTGAAGTTCCCCGTATATAAATCAAGCCTTCTTAAAGGCATCTCCCAACTTCAGTTCCGTATCTTACGCTCCATTCTCACCATCGACTTGCCAGCCATAGATTTATCATAAATATGCAATTTGGTCTGATATATACTAATTATTTGTGTGTTACGAGCGGTTTAACTTTGGTATGGAAAAAGTTTCATGTATGGTATATTAACAAAACCCACCTGACATAGATATGTATCGACCTATTGACAGTTTTCAATTTATGGGTATCCATTGTTTAAGACCAATCATGGATGTTAAGAGCCAGTTGGTAGGATAAAAGATGAATTTTTATATAATAAAATCATCTAAAGTCTTTAGGAAGAAGTCGGATTCAAAGATAATTGGGATAAGAGGATTATGTGTGTAAAAGTGGTGATCATTTAAAAAGCTCTGATACCAATTTGTAAAATATGACGGTGTGTGATTCCGATTTAAATTAATTCACAAGTTTTCAATTAAACCTTATTTAATTAGAGTATATTTTTAAACCTAATTAATTCAGACCCTAAACATGCAACTACGTTGTGCGTATGTCAAACCATAAATAAATAAAGCATGCGACAAATTTCAGGAAAAATCCTCGAAGGGAAAAACCTGTTATTTCTATAACTCTAACAAGTTTACAAGACCAGTGACTTACATACCAACTTGATTTCGCCCACAAGAGTAATGCATGGTGTCTTCGTCAAACCCTCAAAGTAACGGCTAGAAATCAGCAATGGTTCACACACAGCTATACCACAAGGACGCGCAGTCCAGACACGCAGTCCAAAATCTTCACAAGGCCTCCCTCCACAATAACACGCAACTATACGATTGTAGAGTTCTCCCCACAAAGAATGAACAAAAGTAAAGTGTGTTCTTGAACACCAAAAATAATTCACGAAATCATAAGGGATTTTTGTGAATTGAAGACAAAAGGGATGAAAACCCTAAAAGAAGAAGTTAAAAAGAATTTTGCAGATTCGCAGTTTTCTGTCTTTCAAAATGCTGGGACTTCTTAATGAAAACAAAATCATTTAATGAGTATTTATAAAAAATCGCGTCGCCTCGGTCGTTAGAACAAAAATGGGATCTCTCTCGAACGAAGGACATTTGTCGTTTGAATGACATCGTGCGACATCTAATGTCGTTCGAACGAGATGGGATCTCGCTTGAATGACCTGAGCGTCAAAATCGAGGAATGCTACAGGACTTAGAAAATTACTCATTCTCAAATTTTGACGAAAAAAGTCCACTCCAACACTTAGAAAATATTTTGTAAAAATATCCCAAAGCTTTCAGTACAAAGTTAAAGTATTTAAAACATAACCTTACCAAAGGAAACTTTGCAGAGGCTTTTTGATGAAGAACCTTGATATATTCGGATCCGTCTTGATGTAGATTGCTCTTGAACTTCTTCGATAGTTATAACGGTATACGACATAATTAATTGTAACAAACATTTATAAAAATATGTCCTTACAAATCTCCCCTCATGTCTATGCCGGAACATACATAAAAACATCTGAATTATCAAATGCCAAAATGCCTATACAAATCTACCCTCCCATGAATCTCAAAACTGAAAATGTACAAATTTGCAAGTTCTGAAACTTTTCTTCGAAAATCTTCATCAAATCTCAAAGCTTTTCTCATTAGGGTGTGCAGTATAATGATCTTCAATCTTTATACCTACACACATGAGATAAAGAAAAAACTTTTGTAACGTATCGAGTTTGAAATGATATAATAATAAATCATTAATAAATCAAATCTCCCCCATACTCCAAAAACTCTCCCATAAAATCATAATTCGTTCTCCCTTTTTTATTATATCCCCAATTAGACAGATAAGAAGAAACAAACTAAACATGGAGTGTCACGATAAAATATCATATCAAACTACGCGCATGCAAAGGTGTAACTCAAAAAATTCCACGAACTATTTTTTATTTTTCAATTTTTTCAAACAAAATAAGATACCAAAAATCACACCATGGATTTAAACTCAAACAACCAAGTCATGGAAACGGAATGAATGGGTGTGAACACATTCGATAGCTAAATAAACTCAATTAATCATATGTGCACGATGAATACGTGTACCCCTAACTAATGAACATCAAAAGTATCCTTAGGTGTAAAATTGTTGAATTTAGATGACATCGTCTTATACAAATCAAAAAATCGAAATCTAAATGATTTCCACACCAATAACGTCCAAAACTAGTTAGTGCTTTTTCAAGACTTTCAAGGACGTGCAAACCCGTTTTAATTCTCCATCCAAACTCCCTCATGCATATTTTCTTTTAAAGGTAATCTAAATTCTCAAACATTGGAGAATTGGTGCAAAAACCTAATGGCCCCTTTTTGGCATGAATTTCTTTTTATTGCCTCTAAAACATTTTGGGCCCTTTTAAACCTCTTTGGACCCCGGATAATAAAATTTCTCAATTTTTTAGGCCTGATATAATGGTGGCTTAGTATTCGTAAAGGCCAAATGAACCTTTCGCAACCCTTCCCCATTTTCAAATAAAGTACACAAACTCACAAAACGGTTCTTATATGCACAACTTTCTTATCATGTTTTATCGCGCTTGGTTCGTTTTAAGGATAGGATTGAGATGAAAACACCCAGCCAACATGTGATAAGACAAGCACAATAATCAAACAAATTCGTGCATGTGTGCAATAAAGGAAATCATGAGTCAAACATGTAGGAAGTAACACTTAATTACATCTCAATGACTTCAAACATTATAAAGCACAAAGATGACATGATATATTCTCTCAAAACACTGTAAAATAGTCACATGAAAAATGGAATGATGTTGTGACTCGGTCATCCTAAGTGTCCATCCATAAACGGTGTAAACAAAATACAAAACTCTTTTTGGATTTTTCAAAAAATTTATCAAAATAAAATCTTTTTGCATTTTTTGGAATTTTCAAAAATAAAAATCTAATACGAAAAGTACATGTCAACACACTAGCAAATATATATATCATGAAACCACAACTAGTGTAGGACAAACAAGAAAGCATAGTCATCTATATGATATGGCAAGAGAAGAATGATGTGCAAGCATGTGAGAATCAATAAGTCTAAAATCTAGCATATCCAAAAGAGATTTCCTAACCCAAATGGATGTGACTTGATGCATGGGAGTTTTGGGAACCAATAAAATACTAGACTTATACTTCCTAGGACTTCTTCCAAAATCAAAACAAAATATCCTTAGGTAACATTTCCTACCACAATATGAACATGTGTAAATGGGTGGAACGACACCTATGGGTTGACCTTTTCTAACATCCTTGAAATTGATTGACCCTCTAAAACAAACTATGGTTTTATCTTTAACACTCGAAGAATGAGAACAAAACGATCCATTACCATCACTATCAAACCTACTTGAATCGTTTAACTTCAAAATATTTTATTCAAGCAAAGAATTAGACTCTTCCAATTTAAGGGACGCCTTTTTCAAATTATCAACCATTCCTAAAAGGGTATCTCTCTCTCCCTCAATTAAAGTAAACTTTTCCCTAAGAGTCTTTTCACGTGCCACAAACTCGTCGATTAAAATATTTTTATCCTCTTTGGTACAAACACTAGAATTTTTAAAGTCCTCCAATTCTTTTTCAAAAAATAGGACTCTATCATCACTCTCCTTTTTGGACAATTTTAAATCATTAAATCTCGGTCCAAAGAAACAAGTTTCTCACGATAAAAATCTCTTTGATTTTGAACCATTTGCAAGTGATCCATAATGGATTTAAAACGAGAATTTTCTTTTTCCAAAAAATTAATTCTCTTAGCAAACGTCAAACTCAAACTATTTAAATCATCAAAATTCTGATTCGTGTCATAAAGGGGGGGGGGCATCCGATTACATAAGTGCTCCACTGAAAAAATTGCGATTTTTCAAAAAAAATCAATATCACACAAATTTTGTGAAAAATAGGAATACACAATAAAATAGTGTAACCTGCTCTGATACCAATTTGACGACGTGAGATGTCAAATTGTATCAAAAAAATAAATCCTTGAAAAATCAGGATCACGCGATAAATTAGCGTAACCTGCTCTGATACCAAATTTGTTAAAATGGTGATCGCTTAAAAACCTATGATACTAATTTGTAAAATATGACGGTGTGTGATACCGATTTAAATTAATTCGCAAGTTTCCAATTAAACCTTATTTAATTAGAGTCTATTTTTAAACCAAATTAATTCAGCCCCTAAACATACAACTACGTGTGTGCGTGTGTCAAACCATAAATAAATAAAGCATGCGACACAAATTTCTGGAAAAATCCTCGAAGGGCAAAACCTTTTATTTTTATAACTCTGACAAGTTTACAAGACCATTGACTTAAATACCATCTTGATTTTGCCCACAGGAGTAACGCACGGTGTCTTCGTCAAACCTTCAAAGTAACGGCTAGAAATCCACAGTGGTTCACACGCAGCTATACCACAAGGACGCGCAGTCCAGACACGCAATCTAAAATCTTCACAAGGACTCCCTCCACAATAGCACTCAGTTATCCGGTTGTAGAGTTCTCCCGACAAAGAATGAACAAAAGTAAAGTGTGTTCTGGAATACCAAAAACAATTCACCAAAGCATATGGGATTTTTGTGAATTAAAAACAAAAGGGATGAAAACCCTAAAAGAAGAAGTCAAAAAGACTTCTGCAGATTCGTAGTTTTCTGTCTTTCAAAATGCTGGGATTTCTTAATGAAAACGAAACCATTTAATGATTATTTATAGAAAATCGCGTCGCCTCGATCGTTAGAACGAAAATGGGATCTCGCTCGAATGAAGAACGCGTGTCGTTTGAACAACATCGTGTGACATCTAATGTCATTCGAACGAGATAGGATGTTTCTTGAACGACCTGGGCATTAAAATCGAGAAACGCTACAGGACTTAGAAAATTATTCATTCTCAAGTTTTGACAAAAAAAGTTCGCTTCAACACTTAGAAAATATTTTGTAAAAATATTCCAAAGCTCTAAGTGAAAAGTTAAGGTATTTAAAACATAACCTTACCAAAGTAAACTTTGCGGATGATTTTTTATGAAGAACCTTGATATATTCAGATTCGTCTTAATGTAGATTGCTCTTGAACTTCTTTGACGGTTGTAACGGTATACGACATAATTAATTGTGATGGACATTTATAAAAATATGTCCTTACAATGTGTCCTATAAATTTATACATAGAATGATTGAGTGGTAAATAAAGAATCGGCTAATCAAAAAGGGTGTGGGAGATATGATGAGGGGGTAAAAAATATGTGACACCTTACAAATCTGAATAGCAATAGTCACTTTAAGAGAAAGAAATACTTTTAGATAAAAGAGAGAGAACAATATTGAAACAAAGGCCTGGAGGGAGAGAGAATATGAAGTTACCTGAATGATGAATTAATTTGAAGAGTATGGTTTCAGTTTCGAGGTATGTTTTAAACGCATAGGTGGTCAAAAAATATTAATATGAAACGAAAAACGAGCAGAGTCTCTCTCTCTATATATATATATATATTAGGTCTATTAGTGTCAATTAAATTAATAATGAAGAAAATTAAACAAGCAACTTCCTTTTTCAACCATACTCATCCAACATAAACCAATAACAACCACAAGCCAATAAGCCAACAATGTTTATAATGTTCTCCCTTTAATCCATTTACTCAATTAATCCATTTTCAACAGCATAGAGAAAATAATCAAGGGATTAAACTAATCCATATACAATTAGATTCAATTTTAAATTTCAAGAGCATAAATTAATAAAAGGGGATTTTCATAAGTAAATAAGTGAATACATTTCAAGATTATAAACATGGGGTTAATCATCATTCATGCATTTTCATAAGCAAATAAGTAAATTAATTTTAAGATTATAAACATGGGGCTAATCAATATTCATGAATTTTCATAAGTAAATAAGTTCTAATTGTAAATCAACATGCTTAGAATTTCATTAATTAGTCATTTATCAAATGTATTACTCGTAAAGGTAAATAAACAATCCTAATTAGCACAACTATTGTTAATTTTATTTAAATCTCAAGTAAGTCTTAATTATTTAACATATATTCAAATAACATGAATCCCATATTTAATCTCAAACCCCAATATGCAAGTTTACTAGTTCATGGTTTAGTTTTCAACTTCATAAATTACTTTGCCTAAATTCCAATTTACAACATATATCATGTTTCAATTTTATCAAAAAAGGTTCACAACATAATAGTCCTCAAACCCTAAGGGTTACTTACAAATATAAAGCCTAAATTTAGGGTTGGGGTGAAATTAGAAAATGTATATATAAATGGAGATGAGTAGTCTAGTAACTTGCCTTTAGAATAGCCCAAAATTTTGATTTAATTTGGAAGAAATGAAGTTTTGAAAATCAGCCCTGAAACCCTCTTGAATCCTCTTGGAAATTTGTTTGAAAAGATGTAAATCCTCTCTTAAATCTTGACTTAAAATATAGGAAATTAATGTAGGGTTTTACATTTGTATTTATAATGAAATTTAGGAGAGGGATTAATGAGAGAGGGATGTTTTGTAAAAGTAAATAGTGGATTTAACGTTCTATCGAGAAAGAAAATGAAGATGCGTGCATTAAGGGAAAAGAGTGGGTTGAATCCTTTTTTAAACCAAAGCACCCATCATAGAGGCACCCAGCCCTGCTACAGCAGGTTGTACCACCCCCCACCCCCACCCACCCCACACACACACAAAAAATGGCACAATCCATTTTTATGCAATGCCATTAGTTTGTTTATGAGGTTAAATTCCCAATTCTCTTACGTGTCACGCACTCCTTCTAACCCTAAACTTTACTCGTAAGAAATGTACCAATGACCATCAGACCCTAGTTATTTTCCCCCAAATTCTCCATATATCCAAACCGCTTTACAATTTATAATAATAATCATTTATGACCTAAACTTCAAAATAATTGAACTTAAGCCCATAAAAAATTAACAATTTGTCAAATAAATTCTATAATTCTGATTAAATTCATTTCAACGTTAAATTATCATAAATGACTTTATATTCATAATTTAAATTATATGATTAATTGAAATTACCATTTAATTAATTAAATTAATTCCAATTAATTAATTATTAATTCCTCTTAAAATTATAAGGATTACGCTAGTATAATATGAAGAAAAAAGGATTCCCATAATAACTCAAACATATTTACTAAAAACATAATCAAATATAGGTAGCCCGACAAAGTTGACATTGTTTATGTGCACAAAATATACAAACAGGTAGAGAGACAGTTAGATAGATAAAATGAGCAATTGTCTCAACATCGAGTCATAAATAAATAATACGGTCTCAATTCCCATAAATAAACTTAACTAAATAAATAAACAGGACCAACATGGTCCATACAATCTCTGAAATAATAGAGTTTGAAAACTAAAATTCTGAAATGAAATAGAAAGTGAAGTTATGAATCAAATGAAAGACTGGATAGTGATGAAATGGAAAGTCTAAATCTCTTCAGGCCTACTGTTCGTGTCTATGAATGCTTGGAAAACATTTTATTTATTTTTGTTTAGGGCCCAAAAATTGTAATAAATAGCGTACAGTATCGATGCAGTAAAATCATGCAACTCATTTACGATAAGCATGTTAACTCGTAGACACTCACATGTAAAAGATACCTTACTCCTCATTATAAGTGAAATAACTAAATGAATGTTCCAACCCAAGACATAACTAACAATAAGTCTGAATTACTAATACACTGTATTGGAATTCAACTAACTACACGCGTAAAGAATACAATCCAATATCAGTTCCCACTTATGTCACTCGAAAGTAAGATACACACGATCTCATAAAAACATATTAACGTGATATAGTGTTCTTTAATTAAAGTGTCCATCACTGGGCCATATTAGTTTTATTATAAGTCTCATAATAACCATATTAAGGCATCAACCTTCGGGGATCTCGTTCCTCTATCGATAAACTCATAGGAGTCCCTCACTTTGTGAATTTTAAACATGCACACACATGATAATGGAGAATAACTACGCAATTGCACCATTATTTAGTCCCATATCAAAACCCATTTGACGGATCAAGTCATCCGTGTCTAACGTCACGAGACGGTGACTGACTAAAGGTATGATCAAATATATATTGACCTCCACAAAATCATGTGTCATCATCCAAGAATGTGGTACCTGGTCAAAAACCATTTAAATCAAATCATGACGGTTTAATTTCCCACGAGCCAAAGATGGTATGTTCACATCAACACATAATTTTTATATTTACATATATATAGTATAATAAATATAGCATAATGCATACTCTTAAAGAAGGGTGGACACAGGTTTAGCTTACTCTATATAGTAAGGATTTTGTGGTTGCTCAGGCCGACCCAGGCCCGAATTGGGCATAGTTATACCTACCCAAGCCCGCCCATATTGAACACCTTATTTCCCAAGCCCGTTACCCAGGATGGAAATGAAATATTATTTATTTTTTTACTTTTTTTAATTTATCTAACTTTTTATTTATAAGGAATATGTAAATTATAAAATAAAGTATAATTGCATATTAAATGTATATTGAAAACTTATCCTAACTATATCGGTATATTATGTTATTCCCCATATTAAAAGTTGAACATACAATAAGCTAAAAGCATAATAGCCTATTATATTATGTAAATAAACATATGATAACTATTAGGTCTCAGGTTGGGCCGGTTCGGGTTAGGCCTGTGTGGGCTTAAGAATGCTTACCCATGCCCATGAAAATTATCAGGCATGAAAATTTTGCCAAGCTCGCTTTTAGGGCGTATTTAATCATCCCAAGCCCTACATTTATATCCACCCTTACTCTCAAGTGTAGTCGAAAGTATCTCAATCGTCGTTACCAAATTGTTTAATTAATTAAAGGTTTGCTACTCTCAAACCCTAATTAAAACCCAACTTTGTGTCTCCTTAGTTTATCATTTTACAAACTATATATATATATATATATATATATATATATATATATATATATATATATATACACACACAAAGAAAACTAGAACTCGCTATAAAAAAACCTAAAATTCACCAAGTCTACAAGGTCAGATCGAGCCGCCATCCGGATTGAACCATCGGATCTGAGGTGCTGAGTTCATCCCCAAGGTCATTAATAGGGGCTCAAAACCCACAAAATTCATCCTAAAGCCTCTAACCAACGACCAAATCCCAACCTAAAAACATAAAAGGCGACGTATTAATGTTCCTAACATGTTTCTACATGGTTCAAACTGATTCCAACACAATCAAAGGTTCAGGTTTTCATAGTGTCAATTTAAACCCAACTTCGTCATCTTCTTTCAAGGTCAAATTAACATTCAATTTATAAAGCAGTCTTAAACATGGGTTTTAATATTAAAATCATATACCAATATGGATTAAACAAGGGTTCTCTACAAAATCTCCAAATTATAAATCAGATTATTAACCCATTAATAGTCTAAAATCTTAACTCGTATTATCCCAATAACAACATTATTAAAATAGCATTTTTACGTCCTAAACATTATTCTAATCCCAAATCAAATGATGATGAAATCATAAACAAATTATAAATTATTTAATGATGAAGAAAGAGATTGTTGGCTTGAATAATGAAAATGAGTGATTCCTTCTCTTTTGATCCTTTATTCCCCTTCAAAGTTCTCTTAATTCTCTTATGTTTTTAGGGTTATGAATTATGTGTAAAGTGTCTAATTAATGAGGGTTAACACCACTTAAATAACCTCAAACCCGCAGATCATCAAAAGGCCTAATTATAGGATTGTATATGAGCCCAAAATACTTCCCAAACTGGTCCAAAACTTTGCTCAAATGTATACTTACCCCGGGCCCAATCCAAAATATAAAAATATATTTTTGGGCATCCGTATCACTCTATAGTCTGGTATAAAGGGTAATACCTCACAGCGTAAAATAAAATACACACATAATTATTTTACGTGTAACCACACATAGTCAAATCTCATATAATTATTATCACCAATTAATTATTTCTAACATGTGGTAAAAATCATATAACATGAAAATTTTAATTATTATTTAAATTATACATTTTATTATTACCATTTCACAAAAATAATAATCACTCCCGTTATTAATTGATTTCTCATTTAATAAATAAATAAATACCCCAAAAATATGGGTATTACACTCATGGTACCGAGTTTTATCTTAGTACAAAATATAATAATAATGATACAGAAAGTTGTATCACACTCGCATCTCACATGGAGGACATTACTCGGTTATGAGAGAGAGAAACTCAACTTTATATGAAGTTTTTTCCCAATTATCCAAGACTCCTTAGATTATTCTTAGTTTTTGTTTTGTTTTTTTTAGCGCAATATCTTCGATCTAACTGCATGATAGCATATCGCCCTTAATAATTTTCCAGCAAGTTGGTTTAGGTCTACCTCTGCCACTAGCATTACCATCGATATTAATCAAACCACTCGTACTTATGGGGGCATTGGTTAATCTACATTGGACATATCCAAACCGTCTAACGTGATTTTCTATTATTTCTCTTATATAAGAGCTACTTATAATCTTTCATGGATATGTTCATTTTTTATTTGATCATTTTAGGTTTTACCAAACATCCATCTTACCATTCGCGTATCTGTCATGATCAATTTTTAACATATTGTTCTTGATTATCCAATATCTATCATATATTACATAAAATGTTCGTTGTTCATCGTAAGGCCATAAATGAACCTTGTTGAGTTGAGCTCGAGCCAAGCCTAGTCAAGCTTTATTCTTAGATGGGTCTGAGATCATGTTTAAGTTCGACTAGTTTTCTTAAAGAACGAGTCAATCTCGAATTATAAATGAGTCGAGCTCGAATCATAAATTTGTCAATCTTGTAAATCTCGATTTTGAGGGGTCTAATAGAGTTCGTTTAAGCCTTAACAGGCTAAACGAGTCGAACTAAGCTAATTGAGCTCAATTTTTTAAACGACTCGAGTTCGAGTTATTCGTAAATAACTCGATTCATTTGCAATCATATTCACAAGTATACGTCTATCACATAATACACCAGTAGTACTTCTCCATTTAACCTAACATGATTTTATCATATTGGAAATTTCAGTATGATTATCCCCTTCTCTTTGGATAATCGAGACTAAAAACTAAAATGATAACTCTTAAGTATCTCTTGATCCTGATGATTCACCACATCATCTTTGTCCCCCTACTATTATTAAAATTTTACTCCATATACTTGTTTTAGTCTTACTTATTCTAAACCCTATTTTTTATGAGGTTTTTCTCCACCATTAAATTGAAAATTTATCCATGCTTTGGTTTCATGCATTAGAACAATATCAACCGCTGAAAATATACATGATGACACCCCATCTTTTTTTTAGTCAATTCATAGAGATGAAAAGTGCAAGAACTTACTCTTGAACTTTGACGGAGACCTATAGTACTTATAAATTACTATTTTTCATGTTTTTATTCTTGATATAGTCATGTCCTGTCAATAATATTTTAGTCACATCAATATATATACTAGTAACTCCTTTTTATTTAAAACTCGGCATATTATATCTCTAGGTACTACATCATGCGTCTCATCTAAGTCTATAGAAATCATATGAAGATATTTATTTTTATCTTTGTATATTTCCATTAAACTCCTCAATACGTCGATAACTTCAACTGTTAACTTCCCAGGCATAATTATAAATTAATTATTGGATATGATTGTTTTCAATATTAATCTACACCACAAATCGAAAATGGTCACGGAAAACTGGTCACGATACTGGATCGTGACCAGGTGGTCATGGCCTATGAGCATGACCAGAGTCAAAGAACATATGACCACGTATTTGACCACTCACCATCATAACACAAACTAGACATATTCACGGCCACAAACCGTTACCACTGTGGTCACGGATACGGTCCGTGACAACAGCGTTGTGCAGCTAAATTTCTCGCCAACAATGGGCACGGTCTATGATCGTAACCAAGGCCATGACCAAGTTAAGGTTTTTAGTTGCTATGGGTCATGGCTTTGGGCCGTGACCATTTGAAATGGGTCCCGTTTGTTGGTCATAGCTCTGGACTGTGATCACAAAGCGTGACCTATGAATTTTTTTCACGTCATCAATATAGTCATAAACACCTTGCACGATATCACTGTAACTAATACGAACTAATTGTGTAGTCATGGGACACTCGATTTGAGAATAGGGCTACAAATTTTAAATAAGCAGACTTAGGGTTGAAAACATGTCCCTAGAAATGGAAAAACCAAAAAAAGCCCCAAATAACCCCACAAGGGGCATAAACACCTCACACGGGACAAATGTAACTTGAAGAAACTGATCGTGTAGTCACGGGACGCTCGATTTGAGAATAGAACAAAATTTATAAATAAGTAGACTTAGGCTTGAAAACATGCCCTGGAAATGAAAAACTTAAAACAGTCCCCAAACGACGCTGCAAGGGGAATGAACACCTCGTATGAGATCAATGTAACTCATAGAAACTGACTGTGTAGTCACAAGACTCCCGGTTTGAGAATGGGACTAAAATTTACAAATAAGCAGACTTATGCTTGAAAACATGCCCCTATAAATAAAAAAAATAAAATAAAAAACGTCCCTATAAGGAGCATAAACACCTCTCACGGATCAATGTAATTCATGAAAACTGACTGCATAGTCACGGGATGCCCGGTTTGATAATAGGACTAAAATTTACCTATAAGTAGACTTAGGCTTGAAAACATGCCCCTAGAAACGGAAAATCCAAATCAGTCCCAAACGACCCTATATGGGGCACGAACACCTCACACGGGACCAATATAACTCATAAAAACTAATCGCGTAGTCACGGAACACTCGGTTTAAGGATAGGACTAAAATTTACAAATAAGCAGATTTAGGCTTGAAAACATGCCCATAGAAATAAAAAAAATCCAAAACATCCCCTAAACGACCCTGAAAGGGGCACGAACATCTCGCATAGGACAAATGTAACTCGTAGGAACTGGCCACGTAGTCACGAGATGTCCGATTTGAGAATAAGCATACTTAGGCTTCAAAACATGCCCCTAAAATGAAAATTCCAAAATGGCCCCGCAAGGGGCACGAACACCTCGCACGGGGCCAATATACCCGTAGGAACTAACTGCGTAGTCACGGGATGCCGGATTTTAGAACAGGACTAAAATTTACTAATAATCAAAATTAGTCTTAAAAAATGCCCTTATAAATAGAAAACCCAAAACAACCCCAAAGGGCTCTGTAAGGGACACGAACACCTCACACAGGACCAACGTAACTCGTAAAAACCGATCATGTAGTCACGGGATGCTCAATTTGTAAATAGGACTAAAATTTATAAATAAGAAGACTTAGGCTTAAAAACATGCTCTTAGAAATGAAAAACTCAAAACAGTCCAAACGGTCCCATAAGGGGCACGAACACCTCGCACGAGACCAATATAAATCGTAAAAATTGATTGTGTAGTCATGGGACGTCCGCTGGGGACATAAACACTCGCATAGGTGTTTTCTGTGGGGCTACCCAAACATAATTTTTCCCAAATGGATATGGTCACAGTTTAAAGTCGTGACCCTAATTTCTGAAAAAATAAATAAAACTTGATCATAGTCCAAAGTCGTGACCAGTTTTTTATTTTTAAAAAAAATAAGGGTCATGGCACTATTGTTCACAAGTTCCCTAATATGGTCACTAACCTTGTCTGTGACCCCTAGTCCACCACTGGTCACGGCCTTGATCCATGACCCCTTGTCCTTAACTGTTCATGGCCTTGGTCCGTAAACCCTTGTCCTTAACTAGTCACGACTCAAGTCCGTGAACCTCGGATCACAGCCCAATCCCATGACCCTGGAACCATATACTGCCTCACACTCTAGGCCAGGACCCTCACTTTCGGTCAGGGATAAAGTCTGTGACCATCAATTTTGATCACACCAGAAATGGTCACGAACATCATCCATGACCCGAAGGCCTGATCATGGCTAAAATCCATGACTATTTCTAGTTTGTGATGTAGTGCACACTCACAAAGTTTCATTGTATAACTAGTTGACTTAGTACCACAATAAATTGAACAATTTTGTATATCCTTTATTGTATAATAGTTATTAATATGTTCCTTTTACATCCATTGGGCAACCTTTTAGCCTTTATCATTTAATTAAATAATCTTGTTAATCAAGACACTCATTCATTCCCTAAACACTTTCAAGCATCAACGGGAATATTGTATGATCTTGATATCTCCACTTTTAATTTTTTTCAAATCAATGACAATATATATATATATATATATATATATTTCGTAAGTTTCTCCATATCTAATGTACGTCCATCGTAATTTAATAACTTCTCAAAATATTATTCTTATTTACTTAATCTCTCAACCACTAGCTAAGACTTTCAAATAATTACTCTTAGAACACTAACGGTTACTAAAATCTTTTATTTATCTATCCCTATACTTAACAAGCTTGTGAATAATTTTTTTCTTTCTTTTGTTCTTAATTTTGTGTAAGATCATCATATGGCTCTTAAAGTCTTCTTAAATTCTTTTCCAATACATATACCTTTCTTTAAAAAAAAATACTTTTATAGGGGTTATCTTGTTTTAAAACACTCCATTTTGCTTTCACTGTATCTTGTATTTTTTTGTTCTGACTATTTAGTTTCTTTACTTTGTTAATCCATGAGAGAAAAAATTTCATACGCATTACCCACATAAGTGAGATTAGCATTAGGATTTTGTTTGGCCTTGTAGTTTTACTTAGCCATCATCTTGAACGGTAATTGCCAAGAAGATAGCATTGAATGTAGCAACTAGTGACGAATTCAGGATTTGAAGTGAAGTGGGACGAAATTTTTTGATGAAGCGCAGGGGTTCGGGGACAGGAGCCCCCAAGGCGATTATTTTTTGGTTGTTTTTACTTATATTTTTGCAATTTGTAACCCTAAAAATGTTGAAGTATTAATTAACTAAATTTGGATTCCTAAATTTTTCCGTTTCGGTGGTTGAACCTCAGCTTTGGATACAGTTGGTGTGTTGTCTCCTCTTTTTCGTTTAAAAATTTTCTCCATTGACTTCCTATATTTACAACAACATTAATTTAATTTCAGACTAATAGATTCACACTAAATTTAATTTCATTTCAAACTAATTTTACATTATAAACTAAATTTCACATTAATACATTCTAGGGATTTTAATTTTAATATCCATTATAAATTTAAACACATATTTTATTTTGCTAAACAAACACATATAAACATACATCTATCTCTATGAACAAATTCATATAAATAAACATATAAACAAACACAAAATTATAAATAAATAATTTTTTTATAAAAGTTGAATCGAGGCGACTGTCCCACTTCGATCGGGACTGAATCCGCCCTTCGTAGCCACTTTAGAAAATGGGGCAAAATAACAAGAGAGTTTAATTTATTGCCCACTTTTCTTTCTATCAGCTCCATTTCTATTTAGCTTTAACACCTTTTGTAGTGTTTGTGGAAAAAAGCTTGAGTGCAAAATAAAATCACCCATTAGCAATTATTAAATTTTGACCTTAATTATTATCCAAAATAATATTAGTAAGTGATAATATATTGATAAATGAGATATCAAAAGTCCCAACACATTAAAAAATATAGCGATATAATTTAATTGGGATTCAAAATTGGGACTTAAAATAAGGACTCGCTGACATGACAAGTCACGATTATTAATGCCGTTGACACGAATTCACGTTCATAAAAAATCAATAAATAATAACATGCTATGTCAATCAGAGTCTCAATTTTAAGTTTCATTAAAAAATAATCCTTTAATTTATAATCTGCATGAATGTAGGTTGCAGTTGGTAGGGAAATAAGGATGTCTAACATCTTAATCTTTTATGAGATTGGAGTCCAATCATTGGACAATTTATGTGGTTGGGTGGGGGCAGTTTTCTGTTCAACATCAGCTTCAAATGAAAACAATATTACAGTAGAGTCAGTTGATTGTCAAAACTCTTTTCTTGCATGTCCAAATTTATCAAGTGATTGGATGGATGTGTGATATAGATGAAGAGAACATAAATTGATGGGACACGAGCTTTAAATATTATTCACCAATTGGAAGAAACTGAATTGATGGTATAGACCACGTGAGGAGCACTACTCACATGACGTTAAAAAAAGTCCAGAAAGCGACGCCCTTTTATCCTGCCGTTTTAGTGCTAATGCAAGTTGCCCACTTGAACAATTAATTAAACAAACTATATTATGAGAGAGAGAGAGAGAGAGTTGTGGGTCTTATTTTAATGGGTCAGGAAAGGCTCAGAATATTTCAATATGTCGGTGTACTTTATGGATGGCCAAGTCCTGTCTTCTTCATAAGACCTATCCTTCTTATATTATTTTTCCTTTAACCTTCACCCAAAGTTATTTCACAAACTGTTGTTTTACCACTTGTGAGAAGAGTTATAATTGTGTGTTTCATTATGCATAGAACAGTTATACTTCCGTGTATGCATAATTATACTTTTTCCTCAATTTTTTTCTGAGTCGTCATTCAAACTTTTATTTATTGAACATAATTCTGTCAATTTTTCAAACGATTCTAAGTAATCTCCGGTCATTTAATAGTGTAATTTTTTTGATAGAAAAGTGGGACACCAGCATGACAAATGAGTAAAAATGAGGATATTTTAGTTCATTCCAAAATAAAGAAGTATTTTAAATTTATTTTATTACAAACAACTGAAACCAATTAAAAAGATATGAAAAACACTAAAAAAAATACCTTTTAAACAAACAGAAAATGATTAAAAAAATTATATAAAACATTTGGGAATTAAAAATATAGGTACCTCGATTTATCACCTTGGGTCCAGACGAGTAGCTCAATAAATTACTGTCCAAAGTCTGGAGGCCTCACGCCCCAACTCATTCAGTTAGGACCTAGTTTATTCCTAAAATCTCGTTAGGAGATATTCTAGGAGTTGTGGATTGACGTGGGGGAGTCCAGCACCCCCACTCCCCAGAAACGAACATGTATATAACAAACCCTTAACCCGGGGTAACGGGAATAGATTATTTTTCCTGTAAAACACTCCCCGAAGTATAGAGAAACAATATTGAGAGCACCACCGTGGACGTAGGCATTCTTGCTGAACCACGTAAAATACTGTATTGTGTGATTGTCATTCCTTACTTTCTTTATTTGTTCTGGTGATTATCTTTTCTTGATAATTTGTGTTGAACTTAATTGTCACCACAATTGGCGTCGTCTGTGGGAATGTTTGTCTTCCTTTAAGAAAGTCCTCAACAAAAAAGAATTTGAAATGTCGCGTCACAGTAGCAATGCCCCTCAAGCAGGGGATATCCAAGAGCAGCCTTCCCCTCGCAGGATCAGATCTGAAATTCGACGCTTAGATTAGAGGGCTCGCCCAGGATGGCAAGCCTCAGAAAAAATTCAGGGACCAGCGAAGTCCACACAGATCTCTAGGTTGATCGATGTCTATGAGGCAAGGCCCCAAGAGCAAGGGGAGGCCACTCGAAAGTAAGAAGCTGAGAATGCTCGCCTCAAAAGGAGATTGGAAAGGATGGAGAAATAACTCCATCGTGGCACCAGGCGACGTCAGTATCGCACTCCTAGCCCTCGAGCGAGCAAGTCTCGCAGCCGAGGAAGGAGCCCTAGATGTGGATCTCAAAGATTCGAGGAACATGAATCGGATAATGACTCGCTCGAGCAACAACGACCAGCTCACCAATGCAGGAGTCCAGCTCGACGAAATGATGATATACGAAATTTGGTTTGGAGGGAAATGGACCAAAATCCATCACATCGAGGTGCCAGGTCGACCAGAGAGCTAGCCCGACGAGCTCTCAAAATCCAGATGAAATCCCTTTTTTCAAGGTAGATAGTAGAAGAAGAAGAAGAAGAAGAAGAAGAAGAAGAAGAAGCCCCCAAGAAGTTCGCAATCCCTAGATTCAAGACCTACGACGGAAAGACTGTCCCTATCGATCACGTTATGTAGTACAGGCAGGCCATGACTCTCTGGAGCCATAGGAACGCACTAATGTGCTAGATCTTCCCCTCGAGCTTACATGATGTGGCCCAAAAGTGGTTCGAAAGACTTCCCCACAGATCCATCAGAAGCTTTGAGTCCCTGGCAGAGCTCTTCACAGCTCGCTTCATTACCAGCAGCTCCCATCCAAAGAGGATGGATGCCTTGCTAACAATGAAGAATACGCCCCAGGAGAGCCTTCGGGATTATGCGAGAAGGTATTGGGAGTTGTTCAACGAGGTCGAAGACTGCTCAGAGCAGGTAGATGTAGCCTCTTTTAAGATTGGTCTACTCAGCTCTTACCTCTTGTACCAATCCCTCACTAAGAAGGAGGCCACAACCATTGATGACTTAATGGCTCGCGTCAAGAAGTACGCCAAAGTTGAGGATGTGACCCACCTAGCGCAGGGGAGAATAGTCGAGCTAAGCTCGCTGCCGAAGGCAACGACAAGGATGAGAGCCAGAAGAAAGGGAGCAAGAATGGGGGAAAGGGTAACTCTAAGAGCGGGAGTAAAAAAGATGCTTCAAAATCATTTCAGGTAGTAAACACTGTCTTCAAAGAGCCAATTTATAAGATCTTAGCGAAGATCAAGGATGAGTCGTTCGTCAAGTGGCCCAGGAAGATGAGAGGAGATCCTTCAAAGAGAATAACGCACTGAGATGCGCTTTTCACAAGGAAGGGGGTCATAAAACTGAGCATTGTAAAGCTCTCAAATCTCACCTCGAAGAGTTGGCCCAAACTGGGCACCTAAACGAGTTTGTGGAGAAGAAGGCAGAAAAGGTTGCTGCCAACGGAGACACAAGGCCCGACAACGAGCTCGAGGAAGATGATGGCCATGAGTTCGCAGTGATTCATGGGGCATCGGATCTGAAGCAGATTCAAGGAAATTCAGCCCGAATATTAGTGAAGAAGCTTACGACCGTAATGCAAACTTTTCAAATCGATCCAGCAAAAACATAGGCAGGAAAGCGTCGACGAGCAGGTGACGTCGACTACAGCAAACACATCGTGTTCACAAATGAAGACTTAATGTGAGTGAGAACCCCACATAATGACGCCTTAATCATTACGCTCAGAATAGCAAACTATGATGTCGACAAGTTGTTCGTCGACTAGGGAAGCTAATCTGAAGTAATATATCTCGACCTATTCAGGAAATTGAAGTTAAGCGTCGTTGACTTGGAGGAAGCCACTATCCCTCTAGTTGGCTTCGCTGGAAAAGTGACTATCCCTTTGGGAAAGATCGTACTGCCAGTAAGGGAAAGAAGTGTCTCCAAGATGATTGAGTTTCTAGTAGTCGACATTGACTCGCCCTACCAGGCTATCCTCGACAGAGGGTGGCTGCATGCGATGAGGGTCGTTCCCTTGACCTACCATCAGAAACCTAAGTATGTGACTGAGTGAGGAGTAATGGAGATCCACGAAGATCAAGCGATGGCGAGAAGGTGCTTTATAGTGGCCATCCTCCCAAAACTATAAAAGAAGGCCGAGAAGGCCAAAGAGAAGGTTGAGGAACCAAAAGGTTTGATACCTTCTAAATAGCAGCTAAAGTATGGAAGACCCGGAGTAGAGGAGACCAGGCTCCTCCCCTCTGAGCGGGTCATTGAAAACCTGGAAGAAGTTGCAGCCGGGGGCAGCAAAAAAGACAGAATGTTCTTGATTAGTGTCTCTCTCACAGATCGAGAGAAAAAGGAGTTGACGGTACTTTTGAGGAACAATGTGGATGTTTTTGCGTGGGAACCTTACGAGCTTCCTGGAATTGACCCCGGTGTGGTTTGTCATCGGTTGCACATCGACCCGACTTTCAGGCCTGTCACGCAGAAGGCACGATGAACTGCACCCGAGAAGACCAAGGCTGTGGAAAAAGAAGTAGAGAATCTGCTGGATATAAGATCCATACGGGAAGTTCAATTCCTTAAATGGCTGTCCAACCCAGTAGTGGTTTCAAAGAGTAATGGGAAATGGAGAGTTTGTATTGACTTCCCTGACCTTAACAGGACGTGCCCTAAGGACAGTTTCCCTCTCCCGAAGATCAACCAGTTGGTGGACGCCACAACAGCTCATAAAAGAATGAGTTTCCTGGACGCATACTCGGGGTACCTCTAGATTCCTCTGTATGCACCAGACCAAGACAAGACAGCGTTCATCACCACCATCGAATTATATTGTTACAAAGTTATGCCCGTCGGGATCAAAAATACCGGAGCTACCTACCAGCGGTTGGTCACCAAGATGTTTAAAGACCAAATGGGAGATATTATGGAAGTCTACATCGACGATATGCTCGTCAAGAGCAGGCACAAAGAAGACCACCCCTCAGACATATCAAGAACCTTCGAAATCCTCAAGAAATACCGAATGAAACTCAACGCGAGCAAGTGTTCCTTCTGTGTCCAGTCAGGAAAATTTCTCGGGTACTTGGTTAGCGGGAGAGTCATTGAAGCCAACCCAGACCAGATCGATGCAATCAATAAAGTACAACCTCCCCGCACGATAAGAGACGTACAGAAGCTCACGGGCATGCTCACCGCCTTGATTCGATTCATCTGGAAATCATCCGAAAAATGCCAGCCATTATTCCAGCTATTGAAGAAAAATAAAATAGTGATTGATGGACTGAAGAAACGATTAGAGCGAGCCAAAGGGGCATGGGCGAGCGAGCTTCCACATATTTTATGGGCTTACCGTACCACCCCACGGCGAGCAACTAGAGAAACCCCATTCACACTAACATATGGAATGGAGGCAATCATCCCTTTAGAAGCTGGCCTCCCAACCATAAGGTCCACCTTGGTCGACCAAGGCCAGAATGATGCAGCATTACTCGCTGAACTTGACCTAGCTGACGAACGCAGAGAATTAGCTCTTGTGAAACTAGCGAGCTACCAGCAACAACTAGCAAAGCACTATAACAAAAAGGTCAATACAAGAACATTCCAAGTTGGGGACTAAGTCCTAAGGAAAATTCTTGACTGCACAGTAAAACCATCTGATGGCAAGCTGGGTCCAAACTGGGAGGGACCGTTCAAGGTGACAAGAGACGACCTGCAAGGAGCCTACCACTTAGAAACGCTGGAGGGCAGAGAGATACCCCGAGCTTGGAACGCGGCCAACCTGAAGTAATTTTATTTTTAGTTTATCTTCATTGATCTTTTATCATAATACTGGAATTGGCAACTCATTTTTATTGTGTTTGATTAATAAAAGATTGCTTGGCAGTAGCATTCCATAAAGTGTTAATTGTGTATTATGAACTTTATAACTTGCATATCTTTTCCAAGAGACATGAACATTACTCAATATATAAAAGCAGGGAGCCTCCCTCCTCAGGTTTTCGTTATGAAACACGAACAACCTCTTAGCATTGTCCCTGGCAATATATATAGCCCTACAGGGGATCCTTAGGCAGCTCGGCCAAATTGAATTGGTCGCCAAACGATGTTTGGCTCAGAAACCTAATCGGATAGAACATCCAACACCAGGTTTATCCTTGCCATTGCCACACTTAGGCCTAAGGGAGTGTGATGACACGACCTAAAAGGTAAAGTAGGGCAGAATGGTATCTCATAAGCATACTGGACTGGGAGGATACTCACGCAATAAAATAACTCTACCCACATCAAATCTAGTCGGCTATGAAGAGCCCGAGATAATCAAATAAAAACCAATGAAGTAGAAAATATACAACGCATGTTTAGTCGACGAATCGCCCAAAACATAAATATTTTATTACTTCACTGCATTTACAACAAGAGTTACATTGAATGAATTAAGTAAACCATATTGGGGATTAGGTCTCCGAGCAAGGTAATCAGCTACTAGCGCTCTTCGGTCGTCATCTAAATGGGGAGCTAACTGCAACTCTACTTCAATTACATTCGGCTCCAGTAGTTGCCTGGGAATAGCATCTATGGGGACCTACTGGTCATCCCTCTGGAAAGAGTTAGGCATCAGAGTCGAAGGGGAGATCTCATGACGATACCAGAGGACTGAGTTCCTGGGGACTTTCATTTCCATGAGAGCATTCAATCATCCCCTAATAAAAGATAGCTCCTCAAACTCTGCCAATCTTGTCGAAGCATCTGCCCAACCCTTATCATAACCGTCAGCCCACACTCATCGAGGACCTTTCTTGAATAGATGTCTTAGCCGCGTGACATCTCTTTGGATCTCGATAGCTATCACGTATGCTCGATGAACATCTCCTAGAAACTCATCCATCTCCCTAGATGAACCCCCGACATCTGTGCCATCTCGCAGACCGACCGATGAAATGGAACCTCACAAAACTTTAGGTGCAACGCTTGACGCATGCTCCCTGAGCCGCGACACCTCCCTCTTCAGAGTTTCATTCTCCTGTTAAAGAACTTCTCCAACTTAATTAATCTCGGAGGCATCCAGAAGTTTATCCCTCAGAAGGTTCACTTCTTCTTGAACAGAAGCACCAACCTCTTCCATCTCCTGAAGTCTATCCTTCAATTTGGCGACGAGCTCAGACTGATCTTTAAAGCTCTTGTTCCTCGACCTAAGGGACTTATAAATCATTACAAAGGCTTGGAGAACTTGATTGCTCGTATTAGGACCGAGGATCCTTCCCAGTTGAGAAGTAGCAGGTATATACTCATCCACATCAATCAACTACAAGACATAAAAAGAATTAAAGAGCATAAGAATCAAAATGTAGAAAGGAAAGTGTTTTCATTTTATTAAAATGGAACGTTCCAAGTACATCAGTAATTAGAAGGACAGTACAAACAAAGCAAATATACAAAGAAGTTCCTCAAAACAGGCTAGCTGGTAACCTCAATTTTCTTTGAGGTCGCCGGTTGTTTTCCCTTGTCCGCAGCAGTAGGGACACCTCCCTCCGGTGGAGAAACTGTTATTCCCTAGGCAGAAGGAGCATCAGCAGGAATGGTCTGAGAAGCAGGAACGGTCTGAGAAGCAGGAACACCACCGTCAATGGCCAGGGCAGGTGCCTCATCCACAACAGGTTTCGGTCCTGGATCATGCTCGTCAAATAATGGAGAATCGATATCCACTCTGGTATCCAAAAGAAACTTATTCTAGACCTTCTTAAAGTTCAGTCGACTGATGTAGACTATCTGAACATCAGCATCCTCGTACGCAGCAGCTCATCCGTCATTATGCAAGCTTTCCTTCAGGGTGGCTGCCTCAGATTGCACCTTCTTTGCAGGCACTTTATTCTCCTCTAAAACAGCCAACTTGCTCGAGCAGACCAGGTTATAGGACTTCCTCAACTCCCTAAGCTCCTTGATCACCGCCTCCTTTGTTTGGTTGGCTTCGAACAGAGTGAGATCAGATGACTTCTGGACAACATCGCTAGCCTTCAAACTAGCCTCTAACTCGGCATTCTTCTTCTCAAGATTAGCATTCCTCTTTACCATCTCATCGCGACTGCGGTAGAGGACGGCAAAGTCGGTCAAAAACTGTAAAGAGTCGGTCCCCATTGCCTTCTGATAATAAGTAGGAAAAATTGATCTTTCGAGCAATGCAGGAGCCAACTAGGGAGAGAGGGCAACATTAGCCCCCTCGGGCAAGGTGGACGCAGGCACCAGAGCTTTCCCCGCCTTAGTCCTCACCTCCTCTCTCCTTCTCTCCTCTTCCCTCTCCTTCCTCTCCTTCTCAGCTCTCTTTCTCTCCCTCTCTCTCAACTGATCTTCCTCCCTCTTATTTTTCTCCTGCTCATGAGTAGCAGACTGAGAACCAGTTACAACCTCTCCGCCGCCAGATTTCTGATTCTTCGACCAATCAGAAAAGAGCACATCATCATGATCTTTATCATCACGAATCAGATTCTTCCTTGGAGGAGCCATGTCTTCCTCGCTGGAACTACGAGATTCACTCGAAGACTCCTGAGCCTGTGAAACCCCTTCCGAACTGGAAGATTCCTCACCACTAGAGCTATCCTCATCGGAACCAACCTCAGCACCCCCCTGTCAGCACCCTCGCTCTCCTCACCAGAGTTATTTTCTTCCTTGTCCAATTTAATGGGGTCGGTAACAACCCCTTCAGAAATGTGTAGCTCAAGAATTCTATCCACAGGTCATGCGATAAAGATGGACCCAACGTTCTTGTATTCTAAGAGAAAATCCGTTGAACGAGGGTGTTCACCGTCAGCCAAGAGCTCCCTGATTTTCCAAGCTTTGACTAACTCAGCAGCTCGAACCTCACTGAGAGCAGGTTCCGAGTTCTTTGCCTTCGCTGAAAAGGAAGAGAGAGAAATATAAGAAGAATCTGCACAAACAGAAGATCGATGAGCAGAACATAGACTAAGCCTACGTATATACTCCTCCCCATGAAAGGGGACCACAAATCTGCCAGACCTTGATCCCTCAGTATGAGGAGGGAGCTGTCAATTTCTTGTAATAAAACCCTCATGCTAGTAATCCTTGTGGGAATCAGGTAGATTTACTACCAACACCCTGTCGGGACTCCTAGCCTTGAGGTACAGAAGATCAGAGCTCGCTAAAAAGAATAATAAAAGCAGATCTCAGCAAGCCCTAGATTGGTGCCATAGAGATGATTTATTCTATATACACCATTAACAATCTTCCAGACATTGGGCGAACACTGTACAGGGACAATATTGAAATAACCAAAAAAGTGCAAAAACAAATTGCTTAGAGGAAAAGTAAGACCCCCTTGGGACAATAAGAGAACGTGAACTAATGAGCGTCCTCAACCTCCCTAACATTACGGAGGATAGGGGCACACTCGATGTCTACCCAATTTGGAATATTACAGAACTTCCTAAATTTGGATATTGATCTATTGCCTATTTTCTCCATTGAAAGATACAAACCCTAATTACAAATGCGAAGAAATTTCAACAGAAAAAGCAAAGAGAAGGAGCAAGAGGAACTTACAAAGTAAAAACTTAGCTTGGGACGGTGCAAAGTCACAAGCTAAGACAATGAGGAAGATTGAAATTGAAAGACGAAGACCTGGGAATGAAAGAGCAACAGAGGAAGCTTGGAGAAGTTTAGAAATATGGACAAACTTGAAGCGACAACAAGAAAAGACTTCTCCGGAGGATTTTTAAACGTTTCTAATCATAGCGCACATGCAACGAGGCACGCTGCCGCCTAAACCAATTCAGAAGAGGCGCTCTGATCTTGAAAAGTGTTGCACAATTTACAAAATAGCCATTGTGACAAATCATTTAAAATTATTGAGCCCAAATTGTGGCCCAACAACTTTAGGGGCAATTATGGGTACCTCGATTTATCACCTTGGGCCCAAACGAGTAGCCCAATAAATTACGGCCCAAAGTCTAGAGGCCTCACACCCCAACTCATTCAGTTACGACCTAATCTATTCCTAAAATCTCATGAGGAGATATTCTAGGAGTTGTGGATTGACGTGGGGGAGTCCAGTACCCCCACTCCCCGGAAACGAACATGTATATAACAAACCCTTAGCCCGAGGCAAAGGGCATAAATTATTTTTCCTGTAAAACACTCTCCGAAGTATAGAGAAATATTGAGAGCACCACCGTGGACATAGGCATTCTTGCTGAATCACGTAAAATACTGTGTTGTGTGATTGTCATTCCTTACTTTCTTTATTTGTTATGGTGATTGTCTTTTCTTGATAATTTGTGTTGAACTTAATTGTCACCATAAAAAAATTATTTAAAAATTCTTAAAGTTACATAAAAATAATTTTAAAACCGGAAAACAATAATACATATTAAAAAATGATTTACAGAAAAAAAAAAACTATCTAAGTTAAAAAAATATATTCCTGGAAAAAAAAAATATATTCCACCAAATAAAATGATTTTCAAGAAAAAAAATTATTTTCTACCCAAAAAAATAATTCCCAACTACAAAAAAATGCAACAAAAAAAAGATAAACTGATATTAGTTAAAAAATAATAATTGCAGGAAAAAATTGTTTTCCACCAAATAAAATAATTTTCAACAAAAAAAAATCCACCCAAAAATTGATTTCCAGCTACAAAAAAAAATGATTTCAATAAAAAATTGTATAAAAAAATCATTTAACCAAATAAAATGATTTTCAACAACAAAAAATAATTTTTCTAGAAAAAAAAATTGATTTGAAAAAAAATGTTTTCCAACAAAAAATGATTCCCTACAACAAAAAAAAATATTTTCAGCAAAAAGAAAAAATGATTTCGGTTAAAAGAAGTTAATTTCCAGGAAAAAAAAAAGACTTAAACCCAACTTGAATGCTTAAACCCAACTTGATGAATAGTTATGGAAGCCTATTCAATATACTATAATACTGGATGAGCTCCAAATATTACCTATCATCGAGACTTTGGGATTGAGAGAGGAGTTGCTTGATATACTAGATGGGTGAGTAAAAAGAGTGAGGATAAACATTGTCAATGAGCCTTTCGACGAATCACTTTTCGCCTCATGGGTTTAGGTTTCAACCCCAAGGGTTGTCCAAGTTGGTAGAGCCAGGGTGTAGCTGTAAACCCAGGCACCTGGGTTCGAAACTTGGCAGCTGCGTCTTGGGGCCACGGACCGCAGGAATTAAATGCCTGTTATAGAAAGCCTTGTTCGGGGAGGAGGGATTAGTCCGAGGTGCGCGCAAGCTGGCCCGGGATTTACCCTTCTTTACCAAAAAAAAAAATCAATTTTTTGCACATTAACCCTACACAGCATATATTTCATTGTAAGGGGATATGAATGACTGATATTATGGCATAGACGAGATAAAATTCACATCTATATTTCTCACACAATATATTTTTTCATTTCCATTTCACAAGTGGTAGGCCGAGGGACCCATGATAAAACTTTGTGATTATTTATTTTTTAATAGTAAAATAAAATGATTTTCAAAGAACAAAATTATTTTTTACCCAAAAAAAGGGATCTTAAGTATTTATTAGTCTCATTTTTAAAGATTTACTTGCAGTCACTCCCACGTTTTTTATTTTTTTAATTATTGGTCTGATTGTAACAATTATGATACAAATGTCACTCTCTGTGAAAAAGGAGAGGAGCAGTTATGGACAGTTTGTGGTGATTATGTGACTTGCTATAATTTTAAAAATACAGAAAATGAGAACCTAATAAATCTTAAGAGATGCGAATAAAGCCAAAAAAAAATAAAAAAAATCTAGCTACAAGAAAATAAAAGATAAGTTGATTTCAGTTAAAAAATATTAATTTCCAGAAGAAAAAAATTGTTTCCACCAAATAAAACGATTTTCAACAAACAAAAAAATTGACCTACAAAAAAAATCTTAAAAAAAATAAAACTGATTTCACTTAAAAAAATAATTTGCAGAAAAAAAATGTTTTCCAACAAATAAAATAATTTTCGAAAAAAAAAATGGTTTTACCCAATCAAATGATTTCCAACAAGAAAAAAATAATTTCGGGTAAAAAAACTAATTTAAAAAAAATTCTAACAACAGCCTTTTTAATACACGTTTAGTCCAAGCCTTTTTATTTTGCACCAAAAAGTCCTTCACCGTGCCAAAAAGGCTTTACCATGCCGCTGCCGTGGTGCTTTAAAGATAAAAGAATAAGGAAATTTACCATGCCGCTGGCGTGGGGCTTTAAAGATAAGAGAACAAGGGAATTTTTTGTACAAAATAAAAGGCTTGGACTAAATGTGTATTAAAAAATATTTTAGGGACTTTTTGGTATTTAATCCAAAAATAATTGTGGTGTGGTGTGGTGTTAGCAAAAACAAGGCGCCTAATAATGAAATTTAATATGTAAAATACATAAAGAGTTGCGTGATTTAGCAACTTGTTTACATTATGGTGCATGTCTTAGACTAAAATTTTATAATACAATTTGACACGCTTTTATTACTTGGTACGTCTAGAGTTACAGTTTGCTTGAGATTAAATTTTTAGACTTTCATTTGGAGTGCATTATTTACATGGTAATCTATGTCACTTATAATTTCTGCACACATCTATAGCTTCATTTTTTTAATTATTTTAAATTTCTTGTATGCGTATCTTTTAAAGAAAGCCCATCCAAAAAAATATACAACTTGGGGAGACAAAATTACTGAGACACGTGACTTGCACGTGTTCAGCATGGGCCCATAAGTTCTTTATGTATCAAGTCAATTAAGAATCCATGTCACACGACTCTAGCATGTATATCCGTTATTACGCCTAAAAGAGATAAGAGATAGGTCCGAACTTCTATGGATAGCTGTTAATTTGTAAAGACACAAATTTTCAATTGAGTCCTTTGTAGTTTTGGCTCAATTTCGAACAAAAATATTTGTATCATAGGATAGCGTTCATGAGTATCCTCCAAGCCTATGACACGCATAGTTGTTGAAGACGTAGCGGCCAAAATTTAGAGTTCACATCATTGACGAGTTTCAAGTGACATGATGTAAAAAACTAGATTTGATCTAATTAATTAATCACAGATAAATATGTAATAAGAAATAAGACAAGGGATTTTTAAATTGGTTCAACCTTAATGAAATGACCTACGTCCACTGTTTTGTATTGCAGGGTGTTTTGCCTTAATCTTGCTTATCTTTGCTTATGATAGCTTACCCCGTTATAAGGGTATTACAATGTATTTATAGCACTTGGGCTACCCATATGAAAAGAGAATACGCCGTCATTAGATAGGCATATGTATCGGTACATAATAAAAATATTCATTGAATTTGTCTTGGTCATTTAGTCTTCCCAGATAGTTGCTCGGTATACTGAGTAGCTCGGTATTCTGATTCGCTCGGCATGTTAAGTTGCTCGGTGTATATAATTATGCTATGTTGGACGACACGTGCCTTATCATAACTGGTCCACATCAGCTGACTAATGTTTGTATCAACAGAAGCCCCCAATGCTTCATAGTTGAGATTGGATGCGAGAGCGTGAAATATTATGCACAAAAATTGCCCGGGCATATTTTCCATGCCTTGTTTGGTTACATACCTTCGACACTTGTGAAATTTTCTTCTCATTATAATAGTTTTGAGCGCGAAGTGGCAAACTTGTAGATATTTCAATTTTTTAGCGAACGCTTGGGAACTTGTATATTTTAGCCGCCGAAAACGCAATCTTCGTCATCTGTAATAATTACTTTTCCCGTTTTCCAAAGTAGCGTATATAAAGGCGGTAAAAGCAAATTATCTTCTACCTTTTGCCATCTAGATTCCCAAACTTTTTATCTTCTCACTTTTCTTCTTACGATCGTCTTCTCAGTCCATCTTCCTTAGCTGGTTTCTTAATTTTTCTGTAAGAACTTCTTCCTTCTTTCGTTTTTCTTTGATTTAGCCATCATGGTTTACCTTATCGAATCGTTGGATAAGTTTATGGACAATTATGGGATTCCTTCTTGGGTTACTTTGGAAGAACCTCCTTGCCCTTCTAATTTATTTTCTCTAGCTGAGGGATATTGGTTTCCTTCCATTTTTATAGCAGAATGTGGTTTTTCTTTCCCGCCTAATCCCTTGTGTTTGGAATTTTGCCAATATTTTGATATTGTTCCTGCAAGAGTAGTTCCAAATACATGGAGGGTATTTAATGGCGTGCATAGTTTGAATCAAATTCATGGAACTCGTCTAGGGATCCCTCAAATTATGTATTGCTATAAATGGGTTACCAGCGACACCACCTTTTTATTTAAAAACTAGGTTTTCTAATAGAGCTTTAGTGGTCAATCTCCCTGATGCTAATAGGGATTATTTTGAACATGGAGTTGTGATGAAAAATTGTCAACACCCCCCATTAAAGGGGAAAGACATGTACCAAGGTCCCAGATGTCCACTTTGTGGAAATGGGATAGGTTATTTTTGTTTTTCAATTTAGCTCTATTTTTGCTTGATAAAAAGTGTCACTGACATTTATTTTTTTATGTTGCAGTTGACAGCAAGAGAAAATCCCCAAAAGAGAGTGATATTAATATAAAAGATTTGAAATTTATCTGGGCATTGCATCAAGCCATAGTTGGGGAACACGTGAGGTCTCCCTCCTATTTATTGAGATACGAGAACACCACTTCTTCTTTTAGTGCTCGACCTCTTGTTCCTCCCTTGGAGATTGACCTTAAGCAGACTCCGGCATCTTCTTAATTTGTTGAAGAATCTTCCTCTGACTTTGGTACTTCTATTTCTGACCTGATGATGAAGAATAGGAGAATGCCTGATCTCTTTTCCAAGGTTTCCCCTGGTGCTGATGGGACGAAGAAGAGCAACTATGATGTCCCGGCTGAAAGGACTAAGAAAAAGGATGTTGCTCCATCTGGTGGAGAAGTCATAACTGTCAAGGAGATCAGCAAGAAGCCCCCTATTGCTCCTAAAGAGGCGGAACCTTTTGTTGTTCGAGAAGAGAGAGCACCTTTGATTGAAGTTACTCCTCTGAGAAGATTGAAAAGGGGTCTTGCTGAGAAGACCATGTATTTTTTTGCCCAACCTTTTGGGGTTTAGGTAACTTCTTTGAGAGTTATTACTCCAACACTCATTTCTCCTGGCTTAGCCAAGAAATTGAATCAGGTCTGGAACTCTTCCTAATTGCTGAGCTGCTGAGACTTCTACTCCTGAAGAGAAGGTCATTGACTTGGCAACTTAACATCTTGCATCAGCAAGTGTCATTACTTATCATTTTGATTCTTTATACAATGTTTATATTCTGACTTGTGCTTTACTTTCTTTTGAAGTTTATAGTGTAATTTAATAATATACTGGAGAAGGATGAGGCTATCAAGGCTTAAACTTCATACAGTAGAGTAGAAGAAGCCCTTGCTGGGTTGTCCAAATCTTTGGTGGAGTCCCGGAAAAAGTACGAGGAGGACAAAGTTGGTTGGGAAAATAAATCAAGTCCGCTAAAATAGCTCAACAAAAAGCTGAGGAAGCTGCCAAAATGGACGATATAGCTCGTCGGGAGGCTGATTCAGCTCGTAATGAGCCATAAATTCTTCCAGGGAGGCAGAGGAAAAATTAAAAGTTGTTGTTTCTGGAAAAGTGGAGGTTGAGGGCAATCTTGAAGAGGTTGAACGGTGTAAGAGAGATCTTGAACAGAAAGTGAAATCTGTTGAAGAGCTTCTTAGGGAAAAGGCTTCCTCGGAGAGGATGAAGAGAAAAGTTGTCATGAAGAAGTCCTTCAGCTATGGATGGGACAAAGGGTGGAACAAAGCTGTAACTGCTGCATCTACTCAAATGGAGTATGCACGTTTGAAGTTCTTTAGGGATGGATGGGTTGCAGTATTAAAGGAGTTGAACGTTGTTTATGATTCTGAACTATTTCAGAAATATGTTCATGGCCCTCCTCCTGCTATTGAAGAAGAAGAAGAAGAAGATGAAGTTGGATCTGATGAATCTTCTTTATTGATAGTAGAACAAACACCTGCTGCCACTATCCCTCAGTCCTCCGAGTAAGATCAGCAAATAATCACTTTTGTCGACCAATGCAATATGCCCACCAAAAAACCAATTCCTTCCTCAAAATCAACTGAGGATGTTGTAGGGAATAAGTAGAAGGTGTAAAGTTGTTCGGTAATTTGTTTCTTTTCTCTATTTTTTCCCTTTTTGTTTTGTACCTTTGGTTGTATCCTCTTCTCTTATGATCATTAAAATGGACTTTGTTATTTATTCGGAGTTTCTCCTTTATTTGTTCAATATAGTTGTACTGTTGTTAATCTAGTTTTACTTTTTCTTGTTAGTTCATTATCAGGATGGGATTGTTGTTAACTCATGATACAGAGTTGATGAAGAAGTGTACTGATTACTTCAAATATGGTCGTGCAGATTTCACTGAAGCACAAATAATTGATATTTTTGGGTTTGATGCCTCTGAGTGAGCAATTGATGCTTACCAATATTTAAAGTGTCTACTTGATCGATTTGTTGCAAATAATGTGGCTTACTATGAAATGATTGAGGATCTCCAAGGAATGAGCGAAGAACTTCAGATTCAACACAAGGAAGCCACTCTCTTCTGCATGAAGGTTATGAGAAAAAGTACCAACAGTTGAGTGCTGATCGAGGTTATAAAAATTTATTTCAGCCCATAACAAGAGAGAGAGTGTGTTAAAACTTGAGGTTGAGGAGCATAGAAACATTGCTAAACTGCTGGAGGAGGAAAATATTGCTTTAAGAGAAAAACTGAGATAGCTAAAATCTGTTGCTTCATCTGGAGCTCTGGTCTTAGTTAATAATTAAGGTTTTTTTTTGGAGACTGAGAATGCCTCTTTGAGGGAAGAGTTGGAAACTTTGAGAAAAGATAAACCTGCATCCTCTTCTCGGAGTAGAGCTAGAGCTGGTCGGAGTACCCTTGAAGAGACTAGGACACAAAAAGCTTTAGGGGGTTGCTCAACTGAAGGCAAAAAATTAAGCTTGAGCTGAGATGTCCCAAAAAATTCAAACTCTTACCGAGCAACTTTGCCATCAGAGTTCCACGTTGGAGAGTAAAGAAAACTTGGTGAAGAGGCTTCATCAGCATGTTGAAAGATTGACTTATCAATTCCACAAGAAGCCCCGAGAGTTTTGGATGGGAGGATATAATGAAGCTTTATGCCATCTTGATGCCAGGGTGAAGTAATCAAAAAATGAGGGATACAAACAGGGGTAGTTGAACGCCTTAAATGCGATGAAGGTTGAGGCTGGAACCGAGCTATGGGATTGGTATGAGCCTGGATTACTTGATCTTCCAGTACCTCCTTTCAAACTAGATGTTAGTTGGATTCTAGTTCGCTCCATTCCTCAGTGTTTGATTTCCAAATACCTTGCTGAATACAATCTTCATGAAGATTTTGAGATATCCTGACCTCCACATCTACTAGACCGACCAAGTTTGAGTAACACCAGAATGTTGTAAGATTTGAATTTTATCAATTCTTCTTTTGCTTTAGATGATCTTCCAGCTGGAATGGATCCTGTACCTAAATCTGAAGGAAAGAAACCAATAGAATAAGCTATTTGTATTTTTTTAGTGATTAAAAATCATCTTTTTTGTAATTTTGTTTCCTTGAAAATAAATTAATTGTATGATGTTTATCTTGTCAATATTCATGAGATCAACTATAATAATGTTGTACTTCACTGAGTATATATATATATGTATATAGAGACGATTTGTCCTTTGTTGATTTGATTACCTACAATGGAACTTTTGCCCATATGTTTGCCTAGTTGTAGTGACTTATCACCCATAAGTGCCTAAGAAATGGAATTATTTTTATCCCATGTTCCTGCTTAGTTGTAGCGATTATTTATGTAAATAATTGCCTTAGTTCCTAGGCAGTGGATATTTTACCCATCTTCTTGCCTAGTTTAGATGCCACTTGGGTCACCCATAATCAAATAGGCCTTGCCTTTCTCGATTTTTGTACCAACATTGTTGGTTGTGTTGATGTCGATAAACTTGTAGTTGGTGATTGTTGATGCTGACCAACTTTGTTGGTGTTTTTGTTGATGCCGACCAACTTTGTTGAGAAAAATTTTTGTTGTTGCTGAGTTAGGTTAGTGTGTAGCACTAGTACTCCGAAAAAAATAACACAAACGAATATCGGGAAATTTGCATTTTCATCCATTCTGAAACAATGGGGTACTTTTACAGTTACATTACTGGTAATACTTTCGTAGGTTCTCTGCATTCCAAGGATTATTAAATTCTTTCCCTTTTAGAGTTTCTATTCTGTAAGTGCCATGTCGAACAACAGCTGTGACACGATAGGTCCCATACCAGTTGGCTTCCAACTTATTGTACTTTTGAATTACCTTCTTGAGCACATAATCTCCCCCTTTTTGACTCTTTTATTGTAGAACATAGCGATCCGTTGCTGATAATCTGCATTTCGAATTGCTGCATCTTCTCTGACTTCTTCGAGAATGTTCAAGTCCAAACGTCTCATCAAATCGCTTATCGGAGAATTGAAATTAATAACCCTATGAGTAGGTAGTCCCAATTCAGCAGGTATCACTGCTTCACTCCCAAAAGCTAACATGTAAAGGGATTCCCCAATTGCTGTTCAGGGAGTTGTTAGGTAAGCCCATAGCACTGAGTGCAACTCGTTTATCTAGTTTCCTTTAGCATCATCCAACCTTTTCTTCAACCCATTCAATAGAGTTTTGTCCATCACCTCTATTTACCCGTTACTTTGGGGATGACCCGGAGCATAATGAATCTTTTGAATGTTAGACTATAGACAGTACGCAGCGAACTCATCATTATCGAATTAGGTACCGTGATCAGTGATAAAAGCATATGGCAGACCATATCTGCAAATAATATTCTCCCAGGTGAATTGATAGACCCTTTCATAGGCCATATCGAAGAGAGGTTCAGCTTCAACCCATTTTGTGAAATAATTAACAACGACCACCAAATATCTGAATCGTCCTCTTGTAGTTGGAAGAGGCCCGACTAAATATATTCCCCACATGGAAAATGGCCAAGTTGAATTAATTGGTGTTAACCGTGCCTAAGGAGTTCTTCGTATAGTAGAAAATCGCTGACACTTGTCGCATTTCTTGGCGTAAGTTGTGCAATCAGCGCGCATTATTGGCCAGTAGTACCCCTACGCGTTTATTCTCTGTAAAAGAGTTCTACTGTCTACGTGAGCTCCGTGAGATCCTTTATGAATTTCTTCTATCAAATCTTTAACTTCTGCTAGGTGAACACATCTTTGCAGACTAGCTATCACGCCTCTTTTGTACAACGCCGTTGTTTAAGACGTATTTGGTAGCTTTAAACTTCAACCTGTTATCTGCAAGTTGGTCGGCTAATAACGTGCCTTCTCCGATATAAGCCCTAATGGGATCCATCCAGGAAGGTCCTATATCCGAAGCGATAAAAATCACCATCAAATCTTCATCAATACTTCTGCTTTCCAGTATTTTAATTGGAATTGTTCTTCATAGCTCGATGCGCTAGCTGAAGCTAACTGAGCAAGTGCATCCGCTCTCGCATTCTCCAGTCTTGGTATTCTAATCACTTGGACAACTGTCAAATTCGATACAATCTCCATGGCTTTAACTAAATACCTCAACATGAACTCTCCTTTCGCTACGTAAAGATTGAGCATCTGATTCACCACTAGTTGCAAAACACTGAACACCATAACTTGCTCTGCATTCAATGATTTAGCTAAGCTGAGGCCCATAATTATAGCATCATACTCAGATTCATTGTTGGAAATTGTCAATTGGAAACACAGAGCATATTCTATACCTAATCCATCTGGACTATTGAGAATAATTTTAGCTCCGCAACCTGTTGCACAAGAGGAACCATCAATATATAAATTACATATAGGGATATTATTATCAAACCCTTAGTTTGACAAAATCCCTTGATGGAATATCTGGCACTTTCTTTATCCATCATTCAACTCTAGCTTCTTACTAGAAGATTCTGGTTCATCGTCTACCGTCTCTTCTGGCCGATCTATTGTCGAGAGTTGATCGGGAATAGTTTTTATTGATTCTTTAGCATCCTCGAGTTGCTCTGCATTATCCCCTTGTTGATCAGATGTATCTGCGTAGGTAAATTCAGCGATGAAATTCGTCACTGCCTGCCCTTTGAGAGAAGATCTTGGCTCGTAAGTAATGTCATACTCCCCTAATTCTACTGCTCAATACATTAATCTTCCAGACTTTTCTGGCTTATGTAACGCCTATCTGAGTGGCATGTCAGTATATACCACTAGCGTATGGGCTTGGAAATATGGTTTTATCCTTCTGCTCGCCTCAATCAACGCCAATGCTAACTTTTCCAGTTTTGGATACCTGATCTCTACTCCCCTGAATGCCTTGCTCATATAGTAAACTAGTTTTTGTACTCCGTTATCTATTTGTATCAAAGCCGAACTAATTGTACTTTCGTAGATAGCTAAGTACAAATATAATTTTTCTCCCAACACCGGCCTGGACAGCAAAGGAGGTGTTCCCAAGTATCTCTTCAACTGTAAATATGCCTTCTCACATTCGTCATTCCACTCCAAGGTCTTTCTGAGCACCTTGAATAATGGAAGACATTTATCAGTTGCTCGGGAGATGAATCTGTTGAGAGCTGCTACACGCCCCGTAAGACTTTGTACTTCCTTCTTGGTGGTTGGGGATTATAATTTTATTAAGGCTTTTATCTTATCAGGATTTACTTTAATCCCTCTTTGATTTACAATATACCCAAGGAACATGCCTTCTTATACACCAAAAATGCACTTGGTCGGGTTCAGCTTCATCTGGTACTTCTCCATTTGGTCAAATGTTTGGCTCAAATCAGCTATATGTTCAGCTGCTTTCTTACTTTTGGTCAACATGTCGTCGACGTACACCTCCATATTTTTGCCATTCTGCTCTGCGAACACCTTGCTCACCAGCCGCTCATATGTATCATGCATTTTAAGACCAAAAGGCATAACATTGTAATAATATCTTCCTCGTGGGGTAATGAAAGAGGTATTCTCCCTGTCTTCTGGCTTCATTTTAATTTGATTGTATCCGGAGTAGGCGTCTATGAAGATCAATAATTCATGCCCCGAAGTAGCATCTACTAGTTGATCTATCATGGGAAGAGGTAAATAATCTTTTGGGCAAGCTTTATTTAGGTCTGTGAAGTCCACACACATTATCCACTTGTTATTCTTCTTCTTCACCATCACCACATTAGCTAGCCAATCAGGATACTTGACATCTTCAATGAAAGAAGCCTTTTATAGCTTTTCCACCTCCTCTTGAATAGCCTGATTCTTCTCCAAACTAAAGACTCTTCTTTGTTGCTTCACTGGTTTGATCTCTTTATTGACATTGAGCTCGTGACACAGGAAGGTTGGATTTATCCCCGACATATCTTCGTGACTCCACGCGAATGCTTATTTTCTATGCCTCAGAAATTCCATCAGCTCTTACTTTAATATCAGATCAAGTGAAGCACCAATCTGAGTTGTTCTTTTTGGTCGCTCATCATCCAGAATAATACTCTCCATTGTCTCTATGACTTAGCCTTTAACGAGCTCCGTTTCATCTCTAGGGTCTAAGGATTCAATCTCAGACTCATCAAATTTGTCCACTTGATAAGTGGTTGTTTTCTTCCTTACATCCTCCAATTCTTCTTGCTCGGCAGACGAGTAGTAGCATTCTTAAGCTACTTTTCGATCGCCCTTCACAATCCAAACCCAAAGCTGGTTGGGAACTTTAAACACTGATGTACGGTGGATGGAACTGCTTCAAAATTTTTTAAGCCTACTCTCCCCATGATTATATTGAATGATGATGGGAAATTTTTATCTATCACGAAGAAGCGTGCCTTTTCTGATCTACAGGCAGGCTAGGTGCCAATCAGCATGTCTAAGATGATCATCCCAAGCGGAAAAAAAAAATCTCCAAAGAACCCAATAAGGGGCTTGTGATATGGCTCTAATTGACCAAGTTTTAAGTTCAGACTATCGAAGCCTTCCAGATCATTTTTGGAAAAATCAATGACCAACTTATCTTTGTTGACCTTCCTCGGGCTATCCTCTTCTGCTAGATTTATTCGTTGTATATAAGAACAAGCTTGTGCCTCATTAAGGTAATCTTTTCTCTCGGCGGTATGATCACCCCCTCCTGCATCTCCACCTGTAATCATGTTACAATCTAATGAACCAAAACGAATTGAAAATACCTCACGCTCAGGTTGTCTTGGCCTTTTTAGGAGATCGGGGTTGTCTTCAGGGTCATCTTTATAGTCCATTTTCTTATCGTCTCTTGGTCGGAAAGGAAACTTGTACCTCTGCCGAGTTCTGTTGTTGGTCCTGCCACTATTCTGGCGATCAACGTACTTATTCATCTTTCCTCGTCTAATGAGTGCTTCTATCTCATTTTGAAGAGCTATACACTGCTTGGTCGTGTGACCGTGATCTTTATGGAACTCACAGTACTTGGATTTGTCCCTTTTTTCAGGGGTTGACTTCAGTTTTCCTGGCCAATTCAATTACTCGTTGTTCTTGATTTCTTCCAAAACGTGGTTTATATCCACCTTTAAGGGAGTATAATTTACATATCTCCTCATGTGGTCTAATGCTTCTTTGCCTTTCGAGTACCTGCTCCCACCATTATGCTTGTGATCTCTGATTGGCCTTCATCTTTAGTTTCGGCCCTTGCCTCTGCATTCTTCCTCGTATCCATTACTTCTTCGGCATTCATAATTTTTACTTCATTGGCCATCAATTCATCCATAGATTTGGGGGTATCCTTTGTCAGGGTGTAGTACAGCTTGTCTGGTAAAAGACAACTCATGAGAGTTGTGATGAATGTCTTCTCCTCATAGTCAATGACTTCCAGTTTCTCATTGTTAAAACGAGTGATATAGCCCCTGGTGTTTTTTTCTACCCTTTGTCTAACGCTCAACAGATGTGCTACCTTTTCAATCGGCTTTGCACCAAAATAGAATTACTTATAAAGAGATCGGTCAGCTGATGGAAGGTCGCGATCTACCCCGAGGAAGGCTATTATACCATATCTGAGAAAATCCAGTGATGGTTCCTGAGAATGCCCTGCACCTCATTTCATATGGGACCACGTAGATGCCTGCTGCAGCTTGATACTGCTCTATGTGGAGAACAGGATCGGTTTTGCCATCATATTTAGGCATGACCACAGGACCCTTGAATTTTGATGGTGTGGGAAACTCCATAATTTATTCTACAAATGGAGATCCCTTGATAAAGTTTCTTTGGAGAGGGTTCTTGCCCTTAACCATATCCCCTAACCTTTCTTCCAATCTCTGAATAGAACCCTTACATGCATTATCTCCAGCCTCTGGTTTATTTACACGAGCAACTGAATGGGAATAATTCTCCTCTTGGGATCTTTTTATATGAGCTACATGCCTGAGATTAGGATGTGACTGGGATGAGCCTTCCCTTAAATCATTTGGTAGTTGAGAATTTCTCGACGCAATCCGAGGAGGATTTCTGTTCCTCCTAGGGACCAAATGATCGAACGGAGAGACTCTGCTCAACCTTTCCAGGGCACTTGTTCGTTCTAAAGTTAGAGTAACATCTTCCTGAGAATCCAGAATTCTTATAGGTAAAGTTAATCCAGGGTGATAGGATGGATCACTTTAATTCTCAACATGATGGACTTCAGTGTGTCTAGATCTTGAGGATGGTGGAGGCATGCTTCTACGAATGCTACGTTATCCTCACTGGGTAGATCCTCCATTTTGGACAGTTTGGATGACATGTCACATGGTTTCTTGCATGGCTATATGTCCCTTAGCTAGATTTGCCAGGATCCCGGTGAGATCTTGTGTATTTGGTGGAGCTTAAGGATTTGGGGGATTATCGTCCTTGTTCTTGTTGCTAGATTCTGGGATATCAGCCATTTCTGATGAGTTTTTAGTGAAAAACGCTACGTATAGTCGTTCCCACAGACGGCGCTAATCTGTTGATGTAAAAAACTAGATTTGATCTAATTAATTAATCACAGATAAATATGTAATAAGAAATAAGACAAGGGATTTTTAAAGTGGTTCAGCCTTAATGAAATGGCCTACG
The DNA here is from genome assembly GCA_949130495.1 of Sambucus nigra. NCBI lineage: Eukaryota > Viridiplantae > Streptophyta > Magnoliopsida > Dipsacales > Adoxaceae > Sambucus > Sambucus nigra. The sequence goes on from OX422208.1 coordinate 249,265,236, forward strand.
TCCACTGTTTTGTATTACCCGGTGTTTTTCCTTAATCTTGCTTATCTTTGCTTATGATAGCTTACCCGTTATAAGGGCATTACAATGTATTTATAGCCCTTGGGCTTCCCATATTAATAGACAATACGCCGTCATTAAATAAGCATTTGTATCGGTACATAATAAGAATATTCATTGAATCTGTCTTGGTCGTTTGGTCTTCCCAGATAGTTGCTCGGTATACTGAGTGGCTCGGTATTCTGAGTATCTCAGCATGTTAAGTTGTTCGGTGTATATAATTATGCCATATTGAATGACACGTGTCTTATCATAACTGGTCCACGTCAGCTGACTAATTTTTGTATCAACATGCCACGTTTCACGTCATCAACATGAGGATTCCATAGTCTCCAAAAGGTATGAATGCATTTTATATATATAGGGAGACTTGGAATATTTATCTGGTGTAAACATTTTTTTTTATATAAAAACTGTTTATTTTTTTCAGAAAATCTTGTTTTGGGCTTATAATGAGAATATAATGAAAATTGGTTATTATAACTTTTCGTTTGAAATGTCGTTCGAACGAGTTTACTAACAAGATTGCCAAATGGACATTGACTTATCGTTCGAAGTTTCGTTCAAACGAACTCGTTCGACGAGTTTTTCTAACGAGTTTTTGGCCTGTTTTGACCCTTGAAATCTCGTTCGATCATTGTCGTTCGAACGATCTGGAAATGTCATTCGAACGAGATTTCAGCAGCAATAGTTATTTTTACAGTTTTTCCACTTTCCCACCTTTTTGTCCCCACTATCTTTTGTCAGTTTAAAATCATTTCGGGACAACATTTTTTGACAAAATTTTTTACATCTCTTAGAGAGTTTTAGAGAGCTTAATTCTTCCATAAAAAGTTCCCTTAGTATTTATTATTCAAATTGATTTATTCAAAGAACAAAACCAAGTTTACACCCAATATTTTGTTTAATCCAAGTTCTTCATATATATATATATATATATATATATATATTTGCTTAGAGTGTTTGGCACCGGGTTTTACTCTACCCTTTGAAGAGTTCGTTTGGGTTTGCTTCTATATCCCATAAAGAAGAAGATTTGTTTGCTGACGCGTTCCCACTTGAAGAAAGGCTTCGGGTGCGGGGTGATGGAGACCAAAAGCCTCATCGGTGGATTTCGAGACCGTGGAGTTCATGGTTGTCGACTAAGTGGAGGTAGTTACAAGAAGACGCATCAAGGCTTGGATGGAGTCAAGTTGTGTGTAGTAAGTCATCTGTCTTGTAAATATAAAACCATACTTAGTGGACTTCACGCTAGGGTCGTCCGAGATTTTTCCCAATTGGGTTTTCCTCGTACATCGTGGCATAGAGTGACATTGTTTTTATCTTGCAAAATCACTTAGAACGCATGCTTAGGATAATTCAAGATAAAATTGATTTAAATCTCATACTAGTGTAATTTGGTGCTATAAATTAATTTGGGTAATGTTTAATTAATTTAATTCAAGTCATTAATTTTAATTTGATAAAATTTGGTTAGGCCTAAGTAGAAAAGTGAATTATTCTTGTTAGGCAAATTTTTAGGACTTGTGTGAAATTAATTTGTTTAAGTGAAAATTAATGTGTTGATAAATTTTATGTCACTTTTAGTGTTTTGTTTAATTTTAATTTGAAAGAAATTAAAATTTGAAGGTTGTGTTGTGTTGTGTTGAACCATCATATTCCGCATTTAAGGAAATTAATATTTAATTTTAAAAGAAGAATTTTAAAATTAGGGTTCTACTATTTCTAACATAATTGAACCAAGACTCTCTTAAGATCCTTTATAAATGTAAACTGGCCCCTCTTGGGGAGGGGCATATGAAATTATAATGTCGAGCAATATTACAATTCTGTCGACATGTAAACTCGCCCCTCTTGAGAGAGAGAGAGAGAAAGAGAGAGTCACGCTCATGTGCACACTAAGTTTGCACATCATTTTTTTTTAAATAGTAAAAAAAAAATTGAGTTGATTTTTTTTGTGTGCTATTTAAACATTTTAACGGACCCAGGTAAAAAAAATTAGCTAAAAAAATATTTTTTGCTATTTTAAAAAAATCAGTCAAACTTTCGCTGCTTTTAAGCACTTTAAAAGTTGTGAAAGTTTGACCGACTTTTAAAAATAGCAAAAAAAAAAATTTGAACTGATTTTTCTTACATGAGTCCGTTGAAATGTTTAAATATCACATAAAATAAATCAACTCAAAAATATTTTTTTTAATGCTTCAAAAAAATTAGTGTGCGCCAGTACCGTGCAAACTTAGTGTACACAGGAGCCTGCTTCTCTCTCTCTCTCTCTCTCTCTATATATATATATATATATATAAATATATATATATATATATATATATATATATATATATATATATATATATATATCGTCTCATATGCAAATCTGAGATAATGAGAACCTTTATGCAAACCATGTTTTAAAGTAGTAAAAAAAACTGATCATTTTTATTGGAGATGATCTCCTTAATGATGAGATCATCTACAAAAAAATCATCAAAAAATTCAATCCAAAAGTGAGTGAGATCATCATCAAAAGTTTAAACGATCAAAAATGCATATATTCATCATTTTTGCAAATTAAAAAGTTTCATCCAAAAGTATATATTTTTACTATTTAAAAAAAATGGTTTGCACAGGAAAAATGTATATATGAGGTACTTACATGAGACTCCCTATATATATATATATATATATATATATATATATGTGTGGAAATGATCACAAGTGAACCTAAAAAACGGACTTTTTAATGGACCTTAATAAAAAACTCTTGACAATTTATTAATTTTTATTTTTTGTCGTAATTGGTCCGCGCCAGCGGCAACAGACATGCATGTGACCCGAGACCCCCTTATCCCCTACCTCTATCCCTACCCCCATCCCCACCATGACAGACCACTGGTTAAAAAACAATTGCCGCTGGCGCGGACCAATTACAACAAAGGAATTAAAATTAATGGGTTGTTAGGTGTTTTTTATTAAGGTCCATTAAAAAGTTCGCTTTTTAGGTCCACTTGTGATCCTCTTCCTATATATATATATAGAGAGAGAGAGAGGGTCCCTCCTGTACGGACTCCTTATGGTGCAGACCCTGGTACATACTATTTTTCTAAAATAGTAAAAAAATGATTTTTTTGATGAAACTTCATGGATATGATCTCTACGGTGAGAAGACCATCTCCAATTTTTTTTCATTAAAAAATTTAATAAAAAAATCGTTGAGATGATGTGATATGTAAAAAAATGATATAAATATGCATTTTTTTCAACGGTCGAAAATGCATATTTATATCATTTTTTTACATATCACATCATCTCACCTACTTTTTAATTGAATTTTTTTATGAAACTTTATGGATATGATCTCGACAGTGAAAAGATTATATCCATGAAGTTTCATCAAAAACTCAATAAATAAAGTGATTGGCGCTGACCCAACATTTCAACGGTTGAAAATAAATATTTATACAATTTTTTTACATATCACCTCGTCTCAACAATTTTTTATTGAATTTTTTTATGAAAAAAATTGGAGATGATCTTCTAATCGTGGACATCATATCCATGAAGTTTTATCAAAAAATTTATATTTTTAGTATTTTAAAAAAATAGTATGTACCGGGGTCTGCACCATAAGGAGTCCTTATAGGAGACTTTCTGTATATATATATAGGGGATCTTTGAGGGGTTTCATTTAAAGAGTGTGAAAAATGGGCTGATTTTTAAAAATTAGAAAGAAAAAAATTGAGTTTTTTAATATTATTTAAACATTTCGGGGAACCCATAAAAAAATTAGGTTAAAATAAATTTGTTTGCTATTTTTAAAAAATGATTCAAATCTATGTGAGTTTTTAACAGTTTTAAATTGACATACAAAAAAAATTATTTTGAAATGATTTTTTTATTAGTTTCCTAAAATGTTTAAATACCATAAAAATCAACTAAAAAAATTGCTATTTTTAAAAACTGGTCTTTCTTTCACACCCGTCAAAAGTGACCTGATGTATATCCTCTTCGTATATATATATATATATATATATATATATATACACGTTTTAAAATTTAAAATAATTGTGCCAAACAAACAAACAGTTGCTCTAACATGGAGATAGTAGTATTTTTAATTGAAAAAATGGATGTCATGTGATCACATTTTCCATCACACTTGTACCCAACCAGCTAATAACAAAAATTAATGACCTAAATGCACAAATAATAAGAACTACTTTCAAAAGAATTACCAAAAAATAGAGGTGATCAACGATCCACCCTTGGCATGAAACGTTTGGAACTAAAAGTCACATCGTAAAACATATTTAGTCAAAATCCATTTTTCCATTGATATTACATGCGTACCTTACTAACATACCCTTGAAAAGCACGTGATATGTGACTTAAAAATTGACATTTCAAAGTGTTAACTGGCAATAACCGGTTTCCATGACAAAACGGTTGTCCTCTACGTTTATTGGATTTTAAAAAATTAGAAGCGTCCAAATCAGTGAAAAACTTCTCCATTGTTGTTTCAACAAAAAAATTTCATCATTACCGTCTTCATACAAATATCGAGTTGTTACATTGGCATACTGAAAGGTGAGTTTCTTATACATTCCTCATTTTGTTATAAATTGTATTCGTTTACTGTAGAATATTAAAAAATTATCTTAATAAATACCAGTGCCAACATTAAGTGAAAAATTGATATGTTATACCCAAATTTATCAGAAATTTATACAAGCGGATAATATCCCACTCCTTGGAAAATGCGTGACTTGTATTGAAGGTAATTATGATTTATATACAAATTGACGGTAGTTCAAAAGCTTATCTATATTTAATGGTTTCATATAGAAAATTCCCAATAACTTCACAGTGAGTATTCGCGCTGTCATTTCGCAGTGCAAATTCTCACTACCAAATTTCATATATTTGTTAATACTCACAATAGTAATTAATTAATTTTGATTTTTTATTGTGGAATACTAAATAAATTCATAATGTAAAGTATGTGTTATCAATGTCTCTACACGTATTTATATGTTATTTAAGTATACCTTACTAGAGAAAATTAGAAATTATTACTTTATATTGATAATTATTAAAAACAATTGTTTGCTCCCTCAGCGAGGACTACAAAAAATGAGTTGTATTATGTATTTACATATGTGTTGGAATTATCTTCTTCGTAATTGGAATTATCTTCTTCATACTGATGAATTTGATTCAATGCACTGATAGGAGAAGTGATACAACTTTTCAGATAGTAATTGTGAAAGGCTATGTATTCAATAAAGTTAATTAATGATCTTTGCATTGGTTGAAAAGTTGGATTCGATATCTGAAAAGTTAGATAATGAAATGACATGACATTTGATTTATCCAATGTTTATACACGCATTACTTATATCTATAAATATACATGAATCTCATTCGCATTCTATATTCAGTTGCATCCTCTTTCTACAAAATATGAGCACTCAAACCCTAATACTCATTCTACTTTTTAGTTAAAAATTGTTCAATTGATCAGAAGTCTGGAAGACTGTCTGGATATGGAAACAAAGTGGAGACAAGATCTTGAAGGCATTAACGGTGTTATCCATCAATTAGAGATGTATGTTTCACGATATTAGTTTTATCACATAGCCAGTATATCAATATTGGTTGTATGTATTGGCTCTGTTGTAAAACTAGTATTTCGAAAGCAATTTTTCACACCTTGCTCTTAAGAAAATGAAGAAAACCGAAGGCCTTTTTAATCGATTAGGTTTTTGACATGTATTTTCAAGTGTTGTTGATGTTTCAAACAATAGCGAGACTATATGTATATGAAAACGAAGTGGAGACAAGAGATTAAAGACATCGAAGAAGGTCTAAAGACCACTTTATAAACTTAAGCATTTATAAAGGTGATTTAAATCAGGATGGTGATGCTCGGATGAACTACTTTTATAAAATTAAAATATCTCATTTTCACTAGTACACTGTCGTGTGCATATGTTGATTTCATGATACCAGTTATGTACTTACTCTTCGAGTCTTACATGCCCAAAGGAACAAACTACTATTATGAAACCAACATATGAATTTGAAACTGTACTAATGAAAAGGAGATTGTTTTAGTTACATTCAAGTAGTTCCTCCTAAGCTTCCTCAACCGGCCATAGTAGACGACTATCATGAAACTAACATCGACCTCCGAAATGCCAAAGTTGCTAAAGAAGTCCTTATGTCTGTTTAAGAGAAAGTGAAAAATGCAGAAGGCCGATTTCATCAATTACCCATTTTAAATGTATTTTTAATTATTATTCATATTCCAAATAATAACAAGAATGTGTATTCAAAAATTGTAACATGTTGTGATTATGTTCCAACCAATAACAATATATTATATCGAAACATGTAACAAATTGTAGTTACAAAATATTTATATCACATTGAGAAGTATTGGAAAATATAGTTCTTCACAACGTTGACTACTATATTTCTCACTGCAAAATATACTAATTTGTTATAACATTATATGAAGTGCAGAACGTAAATTCCTACATGTGTTTAACTATTATTTCTGTAGTTCTCGTTAGAGGAAATCAACAAAACTATTCTTTAATACTCTAATTATATTAGTAATCATAGCTTGAGGAAACAAAGTTTTAATTGAAATATCAAAAAAATTAAGATATTTTCAATCAAAGTTTCATTTCATCAAAATAAAATAGTAACTTTGTATCAAAATTAGACTCCTAACAACTTAGAAATTTGTTCCTCGTAATTTTTGAATTTTTATCAGTAATTGCTTAACTTAATGGCATTTTTTTATTTTTTTTATTAGAACTTATTATCATAATATATATAAATTTCACACTGAGATATTGTTTAATATCACAATGCGAAAAATAATAATTCGCAGTGCAAAATTTAAAATATGGACAATTATTTTAAATCAATAAACACATTTTTTATTACTTGTTTATTATGCACTCAGTTATTTCCTTCTTACATTTCCTACTATTATGAGATGCAATATTTAGTCAACCTTTTAGCCTCTCCTTTTGATGGAATCCTCATATTTCTTGGATGATCACGTTATTACTTTGTATTTGGTAGTATGATGAGGACATCCTTTAACTTGAACTCTAGCTTGTTAATAGTAGGAATTACAGCAATGTGATCCCTATAATAATTTTTGAAAGTTTCGACATAGAAATGTCAGTCCACATATTTGTAGTATTTTTTGTCACCTTTTTGCATCGATGTAGCAGCATGAGCACACGAAAACCCCTGTATTTGCCACTTCCCACGCGAGGAAGTCATGTCATCAATGTTGACCACCACAGAATAAGTAGGCCAAACCATCTCATATATTCCATATGTGGACTAGGCTACACACCAAATACAACCTTATTTTATACTTAGTTGCAGCCTATTTTCCATTTTATGACACAATACACCAGGCCAAGTTCTTAATTTTATGTGCCTTTTGGACATCATGTTCACCATCTTCATTCTTATATGGAAAACCATTCTGGTAACCGATAAATGACGAGAATCCATAATCCAAGAATTGAAAGGTTCAGTCACATTTGAATACATCTCGACATACCATTTACTAGTGAACTGTACATGTACCCAGTGCTTTGGATCACAGTCATCCAAAAAATCTTTATTTTCTCACCACCCCACTTCTTTAGATCATCCATACTCTTCTCAAATATAGCCATTGTATCTGCATAAGCTGTATATTTGAACATGCTTACAATTATTTCAAGTAGAATTTTAGAATATTCATGACCACGACTTCCCCTTTAGATGCAACGCGGAGTAAGAGTGGTGACTCCTAGGGAAAAATTTAATCAGCGATTCTTTCAATCCATAATTATGATCAAAAAATAAAAGTCAGCTCTCGGTCACAACCAACACCAAGGTGAAGTTGATTTAAGAACCAGGTCCGATTTTCCTCATCATCGGCAACTACTACAGCAAATGCAACGACGAACATACCAGAAAATTGCCCTAATTGAGACAAATGTAAGTCATTTCCTAATGAGAAATATTTTATTTTGTAGTGAAAATTATTCAATTTGCATTGCGAAATCAGTCAATCACGTTTTTTGCACCCATGTGTAACTTTAATTCATTCATTTGTTTTCTCACCAATTCCACAAATTTTAATTGCATCTTAAAGGTAGCGTAAAACCCCTAAAAGCCTAACGTAGATAAAAGTATAAACTACATATATTAGTAATGTTTAACTGCAAAAAAATAGATGTTTTTATGATGATCTAAACAACACAAATATGTTCACAATAACTTTCAAGAAATTCAATGACAATACTATTGAATTTCTTCTTCGTCACAATTATACTGCTCACAAACAGTTAGATTTTTACTACTTGTACGAAGATATCAGATGCACATTCGATCCTAACATCATTGATATTGGAAACGCTAAAGGGGTCGCAAAAAGAGTTGAGCGAATTTGCATGGTTGGACTAAAAAAATTTATTGTGTTTTACATTGAAAAGATGTATTATTTCTTCTCTGAATACGCATATAGGAACCACAAATGGTTCATATATGTCGTAACAATAAAATGCACATACTTTCACTCTGAATATAAAATGATGCAGGAAATCCTACTAGGATATACAATAGCTTCATCGTTAGAAGATAATGAAAATTCCCTTAGAGAGAAGTTTAACAACAAATGATTCATTTGTTGGAATATTTACTATATTTGTACTAAAATCAAATACATATTGCAACATAGTGTTAATTATCGCCATCACATTCATATTCACATTTCGCAATTTTATTATCTCAATGTTATATTTTGTAATTACATTTCCTTTTGAAGTTCGAATCTAAAATTCGTGTTTCAGCTTCGTGATGCAAATCGAAAATAAAATTCTAAAGTATTGAAATTCCGCATGGCATTGCGAATTCGCCATATGAGATACCACTGCGAAGTCACGGTGCGAAATTTCATCAGAATGAACTCTAAAATATGTTCCAAAACACTAAAACATATCATACCTTGATTTCCATTCTTTTTTGTAGCTACAAGTAAATTTCCTTCCTATCTACTTTTCAAAAATTTACATCTAGAAATATCATTGGGCGACAAAATTTAAAATCACTGATGCTTGGGCCAAAAGAACAAAAAAAACTTTGAATCTCTTTGTTGACGAATTTCAAATTAAGTTAACAACACTTCTAGAATTTGTTGTCCTAACAGCATCAACGTACCACCTAAGTTGATCAAATGAAAAGGCATGCATCACCATATAAATGCACCCTTGCATTTTCAACACGCAACCAAGCAAAATGATATGGCATTTGTATTCCATAACTTGAGTTAAACTCATGAATTACATCACAAGGTTTAGTCAAAGTTTTTTAACGTATTTTATCCACAATCAACTACCCTACGATTATGTCCAGTGCACACAACACAACCACACGTACAATCGCCATTTGATGTCCTTATACCAAAAAAATTATTACATTGTTCAATAAAAACATGAATTCACAATTTACAGTCAATTTCGACTTTGATTTAACACTGTGCAGTCACTCTAGTATGTTCATTCTTTAAATAATCAAAATCAAAGACAATTTCAATAGCTTACTTGCAAAAATTCATTCTGAATTGACTTACACCACCTTTAAGTATCTAACCAACTCCTACAATTAAATTAGCCCATCCAGTTGACATTAATATCCTATTTTGCAACGCATTACTGTTGGAATGCATATCTTTATCAATTTCAACATAGTGTAATTCATCAACAAATAAATTATAATCTTCATCAGATTCCGACTCAGAGTCGTGTCTTCAAGACTCGATGTTATATCAACTATATCGAAACCATTAGTGTGTATATGTGTGTGTGCGTGTGCGTGTGTGTATACGGAGAGAATCACAAATGGACCTAAAAAGCGAACTTTTTAATGAACCTTAACAAAAAATATCTAACAATCCATTAATTTTAATTAATATGTTGTAATTGATCTGCACCAGCGACAACAGACACGCGTGTCGATCGAATATTTTTTTTACAACCCCCTCACTCCCCCACCCCCCACCATGACAACCCTTACCCCTAAGTAAACATTCCAGCAACTTAATTCTTTTTAACTAGTGGTCTGCCATGGTGGAAGTAGGGGGTAAGGAGGTCTCGGGTCACACATCTGTCCGTTGCCGCTAGCGTCACACATGTGTCCGTTGCCGCTAGCGTGGACCAATTACAATATAGGAATTAAAATTAATGGGTTGTAAGGGATTTTTTGTTAAGGTCCATTAAAAAGTCCGCTTTTTAGTTCAACTTGTGATACTCTTCCTATATATATATATATATATATATATATATAGGGAGAGGTTCTCTAGTGGACCAAAAGAATTGACTTTTTAATGGACCTTAACAAAAAAACACATAATAACACATTAATTTTAATTCCTCTAGTGTAATTGGTCCGCGCCAGCGGCACCAAACAGGCGTGTCGATCGACCCCCAACCCCCCAATCGTCCCCCCACCCACCCCACCCCCACGCCCATGGCAGCCCTGTTGTCATAAGAGCTGCCATAAGGGTTGCTATGGTGATGGTGGTGGTTGAGTGGGTGGGGCGGGGGTAGTGGGGTCTCAAGTGCCGCTGGCGCGGACCAATTACATTATAGGAATTAAAATTAATGTATTTTTTGTTAAGGGCCATTAAAAAGTCCATTCTTTTGGTCCACAAGAAAACCTTTCCCTATATATATATATATAGATATATACATGTTCTTCATATCAGTCTCATCATCTAACATACAACATGAATTACCTGAGACCTCATAACTCATATAAAATGATGTTGATCTCACCTTCTCCGATTTCACACGTATTTTTTCAACAAAATTCTTGTACGAACACGCTACAGATATCACTATGACAGCACTCAATTTATCATACTTGACAAAACATTTAGCATAATTATTTTTCATTGCTAACTTGTTAAGCAAGATTGAATTCTCAATATTCAAATAATAATAACCATAAAAGACTCGTGATATTTGAAAACAAAGAAGAGTTATGTATAAATTATTATAACTTGAAGAGATCTAAAATCACGAAAGTAATCTTTTACATAATTAAGTTGATCGTTGAATCCAAAATGATATTGAACACGTGGATTGTCATTGAAATCACATGCATTTTGCAACTTGTTATCAACCGATTACCATGTAAAGGGTATTGTTAACAACTTACGTGCTACAAACAAGTGCAAGGAGTCTTAGACTAAACATGTTTTGAGAGAGAACTAACAATTCTACACATTTCATGTCAAGGGTGGATCACTTAATCGCGCAAAAAGAATATATAATAAATAAATACATGTAATGAATTTCCACTGACATTTAGAAAAGCGAGCAGTCTGAAGTGTTAACGGGTGCATCACATATTTTGTCCAGGTCAAGATATATCCATTAAATAAGTAAGTGTACGTAAGGTTTTTAAGATAGGATAAAGAAGCAGTGTGCGCCATCCACTAAAAAAAACTAAAATTTCTTCGAAATGGCAAGAAGGGTTCACATTTATGTGTCCTTCCTTTATATTATATTATAATATAGTGTAGGATAAGGTTTGGATAACTTTAAAACATTGGGCTCTATAGAATACATTGTCGTCTCAACAAACGGAAGGTGGTCACAGTTGACTTCCAAATGCACTAATAATTATTAGTACTGAATTACTTGGTTTAAATATTCAAGTGGGCCTCAAAAGAAACCCAAATGCTTTTTGTGTATGGCTACTCCACCAGATTTTCCAAATTGATTCTACATAAAACTTAATATATATATATATATATATATATATATATATATATATATATATATATATATATATATCCATATAATAAGGGGCCAAATAAAAAGTGTTCATTCTTATACTTTGAAATAGTATACATAAATTTCATTTTAGTAGCTAATGTTTTTCATAATAAATAACTCCAGTTTTAAGAAATTTCAATTAGCTCAACTGTCCACTCTCTATGGACAATAGTGAATGAAGCCGCATTTTTTTCCTAATTCTTCAAGTTTCCCTTCTCAAACACTTCGGTTAAGGCTTTTTTCGTGGAAGTATGAATTGATCGAGGACAATAAAGGACACTTGCGAGATCTCCAACAAATATACTATTTATCTTCTTGGCAGGAAAAAAATATGCATACTAGTTCCATCCTATAAGATCGCCCTCAACTAGGGGGCTTGGAAAGTTTCTGTGACACCCCGACTAATTAAATTCCGGGTAGCTATTCCTTTATTAAATTAAACAAAAATGTCAAGTTGGCTCAGTTAATAGCATCACTGTCGAAAACATTTTATTATTACTAACCACCTAGTATTTAAAAAAGTAAGTTGCCAAATTTTAATTAAAGTCTAATTAACATGCAGTAAAAGATTTAATGCAAGAATAATATCACCATTCACCATAACAAAGTAATAGAATAACCATCACACGATATAAATAAATCCGGAGGAAAACTCCTCACAACAAACTCCACAACTGAAATGAATAACTAAATACTAAATACTGAATCAATACATGCCAAAGTCTGAAAAACTGAAATGGAAAAGTATCTCTAATGGAACTGGGCAACATGCCCTAAAACTGAGGAATACTGAACATGGAATCCAAATGATAGAAGCGTCTACAGGCAAATCCCTGTAACTTTCACAAACAGCTACAGCTCGTCATCTGAATGAGTATCCTATGCATGGTGTCCTTGTGGCTGGGCACCTAAAATGGTTTTACAAGAAAAATAGATTTGGAAGCAAATGGGTCAGAGCCCGAATGTGGAGATATTTTAAAAACCTGCAAGTGCTTTAAAAACATTTAAAACATTAAATGAAAAGTACATGTTAGGACGTGCACTCACATGAAATTCTCACCTCTCGTCTAACTGTGCACTCCTAACGTAAGTACCCATTTAAAATGACACAAACCACTAGCTAAGTGACATCATATCTAGCTAGACTGATATAGGTTCTACCCTTATTACTCGGTTCCCATTAACATAAAAACGATCTCAATTAAATAGGGGTTTAACGTAAACTCAGATGCTCAATATGCAATATATTTCACTATCAGTTAGCCCGTTATGTTTTTCTCGAAACAATACCGTAATTATATTCACAACATTAACATGAAGGTTCCCATTAATTATGTGTATATTATTCACATCATAAATATACAATACAAGCACCCCGAGAACTAAGCTGCGGTGCACACATACTCTGCTATCCATCCCGGTACATCACGTACATAAGGATCACATATTTCGAATCTCTCAGGAATAGTTCACAGATAACATCACAAATAATGGAGGCGAACACAGTCACATCACATGGGTCACACACATAGCTACGCTCCCACGATCAGCGGACTTATTAACATCCCAATAAGTCTTTCTCTGACCTATGTTCATCAAGGTAACCAGTCTAAATCCGGACAACACAAGGATTAGAGGGCCCTAAGCGAACGCAAACCTCCCGTGATAGCAAGTATGGTAGGTATGTTATACACACAAATCATATACCAATACTAAGTAAACACGCATCTTAGTAATCACCGTAATTTAATTGTAGTACATATCGCATTCTCGTACCAACTTAATATATATATAACTTATATAATCCCGGTCCACATTTATACGCGCCATAATTTATTCTCACGTCGTAGTAGGCACTCACGTCTCAATCCATAATGTCTATTTGATTCGTTCCACAATTATAATGTACTCCTCATTATATCCCAAATGTCCCAAGTATACCATTACACCATCACAGGAATGTTATCTCTATCATCGAACAAGTTCACGGGACTCCCAAAATCAAAACAGGCCAAAAAGGCCTAAACTGCCAGCTCGTTAGAAGTCTCGTTCGAACGAGGCTGTTCGAACGAGATTTCGTTCGAACGAACTGGGCTATCTAACGAGATCTCGTTCGAACGAGATTATCGAACGAACATCCCTCTCGTTAGAACCCCAAACTGTCAACTCGTTAGAAACTCGTTCGAACGAGCTCGTTCGAACGACCTGGGTAGGTCTTCTAACGAGTGACCAGATTCAAGCCCAGAAATCCTATCTCGTTTTTTTCAATTTCTCTACACCTCAAATCTCATCCAAACCTCAATTTAACAATTGTTTAACGTCTCTAATCGTCCTAAACATGTTAAAGTCACATTCTAACATATTGTAAAGGATTAATTCTTCCTAAACATCATCAAATCACAAATCTCTACTCTTTTCCCCAATTTCTCAAGAACATAAACCCTAGAATTTATTATCATCAAATCCCAGAATTTAATCCGTTTTTATAACACATAAATTAGTAATTCTCTTAATTCAATCTTCCAATAACGTTTCTACATGCAAACCTACATCCAAGATTAAACTAACAACTCAAATTTCATGGGTTTTCCTTTATCTCCCAAACAAGAATGATTATTAAGATTTCTAACATGGAAGAAACATTTACTGCATAAAATGTAAATTAAACCACTTGCCTTGATTCAATCTCTGATTTTGATGACGATTTATTGAAGTTCTCTCTCTCTTTCTGCGGAATTCCCTTATATCTCTATCTCTCCAAGCTTATCTCCAATGGTGGCTAGGGTTTTCTTTGGGAAAGTTTTGGAAACCTAATTTGATAACCCCCGTAGCTTATTGGGTCATTAAGGGTTGGTTAGTGGGTTTAGTGGGTCAATTCCCAATCAGATAAAGACTCCTAATTTTCGTCACTTTAAATTCCCAAAAATACGAAATTACCAAAATACCCTTTATGTTGTCGGTATGGCCTAAAAATACCCCGGGACCCAAACTAAACTCCCGGCTAGTGTTTTCTGACTATCTCGACCCTTCCAGCCGCGTTGGCGCACTCAAAACGACCATACGGTTCATAGAATTTAAATTCACTTTTATAATCAAAATAATTATAACCTGACGCGACTGTCACTCGCGTCCCAATAAAATGTCCAAATTGTCGTATATCAATCTCACGACAATCTCATAATTCAATATTCATAAATCATCATATATACTCAATATAGTCAAATACCAACTCACATCTCGCTAGTATTTTATCCGGATTAATTCCCAATTAATTCTCATTTAATTAATTAATCCCAAAAATAAATATTGCCAAAAATACGGGGTATTACAGTTTCATCCCCTACTAGGGGGCTTGGAAAGTTTCATCCTCCTTTCCTGTCATTATGTCGAAAAAAATTTCTTGCAATGCCTTGAGATTGTTCTAAAATGCTTGAAAATACCTATGGGTGCATCTACTTGTGGCCTAAGTTCTTCAAAAGAGCTCAGTTTGTCTGAGCTCCTGTACTAACCCATGCTAAATTTGAACCCCAACGATCCTAATAAATATTTTTAACATCTTTGCCCACATATGGCATAAGATAACTCATTGTCCCTAATAGTGTTAAGGGGTGGAAGTAAAAAAAATTCACCCTCGAAGGTAAGAGTTAGTCCTAATGAAGCTTGCAGGTACCGCCTCCTATTGTTAGCCAAACTCCATAAGTACACAATTTAGCTTCACTTTTCAATTTTTCTTTTTACACTTGAATTAAAAATTAAAAAATTAAAAAATTAAAAAATTAAAAAATAATAGAAAATTAATTAAATTTTAATTTAAAAAATTAAATTTTAATTAATTAAAAATATTAAATTAAAAAGAATTAATGGCAACCCTCTGCCAAGTGATGACTCGAGGTCACAAATCGAGTGGTGAAGGACATTGCACATGTTCTTGTACAAAAAGTGCACATTAAGAAAGTCTGTAGGTGACTAGATTGATTTATTCATAGCTCCTCCTCATGGAATATTGAGAAATTTATTTATTTGTCTTTTTATCATATTTACATATATACTCTTTAATATACATCAATATAAATATGGTGCTTTCCTTCTCAATGCAACCAGCAAAATGTTGAAAAGGCTAGATTTTGCGATTTTAACGCACCTTGAGAAGACGATCATGACTAAGGTCGATGGGTCGTCTAAATAGAGGAGAAAAACAATGCTTGTAACGCTTTGTGACAAGAAAGACAATAGGCTAGACATATCAATGGAACAAGTCTTGACCGGGACGCGAGCTAAACCAAATCCATTTAAACGGTTATGAGTAAAAAAAATTATCTCCGAACACCTGAATATCCATTTATTAAAAGGATCAGGTATGGTGTTTAGTATACACAACCAAATTAGAACCCGCCCCAATTAAATTTTCATAAGTTGCTTATATTTTTTATTTTTATGCTTATATATCATCGGCCATTAAATTATTTCATCTAACGGTGCTAATCCAACTTATGCTTTGCTCTAACTCGCATACCTCATTTACGGTCACTCACAAGTCATAAGACTGATAACGGTGCTAATAGTGTTGTCGATGCCACTGGGAGTGAGAAATAAACTTACTACTTGACAGAAAAGCTCATTGTGGGTTACTTATCTGATTAAAACATATCACTGTAGGTTGCTTAATTGACCAAAAATAGTCATTATTTGTTGAGTTTGTTGACTCATGGATCACAGTTAATTATTTCACAATAAAAATGTGTTACTTGAAAGGGCAAATTTGGTAACTCTGAAAATAGAATCTACTAATCAGGTCAAGTAAACGGGTCGGGCCACGGATCCTTAACAAAGTCGGGTCTAGCTAAAAAAATAAATCGCCTATGGGTATTCTAGTAAGATCCGATTCGCCTAAATTTTAAATTGATCAAACCCTACACTCTTATGTCTCCAAGTCGTTTACATGCCTACAATAGGCCCAAGAGGGCCAACTTGGGGAAAATCTATTTCGAGGAGCTCATCATATAAATCCCCATAGAAGGGCAACAGTGATGGTGTCTGATGTTGAGGAGAGGAATTCCAATTGTTTGGGGGAATGCTTCCTCTCCATTCTCCTTAAGGGGTAGAATGACAACATCAAAAGTGGGCCTCTCCACGATCTTCGGCCAAATGCTCATATATCTTACTTGTCTTTCATTTGGAGGTCTAAATTAGGGGTTCTTAGCTTATGTGTGATAGAATTCTCAATAAGGTGGTGATGTATAAACTTTAAGGAAGGAGTTCATACTTCTTTACTTTCAGCGTAAGTCTTTGTGTTTACTTTTATCTCTTCCTTATTCAACAATGATCTCATTTTTATATTTTTCTTTTTTGTCTTCATGGGTAATGACATTAGATATTAATACGATGTTGTACGCTTACGACACGTACTTGGAAGAGGAGAAATTGAGGTTTCAAGAGATCATTGATAGGGATCAAATTCTAAACCCATAAGAATATAGTGAATGAGGTGACCCTTGACAAGGGAAAGCTCCTTGAGCGGAGTCAAATGACGAAGGCCTACGATCAGTTAGTTGACGGAATGGCCATGAAAAAAACTTTCGAGAAGGCTCGTGCATATCTAAAGGTCATTCATGATGAGGGCATAAATCAGTTGAAGACAAAAATTAAGGTCCAAAGACGAGGAATGAATTGGCTGAAAAGAAGAAAGTTGTAGATTTTAGAGAGGCCAAGAAAGTGATCGAGCTAAAGGGGCATGTGAACCAAGAATTTGATATAATCTCCTTCATAGGCCACAAGGATTTGCAAAAAAATGGCCCTTTTGTCTGGGAAAGATGTTTAAGGCTCCCTAAGCTTCATGTGGTAGATCTTCTTATGCTCCTCGATCTCCTCTTCTTAACAATGTCTTTTTTTGTTCTGCATCTAATAAGATTTTGACCTAATCTAGGAAGTAACTACTATAATTCCCTTACAATTCAACAAATACTTTGCAAGTTTCCTTCAATGTAACGTCCTTATCAAACATGTTAATATTTGACAAATCAAGTGCAAAACCTACTCACCACAAGTTAAACAAGCATGTAAGCCATAAAAGGTTTTTATCATCCAATGCCAAAAGTTTGAGTATTCAAATGAGTAAAACTCCATCATATATGAATCATGGTGTTCCCATGTTATTTCTTAGGAGAGTAAATAATGTGTTGAATCATCAATTATTCCAAGTATAAACCTACACAAATGAGGAGCTTAGTCAGAATTAAGTGACCGAGCAATTTCTTAGGTTGTATGGTTAATATGCTAAGTGTTTTCCTAGCGTCGAGGAATTTTTTATACATACATTATTTTGGGCATGATGTAACCATATTCCTTAACTAAGTGTTCAAGTACTGATGTGAGCTACGGGAACAATCTCTCCCAGTTTGATCAGAATTAGGGGAACTCTCAAGTGTAAGGGTCCTTCAAGTTCCCAGCGTACAATCATAGTCCCTTAAGTATTTATTTCATTGCCACTAATGAGTTTTGTTATCTCCTTCGAATTTTTAAATTATTGATATGTTGAGTCAGGGCTTGTTCCAGATTGTTTTTCTCTACTATTCGGGTTTGAGAACACATCGTCGACCGTTAGTAAGACTTTGTCTTATTAACGACCCTGAAGGTTCACCTATCCTATGTAGGGTGATTTAATCCCAATTAAGTTCCTTTTTATGACATTTTAAACTTGTAGTGAGAAGTAATGTTTTTCGATGGACGATGTGTAATTTAAACACTTCATTATAAAATATAAAAGAGTAGAACTTTCATCCAGGAAAATAAATATATTCAAGCATGCCTAGGGCTTTTCATTATATATCTACTAGTACTGGAAAAAAGCAAGGATGATAAGTGGTAGTGATAATAGTACTCCTTCAAGTGTTCAATGCTCCATAGGTGTGGAAGTTCATTTCCAATTAAAGGCCTCTAGCCAATAGGTTTTAGGCATGTGCGCCTTGATTATTTGATAGCGCCATCCTAGTTAGGATCCAACTTGTTATGCTTAGGGTCTGGTTGCTTGGGTTACTAATTTGAGTACTCAATCACCCACTTAAAAGTTTATATTCTTCACTCACAAAGACTGGGTAGTCCTCCACTTGTAGTCCTTTGTGCTTTGTGCAACTTGCTTCTTCAAGCCAATTGTTTAGTTCAACCCTCGTCACTTTCCCCGGAGTTTAAACGTGAAGTCATATAAGTCTTTAACATGTCCGTTGGAATGACAACTCCAGTTCCAAATGTCAAGGACAAGGGTGTTTCTCTAGTACGTGTTTTATGTGTGATTTTGTATGCACACATTAGGACATGGAGGTCTTCAGCCCAAATTTTTTTGCATCTTCCAATGTCTCCTTAAGGGGTTATAGTATGGTTTTGTTTGGACCTTAGCTTTGCCATTGCCTAAACTTCAAAAGAAGCACATCGGTGAAACTAGTCTTTTAAAACTCTCATGTTCCATCCATTGAGAGGTAGTTAGAATAGTCAGCTATAACCCATACCTGAAACAGTATGATCATTAGGTCTTGCCTCTTCTGAATCCTCGATTTATTCTTTGGCTTGAGGGTGCCCTATGACAAGTATTGATCCTTGATGTCGAAGTATAATAAAAAAAACAATTGTACAAAGGATCATTGTCAAATTGCTTACCATTATCACTAACAAGGACTACAAGTATCCTACATCGATATATTACGTTCTTTCTCAGCTTTAACCAATAAGTAAATAAACTTCTAGCCATCAATCCCTCCCTGTGTCAAACTTATTTCGTTGATAATGACATTGAGTACATTTCATGTTAGTGGAAACATAATAATTATTCTACCCCTAACTGGCGTTTACATAAATTTTTAGGACGTTCAATTCAAAACTTGGCCCTCTAATGTTACTCCTCTCATTGAGACAAGTCCAATTAGCATAATATATATTATTTTAAGGAACGTGATGAAATTGGGAAAAATCAAATTTATATTAATTACATCACAGAGTAAATCTTTATTTAAAAATAAAAATAAAAATATTAAGTTACAAATGTTATTCTAACGTAACCAATTCTATAAACGTGTGAGGTTTTCAACTTTTGCCAAGTTGATAAAATAGTCCATGACAATAATTGTCAGCTTCATATGCCCTCGTCTATTGGGAAAAATGATCAATAATATCAACTCTCACTAGGCAATTGTCAAGGGGCTAGCTATAGGGACTTGTTCTTGAGGAGATTAGTGTAGTATTCTTAGGCACTTGTCAATCTTTTCATACATTCTCTGGTAACTCGCACTATGGCAGGCCAAAACTAGCCCTACCAAAGTATCTTGTGTGACAATTTCGCCCCCAATGGTTCCACCGCACAAAATGTGGAGTGGGTGTACACATTTGAGGATGGGGTCTTGGATCTGGTATTTGAACTTGAATTTAGGTCAATCTGGTGCACTTTGATTTATTATCATGCTAATACTCCTTTTGTGGTAAGGACGCAATGTTCACTGTCAATAAATCTCATGTAAAGAGCATTAGTGGGTCAACTCGTCGACATGCTCCTTCTCCGTCGAAATTTTTCATTGTTGATGGCCATTAACTTTAATAGCAAAGATCTTGCCATGGCAAGATAAGCTATCATGTTTGTTATTTTGCCTCATATTCTCTGTTCACTTAATTGACAATCAAGTAAAAGTTGTTGTAAATCTCCAAATTGTTCGACTCTAATGTGCAAAACAAGTCTGAGCCTTGCTTTGAGGGAGTCATGCTCACTTTCAATATTGGTCGCACATACATCAAATCTCATGGCATATTCCACATTTACCTTGCATGCAATATGGAGTGCGGATATTATACCACTCATTTGCATGTTGAAGGAGTCATGCACAAACAATATCTATAAGTTTCTAAGGATTAAGAGGAGGCAATTATGGTAGCTTTCCTTCTGGCTTTTTAAGTACATGAACTTCCCAATGAAATCCGTTGCGGCCTGGCCTTTGATGGAAGTCCCCGACTTGTACACTACATGTCAAATTCCTCGAGCTCAAATGACCATTTACTAACCTTACATGTGTCTCTATCTTAAAGGGTACCCTTTTAATAGTTGGCTCATCAGGAGAAACTTTGATGTGGACATTGAAGTACGGACCAAGTCTTAAAACTAAGTGGAAGCGTGCGAACGCTAACTTATCCAACCTAAAAAATTAGAAATTTGATCCTCAAAATACTCGACCAATATAATAGATTTGCAAACGAACTCCACGCTCCTCGTAGATTAACTGTGGATTCGAAAACATGCTAGTATAAGAAGAGCTCCTCACTGTTACTATGTAGACAGAATGGGCAAAAAAGTCCCCTCAACTACTTGAAATCTTCGTTGCAATCTTTTATCCACCTGAACGATTTTCAATGAGTTTTGTAGAAGGAAAAACATATGCCTCTTGCCCCATTGAATAACCTATTGAATGTTGTGACCTTTCCAGTCAAGATCTAGACTTCCTTGATCCCACAAGGGATAGCGTATTGAGGATCGCCCGAATTTTTTTTTTATTTGCCTTAATTCCTCGTCAAAAGACCATGTCAACAAGCCATTTTCTTTTCGAAGCACTGAAGTCACACTTGATGGGTGGGGTTGAGCTTCATTTGATAAGTTCTTATAGAAGAGAACGAATCTCCAAGGTTCTTTACATCCTCCACCACTCTCAAACTCTTCACGAGGAGGTCATTAATATATGCCTACGTGGTCTTGCCAATCAACCTATGATAAATTGCACCAACATTTTTCAACCCAAAGGACATGGGGTTTATACGGTAGATCCTTTCACAATGATGAATGAGGTTTTCTCCTTATCTTCCATCTGGTATACCCAAATAAGGCATCCATGAACACCAACAACTAGAGACCAACTGTGTAACTAACATTTATTTTTAGTTATAATATTATATTTGTATTCGAGTATCTTTACCATGTGTATTAATTTTTTAATAGCAATATTTTCCTTTCTGGTGAACTTATATTATAGTATCCAGTGTATTTAATTTCCCATACACATCTACTAACATTTTAAAAAATTATTTTAAACTCAAAAATAATATAAATATATTCATAAAATTTGTAAGAGATGTCAGCCTTACCACCTAAAATTTAGCCATATGTCACTATTAAGTTCTAAAATCTTACTTTGCACCCTGCCATTCCCCGTTAATATTATGAAATAGTTTTCTATCTCTACTTTGGTGATTGAAAAGGTTTTGGTGATAAGAGAACATGAGGAGGCGATTGCTGTGCATCTTGCGCCTTCATTCAACTCTTTCAGCTTTTGCACTACTATTGGAGACACTTTCATGCTATTACACTATTAGTGGAGCATTGAAGATTAACCCCAAATGTAAATTTAAAAATAATCCATTTTTGACACTACCATTAAAATTGCTCCAAGTGTTGATCAAGTATATTTTTCCAGTTTACCACTTGTATATTTTTGGAAGCTTAACAAATAAATCATATTTACATAAAACATTTTCTAATAGGTCCTATCAAAATATTTTTTTCTCCATAAATCATATTTATACAAATATATCCTATTGGAGCAAAAATCTTTTTTCATGAGACCTGTTAGAGCAAAAAAAAAATCATAGTATCTATTGAGCTGCATACTTAGTAAACGTGACTAATTAGTAAAAACACCTATATTTTTCAATGTTAATATGGAATGAACATTTAAGTAATGCCTTTGGGAAATCATAGAACCTCCAAGGAGTAATATGTTCTCTGGCCCAAGTGGCCTCTCAGGCAGAGGCAAAAGAATTATCTTGGAACTAGCGATCAGTCCATACTACAGATGTCAGGTTCTATAAGAACGTCGGTATCCTTGGTGCTGTAATATGTAGTGTAGACTGGATAGTAAACTAAAATTATGAAATATGAAAGAAATGGGATAAGTTGTCATCCGTGATGGAATATTTCTAAACTTTGTAATATCCTGCTTAACAATCTTTTTCTAACGTTGGTGCTGTAATATGTACTATATATATGTATTCTTCAATCTTTTTCTAACTCCACAAACCAAGCACCGTTTAGTAATTTATTGTTAACCTCACAGACAACATCTCAAAACGATTAGACAACATCTCAAAACGATTAAAGGTCATAGGCAGCTAGCCACATATAAAACTACTATTTAAAAGTTGATGGAACTAAAACTTTATAAAAGATGTATCAACCAAATATTACATTACACTATACTGGTCAAGGGGAAATGGAAAGACTGTTAAGCAGACGCATATGAATAATAAGAAATAGCAGGTTTATAAAACTAAAAACAAATCAGAAACAACATAGAATATAGATTGAGACAACAAATAAAAACCAGAAGAAAGAAATAGCAGGTTGATTCTGCGGGCGACAAGATACTGGATTAATTCCAGAAGTTCTACTTATGAACCAAGTTTTTCCCTTGTTCTCAATTACAGGGGGGAAACGGTGTGTTTGAGAGCCGCAATTCCAAGGCATGGAATTGGAATTCAAAAAAATTTAGTTCAAATTTTGAAAATTTTGAACTCTGGGTCCGTTTGGCAACTCTATTCCAAGCCATGGAAATGAAATTGGAAAGGCAATTTTAATTCCGTGGAATTGAAATTGGCCTTCCAATTCCAATTCCATGTCTT
The DNA here is from genome assembly GCA_949130495.1 of Sambucus nigra. NCBI lineage: Eukaryota > Viridiplantae > Streptophyta > Magnoliopsida > Dipsacales > Adoxaceae > Sambucus > Sambucus nigra. The sequence continues at coordinate 249,288,794 of OX422208.1, forward strand.
GGAATTTGATTTGCCAACGGGCCCTGAAAATATTCCAATTCCAAACCATGGAATTGGGGTTCCCAAACACACCTAGGGTGCTTTTGGGAAAGAGAAACTCAATTCCATGCCTTGGAATTGGAAAGAAAAATTTCAGTACAAAATTTGAAAATTTGGAGCTGAAAACATTCCAATTCCAACTCTATGGCTTGGAATTGGGTCCATGCCTTGAAATTGGAATTTAAAGATTTTCGGTTCAAAAGAACTTTTTCAAAATCAATTACAAAGCACGGAACTGGGGTTCCCAAACACACCCTTAGTCTTTTTGTATAGTCCCCTAGAGGAAAATTAAAATGACACTACCCCCTAAACTTCTGAAATTTGAATCTTGGGTTACACCGTTCATGGGGATGATAACTGCATAACTTCCCATGGAGAATAAAAGTATGACACTGGCCAGAGGTGTTACACATGACATACCAAATATACTAACAAAGCCTTGTTCGGTAAAAAACATGAAAAAAATAAAAAATAAAAAATAAAAAATAAAAAATAAAAAAAATAATGTCTTAAAAGAAGAATTCAACAATGAATGCAGAATCTCCAATTCCCCAAGAAATGCAAGTCAGCTACTAGGTTGGAAGGGCAAGAGCCAATTAACATCGAAACAAGAACTGAAACCCATTTAAGGACAAAATTGAGTATATAAGTATATATATTAGTACATGATTCTGAATACAGAGGTGTATAAATCTGTATATATACATACATAAATGGTTGTATATAAAAAAGGGTAAACCCAGTGCACGAGGCTCCCGCCACTGCGGGGTACTGGGGGGGTTGGATGTACGCAGTCTTACCCCTGCATACGCAGAGAGGCTGTTTCCGTATAAATGGTTGTATATCTATCAATAAAATTGGATTTTACAAATCTGACGGATTAGAACATTCTCAAACTTCAAAAATCCTCAAGCATTAAAATTCACATACATACTCTCGGAAGATTATTTTGACTTATTGTAGACACACACTCGTATATATGCATATAATCAATCGGCAATGAAACCCGAAATTGCAAAACATATATACATGCATAATTTTTACCTATATATATATATAGAGAGAGAGAGAGAGGCTCAACTACAGCATGATGCATACATCACACCTAGTAGTTCTAGGCCCTAAGAAACCTTTTTTCCAAAAAATTTATTTTTCTCTTGAAATTAATCTTCCAATCAACCCTTATTCAAAAAATTAGGTTAAAATATATTTCGTAGCTATTTTAAAAAAAATCACAAAAAACTGCTGGTGCAGATAAGGTATTTCTAGCAGTTTTTTGTGGATTTTTTAAAAATAACTACAAAATGTATTTTGACAAATTTTTTGAAGATAGGTTTATTGGACATTTCAAAAGAAAAAAAATATTTGAAAAAAAAAAATTTAGGGCCTACAACTAGGTGATGTATAGAGAGGCATGATGTAGGTGAGAATTCTCCTGTGTGTGTGTGTGGTGGGGGGGAATATAATTGTTCATATCTATATTTATATATATATCTAATATAATCACACCATACCCCATCAATATATATAATCATTGGAATTAAAAAAAAAACTACACAGAGAGGTTGCTGACAGGAGGGGAAGCGGAGTTGAGTTGGGGAGAGAGAGAGAGAGGGGGGGGGGGGGGGCGCGGGGGGGGGGGGGAGATTTAATTTGCAGGGTAATTTTGTCAAAGCATATCATGTGCCATTAACATTATTACCGTTCTTCACAAAATTTCTATAGTGTTATTGGAACAAGGGTTTATTGTCAGCTTTGTTTTTTCTTCAAAGCGCAACTCAAAAACCCAAATAGTTGAAGGGGGTTTACTGTAATGTTCCCTTCTTAAAATAATGGATGCGGTAATTGTAATTCAGGATTATCTCATCAATATCTAGGGAACATGTATATAAGCAAAGTTAAAATATGTACATACCAAGTTTTTCCCATGCCTTCCTCTCCTTTTTAGACAACAGCATACAACTGAAGACACTACCAAAAGAATTATTGCACAAAGATAGGGCATATAAATGAGAGAATGGAAGTCGCCGATGCCATTCAAAGAACATCATGAAATCAGTCTTGTTGAAGGCATACGAGGAGTATGGGTTTATGTTAGCGCCTACCACCCCCACCCCGCCCCCGCAACAAGAGGGTAAATCAGGGTTTATTTCCCTCACGATCAGGAATGGATGGGAAACAAAGAGGGTCACAACTAAATGGTTTTTGGTTTCCGTTGAACTAGTTTGAGAGAGTCGAGAATCGAATGGACCTTCTGTAAGACTGAGGAGCCTATTGGGATCCTCGAGGATATTTGACGTAACGCAGAGGAATATATGACAAAACACACATACAATAGGTTTCTCCTCTTAATTTTCAATAATATTCATCAAATATAAAGTGACTACAAGATGTGGGAAATGGCCTTAATCACCGATTAACTAACTAGAGTCCTGAATCAATCAAATAACTAATAGATAATTACCCAAGTTAATTGCAAAATAAATACCAGAATAAGAGATAATCAAAAGGAAGTAAAAAATATAGTAAAAGTGCTTTAACATATGGCAAACACCTAGAAACGATGTTTAAGAAAATGGCAAGAGATGCTAAGTTAAAGGCCTATAATAATCTCTATACAAAACTAGAAACATAAGATGGGGAAAAAGTACTTATAAGTTTGCTAAACTTAAGGATAGAAAAACAAATGATTTTAATAACGTTAGGCGTATTAAAAGTGATAAGTCAAGAGTCCTAGTCAAGGATGATGAGATTATGAAAAGATTAAAAAAAAACTACTTCGAGATATTATTGAATGCAGATAACGAGAGTAGATTAGATATTAAGGAAGACTCAAGAAAATATATTTTTTCACAGAATTTGAACGATAGATGTTAGTATAGCTCTAAAAAAGATGAAAACAAGAGAGCTTTAGGACCAGATGGTATCCCTATTAAGGTTTGAAAATGCTTAGGGGAGGAAGGAGTATTTTGGCTTACAAAATTATTAAATAGAATTATAATGACTAACAGGACGCCCGATGAATGGAGAAAGAGTGTCTTAGTACTTGTTAATAAAAATAAAGTGGACATACAATAAGTTAATGAATCATACAATGAAACTTTGGGAGAGAGTGATTGAATATATATCGATATTGCAAACAACATTATCTGAGAATCAATTTGGGTTTATACCTGGGATGTCAACAATGAAAGCAATTTATTTTTTGAGGAGATTAATGGAGAGGTGTAGGGAGAAAAAGGCCCTTCATATGATTTTTATAGATTTGGAGAAGGCATATGATAGGATACCAAGAGATATAATATGGTGGGTTCTACATAAAAAAGGCATGACTCGTAGATATATTGATGTGATCAAAGATATGTATGATGAGGCCATGACTATAATAAGAACATCAGCCGGAGAAAGTAGGGAATTCCCAATTACTGTAGGTCTGCACCAAGGTTCAACACTAAGTCATTATCTCTTTACTCTTGTTATAAATGAGTTGACTGAACAAATACAAGATGAGGTGCCGTGGTGTATTTTATTTGCAGCTGATATTGTTTTGTGGATGAGACTAAAAGACGGATTAATGCCAGATTGGAATTGTGGATGGAAACTCTAGAAACAAGAGGATTTAAAATAAGCAGGACAATAACAGAATATGTGGAGTGCAATTTTAGTAGTAATAGGAGGACAAACGGGGATGTGGTGAAATTGGAGGGTCAAGAGATACCTAAAAATGATCATTTTCGTTATTTAGGCTCGATTATCCAAAAAGATGGAGATATTAGTGATGATGTTACTCATAGGATTAAAGCACGCTGGGTTAAGTGAAGAAGTGCCATCAGCGTATTGTGTGATTGGCGAGGAAAATTTTATAAGACAACCATTAGACCCGCCATGTTATATAGGACAGAGTGTCGAGCAACCAAGAAACAAAATGTGCAGAAAATAAGTGTGACAGAAATGCGAATGTAAGATGCATTTGTGGTAAAACTCGAAAGGATAAAATTAGAATTGAACAAATTCATGAACGGTAAAAGTAGCTCGTATATAAGATAAATTGAGAGAAAATCGACTTAAATGGTTTGGACACGTCAAGCGTTTAACAATGGATGTTCCCGTAAGGAAGAGTAATGCCTAAATTGACTTGGTGGGATATTGTAAAAAATGACATGATATCATGTGGTTTAACCTAAAATATTGCGCTGAACAGAATCGAATAGTAAAATAGGATTCATGTAGTCGACTCCAAATAATTGGGAAAAAGCTTCGTTGAGTTGAGCTGAGTTGCGTTAATAAAAGATGATCACTAGTAATAATCTACTACCTATGCATCTAATATTTATCGTACTAAATAATGGTAACAAATTAATACAAGATCATAAAATATTCCTTCACCAAATATTCTAAAATCACCAAAGGGACCCATCACCCCATGCATCATTCTCCACTCCTTCAAAAAAAGCTCATGAAGTTTATGGGAAAATTGAAATCACCCGTGCCAAATGAATAAATATTTTGAGTATTTTGGGCCTTTTACATTTTGTCTAAATTGATTTTAATAACGAGTATATTTGCAATTAAATGAAAGTTTGAGAGTGACCCACAACCTTCAATGAAGTCCACCTTCGGGATACTAAGATCCTACCACCTAGTTGCAGCCCCATATTTAGTCTGATCCAAATGTAAAGGAGCCCAGTTCCTTCTAATTCCTAGGGCTCCCACATTTTCCTTAATCTCACCCAAGATCATTTTTTTAATTTGGGTTATCGAACATGTCCCGAGCCCTCGCCACAGCATAGTAAGTTCCCAAGGAACCCTCGATGATCTCGTCACCTTTGAGTTCGCATGATCCATGATAGCCGTTCTCACACCCGTCATTTTCATCAGTGTTCAAATAACTAGGAACCCCGTTAACTAAATACCTCAGGCCCTCTTTCAAACCCTCGTTGGAGTAACACTATTGATTTCCACCGGGGTAGGACATGGAATGCCTCATATTAGCATATGTTCAAATGTCGCCAAAGAGCCCAATCAGGACCACCCTGACTGAAGAGCAGGATCCACACGCGAGAGGATCTAGATGTTAGGCCACCTATTTGGGCTCCCCCAACGTTGGACCATTCATTTCAGGCAAAAGGTTGACTCGAGCTCTGACCATGGCTCCTTAACCTACACACACTTACAGTCACTACTATGTTGTGATACTACTTTGATGTAAGGCAACTGCATAAATGACAACACACACAAATAAGAGATTCCTCTGTCGTTTTTTCGATAATATTCATCAAAAAAATAAAGTACTTAGAAGAGATGACCAAAGACCTTACTTATATACTAACCAAATCAACCAAATAGCAAATAGATTAAAAAAATGGCGAACCCAGTGCACGAGGCTCTCACCGCTGCAAAGTACTAGGGGGTTTAGACGTACGCAGCCCCTGCATACGCAGAGAGGCTGTTTCCACGACTCGAACCTGTGAACTCCGTAATAAAATATAATTAGTAACAATAATTTACTACCTAATATATGTAGTAATATTTATCCTATAAGTAGCTCGTACTAATAATAATATTGGAAAATAAATCCCATAATAAAATATAATTACTAACAATAATCTACTACTTAATATATCTAGAAATATTTATCTTAAATGTAGCTCCTACTAATAATAATAAAATAGATAAGAGATTACAAAACATTCTTCCACTAAAAATACGGACAAAATCCAAGGGACCCACCACTCCATGCAGATAAGTATCGGCTTGAAGGATAGAAAGTAATGTAGCATTGGGTAAGCCCTGATCAATCTTAGTATGAGAGGACGGGAAGGACCACTTAAGCTCCGCGAGTAAACCTTGCCCTCCTTAAGATGAATCTTTTGTACAACTACTTAACCTATCATGTAAAAGTCATGTCGTATGACTAACAACCTAGGACATCATTATGCATACCCTGGGTATGTCACAATTTTGACCAGGCCCATATCAAATCAACTAGTTATGCTTTCAACTACCTACACTAAGAGAAGGCCCCCTCTTTATTATCAAGGGTCTTATCCTCTGGAGTGAGAGGCATTAGATGCCCGATCCCCCCAACTCCCAATATAAATGGGCACAAGGCTTCGATAATGTCATCGATCACCATCAAAGAAGCATATCTCCTATTAATAAGATTTACTTCATGTTTCTTATAACATACATTCAGGGGGAGAAGGAGATTTGATGAAGCACAACGGAAGTACACAAAATCAAAACCCACAACATATCAAAATCATAATTATCATTGAAAATGAGTGTTTTCATCAATGAAAAGAGCCTCCAATTTATAGGCCACTAGAGTTTTAATGGAATTGTAATACTAAGAGATAATAAGGAAATAATTATAACAAGAAAAGATACTTCTAAATAAATAAAGAGAATAAAAAGAAGTTGAACCAAAAACAAGTTCAACCCCTGCCTAGCCAACTGTCTCTCCCTCACTCACTCACTCATTATGTCACGCTCCCCCCTCCTTCAAGAAAGTTCATCCTCGAACTTCTTGAGAAAAATTGAAGAAGCTGGTGCCATATATAAATAGGTATCTCTCTAATAAATTCCAAGCTAGAATGAGGATATATGGCAATTTGATCCAAATAAAACTTTAGGGCCTGTTTGGTTTGCAACTCTAATTCTGTTTTCTGTGTTTAAATACAATTCTGATAAAAATCTTCGTTTGGCAACCTGTTTTTAAACACAGAATTACAATATTCCTGTGTTATAATCAAGTTTTTCAGAAAACAGATTTTTGGTGTTTTATAACATCTGTTTTTTTTATTTTTCAACTCAGAATTATTCATTCTTAATATTTTAAAGCAATTATACCTTAATATATAATATACATACATAATACATTAATGTGTGTAATTCTTATAAATAAAAAATATATATGTACATATACACAAAATTACGTATGGAATAATATAAAGTTAAATAATATTATCAAAAGATACATGATACTTATATATAGTTTTATACATATATTATTAATGTATGGAATAATATAAAATATACATATAGTACATATGTATTAAAAAATATTATCAATTCATGTATGTATATAATTTTATAGTGAATTATATATGCGACATCATTATAAATATATATATATATATATATATATATATATATATATATATAGAGAGAGAGAGAGAGAGAGTTAAACTCCCTAACATACCTCGTTAAATATACCTAAAAATACATGATATTAAATGTACGTGTATATAATTTATGATGTATGTATGTATGTCTATGTATGCATTCATGTATCATGTATGTATGAAAGTTTTATATATATATATATATATAATTAAACTCCACAACATACCTCATTAAATATACCTAAAAATACATGTTATTAAATGTACATGTATATAATTTATGATGTATGTATGTATGTATACATTCATGTATCATGTATGTATGAAAGTTTTATGTATGTTTATATGTACATACATATATATATATATATACAACACACACACACACGCATATGTATGATATAAATATACATATTTGTCAATTTTGTCAAATTTTCAAAAAACTGTATTTAAAAACAACTTTACCAAACGCACACCAATAATTATAAACACAAAAAACTGAATTTTAAAACTGTATTTAAAAACAGTGTTTAAATCGAATTTTCTGAATAGAGAACCAAACGGGCCCTTAATGATTATAACGCGCATCTCTTGAAGATTCGAAACCAATTCAAACTTTTCAGTGCCACTAAAATCTATTGCTATCGTTTTAGCGCCCAAATCTGCAATTAAAATAAAATCAAGGGCTCTTCTGCAATTTTTGGAAATAGGCTGAAAATGATGGGATTCTATTATGTAATTTTCAAATGCTATGGGTTGTGCGGCAAGGTCACCATACCTCCGTTGTGGTTTGACTAATGCTGCCGAGTTTCATCAAAGCTGGCAAAGACCTGGGTTGGACTGGCCAAAGCCCTAGGAGAGTGGATCTACAGTTTTCATTTGTTTCAACTGTAGTCCATTTTTTTGGCTGATTTCTAGTGCACCAAACCTCAGACAAGGGCACCGAGCAAATGCAAGAGTCGTCGGCAGTGGGAGACCCATGGACATTCCCGCATGACTTTTACAAAGGAGCAATTAGATGCAGCAAAAGGTCGAAGGGAGGTGACTCGCTAGGGCAGTGAGTACTAGAGAGGCTGGCGAGGGTTTCAATAACACAGAGACGGAAGTTGAGCGAGAGCCTTTGGGTCGCAGTTGATTGTTAGACAAGAGTTGAGTGAGAGCCTTTGCTCTAATCTCTTCATATTGCTTGTTTTGACTAACACAACACGACCAAGAGCTAACTCGACTCTAGTATCAAATACCAAATTGATGTAGCACAAATCAAGCCACAAATATCGAAATCAGCCTTTAATTGAAAAAGGTGTTTTTACAATGAAAAAAGCCTCTTATTTATAGGATAAAACACTAAACTCCTCATAAAATTAAAATACTAAGCAATAACAAGGAAATAAATAAAAACACCTACGTCAAAATAACCGAAAATTGACGTGAATTGGAAATAAATTATATATTAGCATTAATATTATTATTAGGATATGTATATTCTCCGGTTGGTTTAATTATGAGTATACAAATATCAGTTATTATTTAAATTATTATAATTATTATTATTAGAGATAATTACTAAGTATTAGTTAGCTATTTTAATTAGGTTATTTAGTTCCTTTTTTAATTAGGAGAGTTGCTCCCCAAGTTTAGAATAAGACCCTTGACACTATCATAATCAATTTTTTTATTAATAATATTTGAGAGAGATGATTTGAGAAAAAATATATTTTGATTAATACTTTTTTTCGTGTGTTCATGAGTGTGTCAATTCCACTGCGTTGGCATCAAATTTGGTATCAGATCTGCGTTCGCTCCTGATTTTCCACACAAGCATGTGTGTCAATCGTGTGTATGTATCAAGGTCAAGAGCAATGGCAAGAGCACAGAACAACCTATCGTACATCATCCACTCGGCTATGACTAATGCTCAAAAATTGGTCACCACAGTCGCACCACCACCTGTGGTGGCTGGATTTTATTTCGCGGCTGCGTTTCAAGAATTTAATGAACAAGTAGAGACTTTGAAGTTAGAGCGGCGGCAAGAATCCATCCTGCGAGTGCAACGGTTCAAAGAGGTGGGATTTTGACTACCCGCGTGGCGGTTTAGGCTTGGAAAACCACCTCTAAGGTTGAACAATCCGCCCAACCACCCCGGACCACCTCGCCTTTGGCGGGTGGCCCCCAAACCCAAGCCTCCACCACCTCCGAATCACAACCCGCTTGCTGCCCCCTAAGCGCCGTCACCAAAACGCCCAGATCCGACCTCGCCCCTCCCACTTTACCACAACCAGGCCCTCATTTCGATTTCCGTCAAGATCTTACCCCCTTCGTCCGACACAAAAACAACCGTCCAACCACCAGTTTAGCTCTCTAATCTAATGGGGTCGTCGACTCCTGGCCATAGTCTTCGGCCCAAGACGAGCTCCGGCAAAGCTCCGACAGGTCCACAGTGGTCCTTAGTGAAGTGGTTGCCAGGGTTTGTGTACAAGAGATGAAGGAAGGAGCTAGGGGTTTTTTTTATGAGAAGGGACTTTTGAGTGAAAAGTTGGGTTATAAGGCTTTTGAAGAATATGGGCGGCCCAAGTGGTCTTTATTTGACTTTAGCTCATTTTTAAGTGACAAAGCACTTGGCTTAGAGGTTAATGGCCCAAAAATAGATTTTATTGGCGTGAAAAAATTTGGATAACCTTCAATTTTAAAATGTTGAAAAATATTTTATTGGGGCACCAAAAGTTTCAGGAAAATTCTTTTTTAACCCCAATAAAAGTTAGAAAAGGTTCAAAATATTCAAAGTACTTATGGGTGTGGCATATCTAGGGGTGAAAATGGATATTCGAAAATTCAAATCCGTCCGGTATTCGTAACCAAATTTAGTGGATATTTATCCAAATAAGTATTCGGAAGAGCGGATTTGGATACACGTTTTAAATATTCGGAAAAAGGGATACGGATACGGATAATGCTGGTATCCGTGATGGATAATCCGTATCCGAGATGGACTATCCATATTGACGGATATTCGTTTTTGCGGATATCTGAATCCATAAAATAATTACATTTATTTTTTATTTTAAATATTTTTAATTAAACAATATAAATATTTTTTGTAGTATATAATAATAGTAATATTAATATAACATAATAACATCCTGTATAATCTTGAGAGACATAATAACATTTAGCATAATAACATTTAACACACAAACAAGTAATACACTAAATATACAAAGGATAATAGGGTCAATTTCTAATCCTACCTTGGGGAAAAATAAAAAAAAATAAGACACAACCCAAATGAGCCGACATCAATAAAACAATCCATACCCCAAATCTTGAGACTCTCCTTTACCTTTCCCTCACCACATTCCATCACATCTCCCATCCCACTGAAAGCTGGTGAATTTTTTTACTGATTTCATCAATTTTTCTAATGTTTTTTCTGGTTTCATCAAAAAATCAGATGACTTGTTCGATATACTTTAGTTTTTTTTTTTTTTTCATCTAATCGATCTAAGGGTACGAGTTCGATCTAATGGGTTTTTTCTGATGTTCTATAATGGGTTTATTCGATATCAAGTCCTCTGGCAGTAAAAGAGCACAACTACTACTTATTTGTATTTTTGTTATTGTTATCTGACTTTGCTCTGCGTTTATGGAGCGAAGCTTTTAGTTTAAAGTCTGTTAAAAATTTATTTGGCTGATTTGGATGTACACTCTATTTGTCTCATTATTTATCATTATGTATCGATCGAGGAAAAAAAAACTGGAGCGACACAGTTTTCTGACGTGGTTGACATAGTTAATGTGTTAGTGATGGTACTGATTAATATGTTAGGGTTTGATTAATGTGTTAGCGGTGCACGTACTATTGACATCAAACTGCGTTCAAATGTGTGAGAAATGCTTGGGTTTGTTCACCTACGAATACACAGAAAAAACAACAAAAATTCTTCTTGTATTACGACATATTAGTCAAAATAATAAAAACGGACAAGGTTATTATCCGAAAAATCCGAGAGGATACGGATAAGGAAAGCTGAAATTATTATCCGAGCGGATACGAATACGAATTCGGATAGCGCGGGAAGTTGACGGATACGGATATGGATACTATGATATCCGCTCTGTATCCATCCGTTTTACACCATAGGCATAGCCTCTTACAAATATCCAATATGGTGACATTGCTTGTTTGGCATCTTCAACGTTCAAGGCTTTAGAGCTCGGGACGAACTTTTCGAAGAAGGGGAAAATGACGTGAATTGGAAATAAATAATATATTAGTATTAATAATATTATTAGGATATATATATTATCCGATTTAATTATGAGTACATAAATATTCGTTATTATTTAAATTATTATTATTTTTATTATCAGATATAATTATTAAGTATTAGTTACCGATTTGAGTTACACTATTTAATACCCTTTTTAATTATGAGACTTGCTCCCCAAGTTTAGGATTATCTATAAATAAGGCCCTTGACCCTCTCTTGTAATCAATTTATTTATTAATGAGATTTGAGAGATGATTAAGGAAAAATATGGTTTGATTATTATTTTTGTTCGTGTTTGTTCATGTGTGTTAATTCAGTTGTGCTCACATCAAAATTATTCTAAAGATATATAAAGAGATTAAAAATAAGTACAATAAAAAAAACTCAGCCACTCCCTCACCAATCGGCGCATCTGATGTGTATGGTGATCCGTAAATACACGTGGCGCGTGGTTGTGCTCCCAGGAGAAGACTATCTTTTATTTTCTATTTTTAGTTTAGGGTTTATTGTCATTTTCTTTTAGTTTTAGTCTTTAATTAGTCTCCAAGAATGTTTGGGACTAATGAGTCCTTTTTAGTTATTAGTTGTCTTTTTTTGTCTTTCTGGGCATTAGCTTGTCTAGCAAGCTAACATATCTTATAAATAGGCCATTGGCCTTTATTTGTAATTACAACTTGAATATTGAGAAAAAAAAGAGAGAGAGAGAGAGAAAGAAACCATTTTTCTTAGTTTAGTTTTATTTTTTTGTGGTGGTAATGTTGTGTAATTAGTAGTTGGTGTGTAGTTGTAATAATAACGATTTCGCATTCTTAATTCACATCAAACAGGTATCAGAGTTGCGTTTGTTATTGGTGTTCTTCGTGGTGCGTGAAGTGGGTATCAAGTTGTGATTCCAACTCCGGCAATCCTTCAATCTTTAGATTGATAAATGTCCAAATGAGAATTAGGTGGACGGAAACCCTAAATTCCATCACCGCTAGATGGGGGGATACCAATCCTTTTAGCCTCCTCCATCCACCATCACCTCCATCCTCTACCATCACCTCACTCCACCTCCTACCACCACACAACCACCACCTTGTCAAATGAAACGCCGTCTCCTACCTTCCCCCAAAACCTTTCCCTTAAAAAAACATTAAGAACCATCCAAAACCCCCTCCGACCAAAACCCTAGCTCCCCCACTCCTATTTTTATCCTATTTTCCCCTTTCTCCCACCCATTTATGCCCAACCACAATCAAACCCAACAAAAATGGGCTTCCCTACTCCGATCCAATCCCCCACCCCCTATTTGACCTCAAATCCGATCAAAATTGATCCTGGGGCCTCTTTGTGACGCAAATTATGACTTCCATGAAAAATGCGTCCCACTTGGGGCCCATTTTTCAACTATTTGCCATCTTTGGTCTGGCTTTTCGGAATATCGCCGTTTTCAATCCGCTTGATTCGCCATCGAACTCGCAAAGGTGCGGTCGCCGGAGTTTCCACCCGGTCATATTCAAAGGTCCACTACTCCAAGTTGCAAACCATGTACTTGCAGTGTAGAGAAGACGGATATGATCGTCAATTTTTAGTTGTTAGGATATCGTAGAGGGGCATCGTCGGGATTTAGGTTTATTAAACCCATTATTGATGAGGTTCATACACATGGGACTATTTCCAGTTGGGTTGTCCACTTTTGATTGAGGTCCAAAGCTTTTCTTGGTTCATATCATAAAGCATTAATGATTCACCCTCCAAGCTCGAGGACAAGCTTTTTCGAAGACGGGGAGAATAATGTGTGTGATATATAGCGACACGTGGCGCGTGGTTGTACCCCCGAGAGAAGACTATCTTTTTCTATTTTTAGTTCACGGTTTATTGTCATTTTCTTTTATTTTTAGTGTTTAATTGGTCTCCAAGCATGTTTGGGGCTAATTAGTCTTTTTTAGTTAATAGTTGTCCTTTTTGTCTTTTTGAGTATTAGCTTGGTTAGCAAGCTAACCCCTCCTATAAAGAGGCCCTTGGCCCTCATTTGTAATCACAACTAGAATATTGAAACAATAATATAGAGAGAAAAAGAAACCCTTTTTCTTAGTTTAATTTTATTTTTTTGTTGATGGTGGTAATGTGTAGTTAATAGTTGATGTGTAGTGTAACAACAACGCTTCCGCATTCTTAGATTCCAGTTGGGCTGCTCACTTTTGATTGAGTTTGATTGAGGTCCGAAACTTTTCTTGGTTCAGATCATGTGGCAGTGATGAGTCACCCTCCAAGCTCGAGGACGAGCTTTTTCGAAGACGGGGAGAACGATGTGTATGGTGATCCATAGAGACACGTGGCACGTGGTTGTGCTCCCGGGAGAAGACTATCTTTTAGTTTCTATTTTTAGTTTAGGGTTTGTTATCATTTCTTTTATTTTGAGTCTTTAATTAGTCTCCAAGCATGTTTGGAGCTAATGAGTCATTTTTAATTATTAGTTGTCCTTTTTTGTCTTTTTGGGCATTAGTTTGGCTAACAAGCTAACCTCTCCTATAAATAGGCCCTTGGCGCTCATTTATAATCACAACTTGAATATTGTAAAAAAGAATATAAAGAGAGAGAAATCCTTTTTCTTAGTTTAATTTTATTTTATTTTATTTTTTTAGTGGTAGTGTTGTGTAGTTAGTAGTTGGTGTGTAGCTGTATTAATAACGCTTCCGCATTCTTGATTCACATCAGCATCTTTATCTCTCTCCTATGCTCTGGCATCTTTTTGGGGAAGATTTTGGCATTCTAACTTCATAACTCTTGCATTAAAACAGCCCAATTGAAGGCAAACCGTTGAATGTTTTTATTCAAAGCACTTAATAATCTTACTACCTTCAAATCTATATTTGCTACATCCTCGCGGAGTAAACTTGTCTCTCTCCATGAAAAGAGAGACGATATGGATGAGTTGACTAGGTTTCGATACCCACCGATCAAAATTGTCACTAATACCAATACATCAACGAAACAAACTTGATTATTTGTGACATGCCAAGTTTTCACTGAAATGGCCGAAATCTTAACAATTTTATCTCATTTAGCCGATTCTGAATGGTTCATAATATCGGTTAAGTCAAGTCGTTATCAACCAAGAAGATGTGATAGCAAAGCCTACTGAACTAATAACATGATGTGAGTTGCGTTCGAGGGGTTTTGACTTCATTGATCCATATCAGCAAGAAATCGAACATCATCATCGTGATATTGTGTCAATCGGTAAATTAGGTCAGAGTATGTTTGAAGAAGTTTGCAACGCTTGTCGCAACACCATGCATCGGTCAGTCTTCTATCGTTGGTCGCAGCTACAAGGAAGGATAGGATTTGAATTGGTTAGGGTTGATTTTAATTGGGTTAGAAAAACTGAATGATATATCTTTATTATATTTATATAGTGATTAGTAAAGGGCGTTGGAATATGATTCAATTTGCGTTAAATCTGCCATATTTTCCGAAATATGGGACATCCAGTCATCCCAACCCAAATAGTTGAACTTACCCTACTGACGTGAATTACTATTATAGCAAAACTAAATAGGGAGTTCATGTAATCAGGCGCCTTACTGCCCCTTGTGCCACTTCACGGGAGACCTTGGCACCTTATTGCACCTTTTGCCATTAATAACAATGCTTCATCCTAATTTATGTACAACATTAGTAAACTTCACCTGCATTACCAACTCCTATAATAGTTCTCCTCTTTCAAATTGTGCAATAATACACGTTGATTCAAGGTGCATAAATGATATGCAAATGAACACTATGCCTAATTTTTTCTAAAATATTATTGCCATCTTTCTTGCATTCTTGCTATTCTCTTAAAATGTAATTGCTTAATATCTAACTACTAAATAATGGTGGAGTGATGAGAGAGAATATGACAAGAGAGACTTTTGGTTGAGAAAATAAAACAAATAAAAAACTTGGGAGTCAACAATATTATGATCCTTTACAATCATCATCTTGACAAGGTACATCAAGGCTAATTGTCATTTGATAGGCTATAAGAAGATTATTTTTTTATTTTTTTTCAGTAACACACACAATCAGAAATGAGCACAAGCATTGTTTGATAAGAATTGAAAAAGAATATAGTTATTTTTGGAGAAAATTTTACCATAGTCGAGCAATTAAATTCGTCATTTTACACAACATGCCACAACACAATATCAGAAGCTTGAACAAATTCTTTGCACAAACAGTGAACCGAAAGAATCTGTAAGTCTTATGTATTCAAAGTTTAATCCAGAACATTAAAGGAACAAGAAAATGAAAAAGTAATAATAGAACCTCTTCCAGCAGATAACCTACATATCAATGTTGTCTGTAATCCTACCTCCTCTCATAGTACATCTTTGTCCAAGTGTCCAGATGAGCTGTCCAATCTTCACTACATCACCTAAAGTAAAACTTTTCAAAGAAATAACACATATGGCACCTGTTACTGAATATGTATCTGAAAAAACATGCCTTAAAATGGGTATTAAGCTAAAGAAAAAACAAGGCTGAAAAAAATGACTACATACTTCCAAAAGCTGTCCAATCTTCATTACATTTACACAAGTGAAGTTCCAATGAAGACATCTGTTGGGGAAGAAATAGAATCAATCATGGAACCCACACGCAGTTATCAGCTTTATGTGTAGGACTATTGATCCCTCCATCTTGGACTTGGGAGGGGGGAATATCCCGAAGGATATAAGGGAAATCCAGCGCCAGGTGAAGGTGGTGGCAGAGGCCCAGGACCCAAAATCCCCGTCTGGCCCATTGGAGAAAATGAAAAGTTCGGCGTCAGCAGTGGAGGATACTGATAATTGGGAGAAAGCAGTGGATAAGGTGACCTTGGAGATAGCATATTCAAGAAACCAGTTGGGGATGGCAATAGGAACTGAGAAGTAGGTGAGGGCAAAAGGGGAGGGCCGTTAATTCGAGGAGAGGGAAGAGGAGAACCATTGAATCGAGGAGACGGGAGGGGTGGAATCGTTGGATTAGGAAGCAAGCCAGAAGCCGGTTGAGATTGATATTGCTGTTGTTGAGGCTGAGGGTGGGGTTGGCCTTGGCCTTGTCTAGGGCCCGAATCGATGATTGAATTTTGAAGATATCGCATGTAAGCTGAGATAGGAGACTCGGCTGTATTAGCCCAAGACGAATCAGCATGAGTCAAGGGCGGCCACATGGCAGGGGGCGACGGTTGAGCATATTGGGCAGGCCTAACAAAGTTATTACCAAAAGGGGGGCCCTGCCCAGGGGGTGGGGGGCCTTGGTTTGGTGGTGGTGGTGCAGGGTGGGTTGGGGCTTGCGGCCTGTTTAAGGGCGTTAACGGTGGAGGCCGAATCCTCTGCAATCGCATACTAGGGGGCTTAGGTGGATTATGGGGAGGCCTAGGCAGTGGTTCTTGTGAATGTGAAGGTGAACCAGTCAGCTGCTGAACAATGTTCCTAAAATCATTCTTATTAATATTGTAAACCTGAGGCTGAGGTTGTTGCCTAGCAGTATTAGTAAAATTAGGCTGGTGCAAAGGACTCTTCCTGATATTTTTCCCCATCTTGTTCACACCCAAATGCTCATTATGCCTATTCCGAGAATCCATTGCTAATCTCCCAAAATTTCAACTTCAAAACATTCCAAATCACCAAAACACAACCCTAAAACTTCAAATTTCAAACCCAAACAACACTGATCCTTGGCAACTACACAGATAACTCTCAAATATTTCAAGAATTGAAACCATACAACCTTTTTCACTGGATCCAATCAGCCTCAACACTGTAGTTTGATGAGAAAATTCAAGAAAGTTAGATATTTCGGAAGACTTTTTGACCTTTCTAGGGTTCACTTATTTTCTCTCTCTAAAAAGTAAGAAAAGAGTAGACGGATATAGAATATTATAGATGAAAGAACAATATGAGACGACTGTACGTCACTGGAATTAGACAATAAAATGGAGTGAAGATTTGAAGAAACGCGAGAGAAAGAGAAAGAGAAACCCTAACGAGCGTGAAGCAGCAGCTTGTTGGGTTGGGGTTAGGTAAAGTGGGGGATGGAGAATTAACTGGAAATGAGAGTACCAATATTTAAATTTACCAAAAACGAATCGGATATGAATCCTTCGGTGGGGTGGGACCTCATATAGGGTCAGTCAAAGATTACGGATTTGGAGAGAGGAGGGTCAAACATTACGGGTATTTTTGTTTTTCTAATTGTTTTTTGGCTACAGCTATTCCCACTCCATTAAAGTTCTAAGACACTCCAAAAATCAATCTAATGACTCTTTTATCCTTATTATGTCTTATATGAAGTGGAGGCACAGTGAACAAATTTTGCATGCTCATTAGCATCTTTATTTTTTTTTGTAAGTTTCTTATTCTTTTATTTTATAATTAAAAGAAAATACATTTTTTAATTAAAACTAAACAGTTTTTATTAAAATTAAAATTAAAAAAATATTTTTTTCGTAACTAAAAAAATTATGTTTATTGACATGATATCGCCATTGATTAGTGCCGCAGGCGTGGAGCCATGTTTTCGGAGCCACATCATTTGTTGAATGTAGGCCCGCGTCAGCGTCACTAATCAATCGTGAATCTAACACATCAAATTAAACAGTTTTTTTTTATTAAAATTATAAAAAAAACTATATTTATTGACATAATATCGCAATTGATTAGTACCGCTGGCGCGTACCCACATTTCCGGAGCCACATCATTTTCTGTATGTGGATCCGCGACATCGGTACAAATCAATATCGAATTTAAGACATAAAATTAAATAGTTTTTTTATTAAAATTAAAATAAAAAAATAGTTTTTTCTTAAATAAAAAAACTATGTTTACTAATATGCCACTGGTGTGGACCCACATTCAACAAATGATGTGGGTTCGAAAATGTGGATCCTAACCAACGGCACTAATCAATCGTGATATTATGTCAATAAACATAATGTCTTTTAGTTATGATTTTTTTTTAATTTTAATAAATAACTGTTTAATTTAATGTGTTAGATTCACAATTGATTAATGTCGCTGACGCGGACCCACAATCAACAAATGATGTGGATTCGCGTCAGCGGCACTAATCAATCACGATGTCATGTCATGTCATTTTTATTTTGATCGGGTTCATTTTTGGTTAAAAAATAAATTTTGTGTTGTGTCGCTTTTACTTGGATCGTATTTGTAATAAGT
Source organism: Sambucus nigra (assembly GCA_949130495.1). NCBI lineage: Eukaryota > Viridiplantae > Streptophyta > Magnoliopsida > Dipsacales > Adoxaceae > Sambucus > Sambucus nigra. The sequence continues at coordinate 249,307,419 of OX422208.1, forward strand.
AAAAAAAATATTTCATCGTGTGTCGCGCCTTGTTCTGTCGCTTTTATTTGAGTGATTGTCGAAATATTTTTTTTAACCTAACACAAAACGAACACAATCCAAGTAAAATCGACCTGACACAGTAGCCAACGTCATCTCTTTGATTTTCGAAAATTCTTCCTTGAAAAAACGTCGGCAAGATGAATGTGCGGACATATACTTTGAAGGTTCGTGATTGTGGGAGGCATTTTTTTATTTCCACTTGCCAAGTTCCATCTCTTTTCTTTTTTTCCCAAAATTTGAAATGGACAATTAATAAGTCGCGATGCGGTTGCCCCTTTTCGTTGAACCATCGAAACACTAGTGCCATGATAAGTTGTGAGAATCATAACCATCGAAACACTAGGCTTATCATGGCACTAGTGTTTCGATGGTTCAACGAAAAAGGGCATTCGCATCGTGACTTATAAATTGTCCATTTCAGATTTGGAGAAAAAAGAAAAGAGATGGAACTTGGCAAGTGAAAATAAAAAATGCGTCCCACAATCACGAGCCTTCAAAGTATATGTCCGCACATTCATCTTGCCGACATTTTTCCAAGGAAGAATTTTCGAAAATCAAAGAGATGACGTTGGCTACTGTGTCAGGTCGATTTTACTTGGATTGTGTTCGTTTTGTGTTAGGTTAAAAAAAATATTTCGACACAATACAAGTAAAATCGACCTGCCACGGAATCGTATTTTTCTTACAAAAACACAAACACAACCAATTTAAAATGTGGCGCAATAAGAAATTTTATTTAATTTTTTTACCAAAAACAAATACGGCCAGGTAAAAGCGATACGACATGATACGAAATTTTAATTTTTTACCAAAAATAAATACAACCCAATTAAAATATGATACAGCACAATTTTTTTTTAACCTAACACGAATACGATCCAACTAAAGCAACACGACACAAAATCTTATTTTACTTTTCTTTTACCAAACACAAACACAAACCAATACACACATGAATAATATTTTTTCAACACGGATAGTGACGCTAATTATGGGTCCAGCTAATGTCACTATAGGGACTACTAATTATTTTTTTAAATGTGTTAAATATTAAAAAAATATTTTTTAGAAAATATATATTATTTCTTTTTTAAATTTATTGGAATTAAAATTATTTAAAATATTAATTGGATATTTGACAATTTCTTATCAATATAAAAAGTAAGTAGCAATGAGAAAGGGTATACTCGGTATTAGTTAAAGAATTGGAGTGCCTAAGGATATTGGGGGAGTGCGAATAGCGCTACCCTTGTTTTTTTTAATTTATATTTAACCCCCGTTTCGTAATTCAATTTCAAAGTTTGAAATTAAAATTCGAAGATCAATTTCAATTTCGTGGAATTAAAATTGACCTTTCAATTTCATTTCCATCGCTTGAAATTGGGTTGCTAAACGAACCCTTAATCATGTACTACACTTTTATCTAATATTTGTTGAAATATAATACTCTCATACTGCATGTCATAAGTTTCTCATCACAAATGATAATAATTTGTTACAGGTACGATTAGACCTGATAAAATGAAACACGATGCGATAACACGACATGACGCGATGCAAAATTATAAATTATAAATTAATAAATTTAATCATATCTGGTTTAAGTCATTAACAGATCAATACGGTAGAGCCATTATCATAACGAATCGGGTTTTAATTTTTTACACTTACACGATTAAACCTGTTTATACTCATTATAATTCGTTAGTGGAGATGGATTTTATTGACCAATATTACACCTATTATAACACGTTAGTGTGTGTGTGTGTGTGTGTGTGTATTGTACTGCTCCTGTGCGGATCAGTCCGCATTTTAAGAGTGCGAACCGGACATATGTCACCTGACGGTGAGCTTAGAAATTATAGGCACTCTCTCTCTCTCTCTCTTTTGTGCACACCGACAGGTGACACATGTTCGATCCGCACTCTTAAAATACAGACTGATCCGCACAAGAGCAATACTGTATATATATATATATATATATATATATATATATATATATTAGTATTGTTTATTTGTTCTTTATGTTTATTAATTATTTCGTAATTATAACAATCAATACATAGATTTTGTTTACAACTTTCACATATATATAGTTCTTTATATTCTTTTAAACATTTTGCACAATTTAATTGTATAAATAGAAATTGTTTTAATTTATATTCACATTCTTCTAGATTATAACAAAATTTTAAGTCTTCTAATCCTTGTTCTAAAATTTCTATATCATCATTATCAGATTCTAGAGATTCTAAAGATTCGATAGATTCTATACTATATACGCTAATATTATCTATTTCGTCATATTCATCATATATACTTTCTAGTTCGATTGTATCTCCTAGATCTTCTTCAATATCTTCTAATATATTTATTTTTTCTTGTATTTTAGATATTTTATTTCTGTAAGGGCAATTTGGTCTAATGTGATTAGGGTCTCCACATATAAAACATTTGCAATTTGTTACTTTATTAACTCCTTTGTTTTCTTTTGTTTCCTTTAAGTCTTTATTTTCTTTTATTTTTCTCTTTTTATACCATGGCCTTTTTCTCTTATAATTATTATATTTATAAGGTTTTTTAAATGTTCTACTAGGTCTTATTTTATAACTTTTATATTTTTTATAGTTGTTGTATTTCTTTTTAGATTTATATTTATTAATATTTTTATGTTTAGTTGTTATTATTCTCTTTTTATCACAACCATATTGAGGTGGTAAATCTAGTTGTTGACAAGTATGATAGTATTGTTTTCTGATTTCTTTACTTTCTTTTAATTTTTTACATTCAGATTTTAAAGTGTTATATACTACATTAATTCTAGATCTCACTATAAAATAAATTTTAAAGCTGAATTTGACTGTATTGTAAAATCATTTAATAGTAAATATGTAGAAATGATAGAAGCACAAAAAATAGATAGTAGTATCTATGAAGAAATCGAATGGAAATTACCTAATTTAACAATAACAAACCCAAAACAACCTGAAAAAAAATAAAATATATGAAAATCAAGTAGGACAAAGTAGTATTAAATTTAGTCGTTATAAACATATAGAAGATGAGAGCGAAGAATTATTAAATGAAATTAATGTTTTAATTATAGAAGAACAAATAGAAGAATTATTTACACTATTAGAAGATAAAATATATGATATAATTATAAACGATTGTGATAATTTAACAACTGAACAATTAATTATAAAATATGGTAATGAAGAAAATAAAGAAGATATAATTTCAATATATTGCGCTGAGGGAACTGATGAAGACAATAAACTATATATATATATATATATATATATATATATATATAGAGAGAGAGAGAGAGAGAGAGAGAGGCAGGCTCCTCCTGTGCACACTAAGTTTGCACACTAAGTTTGCACATTAAGTTTTTAAAGTAGTAAAAAAAATATTTTTGAGTGCTGGCGCACACCAATTTTTTTATGTGATATTTAAACATTTCAACAGACTCACATAAAAAAAATTAGCTCAAAAAAACTTTTTTTGCTATTTTTAAAAAATCGGTCAAACTTTTGCAGTTTTTAAAGGGCTTAAAAGCATAGAAAGTTTGACCGATTTTTTAAAACTAGCAAAAAAAGTTTTTTTGAGTTGATTTTTTTAATATGGGTTCCTTGAAATGTTTAAATATCACACAAAAAAAATAAACTCAAAAATATTTTTTTTACTACTTTAAAAAGGTAATGTGCAAACTTAGTGTGCACAGGAGCCTGCCTCTCTCTCTCTCTCTATATATATATATATATATATAAGTAAAATCAACCGTTAGATTATATTACATACCATATAAAAAGATGTAACCCTGGTCTTACCTCATCCATCTCATTTCATTTACAACCAGCAGTTGTCGCATATCGTATTAAGAGATAAAGAGAGAAAACTAAAGTCTTAGAAACTTAGGGTTAGAATCTACAAAAAAAGTAACTTTTGAGACGGTGGCCTAACAGTCCCAAAAGATGGTTTATCCGTCTCAAATACTTTTTGGGACGCTATTTGGGTCTTTTTTATAGGGGGTTATAAATACTTTTTTATGACGCCATAGCCATCTCAAAAGAGTTTTTTGAGACATGAACATATCCATCTCAAAAGGTCCTCATTTTATATTACCCTTTTGAGACGGCATGAGAGCTGTCACAAAAGAGTGCTCTTGAGACGGGAATTAATCTATCTCAACAGATTACTATTTTATAAGACATTTTTTAAACGGCAATATAGCCGTCTTTAATATATTTTGGGGACAGTTTTAACCATCCCAAAAGAGGTGAAGGGATCTTAAAAATTTTGCATCAATATTTTTTGGACAATTAAATTTATCGCTAAAGTTTAATATAGAATTGAATTACATCTGAGACACTACAAACAACGAATAATCATAAAATATAATGCATAAGATGATTTTCAACCAACTCAACGAATCACTTTCATTCAACAATAGTTAGAGTTCTTACAACCATCTCCAAATATTCACCAAAACAAAAATTATAACATCAGGTTCAAATATTCGACTTGACAACAAAAATACATTAACCTCTTATACTCCAAAACACGAAATGTTTTTATCAAAGTAATTTTGCAACAATAAATCGTACGACCTCCAAAATCATTGATTAGTATTTACATGTTCTACAAAAATTGTCACCTGCAAAAAAAATAGTGTCAGTTATCTCAAATTAATATACCATTGATTAACAATACAATGTGAAAAATGAATCAATATAGTATATTCTCATCACAAACAATATAAATATTTACCTACTATTATTTTATTTTTTTTAAATCGACAAAGTCTCCTTTGTTTATTCATGAAAACCATATGTAGCCAACATGTTTTAAACATTAAAATTGATTATGAGAATACCATACACCAGCCAAAAGAAAATTATGACCACCATTATAACAAATTCTCACCACCACCATTGCAAATTTTCACCGCCACCATTGAAAATTTAACTTTAAAAGAGAGAATTTCCCACCCGAATATCTCTCAATATATATAAGTAATTATATGTATGAACTATATATTATTACATAGTCAGTCTGAATCGTTAAAATGTTTATTATTTGGAGCTCGAGTGGCTTTCCACATGCTAATATTGTCGATGGGCTCCCCTTGTTTTACCCTCTGAAAAAATAATGTATATATAATAACGATCAAAGATACCCAACGTTTAGAAAACAAACATAAGCATAACAATGAGTACATTGTCCAATAATAACAAACAACCACATGCTGAAACAAACACGCACACACACATTTTACATTTTTTATCTGACTTTTACATTAGTCCATAGTATGAACCTTTATCGTTACTTGAACTACGACATCTTCTATTATTCTAGAGTTTCAAGAAAACACTCACTAGATATTCCAATAACATTCACCAGAGAGACACCATACCATAAAATAAGTCGGAAGTGTTAAATGTCATAAAGTTACCCATCTTACTCAGAATACCATGAAAAGGAAAAAATGGAGAAATATATTTCCCAATAGACAACAATGTGAATAGTAAATACGAAGTGTCGAACTGAGATTTCAAGGCACAATCCACTTCATTTTCATTAGTTTTGCTAATCAACGTAATACACGTACTAAGCCCCAACGTAATATACGTACTAAACAATTAAACATAAGTGATCACCTCTTTGCAACTCAACGGCTTAGTTGAATCTCATAATGCAGTCCCGAGTAACACCGTGTGCATGATTGTCTTGTGATGGTTCTGACAAGAAGTAACCTCCATCACAGTTTAATGCATTGCATAAACACAACCATATAAAAACCGATATGTGGGTACCGTAAAAGAAGTCCTAACTGCACAACATATGTGAAGAATTATTCCAAATTCTAAGTTAGGAAGACTTTCCCTCATTTACGTGTTGACCCATTCCAAATAATGTAGACAACAAAAATGACTTTAAAATATATGCAATGTATCAACACTGTTTCGAACAGACTTTGAAATGTTTTGTAGTGGAGAATATTGCACTTCAAATTATTTGAAGTTCTTCCTAGGAAGTTAATATATAGAAAGCGTATTGTTGGATATATTTATAGTAAAATAAGGCAAGAAGCTCACACTTAATTGCATATATGCTCAAGAGTGTGCACAGTAGTTTCATCACATGAGCAGTGATCTAAACACATTGATATAGTTTCATCACATACATGTAATTGGATGCAGTGAGATATTGATATACAATCACGGATCTATACCATTACAAAACAGTGAAAGATACATTAATATTCACTCATACAATCATGCATTCAAACAATCTCAAGATAATAGAAATTTTTAGTAAATAAGCAAATTACACAATGCATTGTATTGATTTTTCTTCTATATATTTTAAGTTTAATCGAATTTTCTACCTGAAGGACAATATCTTGAAAAAACTTGTTCTTTTTTATCATTAAGCTAAAGGGCAGCAGTAGCAGAGTATGATACAGCAACTACTGCGATTGATTCATGAGATTATATTTTCATCCAAGATCGACACCGACGAGAGATCGTGGATTATAGACATAAAAGATAAAATAAAATGTTAGTCATACAATTTGTAACTTCAATTTGTGATGAAAGGAACAAGGAAGACCAGATATTCAAGCATATTATACAAACTGATACATCACTGAATAGAAGGGGATTTAAGAACATTACTATTGGCCAAATTGTCTAAAGAATATTAGATGCAATCACGCTATATATTACAAATTACAAGAGTAGTTCTACATTACACAGGCTCATAATTATGACTTAAAAGAAATGACTCATTGATAGGGCAATAATGTACTGGTTGATACGAAAAAAATATGTGAACCCCATACACTAGCCAATACATTCTTATCATGTCAGTGAGTCACTTGTTAAATCACAATCCCGAATAAATATAGAAAATAAGAGTTTAACATATGAACACACACTAGTTCAATAACTTCAATTTTTAAACAGGTGAGGTAAGTTTGTCGAATTATATAAGAATGGTCCTGGAAAATCACATTGCTCGTAACTCACTATCACAAATACTAATATTCCGAGACTAAGGATATATTGACTATAATCATCACAATATGCAAAATTGGAATCATTTATTTATGATAACAGTTTGCTTGAAGTAAAGCAATAATATGCACTGATCATAATGCCACAAATGGTGATGTAAAAGTGAAACAAAATATTACAGAACATTCTGATTGTTAAGTTGTTACTAGTATGCCCCCACGCCTGTCCCTCGTTCTTATGTAGAGATTTCACTTTACAAGATTATAATTATGTATTTGCTTCTCTATTTGATCATAGTAACAATGTCATTGATATGAATATAAAAAATTAATAGCGATAAATGCAACCTGACAACTGTTATAACAAAAGAAACATGTGAGGGATACAAATCATTGTTAAAGAAGATGGGTTGTCGGGTGATGGAGTGTAAAATAGTTTAGCTTGTTAAACTTGACCGCAATACAAATAACATATACATTCCAACATAAACTAATTGGTTACTAAGGAAAAGAGAGTTCTACTAGTTATGTCATTGAGGTACATTGTAGAGAATCTTACCCTTCTACTCTTTAAATGGTAAAAATCAATAAGGTCATCTGGTTATGCATAAGAAACCTGAGCCTTTGCTCCGATTTCCTCTGTTTCTCGTAGTTTTTTTATAAAAAAGCATTCTAACAAAACTGTCATGGCAAGACATTTACCAGATCTTCCTGATCTCATCCCCGGTGTTGCTAATAATCTGATATAAAGGACAATTATGTCATAAAAATCATTATCAATTGGCTGCGGAAGAAACGAAGATTGTCCTAGTTGTAGCATTGAGACCGTGATCAATAATGATTGAGTTGAGGATTTGTTGATTTCAATAATTGATGGTTGAACCTCTTTCAATCTCAGAACAAGCTTTCTTAATGTGCAGGCCACAACAGCCCCAAGGAAGAAGTCGCGTGTAAGAAGAAGGGATCTCAGATTTCCCACTGATAATGATTCGTGAGTAACAACAAGAGGGAAATGGCAGTTTCAGAGGCAGCACTTTGAGTTGCATAAGTCCCATCAGAAAGTATAGCAGGTGGGACATTCCAAAGATGGGGTATTTAGCATATCTACTAAACTGGAAGTAAGTTCAAGATTATCATTTATAAGATAAATTAAAATTTGGTTTGCTCGAATGTGTGTTTGAATAAAGTGCTTCTCCAACCCAAGCATACATTAAATTTGGATATGATCATTTGACCTTGCAAGGCTTGCAGTTTGTGTAAACACATTACATCATGAAAGAAACTTTGGTCCACACTTGGCCTTCATATATGTAAGTTGTTGTCTATAGGGGACCATTGACTCGACTAACATGGGTCAGTGTTTTAGCGAAAATAAAATGATCACTGTAAGCGCGCTTGAGCATTGTTGATACCATGCCCGTGATTTGGTACTTCATTGTACTTTCTCTCATTTTCATATAATTATCATTTTTGTGTGTCAATTTTTTATTTTATTGATTATTTTCCCACTTCTAACTTGTAGTTATTTGTTTTTCATAAAGGTGTCTTAAAAGATTCTAAGTAACTTTTCAAAATAGAAGTAGGGTTTGGGAAAAATATTTTGCCCTACCAAATTTTGTGTTCTAACAAACTAAACCTTTGGCTCTATCTAATCTGAATTCTAATAGATGATAATGATAATAGAATATGGTTTTCATCCTCCTCTGGTAAGATGTAATTATAATAAAAAGTAACCCAACCAGTGTAATTAAAGAGTTTATATAATTTGAATGGCCTTTCGATATGCTCAAGTGCATAAGAGGTTTAGGTTGGTAACTGTGGTTATGATACACTATATTTTTGTTTATCTTGCACCTTCCTCTTTTCTCTTGTTTTCATAATTTCATACTTTTTATATTCTGAGCCTCTAGACACTAATTATACATTGATGCTTATTTATTCTTCCAATACAAGCCTTGTGAAGTTATATCCCAGCACCTCCAGTCAACTTTAAACTAAGAGAAGATAATTTGTCTGGAAGCTCAATGAAAGGTGAGTGTTTATTATATCACTTTGATCTTTTCCTACCTTACTTTCCTTTGCTGGTAACTTGATAAATACCTTGACATAAAAAATATATATGCATCACCAGATATCTTCTTTACTTATTATTTTAGAGTTTTAACAAAATAGCTTCTTGATCTTGATCGCAATATAATGGAAAGCCAGCTGACTCATAAAAGGTCCATTATTGATGCTGTTGGAGTGATTACGGCTTACCACGGGATGGAATCATCAAACCATTCATAATAAGTTAGTGGGTTACTATGCATGAACTTTGTTCAAGCACAGTCCATTATAAGAGTGAAAAAATCAAGCATAAGAATAAGGCCACTCGAAAAATGTATACCTATAAATTTTACAATTATACTTCGGGTTACATCCGCCCCTGTACCATTAAGAATTTGGAGTTTGATACCAAATATTAGTATGAAGTTGGTACTGAACATACAACCCGAATTTTTTGCTTCGCAACTCCTCCAGAAGTTGGCCCTAATGTTCCATATACTTTTGATATACTAGAGGATCTTGGTCAAAGTTATGAATCAAACAAGACACTGATCCAATGAAACGAAAAGCAACGTTGTTTGTAGGAGACCTCCCGTATATAGATAACTATCCTAATCATGACAATGAAAGATGGGATTCATGGTTCAGGTTTGTTGAGAGAAGTGCGACCTATCAACCTTAGATATGGACTGTCGAATATAGATTGATTTTTTGCCTGAAATTGGTGAAGCTAAACCGTTCAAACCCTATACTCACCGGTATCGTGTCCCTCATAAGGCATCTAAAAGCACTGCTTTCTTTTGGTACTCAATTAAAAAGGCTTCAACAACATGACACATTGTAAATGGAATGTATGCTCTAGTGATTAACCAATCTTCCTCTGTATACATAATCATTTGCGACGAAAAAAATATCGAGGGCTTAGCAAACAGCATGACAAAGCCACAACCGAAGTACTCAGCTTTTTGAGAGGCCAGTTTCGGTCATGCAATTTTAGATATCATGACCCGAACACATGCTTACTGTAGTTGGCACCGCAATGAGGAGGGATACGCAGTAGAAGCTAATTCGATGAGGTTCTTCAACCGATATTGGGATTAAATTGATGATTTCCCCACAAGTGTGTGACAACCTGCTTAAAATAATAACGGGTGGCCAACCCTATACTAAAATAATCAGGAATCTCAAGTGGATCATTCTTAGCATCTACTTACGATTCTAAAATAAACACGACTGACAACCCATTACTACAAAAAGAGGGTGTCAAAAAAAAATTAAAACATTTATTTACATCTCTAAAACAAACCATACAACAACTAACCAACGACATAACATTTAAATATGATAAGAGACACACACATGCTCAAAATAATATAAAAGAGACTAATACAAGAGTACAACAAAATCTCCAAAATGAAATGCCCGAATCTGTCGGCTAACAGACAATACAATACTCTGGGAAAGAAAATATAAAAGTGCTACTCTATAACACTTGGGTATAAACCCGATATACAAACCGAATCCTAATCTAGATACACAAAAGATGGAAATCGGCTATATTAAAATACCGCAACATCCCGTAACTACCACAGCTCCACGAATACACTGGATGAATAACATCAATGGCGTCCTTGCGGAGGAACACCTAAAATAATACAATATATACAAGGCAAGAGAAAATATAAACAGGTTAGAGCCCGAGGTGTAAAAATATTTTAGCAAGTTCATTAAAATGCATTATGATATGATTAAAGTGGAGTCGCACTCTCTAGAAAATTCAAGTCACCTCTCAACTAAAGCGCGTAACTAAACGTACGTATATGATCTCCAAATATCTGCCCAACACTATATAGGGGCAAAGTAATCTAACCTACTCCCAAAATTTATACTCATTTAAAATTTCCTCTAAATCATATCCCTCAACTTTTAATACTACTAATCTCAAATATTCGTCAACTTACTAAACATATAAATATACATAAACATTCTCTTTTACTAGAATTTCTCATATTCTAGTTATTGACATAAATAAATATAAATATATGAATGAGTTATTAGCATCAAAATGCTAAGGACTAAACTTCTCCCAATTCGCAATATTGCACTGCGTTTCGTACGTGGGACGTCTCGCAAGCGAAATCCAAACAAGAAACCCCCCGATACACTACTCCTTGGCAGTCTTGATTATCAAGATTCATTATGCCCTCAATGCATGACGCGTATACCCAAATTCTTATATGCTATAAATGATTTATTATTCTCAATTCTCAATAATACACGGTGTTTCGTGCATGGGACGTCTCGCAAGCGAAATCTAAACAAGGAACCCCTCCCGATACACTACTCCTTGGCACTGTCGATCGTCGAGATATATACTAATATATAAATATGAGAACTAAGGACTAACTTCTCCTCACTCCCAACATTGCACTGCGTTTCGTGCGTGGGACGTCTCGCAAGAGAAATCCGAACAAGGAACCCCCTGATATAATACTCCTTAGCAATGTTGGTCGTTGAGGTCCATTATACCCTCGATACCCAAAGTACTATATATATACTCATATAATTATCTACGCTTCATTTTCACTTTAATATATTCATCACAACTTGTCCGGATAAAATCTCCCGAAATGAGATTCGATCAATCTTCTTATATCTCTTTACTCTAGAGATAAATATATGATATCTCATAATCATATACAAATAATATACTATTTACACAAGTATAATAATAACCATCCCAGCGAGCTATAACTCGAGGATGCAGGTTCTCAATGCTATCATGTACCAGGGAATCACTTACATATCATCCTGGGTACCAACGGTCAAAATCTCACACCGCCTTGACAAAAACATATCACAACGTACGGGAAGTGGTCATTCCTCATCGAAAATGAGACAAAACATACCCACCACGTCTCACCCCTAATAAAAATCACACAATAATAAATGGACGCTATGACCTGGGGACTATACGCACCATGCTCCTCAAGCCAGGGGCCTCACCCACATCGCGCAACTTCCCATGATAACATAGAGGGGGCATGCTTCACACACACACACACACACACACACACACACACACACATATATATATATATATATATATATCATTCACACAAGATATAGATACATCATCACATCATATAAATGTATGCCATCACACAAGGTATATATATCACACTATTTTCATACTCTTATTACGCTCTTAGGTGTAAATGAAACAATATCATTATTTAGTATATTTTACTCTCGATATACTATTCGTCAACAGCTCATATAACTTCCCCACTTTGTATACACTATACTATTTTTCACTTGAAATTCACACATCACTTCTATTTGTATGAATCATCTCTCAATTCTATTTACGTTGAGGATATTCTCTATATCCTTATGCACATCGATCAACATTTATCATTTATGTGAAACATCTCCCAATTCAATTTACGTTAAGGATATTCTCTATATCCATATGCACATCGATCAACATTTATTATTCTCAATCCATAATAGGGTTCAATTTATCATATGAACCTTTAAAGTTATCCCATTTGGGATTTAATTCTAAAATCCATTATCACCAAGCGCATCCTAACTCTATCTTATAAATCCGTAATTATCTCTAAAACAAAATCTCAATAATAGTGGGCTTCCCCACTAGTCGGTACGATACTCTCCGATCGGTATTCTCTCTAATTTAGTCAATATGACTCCAACAATTTCTCATAAGGGAAACTCTCTAAAATCTCCAAAACATACTTCTCATAAGTCACATAAAGATACCCAATCGATAACCACAAACGAAACGGGATGAAACTCACCCTAGAAAAACATCCCCAAAACTTCCCTGTTTTCGAATCGATTCGGGCCCAATTTGAATCGATTCGGCCTCTAAGGTAAATCAATTCGGGTCAAAAGACCTGGGCTTCTGTCTCAGGCGGAATCGATTCGGCTTGGGTTCGAATCGATTCGATCACTCAGACCTGGGCACCTGCAACATTCCGAATCAATTCGGCAAGGGGACGAATCGATTCGGCCTATCAGAAGCTATGAAAATGGCTATTTTCATCAAAGCTAAAAATTCTGAAAATCATTTTTTGTCAACTTCTAACCATTTATCTTCAACCCCAAATATATATCTAACATCAAAACTCATAATATAACTCAACCCAACTATTTTATAACCTCAAATCCATATATACCCATTAAATATAAGATTTTACCCAAAATCTAGGTTTTAACATTTTAAACCCCAAATCCATCAATTTGTCCACAAATCATGAAATAAATGATACACAACAATTATTTAGCAAGTTTAATCACTTGCCTCAAATTTGTAGAGTCTGATTCACCCTCGAAATCATGAATTTGCCGGAGTTCCCAAACTTTTCTTCTCTTTATGTTCCTCTTTTCTTCTTCTCTTGCTTTCTCTCTTTCTTTCTCTTTCTCTCTAAGGAGATTTGTTTCTCCCGTAGGCTTAATAAGCCTTATCTCCCTAAAAAAATATCTTTAAATGATAATACACAATTTAAATGACTTGGTCACTTTAATTCGAGCCAAACGAACTTAAAATATTTTAAAACCCAAATAAGCCCCAAGTACAGTCATTTTGACTATCTCGACCCTTCCGAAAATAACCGCACCCTCAGAATCGTCATTCGAATCACTTTCTAACATCTTAAAATCTTGACCTCAAATGCCAATTTAATTATTCTCCAATTAAAATACTATTTATTTCTCCCAAAATAAATTAATTATTGTCCCAAAAATGTCGGGTTGTTACAAGGTGCCCAACCATGAAAACATCATATTTTCTTCTGTTGAAGAAAGACACAATTATAAAAGAAGCTAGTCAACACTAGTTTAACCTTCAAAAGCCCACTTCTAACCATCAAAATGAATGTTTAATAGTCAATTTGGAAACCAGGAGTCCGATGAGTACACAGATAATTCCTACAAGTTACTTTTGTACATTTATGGATTTACTTGCCTCTTTTCGAGCCACTCAACTGCTACTCTGATTTTTCACCCTTAAATACCATTTTAATCCTAAAAACATAATTAATTTTGAAAACCGGTTTTCGGATCTGTACATGGGAACTTCCCTTAAATTTCCTTGGTATCTTCTCAATTATGCGTGCCTCTTTTCGGAACACTTCATTATTGTTTTTGCTTTTCACACCCCAATGCCCACTTTTAACCCCAAAACGAACATTTACTAGTCAATTTCGAGAACCGGTAGTCCGATGAGGACACATGCGCTTTTTATAAGTTACTTTTGTACCTCTTAAGGTGTTTATTGGTCTGTCTAAGCCACTTTATTATGTTTTAAGTTTTTACCCCTCTAAATCCCATTTTAGCCCCAAAATGAACACTTACTAGTCAATTTCAAAAACCAGGAGTCTGACGAGACTTTCCACTTCGTACAAGCCCTCTTGGGGTGTATATACCTTTATCCGGGTCACACAATTATTGTTTTGAGTTTTCCCCACCTAAGTTCCATTTTTAACCCCAAAATAAATGTCTACTAGTCAATTTCGGACAGCCAGGAGCCCAATGAGGACATAGACACCTCCTACTAGTTACGTTTGAACCTCTTGGGGAATTTGTGCCTCCGAAAAACTTGGTTGTATTTTCAGCTTTCTCCCCTTAAATTATATTTCAAAATAGAGGAGTGTCTTCAAATGAAGACTACATGGGTATTTAAACGGAGGAGTAGCTTAGGCTCCAAGCTAAGGCACTAATTACAAAATTGTCATTACTACTCCTTCCTTTAAATAACAAAACAAGTAAAGGAAAATACAAATAGCTAAAATAAAGAAAATACAAAAAAAAAAGAAATTATAAAAATAACCCTAGAATATAACCCATTTCCATCAGTATATATATCTGTATTCGTGCTACTTCATTATTGTTTTCAATTTCACCCTTAAAAACCCAGTTTAAACCCCCAAACGAATGTTTACTAGTTAATTTAAAAAAAACGTGAGTTAGATGAGGATGCTGCTACTTCAAACAAGCTATTTTTTTACCTATGTGGATGCACGTGCCTCTATTTAGGCCACTTGTTTGCTATTTTGAGTTTTCACCTCTAAATCTCAATTTTAAGCCCAAAATGGCAGTTCACAAATTATTTTCAAATTCTGAAGTTTAATTTGGACACAGTCACTTCCCTTAAATTACTTTTATATCGAATGGTTAACTTACACAAGCAAGTATAGACAATAAAAAATTTCTTACTTGGATGTCATGAACTACTTGCAAAGGACATTAATTAGTTAACGCATGCAAATATGTCAACAATCTAACTAAAATTCACACAAACTAGTAAACAAATATTATCTTATATTAATCTAAAAACAAACTACAACAACCAACTGGCAATTCGGATTT
Organism: Sambucus nigra; assembly: GCA_949130495.1. Taxonomy (NCBI): domain Eukaryota; kingdom Viridiplantae; phylum Streptophyta; class Magnoliopsida; order Dipsacales; family Adoxaceae; genus Sambucus; species Sambucus nigra. The sequence continues at coordinate 249,322,930 of OX422208.1, forward strand.
TTAATTGGATCACCCTCAAACTTCTATCACCACTACAAATTAATTCATATTTTCAATTGGCTCGCCCTCAACTTCATATCAACACCCCAAATCATATGTACAAAAACTAATGATATAAATCAATAATCAAGAATTATAATTACCTCTTTTTTGTATCAATTTAACTTTGTAACTTGCAGGTTCGGGCATAGATAAAATGTTTCAAAATGAGTGAAAAAATGGCCACACAAGCGGTAGCACCCTGTCAAATTCCCATAAATAAAAAACATGTGTATCGAGAATGGAGCCAAATATTAAAACAAATGGGTTTTCTCACAAACTACCATAATCTACATGCTCGAACTATAACTCACTGAATAAAGTTAAAATATATTGTTCTATTTGAAATTTCTAATACTAATTTGTGTACTGCAATGATTTCATTTTTCTCTCTTTTCGAATAACAAAATACAAATACAATCAGTAGCATCTACAATGGTGAATTCAAAAATAAAATATAAACAACCCATTATCATGGGTGATACATGCTCAACTATGTAAAATCAACCTATAAGAGCAAACAAATAATTTACAATTGTGGCAAACCCTAATGTGATTGTTTATAAGAAAGTAAATTTAATAGAATAGAGTAAAATTCAAAACAAATACTTCACCTTATACCTTGAAAAAAAAATCAACAAACCAAATATAAAATATTAAGACACAAAACAAAATCAAAACTAAATATACCTAATTAGCTCTTGAAATGGAAGGATCCATTGTCCAGATTATCAGATTCAAACCAACCATAAGTTTAAATCAAAACCTAATCAATTCTCATATTCATCTATTACAAAGCTTAAATGCATAAACAAAGAAAGACATTTAAAAATCTTAAATTACTTAACCTAGATAATTAAAACAGTGGTGGTTATCAACATGGAGGCTTGGCGAAGAGAGAGAGCCTCCGGGGAGGAAAATCGCGCGGAGGTGAAGGAGGAGTCCGGGGGAGAAAAACGGCCTAAGAAGCGGGAATAAATGAAAGATGAAAAAAAAACTAACTTGTTTTTGGTTGTCATTCTTCCTTTTTTTATTTGTTGGGCTAATAGAAAGAAGCGGGAGTACAAATTGATAAGGAGGGAATTCAATTCGTTTTAGCCGTCTCATTAGGTATACCTGTTGAGAGCACTATTAATATACTGTCCCTTTAGTTTTAGTTTTTGAGACGACTATTAATATGTTGTCTTTTTAGCATTCTCTTTTGAGACAGATAAACTTAGTTGTCTTAAAAACTTCTAGTTTTAAGACTGCTAATTTTATCCGTCTCAAAAGGTTGGTTTTAGAGACTCAAATTTTAGCTGTCTCAAAAAGTCCAATTTTAAAAGGTACTTTTTTTGTAGTGTTAGATCCAATCCCATTCCAATTTCCAACCAGCAGATCATATCCTTGGTATTTTCTTTATCTATTCTTTCTTCTAATCTCTCTAATCTTAAATCCATGGTTTTCTTCTAATCTTTTATTTTAAACTCAAGTGATCTAGATCCATGGTTTATTATGGTTGTCTAAGTCTTGGATTCGTGGTTTATTATGTTTATGTAAGTCTTAGATCCCTGATTTTTTATAGATTCAAACGATTCAAAGAAACTCAAACGATTTATTGTTTATTCCCCTGAGTTATTAAACAATTCAAACGATTTAACCCTTGATTTATTAAACGATTTATAGTTCAATAATCTAAAGTTTTATTGTTTAATCTTTCTTTAAAGTCAATCTTATTGTTATCTATTTGATATTTTATTTTTTTAATACAATAAATTTTCTAATATGTTTATTATTATGATATATTAATTTTTGTTATCTATTTAATAAGTTTATTATTCTGATATGTTCATTCCATTGCACCCAAAAAAAATTATAATAATTTTCTCATGTGTTCATTCCACTCCATAAAATCCATGTGATAGTTTTTCGATATGTTCATTCCATTAAACTCATTTATTTCTTTTTGTGATATGTATTTTCTGTGTAATTGTTTTCTGATATGTTTATTCCAAGCTTATTTATTATTTTTCTGGTATGTTTTCTGATATGTCTATTCCTCTTATTTGTTATATTTTCCAGGTACTATGGTTTGAAAAATGGATATTGGGAGTTATTTGAATGTGGATATGTTAGAAGTGATGTTGGTGAAGCAACTGAAGTGGAGATAAATGAGCAAGAGTTTACTCAATAATATACATAACGAGATGTTGGAAAGGTGAAGAAAAAATATGATATTCACTTGACTTGTAAAAAAAGATCCCACTACTGGACTTTATTTCAAGAATTACCGGTAGGTGTAGATAACAAAAAGAGAGCTAAATGTCATAAATGCAGTATAGTTTATCTGTGTGATAGTGATTATGGCACTAAAAAAATGTTGGTTTATATGAATAATTATATTAAAAATGAAACCACAGACATTGGTTAACTTATTATGTTCAAACAACAGGTTATATGCCATTGAAATCTTCCACATTTAACATAAAGTTGTTTTATGACTTACTATTCGAGGCAATTATCAAGCATAACCTGTCCTTTAATTTTATCGAGTATGCGGGTCTTAGGGCTATTTTTAAATATATTTATAAAGATATCAAGCTGCCCTTTAGGAATACAACTAAGGCAAGAGTGTTGAAAATGTTTAAAAGAGAGAAAATAAAACTTCAAGCTCAACTAAATTCAGTTTCTGGGAGAATTTGTATAAATTCTTATCAATAGACATTCGTAGCCACAGACGGGTACCTAACGCTTACGGCTCACTTTGTTGATAGTTATTGAAAGTTAAACAAACGAATACTAATTTTTTGTCTCATGCCTCATCCACACACAGGTGTTACCTTGTTAGAAAAATTTTATACACTGTTGAGTGAGTCGGGGATTGAAAAGAAATTGTTCTCATTCATGTTAGATAATGCTTCAAGTAACATTGCTTTTATTAATATTTTAAGAAGTAATTTAAATCTTGTAATGAATGATGAATTCTTTCACATTCTTTGTTGTGCACAAATTTTGAACCTTATAGTCCAAAATGGACTTAAAGAAACTGATGAAGTTGCAATTAAAGTTAGGAAGAGTGTGAAATACATTAAAGGTTCTCCCTAAAGAAAATATAAATTCTATGATTGTGTTTCTCAATTGTTGTTGCAGTATAACAGAGGGTTGCGACAAGATGTTTAGACTAGATGGAACTCAAAATATCTAATCTTGAAAGTGCGATTCGTATCATCGTGCTTTCATCCACTTGTAGTTGAGTGAGTCTAACTATCAACATTGTCCTTCTCCAGAAGAATGGGATATAATAGAAAAACTTTCCAACTTTTTGGGTTTGTTCTATAAAGTAACATGCTTATTTTCATAAACTAAATATCTAATTGCCAGCTTGTTCTTCCGTCAAGTTTTTATCATTTAACTTAAGCTTAAAGAATCAATGGATGGGACAGGTAGTTTTCCATGTAGGACGGGAGTACAAATGAAATTAAAATTTAAGAAATATTGGGTTGAATATAGTGTTATTCTTGCTATTATTGTCACGTTGGATACGCAGTTCAAAATTCAATTTGCAGACTTCGCATATTTGAGGTTGCATGGTATTGATTCTCAGGATTGTAGCCGTGTACGTAATACCCTGCTCTAGAAAAATAATTATTTAATGATAATTGAAATATTTTATTCAATGGAAAAATTGAGGAATAAAAATATAAGGGAATTACGTCAAATGACACGCAAAGTGACGCATTGTGAAAAGTAATTAAAGAGAAAAATCCTCATGTTGCATGGTTCGTATGGATTCATGTTTAAGTTCTAATAGTCCTAGTAAGTATTTTGGCTAACTTTGATGCAAAAATACCAAAGAATGATTGTGACACGGTCATGGTTAATATAACGCAATTTTTGCCGGCACGCGCCACTTAGAATGCGAACGCGCGCAATTTTTAGAGGATAATTGGAGACGGATAAAAATAGTGTGACTACACAATTGGAGCCCTAAAAATATAAGAAAAAATACCACATAGAGAAAAAAAATAAAAAATAAAAAGTTAATCTAGCACTTTTTTAAAGAAAAATAAACTTTGCGCAAATTGTTTAGAACTATCGGAAGGTCAAAAAAATAAAATGACTATATATATGTAGGGGTGTGCAAAAAAATCGACCGAACCGAACCAAAACGACGGTTTTTTTTAGCCTGATTTTGTCTGCAGTTTAAGGATTTAAAAAACCGACCATGTCGGTTTGGTTTGCAGTTTAGACCTAAAAAAATCGATTTAAACCGAACTGAACCGACATTAATATTTATATTAAAAACCCTTAAATAATTTATATTTTCATATCCAAAAACCATTAACCGATCTTAAAAACCGACCAAAACCGAAAATCGGCCTAAAAAAATCGCCCAAAATTGAAAATCGGTCAAAACTGAACCGAACCGAAATCGATGTGAACCGAAATCGACGATTTTTCCATCATCGGTTCGGTTTTGATCTTACTTTTTCTAAAATCGAACCAATCGGTTCGGTTTGAATTGCGGTCCAAAATCGAACCGAATCGACCCGTGCACACCCCTATATATATGAGACCCTAAAATACATATAAAATTACCATGGGGGCAAAAGTCAAAAAATAAATAAATAAATTATTTTTCTTCAAAATATGAAAGTACTAAGAAAAAATTGAAAATCAACAAAAAAATGTAAAATTTAATTCCGAGCCACTTTTCTTTCTTCGACGTCTTTGAAAAAAGTAATTTAAACCCATTTTAGAAGGATTTTCGGTTTAAAATGTAGTAAAATTATTTTAGGTGCTATCTTGGTTTTCGTCCATTGATTTGGACACATGGCACTATCTAAGGGACCCGAGACTAGATGATTTCGAGTTTAGATTCTTTAGGAAGGTTGGTGGAGTTACTTATTATAGTAAGTCGGGTTTGGGAAGCCCTAGTTTAAGAGGGAAAAAGATGGGGATCTAGAGCTGCAAATGTTTTTGCATCAGATATTAGCCTCTCTCTCTCTCACTCTAGAATCTCCCCACCCCTAGTGCAATCTGTGTCAGACTAATACACCACCTTAAATCACCATGAAAACACCATTAAAAAGCCTAGAACGACCTCCAAACACCATAGAAATCAAAGTGGATATTGTTGAGTTGAAGAAAATGAAGTTCATGGAGTTGATGGAAGGTTTTAAAGAAGGTTTCTTGGAAGAAAAATAAGCATTTCGTGGGTCTTTGATAGAGATTCCTTAGAGCTTTCTTGGTGGTGATTTTGTGACTCCCTTTAAGGCCACTTTTGAAGGTGGGGGAGTCACCCATCTTCTTCCTCTCTTCCACCATTTTTAGAGATATATGAGGTGAAAACTCTAACTTTAAAGTGGGTTTGACGTTGATTAAATTTCAGCATATTTAACTACTTGTATTAGGCTTATTATGAGTAGGATTAGTCATATTTTGCATCTATAGATTAATTAGTTGCACTCCTATCATTTGGTTTGAATTGTGTTTCAAAGAAGTGATTTAAAATGGGTTTTGAAAATGTAGAAATTTTATAATGTATGTGTAATTCCCCAGGCCGAATTTAGAGTTACTTGTAGTCATCCCAGTCTGCCCCTAACGTTAGGTGTGAAGTTCAATGAAACAACCTATATAATGTTGCTAGTCCAGTTTGTATTTTAATTAACGTTTCACTTATTTAGCATGTCATTCTAGTTTCAAAATAAACTACGCGAGGGACCCATGGAGAGCACCCCGAAGTCCAAGCATACAGAGATACTAGCATAAATTAAAGAAAGTACTTGTTTAATGCTCTCAAAATATGAGACCGCTCCCAACCTGTTGTGACAAAGCGAGGGTGTGAACCGATGCTCAGTGAAAAATATACAAATGCAGTATAGAATCGAACGGCATAAAGGAGACTCAACATGCTATGCCTACGTACACATGCAACTACAATGTATACATATATTTACAAACATATACCCACACTTAATGCGTGAAATGGTTTTACTTCCGAAAACCTTATTATCCAGATTAATTCACCTTAATCTTATAAAGACTTTATTTTTACTCATTTTAGCATTTCTCACTTTATTTAACCCAAACGATTCAACACTTGAAACCATTACATATGATTTGCTTGAAATATCAAATTACCGAAATCACCCTTTTTTTTATCCAACACACTTTAGTATTTCGTTGAAACTCACCCTTTCAACACACGCGAGCACCGTGTTAGAAAATACTTATTTAGTCTTTGAGAACCCTTTTTCAACACATTCTTGCACCAATTATGGGTTTAACCACTTACATTGCTTAATTACCCATTTACCCATTTACTTTAACTTTTTCCTTACTTTATGGACATTAATCAATTTCACATTTACTTGTCTATTTTAACTTTTACCGGAACAATTATTAATCCATTCAAGTTAGGTTGTATCAACATATTTTACAACATGTTCCTTATTCCTTTATCTTTTCTCGAAATCTTCTGATATCGCATACTTTAACGGGCTCCACACCGCCGGCTATGCGCACTATATTATCTGGACAGTGGTTTTGGGCTTTTCACCTTAGGGCTCTGGGCCCTTCTTGCTTATCCCCATGTCACCCGAGTTCCTTTTAATGTGTTTTAACTTTTTGCAAATGTCTACATTACTCCACTTTTTCTTTTTTACCAGACCGAAGCCAAAACCTGGGGTTACACCCCAACTTGGGTTACACTTTGAAATTTTACCATTTCATGTCCTTTACACTTCAACCTTGATTTTATTCCAAAAACCGTAGTCATTTAGGACCACTTTGTGTAACACATTTCCAAAAAATTTATTACATAAAAAATGTTTCGCTTGAATTAAAATTATCATTTTACCCATTTATTTTCAAAATCACTTTTTACTCCATTTTCACAAGTGTTAATTTCTTACAAAACACTACTAAGTTACTCATCCTAACTCCTTAAGTGTTTTAACACCTTAACATTAAGTTATACACACTAACTTTTCCATGTTTACTTATTAACACTTATGGAATGCCTCTATAAATAATTTTCCAAATCACACATTTCTTTACTCTCTTTATTGAAGAAATCCATTTACACTTAAGATTATTTTTATAAGAAAATAGCATTTCTTTCATTTCACATATAGTCTTACACTTTATCCTTATCCCACTTGTAACCCTTGTTTCACATACTTGAAAACTAGAATTTTTACTTTATCATTCATTGTTTAAACCCTACTGATTCTTCTTTAAACTTGTTTATACACTTAGTTCAAAATTACTACAGTTTATATGAATGAGAGTATTTATTTTAAACATTGAAATCCTACAAAATGGTTTAAACATATTTCATTCGAGAAACTCATCATGCTTGCAAAAATTACATTTTTAGGTATAAAAACATTTAATCTCTTCAAACTCAACAATGTTTATTTTTCATAAAATCTTCATTTTTACAAGAAACATTATTTATCCAATTTTTACTAAAATGAATTATTATTTCCAAACATTTTGTTTCATAAAATATTTAACATCAATATTTATAGAAAATACATCATTTTAATAAAATACCAACTTTTAATATTCCAAAACCTTGAAATATTTACTCATTCTTTATTTTTAACAAAATAATATTTTCCCAATATATTTATTTCATTTTTTTTATTAATTCTACAAATTAATTTTATCATTCATTCAAATGCACCCTACTCTTGTAATCTAATTACAAGACTACAAATATGAAAAAATAGAGTCTTATACTAAGAGCAAGATTTTTCCACCTCTAATAAATCCAATGGTGGTAGAAATGTTAGTATAGGAAGAGCAACCCCCACCCCCAAAGGTGACCTCATGGAGTTACCTAATGCAACCTCCAAAAATGCCTCAAATGTGCTCCATCCAAGCTTCCAAACAAGATCCACTTCAAACTCCATGAAAATCCATCTTCATCTTCTCCAAAAATCCCCCATCACTTCTCCAAAATTCATAGCTCTTCTTCTACAATAGTGAAAATGGGTATTGTGGGCTTGAACATGGTGGAATACTACATAAACTGGTAGTGGAATGGTAGAGGGATGGTGGTTTGTGGTGGGAGGAGGTGGAAGACCACCCACCTCTTTCTCGTTTTATTCTTCTATTTCTCCTTACAAACAACCCCAAACACACCTTTATAAAACCCTCACAAAGCTTAAATTCCCATTTTGCCCAATATGGACTGATCTGGACTCGAGAGCACACAAAATCAAGGGTTAAAATCGTGACAGCGCACAAGGGCAATCTGGTTAAAGATTTTCAATTTACGTAGTTCGAACGACAAGCCCAAGTTGTTCGAACGACTTTTTCATCTCGTTCAAAGTATGGATCACGCGACCCTTTACGTGACCTGCCATTGTAAAGCAGTGGCGTGTCGTTTTAAACCTGCATCGTGTGAGATCTATCTCACTTCTAACGACACTTGGATGTCGTTAGAACGACCTATCATAGTCATTCGAATGACCCTAATATTTTCCATTCTTTTGTTTTCTTAAATTTTCAATCCACAATTTCCTTATAATTATAATCAATCCTCATTCCATCATAATTTATACAAATTTTATTTGAATTACTGGGACAAGGTATTTCAAACTTCCCTCCTTAGGGAATTTCGTCCTTGAATTTTTTTATCCATCAATCCTCAAGCTTATGTGTCCACCAATTTCTATTCTAAGTCCTAGAAATCCTCCAAGACTAATCACCAAAGTCCTCAACACTAAGGTCACCAAATACTTATATGCGACACGCCCTAATGCTCACCGTTTCGCTAACCATGACATTACATAATCGACTTCGAGTCACCACTTACCTTATGATCAAGTTCAAACCATTTCTAGCACCACTTATGCTAGTACCTAAGGCATACTGGCGCCTCTACAACAAACCCTTTCTAGCGATCGACACTCACCCAATGTGAATCATAATACAACCAACCACCATATTCATCATTAAAATCAATTTTAGCTTAGGGTCGTACATCTTGCATTCCACAGATTCTCAGGCTATCCTAACTACACAACTCACATGAGCTTGCTGATAACCATACTAAGTTATTCTTTTACTCTAAGGGGGAATCTTTTCATCAAGTCATCACCGCACGCCCGATTTACACCTTTTGCTGCATCACTCTGATGAACCTAATACCATCCTAGGTGTCTCACTCTAACCCACTCACCGTGGCAAAGCGACATCGTATGCTAGGTTTCTTTGATTTCCAACACTATACCGTATCCTTAAGTCACCATCCCGCTCTTCGCAACCTGAGCCACTGAATCTTGAGTCGACCAGTCAAAATTCCACTAGTCTCAAGAAAGATCAATACTACGGGAAAATCGTGTGGTCGAGAACGCAACCACCCGTATACAGAACTATATGCAATAATAAGAACACCTCAGATGGTCGCACACGGTTATTGAGATGCTTTGATCTTACCCGATCCACCGTGATCTCCCAGGCCCAATCGCGCGCGTACCATGATATGGAACCGATCTGAGTCACCACATATATGAGAGTGACAACCCCCCTATGACTGAAATCGAAAAGGACACACGAGATTCGAATGAAATAAGTAATTATCCCGTCAAATTTCGCACATAGACGCTTGTCGATGATTTACGAAAGCAAACCTACGTCACAAGTTGAAGTCATGCCACTCATTCCTAGAGTTCTCACCAGGCATAAATCCTAGCCACATGCCTTGGCTTGGATCACTAGCAGTGGAGAATTAAATCACAACCATTCATTTTCGCAACATGAACGCAATTTATGAATCAGTAGTCCCTTATGAAGTCAATGCCCGACTTCCCTTCTTGGGAACAAGGCCCTACCTTTCACATCCTTAATGCACATGAACCATCCCGATTAGCGGACACCTCATGCTTAGTGTATATTGACCTTGTCCAATCACTTGTGATGTCATCACTAACCTATTACACCTAGGTTATTATCTCCTTTAACATATCGTAATCTAAATCCAAAACTTTCACATGCATTACTTAGTTCAAGCGAGACACTCACCTTGTTATGTCTTATGACCAGACTTGATTGCCACTAAACTTACCTTCGATTGCTACCCACACAAATCTAACTGACGACCACACCCACCACCATCTCCATCCTAAGGGAAGTAATTACCAAACTATCTACATCTCCTAACCCGTACTATCTTGTCATGATGTGCCAAGAACTAATCCTTACTTTGCTAAAACTACCCTAACATATACCGCCGACATGTTAACATAATAATCATGTTTTGATTTTACCCCACCTTGGTTGCCATTTTCAAGTCTTCACATGGTGTTATCACTCTAAGTCTCGAATTCATTTACTAGTACATCCCTAAATCGAGTATCACCACACCCGTACTAGTCATTCCATGACATCCGAGCATCACTACTACAAGAACACAACTATCACCCTACCTTAAGGATTACATAATCCATTTATGTCAATTTGGAAAGCCATACTCGACACGTACACTACACGATTAATAATCTGGGTTCATCACCTGATCCTCAACACAATCGTCATTAGAATGCTACTTCTTTTTTTTATCGGACTTAATTAGTCTCCTAAGAACACCAAACACATCTCATGTAAAAGTCCCAAAATTCAACAAGATTTCATCATCCATACTTTTTATTATTGTATGTGCAGTCTACAAACCTTCAAGACCCACATCATGATACTCGGTGCTCGCAAAGACATCGGTCTATGAGCTTTTACCTATGGTAGGCATTCCAACGTTCAATATTTATCCTCAATAATGTCACGCATAATTTGTCCTGTAGGAACCTCAAAATACCAATGAACTACTCTCACACTAGGATTACCTCGCACCTAGCCATGACCTTGGCGGCTAAAACGAGTTTCTATAACTAGTTAATCATTTCATCTTTCTTCCAAGCGATTGTGACTACGAGCCACATACAAACCATAACCAACGATACTACGGGTTATGGCAGGATACAGGACGTAGCCTGCAACCTATAAATCTCAAGGTCTACCCCACCTAATCATCAATGAATGCTCGACTCTGACGACTAAACTGCCTCACTATGTTAACATCACACCATGGGTTTACCTACAAGTTAACACAACTATACAGATTTTGGTAGGATATGGGATACCGAGTATTGCCTATAAATACCGAGGCCCACGCCATTGACTCCACAAGAGATCATATTCCTCAATACCACATTGTGATCAAGAAATACTGTGCTCAACCAAGGAACTCAAATAGTTTCTCACGCAGGATCAATACTTATGAACGCTATTCGGTTATCTAATCTCCACAAGTGAAGCATACACCCTTACAGTTAGGTTGCAACGAGCTCTACTCGCTCTTGCTACTACCAAGATTACTCTCATCACCAAAGTCATCACACAACATATCTCACACAATGACCATTGCATTGCCACTATTAGTTTACACAACTTCATGTGTTCACCGAATTACTATCAACTACGATATCACCCAAGAATCAAACTTGTCTAATTACATTTCCAACGTTAATTACCCTTAAGCGTCGCACCTAAGGGATATATACTTTTCATTCACCAATCACTAGTGTCTAATCATGACACCCTAACCATCAACCTTTACCGTTGACTATATGCATCTTGTGCCACTTGTCCAATGGGCGTTATCTCACTATATCGACACCTCAAATAATCCTATGTTTGTAAAAATCAACACAAGTACCACATACTAAAAACCACAGTGTCACCATTATAGGCTAGCATGGACACCCATAAATTACTACAATTCTAATCAGAAGCGCGAAAGCGATTAATAACTATCAACTTGATCGCATGCTACTTGGCACTAGCTCACTTGTCGTGCTAACCTCTTTAACCTTAATGTCAAGTACACAGACTAAACCATCATCAAACTAGCATGACCGACCCAAACCAACACCGATGTTGAAGATCCGATACCGACCTCGTCACGTCACTCTCGAAAGGAACCTTGAACCTATAGTTCTGATAGCATTTGTAACGCCCTATTTCAGATTTATGTTATCCGTAGTCAATCCGGTCCGACCCGAGCATTAGGTGTGAAGTGAAATGAAACAATCTATATAATGTTGAAAGTCCAATTTTATTTTAATTAACATTTCACTTATTTAGCATGCCATTCCAATTTCAAAATAAACTACATGAGGGACCTATGGGGAGCACCCCGAAGTCCAAGCATATAGAGCTACTAACTTAAAATAAAGAAAGTATTAACCTGTATAGCGCTCTCAAAATGTGAGACCGCTCCCAACCTACCGTAACAAAGCGAGGGTATGAACCGATGCTCAGTGGAAAATATACAAATGCAGTATAGAATCGAACGATAGAAAGGAGACTCAACACGTTATGCCTACGTGCACATGTAACTACGTCGTATATATATATATATATATATATATATATATATATATATATACCCACACTTAATGCATGAAATGATTTTACTTCTGAAAACCTTATTATCCAGATTAATTCACCTAAATCTTATGAAGACTTTCTTTTTACTCATTTTACTATTGCTCACTTTATTTAACACACGCGGTTCAACACTTGAAACCACTACATTTTATTTGCCCAAAAACATTCCTTTATCGAAATCACCCTTTATATTTATCCCACACACTTTAGTATTTTCGTTGAAACTCACCCTTTCAACACACACGAACACTGTGTTAGAAAATACTTATTTAATCTTTGATAACCCTTTTACAACACATTCTTTTGTTAATTATGGATTTAACCACTTAGATTGCTTAATCACCCATTTACCTACCCACTTACTTTATCTTTTTTCTTACTTCATGAACATTAATTAATTTCACATTTACTTGTCCATTTTAACCTTTATCGAAAAAATTATTAATCCATTCAAGTTAGGTTGTATTAACACATTTTACCACATAACACATGTCTTGACATGTTCCTTATTCGTTTATCTTTTCTCAAAATCTTTCAATACCTTATACTGTAACAGGCTCGACACCGCCGGCTATACGCACCATATGCTCTGGCCAGTGATTATGGGCTTTCATCTTAGGGCTCCGGGCCCTTCTTGCTTATCCCGATGTCATCCAATCATTTTAACATGTTTTAAAATTTTACAAATGTTCACATTACTCCACTTTTCCTTTTTACCAGATCGAAGCCAAAACCCGGGGTTACACCCCAACTTGTGTTACACTTTGAATTTTACCATTTCATGTACTTTACACTTTAACGTTGGTTTTATTCCAAAAATCGTAGTCATTAAGGACCATTTTGTCTAACACATTTCCAAAATTTTTATTACATAAAAGTGTTCCACTTTAGGTAAAATTACCATTTACTCATTTGTTTCCAAAATCACTTTTTACTCCATTTCCACAAGTGTTAATTTCTTACAAGACACTACTAAGTTACTCATCCTAACTCTTTATGTATTTTAAGACCTTAGCACCCTTTTTAACCTTGCAGTAATATTCTTCTTAATTGGAAACACCTTTACTTCTTTAATTCCTTTCAACTTCATAAGTGTTAATTTTTTACCACACTACTAAGTTATATACACTAACTTTTCCATGTTTACCCATTAACACTTATTGAATACCTTTATCAATAATTTACCAAGCTACACATTTATTTACTCTCTTTATTCAAGAAATCCATTTACACTTAAGACTACTTTTATAAGAAAATACCATTTCTTTCATTTTACATGTAGTCTTATACTTTATCCTTATCCCATTTTTACCCTTATTTCACGCACTTGAAAATTAGAATATCTACTGTTTATCATTCTATGTTTAAATCCAACCAATTCTTTTTTAAACTTGTTTACACACTTAGTGCCAAATTACTACAAGTTTATATGCATGAGAAGATGTATTTTAAACCTTAAAATCCTACTAAATGGTTTAAACACATTTAATTCTAAAAATTCACCATACTTGCAAAAATGATATTTTTAGGCATAAAAAACATATAATCTCTTCAAATTCAACAATGTTTATTTTCATAAAATCTTCATTTGCAAGAAATGTAATTTCACCAATGTTTTCCAAAATGAATCATTATTTCCAAACATTTGTTTCCATAAAATATTTAACATCAATATTTATAGAAAATACATCATTTTCATAAAATACCAACTTTTAATATTCCAAAACCTTGAAATATTTACTCATTCTTTATTTTTAACAAAATAATATTTTCCCAATATATTTGTTTCATATTTTTTTTTTATTAATTCTTTACATTAATTTTATCATTCATTCAAATGCACCCTACTCTTGTAATCAATTACAAGACTACAAATATGAAAAAATAGAGTCTTATACTAAGAGTAAGATTTTTCCACCTCTAATAGATCCAATGGTGGTAGAAATGTTAGTATAGGTAGAGCAACCCCCACCTCCAAAGGTGACCACATGGGGTTACTTAATGCAACCTCCAAAAATGCCCCAAATGTGCTCCATCCAAGCTTCCAAACAAGATCCACTTCAAACTCCATGAAAATCCATCTTCATATTCTCCAAAAATCCCCCATCACTTCTCCAAAATTCATAGCTCGTCTTCTACAATGGTGGAAATGGGTATTGTGGGCTTGAACATGGTGGAATACTACATAAAATGATAGTGGAACGGTAGAGGGATGGTGGGAGTAGGTGAAAGACTACTTACGTATTTCTTTCTTTCTTATTCCATTTCCCTCTACAAACAACCCGAAACACACCCTTATAAAACATTCCCAAAGCCTAAATTTTCGTTTTCCCAAATCTGGAGTGATCTGGGCTTGGGAGCACACAATATCAAGGGTTGAAATCGTGAGAGCGTACAAGGGCAATCTGATTAAAGATTTTTGATTTACGTCATTCGAATGACAAGCCCAAGTCGTTTGAACGACTTCTCCATCTCTTTCGATGTATGGATCGCGCGATCTATCACTGTAAAGCAGTGTTATGTCATTTGAACCCCTGTATCTCGCGAAATCTATCTTGTTTCTAACGACACTGGGACGTCGTTAGAACGACCTTTCACAATCGTTTGAACTACCCTAATATTTTCCATTCTTTTATTTTCTTACATTTTAAATCCACAATTTCCTTATAATGATTATCACTCCTCATTCCATCATAATTTATCCAAATTTTATTTGAATTACTGGGACATGGTATTACAGTATGTCTTGATCATTTTGTACAATAAATTGTGTTATAGTGATGTTTTAAAGGTAAATGATTTGATTATATGCAAAGAAATGCATTAGGCTTGTTTAGGTCATTTTATGATATTAAAGTGTGATTTTCTTGTTGAATAATGACGATAAGTGTACAAAAGGGACTTTCACTTTAATGGGTTATTTAAAAAGGTAAAACATATGAAGAAATGAAATTGGGTTTAAGATGCGAATAGATGAAAAGTCATGTTTTCTATAAAGTTGTGGTGTTATAGTTAATAATGAATGTAAATAAGGCTAAACTTGAAATAAATGGCTAAGTAGGTGTTCAAATGCAAAAAGTCATGAATAAAATGTGAAAAATCAAAGTGTGAAAAGTAATAATGTCAAATGCTTGAATATGGGCAAAATGGGTGATAAGATAAATAAAAATAAGAAGAATGTGTACACATCAAATATGTGTCAAATGGGACTTTAATATGCAAAATGTGTGAAATTATATATTAAAGGTCTTGGAGTGTTAAATGTGAAAGTTTAGTAAAATAAGGTATTGAACAAGTGTTTAAATTGTTAAACGTGTTTAAGTGTTGAATTGGGAACTTAAACTACTTTTGGAAAATGACACTTATTAAAGGACTAAATTACAAGTTTTGGCAATAAAAGGGTAAATTGCTAATTTACTTAAAGTGAAACATTTTTATGGAATAAAAATGTTGATGAATGTTTGTACACTTTGAAAATGAATTAAGTCCTTAAGCCCGAATGGTTTTTGTATAAAAATCAACGTGTGCGTGAATAAAGGACTTAAAGGAGAAAGAAATAATTTTGCAAGTGTTAATGAAAAAATGAATAGTTAAGTCCGGGCTTTTAGCTTCAGCTTGTAAATGTCGATTAATGTGAACATTAGAATAATGTTGATAACATTTAAAGGATAATGGAATATCCAGATGATGTCGGGAAATAATTAAGAAGGACATGACGTCCTTAGTGGTGAAAGACTCCAAAGTAACTATTTTAGCATATGACGACGGAGACCGGTGGTGAGAGGCCATGAAGTCCGTATATGTTAGCAAAGTCCTAAAAGAAAATGGTGTTAATTGGAACATGATAATAAATGTGTTGTGTGAATGGAAATAACTTGACTTATATGATTGATAAATGTTCCGTTTGGTGTAAAATATGGGCAAGTAAATTGACTAGTGATTAACGTCCATAAAGTAAAGGATATGATAAAGCAAGAGGTGTAAATGGGGGTGTAAACAACCTATTGAGGTTAAACCCATAATGACACAAGTGTGTGTTGTATAAGGCTTTCAATGTTAATGAACATTTTCTAACACTATGTGTGCCTGTGTTGAAAGTAAGTCTTAGGTAATGGCTAAATAACTCTGACGTGAGTTAATGGGAGATTTTTTAATAAATGTTATGAGTTAAATCGGGTGTGTTAATGAGAAGAAACCTAGTTTTAAGCATAAAGATACAAAATAATTATTCCTTAAAGACAAGAAGAATGAACGGTATTAAATAATATTTTTGTAATAAAATGGCTTAATACACTGGTACATGTATTTTCAAAGGTATATGTGTAGATATATACTTATTTTCACATGCATGTAGTTGTAGTGCATGAGTATTCTTTTATGCCGTTCGTTTCTATACTGTATTGTATACTTCCCACTGAGCATTTGGCTCATTCCCTCCTTTTGTTACGACAAGTTGTATGTTATCCCGTATGTTAAGAGCGTTGTATAGGTAAGTACTTAATTTGCATTTACGTTAGTAGCTCTGTTTACTTGGTCTTGGGGACACTCCCCTTGGGTCACATCATGTAGTTTGATGAAAATTGAAATCACATGCTAATAAAAGTAACGTTAAATAATAATAAATCTGGATTTGAAACATTAATTAGGTTGTTTCATTGCACTTCACAATTAACGCGGGAGCCGAATTGGGTTGATCCTTTACTGGCCCTTATATCTGGATCGGGGCGTTACAACTTGATATTAAAGATTTAGGTTCAATTTTCCTTTCGGGTGTAACGTGGTGAGGTCGGTAGCGGATCTTCTTAACCTCGATGTTACTTTGGGCCGGTCACGCTGGATTTGTGACAGTTTTGGTTCGTATCCTGGATGGTGAAGTCAACGACATTAGCACGATGTGCAACTCTTTATGAGATGGTAAATGGATAAGTTAATAGCCTTTCATATTTCACTACATTTCTGATGTGAATGTGTTGGTAAGTAATGGGTGTCAGTGTAGACTAATAACGATAATACCGTGATATTTTGTGTGAGATGTACTGTGTCACAGCTTTGATGATGATAATAGCCTTAGTGGTATTGGCAATGTCAAGTAATGTTCATCACAACGTAGTTGGAAAGCTTGTAGATCCATTTATGGAGATTAGGTAATGGAGTAGTATGTTTAATAGTGTTGATTCTGTAGTAAGAACGTTTTATGTATCTTGATTATGATTGGGGCTCAGATGATCATAATGATTGGAAGCAACCTAATAGTGAACCTAGATAGTCCTTGTGATGCAGTATTAGAGATGATGGTATAAATATGTAGCTTTAGAGATAATAGTGTGGTATTAAGGAAAATGATCCCTTGTGGAATGTGGGCCTTGCTATTTATAGGCAATACCCAACCTCTTGTATCCTACCAAAATATATATTTTTGTTAGCTTGTATATTAGCATGTAGTATAAAGTTTATATACCGAGGCAATTTAGTTGTCGTGATTGAACTCTTATTAAGGATAAAATAATGTGGTCTAGTGAATTTGGTTTGGGGTTAGCCTTTCGGATAAGCATATGAATCCATATTAATGTTTCTTTGTAGATGTGTACTAAGGTTTAGCTAATGGAGTGTTTGTACAAGTAATCGACATTCCCTTGTAATGGTGAATTTTAGTTTGTGTACCACGTAGTACGGTAATGTGTGTGTGTCTCATTAATATTATTGGGTTCCTTATGATGCCAAGGATACGTGTCTCATTAATATTATTGGGTTCCTTATGATGCCAAGGATATAAACTTACAGATGGTGAAACATGTAGTTATTGGGATTAGTGTTTGGCCCATTGAGGAAATAAAATAGTGGCCCTGATCGATTGTTATACTTGATGAGACTTTTCTTTGATAACTGATAGACTATGAAGTGAATGTTCATTAGAGATAATTGAGTTAGAAAATTTATTGTTTTGAGGTTTATATAGTTATGATAATCTACTGATGATTGTAGTACAGTTTAGTCATATCATTTGTGACAATACTTTGGGGGTACTACATGGCTTTGTTTGTAAACTTGTGTTATTATATGACTTTGAGGATAATGTCAAAAATTAGTTTATAAGTGTAAGGTTATGCACCTGGGAGACTTAAAACACGATGATGTTCATTATGGTTTAGAGATATCATTTGGAATGGGATGTTAGGCTCAATTATATCACCCACGTGTGCTACCTATATGATGTGGTATGACTCTAGAGAAAGCTTTTAGTCTTAGGCATGGGTAATACTTGAAAGTTTGAGATGCCATTAGGATAATTATGATTTAGGATCACATAGGACGTTGCTAAGAGTCGTAGCAGTGGTCCATGAGTTGAATGTTTGAAACTATATGAGCGTGATGTTTCACTTGATGAGAGTGGTGTCAAAAACTGAGGTTAGCTATCGCGTGTTGAAAGTGTGGAGGCCTAGGTATGATAGGTCGGTGACTAATGATAAGCGCTAAGAGATGTAACCTCGCCTTGATTTGGGATAGTTATTCTTACCAATGATGGAACATGTAGCATTGGTCCTAAGGAGGGAAACCTAGTGTTTTAGCCTCCCGAAGAAATTGGTTTTGTATTCCGTTCATTCAGCAAGGATGGATGATTCATGGTTAGATCCCATAAGGGTTAATGGGACAAGCTCGGGTATGTGGAAAGGCTAAGACTTAGCAGATATCAGTGAGGGCTATATACTTCAAGGGTATGTATTTCGTGTGGCACGATTCATTGTCAAAATTTGATTATTTTCTTTTAGCTTGACAGTCGCTTGATTTGTTGCATTCCTTACGTCTTCTTTGATCCCGATAATGGGAAGTTGTTGATCAATTTTGATTTGGGTGTAACACTGCATAAGCCTATAAGTGATGTGGGTTAATCTGGTTATGGGTGATGAGTCACTCTAAATGAGTGCGCTCTTCTTCGGAGGCACCTTTGTTCTACACTAGTTTGTATTTACGCGTGGTCTCGCGTTTATTGCATATAGTTTGCATATGTTACTTGATTGCTTTAGGTTAACATATTTCGTTAGTTTACCAGTATAACTAGTTACGACTTGGTCATGGGTTTCGAGGTTGTGGCTCGAGGATATTGTGAGTATCAGAATTTAATAAAATATTACATTCTAGTGTTGTACTCTGTCAAAAGTTATGCGGTTTGAGGATGTAACTACTTATTTTTGGGTTGAGATACCTAGGATAACTCTAGGTTAGTGTGAGGATCTCGTAGGAGATATCAGTTGGATAAACCAATGGGCATTAATGACTGTCACATGATTTATGATGTGATGGCTAATGATGTTGATCCTAGGCTAAGCGTGATCCAAGATGGTTTGAGGAAACGTAGGTTGTGAATCCTAACCTAGGAATGATCCATGATAATGAGTTCATTGGTGATAGTACGATATTTAGTGAGCATTGATCATCTTGAGGTTTTATTTAGATGGACATGTTAGGCATGCTTGAGAATTAGCAATAAGACCTTAGGGTCTGTCATGATTGGGTTAGCAATGTAATTGATGAAAATAAAACCTTTTTGTTTTAGATCATAGAGTTAAGGATGCCTTAGGATTGGAAACTGGTTATAGGTAATTGAATTCTAAGGTTGTTGAACATGAATTTCGAGGAAGAAATTCCTGAGAAGGGAAGAATGTAATACCCCGCCCAAGAAAAATAAGTATTTAATGATAATCGAAATATTTTATTCAAAGGAAAATTTGAGGAATAAAAATATAAGGGAATTACGCCAAATGGCACGAAAAGTGACGCAGTATGAAAAATAATTAAAGAGAAAAATCCCCATATTTCATAGTTCGTATGCATGCATGTTTAAGTTCTAATAGTCCTATTAAGCATGTTGGTTAAGTTTGATGCAAAAATACCAAGGAATGATTGTGACACGGTCATAGTTAATATAATGCGATTTTTACCAGCACGCGACGCGCAAAACTTGTGCAATTTTTAGAGGACAATTGGAGAGGGATAAAAATAGTGTGACTATATATTTGAAGCCCTAAAAATATAAGGAAAAATACCACGGAAAGGAAAAAAGAATAAGTTAATCTAACACTTTTTTGCGGTACGCGACACTACGGAAACCCAACTTTGCGCGAATTGTTTAGGACTATTGGAAGGTCAAAAAAATAAAATGACTATATATATGAGACCGTAAAAATACATATAAAAATACCATGGGGTCAAAAGGAAAAAATAAATAAGAAAATTATTTTTCGTCAAAATATTAAAGTGCTCTGAAAAATCTGAAAATCAACCAAACAATGTAAATTTTAATTCCAAACAATTTTTCCTTCTTAGACGTCATCGAAAAAATTATTTAGACCCATTTTAAGCGTATTTTCGGTCTAAAATGTAGTAAAATTATTTTAGATGCTATCTTGGTTTTGTCCATTGATTTCGACACAGGACACCATCCAAGGGACCTCATACTAGATGATTTCAGGTTTAACTTCTTTAGGAAGGTTGGTGGAGTTACTTCTTATAGTAAGTGGGGTTTGGGAAGCCGTAGTATAAGAGGGAAAGAGATGGGGCTCCAAATATTTTTGCATCAGATTGTAGCCTCTCTCGCTCGCTCTAGAATGCTCCCCACCCCGAGTGCAATCTGTCCCAGACCAATATACCTCCTTACACCACCTTAAACCACCATGAAAACACCATTAAAAAGCCTAGAACCACATCATAAGACCATAGAAACCAAAGTGGGCATTGTTGAGTTAAAGAAGATGAAGTTCATGGAGTTTATGGAAGATTTTAAAGAAGGTTTCATGGAAGAAAAATAAGCATTTTGTGGGTCTTTGATAGACATTTCTTGAAGCTTGCTTGGTGGTGCTTTTGTGACTCCCTTTAAGGCCACCTTTGAAGGTAGGGAATTCACCTATCTTCTTCCTCTCTTCCACTATTTTCAGAGATATTTGAGATGAGAAACTTTAACTTTAAAGTGGGTTTGAAGTTGATTAAATTTTAGCACGTTTAACTACTTGTATTAGACTTAGTATGAGTATTATTAGTCATATTTTGCATCTATGGGTTAATTAGTTGCACTCTTATCATTTGGTATGAATTGTTTTTCAAAGAAGTGATTTAAACTGGATTTTGAAAATGTAAAAATTTCAAAATGTATGTCTTGTACATTTTATACAATAAAGTATGCTATAATGATGTTTTAAAGGTAAATAATGTGATTTTATGCAAATAAATGCATTAGGCTTGTTTAAGAAATTTTATGAGATTAAAGTGTGATTTTTTACTTGAATAATGATGATAAGACTAAAAGGGGACTTTCATTTTAATGAGTTATTTAGAGTGGGTAAAACTCATGAAGAAATAAAATTGGGTTTAAGGTATAAATGGGTGAAAAGTCAGGTTTTCCATAAAGTTGTGGTGTAAAAGTTAATAATGAAAGTAAAGAAGGCTAAATTTGAAATAAAGGGATAAGCAGGTGTTTAAATGCAAAAGGTCATAAATAAAGTGTGAAAAGTAAGAATGTCAAATGCTTGAATATTGGCAAAATGGGTAATAAGATTAAAAAAAAAGTGTACACATCAAATATGTGTCAAATGGGACTTTAATATGCAAAATGTATGAAATTATATATTAAAGGTATTGGAGCGTTAAATGTGAAAGTTTAGTAAAACAAGGTATTGAACAAGTGTTTTAATGGTCAAACGTATCTAAGTGTTGAATTGGGAACTTAAACTACTTTTGGAAAAGGACACTTGTTAAAGGACTAAATTGCAAGTTTTGACAATAAACGGGAAAATTGGTAATTTACTTAAAGTGAAACATTTTTATGGAATAAAAATGTTGATTAATATTTTAGACTTTGAAAACGAATTAAGTCCTAAAGCGTGAATTAAAATTAACGTGTGTGTGAATAAATGACTTAGAGGAGAAAGAAATAATTTTCCAAGTGTTAATGGAAAAACAGACGGTTAAGTCTGGGCTTTTATCTTCGGCGCGTAAATATGGATTAATGTGAACATTGGAATAATGTTGATAACATTGAAAGGATAATGGAATATTCAGATGATGTCGAGAAATAATTAAGAAGGGCATGACATTCCTAGTGGTAAAATACCCTAAAGTAACTGCAGTATCATATGGCGATGGAGACCGGTGGTGAGAGGCCACGAAGTCCGTGTATGTTGACAAAATCTCAAAAGACAGTGGTGTTAATTGAAACATGATAATAAATGGGTTGTCTGAATGGAAATAACTTGACTATATGATTGATAAATATTCTGTTTGGAGTAAAATATGGGTAAGTAAATCGAGTAGTGATTAACATCCACAAAGTAAAGGATATGATAAATCAAGATGAGTAAATGGGTGTGTAAACAACCTATAGAGGTTAAACCCATAATAACACAAGTGTGTGTTGTATAAGGCTTTAAATGTTAATGAACATTTTCTAACACGATGTGTGAATCTGTTGAATGAAAGTCTTAAGTAATGGTTAAGTAACTCCGACGTGAGTTAATGGAAGATTTTCCAACAAATGTTATGTGTTAAAACCGAGTGTGTTAATGAGAAGAATGCTAGTTTTAAGCATAAAGATACAAAATAATTATTTTGTAAAGACAAGAAGAATGAATGGTATTAAATAATATTTTTGGAATAAAACGGTTGAATACATTGGGACATGTATTTTCAAAGGTATATATATATATATATATATATATATATATATATATATATATATATATATATATATATATATATATATATATATATATATACGTATTTTCACATGCATGTATTTGTAGTGTGTAAGTATTCTTTTCTGTCGTTCATTTCTATACTGCATTGTATAGTTCCCACTGAGCATTCGACTCCCTCCCTCCTTTTGTTATGTTAGGTTGTATGTTGTCCCGTATGTTCACAACATTGTACATGTAAGTACTTAATTTGCATTTACGTTAGTATCTCTGTTTACTTGGCCTTGGGGGCACTCCCCTTGGGTCACATCACGTAGTTTGATGATAATCGGAATCACATGCTAATAAGAGTAACGCTAAATAATAATAAAGATGGATTAGTAACATTATTTAGGTTATTTCATTGCACTTCACAATTAACGCACGAGCTGGATCGGGTTGATCTTTTACCAACCCTTAAATCCGAGTTGGGACATTACAGTGCGCGCGACACTTTATTTGATCTATTTGACGTCTATAGTATGAATTACTCGCATCTTGTAATTTTAAATAATTTTGATTTTGATACTCGTTATCCTTCCAACGTCTCTAGGGATTCTATATTTTAGGTACATATTTCCATTTAATGCATTTTGATACTTCATATACTATTTTTGATACTACATGGGATTTTTTTATGCTTCATGGGTTGTTTATTTTGAACTAACTCAAAAAATAAAAATGATAGGACTTTGACAATTGCTCTCTATATTTTACCATTTCATTTACTCACCTAGTGTATTATATATATGGAATTAAATGATCCATTGTTGTCCACTTTTAAACAGTTTTACAAGGCTAAAAAATGTTGTAGATGCTCATTTTGGTCATTTAATGATATTCGCCATTTCCTATATTTTGATTATTTTGGTTTATTGAGTAAAATTTCATTGATATTTGTAGGGGGTGTTGCCACCAAAGGGTGGTTAACTTAATCAGGAAGATTGATTGGTTCGCGAAGAAGGAGAAGGAAGGCTTCCCTATGGACCCACCTCGAAGAGCCTTCACAAAGGTGGTTCGAATGACCCACCTCGAAGATTCTTCACAGAAGTAGTTCGAAGGACCCAACTCGAAGTTTCTCTAATTTACCCCGTTCGAAGGATTCAATTTGTAGATTAAGGTCGCCTAAATGACCACAGTTTGTAATAAGTAATAGAATATTGTGTCATTTACTTTATCTTATAAATGTATATTTGAGTGAGGTTATTTGGTATCCATGAGGGACCATGTCTAGCAGGGCATGGGAGAGCTAACATGCTCTATCGAACAACCTCCTATTGGGAACCTCGCAGGGACATGGTTTGGAGGATTGAGAACAAGGTAACGTTGTGAACACAGCTACTAACCATTTGGGAACACTTGGGCAAAACTTCATTCAGACCAAATGGTCACTCGAGCCACAACAACCGAGCCACCTTAACACTTACCTATTCGAAGGAACCTCCTCGACATACTTCTATCTTGAACCTTGGGATCAAAATAACTCTTAACCAATATATAGAGGCCAAGAGACTCAATCCACCTATCAGTCGAGCAGCCTCGAAACAGATACCAGCTCACATGACTGATGTGACCAGATACCTGACAAAGCCACTGTTTAAACCACTTTCTGACGTCTTAACGTCTGACACTTAGGGACTAAAAAATGTAGCACTTAAGTGGGTTTATCCTTAGGATGGCAGGCCTAGTTCACCAAACCTGACCATTTAGCCATCCTCAAGTAAGCCTCAAGTTGACATGTCACGTCCCTCATTAATGCCCACAATGCTTCCAGCCTAGTAGAATGGCTTCCCGCCAAAATTATGAGATCCCATGCATTTAATGCAACATATTGTGCATTTAAGGTACCTGATCACACCGATCGTAGGCAAATTTACTCGAGCAGCCTTGCCCCCATATATATACCAGATGAACAAGTTAGAGAGAGAGAGAAATTTTCTGAGCCTATAATCGCTGCCCAAATTCATCCTCAATTGAGAACCACCAAGAGAGCATTGACTCCCAACACTCATCTAATATACTCATCATTGAGCATTAACTGAGCTTAAAGTTCCTGCCTTGCCTTCATCGTGCCTGGAGTGCTTGTTCTTCTCCCTCTGGCCATGCTCCCTGCCGGTCCCATCTATTTATTATGTTTGTGATACATATTTTGTGTCAACATGATATTCAATATAAGTCTGAACATTGAGTTCTATTATCTTTAACTCACCTGTAGCCACCGCCAGCATTTAATATTTAGCAGTGTTAATCTCGCTCTCGATAAGGGGTTACTCCTCACTTAATACTAAGTGTATTTGAAGAACCCACACCTTACATTTGGCGACTCCGCTGGGGAGGTATTCTCTTTTGAAAGATGCCAGAGGATAACATCGCTAGAGTCATCGACTTTGATGCCATACAACGTGAAGAAGAAGTAAACAACTATGCGCCTCCTGATGGGGGGAGAATGGCAAAGATGAAGTCGAGCATGCCCAGTGTTGATATTACGAAAACAATGCCCATGTAAGCGGGAATAGGATCAACGCAAATGAAGGAACTGATGGGTTTGTTTGCGGAGTTCATTAAAACGCCGATAACCCAGGTGATGTTAAGAGCTCCCATAGGGGTGAGTTCTTTCATTGCACCACCTGCAACTATATCATCTCCTACTGTCACGGGAGGCATGAATGTACCTGCTTGTAATAACACCTTCCCCACCACTTCCCCACCCTTGGTCAGTGTGCCCCCTACTGTGGTTCCACTCATGATGACGGGGCCAATGATGTAAGGGGGAAACTTTAGCGGCCCCAGCCGCAACGACCGACCAAGGAGTAGGCATACTGGCTTCAACGATCCTGGTGAAAATAACACTGTAACCAGCTAGCCCTTCGTCGAGGAAATAAAGAAAGAGCTGGAAAGGTTTATAGTATCTAAGGGAGATAGTTCATCGGTGTACGATGACTTCCGCACCTCTTATTCAGAAGTATACGACAATGAACCCTACCCAGTAGGGTATATTCCACTAATTTTTAATAAGTACACAGGGAAGGGTGCTAACCCTAAGGATCATGTGAAGAGGTTTATCGAAAGTCTTGGGGCTCATTGCAACGACAAAAAGCTAAGGTTGAGGGAGTTTATAAAATCCTTGACAGAGAAAACCTACAAGTGGTATTCCCACTTGGCCTCAGGTAGTGTAAGCTCTAGGGAAGAATTGCACATTTTGGTTGTTTAAAAGTTCTTTTTGACTAAGGATGAGTTTACGCTCACCGAGCTCGCACATGAGAAATAGAATTAGGGAGAAGACGCTGTGGCCTATATCAGGAGGTTTCATGAATGTTCTTTGGATGTGAGAGAGGAGACGCAAGAAGAAAATCTTTTACCAGTGTGTGCAAAGGGTTTGCTGCTCAAGTATATATGTTACCTGATTAACGAAACGTGAGAAGACACGTTTGTAGCATTTTTAAAAGTGACGAGGAATATCACTTTAGTTGTGAAGCTTGTAGTATCCCCGCCTACCTTACCGAGTTTGATAATTAGGCCAAAGGACACCTCGGGTAGGGTAAACCCTCGAGGATCAACTATTCAGATGATGAAGCCAATGAGGAGAACGATGGCGACCGAGGAGGTAGAAAGGACATAAATAATAAGAGAAGATTTGAGGATGAAGAGGATCCCCCCGAGCTGCCGTACAAGGTGGAACAAGCTTTGAACCTTTACGACCTCATATCCCATGACAAAGTATGCAGGTCAGTTAATGTCAACACCGCACAACTCTTGCGGGAGGATAGGGATAAGCCTCATTATTGCGCACTCCATAACAGGGTAAACTACCCTACCAAAGTGTGTTTTCACTAAGAAGGTTGATCGTCCGTCATGTAAATAATGGGGACATTGTGTTGCCATAAACTAATGTAAACGATAACCCTTTGCGACCTCATGGAACCCATATAGCTAGCGCTTTTGATGAGGAAGCTGAGTGATTGACGATGGGACAATGGCTCGAAGGGAGTGACTTCGACGAATCTCTTGAGGATGACTTCGAAGAGTCTTTAAAAGAATACATCTTTGCATTGGCTCATCTCTATTTGGGTGACGAGATTAAAAGGGCAGAGGACCAAGAGAAAGGAACATATAATCCCATTGAGGGACTCAGTAGGCAGTTTGGAGCCTGCTCTCTATAGAAAGTAAACACAGTAATAGCATACGATGAGGCTACGTATAGAGATATGGAGGAAGTTTATGAGTTGGAAGATGACCAGGCAGACCTATGGATCGAATGTGTAACCGTTGCTCGCTTGCCAAAGTTTGGTTGGTTCTTCGATCAGACTAGCCTTCCTGAAGATTCCCAGCTGGAGGTTACGCGAGCTATCTTGGAGATCATAAAGAAGAACATGGCGCCTCACCTAAAGTGGAAGGGACCTATGGCTAAGCTCGTAAGGAGGTATATATTAGAAGTCACATTCTCAGAGGCCGATAGACTGATCAGGTATCCCCACAACAGACCCTTGTATGTTACTGCATCGATAAATAATTGTGTTTTCTCATGAGTCTTATTGGACGGAGGGGCATCCATTAATATAATGCCCATTGGATCCTTTCATGCTACCGAGCTGTTGGAAACAAGGACAGTGCCCCACTCATTGGCAATATCTAGGTGTGATAATCAATCTTCCAAATCGATGGGTTATGTTAACGTGGGCATCACGATGGGAAACATAACTTCCCACATTAAATTCCACATCATAAATTATGAGCCGTTATACCAACTATTGATGGGTAATGTATGGATGCACAATCATGGGTTGGTTCCCTTCACTTATCATCAATGTGCTAAGGCAAACATAAAGGGTAATAAGGTAGTGATTCGAGCTACTAAGAAACCGTTTGTAAAGGAGGAAGCCCACACGATGGACGCAACCTTTTATACTGACTTGGCTGAAGAAGGTATCATAGTAATAAGATATAACGGGGGGATAAGGATCCCGTCAACTTGAGAGAAGGTCCGAGCACCTGCTCGAACGGTGCTAACTTATGAGGAAGAGCGCAAACTGGGAGCGATGAGTCCCCCTATCCTATCAAGACATCTGCACGATTGAATGACCCCGCGCATCGACCCTATTGATCACCTAGTCTAAATGCCAGGTGTTCTCAGTAGGTGAATAGTGAGAGAGGTGGATAAGAATCATAGGAAGAGGCCATTTCAGAAGCAAGTGACCTAACAATACAAACGAGTGGTTTTACCTAACGATAAAATTATTTATAAACTATAAAGGCATAAGCAGGCAACTGAGAGCCTGGATGATGAAGCTGACCCGGATTATGAATGCTTCCTAGTGGATAACCAGTGGCAATGCTTGGTAATTGATAACTCCGGGGTACAAGAGTTTGTGGAGGAACTAAAAAAAGAACCAAAATGCATGAGGGATAACCCTCAATCACATATCCAGGAGGTTGAAAAGATCAATTTAGCTAGAGAGGATGAGGATCCAAACCCTATTTTTATCTCGAAAGAATTGGATGGAGCTTCTCGAAGGAAACTGATCAAGTTATTATTGGAGTTTAAAAATGTCTTTTCATGTAAGTACATCGAGATGCCTGGAATAGACCAGGAGGTGAGTTGCCATAGGTTGAACATTTTACCCGCAGCCATTCCGGTGAGACAGGCCACTCGAATGTACAAGGCAAAGTTAGATCTAAAGATTAAGGAAGAAGTTCAGAGGTTGCTCACATCCGGTTTCATAGTCCTAATCTAACATCAGATCTGGCTCTCTAGCATTGTACCTGCATGAAAGAAAGACAAGATCCAAATCAAAATATGCGTAGACTTCAAAGACCTAAATCGGGCATGCCCGAAGGATGCATTCCCTTTGCCTTCCATTGATAGCCTGATCGATGCAACGGTAGGCCATGAGATGTACATTTTCATGAATGGCTATGTGGGATACAATCAGATAAAAATGGATCCGATTGATATAAAAAAGATCGCCTTTCGAACGCCTTTGGGTAATTTCATGTACACGATTATGCCTTTCGGATTAAAGAACGTAGGGGCTACTTACCAGAGGACGATGATGGCCATCTCCCGTGACCTTTTTCACAAGACTTTGGATTTTTATGTTGACGATTTGGTAATTAAATCCAAGAAGGAGGGATCCCACCTGGATGATTTGAGGAGGGTGTTCACTCACTGTAGGAAGTATAACTTGAAGATGAACCCTCTTAAATATGCGTTTGGGGTAATAAGTGGGAAATTATTAGGGTTTGTGGTAAATCGCCAGGGCGTAAAAATGGACTTAGATAAGCGACGATCCATCCTTGACATGCCAAGACCAAAATCAGTGAAAGAGTTTTAAAAGTTTTCTTGGCAAGGTCTCCTACCAGAGGCGACTTGTCCAAGGGTCGACCAGGTAACACACCCCTTGATGGAACTGCTGAAAAAGGGCGTTTATGTGGGAAATAATTCATTAAGACGCCATAGATAGGCTGGAGGCACTCCTCACTTCTCCTAAGACAATGATCCCCCCGAAGGAAGGTATCCCTTTACGTTTATACCTTACATCAACTGAGCGATCTATTGGCGCCTTGTTGGCCCAAGGTATGGAAGGCATTGAAGAGCCTATTTATTACTTGAGTAGAATCATACACAGGACTGAGGCCAGATATACTAGCATTGAGAGGCATTGTCTGACCCTTGTATTTATAGCACAAAAGCTTAGGCATTACTTGTTATCATTTACGGTTTATATCATGACTAGGTATGATCCTATAAATTTTTTGCTTGCTAGAACGGTGTTGATAGGCAGGGCAGCCCAATGTTTCTTAATCCTCAGAGTATGATCTCAAATGTGTGGTCCCGCGAGCCATTAAAAGACAGGTATATGCAGATATATTGGCTATCTTCCCGTCAGCGACATTTGAGCCACCTGTTGAAGAGCTCTCGGGTGATGATCTCCAAGACAACTTCATAACATCCAGCTTCAAGGAATGGAGTATAGAGTTCAATGGCTCTGCAGCCGAGGAAAATGGGGGATTTGGAGTTATCCTACGAAAAGTTGGCAAATAAATCTGTTTATCTTTCAAATTGGAGTTTGAATACTCGTATAATGAGGCCGAGTATGAGGCACAGGTCCTGGGATTACTCGAGGCACTAAAAAGAGGAATCCAAGTCCTAACAATTAAAGGGGATTCTAACTTGGTGGTAAAACAGGTAACGGGGGAATTCACTTTGAAGCACATGAGTCTGGCGCCTTACCGAACGATCATCCAGTGACTTCTTGGACAGTTCGAGGGGGTAAAGATCAAGAGGCACCCTCTAACGATAAATAAATATACGGACACCTATGCAACCATCGCACAAAATATTACCTTTAATGGGGAATCAACTGTGGTACGAATGATGAAAAGAAAGGCCCCTTCGACGATGTCAGAGATTCTTCCCTCAGAGGACAAAGATGATTAGAGGGGAAATATCAAAAAGCATCTGAAGAGAGGTGAAGGGTCACTCAACTTAGCCAATTTGGCACAGTACTTTGTTACCAGAGGCAACTTGTATTATAAAAATAAAGGAGGTTAGTTGTCCCAATATTTAGATCTCGAAGAAGCCAAAATAAGGTTATTCGAGGTGTATAAAGATAGTTATGAAACCACTGAGATCCCTTTGTATACGAGGATACAACGGGCAGGGTATTTTTGGCCTTTGATGAGACAAGAAGCCGACGTAGTGCAAAGAGAATGTTCGAAGTGTTACCGGTTCTATCAGGCAGTAGAATGCAATTTTATTATCCAGTCGCAAATTGGAGACAACCTTATATGGATTTCTTAATAGACGAAGTGATGCCAACAGACAAAGATGACATTACCGAGATAAAAAGTCAAGAATCGAGGTACTTTGTACAAGATGGGGAGTTATACCGATGAGGCTATCATGATAGGCCCCTACGGTGTATAAGAGGAGAAGAGGCTGAAGAAGTATTAAAGCAAGCTCACGAAC
Organism: Sambucus nigra; assembly: GCA_949130495.1. Classification (NCBI taxonomy): domain Eukaryota; kingdom Viridiplantae; phylum Streptophyta; class Magnoliopsida; order Dipsacales; family Adoxaceae; genus Sambucus; species Sambucus nigra. The sequence goes on from OX422208.1 coordinate 249,354,100, forward strand.
CGGGGAATATCGAAGGAGATAAAAATTATGATCAACTAATGACCCTAGGTTATTACTGGCCTTCGATGAAGAAAGATTCGACAGAGTTCGTTTGAAAGTGCAAGGATTGTTAGCTATACGAGAATATAATTCATGCTCCTTCAGTGGACCTACACTCCATCTCTACACCGTATCCATTTTATACTTAGATGTTTGATTTAGTAGGGGCCATAAACCCTTCGTCATGAGGGAAGATCTAGATTTTGGTGGCTACAAAATGTTTCACGAAGTGGGCAGAGGCCATACCACTTAAGAAATCCATAGTGGGGGTAATAGATCGATTCATGAAGGAGTATATTATCTATCGTTTTGGCATCCCTAAGGTGTTTTTATCAGATAATGGTACCCCCTTTGTGAACAGTGAGGTGCGCCTACTGACAGAAAAATACTCCATCATCCATAACAATTCAACAATAGCATACCCGAAGTGCAATGGACAAGCAGAGGCTACTAACAAAACTTTAGTAAATATTTTGGCAAAAATGTTAGAAGACTTTCTAGGCACATGGGATGACAAGATCCCCGAAGTACTATGGGCTTATCGAATGACGAAAGGGAAACTAACGGGATACACATAATTTTCCTTAGTATTTGGGGTAGAAACTGTGTTACCGGTAGAACTCGAGGTACTTTTCGCCCAATATAACTTGCGAAGTGCCATGCTCCCCCATAGCTGTTATGTACAACTCGAATCCCTAGAAAAAAAATGCAGCGAGGTACTTCGATATATACATAAAGCAGTTGTCCAGATCCTATAACCATATGGTGAGGCCGAGAAAGTTTAAAGAGGGGGACTTGGTCCTGAAAGCATGCACGAGGCATATCAGGGGTTTGTCATTACCCAAATTCGAGGCCAATTGGGAAGGGCCTTATATCGTTCGAGTAGCCCACGATTAGGGTTATTGAGAGATATCTAAGCTAGAAGACAATGTTACTTTCAAATTGAACAACAAGTGGCTGAAGATTTACTACGTTTAATTATCTGTTTTGCCAACACTTTTGTTCATTATGTTGTATTTTTTTTATTGAAAAGAGGGATGTAAGTTTTAAAACAATTGGGCTTGTCTATTTAATATAGCCCCAAGCAATGTTCATGTGGAAAATATTAGGTTACTACTTTCTTTTATATGATGACGGTTGTTTTCTCCATCATGTACGATGTGATTCACATTGATGTAATAAGTCTAGCCAGTATCAAAAGAAAAAAAAAACAATAAAGGAAATGGAAGAAGACACCAAGGTCACCAATGTTTCTTTATTTAATAAAAGATATAGCTGTGGTTACACGCAAGAAAATAAATTTAAAATCCCATAAATGAGAAACATCAGTAATAGAAACATGCAACAAAGGAGCTAGGGCCTGTCCATGATAAAGCAAAGATTCACTGATCCAAGCAGCCTATGATGATGTTGGGGAAGAATCTGCACAAGGTTGCTTTGGTCTGAAATAAGGTCAGCCAAGTATTTCGGGCGAAGCTCGATCGCTTGATGAACGGACTCCAACTCCTGCTCTTTCTTAATTAGCTGAACCTCCGCACGAGCAAAGGCTTCGCGAGCCTCCTGCACCTCTTGCTCAGATACCACCAACTTGGTCTCCAACCCTACAAGCTCTTTTAAAATTGCCACCATCGAGCGATGTGAACTCTGGAGCCGATGATAAAGGGCGGGCAAGTCAGCCTTCTTAAAACCGCTAAGCAGCTCCACCAACTAGGACATGGAAAACCCATCATTCGTGAGCACATTAACTCTTCCCAGTCTAGTCCTGGTAGTATCAGGGCTAAGAGATTCGATGGGAGTATTGAGGATTTCTTCCAAGACCATAGTGAGCCCGAACAAGTGACATGCCATCATTCCAGGAATAGGTTGAAGGCAACGGGTGGTAAAAGTTGAAGAATGAGGAATATAGTATTAAATAGATTAGCTAACTTAGTGTAATTTTTTTATTTGTAGGAGGAATATGTTGAAGAATGAGGTAAAAATATTGTTTACACGCAAGGATTCGTGCACCTTAATTTTTATAATCTTATAATATTTAATATGCAAACTCTGCTTTAGTCATATGTTTTATCTTCGATATCGTAATATGTATGAAACTTTAAACTATAAAATTATGGATCCCGCCACTATTGGTTGATATTATGAAAGTTCAGTTTGATTAATATTATAAAAGTAAGATTCTTGCTACTGTTATGTTGAATTATAAAAGTATGGATCCTGCTACAAGTCTTCATTGCAAATATGGGCATTGAAATCATAAACTATGGGTATTGATGAAACTTTGGGCTGCAAATCAGCCAACAAGTTTAAAAGATTAAAATTGGGAACAAATTTAAAATTTGATTTAAAAAATAAATAATATAAATCAATTTATTAAATTATTGGGAAACAATTTCTTTAACGGGTAACATTTTAAGTAATGGGTTAATTAATACACAACCTAAACTTATTCGTTTATTAACAAATTTTAACAGTTCAGTTCGTGTCACCCATTAATATTATTGGGTAGTTTCCATGTTTAAATTTATGTAACCTTCAAGTTAATGGGTCGTGTTAAGGTTGGGGTGATTTTACAAAACTGTTAAAACACGACACGAACACGACCCCATACGACCCGTTGCTAGGTCTAGTTACGATATTACAAAGATACTTTCACACCATATTAGTTGAAAGTTTATTTACTTGTTTCACGATATTATGTGTTATGTCCGTGTATCCATATTTAACGTCATAACTTTAGTGTCTTAAAACAGATGCAAGATCGGATGGGGATGCGACTGCGTTAATGTGTCGATTTTCAAATTATTGAGATTTGAGAGCATCACTAGTGCATCTATATATTTAACATATAAATATATATTTTTAATATACTTATATATATAAGTATAATAATATACTAATAAAAATATTATGAGTATGACCAATGTGATATATTTAGGACTTTGTTGAGTTAATAATAATATTATAAGTTAATGCATTTATATATTGTAATAGATAAATAAAAAATTATATACCCCTCCCACCTATATATATATCAAGAGAGAGAGAGAGAATTCGAAGTATATTCTTAGTCTATTTTCGTACTCTTTCTAGATTCAACAACTAACCACGAAATCACAAATAAAAATAGTGAATAGACTCATAGGTTTGATACCTTGTAATAGAATTCATGCATGAGAGAAATATTAGATTGCATAGAGTCGAATAATGAGTATATATATATATATATATATATATATATATGTGTGTGTGTGTGTGTGTGTGTGTGTGTGTGTAAGTTTTGTAATTAAGCAAAATTCATGAAATTAAAGAAATAGATGTTAGCAACGTAGCACCCACTTCCCTCACTCAATTTGGCATCCCACGTCGGAAGAAAGTGTGAGTTCTTTAGTTGATTCCTTGTTATAAATAAATTGCATCATTGAGCTTCAAAGAAGTGGGATGCCTTCAAAAGTTAACTACTTATTTAGTAGTTATTATGCCCTTTATGATTCAAAATAGTTTAAGTTTATTCATTTTCGGGGCTAGAGTGAGGCCAAATAAGGACTTGCGAATTCATCTCGTCAAAAGCCTGGATTTGACTTTGTAAATTTGCGAATTGACCTCGAAATCGGTGCAACTTGCCCAAATTGCGGTTCGATTGTGGGTTCATCAGCATTGAGTGATGAATTAGGTCACTAAAGTCATAATGTAGGTTTTTTAGGCTGATTTGAGTGCACTTTGTATGTCTACGTTACTTTAGTTTTTCATTTTGTTTGACTATTCCATGTTTGCGAGTCTATAAATATCCTTTCATGTGTTTAAATTGATAAGTAAGTTATTGTAAAAGGGACTTAATTACAGAAAGCAATTGGGAATTAAATCTAAGTGACGACGTTCGAGTTCTATCTTTGTAACACCCCTAATTTTTCACACCCAGTTGTCAGGTTGAACACAAAATATCGGGAGCACTAAAATAATTTATATCATTCTCAACATCAACGATAAATCAAAAACTACAATAAATAAAAAACATCTACAAAAAAGCTCAACAAAGGGCTATAAGAAGGACAACTTAACTCAAATAAATGAATCCACTACATTAATCTCTTATTACAATTATCCTACCGAATAAAATAGAGTGCAACTAAAACCTCCTTTGAATACAACTCTTGAATACATATGAAAAATACAATGAATCAGCAACTCCAACTCTACGAATACCAAGCTAGATCGCCGTAACTGCAAGTCTGACCGCTCTATTAATTAGTATATACAATAATAATGTCTGGGAGGGGAAATATTTTATAATTTTAGGTCACCTCCCTAAAGTTGCAAGAATATCTCCTATACAATAATTTAAATCATGCGCTGTAACTGCAAGTCTGACCGCCCACATGTAATGAATATCTCACATCTTATGTAAGTGTAAGTGTTAAACGCATGTCCCTAACTAAGGCATAATCGTTGTTAGAAGTCTTTATCTCAAGATAATTAAGTACTATCATGTAACGAACAATTAACATGGAACGCTACTAATTATCCAAATAGGATTTCACCCCTAAGGTCCACACACATATTTTCATTAAGATATTCGTAGTCTCATAAAGTAACGTTCTCACTATTTTAATATCTTTTTTAATTAAATGAGTTATTCTGCAATTACCATAAAGGATAAGCAACAACTATTTATCATGCAATAAGGACAAAACTATCTACACTTATAAGAATACAATTTGATACTAACCCCTACAATGTTACTCCGAAGAATACAAATAAAGCACATAATGTATTTTACATGATATAGGGTTCATTATCAATTGACCATCATTATACTATATTAATTCTTTCTCAATAGTTATTACATCACAAGGATGTCGTTACCTTTGGTGTTTATTTCATGCCTCTGTTGGTAAGTCTGTAGGAATCCAACCCCTAATGGGCTTAAGCAAAACATACGAAAATAATGGGGCGATCACTAAGCAGTAAACACCACTAACGACCCATACACATACCATGTTGATGGATCAAGTCATCCTGCTTCTCTCATCATGAAGTGATGATCACTGACTGTATATAATAACACAATGACCTCTACTACATCCTGTACATCTCAGTTGGCGCATGGTACACGGTCCGATATCGAACATAATCCCCAATTGATAGATTCACTACTAGTAAAGGTATGTTCACATAATCAACACAATATATATATATATATATATATATATATATATACACACACACACACTCAATCATACTCAAACATCTAAATTGCCACATCATTGGATCCTCATCTCAATTAGGTTTATTATCTCTCAAAATCAAGTCAAACATATATTACCAAGTAGGATGCCGCGTACACTCGAGCATACCCCAAATCATCTAAATCCCTAAACACGAGATTATTCATTTATGTTTATTAACTCTTAACCTTATTAAATTTAACTCCTAGTTTATTTCTTCTTTAAACAATAAGTACATCCATCTCTCTCTATATACACATTCTATCTTTACATACATATATATTTTCTCATTTAATTACTAAATTAATTGCATGACCTATAATCTCTCAAAACCTGAATTCATCTCCCAAACACTTTAACTCGTTACTCTCTAAGCTCGATATATATATACGACCATAGGATACCACTTACTCGTGTGTTTACCTATTCTAACCCAATCCTAACCTCGAATGTATATACAATAGTACAAAGGTCATATCTCAAACCTACGTAACTATCCTCAATATTAATCAAGTTTTATCTCTTAATAAACTAGGTGGAGCAATCCTAAAATAAAGTCCAGTCCAAAATCATGATCTTGCACACCATTTAGTAAAAAAATCATGTAAAATCCAAAAAATACAAAATCAGTGCCCACGCCTTCAGATTTTAATTCTGCACAACTGGAATAAATTTTCAAAGTCATTTTAGCTAGAAAGATGCCTCGTTCGAACGAATGTCATTGTACTTCGTCCCCAACTATGAAAATTAGTCTCAAAATCCCTTAAAACCTCCATTAATTCCCAAGCCAAGATCCAAAAAAGTCCCCAACCCATACCAAATCTAAGTACAAAAACATATTTTAAAACCTTTTCACACCATCGTATGTGTTTAAGAATATCAAATCTAAGATTAAAACTTAAAGATCCAAAATTTGTAACATAACTCATCTTTAAATCATATTAGGGTTTGTTCATCACTCATTTTAGAACTAAAACTGAAATTAACATGGGAAAACTTTGTAATAATGGATCCTAATCCTAAATCATTGATCAAATCTCAAGTTTAAAATATTTAGCCCATATTTTTTTATGATTTATTCATCAAAGTACAAGTATCTAATGCATGACAAATTTGTATTACTTCTAATTAACCAGCATCTTCAGCAACATGCTTTAATATTCAGATTTGAAAAAGAAAAAACACGTATTCTAAACTAATTACAAATTTATGATGAGGATTGCAACATATTTTTGCCTGAAAATCGAAGAACACGTGGTGTAGGCTTGAGTCCTTGTGGTTTGCCCTCCTTGGACTTTTCTTTGGTTCTTATAAGGACCCATGTAGACTGGGGTTTTCTTCTCCTTAGAATAATTGATAATTAATGACCCTTAATTCCACTTAAAAACTTGAATTATTGCATCTCCGTTAAATGAATATTTTCGGACCCCCAAATAGGCCCAAAATACTACCTAGATTGACCCAAAACTCCTCTTAAGGGTAAACCTACCCTCTGACCCAATTTAAAAAGGTAAAAACGTATAACTGGGCCTCCATAAGACTTCAACCTCCAGTCTAAACGATATTACCCACAATACGATAATACCTCACGATTTCAATACATTATTTACTTAATTATTCTGCACATACACACAGTCCACAATCATATGTTTTGTATCACTAGTTAGTCATTTCAAACACACGTTATATAAATCATGCCACGTGCAAAATTAAATTATCATCTAAATTATGTCAATTTATTATTACTGAACCACATAAGTAATAATTAGTCTTATGTATTAATTTATACTTAATAAATATTAAATATAGTCCATCAAATTACGGGGTATTACAATCCCCTTGAAAAAAATTATATTCTCTTCATTAGCTATTATGGTTATTGGGTTACCTAAGGGAATCCACATCTATCTCGTTTGCTTCGAATCCCCCTAATCCTTAATTCTCTCTAAAATTCTCAACTAAAGGTTTTATCTTGAACTAACTTTTGCCAACCACACGATAATCACAAGCCTCCACCATTTTTTGGTAGTACAACGACCTTATGGTTCTATATTATGGCACACTTCCCCCTTTCATATCTCACCATAAAATCGTAATTCTCACTGATGTTTATAAACGCATGGTATCACTTGCTTTCCTTTTATTTATATGTATTTCTTTTTAGTGTAAAATATGCTCTTATTCCTTAAATGATAGTTACTCCCTAAATTATATCACTTATTCCAAAGAGGGGACATCGTCCATTAGTACGTTAAAATTTGACAAAATTATATCAAGTACCATTTTTGCCCTCATTTAATACACATGTAGCCCCTTCTCCTCCCCTCTCTCTCTCACACACACACATGCGCGCGCGCGTGTATATGTGTGTGCGTGTGTATTTATATAAATACGATGTGCGTGTATAAAAAAATCTTTCAAAAAGGTCATTAAAAAATGTTTTTAAAAAGAGTTTGAAATATTTTGTTTTATAAAAAAATCAGTTTTTTGTCATATAAATTTTAAAGGTTATAAAAATTGTAGATAAAAAAAGTTTGAAATTTTTTGTTTTTTTAAATCATTTTTTAGTCATATAAAATTTAGAGGTTATAAAAAAGTTTGTTTTACAAAAAATTCAGTTTTTTTATTCATATAAAATTTAAATGTTATAAGGAATCGTTTATAAAAGTTTAAATTTTTTTAAGAAACAAAACCCAGTTTTTTAGTCATATAAAATTTAAATTTATAAAAATTTGTTTATAAAAAAAGTTTGAAATTTTTTTAGTGGTAAAATTTAGAGGTTAAAAATTATAAAAAATAAAAAAAATCTTTCAAATTATTTTCCCAAATGTTATAGTATATATATGTTATTGTGTGTGTGTGTGTGTGTGTGTTTGTGTATATATATATATATATATATATATATGTGTGTGTGTGTGTGTGTGTGTGTGTGTGTGTTAAATGAGAGAGAGGGAGAGAGAAAGAGGGGCGGAAGGGGCTCAAAAGTGAGATAGAGAGAGGAAAAGGGGTGGAATGGATGATTTGTGTGTTAAATGGGGGTAAAATGGGTAACTAACCTTATTCTGTCAAATTTCAACAGAGCTGATGGACGGAGTTCCCTCTTTGAAATAAATTATATAGTTTAGGAACTAACTCGAGGCAAACAAAAGATTGGAGATCATTTAAAAACCGAGGAGATAATTTAAGAACTAAAAGCATATTTTATTCTTCTTTTTATATTTATTTATTCATCTCCCATTTACCTTTATATTTATTTAATGCATATGTATTTCTATAATGCATCAAGTTTATCTCAACCTTAGATTACAATGTATTTATGTTAATCATTAATTATTTTGTTATATTATCATATAATTAAGTACCTATACACTCGATCATGTCTCCCAATTTTCATGGCCATGATCATACGGGGAGGTTTAAATTTACTTAAAATACATAAACAAGTCACCTATAAAGGTACTTGTATGAGGCAAAAAAATAAAGTGCTTATTAAATATTTGATTCGTCTATCACTTGGATCCTTACATATGGATTATTTATTTTATTCTTCATGGATAATAATAATAATAATAATAATAATAATAATAATAATAATAATAATAATAATAATAATAATAATAATAATAATAATAATAATAATAATAATATGGACTAAGAGTGACTTATTTATTTCAACTTGCTCTTACCAATGACTTCAATTTCAGGCCACTCTCTCTCATTTCATATTAAGTTTGCGTTCATATGTTTTTTGAGTGAGTTCTTTGGAAGTTCCAGGAAAGTAATCCTTAACATCATTTTTTGCTAATGTTAACGTGACTTACATATTTGCATATTGGGTTGTATGTATCTCTTTTTCTTTGATTTTATATTTTCTAAAATGGTTAAAATTAATATTACTAAGTTTATATTTTAGTTGGTATACAAATTTGAGAATAATATTGATGTCTTATTATTGGGTAAGTTTTCAAATCTAAGATTTTATTGAATTTTGGATACATTATTTTTCTTTATATTTTCTCATACTTTCACTATAACACGTCTAAAGAATTATTGCACTGTAGATTAGCCAAGAAACCAAAGTAGTGATAGTAATGTGAATAAGTGGAGTGCTCTCTAGTGGAGCCTCCATTATTATATTAAGTTATATGACACACACACACACACACACATACACACACACATAAATACTATCATGTTTAATAATATTAATATATATATATTAATAATATTAATATATATATACATTTGTATAAATATTAATAATATTATATCTATTAATACTAAGTAATATATATGTTTTATAACAAAATAAGAATATGCATGACAACACTATATTTTATAACAAATATTGCAAATTATCCATGCATCGCGTAGGGCTGAAAACTAGAAGTATAGCTAACAACTAATAAATGTATGTAGATAAAATCGTATAATACTCAAAATAATAGTTATGTTAAATATTGGTTGTGATGATCAATGTTCAAGAATAAATGAAGTAGTATAAAGTACACATGAATATTAATTAAAAGGTAAAATAATTACTATTTATGTGTGGCCATCCTTGAGGGTCTCCCCGAAGTGGATCGAGGGGGGAAATCCCCTATCACCGCTCGCACAATGTTTGTGGGCTTTAGAGGACATAAAACGGTCGACGTCAAGGGTGTGAAAGTGTGTGAATGTGTAGAGGTTGGAGTTGCTAACCTATTTTACTCAAAATAGACAAAAGAGATAGCCATCTCCGAAGAGACGACACAAAAGACTACTGTTGCATACGAAACAAAGTAAATCACGGGCTTAGGGACTAAGTTATGAAATGAGAAGGTATTAGGAACCCATTCCACCCTTTTGGTCTCTCATGGGCTATAAAATATTCTCCTTCTCCTAAAAGTGTAAACATGTGTATAAGTTCAACCTTAGATTGTAATGTATTTATCTTAATCATTAACTATTTTTTTAGCTTATCATACAATTAAATACTTATACACTTGATCATGCCTGCCAATTTCCATGGACATGATTCAACATGATGGTTTAAATTTAGTTGCAATACATAAACAAGACACCTAGAAAGGTAATTGTATGAGGCAAAAAAATAAGGTGCTTATTAAATATTTTATTCGACTCTCACTTAAATCCTCATATATGGATTATTTATTTTATTCTTGATGGATAATAACAATCATATGGATTAAGAGTGGTTTGTTTACTTAAACTTGCTCTTACCAATGACTTCAATTTCAGGTCATCCTCTCTCATTTCATATTAAATTTGCTTTCATATATTTTTTTAATTGACTTATTTATAATTTCCAGAAAAGTAATCCTTAACATTATCTTTTGTTAATGTTAAAGTGACTTGCATATATTCATATCGGGTTGTATGGATATATTCTTTTTTGATTTTAAATTTTATGAAAATGGTTATAATGTATATTACTAAGATGATATTTTAGTTGGTATACATATTCTGAGTCTGATAGTCATGTCTTATCATTGGGTAAATTTTGAAAGCTAAGTTTAATTGAATTTTGGATACATAATTTTTCTTTATCTTTTCTCATACTATAACACATATAATGAACTACTGCTTTGTAGAGTAACCAAGAAACCTAAATAATGATAGTAGTGCAGGCAAGTGGAGTGCACTTGAGTGAAGCCTCCATTACACACACACACATAAATACTATCATGTCTAATAATACTAATATATATACATTTATATAAGTATAATTAGGAGGAAACTGATATGTATGGATTTGCCAACTCTGCCAAAGCCCATTCCAATAAAAAAAGTCAAGGGACAACATATAAAGTTAATGGATCCCAGTCGTTGGACATGCATATAATCTAGACTTAAGTGCATTAAGCATGTTGTCTAAAAGTCCATAGACATACTACTTGGACCTAATAGGTCTGCAGATATAAGTTTGACATCTCCCACCCTGTATTTGGCTCAATTAAATACTCGCGACTTGGAATCTTTCCAGAAGTATGTCATGAGTTTCAAATTTATAACAATAAGTAAAAGAGAATGCCTTGAATTTCTATACCAATTAATGCTACTATTATATATAATCTTAGAGCTAAAACCTAGATAAGTGGAAGAGGTCACACTATATCGAAAACCCTTTTTGTCACTTTTCACCCGTAAAGGGATGTCGTGGCCAAAAAACTTAGCAAGAAACACGGAGACATTGTCAAGGTCTTTTGACCGTGACACGTTTGTGACACCACCTTGTCGTGTTCGTGTCATGGTCAAAGACCTTGACAAGGTCCGTGATAATAAAAAAGAAATTAAAACCCTACCCACACAACAAAACTCTCTTTCAAACAATTGCACTACTTTATATGTTTTGTCAAATTAGTTCAAAAGGGCGATTTATTGGCGATTTCAGTCGATTTGTGTGGAATTTGTTGATTAATCAGGTATGTGTCATTTGATTGATTAATCAATTAGGTTTTCATTTGTGTGTAGGAATTTCTCATATATTTTGAAACCCCAAAATATTTCATTATAAATTAAAAATTCGTGTATATATACTTGCTTAGGGTATAGATTTGTAGATTGGAAATTCGTGTATATATATGCCTGCTTAGGGTATATATATTTTCATTATAGAATGAAAATCATAGACCTATGATATTCCCTAGGCATTTTTAGCATTTAGGGTATGGATTCATGTTCTCATTATAGACCAAAAATTCATGTGTGTGTGTGTGTGTGTGTGTATACGTATATACATGTTTTCTTTATATATTTTGAATTTTCAGTCGTGTAGATATGAATGGTTTCCCCTAAATATTTTAGCTGTGTAGATATGAACTAAACCTATGCTAATTCATGTAATTTATGGTGATTTGGAATTTTTCATTAGGTGATTTGTTCCAAACGATTCAGGCTCAAATGATTTGTTTCAAGGTTTTCTTCCAATAGATTTCATTCCCAATCAGGTATGATGAGAGGAAATGCTACTGATTATTGTTGTAATTTCCTTACTTTTGGATTGTGATTTTGCCCAATATTGTTGTTTGAGGTTCTTGAATCATGTTGACTAGTGAATTTAAACATTTAGGTGGCCATTGAGTTGGTTGACCCTGGCATTTGTAGCATTATTGCTACTAATTTTTTAGTGATGATTATTGACTGGTGAATTCTAGAATTTCTCACACCTTTGTTTATACTAATCCATGAGCCATTGGTCTAGAATTAATGAAAGACGAAATATGTTTGTCATGGTCGTGTCGTGACCAAAGATCGTGACAACGATTGTTAGTTGTCACGATATTTGACCCTGACATGATCGTGACAATTAAAATAAAATATAACCCTATCGATTCAGGGGAATCATATCGATTTGTTCTCTCTCTCTAAAATATAACCCTAACAATTCAAGCGACCAGATCGATTTGTTATCTCTCTCTAAAATATAACCCTATCGATTCAGATGACCAAATCGATTTGTTCTCTCTCTCTAAAATATAAATATGTTATATTTGTTGCCCATAATAGGGTTCTTGAATTTTTCACACTTTTGTTTATATTAATCCATGAATATATGCTTCGTACCCATAATAGGTGATTGTTTATAGTAGCTGTGGTATGGATTTATATTCTTATAATGTTGTTAATTTGGTTTAGTAAATATGTCAAAGTAATTCATTATTCATATTTGTAAATCATTTTCTCACATGTATGTTTGTACTAATAATCATTTTTGCAAGAAATGACTTCATCAGGGCGTCAAGGAAGCGGGGGAGAGGAAGGGTCGTCTAACAGTAGGCCCCAAAGTGGGGCAACTTGAGGATCTTAGTGGAGAATAAGACGGAATTACAATCTTAAGCGTTGGAATTACTCAATATGATTATTGGCCCCGGGTACACAGACTCGAGGAAGGTTCCCTATGAGCTTAAGATGGACATTTGGGGGGCATTATATATACTTTCTTGACTTAATAATATTGAATTTATTTTATAATTTAAATACTACTAATTCATTTTCTTTTTGTTTTATATTTGTTTGACAGGAACAATTTGACTTGCCCCCACAAGCATGCGACTCCACGTTGGAACAACTAAGAGATAAATGGAAAACGTGGAAGAAAAATATGCGTGAACGATATTTTGGCCGGAATCGATAATTCGCCTTATGACGTAGGGACACAGTATCCGATAAGGTGCTAATATCATGGCAAGTTGGCAATAGTTTGTTGCTAATGAGATATCAGATAGGCAATTGTCCTTAGGGTTGGCAATTCGGGTGAACGGATCGTGTTTGGAGTGACTCTTTGACAGTTTCAACTTTTCATTTTCTTTAACATGCTACTATCAGACCCAGTCAAAAGTTCTCATCGATCATTGACGGGGATCATTTTTATCACCCGCACTTAGCGCCATATCATTTCCATGAGTATCAACATTGACAGATTCCTCATCAATCCTTACAACATACTTCAATAGCTCAGTGAGCATAGAAGGGCTACTTACTTGCAAGTATTCAAAACCATTAGTCAGCATCACAACTCTGAAATTTTTGGGATTCGTAACAAACTCTAAACACACTAATTTAACCTAAAAACAATTATGCTTCTCTATAAGGCTTAATGTTGTTGCAAGTGGTTTGATGGCAATACGATAAACTGTGACACATATCTGGTGTTATCCTCACTATTTTTCCCAAACTAGCCATTAATCTTATGAACAAATATAGTTATAGTCAACATGGGCATGTTTTTTATTGTCTTGATGTTTTGTTATTCTTATTTTTAGTAGAGAAAGGGTTCTTTTTATCGGCTATTGGGTATCTAATACCCTATCAATTCTGTTCAAAATCAATACTTTATTGTTGTTAGCTCATTTCTTTTGATGATTTTTTCCCATTTTGGAGATGTGAGTAGCTTTAGTCTTTTGAATATGTATATTTTCTAAATACCCAACTTTTATCTTTTATATTTTAGTCTAAATATAGGTCTTCCTAAAGTTTGTATGATTTAGTACTTTAGTATTCTTCAAGTTGCATTATTATTTCTAAATAGGTTGAATTTCAGGTAAATATTAAAGCTATGAACCATGGCACAATTATGTTGCACATCCGAGCATAAAAATAAGGAGAATGTATGTAGCACCCTATATTTGTGTATATGTTGCCATTCTAAATCATACAAACTCATTAACTTTGCTTTGTGATTATCACCAACTCATTGGGTGAAAGTATGTTTATGGACAATTTGAAAGGGTTTGGTCCTAAATTATAACTCAGACTTAGGATCTTTGTATATATTTAAAACTCAATGTTTTTTTACTGAGTAATTTAGTTAGGGAGTTTCAAGTATCGGTATGTTTATATGTGATGCTTGAAATGAATAGTTTAATAGTTAACCACTCATTAGATTCAACAACTAGTGAATTATAAGCTTCTTATACTTCCTATAAAGAAGACAAATTTAAAATTTGCACTAGAAACAGACATGGATTAGCTTCCCATCAATCATTGGTACATATTTATATCTCTCTCTATTGCCATGTATAATTTTCCTCTTATGAATCAGGGAGGGGAAATCTGGCCAAGAAGGTCGTCGCGTACTACTCTTGCATACGCCTTACGCCGAGGTGGAGCATATGAGGGTAAGTTTCAAATGTTTTTTATATTTAGTTTTATTTTATTATATTTAGTGATAATTATATACTTATTCACTCATTTTGAAATATTTTATTTCAAGGGAGAGAGAGTGGTCTCGGAGGTAAGCCACATAGGCTTGATGCCTATGTGGCAATTCGAATAAAGAAAGGGAAAGATAAGGAGGTGAATTCGACCGTGGCCAGCACTATTGTAAGTTATAATTTTAATTATGTTATTAAAATAAAAATTTATAATCACATACTTTTTTTATTAATTCATCTAATCGTGTACTTTATGTTATTTCAGGAAAAACTCAAAGAAGTCCATAGCTCGCAGAGTGAAGCCAACAAGACATCTCAGAGTACGGATGCACTTAGCCAAGTGCTCGGAAGGGATCATAAGGGCCATATTCACGGGTGAGATATTGAATAGGAAAGTCGAGTCTCATCGGTATTGCGTCGAGCAACACTGGGCTGGCACACAAGGTGGACGAGTTGCAGACCAATAACGCTGAGAAGTTTAAGAACCTAGAGAAAATATTGAATACAATGTTTTTGTTTGTCAAGCATGCTCTTCAAGGCCAAGATGGGCCAAACTCAGATAAGGGAAAGGAGAAAGTGGTGGATGAGGGGACCACTGCTCCTTCTTTCTCACCCTCACCCTCACCAATACCCCCCGTCCCGATATGACATATTCTCCACCCCCATCCATACCCCCTCTTCCCAATTAGGCATTTTACAATTTGTTGGGATAGAGTGTATTTAGTAGACTTATGAGGTGTCGATATAATAACCAGGGGGTTGAAGGACTCGAATATATTCCCAGGTTCCTTGGTGCATAACCATTGTTTGCAACCACACGAGTCTCGAGTTCATGTTGCAAAAGTGTTGGTGGGAAAAGGGAATGAGGCCATGTGGTCGAATGAACCGTGCGGTGTAGGGACTATTGAGGGTTGTGTCAAGTCTTATGTTGCATGGACTAACTTTCTCCTTTAAGTTGATAATGAATCAAGAATATGTAATAATTTGACTATTATTTGTTTAGTATTTGATTATCATGAATATTGAATGTTGTTTAGTCTTTGATAATGAATGTATATTGTATGACCTAGTTTCTTATTCATATTTATTTATTGTTTGATTATTAACGTTTTTAAATGTTGGTTTTTGTTATTTATTGAGAAAATATGCCATATATTTGTTGTTACAAGTAATAATACACTGTTGGGTAGTGGACGTGGCAGTGGCCATACTATCTAATAATTTTTTATACTGCTGCCCAGATTATCACAAACTTTGACCATTACAAGGATAACTTGTCACGAACATTAACCGCGACATGTTCATGACAAGTAGAGTTATCAAGGACATGTCATAGTCAAAGTCGGTGACACGTTTTCCATAAGGTAAAACTTATCATGGACTTTAGCCGCGACATGGCCGTGAGAATTATGTTGTCACCCTGTGCCATGTCACAGACTTGTCAAGGTTTTTAATCGTGACACACCGTGACAAGGTTAAACTTGTCATGGAATTTCACCGTGACATGTCAGTGACAATTTTGTTATCACCCTGGTCCATATCAAAGTTTTTTACCATGACAAGGTTGACTTGTAAGGCTTTTGACCATGAAGTGACCAGTTTTGGTGTAATGTCAGTAATAATATTCATGTTATTGAAGAAGGTGGACATTAATGACTCCCAATCATCACATTTATTTAATACCCCTATGAGATAAGCAAGTTAACCCCATAACTATAAATATTGAGTACTTCATTTATGACATACAAGTTTGTATTGAGTTGTATTTACCACACACTTGTAATCTTTTACCTCTAAGAAACTTGCTGTATTTAGCCTCCGAGGAGTTATAAGTTATCATTTGGGCACTTTTAACTTGGATATTGGACCATTATTAATATCAGTAATATAAGACACACATTTACTCTGTGGACATTGGACCACATCCTTGTGATGAAACACATTAAACACTCGTTTTTGATTCATTCATTACTTTTTATTATCCAAGTCCAATATAGGTTAATGTCAAGATTTTGGGTTCATAATGAGATATAAAAAATATTGTGAGTGTGTACATGTTTAACCTATGTGAAATTTGACAAAGATAACAAGTGTGTGTATTTGGCATATGTGCGATATGACAAAGATCGAGAGTGTGCGTGTGAAATGTGTGTCGTATGACAAATATAACTAGTGTGTGAGTGTTTAGCATATTTGCGATATAAAAAATATAACACATGTGTGTTTTACATTTGTGATACATTAAAAATATAACAAGTGTGTGGGAGTGTTTTAACTTGTGCTTAAGAGGGTGAATCCTCGTGGTGCCATCGTATTCGAGGGGACGAAATCAAAGTCAACATAGTTCAGGCATCAGTGTTTTACTTGCACATTTTCAGTTTGAGGAAGTGGTTTAAAAATTACGCTGCTGTGTTATGTTTGAATCCTATTTTTTAGTTTTCAAACATATTACTAAAGTCTCTTAAAGCTCATAGTTGTTTGAAAATAAGATTATGTGGTACAACATGGGCTTGAGCCTTCAGGTAGTGTCCTCTTAGGGATTGATTTGCCTTTATCTGTAAGACATAAAGCATATGGTAAATTTTATTTGATTGATTTGGAAAGGTGTTGCCTTTAATAGGCTCAAAATGATTTGTGGGTGCAAGGCTGTGATGCTATTTGAGGGAAAAATGCTTATGGAAGAGAACCCTAATGTCAAGACAAGGTTCATTGTCAGTTGTATTGTTCCAGTGTCGGAAGTGATTGTCCTCAAACTAAATCAAAGTTTCTATAGCTTGATTGAAAGTATGTGGTTTTATTTTGAACACTAATTTGAAATTATTAAACATATTGCTAAAATCTCTGAAATCTCACTATCATTTGGTAAAAGATTATGTCGTACATTGCGGTCTTGAGCCTTTTGGCTTGCCCTTTTATGGACTACTTAGCCTTTCTTTATAAGCCATAAAATAGAAGGTAAGATTTGTTATATGAAAAATAATGGGTCTAATTTGAAAAAGGGATTGTTTTGGTATATTTTCTAAAAATAAAAATCTTTGCATTACAACACTAACTTGTCCTATCTTTGAAGAATCCTACCAAGTTTATGTAGAGTAAAATCAAGGTAGGCAGATGTAGGGTACCCGGTATAATTGTAAAAGGAAGTGTGGTCAGATGTATAAAAAGTGGATAAGTGGGGTGACCGCACTTATAAAATGGTGTAAACTAATGGAACCTTTAGAAAAGATAAGAAAGTGTTCCGAGAAGAGTAACATACATGTATGAGGTGTTTTCATTGGTTTAGGAGGGTCCAATTGTTGTTTTAGTCGGAGGGTGTTCCACGTTCGTCTTCAATTTTTGTATGTAGTTTGTTAAAATTGGGGCATAACTTCAGCTTGTGAAAGACACATATGATTTTACCTAGAAGATAAGTACTAAAAATACAATTGTGGAAGGAATATGCATAGCTATGCAGGTTTTGTTAATACATCAAATGGAGGTTCAATGATTATTTAGAATTGTGGAAGGAATATACATGACTTAGGAGAGTTTTTTTTCTTTTTAAATGAATATACAATCACATATATGAATGAGGTATAAAGAAACAAATAAGGTTTTGGGAGGAGTTCTTGTAAAAAATCTTTAGTGATACCTTTTCCCTATATGCCATATATAAAGGAATGACCCATCCAGCAAAATTGAGTGCTTCCATCTAACATGACCAAAAAAATATTTGAAATGTCATTGGATCATCAAAATTAAAAGTTCTATGATGCTATGGCCTGGCATGGAAAATCCATGGTTCCATGTTGTATGGTATACACAATGTTGGATACTAGTTCATGCCTGTGCCATATTGTATTTTAGGGGTCTGGGTGCTGTTGGATTTAGGTAGATGCTCATGACCGATCCTAGGTTTTACCTTAAGCCTTTCAAGGGGTTCGAGTCCTAAAGAAGGGTCAACTAAACTCAAACTTGTAAGGTAAAAAATAGCTTGAGTATCTTCATGGTGGACATAGATAACGTATTGATTCAGGTATCTAGAATCCCTATTGCTTAGTATTTTGAACTAAAGGGTGGGATAATATAAACATTATAATTTCTAAGATACTCAGCGTGGTTCTTCCAATCAATATGCTGTAGTGAAACACCCAAATTAGGAGGACTTCACTTGGAAGGTGTGAGTTCATATTAAAATGATTTTCCAAGTTTGAATATTTTTGCTAAGATATATTCTACTTTTTATTCGAGATATACTCATGGAATTACTCATTAAATTCAAGATAATTCATGCCTCACGACTCAAATCCCATTCGCCTTGAGACTCAAAACTCAATTAAGTTCAAAATCAGATGAAAGGTAAGAAGTTGAATTCACAAAATCACATATGCACATTTTAAACTTTTATTCATTATAGGCATTAATGCACTTCACTTGGATTTAATTGGATTATGTGAATAAAATATTCCTTAAACTTGAAATTGGATAATTTTTTGTTAAAGTACAATTTCCTGATTTCAAAATAATTTTGGATTTTTTTGAATTCAATTTAATAGTGGTATCGTCTAAACCTGGTATACTAATTTAATATTAGCCAGAGCATATATGTATAAACCATAATAAATATGAAAATTGATGGAATGCTTATCTAGGACTCGTTATACAGAGAGATAAGAGAGACTGGGTGAATCCAGATTTACGTGGTTCGGCCCAAGGTGGTGCCTACGTCCACAGATGAAAGTGTCGATAGTATTAATTCAGTGGAAAGAGAGTTTGTAATCTGAGTTAGTTATAATTTTCGTGTTTGCTCTTGCCTCCTTAAATATGGGAGTTGGTGTATTTGTTTATGGATTGTTCCACCAGTACACTAGAGTGTGTCAGGTGTCTTGTGTGTGTGTGTGTTTTACTAAAGAGGGACAATAATTTTACTGATGCAAAAAACTAAACGGGGATAATTAATTAATAACAGATAAATAGAAATAAGAGACAAGATATTTTTAAAGTGGTTCGGCTTAAGGAAAGAGCCTACGTCCACTGTTGTGTATTGCCTTAGGATTATTCAATTGACTCTCTTTTCGTGTGTCATTGTATGTAGGGTTTACAGTGTATTTATATTCCTCAGGGGATGTATAAGAGATGAAATATCAAAAGATGGAATGTCTTTATATCGTAGACATATACATCTGTACAATCATTAATATACACAACTGTTTGTGTTTGCCTATCACGTTGGTCGGCATTCTTAGAGTTGGTCGGTATTCGTGGAATTGGTCGGTATTCCATCCTTAATGACTAGGATTAATCTCCCACTGTATAACACGTGTCAGTATCTGAATGGTTCTCGTAGATGACTAATTTTTAGTATCAATAGAATCCCTTAATGTTTCATGCTTGAAGTTTTTACAAGATTATGGAGCATTTGACTCTTAAAGTTGCTCGGGCAATAATTTTAGGCCGGGTCGATTGCCGACTTCCCATACATGTAAAGTTTTATGGGGATATAATGCGCGTGGAATTTTTGAAATTATCCACCACTTTAACGAATTATTTTTAGGCAAATCCGTCTTTTCTGCCTTTTAGCCGCCACCAGTTCAATTGACGTTGCCTTTTAATAATTATTTTTCTAGTTTTTGAGGTGACCTATAAAAAGCGGAAAAAACCATGAACTTTTGCCATCTCAAATCTTCTGAGTGTTTCTGGGCTACAGTGTCTTCAAGCTTTCTTTTTCTTTCTCGAAAGATCTTTTTATGTTCTTCAGTTCTTGCTGAATCCTTAATTACTGTAAGAATTATTTCTTTTCTCTTCTATTCTTCATCATGGTTTACTCTGTTGATTCTTTTGATGAATTCAGAAATGAATTTAAAATTCGAACTTGGGTTGTTTTAGAACACGCTATTTTACCTGTTGAGTTTTTCTCATTTGCTGAGGGTCACTGGTTTCCATATATTTTTATACCTGAATGTGGGTTTAATTTTCCCCCTAACCCACCATGTCTTGAATTTTATCAATACTTTGATGTTGTCCCATCTAAGGTAGCCCCCAATACTTAGAAGGTTATGAATGGAGTGTATAGGTTGAATTAAATTCATGGGATCCGTATAGGGACTCCAGAGGTAATGTTTTGTTACAAGTGGGTAACTAGACATACCACTTTTTTATTTAAAGACTAGGGCTGTATATATTGTCTTAATAGTGAACATTCCAGAATCCAATAGGGATTAGTTTGATCATGGGGTTGTTGTAAAAATTGACAATACGCCCTTTTGACTAAAAATGCTGAGTACCAGGGGCCTAGGTGCCCTCCTTTTGGCAATGGGATAGGATATTCCTCATTTAACTGCTTTGCCTTGTAATTTCTTATTTAAATGTTACACTAATTATTGCTCTGTAACTTCTTATTGCAGTTGATCAGAAGAAAAGGTTCCTCAAGGAAAGTGAACTGAATTTGAAGGAGTTGAAGTTTATTTGGGGACTTCATTAAATGATTGACGAGGACCATATCAGGTCTGCATATTATTTACTGTAGTACAAGAACACAATCTCTTCCTTCGTTTCCCGTTCTACGCCTTTCCCTGTAATTGACCTTGAATAAGAACCTCATTCTACTTCCTCAGCCACTGCATCTGGCAGTGGTGATCTTACTACCCTTTACCCTTTCTCCTTAGATTCAAATTTACCCCTTACTGCATCTATGGGTAAAAGTAAGATTCCCAACATTTTAGGAGATATTATTTCCAATCCCCATGCCAAACGAGCTGATACAGGGGTGAAAAATAAAAATGAGCTTGGGAAGAAGCCCCCAGCCAAGAAAACTGAAGAGATCTCCTTAACCAGAATAAAGAAAGGACCGCCTTCAAAGTTAATAAAAGGTTCTTTTGCTCTTGGTCATCATATATTCTTCTACCTCTCCAATGGTTCTTGCCCGTGGATTAGCAAAATAATTAATAAAGTCTGGGACTTTGCCAGATCATATGAGTGCTATTGGTGCATTGCCTCGCTCTAAGAGTTGTAACAGGGCTGCTCAAAGCCTTGCTATGGTATATTCTTTTTACCTTATTTAATTACTATCTCTTGACTTGTTCTTTACTATATTGAATTTCTTTATTGTTCTTGTGCAGTTCCTCATTGACTTGAACATTATGTTGGAGAAAGATGAGGCTTTGAGAGCCTCTTCCTCTGGTAAAGTTAAAGAAGTTTTCAACGAGTTGAAAAAGTCTTTTCTTGAATCCCAACAAGCCTTGGCTAACGAGCAAAATAAATGGAAGGGTAGGATGAAAGCTACTGAAGAAGTTGCTAAGACTGCTTTGGGTTTGGCTAACACATTGTAGAAGGATTTAGATACTGAGAAAGTCAAGTTTGCCCAGCTTCAGAAGGACCTGGATGGTGAAAAGGTGAAGAGAGATAAGTCCAGAGAGATTATCTTCAACCAAGGCTGGGATAAGGCCTTTGGTGCATCTTCTTCATAAATTGAGTTTGCAAAGAAAAGTGCTTCAAGGGAAGCTGGTCTATTGCTTTAGTGGAGGTCGACACTCCAAAGAATTTTGAGCTATTATCTCGGCATGACCCTAGGGCTCCTCCAAACCTGGATGACGAAGTTGGTGATGGGGGTTTCGGTGAATCTTTGATAATGATGGAGTCTGCCGATCAATACCAAGATGTTGACTCTACCGCACCCTCCAAAGTTAATCCCCCTCCTCCTTTAGCTCCCGCTTCTTCTTCAGGTAAGCCTGAAGTAGATAAGAAGAAGGTGTAAAATCAAGAAGCTTTTGTTTTCTTTTTTAATAGTTTTAATTTTTTTTTTTAATTTTTGAAGATGTATCTGTACTTTCCTTTCTATTAATGAAAAGAGAGATATTTTTGTTCCTCTGCTTGTGTTTTTTAATTACTCTGTAACTTGTTGATTGCTGATTTTTTTCTGAATAGTTTATGGATAAACTGGAATACTTCTCTTTTACTGACTCCAAGCTACTCCAGAGGTGTAATGAGCTTTTCAAAGCTATTCACTTATCTCTGACTGATGCCAACCTACTGTAGTTGCTCGAAGAAGGGGCATCTGAACAAGCCAAAGAGGCATATATTCATCTGAAGTGTCCTCTTGATCGTGTAGTGGATAATAATTTTGCCTACTTTGAAATGATTGAAGAGATGCAGAAGGAGCATAATGAAGTTAGGGCACTTTTGTATGAAGACTATGAGAATAAATTCTCGGTCCTTAGTGAAGGCTGGGGCTTTGAGCAAAATTTGGATAAATTTAATTCTCATTTTCGCAGGTAAGAATTCTTATTTAAACATGAGACGGATGAAGCAAAGGACATCGTCAAGCTTCTAGAGGGAGAAAATAATAACTTGAAAGATGATGCCCTGAAGTCATCCAGTGCTGTTGTTGCTACTACAGATGAGGGTTATTCCTTTTTGGAAGCTAAAAATTCTAGGTTGAGTGAGGAGTTGGAGGCTCCGAAGAAAATAAAACCTACTTCTTCATCTTCTCGAGCTAGAGTCAAACTTGGTAGAGGTATTGGCCGAGGTACTATAAAAGAAGTTAGGACCCAATAGGCCATTGCCGATTAATCTGCGCAGTTAAAAGCTAAAGATCAAGCTATTGCTGAGATGTCCCAGAAGCTATAGACCTTGTCTGAACAACTATCCACTCAATCTTCTCAGTTACAAGCTAAGGATGGAGTGTTGAAGAAGCTGCATTCTCAGGTTGATAAGTTAACTTATCAATTCCACAAGCAACCAAGGGAAGTCTGGATGGACAGGTATAATAAAGCTCTGGGGCATCTTGATGATAAGATTCAACAAGATAAGAATGAGAGATACAAATGGGCTTAGATCAATGCTTTAACAATGATGAAAGTGGATCAAAATAACTCATTGTGGGACTGGTACGATCCAGGTTTGCTTGAGTTTGACAATACTCCTTTCAAGTTAGATGTCAAATGGATTCCTGTTCATCATATTCATGAGTGCTTGATTTCGAAGTACCTGGGAGATTATGAGCTTTATGATGAATTAGAGATAATCTGACCTCCTCACCTTCTTGATCGTCCTAGTAGAAGCAATACTAGAATGCTTTAAGATTTTAACTTCATCAACTCTCCTTATACTTTGGATGACCCTCCTGCTAGAATGGACCCTGTTTTAACAGCTGAAGGGAAACGTCCTGCAGGATGAAGCTTTGTATTTTGTTTTATTAACACAGCCATGTAATTACTTTAATTGAATGAAATGGGAATTTGATTAACTTATCTTATGTTGAATGTTAATCCTTTCTTTATCATTAATTCTATTGATACACTTTATTTAAGTTGAGTATCAATGATCAATGAGTGCAGATATTATATTAGCATACTTAGATTAAAATCTAAATTTAGAGCTAATTAGATGCATACATAGGTTCTACTAGCATACTTAGATTAAAATCTAAATTTAGAGCTAGTTACCCATGTGTTTCCAAAGGTTTTACTAATGCACCCAAGTATTGAATTTTTACATTTAATACCAATGGTGTGACCAGGCGTTTGTGGAATATGTGCTTATATTCCTCTTGAGGAACCTTTACAACGTTCTTCCTGACTTTTCCCAGTAGGATAAAGATCCTGTACTATCCTTATGTTTGCGGACCAAGTTTCTTGAGGATTTATTATCCTATTGACTTCGACTTTAATGATGAGAAACTTATTGCTTCTGTCGAGTAACTTTTAAGACAATATTTTCTGAGCCGAGCAACAAGTTTATGAACTGAGCAACAATTTGTATCAAGCTAATGTAGTGCATAACACGAGTACTCCAAAAAAAAAATCAACATAAAAATGGAAAGAAACTGAAGATTTTATTAATATTGCAAGTTGAAAACTGATTACAACATCATGGATAATACTTTTGGAGATTCTCTGCATGCCATGGGTTTTTAAATTCTTCTCTTTCCAAGGTTTCAATGCGATAGGTTCTAGGTCGGATTACTGCTGAAATACGATAGGCCCATGCCAATTGGCTTCAAGTTTGTTATTTTTCTCCAGCACTTTCTTCAACACATAATCTCCTTCCTTTAAGTTGGTCGGTTTCATCCTTTTATTATAAAAATGTGTTGTTATTTGCTGATATTCCTCATTACGCAACGCATCATCTTCTCTTACTTCTTCCAGCATGTCTAGATCCAACCTTCTCATTAAGTCACTTATAGGATAGTTAAAATTTAAAACTTTGTGGGATGGCAAGCCTAGCTCGGCAGGAATGACAACTTTAGTCCCAAATGCTAACATATATGGGGATTCTCCAGCTGCTGTTCGTGATGTTATTCTGTATGCCCACAAGACAGAGTGTAGCTCGTTCATCCAATTTCCCTTGGCATTATAAAACATTTTATTCAACCCATTAAGTAAGGATCTGTTAATAACTTCATTTTGTCCATTACTCTGAGGATGTCCTCGAGCAGAATGCAATTTCTTAACATTGGATTGAGCACAGTAATTAATGAACTCCTCATTGTCAACTATAGTCCATGGTCGGTAATGAAAACATAAGGCAAACCACACCTGCAAATAATGTTTTTCCAAATGAATTGATAGACCTTTTCATAAGGCATATCTATCAAAGGCTCTGCCTCCACACATTTTGTAAAATAATCCATGACAACCACCAAGTATTTAAATCTTCTTCGGGTGGTTGATAGTGGCCTGATAAATTCTACACCCCACATGGAAAACGGTCATGGTGAAGTAATTGGAGTGAGAGCAGCCTGTGGAGTTTTGCGAATTGTAGAGAACCGCTGACATTTATCACAGTTCTTGGCAAAAGTTGCACAGTCTGCTCGCATTATTGGCCAATAATACCGTTGAGTACTGATTCTTTACAGAAGTGTTCTCCCTGCTATGTGAGCTCCACATGATCCTTCATGCACCTCCTGAATTAGATCTTGGACCTCTCATGGATGAACATAGTGTTACAAATTGACTGTTAGTCCTCTCCTTTACAAAACATCTTTGTCTAACACATATCGAGCTGATTTATACTTCAACTTCTTAGGTTCCACCGTATTTGCTAGTAGAGTTCCCTCTTCATTATATGTTCTGTCCATCCATGATGAATTGACCATAAGATCTTCATCTATACTCCTATTAGCCAAAATCTCAGTAGGTATAGTTCGTCGGAGTTCAATTCTGATAGCAGAGGCTAGCCGAGCAAGGGCATCAACTCGGGCATTTTTTAACCTTAGAATTATGTCCATCTGAACAACTGGTAATTTTACAATGACTTCCATCGCGTTGGATAAATACCTGGTTGTCAATTCTCCTTTTTCTCTATATAAACCCAGTATTTGGTTTACTACTAGTTGGGAGTCACTGTGTGCCACAACTTGCTCGACACTCAATGAGTGGGCTAAACTTAAGCCTACAATAAGAGCTTCGAACTTTGCTTCATTGTTTGAAGCTTGGAATTGAAAATGTAGTGCATACTCAATATCAATACCATTATGAGTGTTAAGTATTAGACCTACTCTACTTCTGGTTAAACAAGATGACCCACAACATATAAGTTCCATATGGGGACGTTGTTGTCGAATGCTTAATCTGTCAAAATCCTGTAGTGGAATACTTTTCTCTTTGCTTCTTCATACTTCTTGGTTATCTCCTATGTTCTGGAAGAAGAGTATGGTAGGTCTGCACTTTCTTCTTTTGAGGAAAGTTTTTCGGGAGTTTTTTTGTAACATTACCTTCTCCTGATTCTTACTCTGTCTGATCACTTTATTGCTCGGGGACCTCAGAGTAGGTGAACCCCGTTATGAAACCTGCTACTACTTGGCCTTTCAGAGAAGACCTTAGTTCATATATGATATCATACTCCCCTAATTCCACAGCCCAGTACATTAATCTACCAGATCTATCTGGTTTGGGCAAAGCCTACCATTGAGGCATATGAATATAAACTATGATTGTATGGGCATAGAAATAGGGTTTCATGCATCTAGATGCTTCAATCGATGCCAATTTCTCCAAGCGAGGGTATCTGATTTTTGCTCCTCGAAAGGCTTATTGGTATAGTAGACAGGTTTTTAAATTCCACTCTCCTCTCGAATCAATGCAGAGCTTTCAACTGATTCAGAAACAACTAAGTACATGTATAACTTTTCACCTGTGTGATTAGTTGGGAGAGTAACGGAGGAGACCCTAAATATTTTTTTAACTCCCCAAAAGATTTTTCACCTTCTTCATTCCATTCAAAGCTTTTTCTGAGCACTTTGAAAAATGGCAGGCATCTATCTGTAGCTCGGGACATAAATCTGTTCAGGGCTGCTACTTGTCCAGTTAGTCTTTGCACATCTTTCTTGCAAGTTGGAGATTGCATTTCAATTAGTGCCTTGATGTCATCTGGATTTGCTTCAATTCCCCTTTGATTTACTAGGTACCAGAGGACCATTCCCTCTTGCACTCCAAAAACATATTTGGTCAAATTTAGCTTTATCTGGTGCTTCTCAAGTTGATCAAAAGTCTGGCTGAGGTCGACAATGTGATCAGATGCCTTTTTACTTTTTGCAAGCATATCATCTACGTAGACTTTCATATTCTTTCCTATGTGTTACTCAAACACCTTGTTACATAGCCTTTGATACGTAGCACCTGCATTTTTCAAACCAAAAGTCATAATATTATAATAGTATATTCCTCGGGGAGTGATGAAAGAAGTGCTTTCCTTGTCCTCAGGCTTCATTTTTATCTGGTTATAACCAGAATAAGCATCGATAAAGCTGAGAAGCTCATGTCCTGATGTAGCATTCACGAGCTGATCTATTCGGGGTAAAGGAAAATGATCCTTTAGGCATGCTTTATTTAAATTAGTGAAGTCTACATGCATTCTCCACTTATTATTTTTCTTTTTGACCATAACTACATTGGCCAACCAGTCTGGGTATTTCACTCCATTAATAAAAGCTATTTTCTGAAGCTTTTTGACCTCTTACTGTATGGCTTGGTTCTTCTCAGGACTGAACACTCTTCACCTCTATTTGACTGGTTTAACTTCTTTGTTTATGTTGAGCTCATGACAAAGGAAATTAGGATTTATCCTAGGCATGTCTTTATGACTCTAGGCAAATGCATGCTTTCTCTGTTTAAGGAAGCTCACTAGTTCCTGTTTAAGAAAAGTATCCAATGTTGTCCCTATTTGAATGATGCGCTCTGGTTTATTATCATTTAAAATAATGCTTTCAGTTGCTTCCATAATCTTTCCATTCACCAGCTCTGTTTCCTTTATCTAAGGTTTCAACCTCAGATTCTTTATCAAGTTCATGAGTATCCACTTGGTAGGTAGTGGTTTAATTCTTTATTTTTTCCAAGTCTTCTTGCTCGACAGAAGAATAATAACACTCTTGAGCTACTTTCTGATCACCTTTCACAATTCTCACATTAAAATTAGTAGGGAATTTTAGACACTGATGAACAGTAGATGGTACTGCTTTGAGCTTTTTTAGTCCTATTCTTCCCATGATTATATTGTAAGCTGAATGGACGTTTTTATCCATTACAAAGAAACAAATCTTCTTTGTTCGGCTAGATAGCCAAGTGCTTTTCATCACCTCCTTTTTAATGGTTCCTAAAGGGAAGACTTTCTCACCTGCAAATCCTATTAGTGGTCAATGATAAGGCTCTAACTGGCTAAGTTTCTCTAACTGGATAAGTTTAAAATCCAAGTTACTGAAACAAGGATAGAACATGATATCCGTTGAGCTACCATTATCTACTAATATTTAGAAATAATGATTTCTTATTTTCTGACTTTGATTACCAGTGGGTCGTCATGAGGATACATTACTCATAAAAGGTAATTTTTAGAGAAACTAATTACTAGTTTGTCTTTGTTAACCTTCCTTGGTCGATCCTCCTCTGCAAGGTTGATCCTCTGTGTGTACGAGCAAGATTGTGCCTCATGGAGGTAATGTTTTAGCTCTGCTGTATGATCTCCTCCTCTTGCGTCTCCACCTGTAATCATTTGGTAATCAAAAGAACCAAAATTGATGCAGTATACCTCACGTTATGGTTGCCAGGTTTTTTTAGGGAGACCGATATCATTATCTTGATTATCTTCATGAGTTCTTTTGTTCTCCTCTCTGGGCTTGCAAGGAGATTTTGATCTATGCTAACCTTCTGTGTTATTCTACCGATCAACATACTGATTGAGTTTTCCTCTTTGGATGAGAGTTTCAATATATTTTAGAAGAGCTATGCAATATTTCGTCGTATGACCGCGATCCCTGTGAAATTCACAGTACTTAGTTTTGTCTCTCTTGGTCGGGGAACTTCTCAACTTATCAGGCCAATGCACATCTTTATTCTGATTGATTTCCTCCAAAACATGGTGAATTCCCATAGTTAACGGAGTGTAGTCATTGTACTTCTTGAGTCACTCCAAAACTCCTTTCTGTCTTGATTCCTTTTGTTCTATGGATTCTTTATGATCTTTCTTATCATTTTTGCCATCAAGTTTTGTTGCCCGAGCTACGCTTATCTTCCATTGCTTGGTTAGCTGTCATGATCTTTACTGCTTTAGCCATCAATCCTGCCATTGTCTTCGGAGGATCCTTAGCAAGGGTGTGATATAGTTTTTTAGGGAGCAGTCCACTCTTAAGGGAAGTTATTGCAGCCTTCTCTTCATAATCTACTACTTCTAGTTTCTCGTTATTAAAACGAGTGATGTAATCTTTGGTTCTCTCTCCTTCTTTCTGTCACATAGTAAGTAAGTGTGCCACCATTTTCAAAGGTTTTTCTCCAAAGCAAAAGTTATTAATGAATAGTTCGACAGTTGGTTGAAACTAGAAATTTGCCCCCGAGGAAGACCATTGTACTAGATTTGGACCGATTCAATAATGGGGTTAGAAAATGCTCTACACCTTATTTCATCGGGGATGGCATAAATATTAGCACTGCCTGGTATTGTTCTATGTGGAGGACTGGATCAGTTTTTCCATCATACTTGGGCATTACTACTGGAGTCTTGAACTTTGTTGGAGTAGAAAAATCCATAATTTCTTGCACAAATGGAGACCCTTTTACAAAATTTCTTTGCAGTGGGTTTTTTATTATAGCCATTTCTTCCAATCTGTCTTATAATCTCTATATGAAACCTTTCCATGCATCATTGGCAGCACTGGATTTATGCATTGCAACTTTATTAGTTACTGATCTTTCTTCTTGAAACCTTTGCTTGGTCACGGTTTATCAGGCATGTGATATAGATTAAGCCATGCTTTACCTTTCATCAGATGGTTGTCTAGTATTACCATATCTTGCCCTAGGAAAATTTATGTTCCCCCTGGGTCCCAAACGATCAAAGGGAGATGCACCACTTAATCTCTCTAAGACGATTGGCCTTTCTGGAGAATAAGACTCTGTATGAAAAGATTCTGATGTTTTGAGTAATGAAGCTGACCTTGGATGATAGGAGAAATTTCTTGCTGATATCAAACGGCTACGCCGACCACCTCTTGGTGGGGGTGGTGGCATATTTTCTTGAGCAGATAGAGCAGGTGCTCCGGCTTGGAGGGTTTTTGCAAGTTGCTTTATAGTATCTTGCATGGCCTCTTGGACTTTTGCAAGATTGGCCAGAATCCCAGTTAAATCATTTGTAAATTGAGTAGAAGAAGGAGCAGGCAAAACACCTTCGTTCTTGAGACTTGATTCAGGAATTTCATCCATTTAGGTGTTTGATTGAGTAAGATTAATTAAAAATATCGTTCCCGCAGATGGTGCCAATCTGTTGATGCAAAAAACTAGGCGAGGCTAATTAATTGATAACAGATAAATATAAATAATAAATAAGAGATTCTTAAAGTGGTTCGACTTAAGGAAAGAACATACGTCCACTGTTGTGTATTGGGATTATTCAATTGCCTCTCTTTTAGTGTGTCACTGTATGTAGGGTTTATAGTCCTCCGGGGATATATAAGAGATGGAATATCAAAAGATGGAATGTCTTAATATCGTAGACATATACATATGTACAATCATTAATATTTACAACCGTTGGTGTTTGCCTATAACGTTGGCCGGTATTCTTGGAGTTGGTCGGTATTCCTAGAGTTGGTCAATATTCCATCCTTAATGACTAGGATTAATCTCCCACTGTATAATACGTGTCAGTATCTGAATGGTCCTCGTAGATGACTAATTTTTGGTATCAACAACGCCCACAAATTTTATTAATTTAAAAAATAGAGAAATAACCTCTCCAGTGGCATACAAGCCCTAACTTGCCTTGTTCAAGTGGTTGATTCCAACACTAGAAAGAAAAGCTTAAATATGGGGATTTATAAGAAGTTCCATTACAATAAATTAGAATGCTTTAATAAAAAAACTTGGGGATTTATAAATTATCCCCAATACAGGTTTTTGATTTTGACTCTAATTTGAGGAAGATTATACCTATCCATATTGAGATGTCATTGGCCTAGAGTTGGGAGGGAATTGATGGACCAAAAGAGTTGGACTATTGAACAATTTGTTACACTTGATGCAAAGAAGTCTGCCACTTTGTTCTTTTCCCTCCACATATGGTGAATTTTATATTTATTTGGAAATTAAACTTATGTATTATATCAATAGCAGTCCATGAAGGCTTTGATTTCTTTAGGACAATGTCATCAAGGGTTTTACAGTCTAATTCTATGATTATATTGTTGATATTTAGCCGTGCTAGAAGTTTTAGATCTCCTGCCATTGCAAGTGCTTCTGCAATAAATGAGTTCTTATGGTCAATTGACTTTTGAAAACCTATAATGAAATATCCTTATGAATCTCTAATTACTCCGCCCATGCCACTAGATCTTGGATTTCCCTTTTATGCACCATATATATTTAGTTTGAATTGACATGAGGGGGGTTTAGTCCATGCACATTTGAATATCTGAATAATCTTTGGATGAATTTTGATGTTGAATGTCTTTATGACTTGAATGTCTTATGGTCTGCCTTTATCATAGAACTTACAATTTTGAAGAATGTTAGAAGCTAGATTTATTATATTTTGAATAACAATAACAGTAGATGTGTTGCAATTTAAAAAAAATATTTTTGTTTCCAGCTTTCCAAATTTTCCAAAAGATAATTTTAAGAAGAATGTAAAACAGTATCTGTTATAATCTCTTCTAGGATTTAAAATCCACCAAGAGAGTAGTAAATATCTGCAGGAACTTTGATTAATATTCAATCCAACTAGATTAGAGAAGAACTTCCATACCTCAGTAGAAATTGAGAAATCTATCAATACATGTTGACTACTATCCTTATTATTGTAGCAACCTCTACATATAGAAGCGAGTCTGATACATGCTCTTTTGATGTTATTTTCAAATAGGACTGAATTATTAAGAAGTTTCCAAGTGAAATTTAAAATTTTCACAGGGCATTGAGGGATCCAATTGATCTTCCAGGTTAAAGATATAGGTATACATTGTGTACAGACTTGAAATGCAGATTTAAATGAGAAATCTCCTATTGCAGAGGGTTGCCATATTGAATTTCATCAATAATTAATTCTTCAGTCCAATATTGAATACTAGAAATTCTTTTAATCACTTCGGATCCTTTAGGTGCGGACAATCCTTTAGGATATTTGTTTCTAATGAAGGTTGCCCAAAGGTCTGAATCAAACTTATATTTCCAATAAAGCTTAATGCTAAATGTTAAATAATATCTTCTAGATTTCTCATATTTATGCCTCCTTATTCAAATGTAAAAGAGGTTTCATTCCATTTTAACCATTAATAATAATTCTCCTTTTGACTCCCCCCCCCGCGCGCGCGCGCGCTTAAAAAATACTAAATATTGTGTAGTTTTTTTATGATTACTTTAGGGGGATTCATGAATGGTGATGTGTAGACTGACATAGACTGGATTACATGTCTAATTAAGGTTGCTCTACTAGCTTGAGATATTAATTTATAGGACCAAGTATTATGTTTGTTCTAGATATTGGAGATTAACTCTGTGAATTGATTTAATTTATATTTACCTTTGTTGAGGAAACAACCTAAGTATTTTATGGGAAGAAGCTTATAAGTCAACCCCATGTTTTTAGCTATAGTTGTCTTCTTAGAAGAACTAACTTTATTATCAACATAGAAAGAACTCTTGGTGTAATTAAATTTTTGGCCAGAGGTTTGTTCATACTTTGATAATCTTTATTATTGGTTTGAGATTGTGACTACTTTCATTGGTGAACATGATTAGATCATCCGCAAAGCCTAAATGAGATATAAGTTGACTATTTTTAGGATGAGAGAAAAGAGTATCCTTTTTCATTAAGAATAATTTGTCTATTTATCAACTCAAAGCTTCAGCTGGTATGATGAATAGACTTGGAGATATTGGATATCCTTGTCTTAAACCTCTAGAGGAATTAAAGAATCCTTTATTTGGACCATTTAGAATCAATGAGTACCAATTGTTGGATATTAATCTCCATACAATGTCAATAAAATGCTCATTGAAACCAAATTTCTCGAGGACTTCACATAAGAAAGGCTAATAAATATTGTCATGTGCTTTTTCCATGTCTAGTTTGATGATTACATTGTTGCCATGAGCTTTTTATTAATATATTGGACCATCTCTTGTGCTAGAAGTATGTTATCTTGTATGGTTCTACTTTTAACAATTCCACTTTAGTTTTGGGAGATTATAAGAGGAAGAATGGTTGATATTCTTTCATTAAGGATTTTAGTTATAATCTTGTTAGAAAAATCACATAAGCTTATTGGTCTAAATTGGGAACAATAATTGGGATTAATTACCTTAGGGATTAGAGCTATAGAGGTTGAAGTCCATATTTTAGGAAAATCTGCTCCAATAAAAAATGAATGGATTTCTTTGATCAGTTCTGGTTTGATAATTTCCCCAAACTGGATATAAAAACACCCGCTTTACATGGTAATGGATAAAAAGTAGTAAAGTTAGCATAGACACACATGGTGGGAGGGAATGTTTATCTGTTTCCAGCATATGGGTGTGCTGTTGAGATTATCCCACTACTTGACTTATGGATACTGTAATGGAGATATTTAAAAAAGTTAACTCCGTCAAATAACAGAGTTAAATATGTTGTTATAATTATTTAGACTGACAAGAATACTTAGGCCGACCCTATTGGTATTTGATCTGATCTCGTTGTTACATGAGTCGATTTCATTATTACATGGTAGATAATGAGTTTAGGTGTCATCTTTTGATTGGTTTAGGAATCGTACTATATTAATGTATAACAAAATCCCCCAAGACTTTTTTCACAATTGAATATAATAAATTGAGTGAGTGAAGTGTTAATTGACATGTCATTGACTCGTGTACTGGTCAAACTATGAGGTTCATCTCGACTGGGGAAAGCATCATCTCGGCTTCAGATGAGAAGAATGACTTGTAAAGATCATATAACTTTGGTTGGGGATTTTTAATGTCAAACATCCGTGTCAGCATTAGTTTCATAATTACGCGTGTGCCTGGGGCAGTGTGCGCTCTATTCCCAAGAGCCACTTTTCTTTTTCTAGGCATAACATCATCTATATTTAATAAGGCTAATGATTACCACCTAAAAAGTATAAAATCATGGTTTTCAAATCATTTTCATTTTCTTCAAACTTTTGGCTTCTTCGAGAGCTTTATAGGGAGAGAATTTTACTTCCCGCCTCTAACGTTCATATTTTTCGCTAAACCTTCTCTTATTTCTAAATTTTTTGACGGGATTTTACTACACAGGCTATTCTTCCAATGGAGGTCATACCTTTATGGCACTAGAAGCATAAGAATCTCTGTTATTCTTGAGCATTTTAGGGTTCCAGGTATGCAACTTTCATTTCTATAACTTACATAAGGTTATCACCTGAAATTCCTTTTATTTTCCACTGCGTCGATTATTTTTTGTCGAGTTGAAATTTGATGGTGTTTGATTGGAGATTCATTAATATTAGGTGTCCATTGAGTTGGATGGCCTAGGGTTTTGGTGTTTTAGGAATTTTTAGCTTTTTAGGGGTTCTCATCTTTTTCTCCCAATTTTTTTCCCCGTTTAAGAGTTAGCCTTCAAAACCCATAGTTTCCTTCTACAAATTATGAGTCGTGGGTCCAGAGATGGCTACATCCTTTAATAGAGTTGGAGAATTCTTGTCCTGGTAGTATTGCCACAATGTTTTCAAATCCTCTCTAGGTCGTTTGTCTTGAGGACGAGCCTGGTCATCCAAGATATACTCATTGGGTAGCTTCTTTTGCTGGTTCTATGCCACAACCCCCAGTTATAGAGCATTGTTACCCTAAGTTCATAGTATCTGCAGACATTTTTTAAGTGGAACACCCCAAAGATGGTGAGAAATTCATAAACACGTTCGATATATCCATTATTGATTTGGATGCTTCATCGAAAAGAGTTATCCCTGAGAAGCATATGGCTTATACCTCTCCTATAGTTGTACCTCTCATTGAGGAGAGCATATATAGGAGCTTTGATTCTTAGGAAGCGACCAATATAAATGTTTGAAATCATGGCTATGACATCACCGTGGATAAAATGGAAGAACTTAAAGATAAATATGAGATCGCTTTTAGCATCTCATTGATACTTCCTGATTCTGATGAGAGAGTCTATGACCGGCTTAACACTGATGATACATGGTTTCCCATTTGGGCTCTCCAAGTTGGAGTCCCTCTGTTTCTTCACCCTATTATACGGTCTATATTATGGGGTTATGGGATGGCTTTAACCAACCTTCCACTAAATTTTTATAGGTAAATTCTAGAATCGATGGTCTATCGAAAAACTCACACTTATTTCGACCTTAGTGGGGAGATCTTCCGATTTGTGTATGGCGTAAAATATAATGAGAACTACTACTTTTCCCCATAAAAGTTTGACTTAAAAAAAGTGCAAGTTGTTCACACAAATAATCATAACTGGAAGAATCGATTTCTATACCTGAAGGGTGACTGGGAGTTTTATTCAAGTGAGAAGATTTGATCTTGTATCGTTCCTCGCGATTGGTGTGGACTGTATAGTATTGGTATACATTTATCCATTATTCTTTATAGTTTTCTTTAACTTATTATATGTTGACACTTTGTTCTTGTTTGTCCTTTTTGTAGAGAAAAGAGTTCCCAAGTTGCCAGAAGCTTTGAGACGATTGGTATTTAAGAAGTTTTTCTTATTAAAAAAATGTTTATAGACCTTGGGTATTATATTCCTCTTGGAGGTGTTCGTCATCAAGCATAACAGGATACCCAGGTGGTTGAAGGTAATATTTCCACCGATAAGGGAGGGAGAGTTGGGCAGTTGGTCTAAGAAGGTATAAGGCTTTTTACTTCTATTATCTCATTTTTAGCTTATCATTTTGATTTTGCTAAATGATGTGCTAGGGCACAACTTCCATTCCTAATTCTTCACAATTTTGTGTTGAGACTTCTTAAGGTACGGCTCTGTTGCCAAATAATCAAGCTTTCTTGCTAGTCCTCGCATGAAAAAGATTGAGACATAGGGTAAGATAAAAGACAATGATAGCACCAAGAGGCTGGTCAAGGCTAAGCTTAGAACAAAAAAAAACTAATGTTGAATCCCAAAATAGATCTGAGGCTAAAGTTCAAAAGCAATTTGATACCACTGCCAAGGTTAAAGGCAAGGGAAAGGTTATTTCCATGGATGTTCGTACTCCTACTAGTGTAAAAAGGCCTTTGGAATGTGTAGATATTGAGGGAAAACTTGCTCGGAGGTTGTTAAAAATGTGAAGACTTATAGCCATTACCTATGAGGATCAAAGGGATTCCAATGAAGCACTTTTGGGAGAATTGGATGATCAGAAGAAGTATAATGAGCTGGAGGAAAGGGACAATCAACTTGTTATGACCTTATTTATTCAAGGTTATGATGAGTTGAAAAAGAAGATCATGAAGCATTATCCTGACATATTGGAGGTGGTCAGCAAGTGGGAGGGAGACGATGAGGAGGCTACAATTATGGCCGCTGAAATACTGATGGAGGTAGACAAGCCTATTACCGAGGGTGAGGAAATCGGTCCAACCGATGAGGCTATTCGCAACACTAATAGGACTTACGTTGCTGTTGTCAACATTACTCAAGTCACCCATGAGGTTGAAGATTTTCCTGTTGCTTGATCTACATTTCTGTGAAGCTTTTTGAGTAATATTTATTTATTATAAACACTTATTTATAATGATTATCCGACTCTTTTGCTTATGAACATGTTCTATTAGACATTAAATTGTTTAAACTTCATATCTGCATGCTTGTTGTCTGCTTTATTTTACTCGACTATTCTATTTAGCCCCCACCTGTAAATAAATATTAGTGCAAAAACATTTTTGACAAATAAATGTGGTTGAATTTTATTGACCTACTAGTTAGTTCTAGTCTTAGGATCTCATGGTGG
Source organism: Sambucus nigra (assembly GCA_949130495.1). Taxonomy (NCBI): domain Eukaryota; kingdom Viridiplantae; phylum Streptophyta; class Magnoliopsida; order Dipsacales; family Adoxaceae; genus Sambucus; species Sambucus nigra. The sequence goes on from OX422208.1 coordinate 249,391,410, forward strand.
GATTTTATCCGTTGTCATGTCGAATTACTAACTGTTAATGTTGAGATAGGTGTGTTATTAGTTTATTATTATGATCATGTGGTCAAATCTTACCGACCTAATCTGTCTTATTACCTACTAGTTTTGGACGAACCCGAGCGTCCTGACTTAGGATATATCATTGCTTATTCTAGATTACCGATTCTATGGACGGATCTTTTCGTCCAGACCATGTACCAGCATTGGTTTCCAGAGTTTACCAAATGCACTAGGATATATCCTTGCTTTAGTTAGTTATAGTTGGATCTTGTAGACTATATGACTGCGCTAGAGTTCCTAAATTTGGCTGAATGTATTAGGATTTATCCCCGCGTTAGTCATCTATGTAAATGCACTTGGTTTCTCGATTTTAGCTATACTTCTTAATCGTTACCTATCTGTAAGGACACAAATTTCCAATTGAGTCCTTTGTAGTTTTGGCTCAATTCCGGACAAAAATATTTGAGTCATAGGATAGAGTTATTGACCATCCTTCAAGCCTATGATATTCTAAAGTTGAAGACGTAGCGGCCAAGTTCATAAAGATTCATCAAATGCCGTGTTTGTAGTGCCATGTTTATACATCATCAACATGTTTCCATTGCTCTTAAGGTATGAATGCATTTGAATATATATATATATAGGAGCTTGGAATAATTTTTCATTGGGTGAATTTTATTTTAAACTGCTGTTTATTTTTCAGATGTTTTATTAAAACTTTAAAATAAAGTATATAAAGTTTCTGGGCTAAAACTCAAATTTTCAGCTTTCTGGAAGTTCATTTGAAGTTGTCGTTCAAACGAGAATGTCGTTCGAATGAGGTATGCCAACGAGTTCCCCTATTGGCCACTGGAATATTGTTCGAATTGTCGTTCGAACGAGATGGCTGTTCGAACAAGAATTCCAACGAGATTTCTAACGAGTTCAACTTTTAATACACTGGAACTTCGTTAGAAGTCCCATTCGAACGAGTCTTCATTCGAACGAAAATCTCATTCGAACGAGATTTGGAGGGAACAGTTTATTTGGCAGTTTGAGCACTTTTCTCCCTGTTTCCCACTTCTTTTCCCACTAACTTTTTACCTGAATAAATAAGTACGGGAACCAAGTTTTTTGACTTAACTTTTCATACTATTCCAACTCCTAGAGCGATTTTTTGAGTGTTCATCTTTCCAAAGAAAGTTCATGGTTTAAGTGTATATTTTTCATAGAAAAATTTATGAAACACTTTTGTTTTACACCCATAGTTTGTTTATCCAAGTTCCTTTATATATATACATTGCTTGGAATTTTAACACCAGTTTACTCTACCTATTGAAGAGTTCGTTTGGGTTTTCTTCTAAATCACTCAAAGAATAAAAAGTTTGTTTTGCTATGGAATTCTCACATGGTGAAAGGCACCATGTGTGGTTGACGGTGTACCTATGTCTCATTGGTGATTCCAACATTTCGGTGGAGATCCGGGGTTGTCAACTAGGCGTAGTTGTTTACAAGAATATGCGCCAAGGCTTGAAAGGGGTCGAGTCGAGGAAGTCATCTGTCTTGTAAATGTAAAACCATACTTAGTGGACTTAAGGCTAGGGCCATCTGAGGTTTTTTTCCGTTGTGGGTTTTTCCTCGTACATCGCGGCGTAGTGATTTATTGTTTATTTTATCTTTTGCAAAACTCACCTAGAACGCATGCTTAGGTAAAAAGATAAAATTTGGTTTAATCACTACTCATCTTTAATTTGGTGCTACATAATTAATTGGGTAAATATTAATTTAATTCAAGTCATCACTTAATTTGATAAAATTGATTTGGCCTAAATTGGTAATATTGAAAATATGACTTAGGCAAATTTCTAAGACTTGGATTGAATTAATTATGTTTAAGTGAAATTTAAATTGTGTGCGTGTTTAATCTAATTTCACTTTGTTTAATTTTAATTTCGAAGAAGTTAAAATTTGTTGTTCAATTGAACCATTTTTCGCTTTCGCTTCTCATAAAAGGAAATTACTCTTTTTGAAGTAAAAAGGTTTTAAAATTGGGGGGACTATACGCATTTTTAAATTCGAATCAGAGCCAAAACGATAAATTACATCGTTAAGATCCTTTAAATATTTTTTTAGCTAAAATGGATTTTTCTCCATTTTTTAAATTTCCTATTTTTGATGGTTCTAACTACGCGTATTGGAAAGCGCGAATGAAATCGACACTAAAATCTATCGACGAGATAGTTTGGTTATCGGTTGTTAATGGGTGGTCCCCACCAACACATTTAGTAGATAATGAACGTGTTCCCAAACCGGCCGATAGATGGAGTGAAAATGAATTTAAACTTTCAAATTTTAATTCACGTGATTTAAATGCCTTGTTTAGCGCGGTCACACCGGATGAATTCCATCACATTATGATGTGTGAAACCGCTAAAGAAGCTTGGGACATTTTACAACTCACTCATGAAGGTACAAGTGTCGTAAAAGCTTCGAAACTCCAAAACCTCACCACTCAATTTGAAACCATCAAAATGAACGAAAAAGAAACTTTTGATGAATTTTATGCTAGACTTTTTGATATTGTTAATTCATCTTTTAATTTGGGAGAGAAAATACCCGACAACCGAGTAGTAAAGAAAATTTTAAGGTCCCTTCCCGATAGATTTATTCCAAAAGTGACCGTTTAAATTCTTTACGAACTTTAGCCTCTACGAAATTAAAAGAGCCTGTAGGTGATTTGAAAACATACGAACTGGACATGTTTCCCTTTAAAACTGAAAAGAAAATAGAAAAGGGCGTTTCTTTAAAAGCCCGAAAAGATGAAAAATAAGTCGTAGAGAGTGAAAGTGATTGTGACTCGAAAAATATGGCTATGTTTGCTAGAAAGTTTCGAAATTTTTTTAAATTTAACAAAGATAAAGTTAAAAATGATTTTAAGAAATTTGAAAAATCTAGGCATGACAAAGCCGAGAAGATCTCTAAAACTATTAATGAAAGATTAAATATGGACGAGTCAAATAGGTGTTTTGGTTGTGAAGGGTATGGCCATAGGGCAAAAGAGTGTCCCACTAAACTAAGGAGGGAGGGTAAGCAACCAATTTCTTTTAATGCAACCCTTAGTGATAGTGATAATGAAGATGAACCCGATTCCCCCACTAAGCCCAACTTTGTGGCTTTTATGGCTAGTCATGTGGGCACCGATAATGAATCTTCCCATGAAGATATTGAAACACATGACACTTCCGTGGTCAGAGTTTATGATTCCCTTGTTTTTGATGGTAGTGAGAGTGAAAATGAAGAAGAGGTTGATGTGAGTGAACTTCAAAATACTTTTTAAGAACTTTATGAAGAATCTATTAAATTAAAAAGAGCTAATTTAAAGTTAGAAGAGAGTTTAAGAGAGCGTTTCAAGGTCGTTGATGATAGTGCGTTAGTTGAAGACCTTAGGACACGAGAGAGAACTCTTCGAGAGAAGCTTGAATATGTAGAAGGCGAGAGAGATAGTCCTAGAGGTTTAATGGAATCCTTAAAAAAGGAGCTTCTTGAGTTTGAAGAGAGAAATGCTTTATTAGAGTTTAATATTTTAGAATTAAAAATAAATTAAAAGACTCTAGAAAAGTCAAATTTGATTTGGAGTGTAGGTCCGAAAAACTAGATAAAATCTTAGGCACGGTCCAAATAAAAAATGACACTTGTGGTTTAGGCTTCGATACTTATAATGAACCTACTGATAAAGCCAAATCCAATGTATTAGGAGAATCACTTAGGAAAGCTTTTAGAGATCATTCCTTTGGTGAGTCTTTTCCCCGAGTTTTTAAGTGCTCACATTGTGGTCGAAAAGGTCATCTTAAGAATTTTTTGTTTTGACCTTAAACGAGTTCCTAGAAAATCCAAATGTAAGGTAACCGAGGTAGCCAAGATTCCTACACCCCTAGATCGTCATTCATCATTAGTTTATGTTAGGAGATCCGACTTGGTAGCTTTATAAGATAGGGTTTTTGATTCTCATTTACTTTCACATGAAATCTCCCTTGCTAAATTTAAAGGTTGAATGTGTTAGTTTTATTTGCATACTCTAGCTTTTTGTGCTTCATATTATATATCGTTGCTAGGTGTATGCATGTTGAGTCATTTTCTAGTCATTGCTTTATTTCATATCTAATGCTAGAAATCATGACTTGTTTATCTTTTGTATTCTATTTCTTTCATTTTAGTTTGCTTTAAATGGAAAAATACAAAAATATTTTTGTTTATCATTTGGGTTTTTATCTCTTGGAAATTTAAGCTTAATGAAAAATTCAAATGATTTTAGTTTGTCTTTTGAGTTATATTTTTATTTTTGGTTAAAAATTTCAAAAAACTTAAGAGATTTTTTTATGTGTATCTTAGTTTGAGACACACTTTATGTGGCATACACGTGTGTTAGAATCCCATCTTTTACGCTTCCATGTGGCTAGAACTTTTGGTTTAGATTTTCAATCCTTATTATGTTCTTTACCATGCTTATATGGAGTAGTTGGATCTTGTGTTGATTTAATGGATTATTTTTTTATATGCCTCTATTCACACATGCTCGAGCTCTTTTGAAATTTAATCGTCACATGTTATATTTGCGCTTTGTGAAGTGTTCTCCTACTAATCTTGTCATCTACATATTTGTGACCTAGGAGGACTAGTGCATGTCAAAATTCGTTGCACGTGAGATTTGTGAGAAACAAAAATGTGATAAATATAAAAGTGCACGGGGAAGGGCTCTGAAAGGAATTATTATCCTTTGCGAATAGTAAGCCACCATTTGTTTGGACCTAAAAGAAATACGTGGTCCAAGGCCTAAAAATAGAAAATATGGCATTAAAAAGAAAAATAATTGCCAAGGCCTATGTTTAATTGATATAATCATTCAAATAATATATGCTTATTGAGGGAGATTGGATGGTATATCAACGGTTTGCATAATGTCCGTTTATCCTAGTTGCGCTTTCAATGTCAGGACTCTATTAGTTTGTAGAATCATCAACATGCTAGGCTTGTATGTATTGTGTTTGTTTGTTCATTCAGTTCAATCTATATTGTCATATGAGGTTATATTCAATTGTGATGAAGTTTGTAATCAATTGAGAACTCCGCGAACATGTTTTAAGTGATTGGGTCTAAATTTAATCGTTACTAGTTCACACCCCAACAAATCCGTATCCATATGACACATTTTTGCCATACGAGTGTGAAAAGCTTATCTTATTTTGTGTCATTTGTGAGTTTATATCTATATATATATGCATTTGCATATTTGGTATATCTAGAGTATGTATATATATATGATATTTTATTTGGTCTTTGCCTTGCTTTCTAGTCCTTCTATGCTTTAATTCATAATTGATATCTAACTTGTTGCATTCTTTGTTGATATCACATGCTTAATACTTTATGTATCATATTGGTATCATTTTCTTTCATCCTAGTTGGTATCCGTTTTTATTTGTTGGATTAGTTATGAATTTGTTGTCTATGTGCTTTAATGTTCTCATCACTTTATGCACTAATGCGTGTTTAGCTTGTTATCCCATTCTATTTATCCCTTGTTTAGTTTAAGGGTTGTATTTTCTTTAATTGGGGAAGATAAGTTAATGTTTTGATTATTTAGCCTTTGTCTATTCCTGAACAAAAAGGGGGAGAATGATAGGGGGAGAAATGGTATCTAATCCTATTGTTATCGTATCTTAGTTTGGGAGATTTAACTTAGGGGGAGAGCGCTATCTTCTTAGGTCATTTGTTTGATAAAGTGGAGAATTAATTTAGGGGGAGCAAAAAATTTAATTGCATTTAATATTTTAATATACCCTATGCATTTGATAGTTTGCTTAAGTGTGCAGGAATTCTTCTAAATGACAACGTTCATCATCGGGCAAAGATATTGATCCTTTGGGTTGTTTGAGTCAAGCATTGTATTTTTATTTTGGGTGGGACATTTTTTTAGTTCTAGTAGAGCTTGACGGCCCTTTAGGATTTTTGTTGGTTTTTGTCCCGGAATAGCCAAAGGGGGAGATTTCTAAGGACACAAATTTTCAATTGAGTCCTTTGTAGTTTTGGCTCAATTCCGGACAAAAACTTTGAGTCATAGGATAAAGTTATTGACCATCCTTCAAGCCTATGACATTCTAAAGTTGAAGATGTAGCGGCCAAGTTCGTAAATCTTCATCAAATGCCGTGTTTGTAGTGCTTCGTTTCTACATCATTAACATGGTTCCATTGCTCCTAAGGTATGAATGCATTTGAATATATATATAGGAGCTTGGAATAATTTTTCATTGGGTGAATTTTATTTTAAACTGCTGTTTATTTTTCAGAAAGTTTTTATTAAAACTTTAAAATAAAGTATATAAAGTTTCTGGGCTAAAACTCAATTTTTCAGCTTTCTGGAAGTTCGTTCGAACGAGAATGTCGTTCGAACGAGGTCTGCCAACGAGTTCCCCTATTGGCCACTAGAACATCGTTCGAATTGTCGTTCTAACGAGATGGCTGTTCGAACGAGAATTTCAATGAGATTTCAAACGAGTTCAACTTTTAATACACTGGAACTTCATTAGAAGGCTCGTTCGAACGAGACTTCATTCGAACGAAAATCTCGTTCGAACGAGATTTGGCGGGAACAGTTTATTTGGCAGTTTGAGCAGTTTTCTCCTTGCTTTCCACTTCTTTTCCCACTAACTTTTTACCTAAATAACTAAGTGCGGGAACCAAGTTTTTTAACTTAACTTTTCATACTATTCCAACTCCTAGAGAGAGTTTTTGAGTGTTCATCTTTCCAAAGAAACGTTCATGGGTTAAGTGTATATTTTTCATAGAAAAATTCATAAAACACTTATGTTTTACACCCATAGTTTGTTTATTCAAGTTCCTTTATATATATACATTGCTTGGAGTTTTGTCACCGGTTTCCTCTACCTATTTAAGAGTTCGTTTGGGTTTTCTTCTAAATCCCTCAAAGAATAAAAAGTTTGTTTTGCTGCGGCATTCTCACATGGTGAAAGGCACCATGTGTGGTTGACGGTGTACCTATGTCTCATTGGTGATTCCAAGATTTTGGTGGAGCTCCGAGGTTGTCGACTAGGTGGAGGTGTTTACAAGAAGACACGCCAAAGCTTGAAAGGGGCCGAGTTGAGGAAGTAAGTCATCTGTCTTGTAATTGTAAAACCATACTTAGTGGACTTAAGGCTAAGGCCGTCCGAGGTTTTTTCCCGTTATGGGTTTTTCCTCGTACATCGCGGCGTAGTGATTTATTGTTTATTTTATCTTTTGCAAAACTCACCTAGAACGCATGCTTAGGTAAAAAGATAAAATTTGGTTTAATCACTACTCATCTTTAATTTGGTGCTACATAATTAATTGGGTAAATGTTAATTTAATTCAAGTCATCACTTAATTTGATAAAATTGATTTGGCCTAAATTGGTAATATTGAAAATACGACTTATGCAAATTTCTTGGACTTGGATTGAATTAATTGTGTTTAAGTGAAATTTAAATTGTGTGTGTGTTTAATCTAATTTCACTTTGTTTAATTTTAATTTCGAAGAAGTTAAAATTTGTTGTTCAATTGAACCATCTTTTGCTTCCGCAGCACATTAAAGGAAATTACTCTTTTTGAAGTAAAAAGGTTTTAAAATTGGGGGGCCTATACGCATTTTCACTATCTAAGATGAGGCCGTTCATGAAGTGTTTCTTAATTAGTTATTTATGTGTTCGATTTTGCGATGCCTTATATCTGAGCTTCTTACACCTTTCTTACGCCGACGAGCTAGGAAGGGAACAGTGAAGAAAACTTGAAATGAAATCATACGTAAAGAAATAGTCTTGTATTCTCATTGATTATTAAATACTGATTACAAAATGGATACAAACTATTTACATGATTGATTTCTTGCTCTTTTGGGCTTATAATCACTTCCGATAGTATTTCCTTAGATGTTCTGCATTCTATGTGTTCTTAAATTATTCACCTTTTAAGGTATCGACTCTGTAAGTTCCAGGTTGCATGACTACATATATTTTGTCCGAGCCATGCCAATTCAGTTCCAGCTTATTCCCTTTTTAGATGACCTTTTTCATCACATAACCTCTTTCCTTTAAAATGCTCGACTTTATCCTTTTATGATAAAATCGAGCAGTCTTTAGTTGATAGGTTGTGACCGAAGTGCTGCATTGACTTCCTCTACCAGTATTGATAGAGTCTTCTCATTAGGTCTCTATTAGGAGAGTAAAAGTTTACTACTCTATGGATGGGTAAGCCGACCTTTGTAGGAATAACCTCCTTCGTGCCAAATGCTAACATGATGTGAGTTTCTCCCGCACAGTTCTCGATGCTATTATGTATTCCCAAAGTATGTTGTACAACTTATTGATCCAATAACTCTTGGCATAATCCAATCTTATTTTCATTCCATCCAATAGGGTTCTCTTTACAAATTATGTCTGCCCGTCGCACAAAGGAGGAGCTTGTGCAAAGTGTAGCTTCTTGGTCCCTGATTGAATACAATAATTTTCAAATTTATCATTATCTAATTACGTGCCATGGTTGGTGATGAAAGCGTAAGGCATCCCATATCTGTAGATGATATTTTTCCAAATGAAGTGGAAGACCTTTTTATATGGCATTTTGAATAATGGCTCAGTATCTACTCACTTAGTGAAATAATTGACTGTTACAACTAGGTATTTAATTTTGTTCATTGTCTTCGGTAGTGGGCCAACCAAATCAATTCCCCACATTGTAAAAGGCACAGGGGAATTGATTAGTGTTAGTGAAGCTCTAGGCCTCTTATGTACTACGAGGTACCTTTGGCATTTATCACATTTTTTCATAACTAGTACAGTCCTCCCTTATAGTGGTTCAATAAAAACCTTTTGCGGAGACCCATTTTACCAATGATTTGCCTATCGAATGGGCTCTACACAATCCCTTATGTACTTCCTTTATTTGATCATTGGCCTTAGTAGGATGAACACATCTGAGTAGAAATATAATAAATTCTCTCCTGAATATAATTCCTCATTCAAGCACATAGGTTATTGCATTCTTGGAGAGACTACTTGATTCTTTTGGATATACTGGTATGGTAAAACTTTCCAAGTATACGCGGATGGGGTCCATTTAATATGGTCTCACATTTAACTCCATAAAAAGTACGTGTTCTTCTTCTGTGCTGCATTGTGACAACATTTCCATGAGGAATGTTCTCCTGAGTTCGTCTCTTGTTGCTGATGCCAGAAGAACAAGTGAGCATTCTTAAGTATTTTCAGCCCTTGGTACTTGATATGACCAAGTGTGACCTCATCGTAGGACGAGGGACCTTATCATCCACAGCTGAGTTCCCAAAGGATCCCATTTAGGTCATACCCAAGACTTGTCCAGATTAGGATCGACCTCGTCATCCATAACCTCGACCATATTGTGGGTCGAGACCTCATAGGAGCATTTCATTAACAAGGACGTATCGCCCTCTACTCCAGCCGACACCCGATAATGGTTTGCATAGAACGTCTTGGCTTAACGCCTTCGGCCAAGACCACACTTGTCACTTGCCAGTATGAAATCCTGCACTGCATCAGCAGTCTCATACTCACATTAGTGTCCTCGTTCTCGGCCAGGCCGAGACCTCTCCAGACAACATCTATAGTACAAGCAATACAAGGTTCCAAGATGGCATGTCCCACATGGATAAGTCTATTACAACCATATCATTCTCTCACGTGAGGGAATATTGCGTCATAATTAGTTACATGTGTGAAGGACGGGTGTCAACTAGCTGTTGGGAGCCTCCTCATACACATGCTGATTACAGGCTTAGGGGTACATTATAACCCCAAAGCACTATAAATACACTTCATCTTCTACATTGTAAAGGGATGGATAATTAACAATCCTAGCAGAACTCTGTCAAATTGTTTAGTGAAAGAGAAAGGCTTGAGTGTTGTATTCACATGCCATTAGCGCCATTGTTATAGTGAAAGCTACCATCCACATTACATAGTGGACGTAAGCTCCGACTGAACCACTTAAATTTTGGTGCTCATCCTCCTTGTCTCATCTCTCTCTTTACTATTATATTACTTACTTTATGCCATTGTTGTATTGGTATAAGCTCACTTATCAGTTTGATATATTGATACCAATTATAGTATTATTATTCTAGATCCATCTGTGGGAATGGGATGACCATTCTCTTCACTTTTTTTTTGCATCTACTCTACCTAGTGGTGTATAAAAAAACCGTTCATTTATCGGTTAACCAAAACCGTTAAAAAATCAAACCAAAACCAAACCGACGATGAAAAACTTATGGTGTGCGTTCCATCAAGACCATGGGCACCTGATCGATAAATGATTGCTCTGAAGGATCAAATTGAGAAAATAAGGATAACTCAAAGTTTGCTAATCCAAAAAATAACTCGAACGACTGTGATGAAGATGACCCTAATCTCCATCTCAAGTTTGCTAATCCAAAGGGTCCGCTCAACATGATCTCGCATGAGGTTAAGATGATCTGTGGGGGACTTTCTAGAGAAAGAAAGGATATTGTAGATTGAAAAGCGCATGTTGCTGAGGCTAAAGCTCTTTCACCAAAATCGAAGATTGTCAACTCAGCTACAGTAGAGCTTGTAAAAAGTAGGAGAGCTAAAGTTGATATCAATGCCTTAGTTGTTGGTTTATCATGGTTGAATTTTATAGGAATTTTGGGCCCATATGATGACCCTTTGGTCATCACTACTATAGTACATGGCTATGAGGTACTGAGGATTTTGGTGGACGATGGAAGTTTGATAGATGTTATGTTTTGGGACTAATACAATGGTTTGGGTCTGAGAAAAAAATGGTTGATTCCCTATCACCAACCACTCATCGGCTTTAGTGGTGAGAAGGTGAAGCCTCTAGGTATATATGAAATGGAAGTAAGAGTGGGAAGTAGTTGGCCAAAATTCCTTACAAATAAGATCAACTTCTTCATCATGGATGAAAACATCTACTCGACCTATAATATAATTCTCGGAAGGCTAGCCCTCAAGGAATTTGAGGCCGTTCCCTCAATTGTCCAATAAATGATAAAATTCCAGACTCCATATGGGGTAGGGGAAGTTCAAGGGGACCAAGTTGAGGCACGTGAATTCTACTTCAACTCGATTGAGGATAGGAAAGCATACAAGAGGGTCATTATGACCTACAACATCGATATCTTGGATCCAAGAGATGAAAAGAATCAAAAGAAGGGAGAGGCCACTGAGGAGGTAGAATCCATCGTCCTCAATGAGAACGAGCTAAAAAAAACCATCCAAATCGGCAAAGCCCTAAAGAAAGAGGCCAAAGAAGAATTGCTCAAGCTATTACAAAAGAGATAGAGTATCTTTGCTTGAAGCCATCAAGATATGCCGGGCATTCATCCGAAGGTCCTTTTCCACAAGATCAATGTGGATGAGGATGCAAGGCCGATTAGGTAGAGAAAGATAGTCTACTCCCGAAAAAAGTATTACATCATCTGGGAAGAGGTGAAGAATTAAAAAAAGGCATAATTTGTCAGGGAGGTTATTTACCCTGAGTGGTTGTCCAATGCTGTCATCATCCCCAAAGCTAATGACAAATGGAGGATGTGTGTTGATTTTACAGATATGAATAAAACCGTCCCTAAAGATAGATTCCCATTGCCAAGGATAGAACAGATGGTTGACGTTAATGTCGTCCATGAATCAATGAGCTTTATGGATGCTTACTCAGGCTATAATCAGATATTCATGGATATGATCGATGTAGAGATTTTTTTTTCATAACTGATAAGGGGACCTATTTCTACAAGATCACCCCCTTCAGATTAAAAAATATCGGGTCTACCTACAAACGATTGGTCAACAAGATGTTCGATGAACAGATTGGGAAGATAATGGATCTATATGTCGACGACATGTTGACAAAAAACCTGAAGGCTGACACTCATGTGGCCGATGCGCACTTTTGACACGATGGATGAGTATAAGATGAAGCTCAACCCTGCAAAGTGTGTCTTCGGGGTTGGAGTAAGCAAGTTCTTAGTTTTCATTGTGAATTAAAGGGGGATTGAAGCCAACTTCAAAAAGATCAAAGCTTTGCTAGAGATGAAGAATACCACAATAATAAAGGATGTGCAGAGACTAACTGGATGGGTGATCGCATTAACTAGGTTTGTGTCTAGTGCTACCGATAAATGCCTTCCTTTATTTAAACCATTGAGAAAAGATTTTGAATGGAACGATGAGTATGATAAGGCCTTCTAAGATTTGAAGTCTATCTTGTCTCTCCACTCTTGTTGTCAAGACCAGTCCAGGGAAAGAGGTTGTATGCTAATTTAAAAGTGATAGATTCAGCCATTAGCGCCATTATTGTCAGAGAAGATGATGGAATTCAGAGGCCCGTATACTTCAACAACAAGGCCCTCAAAGGGGTCAAGCAAAGATACCCTAAAATGGAGGAGATGGACTATGCTATAATCCATGCCTCAAGGAAGATGAAGCCATATTTCCAGGCACATACCATTGTGGTCTTCACAGGCTCACCTCTCAAACAGGTCATTCACAAGCCTTAAAAGTCAAGAAGATTGATGGCCTGGGAAATTGAATTGTGGGAGTTTGACATCATTTACCATCCAAGAATAGTTATTAAGGGGAAGGCCCAGGCTGATTTCATAGCCGAGTTCACCTGGTACAAGGCTGATACTGAAGAGATTGAAGCGAAAGCTTATGAGAAGGAGAGTAGGGTGTGTCTCCCATCGACCGAGGCCGAGACGAGTTCAATAAGGAATAATGTGTCTAAAAACGAAGAAGAGTAGTACCTTTTTAAGAATGTAACCTTAAGAGAGGGTAATTTTTCTCAAAAAGGTACTTTTTGGAGCCTATTTATTGATGGATCTTCATGTGAGAACAAAAGTGGGTCCGGATTAATTATGTCGACTCTAGACAAGATCGATATTGAATATGTATTAAGGTTAAACTTTAAAGCCTCCAATAATGAATCAGAATATGAATCCTTCTTTGCAGGTCTTTCCCTCGCCCGGACACTAAATGTAGGCCAACTCATTGTCCATAGTGATTCTAGGTTGGTTGTGAACTAAATTTTGGGGGTATATGAGACCAAGGATGGCATAATGGCCAAATACTTAAGAAGGGTGAAGACGACACTGAACCATTTTAGTGAAATGAAATTAAAGAGGATACTCTAGCTAGACAATGGCCAAGACGATTCTCTGGCAAGGTTAGATTCAGCCACCAGAATTAAAATTAGAAGAATGGTCCTAGTAGAGATCCTACATCGACTGAAAATTGAGGGAGAAGAAAATACTGTGGAATTTTGCTTCAACTTGAATATGGGAGCCTTGACACGACTCAGAATGTGTCTCTAAAGTGTGTACTCTCTAGGATCAAGTGCAAGCCTGTCGTTCAAGTAATAATCCGACAAGTCGGGTATCGATCCTCAGGGAAAAAGGACAACGGAGTTGTGACGACGGGATAAGACGGAGGAATCCTAACGATGACTCTAAAAAGAAAGGAAAAGATTTGATTTTGGTTTTTGGGATTGATTACACTAAATGCAATTATGAAACTATGATAAAATATGCAACTAACTAAATTATCTAAATGAAGAATGAAGAATTAAATTGAAATTGCTAAACTTAAATGATGAGAAAATAGGATGGGAATACAATCCCCCAATCCTAGTGTAATGCAGTGACAACGTTGATCATAAATTTATCCGATTAATTCAAACCCGGAATTTAGTACTCCCAAGCATTATGTATACGAGGTTCAAGCCCGCGTCATACCTAATCTGAGGATGAGTAAATTGGTATCGCCGTGATTACACTCAAATTGTACTCTAAATCATCACAAGTACCCATAGGCAAACGAGATATAAAGATCTACAATTCTTATGAAATTACGCGATACGATCAAAATTAATCATTAAATTTAGCGGATCGACGTTATACACATGCACTAACACATCAGGTTGGGTTCATGCATCCCAACCTTAAAAAAAACCTAGCCGGACATGTTACTTTGACTAATGCATGAAATAATGACGTTGCATGTGTATGAATTCATGATAAAACTAAATCTAAACATGTAAATACGTATTATGAATGCGAAAACAAGTTGAATCTAATGGGAAAACAAAGCATGCAAGAACAATAGTAAGAAACAAGAATCTTGAATTAAAACTTGCAAAAACAAACCCGAAACAATGAATTCTTGAAGTAATTTATGCCCTTGATGTTCCTAGATGTTCCTCCTCTTTCTTTCTCTCAAAAACTCTCTAAAAATAACCCTAAAGGCTGCCCCTAGGTTAGTACCTCCGTTCCCCACAAGTTTGGAGTGTTAAAAACCTATTAGGAGTCTTTGGGACAAATCAGCACAAAAGGAAAAATTCGCGTGTCAGGTACATACGAACCGGTTCGCATGTACCTGGCTGGGGTTCGCGTGTACCAGGCTGGTCTTGCCTTCAGCACTTAGATTTTTTTTCTGGTTTTTCTCTTATTTTCTTGGATTTTTCTTCAACTTCAACTGAGCATAACTTTCCAACCGTAGCTCGGATTTGGATGCCGTTTCTTCCAGTGTTCTCGTTGTTCCGAGCTCTTCAACTTCCCAGAAGACCCCACCTCCAGAATCGGGCTTTAAAATTACGAAAATGCCCTTGAACTTGCCTTTCTAGCCTTTCTTCTATGATTTTTCCGCAACTTCAAGGGGTCATAACTCTTTCATCGTAGCTCGGATTGAGGTGCCGTTTTTTCTGGTGTTCTTGTAATTGAAAGATATTCAACTTTCTAGTTGGACCCACTTCCGGACTACGGCCGAAAAATTACGAAAATGCCCTTGAACTTGCCTTCTTAGCTTTTCTTGCACTGTCTTGCTTCCTCTTTTGCACTGCTTGCATAATTAACCTGTAAAACCAATAAGAGAAGGAAGAAACACGAAATACTCGCCAACGAAGGTTAGTAGCATAAATGTGAATCAAATCCATATCTGTTACATCACTCGGGTTCACAAAAGTACTGAAATTAGGGGGATAAATATACAATATTTATGCCCAATCAAACCCCCCTAACTTAGAACTTTGCGCGTCCCGAGCAATGTAAAAGAATGAAAGTAAGAGTTCAGGACACTTCAAGGACTTTATTGGGATAGAGTACCACGTTCGCGGGCAAGCGATTGCATTTAGCGTATGCAACATGCCTTTAAACCTCTAGGTTACCCTAGTAGGACGAGTTGTGTCTCGTGAGGGTTTGCAGTGAATATACCCACAAAATTCGACTCAAAGAAAATTCAAAATATGCAAAAATTGTACAATTCAAACTTTTCCATAAAATAGTCATCATCAAGTCATATTTACAAGTCTCAAACCGTAGTATGTGTGTGCGAAGCCAGAAATATAACCGCCAATTTCCATCGATTGATCATTACGTTACTTATCCGATAATTCGTTTTGATTTCAATTTCTCACTGAATGCACTCACAAACGAATCTCTCGGATTATGGCTATTCTCTCGGCATGCGTGATATAAGGAGTAAATGTAATGGAAGCAAATACACGCATGCAATTAGAAAGACGGAAATTTTATGGTGAAGGGATCTCTTCAACGGATTACGGTTTTAAAAACGGGAACATCGCCTCTATTTCGCGCATTTATCCTCTTATATTATCTTTTGGTGTATTAACTCTCCACGCGGTACTCAATTTTCGCAATTTGGACTCGGTTAGGACTTTTTCGGGTTGTAGGGTGTATAGGGTAAAATGAAGGAGGTATGGAAGGTTGGAATTGGAAAAGTCATTCGTGATGTCCGTTTGTGCATTTTCCGGGCTATTGCTCATTTTTTCTTCTTTTTCTATTTTTTTTTCATTTCTATTATTTTTTTTCTTGCTATTTTTGTTGAGCATTCTTCTATTTTTTTTCTTGCCCCTTTTTGTTGCACTTTTCGGACTTAAATTCTGAATTTTTTTCATTTTTCGCAATTCCGGGCTATTTTGGGTTTTTCGGGTTGTCAAACGAAAGGGAAAATTATTTGGCTCAATTTGGGTTGCAAAGGGTAATTTTTCGCTACTTTTTCTGGCCAATATTTTTGGGGTGACAAACGAGGGCCTACTTCATTGTCCAAAATGTCAATTGCGTTACCATATGCGTTTCGAGGTGAATTTAAGTTTAGAGACTAATTTGGCACGATTTTCAAGGCAACATTGCACACATTTTTCAAAACCGGTCAAAATGAAAGGATTGAGATCCTTGACAACTTATTTTAAATGCTGAAAAGAACTTTGAGTTAACATTTAACTCGGATTGATTTAAAAACTCGCAACAAGTGATAGGCTCGAATCTCACCGGGTTTGTTAATCTCTACACTTATTCGTTAAGTCGTCAATTTTCGCTCAATTTCCATCTTTGGTCAATTTCGGCTTTGTGTATGTTGGATGTTTACAATTTGAGACTCCAATTTGACTTTTAATGATATTTTTGAAAAATTTGAATTCCAATTTTTATTTATTTTGAACAAAAATATTTTTGGATTTTTCAAAATTTTATGATTTTTTTGGAAATTTTGGGCATTTTTGAAAATTTGTGAAGTTTTAGAAATACGCACTTGTGACCCCCCCTAACTTAGACTTTTGCATTGTCCTCAAGCAAAAAGGATGAAAATCTAACTCAAGGCGAATGAAAAGTGCGGAAAAATAAAACAAACAAATATGAAAAATGCAACAAGACACTATATGACACTCATGCATGACTCAAAAATACGACAACAATCACCCCATACGCGTCGGGGGTGCGACGACCTCTCATCTCTCCATAAACTCACCCGACCCCACTTACGGGGGTCGATGCTCTCTTTGTCACTCCCGTCCTAGGATTATATTCCAACAATCGGAACAAGTTGGGACCTTGCCCATAGATAAAGGATAGACCGGGAGACTCGTCGTGACTAATTGGAAAGGGATCCTCGTGATGCTGACTCAAATCATGGTCAACGTGCACTGACTCGGAGGGGACACCTAGGTTTCTTTCAATTTTTAAGACGCATGGGTCGGGCTCTAAGTCGGATGAACCACAACTTTTCTCCTCACTCGCCTTCGGGACCTCTAGTGGTATGGGTGGATGGTCACAAAGAAGAAATTCATTGATTTTATCTTCCCATTCACTTTCTTCTAGGTGCCTAAATGAATCCATTAGAGTTTGGACTTGGTCGTTAAGGCTCTCATCTAGGCTCTCATCCACCGGACCGAATTCTTTTTCAAATTCTTCCATGCTCATGTCCCCTATATCTCTCTCTCTTGCGGTGCCAACGTCCTCTCTAACTTGCTCGCTTTCTAACTCCACCATTTTTCTCTCTTCTAACCCCTCTCTCTCTCGCTCTATTGCGGTCACTACACACCTCTCTTCCACTTTTCTCTCCGCGTCACAACTATCACTATTACCTGATGAAATAGGGCACACCCCTAATGGATCTCTCTTGTGGGACCTCTCACTCTCATGGCTCGACACTAAGCAGGACCCTAGGGCCTTTCCACAATCATTTTCCTCAAAGTATTCCCCTACGATCTCGTCTATAAAGCTCACCGCGTGAAGGTCATCTTCTTCTTCCGTATGTTGGGTGACATGGAAGATGTTGGTCTCTAAAGTCATATTCCCAAAGGTGAGTTGCATTCGCCCATTCCGAGTATTAATGATGGCGTTAGCCGTAGCTAAGAAAGGGCGCCCAAGGATGATGGGAACATGGTTACTCCAGTTAAATGAGGGCTCCGTGTCCCAAATGACAAAGTCTACCGGGAAGTAGAAAGTGTCAACTTGGACGATCACGTCCTCGACTATGCCTCTTGGGATCTTCACGGTTCGATCCGCTAATTGGAGAGTGACCTTAGTGGGCTTGAGGTCGCCCAAGTCAAGTTGCCTATACATGGAGTAAGGGAGGATATTGACACTTTCTCCCAAGTCAAGTAAGGCTTTTTCGATTTTGTTTTCTCCAATGATGCAGGAAATGGTGGGTGCACCGGGATCTTTGAATTTAGGTGGGAGATCATTGAGTAGAATGGAGCTCACATTCTGTGCTAGAAAGACATTTTTTTTTACCTTCATCTTCCTTTTTACCGTCAACAAATCTTTGATAACTTTGCCATAAGCTGGAATTTGCTTGATGGCATCAAGAAAGGGTAAATTCAGCTTTACTTGCTTAAGTACTTCTAGCACTTCATCACGTGGATTCCCTTTTTGAGCGGGAATTAGCCTTTGAGGAAACGGTGCCGCGGAGGGTGGTTTCACTACTACCTCGGCCTCACTAGAGTCTTCTTTATCGCTCTCATTAAAGGAGACATCTTCGGCCTCTTTCGTGCCGGGCGAAATCTCCTTGTCTTTAAGTACGTCTCGTGGGGGAGGTGACAAGTCAACTACCCTCCCACTACGTAGAGTGGTAATTGCGCTACATTGCTCAGGATGGTCATGGGGTGTCGAGCTAACACTAGTTTGACCTTGGAGAGGTCTTTGGCCCTGGGCAGGAAACTTTCCCTTCTCTTGGACACTCAACGAGGATTGTATTTTTGACAGATTCGCATTTATGTCGCCAATCAGACGATCATATTTGGCATTGGTTGCGGTCTGGCTCGTGATGAATTGATTCACAGTATCCTCGAGAGTTCTCCGCTGTGGCGGGACATAATTTCCATGAGGTGGTGGTGCTTGCACATGTCCTTGCATGTGTGGAGCTTGTTGAAATTGTTGTGGAGGAGGAGGGGCAACATGCGAAGGAGGGTTCATTGCGGCATGTTGTTGCCAGTAGCTAAATCCGGGAAGATTTTTCCACGAAGGGTTGTATGAATTCCCGTACGGGGCACCGAAATTTCCCTTAAAGCCTCCTATACCACTAAATTGCTCTTGTAATATTACTTTGCAGGCGGGTATCGTCGGGCATTCCTCAGTTGAATGTCCCGCCTCACAAATCGCACACACCTTTTCGATGGGATTCTTGATAGATCCTACTACCTCGCATAAATCTCGAAATCCTTTCTCAAGGGAGTCCAACCGACAGTCCGACATAGAGGTCTTATCTATTTGGTGTAGGCCGGACGCCGATGGAGTGGTGGTCGCTTGACGATTTCGATTCTGAGCATTAGGATCAGAAATATCCCAAGATTGGGTAGTCTCGGCGACATACCTCAGGTGAAGCTCAGCATCGTGGCAATCTAGCTCGATAAACGGACCACTACCCATGGTTTCAATGAGTTGCTTGGAGTTAAGGTTCAACCCATTATAGAGGAAGGACATGATTTGGGCTGTATCAAATCCATGATGGGGGCATGAAGCAGTTAACTCATTGAAACGCTCATAACATCGATGGAATGGCTCATTATCCAATTGCCTGAACGATTGAATCTGAGCCTTTATGGAGATTGTTCGATGTTGTGGAAAGAACTTCTTGAGAAATCTGGATTGTAACTCGTTCCAGGATGGAATCGAGCTCGGAGGTAAAGACCAAAGCCAGGTCTTAGCTTTATCTTTTAACGAGAACGGGAAGAGTTTGAGGCGAATCACCTCCTGTGTGCAAGTTTGATCGTTGAGGGTATCACACACGTCCTCAAATTCCCGTATATGCAGGTATGCCTTCTCTGAATCCATACCGTGATAGTGTGGTAGCATCTGGATCATTCCATTTTTGAATCGGAACTGCCCGGCATTATACGGGAGTATAATGCATCCCGGAGTGACAGTGCGCTCGGGATATAAGAATTCTCTCAACGGGCGGTACGGAGGCTCTTCCTCACCGGTAGTTACATTACTGTGCTGCGACATCTCTCTCTCACTCGACGATTCGGCGTTCTCACTGGGTGTGCACGACGTGTGTCCTACGAAGGAAAAGGGAGTGTTGCTAGAGATTGAGTGTGACGGTGTGGGAGGTGGGATCCAGAATTGTGGGGCTTGTGGAGTGTGGGGACTATCAGGATTATACTCAACAAGTGGATTTTCGTGAATGCTGGTTGGAGTATTATGGGGTGTGGGAGTGGTTTCAGAATTTTGCATTAAGTTTGTGAGAGATGGTGGTGAATCTTTTTGTGCTTTTTATTATTTTTTGATTTTTTTTTTTTTTTTGGATTTTTGAATTTTTGGTCAAAGCTTTGGATTAACTCGATCTAATCCTAAGTCTACCTAATTCCCCGGCAACGGCGCCAAAAACTTGACACGGCTCAGAATGTGTCTCTAAAGTGTGTACTCTCTAGGCTCAAGTGCAAGCCTGTCGTTCAAGTAATAATCCGACAAGTCGGGTATCGATCCTCAGGGAAAAAGGACAACGGAGTTGTGACGACGGGATAAGACGGAGGAATCCTAACGATGACTCTAAAAAGAAAGGAAAAGATTTGATTTTGACTTTTGGGATTGATTACACTAAATGCAATTATGAAACTATGATAAAATATGCAACTAACTAAATTATCTAAATGAAGAATGAAGAATTAAATTGAAATTGCTAAACTTAAATGATGAGAAAATAGGATGGGAATACAATCCCCCAATCCTAGTGTAATGCAGTGACAACGTTGATCATAAATTTATCCGATTAATTCAAACCCGGAATTTAGTACTCCCAAGCATTATGTATACGAGGTTCAAGCCCGCGTCATACCTAATCTGAGGATGAGTAAATCGGTATCGCCGTGATTACACTCAAATTGTACTCTAAATCATCACAAGTACCCATAGGCAAACGAGATATAAAGATCTACAATTCTTATGAAATTACGCGATACGATCAAAATTAATCATTAAATTTAGCGGATCGACGTTATACACATGCACTAACACATCAGGTTGGGTTCATGCATCCCAACCTTAAAAAAAACCTAGCCGGACATGTTACTTTGACTAATGCATGAAATAATGACGTTGCATGTGTATGAATTCATGATAAAACTAAATCTAAACATGTAAATACGTATTATGAATGCGAAAACAAGTTGAATCTAATGGGAAAACAAAGCATGCAAGAACAATAATAAGAAACTAGAATCTTGAATTAAAACTTGCAAAAACAAACCCGAAACAATGAATTCTTGAAGTAATTTATGCCCTTGATGTTCCTAGATGTTCCTCCTCTTTCTTTCTCTAAAAAACTCTCTAAAAATAACCCTAAAGGCTGCCCCTAGGTTAGTACCTCCGTTCCCCACAAGTTTGGAGTGTTAAAAACCTATTAGGAGTCTTTGGGACAAATCAGCACAAAAGGAAAAATTCGCGTGTCAGGTACATGCGAACCGGTTCGCATGTACCTGGCTGGGATTCGCGTGTACCAGGCTGGTCTTGCCTTCAACACTAAGATTTTTTTTCTGGTTTTTCTCTTATTTTCTTGGATTTTTCTTCAACTTCAACTGAGCATAACTTTTCAACCGTAGCTCGGATTTGGATGCCGTTTCTTCCAGTGTTCTCTTTGTTCCGAGCTCTTCAACTTCCCAGAAGACCCCACCTCCAGAATCGGGCTGTAAAATTACGAAAATGCCCTTGAGCTTGCCTTCCTAGCCTTTCTTCTATGATTTTTCCGCAACTTCAAGGGGTCATAACTCTTTCATCGTAGCTCGGATTGAGGTACCGTTTTTTCTGGTGTTCTTGTAATTGAAAGATATTCAACTTTCTAGTTGGACCCACTTCCGGACTAAGGCCGAAAAATTACGAAAATGCCCTTGAACTTGCCTTCTTAGCTTTTCTTGCACTGTCTTGCTTCCTCTTTTGCACTGCTTGCATAATTAACCTGTAAAACCAATAAGAGAAAGACGAAACACGAAATACTCGCCAACGAAGGTTAGTAGCATAAATGTGAATCAAATCCATATCTGTTACATCACTCGGGTTCACAAAAGTACTGAAATTAGGGGGATAAATATACAATATTTATGCCCAATCAAACCCCCCTAACTTAGAACTTTGCGCGTCCCGAGCAATGTAAAAGAATGAAAGTAAGAGTTCAGGACACTTCAAGGACTTTATTGGGATAGAGTACCACTTTCGCGGGAAAGCGATTGCATTTAGCGTATGCAACAAGCCTTTAAACCTCTAGGTTACCCTAGTAGGACGAGTTGTGTCTCGTGAGGGTTTGCAGTGAATATACCCACAAAATTCGACTCAAAGAAAATTCAAAATATGCAAAAATTGTACAATTCAAACTTTTCCATAAAATAGTCATCATCAAGTCATATTTACAAGTCTCAAACCGTAGTGTGTGTGTGCGAAGCCAGAAATATAACCGCCAATTTCCATCGAATGATCATTACGTTACTTATCCGATAATTCGTTTTGATTTCAATTTCTCACTGAATGCACTCACAAACGAATCTCTCGGATTATGGCTATTCTCTCGGCATGCGTGATATAAGGAGTAAATGTAATGGAAGCAAATACACGCATGCAATTAGAAAGACGGAAATTTTATGGTGAAGGGATCTCTTCAACGGATTACGGTTTTAAAAACGGGAACATCGCCTCTATTTCGCGCATTTATCCTCTTATATTATCTTTTGGTGTATTAACTCTCCACGCGGTACTCAATTTTTGCAATTTGGACTCGGTTAGGACTTTTTCGGGTTGTAGGGTGTATAGGGTAAAATGAAGGAGGTATGGAAGGTTGGAATTGGAAAAGTCATTCGTGATGTCCGTTTGTGCATTTTCCGGGCTATTGCTCATTTTTTCTTCTTTTTCTATTTTTTTTTTCATTTCTATTATTTTTTTTCTTGCTATTTTTGTTGAGCATTCTTCTATTTTTTTTTTGTTGCCCCTTTTTGTTGCACTTTTCGGACTTAAATTCTGAATTTTTTTCATTTTTCGCAATTCCGGGCTATTTTGGGTTTTTCGGGTTGTCAAACGAAAGGGAAAATTATTTGGCTCAATTTGGGTTGCAAAGGGTAATTTTTCGCTACTTTTTCTGGCCAATATTTTTGGGGTGACAAACGAGGGCCTACTTCATTGTCCAAAATGTCAATTGCGTTACCATATGCGTTTCGAGGTGAATTTAAGTTTAGAGACTAATTTGGCACGATTTTCAAGGCAACATTGCACACATTTTTCAAAACCGGTCAAAATGAAAGGATTGAGATCCTTGACAACTTATTTTAAATGCTGAAAAGAACTTTGAGTTAACATTTAACTCGGATTGATTTAAAAACTCGCAACAAGTGATAGGCTCGAATCTCACCGGGTTTGTTAATCTCTACACTTATTCGTTAAGTCGTCAATTTTCGCTCAATTTCCATCTTTGGTCAATTTCGGCTTTGTGTATGTTGGATGTTTACAATTTGAGACTCCAATTTGACTTT
This sequence comes from Sambucus nigra, assembly GCA_949130495.1. Classification (NCBI taxonomy): domain Eukaryota; kingdom Viridiplantae; phylum Streptophyta; class Magnoliopsida; order Dipsacales; family Adoxaceae; genus Sambucus; species Sambucus nigra. The sequence continues at coordinate 249,414,753 of OX422208.1, forward strand.
TAATGATATTTTTGAAAAATTTGAATTCCAATTTTTATTTATTTTGAACAAAAATATTTTTGGATTTTTCAAAATTTTATGATTTTTTTGGAAATTTTGGGCTTTTTTGAAATTTGTGAAGTTTTAGAAATAAGCATTTGTGACCCCCCCTAACTTAGACTTTTGCATTGTCCTCAAGCAAAAAGGACGAAAATCTAACTCAAGGCGAATGAAAAGTGCGGAAAAATAAAACAAACAAATATGAAAAATGCAACAAGACACTATATGACACTCGTGCATGACTCAAAAATACGACAACAATCACCCCATACGCGTCGGGGGTGCGACGACCTCTCATCTCTCCATAAACTCACCCGACCCCACTTACGGGGGTCGATGCTCTCTTTGTCACTCCCGTCCTAGGATTATATTCCAACAATCGGAACAAGTTGGGACCTTGCCCATAGATAAAGGATAGACCGGGAGACTCGTCGTGACTAATTGGAAAGGGATCCTCGTGATGCTGACTCAAATCATGGTCAACGTGCACTGACTCGGAGGGGACACCTAGGTTTCTTTCAATTTTTAAGACGCATGGGTCGGGCTCTAAGTCGGATGAACCACAACTTTTCTCCTCACTCGCCTTCGGGACCTCTAGTGGTATGGGTGGATGGTCACAAAGAAGAAATTCATTGATTTTATCTTCCCATTCACTTTCTTCTAGGTGTCTAAATGAATCCATTAGAGTTTGGACTTGGTCGTTAAGGCTCTCATCTAGGCTCTCATCCACCGGACCGAATTCTTTTTCAAATTCTTCCATGCTCATGCCCCCTATATCTCTCTCTCTTGCGGTGCCAACGTCCTCTCTAACTTGCTCGCTTTCTAACTCCACCATTTTTCTCTCTTCTAACCCCTCTCTCTCTCGCTCTATTGCGGTCACTACACACCTCTCTTCCACTTTTCTCTCCGCGTCACAACTATCACTATTACCTGATGAAATAGGGCACACCCCTAATGGATCTCTCTTGTGGGACCTCTCACTCTCATGGCTCGACACTAAGCAGGACCCTAGGGCCTTTCCACAATCATTTTCCTCAAAGTATTCCCCTACGATCTCGTCTATAAAGCTCACCGCGTGAAGGTCATCTTCTTCTTCCGTATGTTGGGTGACATGGAAGATGTTGGTCTCTAAAGTCATATTCCCAAAGGTGAGTTGCATTCGCCCATTCCGAGTATTAATGATGGCGTTAGCCGTAGCTAAGAAAGTGCGCCCAAGGATGATGGGAACATGGTTACTCCAGTTAAATGAGGGCTCCGTGTCCCAAATGACAAAGTCTACCGGGAAGTAGAAAGTGTCAACTTGGACGATCACGTCCTCGACTATGCCTCTTGGGATCTTCACGGTTCGATCCGCTAATTGGAGAGTGACCTTAGTGGGCTTGAGGTCGCCCAAGTCAAGTTGCCTATACATGGAGTAAGGGAGGATATTGACACTTTCTCCCAAGTCAAGTAAGGCTTTTTCGATTTTGTTTTCTCCAATGATGCAGGAAATGGTGGGTGCACCGGGATCTTTGAATTTAGGTGGGAGATCATTGAGTAGAATGGAGCTCACATTCTGTGCTAGAAAGACATTTTTTTTTACCTTCATCTTCCTTTTTACCGTCAACAAATCTTTGATAACTTTGCCATAAGCTGGAATTTGCTTGATGGCATCAAGAAAGGGTAAATTCAGCTTTACTTGCTTAAGTACTTCTAGCACTTCATCACGTGGATTCCCTTTTTGAGCGGGAATTAGCCTTTGAGGAAACGGTGCCGCGGAGGGTGGTTTCACTACTACCTCGGCCTCACTAGAGTCTTCTTTATCGCTCTCATTAAAGGAGACATCTTCGGCCTCTTTCGTGCCAGGCGAAATCTCCTTGTCTTTAAGTACGTCTCGTGGGGGAGGTGACAAGTCAACTACCCTCCCACTACGTAGAGTGGTAATTGCGCTACATTGCTCAGGATGGTCATGGGGTGTCGAGCTAACACTAGTTTGACCTTGGAGAGGTCTTTGGCCCTGGGCAGGAAACTTGCCCTTCTCTTGGACACTCAACGAGGATTGTATTTTTGACAGATTCGCATTTATGTCGCCAATCAGACGATCATATTTGGCATTGGTTGCGGTCTGGCTCGTGATGAATTGATTCACAGTATCCTCGAGAGTTCTCCGCTGTGGCGGGACATAATTTCCATGAGGTGGTGGTGCTTGCACATGTCCTTGCATGTGTGGAGCTTGTTGAAATTGTTGTGGAGGAGGAGGGGCAACATGCGAAGGAGGGTTCATTGCGGCATGTTGTTGCCCGTAGCTAAATCCGGGAAGATTTTTCCACGAAGGGTTGTATGAATTCCCGTGCGGGGCACCGAAATTTCCCTTAAAGCCTCCTATACCACTAACTTGCTCTTGTAATATTACTTTGCAGGCGGGTATCGTCGGGCATTCCTCAGTTGAATGTCCCGCCTCACAAATCGCACACACCTTTTCGATGGGATTCTTGATAGATCCTACTACCTCGCATAAATCTCGAAATCCTTTCTCAAGGGAGTCCAACCGACAGTCCGACATAGAGGTCTTATCTATTTGGTGTAGGCCGGACGCCGATGGAGTGGTGGTCGCTTGACGATTTCGATTCTGAGCATTAGGATCAGAAATATCCCAAGATTGGGTAGTCTCGGCGACATACCTCAGGTGAAGCTCAGCATCGTGGCAATCTAGCTCGATAAACGGACCACTACCCATGGTTTCAATGAGTTGCTTGGAGTTAAGGTTCAACCCATTATAGAGGAAGGAAATGATTTGGGCTGTATCAAATCCATGATGGGGGCATGAAGCAGTTAACTCATTGAAACGCTCATAACATCGATGGAATGGCTCATTATCCAATTGCCTGAACGATTGAATCTGAGCCTTTATGGAGATTGCTCGATGTTATGGAAAGAACTTCTTGAGAAATCTGGATTGTAACTCGTTCCAGGATGGAATCGAGCTCGGAGGTAAAGACCAAAGCCAGGTCTTAGCTTTATCTTTTAACGAGAACGGGAAGAGTTTGAGGCGAATCACCTCCTGTGTGCAAGTTTGATCGTTGAGGGTATCACACACGTCCTCAAATTCCCGTATATGCAGGTATACCTTCTCTGAATCCATACCGTGATAGTGTGGTAGCATCTGGATCATTCCATTTTTGAATCGGAACTGCCCGGCATTATACGGGAGTATAATGCATCCCGGAGTGACAGTGCGCTCGGGATATAAGAATTCTCTCAACGGGCGGTACGGAGGCTCTTCCTCACCGGTAGTTGCATTACTGTGCTGCGACATCTCTCTCTCACTCGACGATTCGGCGTTCTCACTGGGTGTGCACGACGTGTGTCCTACGAAGGAGAAGGGAGTGTTGCTAGAGATTGAGTGTGACGGTGTGGGAGGTGGGATCCAGAATTGTGGGGCTTGTGGAGTGTGGGGACTATCAGGATTATACTCAACAAGTGGATTTTCGTGAATGCTGGTTGGAGTATTATGGGGTGTGGGAGTGGTTTCAGAATTTTGCATTAAGTTTGTGAGAGATGGTGGTGAATCTTTTTGTGCTTTTTATTATTTTTTGATTTTTTTTTTTTTGGATTTTTGAATTTTTGGTCAAAGCTTTGGATTAACTCGATCTAATCCTAAGTCTACCTAATTCCTCGGCAACGGCGCCAAAAACTTGACACGGCTCAGAATGTGTCTCTAAAGTGTGTACTCTCTAGGCTCAAGTGCAAGCCTGTCGTTCAAGTAATAATCCGACAAGTCGGGTATCGATCCTCAGGGAAAAAGGACAACGGAGTTGTGACGACGGGATAAGACGGAGGAATCCTAACGATGACTCTAAAAAGAAAGGAAAAGATTTGATTTTGGTTTTTGGGATTGATTACACTAAATGCAATTATGAAACTATGATAAAATATGCAACTAACTAAATTATCTAAATGAAGAATGAAGAATTAAATTGAAATTGCTAAACTTAAATGATGAGAAAATAGGATGGGAATACAATCCCCCAATCCTAGTGTAATGCAGTGACAACGTTGATCATAAATTTATCCGATTAATTCAAACCCGGAATTTAGTACTCCCAAGCATTATGTATACGAGGTTCAAGCCCGCGTCATACCTAATCTGAGGATGAGTAAATCGGTATCGCCGTGATTACACTCAAATTGTACTCTAAATCATCACAAGTACCCATAGGCAAACGAGATATAAAGATCTACAATTCTTATGAAATTACGCGATACGATCAAAATTAATCATTAAATTTAGCGGATCGACGTTATACACATGCACTAACACATCAGGTTGGGTTCATGCATCCCAACCTTAAAAAAAACCTAGCCGGACATGTTACTTTGACTAATGCATGAAATAATGACGTTGCATGTGTATGAATTCATGATAAAACTAAATCTAAACATGTAAATACGTATTATGAATGCGAAAACAAGTTGAATCTAATGGGAAAACAAAGCATGCAAGAATAATAATAAGAAACAAGAATCTTGAATTAAAACTTGCAAAAACAAACCCGAAACAATGAATTCTTGAAGTAATTTATGCCCTTGATGTTCCTAGATGTTCCTCCTCTTTCTTTCTCTCAAAAACTCTCTAAAAATAACCCTAAAGGCTGCCCCTAGGTTAGTACCTCCGTTCCCCACAAGTTTGGAGTGTTAAAAACCTATTAGGAGTCTTTGGGACAAATCAGCACAAAAGGAAAAATTCGTGTGTCAGGTACATGCGAACCGGTTCGCATGTACCTGGCTGGGATTCGCGTGTACCAGGCTGGTCTTGCCTTCAACACTTAGATTTTTTTTTCTGGTTTTTCTCTTATTTTCTTGGATTTTTCTTCAACTTCAACTGAGCATAACTTTTCAACCTTAGCTCGGATTTGGATGCCGTTTCTTCCAGTGTTCTCGTTGTTCCGAGCTCTTCAACTTCCCAGAAGACCCCACCTCCAGAATCGGGCTGTAAAATTACGAAAATGCCCTTGAACTTGCCTTCCTAGCCTTTCTTCTATGATTTTTCCGCAACTTCAAGGGGTCATAACTCTTTCATCGTAGCTCGGATTGAGGTGCCGTTTTTTCTGGTGTTCTTGTAATTGAAAGATATTCAACTTTCTAGTTGGACCCACTTCCGGACTAAGGCCGAAAAATTACAAAAATGCCCTTGAACTTGCCTTCTTAGCTTTTCTTGCACTGTCTTGCTTCCTCTTTTGCACTGCTTGCATAATTAACCTGTAAAACCAATAAGAGAAGGACGAAACACGAAATACTCACCAACGAAGGTTAGTAGCATAAATGTGAATCAAATCCATATCTGTTACATCACTCGGGTTCACAAAAGTACTGAAATTAGGGGGATAAATATACAATATTTATGCCCAATCAAACCCCCCTAACTTAGAACTTTGCGCGTCCCGAGCAATGTAAAAGAATGAAAGTAAGATTTCAGGACACTTCAAGGACTTTATTGGGATAGAGTACCACTTTCGCGGGCAAGCGATTGCATTTAGCGTATGCAACAAGCCTTTAAACCTCTAGGTTACCCTAGTAGGACGAGTTGTGTCTCGTGAGGGTTTGCAGTGAATATACCCACAAAATTCGACTCAAAGAAAATTCAAAATATGCAAAAATTGTACAATTCAAACTTTTCCATAAAATAGTCATCATCAAGTCATATTTACAAGTCTCAAACCGTAGTGTGTGTGTGCGAAGCCATAAATATAACCGCCAATTTCCATCGATTGATCATTACGTTACTTATCTGATAATTCGTTTTGATTTCAATTTCTCACTGAATGCACTCACAAACGAATCTCTCGGATTATGGCTATTCTCTCGGCATGCGTGATATAAGGAGTAAATGTAATGGAAGCAAATACACGCATGCAATTAGAAAGACGGAAATTTTATGGTGAAGGGATCTCTTCAACGGATTACGGTTTTAAAAACGGGAACATCGCCTCTATTTCGCGCATTTATCCTCTTATATTATCTTTTGGTGTATTAACTCTCCACGCGGTACTCAATTTTCGCAATTTGGACTCGGTTAGGAATTTTTCGGGTTGTAGGGTGTATAGGGTAAAATGAAGGAGGTATGGAAGGTTGGAATTGGAAAAGTCATTCGTGATGTCCGTTTGTGCATTTTCCGGGCTATTGCTCATTTTTTCTTCTTTTTCTATTTTTTTTTCATTTCTATTATTTTTTTTCTTGCTATTTTTGTTGAGCATTCTTCTATTTTTTTTTTCTTGCCCCTTTTTGTTGCACTTTTCGGACTTAAATTCTGAATTTTTTTCATTTTTCGCAATTCCGGGCTATTTTGGGTTTTTCGGGTTGTCAAACGAAAGGGAAAATTATTTGGCTCAATTTGGGTTGCAAAGGGTAATTTTTCGCTACTTTTTCTGGCCAATATTTTTGGGGTGACAAACGAGGGCCTACTTCATTGTCCAAAATGTCAATTGCGTTACCATATGCGTTTTGAGGTGAATTTAAGTTTAGAGACTAATTTGGCACGATTTTCAAGGCAACATTGCACACATTTTTCAAAACCGGTCAAAATGAAAGGATTGAGATCCTTGACAACTTATTTTAAATGCTGAAAAGAACTTTGAGTTAACATTTAACTCGGATTGATTTAAAAACTCGCAACAAGTGATAGGCTCGAATCTCACCGGGTTTGTTAATCTCTACACTTATTCGTTAAGTCGTCAATTTTCGCTCAATTTCCATCTTTGGTCAATTTCGGCTTTGTGTATGTTGGATGTTTACAATTTGAGACTCCAATTTGACTTTTAATGATATTTTTGAAAAATTTGAATTCCAATTTTTATTTATTTTGAACAAAAATATTTTTGGATTTTTCAAAATTTTATGATTTTTTTGGAAATTTTGGGCATTTTTGAAAATTTGTGAAGTTTTAGAAATACGCACTTGTGACCCCCCCTAACTTAGACTTTTGCATTGTCCTCAAGCAAAAAGGACGAAAATCTAACTCAAGGCGAATGAAAAGTGCGGAAAAATAAAACAAACAAATATGAAAAATGCAACAAGACACTATATGACACTCATGCATGACTCAAAAATACGACAACAATCACCCCATACGCGTCGGGGGTGCGACGACCTCTCATCTCTCCATAAACTCACCCGACCCCACTTACGGGGGTCGATGCTCTCTTTGTCACTCCCGTCCTAGGATTATATTCCAACAATCGGAACAAGTTGGGACCTCGCCCATAGATAAAGGATAGACCGGGAGACTCGTCGTGACTAATTGGAAAGGGATCCTCGTGATGCTGACTCAAATCATGGTCAACGTGCACTGACTCGGAGGGGACACCTAGGTTTCTTTCAATTTTTAAGACGCATGGGTCGGGCTCTAAGTCGGATGAACCACAACTTTTCTCCTCACTCGCCTTCGGGACCTCTAGTGGTATGGGTGGATGGTCACAAAGAAGAAATTCATTGATTTTATCTTCCCATTCACTTTCTTCTAGGTGTCTAAATGAATCCATTAGAGTTTGGACTTGGTCGTTAAGGCTCTCATCTAGGCTCTCATCCACCGGACCGAATTCTTTTTCAAATTCTTCCATGCTCATGTCCCCTATATCTCTCTCTCTTGCGGTGCCAACGTCCTCTCTAACTTGCTCGCTTTCTAACTCCACCATTTTTCTATCTTCTAACCCCTCTCTCTCTCGCTCTATTGCGGTCACTACACACCTCTCTTCCACTTTTCTCTCCGCGTCACAACTATCACTATTACCTGATGAAATAGGGCACACCCCTAATGGATCTCTCTTGTGGGACCTCTCACTCTCATGGCTCGACACTAAGCAGGACCCTAGGGCCTTTCCACAATCATTTTCCTCAAAGTATTCCCCTACGATCTCGTCTATAAAGCTCACCGCGTGAAGGTCATCTTCTTCTTCCGTATGTTGGGTGACATGGAAGATGTTGGTCTCTAAAGTCATATTCCCAAAGGTGAGTTGCATTCGCCCATTCCGAGTATTAATGATGGCGTTAGCCGTAGCTAAGAAAGGGCGCCCAAGGATGATGGGAACATGGTTACTCCAGTTAAATGAGGGCTCCGTGTCCCAAATGACAAAGTCTACCGGGAAGTAGAAAGTGTCAACTTGGACGATCACGTCCTCGACTATGCCTCTTGGGATCTTCACGGTTCGATCCGCTAATTGGAGAGTGACCTTAGTGGGCTTGAGGTCGCCCAAGTCAAGTTGCCTATACATGGAGTAAGGGAGGATATTGACACTTGCTCCCAAGTCAAGTAAGGCTTTTTCGATTTTGTTTTCTCCAATGATGCAGGAAATGGTGGGTGCACCGGGATCTTTGAATTTAGGTGGGAGATCATTGAGTAGAATGGAGCTCACATTCTGTGCTAGAAAGACATTTTTTTTTACCTTCATCTTCCTTTTTACCGTCAACAAATCTTTGATAACTTTGCCATAAGCTGGAATTTGCTTGATGGCATCAAGAAAGGGTAAATTCAGCTTTACTTGCTTAAGTACTTCTAGCACTTCATCACGTGGATTCCCTTTTTGAGCGGGAATTAGCCTTTGAGGAAACGGTGCCGCGGAGGGTGGTTTCACTACTACCTCGGCCTCACTAGCGTCTTCTTTATCGCTCTCATTTAAGGAGACATCTTCGGCCTCTTTCGTGCCGGGCGAAATCTCCTTGTCTTTAAGTACGTCTCGTGGGGGAGGTGACAAGTCAACTACCCTCCCACTACGTAGAGTGGTAATTGCGCTACATTGCTCAGGATGGTCATGGGGTGTCGAGCTAACACTAGTTTGACCTTGGAGAGGTCTTTAGCCCTGGGCAGGAAACTTGCCCTTCTCTTGGACACTCAACGAGGATTGTATTTTTGACAGATTCGCATTTATGTCGCCAATCAGACGATCATATTTGGCATTGGTTACGGTCTGGCTCGTGATGAATTGATTCACAGTATCCTCGAGAGTTCTCCGCTGTGGCGGGACATAATTTCCATGGGGTGGTGGTGCTTGCACATGTCCTTGCATGTGTGGAGCTTGTTGAAATTGTTGTGGAGGAGGAGGGGCAACATGCGAAGGAGGGTTCATTGCGGCATGTTGTTGCCCGTAGCTAAATCCGGGAAGATTTTTCCACGAAGGGTTGTATGAATTCCCGTGCGGGGCACTGAAATTTCCCTTAAAGCCTCCTATACCACTAACTTGCTCTTGTAATATTACTTTGCAGGCGGGTATCGTCGGGCATTCCTCAGTTGAATGTCCCGCCTCACAAATCGCACACACCTTTTCGATGGGATTCTTGATAGATCCTACTACCTCGCATAAATCTCGAAATCCTTTCTCAAGGGAGTCCAACCGACAGTCCGACATAGAGGTCTTATCTATTTGGTGTAGGCCGGACGCCGATGGAGTGGTGGTCGCTTGACGATTTCGATTCTGAGCATTAGGATCAGAAATATCCCAAGATTGGGTAGTCTCGGCGACATACCTCAGGTGAAGCTCAGCATCGTGGCAATCTAGCTCGATAAACGGACCACTACCCATGGTTTCAATGAGTTGCTTGGAGTTAAGGTTCAACCCATTATAGAGGAAGGAAATGATTTGGGCTGTATCAAATCCATGATGGGGGCATGAAGCAGTTAACTCATTGAAACGCCCATAACATCGATGGAATGGCTCATTATCCAATTGCCTGAACGATTGAATCTGAGCCTTTATGGAGATTGTTCGATGTTGTGGAAAGAACTTCTTGAGAAATCTGGATTGTAACTCGTTCCAGGATGGAATCGAGCTCGGAGGTAAAGACCAAAGCCAGGTCTTAGCTTTATTTTTTAACGAGAACGGGAAGAGTTTGAGGCGAATCACCTCCTGTGTGCAAGTTTGATCGTTGAGGGTATCACACACGTCCTCAAATTCCCGTATATGCAGGTATGCCTTCTCTGAATCCATACCGTGATAGTGTGGTAGCATCTGGATCATTCCATTTTTGAATCGGAACTGCCCGGCATTATACGGGAGTATAATGCATCCCGGAGTGACAGTGCGCTCGGGATATAAGAATTCTCTCAACGGGCGGTACGGAGGCTCTTCCTCACCGGTAGTTTCATTACTGTGCTGCGACATCTCTCTCTCACTCGACGATTCGGCGTTCTCACTGGGTGTGCACGACGTGTGTCCTACGAAGGAGAAGGGAGTGTTGCTAGAGATTGAGTGTGACGGTGTGGGAGGTGGGATCCAGAATTGTGGGGCTTGTGGAGTGTGGGGACTATCAGGATTATACTCAACAAGTGGATTTTCGTGAATGCTGGTTGGAGTATTATGGGGTGTGGGAGTGGTTTCAGAATTTTGCATTAAGTTTGTGAGAGATGGTGGTGAATCTTTTTGTGCTTTTTATTATTTTTTGATTTTTTTTTTTTTGGATTTTTGAATTTTTGGTCAAAGCTTTGGATTAACTCGATCTAATCCTAAGTCTACCTAATTCCCCGGCAACGGCGCCAAAAACTTGACACGGCTCAGAATGTGTCTCTAAAGTGTGTACTCTCTAGGCTCAAGTGCAAGCCTGTCATTCAAGTAATAATCCGACAAGTCGAATATCGATCCTCAGGGAAAAAGGACAATGGAGTTGTGACGACGGGATAAGACGGAGGAATCCTAACGATGAATCTAAAAAGAAAGGAAAAGATTTGATTTTGGTTTTTGGGATTGATTACACTAAATGCAATTATGAAACTATGATAAAATATGCAACTAACTAAATTATCTAAATGAAGAATGAAGAATTAAATTGAAATTGCTAAACTTAAATGATGAGAAAATAGGATGGGAATACAATCCCCCAATCCTAGTGTAATGCAGTGACAACGTTGATCATAAATTTATCCGATTAATTCAAACCCGGAATTTAGTACTCCCAAGCATTATGTATACGAGGTTCAAGCCCGCGTCATACCTAATCTGAGGATGAGTAAATCGGTATCGCCGTGATTACACTCAAATTGTACTATAAATCATCACAAGTACCCATAGGCAAACGAGATATAAAGATCTACAATTCTTATGAAATTACGCGATACGATCAAAATTAATCATTAAATTTAGCGGATCGATGTTATACACATGCACTAACACATCAGGTTGGGTTCATGCATCCCAACCTTAAAAAAAACCTAGCCGGACATGTTACTTTGACTAATGCATGAAATAATGACGTTGCATGTGTATGAATTCATGATAAAACTAAATCTAAACATGTAAATACGTATTATGAATGCGAAAACAAGTTGAATCTAATGGGAAAACAAAGCATGCAAGAACAATAATAAGAAACAAGAATCTTGAATTAAAACTTGCAAAAACAAACCCGAAACAATGAATTCTTGAAGTAATTTATGCCCTTGATGTTCCTAGATGTTCCTCCTCTTTCTTTCTCTAAAAAACTCTCTAAAAATAACCCTAAAGGCTGTCCCTAGGTTAGTACCTCCGTTCCCCACAAGTTTGGAGTGTTAAAAACCTATTAGGAGTCTTTGGGACAAATCAGCACAAAAGGAAAAATTCGCGTGTCAGGTACATGCGAACCGGTTCGCATGTACCTGGCTGGGGTTCGCGTGTACCAGGCTGGTCTTGCCTTCAACACTTAGATTTTTTTTCTGGTTTTTCTCTTCTTTTCTTGGATTTTTCTTCAACTTCAACTGAGCATAACTTTTCAACCGTAGCTCAGATTTGGATACCGTTTCTTCCAGTGTTCTCGTTGTTTCGAGATCTTCAACTTCCCAGAAGGCCCCACCTCCAGAATCGGACTGTAAAATTACGAAAATGCCCTTGAGCTTGCCTTCCTAGCCTTTCTTCTATGATTTTTCCGCAACTTCAAGGGGTCATAACTCTTTCATCGTAGCTCGGATTGAGGTGCCGTTTTTTCTGGTGTTCTTGTAATTGAAAGATCTTCAACTTTCTAGTTGGACCCACTTCCGGACTAAGGCCGAAAAATTACGAAAATGCCTTGAACTTGCCTTCTTAGCTTTTCTTGCACTGTCTTGCTTCCTCTTTTGCACTGCTTGCATAATTAACCTGTAAAACCAATAAGAGAAGCACGAAACACGAAATACTCGCCAACGAAGGTTAGTAGCATAAATGTGAATCAAATCCATATCTGTTACATCACTCGGGTTCACAAAAGTACTGAAATTAGGGGGATAAATATACAATATTTATGCCCAATCAAGCCTCTTGGATGGATCCTATCATCCGGTACATTAGAGATGGGGAGTTATCAGAGTCCAAAGATGCACAGTTCTCCCTTATAGGAGATATTTTATACAAAAATGGGTTTCTTCTTCCTCTGCTCAAATACGTCTATCCATCTAAGGTAGAGTACATTTTAAAGGACGTGCATGAAGGGTCTTGCTCCATTCATATTAGAGGAAGGTCGCTGGCTAATCGGATCATTACTCAAGGTTACTAATGGTCGACATTAGCAAATGATGCAGCTGCGTATGTTAAGAAGTGTGATAAGTGTAAGAGGTTTGACACCATGCCCCATCAACCTCTCACCTCAATTACTTCTCCTTGTCTATTTGTGGATTGGTGGATTAATTTGCCTTGTCTATTTGCCAAGAGCTATAAACAATTATCGTTATTTGATTATTTTTCAAAGTAGGTAAAGGCCGAGTCGATGATTACAATCACAGAGAAGAAAGCTTTCCAGTTTACCTAGAAAAACATCATATATAGGTATAGTCTACCCAATACCCTAATTTTTTATAACAAGATGTAGTTTAAAAACATCTCCCTAGAGAAATATTATGAATGATTTGGCATCAAGCAGTCTTTCTCCACTCCTGGCTGACCCCAAGCCAATGGGCAGACAAAGCTAAAGAATAGAATAATTCTTGATGTAATCAAGTAGAGATTGAAGGATGCTAAAGGGAGATGGATTGAGGAGGTGTATGCTGTCCTGTAGGCTTACAGGGCGATGGAGAGGAATCCAACTGGGGAAACTCCATTCATGTTAGCTTATGGTTCAAAGGCAGTGGTGCCGATAAAAGTGGGTCTCCCAACTCACAGAGTTCTAAAAAGAACGTCCTTGAACGAAGACTTAATTTGGACCTTATGGAAGGAAGAAAAGAAGATGATGAGGTTAAGAAAGCTTCCTATCAACAAATAACAATGATGTTATACAATAAGAGGGTGAAGTCTCGACCACTGACGGTGAGAGACCTTGTCCTGAAGAAGACATGGAAGAAACCTAATAAGATTCACCCAAAACTGCCATGGTCCGTATAGAGTGGTTGAAGAGGTGGTCCCATCCCATGGACATATCAGTTGGAAAACTTGGAAGGAGAGCCATTCTTCAACCGGTGGAATGGAGATCATCTCAAATTATACTACCGGTAAGATTTCAATTTCTATTGTCTCTTTTTAAATCCATTATAGTACATGTATATGGGAATTAGATGATAAATGAAATTCAATGAAAATTTCCAAGTGTTCCCTACTACCTTGCCTGCTTATCTGTATATTTGTTGTATGTATGTATCTACTCATCTTAAACTATAAAACATCATTCGTGGTGAAGTATCTTTAAGTTTCTCTCGATGACATGACAGTCCAGATGGGGTTGACCTCGTCCATGGACTCTAAACAACATCGAGAGGATTTAAAATCACTTAGTTGTGGTTCAATATTAAAAAATCATTAACTTGGTGGAAATTCTCTCTCAGTCGAGACGATAGTGTAAGGACGAGACAATTCTCATCCATACACTCTCAAAACGACGAGAGGGGACTTATGATATAACACCATAATTTTCTAGATTTAAATTTAAAGTCACTTAGTTGTGGTTCATATATTAAACATCATTAACTTAGTGGAAATTCTATCTCAGCCGAGATGACAATGCATAGACGAGACGATACTCATCCATACAATCTCAAAACAATGAGGGGGGGACTTATGATATAACACCATAATTTGTTGGATTCAAATTTTAAATTACTTAGTTGTGGTTCATTTATTAAACATCATTAACTTGGTAGAAATTCTCTCTGGGTCGAGACAACAATAAATACACTCTCAAAACGACGAGAGGAGACTTATGATATAACACCATAATTTGGTGGATTCAAATTTAAAATCATTTAGTTGTTGTTCATTTATTAAACATCATTAACTTGAAGGAAATTCTCTCTCGATCGAGACGACGACGCATGCATGAGACGATACTCATCCATACACTCTCAAAACGACGAGAGGGGCCTTATGATTAAACACCATAATTTGGTGGATTCAAATTATGCTACAAACGAAAAATTAGGGTAGACATATTTGCATATTTCATAAAAATAAAAAGAAAAAAGAAAATTACAGAGCGTCATTTCATTATAGTAAGGTTACAAGTTAGTCAAAATAATGAGCTTCACAAAAATCGAGTATAAGGCCATAAACGGTCGTCCTAACAAAAATAAAGAGCTCAAATATGTAAGTTGTCATCAATACCTTCCTGGGCCGACCCACCAATACCTCCCCGAGTCGTCCTATCAGCACCAACATTGGTAGTATCGTCCCCACCATCGTTGATGCTTATCTCGGTTACAGTTTCAGTGTTCTCAATGACTTTGATGGGGACCTCCAAAGGGTTGGATGGATTTTTAACATCGGCCAAGTCAGTCTCAAGAAGGGTGTCGATGAAGTTGAGACCCACAAAATCATCAGGGGAAAGGTTACCAACCTCGGTGTGCTTGAGGGTAGCCCATCGGTTGTATGTCTTTATTCCCACTTCAAGATATTCCAAGGAATCACCCCTAACTAATCAGACTCTTTGAAGTCGGCTATAGCTTACGCCTTAGCCTCGTGTAATGCATCCTTGACAACAGCATCAATCTCGACAAATTTATTCTCAGCCATTTCTTTAAGGTGTTGGCGTGATCGATCTTCAGATAGGTAACCTTATCCAGTGATTTCTATAGGGCCGACTCGGACTTTTGAAGTTCGTCCTTTAGATTATTCTCAGTTTTCACTGCATCCCGTCCCTTTTAAATCAAGGGAAAGTTTCTTCTAGATCCAATCTCCCATTTGATAGAGGGAGACTACACTCTGCACCAAAAAATGTGGATAAGTAGGTCAGTACGAGATGGAATTGATAAGAGACTACACTTGACAGTTTTATGAAAATACCCAAACAACCCTATGGATGGAAAACTCAGTGAGCAGAGAGATGTCCAGGGACTGGAGGAAATGCTTGTCACCTTCAGAGATGAGGCAACTGACACCATCTATGGCCTTTTAGCATGGCCGAGGACGTTCTCATCATCTAGATTCAATTGGGAGAGACGAGCTGTCAAAGCCTCATCTGTAAAAATAGGAATTTCTCTCTCAGGGTGGATCTTCTTAGAAGGACAGTGAGTGGTAGTGTCATCGGCTCGTCCTTTTCCTTTCTTCCCAGCATCGTCAGCTTAATTGGGACCACCCCCAATTATTTTGGTAGTAGGGGCGTCATATTTCTTATTATGTTTGCCGACAAGCTTCGTCAGATTTGGGGCCACCATTTCCCAAAGGTCGTCTGGTGTATTTTTAGGACATTTTACAAAAATGAACGAAGTCAGTAGTGAACAACTACAAGGTACGAGATAAAAGTTCAATATGAAAAGTTACTTACGCAGCTCGGCGAGGGGGTCAATCCCTCGACCTGTCTGAGCCAAGTTATATGGGGTCATTAGATGCTCAAACCTAACAAGACGATCGCTATCACCTTTTCAATAAAGTTTCTTAGCCTTTTCAGTAGCCTCAGGGTTCAACCCCGGATCAAGTTTGGCCGACACAGAGACTTTATCCCATCTCAGAGGAGTCTTGGGCTCAGAGGTTCCACAAGCTTGATTGGGACCAAAATCCCAAGCCCCAGAGACGAAAAAATATCAGGGTTTCCAGTTGTGATTTAAAGTCTGAGTGACCAGTAAAACTTTCTTCTCAGACTTCCTAGCTACGAGGTGATAGTAACCACGTTGAGTCTTAGAAGACGAAGGAGTATAGCAAGCCATGAAAATGTTAACTGGAAGGTCGGTTTGGTGAACAATCTTCCAGATGGAGATAAGGACGAAAATAAATCTCCAGGTATTAGGAGGAAGCTGAGAGGGGGTAAGTCCTAAGTGGGTTAAGATGTCCCGAATGGTCAATGAATAGGTAGTCAGAAGTCGACCTTAAACATCTGCTCATAGACTCAGACCTCACCATGTCATCCATGAAAGACTCTTTCATCTCTGGAAGGTTTCCTCATAGAAATGGAGGGTCCTATACCATAAATATGTCTCCAAACTAGAAGGTTGGCCTCAAAGACAGTGCTCTCATAAGATTTAGCAACATAGGTGTCAAGATCACTCTCCTCACCACTATCCTCTGAAGACTCGGCCTGGGGATTGTTAGGATCACCATTTGGGAATTTTTAAACAAACTCAGCTCTCGTCGCGATCGAGAGAGGAATATCATCTATTGGAGGAGGGACGAAAACACTGGGCTTGAGTATTTGGATAGAAGATTCAGATTGATTTGACGTCTCGATCCTCTGAGAGGACGAGTCATGATAAGAAGCTTTATTGACCTCAGACCCTTCAATATGGGGTGTGGGATAAGCCATGGCGCTTCCTCATAAGAGTAAGCACTCTCGATCAACTAAGAGATAGACATATTATCGTCTGCAGAAGAAGACGACTCAGACATAAGGTCACTCAACTTAACGACTGGGGGATGAATAACAATCAGTGGGGGAGGATAATTGGGACAAAGAAGAAATGCCTCGACTTTACGCCTCTCGGCCTCATCAACCTCTATCCTCTTATATTCTTGAAAATACCTCTCTCGGAGGCTGGGAAATTCCTTGACTAACTTGTATAAATGCCTTAGCATCAACGACAAGAGACTCAACTGGGCAGGAAAATAGAAAAGGGGGACAAACAAGATGTAAGTTGACTTTTGTTGACCAAAAGATCAAAAGCTAAATATTAATCGTTCTACTTCAGAACAACTAAGAACATGAATTATAGTTGCCGGAGAAGATGATCGGAGCTATGCTAGAAAAGCTCCTAGAAGGCATTACTACTAGGGGGGGGGTGAGAAACCCTAAAACCACTACCAGCTTACCACAAACCACTCTAGTAAGAGCTATGGCCAACATTGGGGGTTGCCAAAGTTATAATAAACTCGCTGAAAAAGTAAAAACGTATAAAATCAACCTTAAAATAATAAAAAGATGCACAGGGGAAGAGATGAGGTTTCTTATTGGAGTACCTTGCCAAAAAGAACCCTAATAAAGGATGAAGAGCGCTTGAAAATAAGAAAGAAGTCCGGTTGGTGGAAATAAAAAAGTTTTAGAGAGAGAAAATACGCACAAAATGAAGAAAACCACAAAATAATGATTAAGTGCGAGTTCCAAGGCTCATCATTGAGGGAACAAAGTCTTAAGTGCTCAACCGTCAATTCAACTTGGGGCAGACGTTATCTAATCAGAATTGAGACACATATCACTCTCAGCATCTCATCAAAAGACTGGACTAACTCGTATCCCCTAGCCACCTCTTCATATAGATGGCTGAGAGCTAGGGGTGATTAATATAACCATGTGTGACCTCATTGTAGGATGAGGGACATTAGTATCCACCGTCGAGTTACCAAAGGACCCCATTTAGGTCGTTCCTAAGACTCATCTAGATTGGTGTTGGCCTCATCGTCCACAACCTCAGCCATCTTGTGGGACCAGACCTCAGGGGATCATTTCATTAGAAATGACATGTCTCGTCTGTTGCTCCAGCAGACACCTGGTAATGGCTTACATAGCACATCTCAAATTGACGCTTTCGACCGAGACCACACTTGTCATTTGCCATCATGAAATCCTACACTACACTATTAGTTTCGTACTCTCACATCAGTAACCTCGTACTCGGACATGTCGAGACCTCTCCAGACGACATCTATAATATGAGAAGTACAAGGTTCCAAGATGGCATTTCCCACGTGGACAAGTATATTACAACCAGACTATTCTCTCATGTGAGGGAATATTGCATCATAATTAGTTACCTGTGTGAAGGACATATGCCAACCATCTATTAGGAGCCTCCTCATGCGCATGCTGATTATATGCTTAGGGATACATTACAACCCCAAGGGACTATAATTACACTTAATTTTCTACATTATAAAGGGTGGATAATTATCAACCCTAACAGAACTCTGCTAAATTGTTTAGTGAAAGAGAAAGGCTAGAGTGTTATATTCACAGGCAATTAGTGCCATTGTTATAGTGAAAACCACCATTCACACTACACAGTGGATGTAGGCTCCGACCAAACCACTTAAATTATGGTGCTCATCCTCCTTGCCTTATCTCCCTCTTTACTGTTATATTGCTTACATTCTGCCATCATTGTACTGGTATAGCTCACTTATCACTTTGATCCGGTGATACCAATTCTGGTATCATCAGTATTATTAAAATTTATATAGTCAAGAACCTCGACACCAATTCTTTAAATTTGTCAAAGTATTTCACCATTGATTATTGTTTGGCCTCGTAAACTTCAGGGATTTATGACTAGTTACAAATTAGTGTCCATAGATAACTCC
This sequence comes from Sambucus nigra, assembly GCA_949130495.1. Lineage (NCBI taxonomy): Eukaryota > Viridiplantae > Streptophyta > Magnoliopsida > Dipsacales > Adoxaceae > Sambucus > Sambucus nigra. Next base: position 249,433,409 of record OX422208.1, read on the forward strand.
GAGTGATGATGCCAATCCCAATCCTCTTTTGAGTGATTCATAATCTTCCTCATTTTAGAGGCCTTAAAGTCGATTCTGAGGGTATTCTCGATGTCTATGCCATCAGGCGTATTGCTGATCAAACATGCTCTATTTTTGCTAGCAGATGATGAACAGTCTATACATAGTTGCCACATAGGAGATTCTTATTCGAAAGACTTTGATTAAACATCCATTATTGAACAACTCTTTCACCTGTTATGCCTCGCAAGTTCTTACGTCTTTTCAATTTCATGACTCTAGTCTATCTCTGATCTGTTTAAATGATTTTGCCATTAGTGTTGAGCTATATTTCGTAAAAGTCTGTTCGGATATTTTTACCGCGAAGCTCTATTTTATAGAATTCTTCTAAGCTAGTTCCCTATTATAAGTAAATTCTACTATAAATTTTTTTACGGCCTATTAATTATCGTTCTGGGCTCATATGTGATGTTATCTTCTCCTTGTTCCACAACCCAAGCCATCGATCTATTAGATTTTTTCAGGCTTATGAACTGATTTTTGTAGAGTAAGGTTTGCTTATTTCAAGATTTTATGATCTTAAAATAAGGTTTAATTCTTCTAAAAGCTTCAATTAAAGCCAAAGCTAACTTCTTTAGCTTAAGGTATCGGATTTCAGCTTAACGATATGCATTGATAGTCTAATATATAGGCTTTTATAGTCCATATTCTTGTTAGACCAATGATGAGTTGATTGGAGATTTTGATACCGCCAAATATAATTAGATATTTTCACCTAAGAGTGGCCTTGAGAGTAGAGGCACTGACCCTGAGTAATTCTTTAGTTCCAAGAAAGCATTTTCACATTCTTCGATCCACATAAAGTTTTTTTTTGAATACTTTGAAGAATGAAAGAATTTTTCGGTGGCTCTTGACATAAATCAATTCAGTATGACTACTCATTCTAATAATCTTTGAATTACTCTTTTATATGCAGGTTGCTGCATTTTGATCAACGCCCGAATCTTATCGATTTTGGCCTTTATGCCGCTTTGATTGACTATAAAGCCGAGGAACTTTCCTTCCTTAACTCCAAATACACACCTTCATCTGACACTTCTCCAGTTGGTCAAACGTCCTACCCAGGTCATTGATGTGATCAACTTCCTTCTTACTCCTTAGAATAATATCATCCATGTATACCTCCATTATTTTGCCAATCTTCTCCTCAAAGGCTTTATTCACCATCCGTTTTTTAGTTCAAAAGGCATCACGTTGTAGTAGTATGTACCTAGGCTAGTGATGATAGAGGTCTTATCCCTATCTTCTAGCATCATTTGGATCTGATTATACCTAGAATAATCATCCATGAAGCAGAGTAACTCATAACTAGCAATGGCATCGACCAACTGATCAATCCTGGGCACATGATAATGATCTCTGGGGAAAACTTTATTGAGGTTCATAAAATCGATGCACATGGACCATTTATCATTCTTCTTTTTTACCATGACCACATTCGAGATCCACTCTGGGTACCTGACATCCTTAATGAAGTCTTCCTTTATTAATTTGTCAAACTCCTATTGAATGGATGAATTCATCTATGGGCTAAACACTCGGCACTTCTGTCTGACGGGATATGTATCTTTTATGATACTGAGCTCATGGAAAAGAAATGTTGGATCTGTACCCTATATTTCCTCGTGACTCTAGGTGAATACACTCTTTTTGTATCTCAAAAGGTGTTCCAAATATTTAGTGAAGGTTGGGTGTAATAACAGACCGATCTATGATGTCCTCTCAGGATGTTCATTGTCTAGAATTACGAGTTTAATTTGCTCAACGACCTCACATGCGATAAATTTCTCTTAATCTCGAGTATCCATCTCAATCTGATAAGTGTCGATTGGTTCTTTTGTTCCCCTTTTTTGAGCCGATGTGTAATATCATTTACGATCTTTCACTTAGTTTCCTTTAACTACACCAACCTTCTAGTTTGTTGGGAATTTTAGGTATTAGTAAACAATGGAAGGTAATACCTCCAAATTTTTCAGTTCAGCCCTACCAAAGATGACATTGTAAGTCGAGTGGGCATTTCCATCATGGATAAGAAAAAATACCTCTAATTCGATCCTTCAAAATGGGTAAACTTTTTTTTTTTATAAAAAATTGATAAGAGGTTTGTGGTATGCCTGTACACACCTTATCCTAGGACCCTTCTAAGAACCTCCCTAGGACCCTAGCATCCACTCGTTCATCGTAAACCTTAGTTCATACTCTGAGTTCCAATTTAGAGGCCATTCGGTGCCCTTGATCGTATTTGACTCCGGTCCACTTTCTCGGCTGAGAGAAAGCTCAATGAATCTTCTAAGGGCTCTGAATCTCCTTTCCAACGGTTTACCCCTTAAGAATCGACCTTATGTTTGGACAAATAACTCGTTTTACTCTGAAAATAGATATAGAGGCCACTGGGTCCTCCCGGGCCCGTTTGAATCCGGTAAACTCTCTAACTTGAGCAAAGAATAATGAATTTTTAAATGTATCTGAATCCCCTTTCCAATAGTTCACCCCATGCGTGAATCAGCCTTATGGTACAGACGAATGACCCATTTTACCCTAAAAGGCGTGCGATTTCGGTCCTTGTTTGACCTTGGTCAACTCTCCGAACTGAGTGAAGCTAAATAAAATTTTTAAGGGCACTGAATACCCTTTTTAACGGCCCTTCCCGTATGAGAATCTACCTTACGGTTCGGATGAACGATATGTTTTCCTCATAAAGCTTTATGTCTAGTGACGAAAGGGTGATTTTTGGCCCCGTTTAACCTCAACTACTGAACCCCGGAGTGGCTCAATGGATTCTTGAAGGGATTTGAATACCCTTTCCAACAATCCATCCTATGCGCAATTCTGACTAAAGATTTGCGTTTTACGACCATTTTTGTGAAAAACCTCATCTACACTGCGAAATGGCACCCCAGGGACCATACCTATCGGAAGTGTGCTTGACAAGCTATACGGATAAGCAGGTCCAAACCCCTGCCAATCATAATTCCTCTTAGCCCTATAAATAGATGCCATGAACTCATTTTAAAAAGCAACCCCTGAACACCCCTCTCAGTAATTTAGAGAACATTCTCTCGAATTCAGAGCTGTTCCCTTTCCTAAAACTCGTTTTCCCACATTCCATTCCATCACTTTCTTACCTCACTTAGTAATTCCCCGCTAACCTCTCCATACCACTTTCATACCATTGCAGGATCAGCATAGCTACATCCAAGATCAAAATCAAACGTTCATAAGGAGGTCCAATTCTCCACCCTTATTTCTAATTCTCTCATTTTAGTATTTTTTAATTTATTTCAACTTTAGCATTTTTTTCAATTACATCGCATATATTAATATCAAAACTTTATTAGTAGTATTTGAACATACTCTATTTTTATTTAAAAAAGAAAAAGAAAATGAATGTTTGTCCATAAATTCCAAAAGAGGGATTCTCACCTCACATTCTCACTTTTAAAACACATTTTTTCTACACACACATATAATCGAAAACCCCTTTTTAGATTTTGGGATTAAACCCCACCCAATGTTATGTTCAAAATATGTGAACTTTGATGCTCCATGGACTACGTAGGCATCTTGGGTTAATCCCGAGATTCGATTCCTCCCTTATGCATGTTTATATGTTTCCCTCTTATCTCATATATATATATGAGTTCATATTCTTACATGTTTATGTTTCGTCTGATATATACATTCGCTCTTCCATAGCGACTTGTGATTCGACAAACACATCTATTATATTTTGAATTATTATTTTCGGGAACACTCGTAAGGATGAATCACTTTGTCCTTTTCCATGACGTGAGTTGAATGATTCCATTCTTCACCCATATTATGCACATGAGCACACACTTCACGGAGTCTAACAGGAGAAGATTAACACATGCCCAAGAGAGATCGAAAGGGCGGGATGGGTGCCTAACACCTTCCCATTCCGTAACTTAGTTCGTAGACATTTGAAGTACTTGGTTTCGTAAGCATCAGTATTATCCTGAATGTCGTTCTCTTGAGGCGACGATAATTTTTTTGCCTGTTTTATACAAAATAGGTTAAAAAATGTGTCTCTACACATTTACTCCCACATTGATGACGGTCGGGCGCCCTGAGAAAGGGCGCCACCCTGTGCGTGCCGAAAGAGGCCCCGACATAGCCACAGTGGCGACTCCGTTAGCGACACATTTTAAGAGTACTAGAATCTAATTCTACGTGTATGTTATTCTTTTCTACATGTGTGCATATGCTCCTACCTTTATGTTTCCTTTACTCCTCCATTTAATTTTTGTATATATATATACCTCATGCTTATACCTATCATGCTCCCTCCTCATGTATATATCACTTTTCTCTCACTTATATACTTCACACACTTGTATATAATCTTTATGTTCACTTCACACACTTACATTTGTATATAGTTTCACTTTTACTCACATGTTCCACACACCACTTAGATTATCCATGCTTAGGCTTCATTAGCACACACCTACATTTCTCACACTTGTATATACCTCCATGCTCACTTACACATATCACACACCACTTGTAGTTGATCCCCATATAGTCTCACTACCACACACACTCACTTATAAATATATTCATGTCACTCACTTACATATATCCCCATAACCATGTGTAGTATAGTCTCCATGCTTCATGCTAGATTTACTTTTTCATGATACTTGTATATTCTCCTTCATTAGCGCAGTACTCCCTTTACTCATCATGCAAATAAAAAATAAAAAAAATCTCTCTCTCCATAATATACTAGACTCATGCATTTTCGCACACTACATCACCAAAGCATGACAATATTGACCAAAATATTGTTTTGTATGGGGTCACTTTGTAATAGGAGCTGATCCTGCGGAACACAGTTAAACTAAGTGATAAAACTTTTACCTTCCATTGTCCTTGTACCTGTAACGTATATCGAACGATTCCCCTCGCATATTATCGCTTAACTGAACTCACAATGGGAGGTATATATCAAGGAACTCGTTCACGTACATCGATTATATCAAATTTTATCTCACACATAGCATTCCCATGAGGTATATCATGAGTCAATTCACGTACAATGAGGTATATCAAATAGCTTGTCCATACATACTGATGAATGATTTCCCTTATAGGAAAGAGGTATATCGTGAAAGTCATGCCAAATGGGGGAACCCTTCCAATGATCCAATAAGTGCATAAACCACATATCGGCATCAAACCTAGGTCACTCATATTAAGTTTTCCACTTACTATGCGAAATTTTGCCGAAATTCTGGGTCGACATATCGCCTGAATTTTCTTGCTATTTCGCCTTTTTTCAAAACAGGACCCTGTCCGTTAGCCTGGAAACAATTTAAACTGTGTCTTACATATTTTCAAACCCTATTTTCCCAGTCTTAGGTCTTATCCGACATTTTTCTTTCACTTAGTCAATAATAATAATAATAATAATAATAATAATAATAATAATAATAATAATAATAATAATAATAATAATAGTAATAATAAAGTTGATATTTCTCTCATTTTTCCCTCCTTAAAAAAAGTGAAATACCAAAAATATTTTTCCCCACCTTCCAAAATGCCTAAAAAATCCTCCCTCCTTTGAAAAATAAATTCGAACCCTTTTCCCTCTTAGGTCTATCGCATACCCGATTTTGGCTTTACTCCCAATTGACTTTGGTCTTCTATCAAACCGCCTCGAAGCTCCATTGCTTCTTCTGCTACTTCGTCCTAGTTTGGGATTTACCTCCACGAGCTCTTCATGGAAAACACTGACCAAGAATCGAACATCCAGCCTGATCCGATGACCGTCCTGGCCTAACCCCACACCAAGATTGACAACCTTCAAATCGAGGTCCAAGAAATGTTGTGACACCGGGCCGAGATACTCGAAGAATCGGAGGTTCTCTTTCCTCATGCTATGGGTACACCTTCTACCGAGCTTGTTTGGGTCCCAATAGAGTACCAACATGTTCCGCTTACCCGACCTTCCAATGGGCCACTACTTGTGTAACTTTGGATTCCGAACCTTGCCCAACCAGGGGATAATCTTCCAGAACCCGTGGATCCCGAAGACGAGGAATTGAATAAGGTTAAGGAAGACTTCAAATTGCTATAAAAAAAGTTTGACCAAGTCAAGATATTCGACAACTGGATGGACTACACCCATGTGTCTCCTTATCCCAAAGCTAGACTACCAGAGAAGTTTAAGATGCCAAATATTGAGAAGTTCGGGGGAAGCGGACCCCTAATTGTGCATCTTCGTAGTTATAACCAATCCATGACCCTCCTTGGTGCCTCCAAAGAGATAATGACCCAAATATTTTAGCAGACCTTGAAATAAGGCACTCTCTGATGGTTTCTGTCCCTTGAAGAATCCAGGATCCATAGTTGGGAGTATGTCACTCGAAAATTCATGTCTCAGTACAAGTACAACGAAGAATTAGAGGTCACGCGTTGAGACCTATAACTATTTAAGCAACACCCTGAGGAATCAGTCAATAGCTTCATCAAGATGTGGAGAGAGAAAGCTACCACTATAAGCAACAGACCCTCCGAGGAGGAACACGTTAGCATTATGAAGAAAAATTTCTTACCCCATATCCGAGCATCTAATAGGAAGATAATATTACCCGCACCTTCGAGCTCTCCGAGAGGCTAGTGTGTAAATCGAGGAAGGTTTCTGGAATTTGAACCGAAGTAGGTAACCGTACAGTTCACCCTTTAAAGTATGAGAAGCCTGCTAGTGCTATAGTTTCAACCATCAACAACATTTTCTAACCCGCTACCTCTTGGGAACCCGAAACTCATCCCAATCCTATCAAGAAATAGTACACCGAGCTCTATGCTCCCCTGTCCAAATTTTACCAGGACCTGTTAAAATGAAATCTCAACAAACCATTGGACCCCCATCCGTTACCAAATCCACTCCCTAAAAACGTCCAGCTCGATGCTCGTTGTGACTTCCGCCAATCTGTAGGTCATACCACTAACCAATGTTTCCACCTCAAAAATGTGATCCAAGGCCTGATTGGCCCGAGTATCATTACCCCCCCAGCTAATCCTAAACACAATACCACTCACAACCCACTTCCAGCACATACAAATGTCATCTTTTTATAAAGTGACCCAAAATTTGACCCATCTACTCAAATCATGCCCAGCAAAGCACCTATCATCTCTACAGTCTAACCTAAATCTCTTAAGGTTTTCCCATATTTTCTCCTAAACATTACATGCTTCACTGATCGAGCAATGTCACTCCTTACAAGGGCCCATTGTCGTACGTACACGGTCGAAGAGCGAGGCATGGAGTTACTGGCTGTGTTGAACCAACTCTTAGAATTTGGGCTGACATTTTCCATCGAGATGTCCTTCAATTGTAAAGAATTTAACGACTTATTCATGGAAGCCCGAAAGTGGGTTCATGAATTAAACAAATGGTAAGTGCTTGTTGAAGAAGTCACTTTAGATGATGTGATAGAGATAATTGCCGATATGTTTTGCTAGATGAAGGAAATCTGTAGCATCTCTGAGTTACTCACTAATTTAAAACTTCAAGGGTGGTTAGTCCCTTCATTCCTTCACTTACCCACTGAGTGGAAAGACTTCTATTATGAAGCCATGGAGGTTATTGAATGCATTGATTAATCTTGGCAAGAAGATATAGTCGCCCCCATAAGGGAGGATAACTCTGACAATTCAGACGGTGAGTCGAATCATGAAGAGGCAGTCTTATTGCCAGCTTATATAAAATAATCTCCTTTGAGGATTTGTTAGGGAAAATCAACAAAGTGTCCATTCAGCCCAAGATAGATGAATCCACTACATTCTTATTCTTCCCCACCTGAGAGAACCACATGATCCGATCAGGGAGATACTAAAAAGATCCAATTTCTCATCCAACCGAGGAACATAAAGGAAAGGGTGAGGTCGAAGAACTTCCAATGCTAAAAATGACCATTGAGGAGAGCAAAGTCCTCGATCAGCTCAAGAAGACTCAAGTTAATATCACCCTATGAGGACTCTTCATGTCCTCTCAGTTACACCGAAAGGCCTTGATAAAACTCCTCATAGGACCCATGATTTCTCCTTACTACTATCAAAGAAGCCGTGAATATGGTTAGATCTTTGACCTCTACCAGACTCCTCTCTTACTCTAAAGAAGAAATTCGAAATTCAGCCCCGATCATAACTATTCTCTAAACATATCTATCAAAGTCTTAGGGAAGACAATCCCACTATTAATTATTGACAATGGATCTTCTCTCAATGTTTGTGTTCTCAGAAGCTTCAATTATTTGGGACTGAAAGTCAGCGATCTCACTCTTACCTCTTCCGCTATGCACGCTTATGATAAACTCTTCGAGAAGTAAGGGGTTACATCAAACTCACCCTAGGGGCTGGCCCTATTAATCCTCTAACAGAATTCCAGTTCATCGACATACCTGTTTGCTTCAACCTACTCCTTGGTTGCCTTTGGATCCACAACATTTGAGGGTATCCTCTTCTCTTCATAAAAAACTGAAGTTATTTGCTAAAGGTCAAGTTATAACCATTTGGGGGGATGATGATAGCACAAATAATACAAGCACCAATAACCCAGTATTGGAGATTCAGTATAGGACTAATGATATTCTCCTCTTCGATTTTAGAATTGATTTGCTCCCTCTCCCAGTAGGAAATAACTTCAAAGACCGAGTCTGTCCAGAGCACAACCCTCATGATAACACCAATGTGATTTAGATGTCCAAGAACATGAAATTCATGCTTGGGAAGGGGATAGGGTGATGTCAGCAAGGAATCCTTGAACCTATAGTACTGAAAGAGGCCTCCCCCCATGTGGCTTAGGTTACTAACCTACACCAGATAAACTTAAAGCGCTCCGTGAAGTAAGATAGAAAATAAGCTTGGAAGATTAAAAGACTGTTTTAGGAGACTCTTTGAACAAAATATTTATTAAGGAGGGTGAATACTTCCCCTTATGTGGGTTGTCGGAATCGTGGTACGACCATACTAATAAGAAGATGAAAACGGGGTTGAAAATGTTCTTTCAAGACAGTATCTCTTGGGTCGAAGACTGTAAACATAAACTGCGACCTCTCACCAAGAAAATGATGGCAATTACCAAAGACTCTGAGGAAAGTGACTTTGAAGAATCCTTCGACTTGCAGACACTGGGGATGAGTCTCTTCATGATCCAATCAGATGCCGCACCATCAAATCTATCCGCTAAGATCGTAACTATTTACATACCGCTCCTCAACTGGAATGCTATACCAGTCCAACCTGCTCAAATCCAACCCAATCCTATTATTTACCCTATTCAAGTCTCTTCACCTATTCCCGTTTTTCCTTTTCCTGACATGAATGTAACTGAGACCTCTTTTTACAAGGTTATCAACGCTGTTTTTCCTAAAAATGAAATAAATAAAGATTTTGAGTATCTTGTTTTGCCTTACACTAATTGTCTTGATTCTAATCAAACTCTTGATGATGATGATTTTGCAAATGAATAATTCTTAACTAATCTTAATAAGTAAAATAAAAAACAACATAATTGTATCAAATTAATGATAATGTGACTGTTGTTATTAATCTTGGTTCAAGTAGCCATTAACTCAAAATTATGATAGGGTCCACCTTTAACGAGCATGAGCGTGCGTTTAAAGAACTGCTGGAAGAATACATGGACGTCTTCGCATGATCCTATGTTAACATGCCCGACATTGACCCAAAAATAGCTCAGCATGAGATCCCGATATTCCTAAAATCCAAGTCGATCAAACCGAATCTAAGAAAACTATGTATCAAATGGTCACTCAAAGTCAAAGAGAAAGTGGTTAAACAGTTGAATATGGGTTTCATTCACATAGTCGAATACCCAACATGGCTCACTAACATTGTCCCCATGCCAAAGTCAAGAGGAAAAGTCTGCATGTGCGTCGACTACTGAGATTTGAATAAAGAATCCCCAAATGATGATTATCCATTACCCAATATCGACATGATCGTGGACAACACAACTATCCATGCCTTCAAATCGTTTGTCCATAGTTTCATCGAATATAACCAGATCAAAATGCACCCTGACCATCAGGTAAAAACCTCCTTCATCACCCCATAGGGAACTTTAGCTATACTATCATTCCATTTGGACTAAAAAAAGTCCGGGCTCCCTACCAAAGGGTTTCCATAACCATCCTTCATGACCTTATTCACAAGGAGGTCAAGGTTTATGTGGACGACATGGCAATTAAGTTTAAGATTCGAGAAGGTCATATTATCGACCTCTGAAAGTTCTTCAATTGACTGCGATAATATGCGATTAAATCCACAAAAACATGTTTTTAACGTCAGGAAAGGAAAACTCTTGGGATTCATGGTCGGTAAGAAAGGAATCAAAGCGGACCTTTCCAAGTTGAAATCCATACTTGAGATGCCACCACCACGAATGTAGAAGAAAGTTTGAGGATTCCTGGGTAAACTACAATACATCAATCGGTTCATCAATTAACTAACCTCTATATGCGAACTCATTTTCAAACTTCTCTAAAAGGATTCAACTAAAGTCTGGAATGAGGCCTGCTAAAAATCCTTTGACTAAATCAAGCAATACCTCACTCGACCTCCGGTGCTCATGCCTCTACAACCAGGTCTCCTTTTTCTATTGTACTTGATCATTACAGATACATCAGTCGGGGATTCTCTAGCCTAGTACACTGAAGAATCCCATAAGGAAAGATCCATCTACTATGCCAGTTGAAAATTGGCTAAGTACGACGTCAACTACATTGCTTTGGATAAAGCATGTGTCACCCTAGTCTGGTTAATGCAAAAGTTACGGTGCTACATGATTGCCTTTCCCAACAAACTAGTATCTCGAATGGATACCATCAAGTAATTACTAAAAATAACCATTATTTCCAGCCGAATGGACCGTTGGTTGATATTATTCGCTAAATTCGATTTTCTGTACGTTATGTTAAAAGTTATGAAAGGGAGAGCCATCTCCGACTACCATACTGATTACCTAATAGAACGAACCGATGCTTGGATATCTAAATTCTCGAAATAAGATATTCTCTATACCTCTTAGGAAGACTTTAGATGATAAAGTACCTTTTATGGAGATGCCAACAAGAAAGGATACGATATTAGGATACTCCCGATCGCCCCTAATGACTCTTACAACTCCATTGCCATCAAACTCGACTTCCCTTGCACCAATAACATAATTGAGTATGAGGCATGTATTATAGTCCTCAAAATCGCCCTCAAGAAAGGTATCAAGCACCTAGACATTTATGGAAACTCTGCCCTCATTGTCAGCTAAATCCTCCGAAAATGGAAAGTCAAAGATGAGAAGTTCCTACCATTTCATTCCCACTTAGAAGAGTTGGCCTCCAAGTTCAAGGATGTCACCTTCCACTACCTCCTTCGTACAAATAACGACTTGGATGATGCCCTTGCAACCCTCGCTTCCATGGTCGAAATTCCCAAAAGAAGAGCAATGGATCTTTTCATGGTTGAGAAATAAGTTTTACCTAATCACTGTTACCACATCGAGCTTATAATCAAGGAAGATTTCAATATGGTCGGGTTATGGTACTATGACATTTAGCTCCTCCTTAAATATGGTAGGTATTCTTAAGACACGAACAAGAAACATAGTGCGACCCTTTCGTAAATTAGCGGCCCAGTACATTGGGGAATGTGCGCCCCACATGAATGATTTTTAAGATTAAATTTGATGAAACCCATTTAACTTGCATAACAACAACTAATATTAAACAAATTATGCAAAAAATACACATTAGGGAATGTGGTCCCCACATAAATGATCATATTCTTGCTAAGAAGATCATTTGTTAATGGTACGATTAGACCATCGGTGCAAGATTACACTGCATATGTTTAATGATGCCTCAAATGCCAGTAGTTTTCCAATCTCCAACACTTTCCCTCCTAGAGAACTATACAACATGTCCTCTCCCTGGACCTTCTGCACCTGGGGAACTGACATTATATGGTAGGTCCAATGGTTATGAATTCATCCTGGTCTCCATTGTTTGCTTCACCAATGGGTCAAAGTCGAGTCATACACAATGCTAATTTCCAAGAAAGTGACCAAATTTATTAAAAAGAACATCATTTATCAATACGGGGTTCCCCATGAGTTAGTATCAGATAATAGACTCCACTTCGAAGCTGAGGTAATAAAGCTGGTCGACGAGTACAAGATTCAGAGACATAAGTCTTCTCCTTACTGACTCCAAACCAATGGTGTTGTCGAAGCAGCAAAAAAAAAATCCTCATAACCATCATCAACAAGATGACCAAGAATTACAGAGATTGAGCTGACCGGATCCCTTATGTACTCTAGGGCTATCGCACTTTAATCAGAACACCTATTGGGGCTACCCCTTATTCTCTAGTATATGATATAGAAGCAGTCCTATCAGTTAAGCTAGAAATACCTTTTGTATAAGTCATGCTCAAAAGCATTGTCAGTAAAGAAAATTGGCATTAAAGCCGTTATAATGAAATCTCATTTTTGGATAAAAAGAAACTTAAGGCTCTTTACCATAGACAAAGGTATCATTTCTAAATAACTCAATCATTCAACCGAAAAGTCAAGGACCGCGGTGTCCAGGAAGGAGACCTTGCCCTCAAGGAGATCGTGGAACCTGTCTGGGACCCTAGAGGAAAATTTAAACCAAATTGGATCGGCCCCTACATCGTGAAGAGAATTCTATCAGGCGGTGCCACTATTCTCATAGACCTTGATAGAGAGGAGATAATGCGTCCAGTCAATCTGGACCATCTTAAGAAATTTTACCCTTAGTTTGAAATCTCGGCGCCCTATGACTCTTCTCACCCCCTTCTAATCTAAAAGAAAAAATCTCTTTATTTCCTCCTACCTAGAATTATGTGGGACCTGATCATTTAAAAAAATTTCCTTCAAAATGAAACTCATGAGAATTTTCAAAACCCCCAAGGTAAGTAGGCAACCCATATGCCATACATCAGCACGGGCTACTTCTTTTTCACAAAATGCTATTGTTTTCTAACCCTTGAGAATGACGATCCATCTTATCATATGCATGAACAAAGGGATTATGTATGCCTTAGTGATTGGTATAAATAATTCAAATATAAAACTCATCAATAGTCATAAAAAAATATGATCAAAATCATTTTTAATCTAATAAAGGGATACAATCGTTACATGAAATATCAGTAAAGGGAGTTAAATAGATTACCACCCTTTTCACTAATAAAACCATATTAAACAAACCCAATACCTACCAATTTCACAAAAATTATCCCTAACCCCATAGAAAAACCCCAAAATTGCCTAAAATACAATGAAGTTGCAAGGTTATATAAATTTAAATTATTTCATAGAATACACACACTACACCAATATAAAATAAAGCAAAGATAATAATATTCCACTTTTCATTTTCTATCCAAATTCATGAGTAAGCAAGATCAATTAACATGAAGGTTGTGACAATTTCCAATTTAAGTAGGAGATATAAATTAACCCAAATTTTATCTTTTTAGCCTACACATACATCTAGGCGATTATACAATATGAAACAAGAGGTCACAACCACAACATGCCGATGTACGAGTAAAACCCAAATGGGAAAAACCTCGGACGACTGGGCCTAAACAAATCCACTACAAATATGGTTTTACAAAAGACTCAAAAGACTTAAAGTCTTGACTCACTAAGACTTGCTGATGCCGTCTTCAATACCTCCATTTGTAGTAAGCAAAGATCCAACGCATTTCACAACACTTCTCGTGTCTCGGTATCCATCGAAACCTAATAACCGTCTCCAATCAACACTTGTGCGAAGCTCCAACACACATAGCAAGGATAAACATTTTGTAAGATGTGGATGGGGTTTTTGGTTCTCAAAATATGATCTAAAGATCACATAAATGTTGGAGACAAAAGGGAGTAGTTGTTTTTGTTTTCTCTTGTGTTCAAAAGCTTAAGTCCCAACTGCTGCTTTCGTCCACTAAAGATAGGTAAGGAAAAAGTTGTGGGCCAAAACAGTTAAGGGAGAAACTGTCGAAAATAAAAAAAATGCAAACTGGCAGTAGGTCGTTATGTTCGAATCTTCTAACAAAAAGTCAGTAGTGAATGTGTAGAATCTCGTTCGAACGACTTCGTTTGAACAACTTCGTTTGAACGACTTCGTTTGAACGACATTCCAACAAAACTTCTAACGAAATGTGAGAGTATAGATTAAATTGTTGTTAGCAAACTCGTTCGAACAGGTTCGTTCGAACGGGGTCATTCGAACGACCTGGTAAGTTTTCTAATGAAAATTCAAGATTTTTACACTGACAGAAAACTTCTTTACAAAATTAATTTTAGATAATTTTAGACACATTTAGTTTGTCTCTAACATATATAAACGAGAACCTGGTCAAATACCTTTGGGTAAAGAACATTTGGAATGAATTTGATGAAGGTGAATAGCTGGATGCCCAAATTCTTCAAGGATGATATATGAACGGACCACAATGACCAAAATGTTTTGTCCAACAGAATTTAGCCAATACTACAAATGAGTCGATTGGAAATTTGTCCTTACAAATCTTCCCCTTTGGCTATTTTGGGACAAAACATAAAATAAGTAAAATACAAACAAAATGGCTTTGGATTTGCTAAGCCAGCCATCAAGTGGTTTCTAAAACCCATCCCCAAAACCCAGAAAAAATAAGGACAGACTTGACTGACTTAAAATGCTGCATTGTTGAAGGTGTCCTGTGAATTTGCAATAGAAGTCCTATACACATGAACCAGCAAAGACATAAAATGCATGGGGAAATATAGAGTGAGAGAGCAAACATATTAGGACCCCCTAAACATGTTCTCCCCCTTTTTGTTTGAAACAGACAAAGGGATATAACAAAAACTTGCAAGGTTAGTGAATATAGCAAGAGAAGCTCATAAACAAGTAAATGAAGTATATGAACAGGGTTATAGACAAATAACAACAATTAGGCATCAATCCATTCAGCAAATATAGGAAAATATGAACTAGAATTACTCAAAATGCTGTAGAAATTAATATAAGTCAAGTTAAATCCAACAAAATCCAAATCCAAAAAACAAATATAAGATGCGGGTACAAGTGAGAATAGGAAATGAAGAAAATACAAATCGCTCACTCTCACAAGTATAAAAAATACATAAAAAAAGATGGAGAGAGGCATCAAGGTGCAGGAGCATCATGTGGAGCATTATCTGGAGTGGATCCGGTGCCTGAAGAGCCCGCACCACGACGCATCTCTAAACGGCGTATCTCCTGAAGATGTTCCATGAGAACAGAATCATACCAGGCTTGGGCCTCATCTCTGCATAACTGGGCCATGCTTCATGGTAAGTAATAGCTCCTGCAAAAGAGCCCTATCCTGTCGACGTTCCTCTTGAAGTTCCTGAACTTGTGAACGGACCACACGAAGGTCCTCAAACTCAGTGGGTGGAATAGTGGGTGGGTGAGATTGTGACGAAGAAGGTCTAATAGGAGCGGGGGTGGTAGAAGTGGCAGAGTGGGATGACATAGATTGAGAAGGAGTGCGCTGAGGAGTATCACGAGGAAGGTGACCTCGGGAGCGACAACAGAAGACATATTAATTCATTGAAACCAAGTGACAGGAATATCTGAGGGAAGGTGAGGAAAACCAACCTCAAGGCAAAGGCGAGTAATAATAACAGCAAAAGGTAATATGTCCCTAACCGGACCAAGTGGATTTACCTTAACATCAAAGATGAAGCTGGGAAGGTCAATACCAGCATTGATGCTAAGGGAAAACATGAGTTCCATACGCGCCTTAGAAATTTGAGTGAAATTTTCATGTGGAAGGATGCAGGCACACACAATCCAGTTAAGGATCATAAAATCAGGATTAAGATTTTTATGGAAGATTATGACGCAATCGGGAATAACCGTATGACACACGGTGGACAAAATGAGTTGTTCCGCAGGTCGAGAGTCAAGTAGCCAAGGATAAATGGGGTTGTTGAGGTTAGATAAGCCTATAAGGCGAGCAATGGACTCAGGTGTGATTGTGATTTGCCGACTATAGACAACGGAGAAAATAGCTCTTTCGAGAACACTCATCCCAAAAAAATATTCTTTAATAAGATTGTGGCAAATAGTATCCGTAAGGTTAAAAAGGGAATCCGAACCCAAGGTAAACAGCCGTGTGAAGATAATAGTGCTAGAGAGGGAGTGGAGGTCAAAGACCTTTTCACGTACAAAAGCACGAGTTGCGAACCCTTGAGTGTGATATAAGGTGTGATTTTCAAGAGTTCGCCAATGCAATTTAAGGTTAGGAATGGAGGCTGCAACAGAACGATTCTCATTAGAAGAGGAGGAGGAGGAGCGCTCCTCTTCAGAGACAGCGACGCGATAATTACATCGATTACGACGACCATAAATTGTCAAATTAAAAAAAACGAAGGCTAGAACCTAGAAGGATATACCACCCAAACCACCAGTTACCAACACAAACAAAACCAAACCAACAAAATCCCAAACTCTATTAGCAGCAACAAAATAAATAAAAAATGCATAGAAGTATATTGCCATGAAATTTTGAAAAGAGATTTGATATTTTTTTTTAAACAAATTTCATGATATTAACACATAAGTTGGGGGCAAAAAAATGTATATATATAGTGTATAGCCCCAAAGAGGTGGATAGAGAGTATATGAACTGGGTAAAAAAATGTTTGAATATGTGAAAAAACCCAACTCATATATGCTTAGCCCTATTAAGATGAAGAAAAAAAATTAAAAAATTATACCTCGGAGAAATGAGAAGGGAAGAAATCACGAAATGGGTAAATCTTTGAAATGGGATGTAGTTGGGTAGAAATAGAGGAATGGCGGTTATGGGGAGGATAGGTAAGATAATGGGAAAGAGGGAAAATCGTTTGATGTAGACGGGTTGAGGAAGAGTGGAGAGAGAGAGAGAAGGTAAGGGAAAAATGGGGAAATGGGATCGTGAGGGAATAAGAGAGAGAGAGAAAAGAAGTGGAAACTGAATCGGGGAAAAAAAATAGACTGAACCGCCCCTGAAAACCCCATGTCGTTCGAGCGAAACTAAAACTCGTTCGAATGACAGAGTCTGAACGAAAATTAAAGATATATCCAATGAGAAAGAATCGTTGCAAGAGTCGTTCGAACAAACATCGAACAAGAAACAGAAGGTTTGGGACCAAAACTCGTTAGAAAACTCATTAGAAAACTCATTCGAACGAGATTTTCTAACAAAAAACCAGTGTTTGAAAAACTCCAAAAGAAACAACAAAATGTTAAAAATGCATAGTAGAGGGCCTGAAAGGTTAGAAACTAGGAACAATAATTTTGAAGATGTCCTAAGTAGTGTAGAGATTTCTAAACCATGAGAGCGGGAATATAGGAGGGCGAACAATGCGAGTGAGAGCATTATGAAGACAATGCATAAGTGCAAAATGCCAAACAATATATTCACATAACATACACTCTTATACGCCTTGTGACAATAAATGGAATATGATGCAATACTATCCACAAAAATAAGCACTTGGAAAATTGATGATTCTCATGCCAATAGCGTCACTAAAACTGAAGAAATATGGATTATTTGTGCAAAATCATTGATCTTCAACCTGTCTCCCATCAATATGAAATACTCTCTTGAATTATTTTGATTTTGAAAGAGCAACGATACTATCAACACAATGACAGATTAGCCTTGACAATCTTTTTGATGCCACTATTGTTTTAGGCCCCTATTACATTTTTGCAAATGGTGGCTATTCACATAAAAACATTTTGTTTTTTGCAGCCCGTGTTCATTGCTAAGCACAAATAAATCGAATGAATATAATGATCATTTTTCCAAATCCGGGCAATGGTTTTACATGCACAAGATCGATTGCTCATAAAGGGGTGATAAAATTGATAAGATAACATTGCACTTCACTTAGCGTATGTCAAGTGACGTAAATAATCACGTAATTTCGTGAAGGGCGTGTGCAAATAAGGCAATATTATGAGGCAATCATAGTGAAATATATCATAAACACATCAATGCGCACAAGTGAGACGATGTACGGATTAGTATCTCATCGAAAGCCACGTGGACATGGGTTGAGATAGAGAGCCGAAAATATCATACACATTACTTATATGGACAAAAGTTTTATGAAGACCATTATACTACAAACAAAGAAAAATGAAAATGTTTTTTTTGAATTTTATAAAATATATATTCAAGGAATAATCTAGTTCATAAGTATAAAAATAGACATGAGAAACAACCTAAACTAGATGACCGACTCCGAACTCAGTCAATGGAGCAAACCCCACTGGAGTTCCTAAGGTTTTCAAACCTAATGGAATCTAGAGGTTTGGTAAAGATATCGTCCAATTGGGGATCCCTGCCTACGAATCTTAATGAAATGATTTTCTCTTAAACCAAGTCACGAATAAAATGTTCATGGATCCTAATATGCTTGGTTCTAGAATGTTGAACGGGATTACGGGAAACATGAATTTCACTTGTATTATCGCAAAAGATAGTTATAGTTCCTTGAGAAATACCTTAATCTTCCAACATTTGTTTCATCCAAATGAGTTGAATGCAACAACTCCCAACTGCTATGTATTTCGCCTCTGTCGTGGACAAAGAAATATAATTTTGTTTCTTGCTTATCCATGAGACAAGTGCAGCACCAAAGTAAAAACAGACACCAGATGTACCTTTGCATCCATCAACATCTCCTGCCCAATCTGCATCCGAATATGCCGATAGACAATCATTTGTGTCGAAGGAATACCAAATCCCAAAAGATAGGATCCCACTAACATATATAATAATATGTTTAATGGCAATTAAATGAGACTCTTTTTGGGCGGCTTGATAGTGGGCACAAACTCCTACACTAAAGTAAATATACGAACAACTAGTGGTTAGGTAAAGTAGACTACCTATCATACTCCTAAAGAGAGTGTCCTCTACATCCTTTCCTTCGGTGTCCTTACTAAGTTTAACTGACAAACTCATTGGAGTACGTGCATGCTTAGCGGATTCTAATTTAAATTTCTTCACAAGGTATTTAACATACTTAGTTTGGGACAAAAATATTCCACTATCAAGTTGATGAACTTGAAGACCTAGGAAGAAAGTAAGCTCACCGACCATACTCATCTCAAATTCATCTTGCATTTATTTTGAGAAAATTTGAGTTTGTTTATCACATGTTGAACCAAACACTATGTTGTCGACATACACTTGTGCAACTAAAATAGATTTCTCATCAAGGCGGACAAATAATATCATGTCTACTCCCCCTCTCAAAAAGCCACGAGAAAGGAGATAAGAAGTGAGCCTTTCATACCAAGCATGGGGTGCTTGTTTCAATCCATATAATGATTTCTTTAGCAACAAGACACGATTAGGATGCTTCGGGTACTCAAACCCTTTAGGTTATTCATCATAGACTTCTTCTTGAAGAATACCATTTAAAAATTCACTTTTGACATCCATTTGATACAATTTAAATTTAAGGTCAGATGCTATGGCTAGTAAAAGGCGAACTGACTCTAACCTAGCAACTGGAGCAAAAGTTTGTTCATAGTCAACACCTTCTATTTGAGTGTATCCTTGGGCAACCAACCTAGCTTTGTTACGAACAATGACACCATTTTCATCCATTTTATTTTTAAAGATCCATTTGGTACAAATGACGTTAGTATTAGAATGCCTAGGGACTAATTCCCAAACATCTTTTTTATTAAATTTAAACAATTCTTCTTGCATGGCATTAATCCAATGTTCATATTTTAATGCTTCTTTAAAAATTTTAGGTTTAGTGTTAGAAGTATAGCACAAATAGGTAACTTTATTTTCTGATTGAGCCCTAGTCTTGACACCTACCTCGGGATCTCCTATAATTTTTGAAGGGTCATAAATTTTATGAACCCAAGGAGAAGGATCCTTTCTCTCAGTAATGGGAACAATCAAGTCAGTGTGGGACTCAATATTTTCTACACCGGGAACAACATCACACTCACATGACAAATCTTCCTCATTTTCAATAAATGTGGCTGGAACATCTTCTTTTATTACAACATTTATTGATTCCATAACTTTTAAACTACTTAAGTTGAAAACTTTACGGTTTTGAGAATATCCTAAGAAAATACCTTCATCACTCCTTGAGTCAAATTTACCGAGGAGTTTTCTATCCCGAAGAATATAACAAGGCTACCAAAAACTCTAAAATATGCCAAATTAGGTTTCTTGCCAGTCCAAAATTCATATGGCCTTTTGGTTAGTATTAGGACACAAATAAACCCTATTTACGGTGTGACATGCGGTGTTAAATGCTTCGGCCCAAAACCTACGAGACACATTTCTTCCTAGGAGCATAGATCTTGCCATTTCTAGGATCGTTCGATTTTTTCTTTCAACTATACCATTTTGATGTGGTGTTCGAATGACTGATAATTCATGCTTAATTCCTATTTCATCACAAAAGGCATTTACACCGGATTCCTTGAATTTGGTTCCATTATCACTCCTAAAGGGGTTTATGGTAACACCGTGTTGATTTTGAAGAATTCTACATTTAACAGTGAGAAAATCAACAGTCTCAAATTTTTCTCTTAGAAAACCTACTATGGAGTATCTTGAAAATTCATCCACCATTACTAAAATTTATCTCTTTCCTCCTATGCTCTCGGTACGAGTGGGACCCATAAGGTCCACGTGTATCAATTCTAAGGCATGAGAGGTAGTTTTAGAGTATAACTTTTTATGAGGATTCTTAATTTTCTTTCCCAATTGACAAGGTTCACATAGTGGAGGTTGATTTTCCTAGATATGGTAAACCTCGAACTAGCTCGTTTCTTACTAAACGATCAAGATCTCTAAAGTTAACATGCCCTAACCGTTGATGCTAAAGATTGACAGACGAGACTTTTTCACTATTGCAAACTAAAGAAGACTTAGGAACTATTTCATAGTAATTGTCACTAGTTCTCACAACTTGTAAAATAGCCTCTCCCAATTTATCATACACGGTGCACTCCGATTGACTAAACTTAACATCAAGATTCTCATCACATAACTGGCTAATACTTATTAAATTTTCCTTGAGACCATCAACCTAAAGGACATTTTCAAGTTTAGGAAACCCAAAAATTTCAATAGACCCTCTACCCATAATTCGAGATTTGCATCCATCCCCAAAGGTGACCTTACCATCTTTATAGTTTTCAAGAGTGGTAAACAAAGATTTATCACCAGTCATATGTCTCGAATAACCACTATCAAAGTACCATTAGGAGGTATTTTGAGCCTTAAGTGCAACATGAACAACAAACTCTTTATTGGTCTCATCTTTCTTAACCCAAGCTTGAGTTATATTTTTCCCTTCGTTGACTCTAGTATTTTGGTTGGAATTATTTCCTTAGACTTTAGAGAACCTTAGAAACTTTTCCATTAGACAT
Organism: Sambucus nigra; assembly: GCA_949130495.1. Classification (NCBI taxonomy): domain Eukaryota; kingdom Viridiplantae; phylum Streptophyta; class Magnoliopsida; order Dipsacales; family Adoxaceae; genus Sambucus; species Sambucus nigra. The sequence continues at coordinate 249,454,999 of OX422208.1, forward strand.
TTGGATGTATTAACTAGATACTCAACTTGGCTCTTAAGGCTAGCTAAAGAGCTATAGTGTTGCTTAGAAGTTGTGAAATAAGAGTTCTTCCCAGGCTTGTAACAAAAATCTCTAAGATGACTGCGTTTGTGACAATAAGTGCACACATAGGGTTGTTTTGGAGTCACTTTTGAAGATTGCTTAGGTGGACTTATTTTAGGATAAGGTTTAGGTGGATTTGATTTGGTAACAAACTTAACTACGGGTTCGGGTTTGACTTTGGATGACTTTCCTTCTTCATATCCTATACCCTTTCTCTGTTGATAACCTTTCTCCTTATATCCTAAAACAAGACCTAGAAATAATTTTCCCATTCTTCCTGAATTATCTTCGAGTGTGACTTTGACTTCACGAGAGGACTCGAGATCTTTTTCAAGTTGGATAATTTTAGCTTTAAGAGATTTTTTAATCTCTAAATAATCATGAAGATATTTGTTGACACCTTCTAAGGAGTTAATTAAGTTACATTTTTCTTTACCTACCAAGATAAGCTTCTCAGAAAGAGATATCTTAATTTCCTCGAGTTGACTAACTAAATCCTCCTTCTCCTTCAGGATTTTTAATTCCTTTTCTAAATTTAAAACTTTAAGGGTTAATATTTTATTTACCTTTTGAATATGAAGATATTCAGTGTATAGTTCAGAATAGGCAAAATTGCAATTCACTCTCATCTATTTCACTCTCACTTCCTTTTTCATCACTACTTGCTGAGTGGAAGCAACCTCAAGATCATGCTCGGAATATTTAACATTAGGGTGTGACTTACTTAAATAAATAGCATGACTTGCTATAAAGGTAGTGAAATTATTTCTAGAAAGGGTAGAGTCATCAGAGTCTTCAGACTCATTATCACTGTCGCTTATAATAGCATTGTAAACTACCATTTCTTTACCTTATCTCTTAAGTTTAGTAGGGCACTCAAATGCATTATGAACACGTCCCTCACACTCAAAGTATCTCTCCGAATCATCCTTTTTAAGGTCGTCTCTCTTAAAATTTATAGGATTATGATTATTAAAATTTCTATTACCTTTGTTTTTGTTGTTCTCAAATTTCGATTTTTCAAATTGTTAGTTTTGCTTTTTTAACTTGAGAATTTTTTAAAATTTTTCAGCAAATAGAGCTATATCACCAGGATCTATATCAGACTCATCATACTCAGACACTTATTCTTTCTTTAATTTCAAGGAAACACCCTTATCTTTGATTTTGTTATCTTTAGGAAACATATCTAATTCATATGTTTGAAGATCACCAACAAGATCTTCAAGTTTTAAAGTATTTAGATTTCCTAAGGAATTAAGAATTGTGACTTTTGGAATGAACCGCTTAGGAAGGCATCTAAGAATTTTCTTAACAACACGATCTTCAGGAATTTTATCACTTAAGTTAAAGCAAGAATTAAGAATAATAGATGTACGAGCATAAAACTCATCAAACGTTTCAGTTTCTTTCATGGTGATGGTTTCAAATTGAGTTGTTAAGTTTTGAAGTTTTGAAGCTTTAACTACACTAGTTCCCTCATGAGTAACTTGGAGAACATTCCAATCCTCCTTTGACGTCTCACACGTCATTATACGGTGAGATTCATCGGGAGTCACACCACTAAACAAGGCATTTAAACCTTTAGAGTTAAAGTTGCATAATTTTAATTCATCCTCACTCCAATTTTCTACAGGTTTTAAAATAGTTTCGTCATCAACAATCATAGTAGGAGGGGACCATCCTCTTTCAACAACAACCCACACACATTCATTAATTGATTTTAGGGCAGATTTCATACGTGCTTTCCAATATGTGTAATTAGTTCCATCAAACAAAGTTGTTCCATTCGACGAAAAACTTTCCATATAACCTCTAGGATTCATCTAAATAACTTATAGAGACTAGCTCTGATACCAATTTGAAGTTACAAGGTTATATAGATTTAAATTATTTCATAGAGTACACACACTATACCAATATAAAATAAAGCAAAGATAATAATATTCTAATTTTTATTTTCTTTCCAAATTCATGATTAAGCAAGAACAATTAACATGAAGGTTGTGATAATTTCCAATTTAAGTAGGAGATATAAATTAACCCAAAATTTATCTTTTTAGCCTACACATACATCTAGGTGATTATGCAATATGAAATAAGAGGTGACAACCACAACACACTGATGTACGAGAAAAACCCAAATGGGAAAAACCTCGGACGACTGGGCCTAGACAAATCCACTACAAATATGATTTTACTAAGAGACTCAAAAGACTTACAGACTTAACTCACTAAGACTCGTTGATGCCGTCTCCAATACCTTCGTTTGTAGTATGCAAAGATCCAACGCGTTGCACAACACTTCTCGTGTCTCGGTATCCATCGAAACCCAATAACCGTCTCCAATCAGCACTTGTGCGAAGCTCCAACGCACATACCAAGGATTAATATTTTGTAAGATGTGGATGGGGTTTTTGGTTCTCAAAATATGATCCAAAGATCACATAGACGTTGGAGACAAAAGGGAGTAGTTATTTTTGTTTTCTCTTGTATTGAAAAGCTTAAGTCCAACTGCTATTTTCTTCCACTAAATATAGATAAGGAAAAAGTAGTGGGCTAAAATATTTAAGGGAGAAACTACCAAAAATTAAAAAAATTTCAAACTGGCAACATGTCGTTATGTTCGAACGAATCTTATAAAGAAAAGTCAGTAGAGAATGTGTGGAATCTCGTTTGAAATCTCGTTCGAACGACTTTGTTCGAATGACATTCCAATGAAACTTCTAACACAATGTCAGAGTACAGATAAATTATCGTTAGCAAAGTCGTTCGAACTAGTTCGCTCGAACAGGGTCGTTCGAACGACCTGGTAAGTTTTCTAACGAAAATTCAGGATTTTTACACTGAGAGAAAACTTCCTTACAAAATTAATTTTAGATAATTTTAGACTCATTTAGTTTGTCTCCAACATATATAAATGAGAACCTGGTCAAATGCCTTTGGGTAAAGAACATTTGGAATGAATTTGATGAGGGTGAATAGCTGGATGCCCAAATTCTTCAAGGATGATATATGAATGGACCACAATGACCAAAATGTTTTGTCCAACATAATTTAGCCAATACTACAAATGACTCAATTGGAAATTTGTCCTTACATAAAAATTATCCCATCTCCATAAAATGTTCCCCCAACATCATAAATATTGTCTTCAACTGCTAGACGACCCCACTTCATCATCATTTCCTACCTCCGGAGGTCCCTAAGTCTCCCACTCCTGGTTAGCACTCTGTTGTGTTTGACAAAATCATAACACCCTCCTCCATGGTGTTAAAGGTGACAAGCCACCTTTACCCAGTCTTTTCCTTCGTAATCTTCTCCACTACTCACTTATTCAACCACTTCAGGTAGTCGTCAGACACATGCTAGACCCCTTCTGCAGATTGTGATGGATGAGTAGACCGTCGATGGTGCTATCACAAGGAACCCAGTATCATCCATAATAATTCAGTCTGGTCTTCCATTAGAAAGATGTTTTTTATGTAAGGAATCACTATTTGTTCCCACCTAACTTGGATCTAAAGCCTCTAAGGGAAATAAAATGAAGTCTGATGGAGGCCAACCAACCGCACATACCGGTACTATCCTGGATTCAAAACAAGTTGTAAGTCTCCCCACCATGGCACTGACCAATGAAGATACTAGACTTTGTGCTCCACAAACCAATTGTCCCAGTTCTCTGTCGATAGGCCGAAACTAAGGAAAGGCTGGACAAAGAGATTAAGCACATCCACCAAGGGATACTTAGTAGGGGCTTCCAAACAGAACCTCTTTTCAAGCCACATAAAAAATATCACCGAGATCCCACCAAGAAAATTAAAACGAGCCTCTTTCCAAGTTTCAAGACCGTTCAGGGTCTCCGCTAGTACCCCAACTACAGGACTATGATGGTAAGACATTCGTGTCACTATCGTAGGCACTTGGGGATCAGTCGTCAAGTCCCCTGTTACCAGTAACAACCCCACTGTCAGACCAAAAATAACAAATCTGATAAAGTCAACATTATCAAAGCCTCTGTGACGCACTGAATACATAATTGTTTGAAGATAAGTAGTTCCTCCACTAAGCAATAGTCGAGCCGCTGGAGGGGAAATATGGAGAAAATCATCCAAAAATACACTAGGAGAACGAGAGAAATTAGGCATAGCTACTGCAACATTGAGGCTAACCCCTAACATTGCTGAGAATTCCTCGTAGGTAGGATATCCCTCATCCAGGCCAAATCGAAAGACGCGATCCTTAGGGTACTAAAATTATATCACTTCTACTAGCAAGTTCCAGTCTATGGCCTAATTACGCCACAGAGAAACCCGATGCAAGCAGAAAATGTCATAATCAACATTGTAAAGGCACATGGCCTTTAATCCTTCAAAATAAGAAGATAATTCTTCGTAAAATGGAAGAGCTATTTGAACAGAAGTAAAATGCAAATATACGATAATTCCTCATACACTCTCCTTTTATACCTAAAATTCCATGCAATTTTTTTTTGGAATTCCATTTAACCCCAAGCCCTATAGAAGGACACAAGTATGCCGGAAAGTGCAATGAAAGCTTATGAGTGATTTGATTTGACCCCCATGCCAATAGGCAGGTCAAGGGTTATGTCGATTGGCAACCCACCTATTTTAGAAAAATCTCTTTTTCCTCTTTTGCCCAAAATCAATTTCCAAAAATCCTTATTTTGAAAAGTTACCCCCTAGTTCATTCCTTTTTTTATTACTCCTCTTTCAATAAACATTTTCCTTAAAATCATTTTCATTAACATCTCTGTCTTCGTAGAATAAAACAACCTTAGTAGAATATCAAAAGTGCATATAAAATAAGTCCCTAAATCAAGAAAAATACCAAAAAGAAAATGCATAGTTTTTGTATATATTCTTACTTTGCATGATTACATCTTGCAGGTGCAAAGATAAAAAGAAAAAAAAAAGGAGAAAATACAAACATGACTTCGCCCGAACCCTCAACCATCCCAAACCCCTAGCCCCCGCAGCACCCAAGCTTTCCCCGATGATGAGCGGTGGACCCTCCCCTCCCAAGGACAGAACCTTCATCTGAGGTGGAAGATGACACCAAGAAAGAAGGGGAAGAATTCTTTATATAATCAAATATGGAGGCCATCTAGTCCTTGATGTCCTGTAGCCAATTGTTTGGCACCCGTACATGTTGAAAGTAAAGAGCAACAAAACAGACATGACAATCAGTAAAGAGCAAGGAAATAATTAATGGAAATCGAAAATAGAAGATAAAGAATTACCTCAGATCAGAGGGCCTTATTCGTAAGCCCTGTCAAACCAGACATCGATGCGTGATCAGGGTGGTACGCTCAATAACTCCCGTGTTGTGGAGTAACCAGAATCAACGGAGCCTCCTTTACCACCGCCACCGCCACCGCCAACGTACCACCACCCGTGTTGTGGGACGATCCCACCGGTATACTGCTACCCCTACCCAAAGCAGTGGTGGGTGGAGGCATATTATCCACATCATAGATACAAGAGAGCATCAGCCAACTCTTAAGGAATTCTAAATAATCATAACTTTCCACCATATCCGTGTAATGCGTATAGTCCTGCCTATTATCGCTGTCCTCCTGGCATTATCATACATCTCCCTCACCCTCCTCATATACATAGGGTTGTCGACGATGGTACCGCCACCACCTCCTCTACTATCTGCCTCACCACCCTCTCTCCCAGGTACAAGATGCTCAAGTAATAATCCGGTAAACCAAGTATCGATCTCAGGGACTAAGACATGGAACGTAACGATTGCTAAGAAAGGTTTAACGAAAAAGAAAAGAAAAGGTGATGATTTTATGAGAAAGTCAAATTAACTAACGTGACCTAATTAATAAATGCGAATTAACTAAGTATGCAAGGATAAAAACTTTTTGATCAAAACTATATGCATAAATACACTCCCCCAAACCGTTAGTAATTATGTCATATATAAAACATTAATGAATCAAATATATATATTTGAGAGAAGACTTTAAATTGATCTAATTACTACGTATATGAGGATTTTACTCCATAGAATGCATAGTTAAAAATAAATCTAAAGCGAATGACAAAATTATCGACACGCATATCGCACCCTTAAACACTTCGGTTATCTACAGAAAATGATGTTAAAAGGCTTACAACTTCGTACCAACAAAGTATCAAGCCTTTAATTATTTATTTAATTTAGTCGTGTTTTATATGTATCCAAATATCTAGGTTGGGTTCATGTATCCCAACTCGCTAAAAACCTAGTCGTACATGGTAAATTTAAATTTAAGCGTGAATTCTACTTTAAATGGATTCATGATGACGTATGGAATGCAAAAAAGCATGTATTTAATCACTATTGTAGGAGAAATCATAACTATAACTTGGAAAACATGGATCTTGATAGCCATTAAAGGAGGAAATACTTATATTGAAGAATATAGTGCAAAATAATGGTAAAACAATAATATTTGATTGTCTTCTTGCCTCCTATGTTCCTAGCCTCCAAAATATCTAAAAATTAGGTTAAAACCAAGTGAAATGACTGATTATGTTTTACAACTAAATGAACCCATTTTTATAAGAGTCCTAAACCCATACAACCCTAAAATAAAAAATAGGGGAAAAATAAAAATCTCGCTTCAGGTAATTTGTCACGATTTTGAAGGATGGAAAATTTCACATTTTTGGGGCGTGACTAATGGAGAACCAGTTTGCCTAGGATCCGAACTGGTTCTCTTTTTCAGAAATCTCCAAGTTTTCCCCTCTTTTCTTCTCATCTTCAAATGCTCGTAATTTCTTCATTGTAACTTAGATTGAGATGCTATTTTTTCCAGTATTATTGTGACTTCGAGATCTTCAACTTTCCACAATCCTTTGGTTTCTAGCTATAAAATCAAGAAAATTCCCTTTACTTCCATTTCTTGCATTTCTTTCACTGTTTCGGTGTTTCTCTCGCATCCAATTGCAATAAATACCTGTAAAACAGGGGATAAATACACAAAATAAGAAATACTCACCAAAAAGGGTTAGTAGCATATGAGATAAATTTGGGTTAATTACAATGTACAAGATCATAAAAGGATCAAAATTAAGGAGATAAATATGAAATATTTATGCCTAATCACCCCCCTAAATTAGAACTTTGTGCATCCTGAGCAATGTAAAAGAATAAGAGTATGAGTTAAGGAAATTTGCGAAAACTTTATTGGGATAAGGTACCTTGTTCTCGGGTGAGTGATTGCATTTAGCATATGCAATAAGACGTTAAATTCGCAGGTTGCCCTAGCAGGATGAGTGGTGTCTCGTAAGGGTTTATAGTGATTATACCCATAAAATTCATTTTTCGACTCAAAGAAAAATCAAAATATTTAAAAAGTGTACAATTTAAATTCCCCAAAAATAGTAACCATAAATTTATATTCAAAAGTTTTAATTTTTAGTGTATGTGTGCGAAGCCGAGAATTTAACCGTTAACTTCCACTGATTGATCATTACAGTACTTTACAAAAATTCATTTTGATTCATATATCATGGGATACTCTCACAAATGAATCACTCGAATTGTGGTTATTTTCTCTCGGCGTGCATGATTTTTAAGAGTAAATATAATGGAACACGAATTCGAGCACACAAATTTGAAAGACGAAATGTTTATGCTGAAAAAAGCTCATTATCGAAATACGGTTATTGAAAAAGGGGAAACATCATCTTTTATCCACATCAATTAATCTCTCTTTTTATCTTTTCCTGTCTTAGCTCTCCACGCGATAATTAATGTCGTTATTCGGACTTTGTTAGGAATCTCTCAGGTTGTAAGGTGCATTGGGTAATATGGAAATAGTTGGAAAATTTCGGAGTTGGAAAATTTTGGTTACTATGTCATTTGGCACTTTTTTGGGCATTTGCACTTTTTCCTTTTATTTTTCTACACCTTTTCCATGATATTCTCATTTTTTCTATTTTTTTTCATTCTTTTTCTATTTTTGTTGAGAATTTTTCTATTTTTTTCTTGCCTCTTTTTATTGCACTATTTGGACTTAATTGATGAATTTTTTTGAGCTAAATGGACTTTTCATGTTACTCAAATGAAATTAGGAAATTTAATTGGCTCAATTGGGTTTGCAAAAAGGGATAATTTTTTTCACGACTTTAATGGCTCGTATTTTTAGGTAACAAACGATGGCCTAGTTTCATTTATCTGAATTACTAATCAAGCTATCATATGCGTCATGAAATTATATTTAATTTACAGATATTTTTAGCGCATTTTTCAAGACAACATTTCACTCGTTTTCTGTAACCGATCAAAACAAAGGAATAGAGATCCTCAACGACTTTTTTAAAAATAAATTGAACTTTGAGTTAACCATTAACTCAAATTGATTTAATTACTCGCAAAAGATGATAGTCTCGAAATCTCACCGGTTTACTAATCTCCACACTTATTCGTGTTTGTAACACTCCGTAAGTTTAAATAGATTTATTTTGATTAATTTGGATATTTAGGAGAAATAAAATTTTGGAATTTATTAATTTTGAGTAATTTAAAATGTTGAGTTTTTATAATGAAAAGTGGTATTTTAATCGAAATTAAAATCGGAGTCAAAATTAAAATTAAAATCGTGGTTGGACTTTTCAAATCTCTTTTTACAAAGTTTTTCACCAGAGAACACTTCCAAATTATTTTCCTCTCATCTACAAAAATCAACCTCCAACTTAATCAAAGTTTTGGCACAAGATTTGAAGGCTTAATTAGGGTTTAATCAAGATTGTTTAATAACGACTCTTTACTATTTTTTCGAGAGGTATCCAACCGTGTTACCAGATTTACTTCATCTTAATCGCAGGCATGAATAATCTATTCTCTTCTTTTAGTATTATGCGTCTTAAGTGTCGCCCAAATCATTACTAATGTGTTTTTGATAAAATTAATTAGTAACTTAATTAGAGAAAGTGGACACTTAATTTTGGGTTTGTTTTTATGAAACTTTTAAATATGAATTAATCTTTGAAACCCTTGGGTGCGTAGGTTTTTGTGGTTCTGGGTGTAGGTTCTCATGTAGAATTTTATGGAATTATTTATATGTTATATGGGACGCGTAAACACTTTTAAAAATTAGATGATTTATAAAGAGAATGATTATGTCATATTGAAGATTATTGCGTGTTAATTAATTTAACATTATTGAATGGATTAAAGTGTGTTGAAATCAACGACGGTGTTAGCAATTGATTTAAATTAAATTGAATCCTAATGATTAAATTGCTATGTTCTGCATATTGAATTGTGTTTTGTGTGATTTGTTTTCGTCACTTTTGCCATCGCGGGGACGAGGGGCTTATGTGTAGTATATTGCTCACCTCTATTATAGGATGCTTTCTAGGTATGGGAGTAGTGGGTAGGCTTTGGTTATAAGTTATGCTTACTAGGTATGGGACTAGTTAGTGTAGGTTCATTGGGTTTTATATTCCGGGGTTGGGTGGATTTTTATGCTTTACCGTTGTTACGCTAGCCTAGGCATGAGACTAGGACGTGATATATGTTAGTAATTCATCCTATATGTAGAATATGACGTATGTGTTCTTTTGGGACCCTTAGGTATGGGACTAAGGGATATTTTTGAGGATCTCACATCGAAAAAGGGTGGGGTAATTTAATAATTGAGAATTTGAGAAATTGAGAATTAATTCCTAAGATAAAAATGGGTATTAAAATCTGGACGACATAACGTTTAGGGGACGACTGTTTAAACGGGTTAGCTGGCTTTTTATGTCGTGTCATGCGTACAATCTTGTCAAATTGCAGGATCAAATGTTTAAATAGATCAGTGGACGTTTTGACAAGGGGATGTGTAAAACTCTGGTGGGAATACCACCTGGGGCGGGAGTACCGCTATAAGAAAGTGAGAAGAATAATAAATTGTGTTAATTTAATTAAATTAACAATTTGGGGATTAATTATTTAACTCATATTGGTGTGCATTGTGAATAACAATTACTGAGGAGAGTTAGTGACTTTTGTTATCACGTTTAATTATATTATGCTTAATTAAAATATTCTATTTTGATATTTATCATGTATAATGCTACTGTCTGAGTTCACGAACCCTATTTGAGGGGAGTGGCATGTATTCATGCTCTGGGATCTAACCTCGTGCATTGACTAACCTTTTCAGGAATAAGTTTGGAGAAGTTGTATAGGATTATTTGGAGACTTTCTTGGAGGTACAACTGGAGTTATTTACTTTATGCGTATTAGTTTAGTTTGGTTTTCTTTCCTTTGTATATACATTGAGACACAATTTATGGTTTTAATTGGGTCGTTTGGTTCCAAATTTGTTATGGGTTTTATTCATGTATTTCTTTATAGAGTTAGTTGGAGATTATTCAGTTTTATATTATTGGAGATTGGATTATTATTTGGAGTTTTAGCATGTGATGGCTATCTTATCGCACAGTTGGTTATTATCTTATGAGATTGATTCAATTATTAATCTTGTGAATTTTTTTATTTATGTCTCATATCTGTCTCATGCTAAGATCAGTATTTTATTTGCTCGCGCCCGACTTAGTTTTGGTGGCCACCGATGCCATAATTTAGCGGGGTGTGACATCGTTAAGTCTTCAATTTTTGCTAAATTTCCATCTTTGATAAATTCCGGCTTAGTGCATTAAGTTTTTATAAATCGAGACTTCAAACAAAAATTTGATGATATTTTTGAAGATTTTAAATTTTATTTATTTTGAAGAAAATATTTTTTGCTTTTTCTAAAATTTTAATTTTTTTTGAAATTTTCTAATTTTTTTGAACTTTTTGACATTTTTCTATTTTTTTTGGACAGTTTAAGAATTTGTGAAGTTTTTAAAAGATGCACTTGTCCCCCCCCCCCCCCCCCCCAAACTTAGACTTTGCATTGTCCTCAAGCAAAAGGACGAAAATCTATATAATAAAAGCATAGTGCAAAAATAAAATGAACAAATATTAAAATGCAATAAGACACTATATAATACCAACACACGACTGAAAAAATATAACAAAAAAAATTACCCCATACACGTTGGGGGTGCGACGACCTCTATCCTAGAACTTACTCAACCTCGTGTACAGAGTCCTCCAAATCATAAGTCAAAAGTTTGAACAAATCAAAGTCAACCCAATAGAGCAAGTATACATATGGAGTCACATAATGAATGAGGTGAGTGAAATCGACATGCACCACCACATCATAACATAAATGATCACACTTGAAAATTCTATCATGCTGAAATTTCGAGTGACATGTTAAGCCGAGATTTTCCTTTAATTTGAGAATGGATAAATCGGGCTTCAAATGTGATGATACTCTAGTTAGTTCCTCAATCTCATAAAAAAACTCCAATGGCACGTGAGAACGTGGTGGAAAGTGACAATATGGTATGCCAATCCATGCGTCACTGGGTGGAAAAGCTCGAATTATTTTCTTAATCTCGCCACTAATAGATAAAACCTCACGTTTCAGCATACTTTCGAAAGGCTCGGGTGCACGTTCATAAATAAGGAATTTATTTATCCTGTCATTCCAGTCGCTCTCATCTAGGTGACAAAATGAGTCCAAAAATGATTGAACTTCAAAAGTGAGGTCCTCATCCACTGGGATGAATTCCTTTTCAAAATTTTCAAGACTTATTTCTAAAGGTAATTCGGTTGTGTCACTATCTCATGGGGTGTTTTCAAGACTCATATTTTTATTTTTATTTTTTATTTTTTTTAGATATTTTGGATTTTTTAAATTTTTTTTGGATTTATATGTTTTTGTTTGGCTTTTTAGGATTTGAGTCAAATTATTAGATTAATTCAACCTAACCTAGTATGTCTACCTAGTCCCCGGCAACGACACCAAAAACTTGATGCGACTACATAATTGTGTCTTTAACGCGTGTGATTATAATAATTCGGTAAATCGGGTATCGAACTCAAGGACTAAGACGTAGAATGTAACGACTACTAAGGAAAGTGTCTAAAACCTATAACCGACTGACGAAAAAGAAAAGAAGAGGTGATGATTTATGATAAATTCTAGTTAACTAATGTGACCGAAATGCGAATTAACTAAGTATGCAAGGACAATTTTTTTTTTATTAAAACTATCTGCAAAAAATAGGATTAGAATACACTCCCCCAAATCGTTAGTAATTATTTCAGATATAATACTTGTAAGAATCAAATATATAATTGAGAGAAGACTTTAAATTGATCTAATTACTACGTATATGAGGATTTTACTCCGCAAAATACATAGTTAAAAATAAATCTAAAGCAAATGACAAAATTATCGACATGCATATCGCACCCTTAAACACTCCGGTTACCTACGAAAAACGAAGTTGAAAGGCTTACAATACTCGTACCGACAAAGTATCAAGCCTCTAATTATTTTTTAATTAAGTCATGTTTTATATCTATCCATAATACCTAGGTTGGGTTCATGTATCCCAACCCGCTAAAAACCTAGTCGGACATTATAAATCTAAATTTAAGCATGGATTGTACTTTGCATGGATTCATGATGACATATTGAATGCAAACAAACATATATTTAATCATTATTTTAGGAGAAATCATAACTATAACTTGGAAAGCATGGATCTCGAAAGCAATTAAAGGAAGAAATACTTATATTCAAGAATATATTGTACAATAAAGGTAAAACAATAATCTTTGATGATCTTATTGCCTCCTATGTTCATTGCCTAAAAAATATCTCAAAACTAGGTTAATGCTAAGTTAGATATGACTAATTATGTTTTATAACTAATGAACTCGTTTTTACAAGAGTCCTAAAGCCATACAACTATAGGCTAAAAAGCAGGGAAAAATTCAGCTTCTGGTAATATGTCATGATTTTTAAACGTCATAAATTTCACGTTTCTGCGGCGTGACTAATGGTGAACCGGTTTGCCTAGGACTCGAACCGATTCTCTTTTCCAAAAATCTCCAAGTTTTCCCCTCTTTTCTTCTCATCTTCAAATTCTCGTAACTTCTTTACCGTAACTCGGATTGAGGTACCATTTTTTAAGTATTCTTGTGACTTCAAGCTCTTCAACTTTATAGTGGCTCCTCCTTCAGTTTCTGGTAGAAAAGTTATGAAAAATCCTTTTATTTCCATTTCTTGAATTCTTTCACTGTTTCGGTGTTTCTCTCGCATCCCATTGCACTAAATACCTGTAAAATAAGAAAGAAATAACAAAACAAGAAATACTATCCAAAAAGGGTTAGTTGCATAAATATGAAATAAATTCGGGTTAATTACAATTCCTGGGATCATAAAAGGATCGAAATTAAGTGGATAAATATGAAATATTAATCCCTAATCAATCCCCCCTAACTTAGAACTTTACGCGTCCCGAGCAATGTAAAAGAATAAGAGTATGAGTTAAAGAAATTTGCAAAAACTTTATTGGGATAGGATACCTCTTTCGCAAAAAAGAGATAGCATTTAACATATGCAATAATCCGATAAATTCATAGGTTGCCTTAGCAAGACAAGTGGTGCCTCGTGAGGGTTTGTAGTAAATATACCCAAAAAATTCATGTTTTGACCTAAAGAAAATCAAAATACTTAAAAACTATACAATTTAAACTCCCCCAAAATAGTCACTGTAAATTTATATTAAAAAATATCAATTTGTAGTTTATATGTGTGCGAAGACAAGAATTTAACCGCTGACTTCCACTGATTGATCATTTCATTACTTTTCAAAAATTCATCTTGATTAAATTCTCATGGGATACTCTCACAAACGAATCACTCAGATTGAGGCTATTTTCTCTCGGTGTGCGTGATTTTTAATAGTAAATATAATGGAACATGAATTCACGCACACAAATTTGAAAGACGGAGTTTTTATGGTGAAAACATCTCATCATTAGAATACGGTTATTGAAAAACGGGAAACATCATCCTTTATCCACACCAATCAATCTCTCTTTTTATATTTTTGTGTCTTAGCTCTTCACGCGGTAATTAATGTTGTTATTCAGACTCTGTTAAGAATTTCTCGGGTTGTAAGGTGCATTAGTAATATGGAAATAATTGAGAAATTTCGGAGTGGGAAAATTTTTCTTACTATGTCATTTGGCACTTTTTAGGGCATTTGGTCTTTTTCTATTCTTTTTTTATGATATTCTCTGTTGATGTAAAAAATTAGATTATATCTAATTATTCAATCACAGATAAATAAATGAGACAAAGAATTTTAAAGTGGTTCAGCCTTATAAGAATGGCCTGCGTCCACTGTTATGTTATTACTGATTGTTTGGGAATTATCGATTACAAGTTCTATCAAGAAATTTCGATCCTCTTCAATGAGGATTGTACAATGTATTTATAGTCCTGAGGCTGTAATGTGAAAGGGTAATACATTAAATGATGTACATATGAAAGGGTGATACATTCAATGCTCCTTAAGTGTGTGCGTCTGAATGATAAGCATTTAATGAATAGTCAAACTGTTGGTTATCCCGCTATCAATGCTTTGTTCGAGGTGCAGCTCGGACCGCCTGAGTTGCTCAGACCGCCTAAGCTTCTCGGTGCTCAAGAGTTTCTCGGGGAAACAGTGTTCCTCGTTGTAGTATGGTTCCTCGGAGCGTGTGATTTTCTCGGAAGTGTTTATTGTTGCCACGTAGACTGCCACGTGTCTTCACTTTATTGATCCATGTCAGTAGACTAAATTTGGTATCAACAGAAGCCCCCAATGTTTCATAGTTCGAATTTTGAGGAGTATGGAACATTCTTTCTCGGAATATGATAGCTTTAAATAGTCCTCCTGATTTTTAGGAATGTTTCCCTTGTATTTATTTCTCTTTCCAAATTCGTAGAATCAGGCTTTTTGAATTTTCACAACCGCCTCGATCTCTGCGTACTTTTTGTCTTTTTAGCCGCCAGTAGCATAATCGTTTCTTCTCGCTTCGATTGCCACGCCCTTTTTGTTCCTCTAGCCGCCGGTAGCGTAATTATTTCTTTTTGTAATCATTACTTCACTATTTCCCAAGGCAAGGTATTTAAACTTCACAGACGCTCCCATCGTCTTCTACCTTTTCAAATTTGTATTTTCGAGTTTTTCGTCGTCTCTTTCTCTCCTGTGTATTCATCTTTTCCATCGTCCGTTGTCATCAAATCCACTCTTTTTCTGTAAGATTTTCTTCCTTCTTCTTCATTTCATTAATTCATCATGGTTTACCCTGTTGAATCTCTTGATAAGTTTCGTTATGATTTTTCCATTCCCTCCTAGGTTGTTCTGGAAGAGCTTTCTGAGCCTTCTGATTATTTCCTCTTGGCTGAGGGACATCGGTTCCCCAGTCTTTTTATTGCTGAGTGTGGATTTTCTTTTCCACCAAATCCCTTGTGTTTGGAATTCTGTCAGTATTTTGACGTTGTTCCTGCAAGAATAGCCCCCAACACATGGAGAATAGTTAATGGGGTGCATAGATTAAATCAAATCCATGAAACTCGCATAGGAATTCCTGAGATTATGTTTTGTTATAGATGGGCAGTTAATGATAACATTTTTTATTTAAAAACTAGATTTTTAAATAGAGCCTTAGTAGTCAATCTCCCTGATGCCAATAGGGATTATTTTGAGCATGGGGTTGTCATAAAAAATTGGCAACATGCTCCTTTATCTAGAGATGAAGTTTATCAGGGTTCCAGATGCCCTCCTTATGGCAATGGGATAGGTTATTTTTATTTCATTTTATTTATTTTGAAATCACGCTTCTTTTGTGTTTGATAAAATGTGCCACTGATATTTCCATGTCTATTTATTTGCAGTTGACAGTAAAAGAAAGTGCCCCAAAAGAAGCAGATGTCAATATAAGGCATCTGAAACTTATCTGGAGCCTGCATCAATCTGTTGCTGGCGAGCATATTAGGTCGGCATCATATCTGCTGTAATACAAGAGCTACACCACCTCTTTTACTGCTCGTCCAGTAATAAGTGAATCAGAGCCAGTACCAGCTTCCACCAGCTCCTCGCCTGAATCTCACGTCCCTTTAAGCGAAAGGATGAAGAGAAGAAAACCTCCCACTCTCTTCGATAAACCTGCCTATGGCTCTGGTGAGGCAAAAAGAAGTAAGGTTGATGTCCTAGGGGAGGGGACAAAGAAGAATGATGCACCTTCCTCGGCTGCTGTCGTGAAGGTTGCCGATAAGCCCGTAGTAGCTCTGAGCATGTCTGCTGCTCCTGGAGAGGTGATTGTAATATCACCGACCAAGGGTTCTTCCTTGGTTGAATCTGTTCCTGTTCCCCCGAGGAGGCTGAAGAAAAGCTCCTCGATCAATTTGGCTGACACCATTACTCGGCCCCCAGCTACTGGAACTGGGGTTCCAACTTTTATTCCCCCGAGCTCTGCAATGAGCTCGATAAAGTCATGGATCATTCCTGAGGTCCAAGGTACTGAAGAAAACCTTACTCGGGACATGGTCACCTCGTTAGCTGCTCGTCACCTTGCTTCTGTAAGTCTTCTTACTTTGAACTTTTCATATTTCCTTTGTCATTTCTGTTTCTGACTTGTTTTCTTTTTCCTTTCACAGTTGACGAGCCTCTTTAATATAATTCTAAAGAAGGATGAAGCAATTAAAGCTTCATGCTCCTCGTCTAGCGTGGAGGGAGATTTGGAAGAAGCTATCAAGTCTTTGGATGATTCTCGCCAGACATATGCTACTGACAAGGCTGTCTGGGAGAAGAAGCTTGCCTTCACCGAGCAAGAAAAAGCTCGAGCTGTTGATGCCTCCAAGGAGTTGGATAAGAGAATAAATGCCCTGGAGAAGGAAAATAAGGAGCTCGAAGAGAGACTCAGGATTGCTGGAGAGTTTGAAAATAAACTCAAGGCTGCCGAGGAGGAGTTGGCTCAACTTCGGGAAGTAGGTCGGCAGAAGGAGGAGTTTGAAAATAAATTGAAAGCTGCTAATATCCTGCTGTCCGAGAAGCTTTCCTCGGAGAAGTTAAAGAAGAAGATGGTTGTGAATAAGTCCTTCAGCGCTGGCTAGGACAAGGGTTGGAACAAGGGGTTGGCTGCCATGATGTCGCAAGTGGACTATGGCAGTCTCAAATACTTTAGGGATGGATGGGTTGCTGCTCTCTAGGAAATAAAAATTGATGAATCTTCTGAGCTTTTCCAGCAACACATTCCTGGTCCCCCTCCAACCCTAGAATATCTTGAAGAGGACGAAGCTGCCTCAGAAGAGTCTTCTATGGTGATGAGAGATCATCCCCTAGCCATTCAGCCTGCTGCCGAGGAACTTCAGCAAATTGTTACTTCCTCTGAACAACTTCCAGTGCTCCCCGAGCAACTATCCATTCCCTCCGAGCAACCTACTTCCTCGTCCCAGCCTCCTGAGAAGGTTTTGGGAGACAAGGAAAAGGTGTAGAGTTGTTCGGGTTTATCTTTACATTTTTCTTTTGTTAATTGTACCCCGGCATATGTAACTCTGAACTTTATGATCTAATAAAACTTGGACTTTTTTGCATACTGTTGTCTATATTCTATTCATACTCTGTCTTGATTCTTATTGATTACTGCTTTTTCTTTCTCTGTTAGTTTCTGGCCAGGATGGAGTTATTATCTGCCCATGATACAAAGTTGTTGCGACAATGTAATGAATACTTTAAGGCTAGTCACACAGACCTGAGTGCAGCATAAGTTGTAGACATCCTCGGCCAAGATGCTTTAGAACAGGGAATGGAAGCATATCAATATCTGAAGTGTCTGATTGATCGAGTGGTGGCAAATAATGTGGCCTATTATGATATGATCGAGGATCTCTAAGGCACCCTCGAAGACCTTTAGCTTCAATACAAAGAATCCACTGCCCTGTTTCATGAGGGGTACGAGAAGAAGTACCAGCAACTCAATGCTGATAAGGGGTACGAGAAGCGCTTTGCTGGCTACGAGGTGAGGGAGAGAACTCTGAGGGGCGAGGTCGAGGAATGCAGACAAATTACCGAGTTGCTAGAGCAAGAGAACAACAACTTGCAGAAAGAGCTATCACAGTTGAAGTCTGCAGCCTCTTCTTCAAAAGCCTTAATCCCAGTGACCGATGAGGGATTCTCGTTCTTAAAGGTCGAGAATGCCAACTTGAGGGACGAGTTGGAAACCTTGAAGAGGTCTGGTCCTTCCACATCTTCTCGAGGACGAGCAAGAGCACCTCGGGGACGAGCAAGAGTAGCTCAGATTCCTGTCGAGGAACAAAGCACTCGGTCTGCCCTAGAGAATTAGGCCTTCCAGTTAATGGCAAAGAACCAGGCGTTGGCTGAAATGTCAAAGAAGATCAGGGACTTGGAAGAGCAGCTCTCTGAGAAGAAATCTACCTTGGAGAACAAAGAGATCTTCATTAAAAATCTCCACGAGCAGCTGGACAGATTAACATATCAGTTCCACAAACAGCCCATGGAGTTCTAAATGGCTGGATACAACGAAGCTCTCTTTCACTTGGACGATCGTATCCAGAATGCCAATAATGAGGGCTACAAGCAAGGCTGGTTGAATGCTTTAGGTGTGCTGCAGCTCGAACAGGGTCATTACCTGTGGGAATACCATGATCCCGGGCTGCTCGACTTACCTGTGCCACCATACAAACTGGACATGAGTTGGATCCCTGCTCGGTCCATTACTCGGAGCTTGATTTCCAAATATCTCGGTGATTATAATCTCCATTCAATTGTTGAAGTATCTCGTCCCGAGCATCTTCTAGATCGACCATCCGTGATGAATGTCAGGATGTTAAAGGATCTCAACTTCATAAATTCTCCTGTGGCTTTAAATGATCCACCTGCTAGCGAGGAACCTGTGTCAAAAGCAGAGGGGAAAAAACCAGAAGAGTAGGAATTTTGATGTAATTGTTAGTATACATATCAATGTAACTTTCATTTCATTATCAATGTAATTTGTTTTGGATTTAATGAAAAATTTTCATTTCTATTCGCTATTGTCTTATAACACTTTATATTTGTGCATGCATATCTGATAAAAAGATAACAATATTGTGAAGTTTGAACTTGTGATAGTCATTTGGCAAAAATAATATTTTGTTTCTCGATGAACTTAGTAAAAGTTATGAGTATAAAAAAAATGTTGCTCGATCACTTAATAATAAAGTTTTGTTTCTCGACGAACTTAGTAATAAAGTTACGAGTATAAAAATGTTTAAAAATATTTCCGACCAACTAAAGTCATTAAATTCTCCATGTCGACGAACTACAGTTAGTGGGTTTTTATCCCCGACCAGCCATAGTTAGTAGATTTTTCTCTTAACTGTTTCCGACCAACCAAGGTCGGTAAATTTTCCTTGTCGACCAACTACAGTTGGTGGGTTTCTATCCCCGACCAGCCATAGTTAGTCTTTTTGAAATAATTTTACCTACCGACCAACTCAAGTTGGAATTTTTGAGAATATATTTACTTCCTAACCGACATAAGTTGGCATTTTTAGGAATACTTTTATCTCACGAGAAACATATAGTTTTATTTCCCTTAGGAATATAAATTTTACTTCCCGGAGGAATACAAGTAGCTTTACTTCTCGGAGGAATACATGTAGCTTTACTTCCCGGAGGAATATTGGTAGCTTTACTTCCCGGAGGAATATTGGTAGCTTTACTTCCCGGAGGAATATAGGTTTCTCGACCAACCTTAGTTGGCATTTTTGAGAAAAAATTTGAGTAGCCTAAGCTTTGCTGAGTAGTGTGTAGCACTAATATTCCCTGAGAAACTTTCAATAAAAAGAAAGAATTCGGCAGAATATCTTCATTTTATTCATCACTGATAATATTTGCGCAGGTTCTCTGCGTTACATGCATTTTTAAACTCCTCCCCTTCTAGAGTTTCTATTCGGTAAGTTCCTGGTCGAACAACTTCTGTAACTCGGTATGGTCCATGCCAGTTTGCCTCCAGCTTATTGTGCTTTTGAATGACTTTCTTTAGCACATAATCTCCTTCTTTCAGGTCGCACTTCTTCACCCTTTTGTTGTAGAACAAAGTTGTTCGCTGCTGGTAAGCAGCATTTCTAATGGCTGCTTCTTCTCTAACTTCCTCGAGCATGTCTAAATCCAGTCTTCTCATTAAGTCGCTGGCAGGGGAATTGAAATTCAGAACCCTGTGTGTTGGGAGGCCCAACTCAGCAGGTATTACAGCTTCACTTCCAAACGCCAGCATATATGGTGATTCTCCTGTTGCTACTCGGGGAGTAGTTCGGTAAGCCCAAAGTACTGATTGTAGCTCGTTGATCCAGTTTGCTTTCACATCATCCAATCTTTTCTTCAAACCATTCGGCAGCGTTCTATTTTTCACTTCAGTTTGTCCATTACTTTGAGGATGGCCTGTTGCTGAGTGGATCTTCAAAATATTTGATTGATGACAATAGGTAGAGAACTCCTCGTTATCAAATTGTGTTCCATGGTCTGTGATGAAAGCATGAGGAAGACCATATCGACAAATGATGTTCTTCCAAATAAATTGGTACAGCTTCTCGTACGTCATATCAATGAGTGGCTCAGCTTCTACCCACTTATTAAAGTAATCAACTGCGACGACGAGGTATTTGAACCTTCCTTGGGTCGTTGGCAGTGGCCCAACCAAATCAATTCCCCACATGGCAAATGGCCAAGGGGAAGTTATGGGTGTCAACAATGCTTGTGGGGCTCTTCGGATGGAGGAAAAACGTTGGCACTTGTCACATTTCTTTGCATAGGCTATACAATCATCCCTCATTGTCGGCCAGTAGTATCCCTGCGTCATCACCCTTTTGAAAAAGCGTCCGACCTGCTACATGTGCTCCACAAGACCCTTCATGGATCTCTTCAATCAAATCTTTCACCTCGGAGGGATGTATACATCTCTGCAAACCTGCCATAATTCCTCGTCTATACAGAATACCGTTAGTTAATACATACCGAGCAACTTTAAACTTCAATTTCTTGTCTACGAGCTTGTCAATTGGTAATTCTCCCTCTTCAATATATGCCCTGATGGGATCCATCTAAGATGGTCCTAAATCAAGGGTAATAAAGTTCATCGTCAGATCTTCATCTATACTACGACCAGCCAACACTTCAATTGGGATTGTTCGTCATAGCTCGGTGCGAGTAGCTGACGCTAGTCAAGCTAGGGCGTCTGCTCTCGCATTCTCCATTCTTGGTATTCTGACCAGCTGAACAACAGAAAATTCTGACACCAGCTCCTTTGCCTTTGCGTGGTATTTAATCATTAATTCTCCCTTGGCTGCATATATTCCCAACATTTGATTTACGATTAATTGAGAATCACTGTAAACAATTATATGGTGCGCCTCCATAATTTTCGCCAAATTAAGACCTGTAATCATGGCCTCATACTCAACCTCATTGTTGAAAGCTTTGAATTGGAAACGTAGGGCGTATTCTATGTTGACCTCGTCCGGAGTGCTTAAAACTATCCCTGCCCCACTACCTGTTGTGCAAGATGAGCCATCTACATATAGCCTCCATATAAGTAACTCGTCTTCAAATTTCTGATCAGTCAGAGTTCCTCGGTGAAATATTTGTTGCTTCCTTTTATCCTCCCCGGATATTTCTTGCTCTTCGTCGATCATCTCTCCTTGCTCTTTTACCAATTGGAATTGGTCTGAGCTCGAATTTGATGATCTTGTAACATCCACTTGACCTTTTACCAACCGGAGTTGGTCTGAGCTTGTGTTTGTTGATCCTGTAACATCCACAGGTTGATCGGCGAGCAACTTTTGCTCCTCGGGGGTATCAGGATATGTGAACTCTGCTATAAAATCTGCTACAGCCTGCCCTTTTAGCGATGATCTAGGTTCATAGACTATATCATATTCACCGAGCTCTATTGCCCAGTACATCAATCTCCCAGATTTTTTTGGTTTATGAAGGGCTTGTCTCAATGGCATGTCAGTATATACGACTATAGTATGGTCCTGGAAGTATGGCCTCATTCTCCTACTCGCTTCAATCAACGCTAGTGCTAACTTTTCCAGCCTTGGATATCTGATCTCTGCTCCTCGGAAGGCCTTACTCGTATAATAAATTGGCTTCTGTACTCCATTATCCACTCTGATCAACGTCGAGCTAACTGCATTCTCCGACACTGCTAGATACAAGTACAATTTTTCTCCCATCACTGGCCTGGACAACAGTGTAGGTGCTCCCAAGTATTTATTCAAGTCTTGAAAAGCCTTCTCACATTCATCATTACACTCAAAAGTCTTTCTGAGTGTCTTAAAGAATGGGAGACATCTATCTGTTGCTCGTGACATAAATCTGTTGAGTGCTGCTACTCGTCCCGTGAGACTCTGTACTTCCTTCTTCGTCGTTGGAGATCGCAGCCCTAATTGAGCTTTGATCTTTTCAGGATTTTCCTCAATGCCTCGTTGATTGACAATGTACCCGAGAAACATGCCTTCTCGTACTCCAAATATACACATCGTCAGGTTCAGCTTCATTTGGTATTTATCTAGTTGATCAAAAGTCTGACTTAAGTCAACTAGATGATCAGCAGCTTTTTTGCTCTTCGTCAGCATGTCGTCAACATAGACTTCCATATTACAACTGATTTGTTCAGCAAAGACTTTGTTCATCAGCCGCTGATATGTCGCACCTGAATTTTTCAAATCAAAAGGCATAACATTATAACAATAAGTTACCCTAGGGGTAATGAAAGAAGTACTCTCCCTGTCTTCAGGTTTCATTTTAATCTGGTTGTAGCCAGAATAAGCATCCATGAAGCTTAGCAGCTCGTGTCCCGAGGTAGCATCGACTAGTTGATCAATTCGGGGTAGTGGAAAATGATCCTTTGGGAATGCTTTGTTGAGGTTGGTGAAGTCTACACACATCCTCCATTTGTTGTTCTTCTTCTTTACCATCACCACATTGGCTAACCAGTCTGGATATTTAACATCTTTAACGAAGCAAGCTTTCTGGAGCTTCTCGACTTCCTCCTGTATAACTTGATTCTTCTCGGGGCTGAATACCCTTCTTCTCTGCTTCACAGGCTTGATCTCCTTATTCACATTGAGTTCGTGACATAAGAAATTTGGTTCTATCCCCGGCATATCTTCATGACTCCACGCAAAAGTTTGTTTTCTGCTTCTAAGGAAAGTTATCAATTCCTGTTTCAATGAGGCTTCCAATGATGAACCTACTTGAGTAGTACGTTCAGGGTGCTCGTTGTCGTTTTCAGTAGCTTCCACCACTTGACCCTTCACGAGTTGAGACTCATCTCTAGGATCCAATGTTTCAATTTCTGCACCTTCATCCACCTGATAGGTAGTAGTCTTTTTCCTTGATTCCTCCAGTTCTTCTTGCTCGACGGATGAATAATAGCATTCCCGAGCTACTTTCTGATCACCTTTCACAACTCCTACTCCAAAGTTTATTAGAAATTTTAGGCACTGATGCACTGTAGATGGTACAGCCTCAAACTTCTTCAATCCTACTCTTCCCATAATGATATTGTACGATGATTGAACATTATTATCCCTCACGAAGAAACGTATTCTTTCTGTCCGACAAGCAGGCCACGTACCAATGAATATATCCAACTTGATCGTCCCAAGTGGAAATACTTTCTCGCCAGCAAAACCGACGAGGGGTCTGTGGTAAGGCTCCAGTTGAGATAGCTTTAGATTTAAACTATCGAAGCACGAGTAGAACATGATGTCTGCCGAGCTACCATTGTAGACCAGTACTCTTGAAATTATTACCTCCTTTATCCTCATTTTGATCACCAATGGGTCATCATGAGGATACAAAACTCCTGCAAGGTCATTCTTTGAGAAACCGATGACCAATTTCTCCTTGTTCACCTTTCTCGGGAGATCCTCCTCAGCTATATTTATTCACTGAATGTACGAGCAAGCTTGAGCCTCACCGAGGTAAGCTTTTCTCTCTGCAGTAAGGTCTCCTCCTCATGCATCTCCACCTGTTATTACATTACAGTCAAATGACCCAAAGCGTATTGAAAATACCTCTCGTTCTGGATGCCTTGGTCTCTTGGGAAGATCGGGGTCGTCTTCTGGATCAACTTCATAGTTTCTTTTCTTGTTCTCCTCTCATCGACGAGGAGATCTAGACCTCTCTCTTGCTCGGTCATTTTTTTTCTTTCGTTTCCCCGATCAACATACTTTGACAGCTTTCCTCGTCGGATGAGTGTTTCAATCTCATTCTGAAGAGCTATGTAATTTTTGGTCATATGGCCATGATCTTTATGAAACTCGTAATACTTCGCCTTATTCCTCTTGTTAGGGTCTGCCTTCATTTTCTCTGGCCAGTTTAGTTCCTCATTGTTCTTGATTTCTTCTAGAACATGGTTGATATCCTTCTTCAAAGGAGTATAATTATCATATTTCTTCATCACGTCCCATACCGACCTATTTTTTGAATGCTTGTCATTACCATTGTTCTTGTGCTCTTTTTTCTTAGCTTTATCACCTTCCACCTTGGTTTCTTTAGCATCCATATTCTTCTTCGCAGCCATAGCCTCCTCGGCGTTCATAATTTTGGACGCTTTTCCCATCAGGTCTGACATGGTTCGAGGTGGATCTTTGGCCAAAGTGTAGTACAACTTGTTCGGCAGTAGTCCACTCATCAAGGCAGTAATAGCTGTCCTCTCCTCATAATCAATGACTTCAAGTTTCTCGTTATTAAAACGAGTTATATAATCTCTGGTACTCTCACCATCTTTTTGACTAACACTTAACAAATGTGCTACTCGTCTAACTGGCTTTGCCCCAAAATAGAAATTCCCGATAAATAACTCGGCCAGTTGAAGAAAAGTTAAAATCTTACCCCGAGGAAGATTATTATACCATATTTAAGCAGATCCGGTAAGAGTTCCCGAGAATGCCCTGCATCTCATCTCATCTGGAACAGCATAGATGTCGGCTGCAACCTGGTATTGTATTATATGAAGGACAGGGTCAGTCTTTCCATCATACTTTGGGGTCACAACAGGTGCTTTGAACTTTGATGGTGTTAGAAAATCTACAATGGACTGGACAAAAGGTGTTCCTCGAATAAAGGTTCGTTGTAAGGGGTTCTTAGCTTTAACCATTTCCCCCAATCTATCCTCCAGCCTTTGAATAGAGCCTTTCCATGCATCATTTCCTTCCTCGGGCCTATTGGTTCGAGCAGCTGATCACGTTGAAGTGGCTTCCTGGGATCTCTCTTGACGAGCAGCTGGTCGCGACTGGGAAGATCCTTCCCTTAAGTCTGATGGTCTTCGAAAACTCCTCGATGGGGATCTAGGAGGACTTTTGCTCCTCCTAGGACCTAATCGATCGAAAGGAGATACTCTGCTTAATCTTTCTAGCGCACTGGCCCTTTCTGGGGAGAGAGTGATACGTTGCTCAGTATCTGTGGCTCGAACTGACGAATTTCATCCAGGTTGATAAGAAAAATCTCCAGATTTCTCATTGCGATATGAATTGGTACGCCTAGTACGTGAGGATGGTGCACGGTTGTTTCTTTGAATACTCTGCAGTCCTGAATGGGTTGGTGCACCGCCATGAAGGGTTTGGATGAGTTGTCACATTGTTTCTTGCATGACGGTCTGACCCTGAGCCAGATTTGTCATAATTCCAGCCAGATCTGGAATATTTGGCGAAGCAGATGGATTTGGAGGGGTTCCAGCATTTCGATTGCTGGATTCCGAAATGTCAGCCATTCGTAATGGATTATTTTTGGTGAAAAATGATATTACCAGTCGTTGCCACAGACGGCGCCAATCTGTTGATGTAAAAAATTAGATTATATCTAATTATTCAATCACAGATAAATAAATGAGACAAAGAATTTTAAAGTGGTTAAGCCTTATAAGAATGGCCTACATCCACTGTTATGTTATTACTGATTGTTTGGGAATTCTCTATTACAAGTTCTATCAAGAAATTTCGGTCCTCTTCAATGAGGATTGTACAATGTATTTATAGCCCTGAGGCTGTAATGTGAAAGGGTAATACAGTAAATGATGTACATATGAAAGGGTGATACATTCAATGCTCCTTAAGCTTGTGCGTCTGAATGATAAGGATTTAATGAATAGTCAAACTGTTGTTTATTGCGCTATTAATGCTTTGTTCGAGGTGCAACTCGGATTGCCTGAGTTGCTCGGACCGCCTAAGCTTCTCGGTGCTCAAGAGTTTCTCTGGGAAACAGTGTTCCTCGTTGTAGTATGGTTCCTCGGAGCGTGTGATTTCCTCAGAAGTGTTTGTTGTTTCCACGTAGACTGCCACGTGTCTTCACTTTATTGATCCATGTCAGCAGACTAAATTTGGTATCAACAGAAGCCCCCAATGTTTCATAGTTCGAATTTTGAGGAGTATGGAACATTCTTTCTCGGAATATGATAGCTTTAAATAGTCCTCCTGATTTTTAAGAATGTTTCCCTTGTATTTATTTCTCTTTCCAAATTCGTAGAATCAGGCTTTTTGAATTTTCACCACCGCCTTGATCTCTGCGTACTTTTTGTCCTTTTAGCCACCGGTAGCGTAATCGTTTCTTCTCACTTCGATTGCCGCGCCCTTTTTGTTCCTCTAGCCGCCGGTGGCGTAATTATTTCTTTTTGTAATCATTACTTCACCATTTCCCAAGGCAAGGTATTTAAACTTCACAGACGCTACCATTGTCTTCTACCTTTTCAAATTTGTATTTTCGAGTTTTCCGTCGTCTCTTTCTCTCCTGTGTATTCATCTTTTCCATCGTCCGTTGTCATCAGATCCACTCTTTTTCTGTAAGATTTTATTCCTTCTTCTTCTTCTTCTTCTTCTTCTTCTTCATTTCTTTAATTCATCATGGTTTACCCTGTTGAATCTCTTGATAAGTTTCGTTCTGATTTTTCCATTCCCTCCTGGGTTGTTCTGGAAGAGCTTTTTGAGCCTTCTGATTATTTCCGCTTGGCTGAGGGACATTGGTTCATTGTTGTAAACATCATTTGAAGTACCATCAATTTGAAGAATTGAAGAAGAAAGGAATTAATAACGACTCATAGAGAACGAAAGAATAATATTCAAACACTTGAAGGTGTGCAAAATGAATAGGGGTCTCCCCCTTTTATAAAAGGATAAGGGGACTACTGATCGGCATCCCCCCTAACCATGTCAGTCGGTCACCCCAATTTTAGGTCCTCAGAATTAACCTCGACCCTTAGAATCATTCATCCCAACTTTAGATCCTCAAAATTGTCCTTAACCCATAAAATTGGTCGTCAAGATTTTAGGTCCTCAGGATTGACCTCGACCCTCAGAATCAGCCGTCCCACCTTTAGGTCCTCAGAATTAACCTCATCACTCAGAATTGGTCGTCACAACTTTAGGTCCTCATAATTGACCTCGACCCTCAAAATTGGTCATCACAACTTTAGATCCTTTGAATTGACCTTGAACCTCAGATTTGGTCATCATAACTCTAGGCTCTTAGAATTAACCTCGGCCCAAATAATTAATCGTCATAATTTGAGGTCCTCAGAATTGACCTCGACCCGCATAACCAATCATCACTTTTTTAAAATTAACCTCAGTCCATAGAATTGGTCATTACAACTTTGACCCACCGAATTGGTCATCCCTAGCATAACTTTAGATCCTCAAAGTTTACCTTGACCCACTGAATCGATCATCATCGCCTCCTTGGGTCCTCAAAATTGACCTCAACCCCTAAATCGGTTATCTTCATCTTCTTAAGTCCTCAAATATGACCTCGAGCTGCTGAATTGGTCACCCTAGCCTCTTAGAATCAACCTTAAAACCTCCTCGACCCATTGATTCAATCATCCTTCCCCCCCTAAGTCTTCAGAATTGACCTCAATTCATTGAATCGATCATCCTCATTTACTTAGATCCTCGAAAATGATCTCGACCCTCTGAATTGGTCACCCTTATTTTTTAGGTCCGCAGAATTAACCTAAAATCTTCTTCCTTAGCGTCAATGTGGTGTCTATCATTCGATGTCCTTCATTTGTTCCAAGCTCGCCCGTCGAGGGACTCTCTATTGACACCCTATCTTGGAATCCCCCTAAGCACCCCCTTAGGTTCCTAGCACTCACTCGTTCATTGTAAACCCTAAAGTAACAGCCCGAATTTTTTTAAATGGGAAATTAATTTTAAAAATCGGAGAAAAATAAAATTTTGGATTTTATAAATTTTATAATTTAAAATGTTGGTTTTTATATTTGAAAAATAAAATTTCAAACGAAATTGGAATCGGAATTAAAATTGAGTTTTAATTGAATTTTTATTATATAGAAGAGTCCTCAAAACATAAAACTCTCTAAGAGTCCTCAAAATATAAAACTCTTTAGAAAAAAATAATATTTTTTGAAATCCGACTGTCCGATTGAGGTAAATTTTTTACAGCAGTCCTGTCTCACTGATCGCTACAACATACTAAAATTTCAAGTCATTCTGACGATTCGATCGTCCGTAATAATTTTTCGACTGTTCGTATTTGAGTAGAACTCTTTTCTTAATCAAACTCTTAAACCTTTATATATCACAACTAATTCGTGGATGGACTTTTCAAATCACTTTTTCTCAAACTTTTCAACCAGAAGACCTCTCCAAAATTACTACCTTTCATCTACAAATCATAGCCCCAAACTTATTCAAGATTTGTACCTTAGATTAGAAGGCTTAATTGGTGTTTTCTCAAGAGGAGTTCAACTTCCTACTCAGATTTTTGTCCAACTAATCACATGCATGTTTACCCTATTCTTTTCCTTTAGTGTTATGTGTCTTGATTGTAATCTCCATTAAACTCATGTTTTCTAAAATAAGTTATGAATATAATTATTAAAGAGATAAATTTCGGGACTGTTTTGCAATAATATTAATGTTACTTAACACTTATAACTTTGTTGTTCTTTGGGTTGTGTTTGCGTAGTCGGTTGTATTATGTGCATGTGCATGTAGAGGAGCCCTTAGCAAGCAAATTTTGATATTTCATGTGAGAACCCTAGACTAAATTAATTACTTGTGTTGAAAAATAATAACTATGATAGGGCCTGCATGTAGCTATTATTCTGAAAATCACCATATTTATGTGTCCTTGATTTCCACTATTTAGATTAAATTATTTAATTGGGAATTTAGTGTTGTTATGAATATTGCTATAAATTTTTAATTGTGCCACTTTATAGAAGTATTATAATTTTTGATATCTCGGGGACGTTGGGTATTGTAAGTAATTAGTTTTCACCCCTTGTTATAGTACACTTGTTAGGTATGGGACTAGTAAGTGGGACTTAGTTACGATTTATGCTAATTAGGTATGGGACTAGTTAGTGTGAGTCTATGCGGGTTATATAATTTGGGGTGGGGGCTGATTTTCTATGTTATGCCATTGTTACGATATCTTAGGATTGATATCTAGGTGGAGTAAAATTTTGATAATCATCCTTTCCTTAGGATAGCACGAATTTGTGTTTTTGGGAATCCTTAGTTCGGACTAAGGGGTATTTTGAGGATTTTCACATCGCTGTTAAGGGTGGGGGAAAATTTATTTGATTAATGAGTATAAGAAATTTTGAAAATTAATATCGCAGGACTAAACCGGATATTAAAATTTATTGGCGACATAATGTGTCTAGGGCCGACAGTTTAAATGGGTCGGAGGACGATTTATGTCATGTCATGTGTGGAATCTTGTCATATCGCGAGGATCGCAGGATAAAAGCGGATCAGATGTAGGACTTGACAAGGGGATGTGTGTGTGTGTGTGAAACATTATCATATCGCGAGGATCGCAGGATAAAAACGGATCAGACGGCGGACTTGACAAGGGGATGTATGTGTGTGTGGAACCTTGTCATATTGCTAGGATCACAAGATAAAAACAGATCAGACGACGGACTTGACAAGGGGATGCGTGTGTGTGGAACCTTGTCATATCGCGAGGATCGCAGGATAAAAACGGATCAGACGGCGGACTTGACAAGGGGACGTGCATCTTGGTAAATTATAATTACGGTTCTTTTAATGAAATTTAATATTTTTGGGAAGGCGGGTTGATTAAAATGATATTGGTGTGACTTTTTAAAGAAACCGTGTGGGTAGTTAGAAATTTACTTTTGGTGATTAATAACCTTCGTAATTAAAATATTTTATTATTATGGTCGATATATATAACACTATTGTCTGGGTTTAGAGACCATAATTGAGAAGAGTATCCGGTTTTTATGCTCGGGGCCTTGGCTCTGACACATGCGTTGACTAATCTTTTTCAGGATTTGTTTGGGAGTTGTTGCATTAGATTCATTGAAGATCTTTTGGAGGTGCAACTAGATTAATTTTATTGCTTTAGTCGTTAGATTTCTCTTTCCATTCCGTCGTATTATTTATGAGACTACTTTTGAGTTTATTGGGTCTTTCGGTTCCAAAGTTATTTTAAGATTTCAGTTGGATTTATTTATTTAATTATTGAGATATTCGAAGATCACATGTGATGGATTTTGATCGCACTCTGGTGTTTTTATCAGTTGGATGTCATTCAGATTTGGGTTTGATTAAAATAATATATCGTGTGGATTAAAGTTTTTATGTCTCATATCTGTCACATGCTAAGGATGATATTTAATTTACTCACACCCGACTTAGTTTTTGTGGCGGCTAACACCAGAATTTAGTGGGGTGTGACACCTAGGTCATACTTCGAGTACTAATCTAAAGGCCACTAGGATCTCTTAGGCCCCATTTAACTCAGATTAATTTTTTCCTGAGCAAAATTTAAATGAATCTTCAAAGGGATCTAAATTCTCTTTCCAACGGTCTGCCCCATGCATGAATCAGACTTACGATTTGGGTAAATGACCTATTTTACTCTAAAAACTGATCCAGAGGCCACCAAGCGCTCCCATCCCAGTTTGACTACAGTTAACTATCAAGCTTGAGCGAAGCTAAATGATTTTCGAAGGGCTATGAATTCCCTTTCTAACGGTCTACCCCGGGCACAAATCAACCTTATCGTACGGACAAATGACCTAATTTACCAGAAGGGTCACCGAATGCTTTTGAGTGCCATTTGACTTTGATTAACTCTCCGAATCAAGCAAAGCTTAATGAAATCTCGAATGGTCTGTTCTATGCACAAATCGGCCTTACGATTTTAACAAACAATCCATTTTCCTTCGAAAACTTTATGTTTACTGACCAACGGGTACTTTCGAGCCCCATTTGACATTGGTCAACTCTTGAACCTGGGAGTGACTAATGGATTCTTGATGCAATCTAAATACCCTTTCCAATAGTCCATCATGTGCACGATTCTGACTTACGATTCTCATTTTAAGACCATTTTTTTAAAAACCCGATCCAGAATGCCAAGTGGCACCCCAAGAACCTTGCCTTTCGGCGGTGTGTCTGAGGTGCTATGTCAATAGGAAGGTCGAGATCCCTGCCAATCGAAAACCCCTAGGACTTATAAATATATGGTATGACCTCACTTTGAAAAGTAACCCCTGAACACCCCTCTCAGGGAACATTCTATCGAATTCAGAGTTTTTCCCTTTCCTAAACAAACCATTTTCCCACATTCCATTCCATCACTTTCATACCTCACTTTGTAATTCCCCCTTACCTCTCCATACCACTTTCATACCATTGCAAGATCAACATAACTACATCCAAGATCAACATTAAGCATTCATCAAGAGGTCTAATTCTCCACCCTTATTTCTAATTATCTCATCTTTGTATTGTTTGCTTTATTTCTACTTTAGGATTTTATTTGATTACATCACATATATTAATCTCAAACCTTTATTCGTAGTATTTCCACATACTCTATTTTCATTTAAAAACAACAACAAAAATAGGATTTATCTATAAATTCCAAAAGAGGGATTCTCACATCATATTATCACTCTTAAAGCACATTTTCTGTACACATATACATAAGAGAAATCCCTCGTTTGGATTTATGGATTAAGCCTCACCCTATGTTATCTTTAAACTACGTGAACTTTGATGCCCCATGGGATACGTAGGCATCTTGAGTTAATCACGATATTTGTTTCCTCCCTTATGCATGTTTATATATTTGCCTCTTCTTATATATATATATATATATATATATATATATATATATTCCTTATGAGTTCATATTCTTACATATTTGTGTTTCGTATGATATATACATTTGCTCTTCCATAGATACTTGTGATTCGACAAACACTCATATTATATTTTGAAGTATTATTTTCATCTGCAGTTTAATTAACAAGAGAAATCAAACTGCAATCAGTGTCATTTAAATTCACCTGGGATAAATATATTCCTCCGAAAGTATCAGCATTTGCGTGGAAAGTGCTTCTCAAAGCAGTGCCAATCGACTCCGCAGTCAGAGATATTGGAATTAAAATGGCATCCAGATGTAATTGCTGCTCCTTATCAGAAGAAAGTTTGTCTCATCTTTTCTTCTCAGGTCTTATAGCTTCTCAGGTATGGGAATTTTTTGAAGATAGACTTGGATTCAACTTTCGTTCTTCCTCTTCTTCATAGAAAATCATTTTTTGGTGGTTGAATTCTAGCTCGGATCCAACTTTTAAAAGGTTGTGTCAGATGATCTCTTTCTTTATCTTGTGGGAAATTTGGTTGAGTAGAAATAATTCAAGATTCCACAATAGCTCCATGAATCCTCTTCTAATCATTGAGTCAATTCAAAAAAGAATTCAAGAATCTTTCTTCAATTTTGGATTCCCTCAATCTTCATCGAAAAAATGTTTACATTCTTTGAAAAACCTAAAAATTCCTTGTTCAATTCCTAAACCCCCTTCCTTCTCTCTCATTGCCTGGTCAAAACCTCCAATAAACTTCTTGAAGCTAAACACAGATGGTGCTTGTGATTCTAGTAGAAGAATGGGTCTGGGAGCAGTCTTGAGAGATTCTAAAGGTGACTTAATCTGGGCATTTCATAAGGGCATTCGTGATGGGTCTAATAACTTGGCGGAGGCTATGGCTATCAAACACAGCTTAGCTCATTGCATACTAAAAGGATGGACCAATATTATAGTTGAATTAGATTCTGCTCTAATTGTCAGTTGCATAAATGATTATCTCAAAATTCCTTGGAAAACAAAAGAAGAAGTACTACAAATTCAAGATCTCATCAAAGGCCTAAACATTAAAGTTTTCATTGCTTTAGGGAATCAAACTTCACCACTGATTTGTTATCAAAGATTGGAATGGAAGCTCAAGAATCCAAAATGTTCAACACAGTAAATGAATTGCCGAGGGAAATTAAGGGGTCTCTTTATTTAGATAAACATCATGTCCCTTACTTGAGAAAAGTGTGTAAAGATTCTTCATGTATTAGATAGTTTCTTTTCCTCTATGTATAAGCTCTGAGAGAAGCTGTTTCTCTCCAATCAATAAATTCTAAATTTTCCAAAAAAAAAAAGGTATTATTTTCAGGAACACACCTAAGGTTGAATTCACTCCATCCTTTTTCGTGACGCGAGTTGAATGATTTCATTCTTCACCCATATTATGCACATAAGAAAACACTTCACAAAATCTAAGAGGAGAAGATTAACACATGCTCATGAGTGACCGAAAGGGCTGGACGGGTGCCTAACACCTTCCCATTCCGTAACTTATCCACTGGAGCTTTGAAATACTAGGTTTTATAAGCATTAGTATGTTCTTGGTGCTGTTCTCTCGAGGCGACGACATTTCTTTTACCTCTTCTTTGTAAAATAGGCTGTGACTGTATCTCTACACATTATCCCCCACATTGATGATGTTCGAGCGCCCCGAGAATGGGCGTGACCCCGCACACGTCGGAGGGAATTTGAAAAGGGTGGTCCTGATATGGAGACAACACCGTTATTTTTTATTTTTTCAACCTCAACTTCTTAAAACAATTGTGTAATAGTACATCTGCAGAGATGCCATTATTGACTACAATTCTTGTAACTCTACTCTCATACATCATCATAGTTACCACTAAAGGGTCATCACGGGGATAGAGAACTCGTGATAAATCATCTTTTGAAAACCCAACAACCTTCCGAGGATGATTATATCTAGTAATGTACAAATTGATATTTGTGATATGAGCACAGGGCTTCACCTCATTGAGGTAGGATTTCCTTTCAGGCGGTCCATCTCCTCTACTAGGGTCACCTTTATCTATAAAGTGACAATTGAAATACATTATGGTGAAATCATTTATTGGTTAATTAGGCTTTTTGGGCAAATTCGGATCATATTCATCATATGGGTCCCCATCTCGGTTGTGTTTCTTCTCGTCCACCTTTTTAAAAAGGGATTTAGATCATCTCATGGGTTTATGATGTCCTTCATATCTGTATGACCATTTTTGTCCACATACTTCATAAGTCTGCCTCATCTGATCAAGGCATTTATCTCGTTTTTCAAGGCTAAACAATTATCGGTATTATGTTTATGCTTTTTATTAAACTCGCAGTACTTATCCTTAGCGTTTCGATTTGGCGCGATCTTCAATTTACCCGATCATTTTAGTTAACTACTTCCTTGGATCTTGTGGAGGATGTATTGTATGCCTACGGTAAGTGGGGTGTATTCTTTGAATCTTCTCTGCTTCTCATCTCTCTTTTCTTAAGGCTTTTCCTTCTTAATGTAGATCTTTCCAACCACAAATTTGGTATGGATAGATTTCTTTATTTTTATAGCCTCTTAGGCATTCATAATTTTATGTGCCTTAGTAAGGAGCTCAACCATCGTGCTTATAGGCTCTTTATCTAACCCCATTATAATTTTCTTGGCAACAAACTGCTCATGATAATAGTGGTGGCGATGTTTTCATCATAATTAATCACTTCAAGCTTTTCTGCGTTGAATCACATGATGAGCTCCCTTGTCATTTCATTCGGATTTTAACGGATGCTTAGCAGGTTAGCCACTCTTTTCCCCAACTTTGTGTAAAAATAATTTTTTTTAATAAAGTGGTCGGCCAACTACTGAAAAGTTAAGATATTTATCTTGGCAAGATGTTATACCAAACTTGAGCTGACCCAATGATAGTGGTGGAAAAATCCCTTCAGTGCATCTCATCTGAGATCGAATAAATATACGAAGACATGTGGTATTTATCCATGTTGGATTTTATTTCCCAACATACTTGGGAGTGATAATTGTTGGCTTGAATCTAGCAGGGGCTGGATAACCCTCTAATGCAGTTGTGAATGGTGATCCTTTAATGAAACCCCTCTGAAAAGGGTTCTTTATTTTGATGATTTTGACCAGTTGGTCTTCCAAGCATTGAATAGACCCTTTCCAAGGTTGTTATTATCTCTTGGCCTTTACTGTGATGATCTTCTCTGCTCGGCCCCAGCTCTCAGCTGAGATCTCTTCTTAATAAGTATGCCCGACCTTTACCAACTATTGCATGCTTGGCCTTGACCTGACCGAGCACTTAACCCTTCTTATCTCAGACCTTCTCGGCCCCTCCTTGTATTATCTAGGCTCTTTGTATTGGTGTGCCCTTACTTATTTTGGTCCCAACCGATCAAATACGAAATTCCTGTTTAGTTTTCCTAAAATAGTAGGGTGTTCCAAGGAATAGGTATGTTCATCATCATATTCCCATAATTTGATGGTGGAGGTTTCCCCTGGACAATAGGATCTGTCATCCCGGCATAATTCATAGTAATTGAATTAGTTATCTTTGTCTCGTGAGTCCAAATGCAATATCCTGGGATTTTTTACTATTATGTTATAACGAGCCCGTGTCTTATCCTTATTTGGGGTTGGGGGTAGAATCTCTCATCTTTTATTAGAGTTCTCACCCCTTGTTAGGGTAATCGGGTTCAATTTATATTTGTTTTTCCCATTTAGAAAACTTTGTGTCAGGTGCCTCACGCTCTCTTACATAGCCTCGTGGCCTCTAGCCAGGCTCAGTAAGATTCTTTATAGATCACTTATACCTATAGGCATTGAAGGAGGAATTCGTTCAGTGACTCGACTACTTTTGGGGTTTTTCATCATGTTCACATTATTTCAAGAAAAAATAGAGTACCATAGTGCCAAATGTAGTATATATCAATTGCTAGTGAAAATATTTTAGGAAGAGAGGTTTTTAATGCATGAAAGAGTAAATTCGATGGCGAATGTAAGGATTAAACATAACTGAATGATAATTGATTTAAAATAACTCTAACCCATCAAAACCCAAATGAAATGGAACACAATTCACTAGTTTAATAGAAAATGGGTATCCTTAAATTTAAGAAAAATTAATAATAGTAAAAAGCAACGAATGTCTTGTTGCATTTCCCATAGATGGTGCGAATTTATTATCGCTTAAAATTGGTGTATTGATATGAACTTATCCGGAGCATATAAGTAAAATTCATAATAGATAAATGGATGAAAATCATTGGAGTTATTTTCTAAGACTCACTATAGAGAGATATGAGAGAAAAAGAGTGAATTAAAATTTATGTGGTTCGGCCCAAGGTACTGTCTATATCCACAGGTGCACGTGTCGATAGTAATGATTCAGTATAATGAGAGTCTATAACCCCAATTAGTTATCTTTTTCTTGTTTGCTCTTGCCTCCATTGTTGTATTTGTTTTGGGATGTTCATCCAGTCCACTAGAGTGTGTCATGGTTCTTGTCTTTATAGATCAAACCAATATCCACTTTACATGGTATTGGATGAATAATTATAAAGTTAATAAGGGCACACATAATGGGATAAAATATTTGACTGTTTTCGGCATGTGGGTGCCCTGTTGACATCAACCCACTACTTGGCTTATGCCTGCTGTAATGGAGCTATTTGACAAGAGTTAACTATGTCAAATAGCAGAGTTACGTGTGTTGTCTTAATTACTAGGGCCGACCATATTGCTTATGACGACCTTGCTAGTATCTGAGCCGATCTCATTATTACATGGTTGATAATGAGTCTAGGTGTCCTTTTTTTTATTGGTTTAGGGAATCATACCATATTAATGGTATAAAAAACAGAATGACTTTTGTGAACATGTTTTTGTAAAGAAAAACATTTATGTTTTCTTCTCCTCATAAAAGTCTGGTGCATTTATGGCCGTTGATTAAAAATTAGGTTTAAAAGTAGTTAGCATCGAACCTTGTAATAGTTTGACCATACAATAGGATTCATTGATTAATTTGATTTTAAGGATTAGATACTTTCGATTAATTCATTCAATCTGTTATATTACAGTTGTTAATCAATATATTCAATAACAATCATTGAATTATTAAGCCTTAACCGTCCAATTTCATAAACTAACTACTGCCACCTGTTGATTTATAACCGTTAGACCTGTTGGTTCTATTAATATCTTATAATCGTGATATTCATTTAGTCATTACCAACTTTTATCCATTAGAAATAGAAAAAGATATTAGTCGTCAGATCATGTTTATTATCAAACCTTTTCGAGTCATAGTTTTAAAATTTAAAGCTTTTACTGGTTGTTGTTTTAGAAGAATAAATTTAGGTTATTTCCTATACTGGCCTTGGTTTTGTTATTGCCGAATGACCTGTTATATAAACTAGCTTTATTAGTAAGCAACTCTATCAACCCTTGGATCATTTAATTACCGGTTAAATGCCTTCCAACCTATATTTATTTAGGATTTCTAGAACCTTATATTCTCAAATATATAAACCTCTTTATACTATTTGCTAAGGTTGGTCAGACCAATTTTAGAGATTCGAATCATACCTCAAACTTTAGAGAGAAAATTAATGAGAGAGAAGAGGGCGCAGAGAGAAAAAAGTTTTTACCCAAACCAAAATAGAGAGAATGAGATTAATTGAGGTGTAAAATAGGATTTTGATCGTATATTTTTCATCTATTATTTATTTTAGAAATTATCTATCTTGGAATGCGTTTGTCTTGACATTCAACTCATAAATGTTGAGAGAAACAAGATTTCCGTTATTTTCTCACTTTCACATCACGAAATATAGTTTTATGTCCTTTAAGAGTGAAAATTAGAAACATGCCTTTGACTTAAATATTTTATTAATATGTGTATTTTATTTTACTATAGTATATTCTTATTTTGGACTTTGAAAATAGTGATTTGTATTTATTCTTTTAGATTTGAGCTTTCCTACACAAGATCTTGTTAATATTTTAAAAATATTTTCAAATTTGATTTTTGTGTAAATATTTTTCGGATCTGAAACTAAAAATTTGAGATCTGTTTTGAAATTTGAACTCCTAAAACATTTATGAGAGTATAAACCTTATTTTTGGGTATTTTCATTGATTTCTTAGAATTGTTATATATGTTAGGAATCTTGTTGTTGTAAATATTCACATATAAATTTATGTAATTCATTTAGGAATTGTTGTAATAAGTGCGTGTGAGTGTGCATTTAGTGTAATGTGCATTTATTCAGTCACTGGACTCACATAAGATACAACATAACACTTTGCACATAAATCCATTTGAGTTGTTATTTTTGAAATTTATATTCTAGTCGACCGTGTGAAAGAAGTGCAAGAGTTTACAACAAAAGAATCGAGGAGGAAGCCTACGCTTGATTTGTTCTCATATTTTTAGTTATATTTTATGCATTTCCTTGAATATTTATTCCTATTTGTTCTACTTGTACTATATTTATGTGACACCCCGTTCAATTAAATATCGGGTGATCAGTCCTTTATAGAACTAAATCAGAATATCCAATTGGTTCATTCTTAGCATCACTGTGGAAAAATATTTATTTTATTTCTTACCTAATAACTAATTAAGCTAGTCTCAAAAGCATTTAATCATTCAAATATTACCCAAAAATTTAAACCATTAACCAGATTCACCATTCTAATGGATAAGAAACCATCTGGCTGAATAAATAAGACTAGAATAAACGTCCCACTTTAATAGTCTCAAATACAATAATCCATAATAAAACTGAATCCCATCAAATTGAAATAAAGGAGTAGAATATCTTTCTGAAATAAATGATAACTGAGAATGGGCAACATGCCCTAACTGAGATAACTAGATTAGGAACTGAATGAATAATAATGGAAGCATCTAATAACGAGGACCTGCAACTCCCACAATAGCTGCAACACATCAAATCATCTGATAGTTTACGCCTGGCATTCCTGTGGCTGGACACCTAAAATATATCGCACAAGAGAAAATAGATTTACAAGAATTGGGTCAAAGCCCGAGTAAAAATAGTTTAAGTCAGTTTAGGAAGTATTTAAAATTCTTAAAAGGAGATATTATATACATTTTAGTTATGTGGGCTCTCTCTTGAGAATTATCACCTCTCAACTAGTGGGCACACCTAACTTATTGTTAAACCATTCTAGTTACTGCTGTCACGCTTAACTAGTTCAAGGTCATTAATTTTCAAATCTATTATCTCATAATAGCTACCCGTGTTTCCCACGTAATACATAAATGAATATTTTCACATCTTTTATCTCGAGTGAGAGAGTTTTCACATTCAAAGTTAAGTGTTCATGAACTTAAGTTATTTTGGATTTCACTATCCATCTTGTCTACTAAGTTCACACAGTAGAACATATCACAACTATATATATATATATTCATAACTCTATCACACACACACACACACACACACACACACACACACACATATATATATATATATATATGCTAATTCTTTACCTCTAGACTCAGCTGCGGTGCGTGTATACTCTACTATCATGTCCTGGTACATCTTGCACTGTATAAAGGACTGTTGGTTCGGTATCTCCCTCGAACCATAAATATAAATCACTTATATTGGAGGCGAACATAGTCCCCAGCCAAATGGGTTACACACATACCTACGCTCCTATTCAACCGTCGAAATTATCATACTCTTAGATAGGACGTGCCCAAAGTTCTATGTTCTGGGTACAAATCTAAAATCCCCCCAGTGGGCTCATCAGGATAAGACCGTCCACTACACGAAACCTCTTCCCCGATAGCAAGCAACGTAGGTATGTCATACACATAAGAAATCATAAAATTGTTTTTCACACCACCTATATACTTTTATCATCAGTATAGATACACACACGACCTATACTATATGTCCCATACGTAGTACATAAATATCCCTCAAATACCCTGCGTGTTATTAAATTTCATATATACCTCTCATCATATTTATATGAATTTTCACACAACTTTAAGGGCCCTAGTTACCCCTCTATTGTTTTCCAAAAATTATTTTCGTCGTCACTACTGGTCATAAACATAGGTTCACTCATCACTACGTCACCCTTCTCGAATTTTCATTCATTTATTAATTACTAATATTTTCTCAATTATCCCAATATTTATTCGTCTCACTTTATGTAAACCTAATCTCCACTTTAGGCCTAATGTCCTTATTATAGAACAATAATCATAATCAATCAATCTAGGCAACCTCCAACGGAATAACCACTAAAAAACATTTTTTTAAAATTTACTCCACGAATCTGCCCAAAATTTAAAATGCAGTTTTGAGGCATTTCAGAGTCATTGTGGAAAAAAACATGTAAGTGATCAAAATGCAGAAAATGATATTTTCTACGATGCAAATCAGATGGAATAGCCATTTTCGAATCTAAAATGGATCAAAAAGAGTTTCTAAAACGACAGTTTAATTTACCCAATTTTATAGACTTCTTCGAATTCAAGAAATTGTTATACTATTCAATCATATCCATCAAAACCTGAATTTATTCATCAAGGTTCAGTATAATTTCATGAGTTTCATGTTACATACATGGAGGGTTCAATCCTATACCAATTTCCAACACAAGATTATGATTTAAGTCTTCCAATTTAACCCAAAGCATACAAATTTCTTATATGATCCATCTTACACTAACATGGATATCATACGTTCTATAGTTTTTACAAGATTAAACACGACCTCAATATAAAGGTTTGATTCTCTAAAGGATATGGGTATATTGATGATTCTCTTTTTTCAATCTACGCTCCTGTGATGTCGGTGGTGCAAAAGGTGTAGGAACGGTGGTTCTAGCCTTTTGAACTCCTCTCCTCTTCCTTTTATGACTTCTTTGTAACCTCTCTTTGTTTCTCTCGTATTTGACCTAACTTCCTTTCTCTTATCGGATATATTTTACTTAGAAAATTTGTTGGTTAAATTACCCCAAAGATACAAATGACCAAAATGCCCTCCCGGGATGTCGGTTCTGCCTAAAACTGTCCCGGAATCCAAACTAAACCCCTGGATAGACTTTTCTGACTATTACGACCCTTTCAGACACTTTGGCACACTCTAAATGACCATTCGGATTACTTAAAAATTAATTACTTTCTATTTCATTAAATTGAGTCCCGACACGGCTGACAAGCGCGCCCCCCGACTTAATTATTGTAACTGTCGTATTTGACACTAGCGATAATTTTAATAAATTCAATATCACATATTAATTTATTCACTAAGTAATATTCCATATAATTCACATCACTAAATATTAACCCTTTTCTCTCTAGTTAATATTTATTTTAATCCGGATAAATTACCAATTAATTTCCCACATTTAATTTTAATTAATCCCACATTTAAAAATCAATAAAAATTACGGAGTGTTACACTTTATTTTAGTACAATTTTATTTCTGTCATGAATGACATCATGGTTGGTTTCCTACCCAGTTTGGGGTTTTACCACGTTAAAAAATTATTGTGTTGATTTATTGTTTACTTTCCTATCTATCTCAGTATTTTAAAACTAAACCATTAGTCAAAACATGATTTATAAAATCTTAAATCATGATTTTCCAGTATAATAGATGACTCAAGTCATTTAGAAAACAATTTATTTGTTGTTAAATCTTGGAATAGTATTTTTCATTCACTTAATTAAGAAAGATATCTCATTGGAGGAACTTCGGACATATAAACTATTTCAACTTATTCAAGTGGTATCAGAGATTACAAAATATTTTTAAATTTTATCCTTTTGTCTGTCTTGATAAAATGGATGACGGAGTTAGTAATCAGGATTGTCCCCTTCTTTAATGGAAATAATTATCCTTAGTGCAAAGTAAGTAAGATACCTTTCCCCAAAGGGACATTAGGAGATGATTTTTGGGTATCATGGTAAATGGGTATACACCACCAACTAAGACTATTAGTGAAGGGCTAAATATTCAGACAAATAAGAAATCTGTTATTAAATTTACTAAGGCTGATAACCGTCAGTCCCAATACAATAGCAATGGTAAAAATGACATATTCTTGTCCACTATTGAGAGTGATTTCAAATGTATTTTGGCAT
This sequence comes from Sambucus nigra, assembly GCA_949130495.1. NCBI lineage: Eukaryota > Viridiplantae > Streptophyta > Magnoliopsida > Dipsacales > Adoxaceae > Sambucus > Sambucus nigra. The sequence continues at coordinate 249,497,347 of OX422208.1, forward strand.
GCACCACGTCAAAATAGGCTTAGGACACAATCGCTACCACTCATGAGGGGACACGGGTATCAAATAAGGTAAAATACAACTCCCGATTCACCAATTCAATACCATAATTGCTTTGTGGGAATGTTAGGACAAATGAGATTCAATTAGCATATAAGAAATATATGAATTCATCGTCTCATCCTAAAATAATTAATGAGTCGAATTTAGTCTTTACCTCTATAATGAACAATCTAGACATGGACAATAAAGATGTGGACCTAGAAGCCTTGGACAATGAAATTGCTTTGCCCAGTAAGCATTTTAATTAATATCCTAATGTTTAAAATGTCGTGGATACTAGATAAGGATAATTTAGATAATAAGAATATTCTCACCCGAAACCTCATAAGAGGAATTTAGAATAACTGAATAACAAGGACAAAGAGAAACCCCCTTGGACATTACTAAAGTCCAATGTCACAAATGGAATAATTTTGGACACTTTATGAATAGACGTAGGGTCAAGAAAAATAATTATTCTAAGGAACATATAACTAAGACTTGGGATGATTCTTCTGAGCCTGATTGTGTTGAGGATGGCGTGACAACTGCATTTCTTTTTATGCTAGAATTATTAAGAATGTTGTTGATGATCCCATGGCTTTTACTAATTATAATGATGAATTGTCTGATATGGATGATTCTTGTGATATGAACGAGGATATATTATTTAGTCTATTAGCTCGGTGTGTGAGCCCAAATATTTTAAAAAATGAAAATATAGGGGGCACCTCTTCACATAATGAACCTAGCTCAGACACCAAAAGTGAAAGTGACACCTTAGATTATAAAGAACTTTACTCTACCTCTTTAAAAAGGTGTATGAAATTTGACACGTTATTTAAGACTTTGATTGAAAAATTTGAGGTTTTGAACAAGCAAGTAATGTTGAATGCGAAGAAGTACAACACCCAATGCCAACTATTTGTGACTTCAAAAGTATTTTTTAAAATAAAATAAAAGAGTTTACATATTCAAATTATGTTTTAGAACAATAATACAAGAACATTTTGGTTGAATTAGAACAATCTAAAGAAAAATGTTCTAAGGTGTTTAATAAGTTCAAGACTTTGAGTCTAGAACTAAACAACTTTAATAGATTATGCATTATGAGAACTGATCATGATAAGCATGGGATAGGTTTTATTGAAAATAGAAATTCTATAAAAAAATAAATAAACAAACCACATTTTTCAAAGAAAGTTTTAGCAAAATTGAAGTTACAACACTTAAGAAATCTGAAAATTTTATAACATATATTTTTCAAAAATCAGTCTCAAATACAACAAAGAAGCTTGAGTCTCCTAAGCACAGACATGAACATGTATTGAAATACACGTTTCCTTGTTAGAGACATTGAGAAAAAACCAAAAACTTTTGCAACTAGACCTCCAATGGATAAAGATAAACCAATTTTCAAAAATACTGCCAATAAGGTAAAGCTAACGCCGAATAAATACTGTTCACATTGTGACATTTTGGGGCATAATAAAAATGATTGTTTCCAAATTAGAATTAATACTTTGATTTGTTAGAATTTTATTATTCTCAAACGAGGCAAAATTACTAATAATATCTCCAAAAAAATTTGAGTAAATAAATAATGGAAAAATAAATAATAGGTCCAAGACTAAATGAAAACCACGACGTAAGAGTCTTGAGCCATATTTTTACCTAAATGGAAAAAGTGGTTTAAAAATAAGGCCAATTTGGATTATAAAAGATGAGTTAGGACCCCGACTAAGGTACAATTCCGTTGTTACTACACATAAAGAAAAAAATCACCGAAGGAGGCTAGTACTTAGACTCAAGGTGTTCCAAGCACATGATCGGGGATGAATAATTGTTTACCAACATTACCAACTACCTGAGTGGAAATGTAATGTTTGGTGACTGTAGCGTCTCATAACATTGGAAAAGGAACTATCAAATAGGAAGGACTTCCAATACTCATTGAGGTTCTTTTGGTTAAAGGGCTTAAGGCTAATTTTCTTAGTATTAGTCAATTTTATGATGTAGGTCACACTATTTATCTTCAAACATAGATTGTAAATTTTTTGATTAAAAATGGTATATGCATCATAACAGGAAACCAAAATAAGGCTAATTGTTATAAAGCTTATCCTAAGTATGAGGTCCACTAATGTAAATTGACAAGATTAGGTGACGTAGACCTATCACATAATAGTTTAGGTCATACAAACTATGACACCCTAAGAATATTATCTAGACCAAAATTTGTTCATGGATTACCCAAGAATAAGCAAGTTTCAAATATTATATGTGGCCCTTCCCAATTAGGAAAGAGAGTAATTGCTCCTCATAAGAAAGTAAAGGACATTCTACGTTCCAAAATCCTATAATTAATATAAATATCATTTATGAGGGAGTTACAATGCTTCTTGGGCTTACATGTAAAACAATTAAGAGATGGCAATTTTATTAATCAGACCAAGTATGTTAGAGAGTTGATTAAAAAGCTTCGGAATATAAAATTAGGACAACATGCACTCATTTTATTTGTGAACTACTTTAGAATAAATAAGTCTTTACTGATTTATTCACGAAATCTCTTGATAATTTGAGAATTGAGTATTTGTGCAAGACCATTGGAATGTATGTTACGGAGTTAATGTTAAAATTGTATGGAATTGTAGTTCATGTGTACTAGTCTTTCCTTATAAAGTCCCTCTTAGGTTTTAGGACCCGGTTGTTTGACAAATGACACCTCTTAAAACTATTTGACGTAAGAGTGACACGAGATTAAACACTTAACGATTATTTGATTGGTAGTTAATTTTTATATTCCTATCATTTTGACAAGATAACCCCTTGTCTATTTGACACAAAATGTGGGAGATAGCACATCATTCCTTGTCCTGATACTTGAATCATATTTATGATAACATGATTTTGTTATTATTTTTATCATTTACTGTAATATCTTACACTTATTCTTTGGAGTTGGTATTTTAAGTTTTATCAAGAAATCACAAGAAGGTGTTAGGGTATTTGATGTATAGTTGAGTCATGTACTTTGATTATGATTTTGAGAAGGGTAGATTTTAGAATTTAATGTATACGAATAAGATATATTTTTTCAATTCCATGATGTACTTAAGAAGTTATGTTAAAAGTATTCAAAGGGGGAGAGTGAAACACGAAAATTAGGAGGACTTCACTCGGATCGTCTGAGTCCATACTAATTTTTATTTTTCAATTTCCAATAATTTTGGCAAAAAAAATGTAATTTTTATGCGAGATATGCTCATGGATTTGCTCATTAAATTCAAGATCATTCATGTCTCAAGACTTAAAGCTCATTCATGCCTCGAGACTCAATGCTCAATTAAGTTCAAAATCATAGAAAGGGTATGAAGTGGAATTCACAAAATCACATTTGCACATTTTTATACTTTACACATTTTATGTACTTATGCATTTCACTTACATTTAGTTGGATTATGTGTCTAAATATTCCTTAAAATTGAAATTGGGTTATTTTTGTTAAAATATAATTTCCCGATTTTAATAATTTTTGGATTTTTCAGAACATAAAATGACTTATTGAAACATTTTTTGTTTAATAAAATGATTTTTGTGAACATGTTTTTGTAAAGATACACATTTTTGTTTTCTTTACCTCACAGAAGTTCGGTGTATTTATGACCCTTGTTTAAAGATTAGATTTAAAGGCAGTTAGCCTTGATCCTTGTGATAATTTGAAGAGCCAATAAGAGTACTTGATGACTTTAGTTTTTAGGATTATATGCTTTCAGTTAATTCATTTCAGTCGTTAGATTACAATTGTAATCGGTACATTTAATAAAAACTATTGGATTATTAAGCCTTGATCGTCCAATTTCATAAACCGACTCTTTCCATGTGTAGGTTTATAACTGTTAGACTTGTTGGTTTTATCAGTCTCTTATGATCGTGATATCTATTTAGTATTTGCCAGTTGTTATTCATTAAAAATAGAAAAAGATATTAGTCATCAGATCTAGTTTGGTGTAAAATCATTCTGAGTCATAGTTTTAAAATTTAAAGCTTTTATCGGTATTTGTTTTAGAAGAATCAGTTTAGGTTTTTTCATTCACTAGCCTTAGTTTTGTTATAACCGGATGACCAGTTATAATAGTTAGGTTAATTAGTAAGCAACATTATCAATCCTTAGATCTTTTAAGTACTCGTTAAATGCATCTCAGATATATAAACCCTTTATACTATTTGCTAGGGTTGGTCAACCCAATTTTAAACAGTCTCATACCTCATAATTTATAAAGAGAGAGAGAGAGAGAGAGAGAGAGAGAGAGAGAGAGAGAGAGAGAGAGAAGAGGGTTTAGAGAGTGTGTGAGATTAGTGGAGCTGTAGAATAAGATTTTAAGTATATATTTTGCATCTTCAACTTTCGAGTTATTTCTTTAAGAAATAATATACATTGGAATGAGTTTACCTTGACATTTAACAAATAATGTTAAGAGAGACTTAATTTCCTATATTTTCTCACTTGCACAAAATGAAATTGTAATACCCCGTATTTTTACGCATATTTACTTTATTATGAAATTATGGAAAGTGGGAATTAATTAATTTAAAGGGAGAAAGTTAAATTTGTAATTAACCCGATTTAATTATAATAATTATTAATGTGACGCGAGTTAGTGGTTATCGAAAATAATATTATGGCTGGGATGAGATACACGACAGTCATGATATAATTATTTGGGACGCGCGTATGTATTTGGGGGTTAAAAAGGTAAATTATTTTTATATAATTCAAATGACTATTTTGAGTTCGCTAGAGTGTATGGAAGAGTAGAAATAGTCAGTATACACTACTCGGGTATTTTATTTGGAGTCCGAGACATTTTAGCCCAAAATGACACCTTGGTGGGGTATTTTGGGATTTTCGGATAATTAAAGGATGAAAATTAGGTTTAATTAAAAACATTTAGGGTTAATGGTCTGTCAATTTTAACTTGCGTGAGAAAGAGAGAGAAAGAGAGAGAAAACCAAGGAAGAAGAAGACTCCATTAGAGCCCTGAGCTAAGAACTCAAGCTTTCACACCAAAAAATTATACTAGCGCGTAGATCGTGTCAAGAGGATCGTTTCCATACCAATTTCAGTCCAAGAATCATAAGTTCATTCCGAGGCAAGGGTTTATCTTGCTCCTCTTTTAGCATATATTGTTTCGGTTAATTTAGGTTTGATAATATAAACTTGGTGCAATGAAAACTTAGGTGTAATTAGACTGAATTGTGAAAAAACCTTATGAATTGAAGATGGGTATGAATGTAGAAGTTTTTTCCCTTTGTTGGACTATTAAAATCTGGGAATTTTATGTCTTAATCATGAATTATAATAAGAGTTTTGGACAATTAAAATTCTGGGTTCATATTTAAGAGACTTATTTGAAAATTAAGAGCTTGTTGAATTCCAATTGAGTATATAAGGATTTGACCATTAATTCGTATTAGAAAGTATCTTAAGGTGATTTGGAATAGTGTAGGAACATTACATTACGATGGGGATGAGTTTGGAATGAGATTGAAGTACAAAAATTTGAGAAAATTGAATTTAGGGAAGAACTGGGCCTGTTCGGAATCTTCGTTAGAAGACCAGCTCAGGTCGTTTGAATGACCTCGTTCGAACTAGACTTCTAACGAGATTTCGAACGACCCGTCTAAAGAGTTATTGAGTTCGTTCGAAGTGGGAACTTCATTCGAACGACAATCCCGGGCTTCTAATGAAATTCCAGAATGGGGTTTTAGGGTCCATTCGAGTTAAAACCATCCTCGGTTTATCCAAGCGAGTGTATCAACCTATGTGAGTAACTGGTGACTAAAAATCCAAAATTTTTAGGGAATTAAAGGTGTAATAATACTCAAGATATTGAATTTATGTGAAAACCTAGGAGAGAATGCAAGTCCCAGAGAGTATATATATATACGGATATCATGGAGAGTAATGGCGTTAATATTACTTATGAATTTTAGTATTTGGGCTATGTGAATACCTCTTAATGTATATAAGTTATGTGCATGCTTATTGAGTGGAATATCACATGTATGACATACCTAGCTACTGGCTATCGAACTAAGGCTAGCGCATTGTGGATAACCCTATCTTGTGTGCCTTCGGGGATTTTAAGTCGTATCACTAGAGCATGGAACCTAGGTATGGGCTATCTGTGAGAACGATAGTGTTGACGGTCGTAGAGGTGTGTAGGTAAGTACATAGCCCATCGATTTGGAATTATGTTCGCCTCCAATATGTGTATATGTTTGATTGGTTCTTGAGAGATTGAACCCGTTGTCCTTTATGAGTGAGCGTTGCAATGGGACTATATAGCCGAGTATGCCAAGTACCAGGGGTTTCTTAACCATGGGTGTAGTATTGATATATTTGTATGTATACATAGTGAGATTTTATATATGTATATAGAGTTCCTATTCTGTGTTTCATGTTGACTACTTTATTAAAGTATATACTTATTGGATCACCAGATGGGAATACAAAATGCTAGGGGAATGAGTTATGAAATCCTTAAACCTATTCCTATTAGATAGTAATATACTTATTTCAGTTTATTTAGATATTGTACCCGACATAGTGGTTATCCTACATATAGTCAGGTAGAGTGACTAGACTAGTATGGGTAGTTAGACTCGCTAGGTGTGCACATTAGATGAGAGGTGAGCATCTCAAGTGAGTAAGCTAAGTAAACATGGATAATATATGTGCTAATTAAATCAATTTAAGCATTTGTTATATTTAAATTGTTTTCTACTTAGGCTCTGACCCATTTTTCTGCAAATCTCTTTTCTTGTTCTATTATTTTAGGTGCTCAGCCACAGGGACACCAGACTTAGGAGATTCCATTCATTTGTCGAGCTGTAGTTACCGTGGAAGCTACGGGATATTGCTAGTAGACGCTTCTGAGTCTATTTCTCCTTATCTATCAATCATTTATTTCAGTTGTACATGTCGTCCCTCCTATTTTACATTCAGAGATTTGGAGGTGTTTTATTTTTTCATTAGACTTTGATTTCATGTATTTGGATTATCGTTTAGGATTTTGACTGGAAATGTTTACTCTAGTTATTTATTTAAACTTAGTTAGTTTTTTCCTTATTGCTATTGTGATGTATGGTGATGAATAAATTATTTCTCTTTATTGTTGATGGTTAATAACAAGATAAAATTTTGACACTAACCTTTTTAAATATTAAATGGGAGAGCATTTCCATGGACTTCATCACGGGATTACCTATATCACAGAGGGGTCACGATTCAATATGGGTGATAGTGGATCGGCTGACCAAGGTAGCCCACTTTCTACCAGCCAGGACATATGACACCACGGGACAATATTCCCAGATATTCATAGCAGAGATAGTGAGACTCTACAAAGTGCCTCTCAATATCGTATCTGATAGATATAAGGTGTTTGTGTCTCGATTTTGGGGGAGTTTTCAGGAGGCAATGGGTACGGAATTACGACTGAGCACAACCTATCACCCGCAGATGGATGATCAGACCGAGTGAACAAATCAGATGTTAGAGGACTTGTTGCGTATGTGCATTATTGATTTTAGCGAAGGCTGGGAGCAGTAGCTCCCGCCGGTGGAGTTTGCCAATAATAACTCCTACCCGTTTAGTATCGGTACGGATCCATTTGAAGAACTATACGATAGACCTTGTTGTTCCCCGGCATGTTGGTTAGAGATGGGGGACAACAAGCTACTCGACCCGGAGGTGATTCAGGATACTTCGGCGAGGATAGAGTTGATACGGAGCCGTATTTGGGTTGTTCAGGATCGACAGAAGAGCTCCGTTGATGCCAAATGGTATTTTTGAAAGTTCAACATTGGGGATCAGGTGTTACTTCGGGTGTCTCCTATGAAGGGAGTTATGCATTTTGGGAAGAAGGGAAAGTTGACGCCTAGGTATGCAGGGCCATTCCCCATTATCTAGAGGATTGAGCCAGTTGCTTATAGACTTGGGTTACCTGAGCACTTGCATAGGGTCCATAACGTGTTCCATCTCTCTTCGCTAAGGAGATTTCTTCGGGATGATTTGTACCATACTCACATTGCATTGGAGGAGATCGAGTTTCAGCCTGATAGCTCCTACGAGGAGGGGCCGATTGCTATCCTAGACTTTAGCGAGAGGAAGTTGTGGTTGAAGATAGTACCACTAGTCCGTGTTCAGTGGCGGCACCATAATGTCGAGGAATCAACCTGGGAGCGAGAGGATGACATGCGTGAACATTATCCAGAGTTATTCTTTCTAGGTATATATTCATTTTTGAATTTCGGGTCGAAATTCTATTATTAAGGGGGGAGTATGTAATACCCCGTATTTTTAAGCGTATTTATTTTATTATGAAATTATGGAAAGCGAGAATTAATTAATTTAAAGAGAGAAAATTTAATTTGTAATTAACCCGATGTAATGGTAATAATTACAAGCGTAACACGAGTTAGTGGTTATCGAAAATAAGATTATGGTCGGGATGAGATACATGACAGTCATGATATAATTATTTGGAACGCGCGTATGAGTCACGTCACCGTTATGTATTTGAGGGTCAAAAAGGTAAATTATTTTTCATATAATTCGAATGACTATTTTGAGTGTGCCAAAGTGTCCGAAAGGGTCGAAATATTCAGAAAACACTACTCGGGTATTTTATTTGGAGTCCGAGGTATTTTAGCCCAAAACGATACCTCAGAGGGGTATTTTGGTCTTTTGGGATTATTGGATAATTAAACGGACGAAAATTAGGTTTGATTAAAAATATTAAGGGTTAGTGGTCTGTCAGTTTCAACTTACGTGAGAAAGAGAGAGATAACCAAGGGAGAAGAAGACTTCATTAGAGCCCTAAGCCAAGAACTCAAGCTTTCACACTAAAAAATTACACCAGCGCGTAGATCGTGTCAAGAGGATCGTTCCCATACCAATTTCAGTCGAAGAATCAGAAGTTCATTCCGAGGCAAGTGTTTATGTTGCTCCTCTTTTAGCATATATTATTCCGATTAATTTAGGTTTGATAATATAAACTTGGTGCAATGAAAATTTAGGTGTAAGTAGACTGAATTGTGAAGAAACCTTATGAATTGAAGATGGGTATGCATGTAGAGGTTTTTTCCCTTTGTTGGACTATTAAAATCTGAGAATTTTATGTCTCAATCACGAATTATAATAAGAGTTTTGGACGATTAAAATTCTGGGTTCATATTTAAGAGACTTATTTGAAATTAAAGAGATTGTTGAATTCCAATTGAGTATATAAGGATTTGGCCTTTAATTCGTATTATAAAGTATCTTAGGGTGATTTGGTAGTGTAGGAACATTACATTAGGATTGGGATGAGTTTGGAATGAGATTGAAGTATAAAAATTTGAGAAAATAAAAGTTGGGGAAGAACTGGGCCTGTTCGGAATTTTTGTTAGAAGACCAGCCCAGGTCGTTCGAATGAGACTTATAACGACCATTCTAATGAGTTACTGGGTTCGTTCGAAGTGGGAACTTCGTTCGAATGAACTCGTTTGAACGAGAATCCTGGTACTTCTAACAAAATTCCAGAATGAGTTTTTGGGGTCCGTTCGAGTTAAAAACCCTCCTAGGTTTATCCAAGCGAGTGAATTAACATATGTGAGTAACAAGTGACTTAAAATCCAAAATTTTAGGGGATTAAAGGTGTAATAATACTCGATGTATTGAATTTTTGTGAAAACCTAGGATAGAATGTAAGTCCTAGAGAAGCTATATATATACGGATATCGTGGAGAGTAATGGCGTTAATATTACTTACAAATTTTAGTATTTGGGTTATGTGAATACCTATTAATGTATATAAGTTGTGTGCACGCTTATTACTTGGAATATCATGTGTATTACATACCTAATTACTGGCTATCAAATGGAGGCTAGCGCGTTGTGGATGACCCTATCTTATGCGCCTTCTGGGGATTTTGAGTCGTATCACTAGAGCATGGAACCTAGGTACGAGCTATCTATGAGAACGATAGTGTTGATGATCGTATGGGTGCGTAGGTATGTATGTAGCCCATCGGCTTGTCACTATGTTTGCCTCCAATATGTGTATATATTTTATTGGTTCTTGAGAGATTGAACCAGTTATCCTTTATGCGTGAGGGTTACAATGGGACTAGATAGATGAGTATACCTAGCACCAGGGGTTTCTTAACCATGGGTGCTGTATTGACATATTTGTATGTATACATAGTGAGATTTTATATATGTATACTGAGTTCCTATTCTGTTTTCATGTTGACCACTTTAGTAAAGTATATACTTATTGGGTTACCAGTTGGGAATAAAAAATGCTAGGAGAATGAGTTATGAAATCATTAAACCTATTCCTAAATAATAGTAATATACTCGTTTCAGGTTATTTAGATATTGTATCCGACATAGTGGTTATCTTACATATAGTCAGGTAGGGTGACGAGACTAGTATGGGTAGTTAGACTCTCTAGGTGTGCACATTAGATGAGAGGTGAGCATCTCAAGTGAGTACGCTAAGTAAACTTGGATAATATATGTACTAATTAAATCAATTTAAACAGTTGTTATATTTAAACTGTTTTCTACTCGGGCTCTGACCCATTTTTTTGCAAATCTCTTTTCTTGTTCTATTATTTTAGGTGCTCAGCCATAGGGACACTAGACTTAGGAGATTCCATTCATTTACCGAGCTGTAGCTGCTATGGAAGCTACGGGATATTGCTAGTAGACGCTTCTGGGTCTATTTCTCCTTATCTATCAGTCATTTATTTCAGTTGTACATGTCGTCCCTCCTATTTTACATTCAAAGATTTAGAGGTATTTTATTTTATCATTAGACATTGATTTCATGTATTTGGATTATCGTATGGGATTTTGACTGGAAATGTTTACTCCAGTTATTTATTTAAACTCAGTTAGTTCTTTCCTTATTGCTATTATGATGTACGGTGATGATTAAATTATTTCTCTTTATTGTTAATGGTTAAATAAATGATAAAATTTTGACACCAACATTTTTAAATATTAAATAGGAGAGCATTTCCATGGAATTCATCACGGGATTACCTGCATCGCAGAGGGGTCACGATTCGATATGGGTGATAGTGGATCGGGTGACCAAGGTTTCCCACTTTCTTCCATCGAGGATAGATTACACCATGGGACAGTACGCCCAGATATTCATAGCGGAGATAACGAGACTGCACAGAGTGCAGCTCAATATCGTGTCTGACAGAGATAAGGTTCTTGTGTCTCAATTTTGGGAGAGTTTTTAGGAGGCAATGGGTACGGAGTTGTGACTGAGCACAACCTATCACCCGCTGATGGATGGTCAGACCGAGCGAACAAAGCAGATGTTAGAGGACATATTGAGTATGTGCATTATTGATTTTGGTTGAGGCTGGGAGCAGTATCTCCCGTTGGTGGAGTTTGTCTATAACAACTCCTACCAGTTTACTATTGGTATGGCTCCATTCGAAGCACTATACGGTAGACCTTGTCGTTCCCCAGCATGTTGACAGAGGTGGGGGACAACAAGCTACTCGGTCCGGAGTTGATTCAGGATAATTCGACGAGGATAGAGTTGATACGGAGCCGTATTCGGGTTGCTCAGGATCGGCAGAAGAGAGCTACGCTGACGCCAAACGGTATTTTTGGGAGTTCAACATTGGGGATCAAGTGTTACTTCGGGTGTCCCCTATGAAGGGAGTTATGAGTTTTGGGAAGAAAGGAAAGTTGGCTCCTAGGTATGTTGACTGAAAATGTTTACTCAAGTTATTTATTTAAACCCAATTAGTTCTTTCCTTATTGCTATTGTGATGTATGGTGATGATTAAATTATTTCTCTTTATTGTTGATGGTTAATAACAAGATAAAATTTTGACACCAACCTTTTTAAATATTAGGTATTTAGTTTTAAATAAATTAAAATTTGAGTTTCGACAGTGATGCATTATCTGAACCAACTTGATATTCTGAAACTAATTAATTAAGGACTGATCACTCGGTAATTAATTAGGCGGGGTGTCACAAAAATATAGTTTTATCTCTCGAGAGAGTGAAAATCAGAAACACGCATTTGACTTAAATGCTTTATTGATACGCATGATTGATTTTAGTCGATTATCTTTTGATTTCAAAGTTTAAAGATAATGATTTATGCATAGTCTTTTAGATCCGAGTTTTTTTGGCCAAAATAAAAATTTATTTAAAACCAGGTTATTTTACAAATGACGTTTCTGAGGTGCCGACCTAACTGACAGAACACAACGTTGGTCAAAGTTTAAAAAAGTAACTAATAACTAAGGTACAAGCGAGAAAACAGACAAAACAGATTATGTACATACATAGTAGCAAGGGCATCGGCACAAGTGTTGGCTTTATGAAAATAGAGGCTGAATGTGACATGGTGAAACATGGGGAGGGCGTCTTGAATGGCGCGGGTCAAATCCATGTGGGTTTGATTCAAGGCTGATTTCCTGGTAATCATATAGAATGTTATTTGGCAATATGTTTCTATTTCAATACATTTCATTTTAGCATGAAAAGCTAGGTCAAGTCCTAATTTTAAAGCCCAAAGCTCGATTGTTAAAGATAACACATAACTAATATTACGAGTAAAGACGAAGAGGAACAAGCCCGAGAATTTCTGATAAGTTCTCCAATGGACGCAAGGCCGGTGACACGGGATTTTGATCCATCGGTATTCCATTCAAATAAAGGCTATATGGGTGGAGTTCAAGCAGTAAGGAACTGCCTGCTGATTACCTCCGACTGGAGTTGCTATATAGCACAGGCATGGGGGAATTGAACAAGTTGGCCAGACACCGTATTGTGAGTACAAGATTTGAATATTGGCTTATGGTGGAAAAGAGCTTCATTGCACACGATCCATAAGGCCCTGAAAAACGGTCTCATCGCCTGATTGGTTGTCAAAAATATCCCATAGCGTGCTGCTAAACTCCGAAGAATGGATAATGGAGAAACATCCATCTCGTCGGGGAGGAAACGCACCTAAAAATGCTAGGCAATCCATAAAAATGTGGGCGTTGGAGTCCGTCAAAACACATAATGGGAGTCAGCCGATGAGAATTTGTGGTAGTAATGGATCCGATTAGTAGTGGGTAATCCCTAGTGTACCATAAACCACGGGAAGGTTTTCATCTTAGATGATAGGCCACTTCGCTATATCCACATCCATGGCAGGGGTGGGGTGTGTTGATGGATATAGTTGTGACTTTACCATCGACATGTATCTTTCATCGTAAATGTACCGGTGTTGTTAGTCCACCAGTAAGGAAAATCCTGATCGTTCGTGGGCGATATATAAATCGCTTGAATATAGAGCAAGAAATCGATCGAAAAATATTGAGCTAATGTTGGAAGATTCCATTGATGGTTAGTAATAAAGTTGGATAGAGAGATGTTATGAGTCATATGGGATAAGGTGGGAACTCGCTTCTTCAGGGGTTCTTGAAGAACCCAAATATGATTTCTAAGAGTAATATTTCCAGGTCCAATACTCCATTTGATTCCTTGCTCGAGTAAGATAATGAGTAACATTGCTCGAGTCCAAAACCAAGACGCTTTCGGAGAGAGATGGGCCTCTTCCTGTGCAGGTAATATTCATTTTTAAGTACGCGGGTCCAGAGATTATCTGGTTTAGCATGAAGCAAATATTAAGATTATGAATATTTTTAATTCATAACTCGCCATATTGCTTAGGAATGTAATTGGTTGACCAGGGAACAGTGGGTGTAATATGGGAGGACGTGGTGGCATTCCAGAAGAAAGTTTTATCTTCTTAGTGAGGGTACTAAGTATGCCCTTGGGTAAAGGAAATGCTAACATATTATAGGCCGGGAGCGATGTATAAACAACATTAATAAGCGTAGCCCGACCTGCATAGAGAGAAAATGAGAGTGCCACATCTGTAATCAGGTGTCAAGGTCCTCTATTAGATCATGAAAAAATCTGCACGTAACACGTCCTTTGATAGGAGGGAGGTCAAGATATTTTTCCTAGTCGGGGTTATAGTGAAACCCTAATATGCTTCGCGTTATCCGCATTACGAGGCTCGGGGTTGTGGGTCCAAAGGTAATCATATATTTATCCCGATTGACCGCTTGTCCCGAGAAGAGGGAAAGGTTTTTGAGGACATTCCTAAAATGAGTAATAGTAGGGGGCTTGGCTGTAAAAAGAAGATACAGTCATCAGCAAAAGCCAATCCTGGGATTTTAGGTCCACTCACTGATGGTCAGAGTGTCGTCATATTTTTTTTTACAACATACTTGGTTAATTTTCCTAAGGAGGACATGTAGGCCTAAAATAAAAAGAAGCGGGAACAAAAGGTATCCTTAGCGAAGACCCCAAGAATATCAAAATCGAAGGCCTAGGTGTTCATTTATCAATGTTTGAAATGATGGTGTTGCGATGCACGCAGAAACGTATTTGATTTACGGTGCTGGGAAATCATGCTGCTGCAATACCCAACAAATGAAAGACCTCTCCATTTGGTCAGATAAGTAAATTTTAATAGCAAAAATTCATTTTTATATTTAGATTTGTGCAACGTATGAAGCATTTCATGCGCAATGAGGATGTTATCTTGGATGTGGTGCTGGGCCACAAAAGATACATGACAGGGTAAGATGAGCGACTGCAAAATAGGTCTCATGTAAGCCACTAGGATGGAGGAAATGAGTCTATAGATTACGTTACAAAGACTGATTGGATGAAAATGGGAAACTTGTGTTAGATTTTAACGCTTGGGAAGGAAAATTAATAATGTGTGGTTTAGAACCTGTGGTATCAACCCAGATTTAAAGAAATAAAAAATAAGGGAACACACCGTCTGTCTAATCTCATGCCAATGGATGAGATACAATTCATCTATTAGGCCATTAGGCCCCAAGCTTTTATTCTGGCCCATTTGTTTAAGGGTGGACCAAATTTCCAGCTTTGTGACATATGCTAATAAATTGATTTTGTCCAATTTTGTTAACCGAACGAATGGGTAACTGTCAGTTGGCGGGAGAGGATCAGTGGTCTAGAAAAGAGTCTCATGAAATAATTGGAACTTGGTATTAATTGTAGAGGGAGTTTTATGCCACCCATTTTTTGGGTTAAAGATTGCATGAATATGATTAATACGTCGGCGGTGAGAGACATGTGCGTGAAATTATTTTGTGTTATTATCACCGTCGAGTTCCATTTGAGTTTGTACTTGTTTTTCCAGTATAAGGCGTCTTGTGCAAGATAGTAGGCTAAGTTTGCTTGAATCTCATGTTTTTATTGGGGCAAACTTGGGACGAATTGCCGCTTAATCATCGCACGAGTGCGTAGAACCTGATGCTAAAGAAGGGAAATTTTTCTTGCCACATTATCGAAAATGCGTTGTTTCCAGGCAATAGATGCTTGACCGAAAAGATGGGATTTGTGGAAGAAGCAGCTAATTGGTGGTCCCTCCATTGGATGGTTCCATTGAGGATGGAGCTCCTCATGAAAAGACGGATACGCAGCCCATTCCTTATAATAAATAAAATGCTGTATCATTCTAATTGTGGGTGGCATTCTATCAAGTAATAACGAACAATGGTCAGAGCTGGCATTCGAAAGATGACTAACACTGGTGTTGGGATATAAATTCCACCACTTCCCGTTTGCAAGCCCTTAGTCCATCCGTTTGGGCACATCGTGCCCGAAAGGCGTATTAGCTTTCCAGGTAGATGCAGGGCCACGAAACTTGACATAAAAAATATTATGTGTCATCATAAAATGTCTAAGAGCTTTGGCCCGGGTTGGGTGAAAAGACTGACCATCTAACTTTTCATGTGATCCTCAAATAGTATTAAAATCCTTGAGAAGCAGCTAAGGATTGATGATAGTAGGGGATAAATGATGTAAAGCGTTCCATACCTGAGATTGGCCTGGGGGTGAGGAAGCATATAAACTGTCGTGAACTCCATTGGACCTACATCTGGATCATGATGCACTATTACATGAATAAACCATGGAGAGACCGCAACTTCATTAACTGTAACCTAGTCGTCCATCCACAATACCTAAATTCCTCCAAACTGACCTAAAGCAGGTGATACAATATGATTACAGAACCAGAGACGGTCAATTTACATAACGAATCTTCGGACGTCCAAGCGAGTATCTAGAATGACTAATCGGTGGGGCCTGTGATGTGTTACAAAATGCATAAGCTCGGGCAAGAAGTTCGGGCGTCCCATGACCCTATCATTCCATAAAATAATTCTCATTAAGTGAAGTGGAACATGGGATGTCACTGGACTCCTCTCTGGGAGTATGTACACATATTCGTTTGGGAGAAGTGGGATGTTTAGTAATTGGGCCTCGTTTGACAGTAGTTGCGCATGGAAGGTGAAGATCGAGGCTGGAATGGTGCGAGACCTGTCTCAATGTTGTTCGATTTTGATGTGAACACCGTGGCATTGGAGTTGATATTAGAAGAGGTGAGGAGATTTATAGTTGTCTTGGATGATGAGGTCATTAAGCCCGCGTTGAATTACCCTGTGCGCGTCTAAATATAGTCCGAGGTCGGGGTGGTGAAAAATTTTGATGTTTATGTGAGTGGAGCTCGTTGGTCTGAGAAGCGACGACAATTTTTATGGTGGTAAGTTCAAATTGGGGTTGTAGGTAGGGTTCAAAAAGACTAGGGGTGGTATTATTGTCCATGGTGGTGGACGGAGGATGGGTCGAATAAAGGGGACTCTAGTGGAGCTAAGGATAGTTGTAAATGCTCTAGGATTGAGTTGTGTACTTCCATGATCAACAAAGGGCGAAATAGATTCGGGAGAAGTGGGATCAGATGGCTGATGAGGGGAGTGAGAATTGGGCAGTATAGGCGAGAGAGAGCAGTGGGATATTTAATTTTAAAACCGACGTGCATGGCTTGATCACATGCATGTCAGCTACTGGGTTATTGCAATTGTTGTCACATAATGGGTTAGCTAGCCTGATATCCGAATGAGTGATCTCATGTGCGTTATTATTGTTTACCATAAGCTGACTCGAATGAGTTTGGTTGGACAGGAAAACAGTGGGGGTTTTATCCCAATTTGCAACCGCATTACCCTTGTGTTCGTCTGCTCCCATGGGCTCCACTAATTTCAAAGTCCATCGAGTGTTCGTGGGAGATGTGGGCCCAGGTTTAGAATTCCCAATATGTCCGTCCTTGTCTCTTGCAACAGGTCGCCCATGCAACCCTACTGCCCTTTTGATGGCCATGCTCATCTCCGTCATAATGTCATGTGTAATAGTTGTTGTAACACCCCGCCTAATTAAATACCGGGTGGCCAGTCCCATACCAAATTAAAACAGAAAATACAGTTGGCTAATCCTTAGCATCACTGTCGAAAACATTTACAACTCGCCCAATACCCAATTAAGCTGGTGTTAAAAACTTTCCAAATTTTAATTCAACAAAATCCATTTCCAGTTTAAGAATAACACAACACATTTTATTCTACAACACTGATAACCAAATAGATAACACAAAAGAATTTAAATGCAATTGGAATAAACATTCCCAAATAATATTAGTCCATTACAGTAATCCCAACAATATTAAATGTATTAAAAAGTCCCGAATACAACATTATATGACTAAGATAGACAAGAGATAACTGAATCCTTTGGGCGACATGCCCTAACTAAGAATACTGTGAATCAAAAAGATGATAGGCGTCTAAGCAAAGCTCCATAGCTCCATAGCCTGTCATAATCCGCTAAGGTTGGCGTCCCTGCTGCTGGACACCTGATATAGAAGATACAATAGAAAAGAAAATATGCAAGGAAACGGGTCAGAGCCCGATTGTGAAAATAATTTATAAAACAACAAGTATTTAACAAGTGCAATAAAGCACTTATTATGTACATGTTAGATCCCACTCTCACTTGCTATTCTCACCTCTCAACTAGAGTGCACACTTAATGTTTCCTATTAACCTCCTAGTTAATGGTTCCTCTTTTCTATTCTCCATATTATAATTCCATTCCCATATCATAATTCCCATATGTCCCATACCATACGTCACATTATTATTCATTTACATTAATCCATTTACAAATTAAGCTTTTCAATTCTTTAAGAATAAACATTCATTAACTTAATTTCATTCTATTTCTCTATTCACCGTTATCTACAATTATCACCGTAGATAGATTTAACCATAATAAATATCCATTCATTCATTTAATCCATTTATATATATATTCATATATAATACAACACCCCGAGTCACAGCTGCAATGCAATGCAATGCATTACTCTGCTATCAAGTCCCATCATCGCTGGTCGCCGAAGGGGGGACTAAAGGTTCGGTAAGGATTCCACGAACCACAATCATCAATAAACAAATTGGAGGTGAACATAATTCTTGTATCCATGGGTCATGCACATACCTACGTACCCACAGTCAGCGGACTTATCAACTCCCCGATAAGTCTTTCATAGACCTAAGTTCTCGAGCGACAAATCAAAGATCCCATGGATTCATCAGGATAAGACTGCCCTCAGGCGCAAACCTCCCGTGGATAGCAAGTAAGCTAGGTATGTCATACACATAATCATAAATCAATCAAATAGGCATTATCATACCTATAATATACTAACAACAAGGTACTCACATTAACCTTAGATTATTCCCTTACGTAGCATTATATCTCTTTAAATCCCACGTATTAAAATGTCATAACGTTACTTCTTAATTTAATTATCCCCGAGCCTCACTCAACACTCAAGGTTCAAATAGGTTTTTCCTCAACGTATATTCAGTAAGAAGTCACTAATATCCTATTGGTCCATAACATCATTTCTCCCAAATTACTATGAATTAAACTCTCCCTTTAATTAAGTTTAAAACCGATAGTTTCAAATCTCTTATAAACACATCTTCTTTCACTTAGGATTAAACCCTCTTGTAAACTTAAGAATACCCAGGTGTTATATTAAATCACCCCTATTGGTCCTTTCGTTAATCCTCATACATCCCCATTTATAATTCAACAAATGAATCTAGCAACCGAAATTCCTTTAAATTAATTATCATTATTCTAATCAATTAAATCCCAATCAAATTAATTTAAATCTTATCAAAGGCTTACTGATAGTTTCTAAGTCCCATAATATCCAAATAATAATCACCAAATATCCACAAAAGGTTTGGGATAAGAATCAACATTTAAAAGAAACAACTATAGAAATTCTGGGGAGGTCGATCGATCGAAGGCAGGGGGTCGATCGATCGATCACTAAGGTCACAACCTGGTTTTTCTGCATTTCAGCAACTACGGGTTTCACCATTTTTGAGCATTCAAACCTTCATATTAACATACCAAATGACTTATAATTATTACTACATGATATATCAACATATATGAACGATTTCCAATACTCTAAACATCCTAGAATCATCAAGGGATTGGATTAAAAAGCATGTTTATCTCCACTTTTCCCACAAAATTATCAACATCTTAACTTCAAGAACACATCAACGGTTTTCAGATTTCCTTCAACAGATTCATGATCATTTGGTGGATTATTATCATCCTACAACATGAGTTTACTTCCTATATCATTTCAGTTTCTATAAATCCATATAACAACTCCATTATGTCTTCCAAACATGAAAAATCATCTCTTTTCATAATTATTCTAACATGGACAATATACGAACTTAAGTTGAAATTATCAAACACTTGCCTCTATTGAAGGTATGATCCTTTGGTGTAGTATATCTCAGGTGGTTGTCCCTTCTCCGATCAAACTCCGGTGGTAGTTGGTGGTGGTGATCCTTGGTTTTAGTTCTTCTCCTTCCAAAGTAGGCTTTTCCCTTCCAAAGCAACCTTTCACTCTCTCTAGGAAGATGACTTCTCTATTTTGTGTAGAGGAGATGAATAACCCACGTACACTTAATCTACCAATACTTATAATAGGACAAAACCCGAAATCACTATTCATCCCCCCTAGAAAATGACCAAAATGCCCTTTTTGGACTGTATATTCATTTCCAAATGACTCGAGACTCATAATTAGCATCCAAATAGACTTTTCTGACTATTTCGAACCTTCCGGACGCAATGACGCAGTCAAAATTACTATAAGGTCGATAGAAAATAAATTCACTTTTAAATCTCATAATTTAGTCCCGACACCTTCCATACCGCGTCTGACTAAAAATTCAAATTACCGAATTTATATCACACCGTCAGATCAATGACATCACATTCATATATTACCTAAATATATTTAAGTAATATTCAGAATCATACATTTTAATATCCACAATCCGGATAAAACCCAAATGAATTAATTAATAATAAAATTCAATTAATCCATTAATTTAAAATATAACTCATTTTTAAAGTCTTTAAAATCACGGGGTATTACATACTTCCCCCCCTTATAACAGAATTTCATCCCAAAATTCAGGAATATAAATCATAACGGTAAGGTCAACTCCGAGTATAAATCTCACATCGCAAGAAATCCAAGACGTACCGCCCATACAGTACATTATCAAAAATCCCTAATGATGTTATACGTCCCTCCTCACCATATAGTTCCAACTGAATCGAATATAAACTTTACCCAATCTTCCCTATACCATTCATTTAACCAAGTTCGGAAGAATGATCCTTATAATTTCACAATTTTGAAAACTACTACAATCCATCCATCCAGGGCGCCATACACCCTATCGTACCACTTCCATTATAAGATTTATCAAAGATTAATAAACTCATATCCCAAAGACCTAACTTATTTCGACCCCCAACGGTTATTAGTTTCATGCATGGGGTGTCTCGCAAGCGAAATCCAAACAAGGAACCCCCCGATACACACTACCTAAAGTAGTCGGTCATCGAAACTCCTCAGGTCCTTAGTCAATAGTATATAAAAATTTGGTTTATCGATTTAAGAAAATTTATGTTTTATTGATTTCAAATAGAGTCTACTCATCTACTCTTCTATAGAAGACAAGATGCTGGTTAGTAGTTGTTGACGCCACTAAAATGACCAGATAAATGATGAGGATGAGATTGAAGATGAAGATAAACATTCACATCAAACATATAAGAGACAAAGGTTTTTAAAGTGGTTCGGCTATGAATAAAGCCTACGTCCACTGTTATTTTATTCCCATGGGTTTACAATAGCACCATAAGGTGTAGAGAGAGAAAGGATGTGTATCTTGTGTATGGTGTTTCTAGGTTCTCCCAGATCTCTCTGATCTCCCCCCTTTTGGCTAAGGGGATACATGTATTTATAGTGATGGGAGATAAAGAGATTCATTGTATGTAGACATTTATGTCTACATTCAACGAATCTAATTGTTGAATTACTTGGTATGCTATGTGTTGTTATCTATTAATACAATATAAATGTACATTAAGGCTCATTAAATGCGCTGTCATCTTCATTAATGCACATTAAATGCATAGTCATCCTTTGATCTTCCTGGTTGGTATGCCGACCAACTCTCCTCGGGTGTCGACTAACTCTCCTCGAGGGCCGACCAACTCTCCTCGAGTGCCGACTAATTCTCCTCGGGTATTGACCAACTCTCCTCGGGTACTGACCAACTCTCCTCGGGTGCCGGCTAACACTCCTCGGATGCCGACCAACTCTCCTCGGATGCCGAGCAACTCTCGTGGGTGTCGAATATTTCCACACAGGATGACATGTGTCCTTTTCTGATTGGTCCTCGTAGATGGAGAATTTTTGCGTTAACAGAAGCCCCCAATGCTCCATGCTTGATGGTTTACTTGAAATGATGGAGTATTTATTCTGCAGTGTTGCTCGTGAAATTCTTGATCTACCTTCTTGATTTGTTCAACATAAAGTGCATTACCTCCTGGGTGACATATGATGCAGGATGATCGATGGTTGCTAATCTTTCTTTAGAGGAACTCCGTGTGCTATGTATTACCCCTGGGAATTTGGATGCAGCCATGACATAGTATGTAGCTTGTAGCTTGTCATAATCTTCAAGTATGTTGATTGGTTTGCTAGCCGACCAACTGCCTCGTGTGCCGAGCAACTGAGTGCTAACTTCACGTGCTTGATTCTTCTGATTTATGATCCTCTGAATACTTTGTCGAGTAACATACTAGCTTTTGAACCCAACTCTTCAATCTGATTAGTACCAAGCTAGTGGTGGACTTCGAAACATTTTCATACAACTTCTTCTTCAATGTTGGTCGGGATAGTAGTAGTAAAGATCTCAGTGCTGTAGATGCTAAATTTGACTTCTGAACTTCAATAGTATGTGCATAATAACTCCTGAATATGCCTCCTGAATTTCTGAATGCACCTCCTGAACTTCTGAATACGCCTCCTGAACTTCAATATACCTCATGAACTTCAATATCAAAAATAATTCCTGAGCAAGAAAAATAACTCCTGAATGATGATTGGTCGGGGCCCCGACTGTGTGAGTTTGTGGAGTTGAATTTGATGCTTGACTTCATGATGTTATAAGAATGTGCCACTAAATGAACAAATATATCTATAATAGAAGCCCCCAAGTGTGGAATGTGAACTTTGAATGATTTTTGCTTGATCGCTTTCACATACTCATAAAATGTTTCCGACCAACTGTAGTTGACAGCTTCTTATTTTCGACCAACCTGAGTTGACATTTTTGGGAATAGATTTACTTCCTAACCAACCTTAGTTGGCATTTTTAGGAATAGATTTACTTCCTAACCAACCTTAGTTGGCATTTTTAGGAATAGATTTAGTTCCTAAACAACCTTAGTTGGCATTTTTAGGAATAGATTTACTTCCTAACCAACCTTAGTTGGCATTTTTAGGAATAGATTTTCTTCCCAACCAACCTTAGTTGGCATTTTTGGGAATATATTTTTGATAATAAATGATAGAGACTTCCTCGGAGCTGACCAACAGATTGTTGGGAATAAGATATAATAAATGGTGGAGACCTCCTCGGAGCTGACCAACAGATTATTGGGAATAAGATATAATAAATGCTGGAGACCTCCTCGGAGCTGAATATATATAAAGAGAAGAAATTTCCCGAGCTCCATGCTGAATATAAATAAGAATTACCCCGACCAACTATCCGTTGGGGGTGAAATATAATAACTGTTATAGTTCTTCCTCGAAGCTGAATATATATAGAGAGAAGAAATTTTCCGAGCTCCATGCTGAATTTAAATAAGAATTACCCCTACCAACTATCCGTTGGGGGTAAAATATAATAACTGTTATAGTTCTTCCTCGGAGCTGAATATATATAGAGAGAAGAAATTTTTCGAGTTGCATGTTGAGATGAATATACAATATGAATCCCAAGGGATATAGAATAATTTGTGCTTGAGCCGATATCTCCAAGTAATAATAAAATATATAATGCCTCGCTGAGGTGAAATGATAATAGTTTCCAGATTGTTTCCGAGCATTCGTCGGCGTTGAGTCTTGTACCTGTAAAAATTAATATCTTGCTCTACCATTTGTGTAGGATGAATTGATTAGTCATGAGAATAATTTACTCATCCAATCAATATATGATATGTATATGCTTGAGAAATAAAAATATTAATTTCAAAAACTGAAATAATATATGTTGGCTGATATGTCGAGGCAAAATTGCCTGATGTCGAGCAATAATAGTTCCTAGAGGTTTAAGATTGTGGCTGAGCTTTCGTCGGGATTGAATATCGTCCCTATGAAATCTTAATAAGATGCCCGAGCACCTGTCTAGACTAGATTAAACAATTATTGTGATGAGAATAATTATTCAGCCAAACAATATGTGATGTGTATCGGCATAAGGCAATAAAAATTTCAAAACATGAAATAATATGTTTTATGCCAAATGTGTGTGAGATGGACAAATTATTATTAGATGTGCGCCATAAATAAGACGTAGAGTATTTTGTAAAGTTATTTAATCTCCAACAACTAATCAGGTATAAGTTGATGTTTGAAAATTATTTATCACTTGGCTTTAAAAATATTTTTTGGGGTGATCACAAGTTTTAAAAAAAAACTTAAGCCCCATGTTTACCCCCAAGATGAACTCGTGATTAAAGAAATATCTGGGGTGCTCCGCATTTTTTAATACCCCAAGATTCTACTGTTGCCGACCAACGACATGGGTGTTGCCAACCAGCATTTGGGGATGTCTCAGGTTGTAGAATATATAGTGCCGACCAAGAGGCAAATGGTCCCCGACCAGCAGAGCGATTTCGCCGATCAACAAAAAATGGTGCATTGATATTGCAGACCATCTGTTGGATGGTCACCGAACAACATCAGATGTCGCCGACCAAGAAGTGGATGATTGGATAGTTGCCGACCAGTAAATTGAACCCTCCGAACAAGACTGAGATGTCACTGATCAAGAAGTAGATGATCGTCAACCTGCAATTGGTTCCACCGAGCTACAATATGAGTCTCCAACCAACAATAAGATACCTCGTAGTTGGATAAAATTATTTCAACGTTGTTGATGGATCTTCTTCATCTTATCTCCGACAAACAAAATGGTCTGTTTAAGCTTCCCTTTAATAAAAGATGGCCCAAGATGATGCCGACCAACAATATGTATGGCTGACCAGAAATAGAGGTTGTAAGTGGATGATTTTGAACAACCATATGAGCCGCGATGAATATTTTTTCATGAGGTTGCTATGTCCCAAAATATCTCGAACCAATAGATCAGAAAAATAACATTCGATGTAAAATTTAAGCATTAAGAATGTTAATTAAATGAATAATTATATAATCCACTAGATCGTGTGATTTCGACAAAGAAACCTTACGATGTGATGAACGAGGGGCCAACATATCAAATTTGTGCCCAGAGTCTTGATATGGTCATGATTGTTTTTTTTTTTTTTTTTTACAAGAGGTGGGTAATGGTTTTTCAGGTGAGAGAAAATTATTTTTTATATTGATCCCTTCCTATTCCCTATTTGGAGAGATAAAAATATGCTGAATGATAGAAGTTATTACCAAATTTATATAAAAATCAATCAATGAGACTTTATTGACATAGATGGAAGATGAACCAAATTAAGTATATAGTTTATAAAAATGAATGCAAAGAGACTCAAATCTAAAGAGAGAGAAAATAGATCTCGGTCATGATTTCCATGAGAAAACTTTTTATTGTCTTTAACCTTTTCCCATTCTTTTATTAAAAATATGATGGGAATTTGATAGACATCAAAGATCTTACAAAATTTTTAATGAAAATTATCAATGAAAATGATCAAATCTTATCATCGTCGTATATATTGGTATATGTAATCATTTAAAATATTTATTCCATGATATAAAATTGAAACTTGAGAATCAAGCAAAAAGTTATGATTTATGAAATCCACTATTTTTCAGATTTCTAAATAAGAATTAATCTAACAGTTATGATTTAAAAATCATGATATGAAACATTTTGCAGATAAAAATTGGACAATTAATTTATGTATATAAACATAAAAATCACGATTGAATCAAAAGATGTATGTATAATTGATTGTACGTAGAGAAAATAAAAACTTAGCTTTTGATGGAGAACAATGGTTGTAACACGTTCCCACAGACGACGCCAATCTGTTGAAGACAGAAAATGGCCACTGTCATTTTAGTGGCGTCAACAGCAGATAAATGATGAGGATGAGATTGAAGATGAAGATAAACATTCACATCAAACATATAAGAGACAAAGGTTTTTAAAGTGGTTCGGCTATGAATAAAGCCTACGTCCACTATTATTTTATTCCCAGGGGTTTACAATAACACCATAAGGTGTAGAGAGAGAAAGGATGTGTATCTTGTGTATGGTGTTTCTAGGTTCTCCCGGATCTTTCTGATCTCCCCCCTTTTGGCTAAGGGGATACATGTATTTATAGTGATGGGAGATAAAGAGATTCATTGTATGTAGACATTTATGTCTACATTCAACGAATCTAATTGTTGAATTGCTTGGTATGCTATGTGTTGTCATCTATTAATACAGTATAAATGTACATTAAGGCTCATTAAATGCGCTGTCATCTTCATTAATGCACATTAAATGCATAGTCATCCTTTGATCTTCCTGGTTGGTATGTTGACCAACTCTCCTCGGGTGCCGACTAACTCTCCTCGGGGGCCGACCAACTCTCCTCGGGTATTGACTAACTCTCCTCGGGTACTGACCAACTCTCCTCGGGTGCCGACTAACACTCCTTGGATGCCGACCAACTCTCCTCGGATGCCGACCAACTCTCCTGGGTGTCAAATATTGCCACGTAGGATGACATGTGTCCTTTTCTGATTGGTCCTCGTAGATGGAGAATTTTTGCGTTAACAGTAGTAGTACATACGCTATCGTATACCACAAGTCAATGCATGCCGATAGTCACATCATGCTCGGACATGCCCAAAGTAAGTAATCCCATGATAAAAATCAAACCCACGTGATAATATGTAATATATAGGTGTCCCACACCCCTTAGTGAGTCTACGTAAATAACAGTGTTATAGGCTGAGTTTAGCAACCCTTTTTCCCACACAATATCAATCGCTACAAAAATCAATATACGCCTCATAATTCCTTAGATAGAAAACATACTCTCATTCGCGGGTGGTTGGTGATTCGCTGCCTGATGGACGTTATATACACGCCTGTACTGACCCTGCTGCACGAGTGCTGCTGGAATGGGAGGTAGTGCTAGCACCGGAGCTGGAAGAGCAGCTGGTGGAAACATTGATACCTATGGCTCCTGTCGAGCATTTTATTACTGAGGGAATTTGTCTTTATCAGGACAATCTTATCGTTTGTGCCCATACTTGCCGCACACGACACATTTTCCCCCAAACTTTCCACCACTTTGCCCCTGTTGACCCCGTCCCTGCTGGCCATTACCACCTTTCACTTGGCCCTGCTGAGACTGTCTCTGGCCCTGATGGCCCTGTTGTCCTTACCCATTACCTCTATCCTCATATCAAAAATCTACAGATCGCAAACGCTTAGCATAATCCCCTGTCTGGGAACCCTGCTCACCCTGACGCTGATGACTCTTCCCTGAATGAGCCCCACTAGAACTTCCCCCATTAGTCTTGCCTTACAGGCCTGACCTAAATCCCCGCTTGACATCCTGAGTATGAAAGCGGGTATCTTGGCAGTGAAGCATTGCAGTATTAAGAACATCTGCATATGTACGTAGTGAAAGATTCGCCAATAAATGTTGGCGAATCTTATAGTTCAACCCATTAGTGAACATTAAAATTCTCCTCTGCTCAGTGGGTACCTCCGCTGGTACCAAATTTGTTAGTCGCATGAATTCTTCCTCGTATTCTACCACCTTCTTCTCTCCCTGTTTCAAATCTAGTAGTTTCCTCCTCATCTCTGTCTGGATGGCGGAAGGAAAGTACTTCGCATCAAACCGTATCCAAAAGTCTTGGATAGTCATTGTGTCTCTCTTCGCCATAGTGGTTGTATCTTCCCACCATTGCAAAGCTTCCCCTACTAGCTTAAATGTGGCTGGTATTTGACGTTGAACCTCGGTACATTGGAGCATTCTCAAGTGCCGTTGGATATCTTTCTTCCATTGGCTAGCAGTCACAACATCTGATCCTCCCTGAAACTCAGGTGGGTGAGCCTTTTAAAAGGCATCCCTCGCTCATTCCCATGTAGTCGGAAACACTTGCCCTTGCGCGGGTGGCACAACTGGTGCCGGTGCTGGAGCCTGCTGAACAGCAGCTAAAGCTGCATTGACTACCTGAGCGACAATTGCAGCAACTTCAGCCGCAGTCATCGTACCCTCAGTTGGGGCGGGTTGAGGTGCACGTCGAGGAGGCATCTGAAACGAGAGAACACTATCAGTATTTGATATGACAAAATATCTGAAGCACATAGGCGTACATAGAAAGCAATAATCCTCCTCATAGGGCTCTACATCAAAGAACG
The DNA here is from genome assembly GCA_949130495.1 of Sambucus nigra. Taxonomy (NCBI): domain Eukaryota; kingdom Viridiplantae; phylum Streptophyta; class Magnoliopsida; order Dipsacales; family Adoxaceae; genus Sambucus; species Sambucus nigra. The sequence continues at coordinate 249,525,385 of OX422208.1, forward strand.
CTAAGCTGAAAACACAATAAGCTGTACAGATCCTAAAGGACACTAGAACTTGATGCTCTGATACCACATGTAACACCTCGCCTAATTAAATATCGGGTGGTCAGTCCCATACCAAATTAAAACAGAATATACAGTTGGCTTATTCTTAGCATCACTGTAAAAAACATTTACAACTCACCCAATACCCAATTAAGCTGGTGTTAAAAACTTTCCAAATTTTAATTCAACAAAATCCATTTCCAGTTTAAGAATAACACAACACATTTTATTCTACAACACTGATAACCAAATAGATAACACAAAAGAATTTAAATGTAATTGGAATAAACATTCCCAAATAATATTAGTCCATTACAGTAATCCCAACAATATTAAATGTATTAAAAAGACCCGAATACAACAGTATATGACTAAGATAGACAAGAGATAACTGAATCCTTTAGGCGACATGCCCTAACTAAGAATACCGTGAATCAAAAAGATGATAGGCGTCTAAGCAAAGCTCAATAGCTCCATAGCCTTTCATAATCCGCTAAGGTTGGCGTCCCTGCTGCTGGACACCTGATATAGAAGATACAATAGAATAGAAAATATGCAAGGAAACGGGTCAGAGCCCGATTGTGAAAATAATTTATAAAACAACAAGTATTTAACAAGTGCAATAAAGCATTTATTATGTACATGTTAGATCCCACTCTCACTTTCTATTCTCACCTCTCAACTAGAGTGCACACTTAACGTTTCCTATTAACCTCCTAGTTAATGGTTCCTCTTTTCTAGTCTCCATATTATAATTCCATTCCCATATCATAATTCCCGTATGTCCCATACCATACGTCACATTATTATTCATTTACATTAATCCATTTACGAATTAAGCTTTTCAATTCTTTAAGAATAAACATTCATTAACTTAATTTCATTCTATTTCTCTATTCACCATTATCTACAATTATCACCGTAGATAGATTTAACCATAATAAATATCCATTCATTCATTTAATCCATTATATATATATATATATATATATATATATATATATATAATACGGCACCCCGAGTCACAACTGCGATGCAATGCAATGCATTACTCCGCAATCAAGTCCCTGTGACACCCCGCCTAATTAAACATCGGGTGATCAGGCCTTTATTAAATTAAAACAGGTTTCTCAAATGGTTCATTCTTAGCATCACTGTCGAAAACTTTTTAATTACTAATCACCTAAGTAAAATTAGACCGGTGCCAAATTTTATCTTTCTAAAAACAGGTAAATCAACCATGCAGAAAAATAGTAAAATAACCACCATGTACTAAACCCAATCAACAAAGTATAGGTACAATAGAATAAGAGTAATACCGAATAAACCATCGGCTAAAAATACCAAACAACTGTTGAACAAGAACAAACCACTAATCTGAAACTAAACATCCGAGACTGATACCGGACCACAAGTCCATGCATAGAATAGTGTGAGATCCTGTACTAGATCTGAAAGAGAGATATCGTCTAGTCAAAATCCTGTAAGCATCCACTGTGCTACAGCTTCGAGTCCCTGGAATGAAATCATCATACATGGCGTCCCTGTGGCTGGACACCTAAAAGGTTTTGAAAATATTTTATAGCAAGAGTTAGTACTCAAAACATTTTGAAAATATTTAGCAAGAGTTTATCACAATATAAAATGCGGTTATTGATTACACATGTTTGGTTCTCATACACTCTCTTGAGTTTACTCACCCCTCATCTCTTATGCACACCTAACGTTCTACACTTAGCCTACCTAGCCATATATTCCAAGCTATCTAGGACTAAGTAATCATCTGAACTTATCTATACTTAAGTTCCATTACCGCCCATACAGTACAACCGTTTCACTAACATCTCGCGTATGTTAATTAATTCTCAGGTAACATTTCATCTATGTTATTTTTCAATACTGCTCATTTAGTTTCACTACTAAAATTACTACAATTCTCACAATTGTTGACTCCCCACTTGTGTAATTAAGTTTCACTACTTGAATTACTAAATAGATTTTCTCTATCTAAAGGTGCATTTCGTAATTAAGTTTCACTACTTAACTTACCAGTTCAATATGTATCTTTAAATACATAATATATATCAATCTACTAATACAGAGAAGTAGAATATCATCAAGTATATATTTCACACGCAATATATATACTAAATATCAGTCATTACTATTTTTCCCTTTTTATACACGTAAAGAACTTCTTGGTTCGGAATGATTCATCGACCCCAAGGTAAGAATTGGTTCAGAATGATACATCGACCCCAATTATTTATATACACAAATAAAGATCTCTTGGTTCGGAATGATTCATCGACCCCCAGTGAGAGTTGGTTCGGAATTATCCATCGGCCCCAACTATTTTAAAAATATATATATATACACATATTCTGGTTCGGGACTCTTCCATTGCGACACCAGTTCAAGGTTTGGTTCGGCATTTCTCATCGACCCCAAACATATAATAACTTTATGTTAGTTCGGAATGTCTCATCGACCCTAACATAAAGATCACATAATTCAGTAGGTACACGCCCGACCTATTAATTATATACGTACGTAATATTTTAATCTCATATATTTGCCGTACAACATTCGCTTTACGATTTATCTCATTAATCGCATTTATTTGAGTATTCGCATAACTCTAAGGGTCCTAGTTACCCCTTACATATAATTTCAGTAGTTATTACTTACCCTACTGGTCTATTACTTAAATTGAATTTACTTCGCCTCGTAACTCAATTTTCGAAGTCCCCGATACTTTACTAAATCGGATTATTCTCCTCGGTCCGTAATCCAAGCCCTACACCCAATGACCTTATCGGACCTCAACAATATACCTATTGGTCTTATTCTCACTCCCATATAAGTATATTATAAACCCTAGGATACTCATTCATTCCCGAAAATCAACGAAGACTTAAACACGAAAAAATTCGGGAAAAATAGCTTACTGGGTTCGATCGATCGACATAGTCGATCGATCGATAGTTCGAGATCGATCGATCGATCGAACAGGGACAGACGCAGTTCGTCTTCTTCGTTAATATTTTCCTCCATTCACAAATCTTCAAACTCCATTATAGTCCACCAAACTTCGACCCAATGATCCTAATATGTTTTCACGTATATGAGGACAATTTCTAACGTGTCAAATATATCAAAAACTCCAATTCCTTTAAAGAAATAGTGAATTAAACCTAGAATTTCTTGAAACCCTAGTTATGGTGTTCTTCCCATATTTTCATTCAAAATCCAGATTTTATTCCGAAAAATCATCAAGTCTAATCTGAATATTAATCCTCTACATAAGTTAAATCATTCTACATGCGATTCCTATCCCAACATGTATAAATATCATCCTTCTCCAATCAAGATATTGATTTAAACAAGACTATTCAAAAACCCTACACATGGGTATTATAACTTTATAATTTTTGCAATAAACAACCTGCCTTATGATCAGTAGGGTCTGATTTCGTGGTTGTTGTTGATCATTGATGATCTTCATCCTTCAATTCTTCTTCCCCAACAAGTTGATAGTGAAAATCTCCTTTGAATCCTTCCCAATTCTTCCTTTTGCCTTGAGAATGGTTTCTCTCTTATCTCTAATGGCTATGGTGTGTTTTCATGGGCTTTCTAACCCTAACCCCTCTATCATACGGCTGATATAAAGCTCTCAATTTCGTAGGTCTCCATACCCTCTCATGTTAAAAGACCAAAACGCCCCTAATGGTCTCGGTTTAGTCCAAAATTATCCCCGGACTCAACTAGTACCCCGGGTATACTATTTTGACTAATTTGACCCTTCCGGACTCATCTGTGACCTCTAAATTATTATTTGAGTCACTTAAAAAATATTACTCGTTCTCACCCCAACACGGTCTACACGCGTTAAGTAACTATTTATCACTCGCACTAAGTAAATATAATGAGGCAATATAAATCGGTATCTATCTCTCGATTAATATTCCAAAATTATAATTTTAATTAAAACTCTATAAATTACTACTCTTACGTAATTTAAATTAAGCCGTATTTCTCATTTAATTCTTCAATTTAATTAAATAGAATATTTGGAATATTCAGAAATACGGGGTATTACAGTCCCATCATCGCTGGTCGCCGAATGGGGGACTAAAGGTTCGGTAAGGATTCCACGAACCATAATCATCAACAAAAAAATTAGAGGTGAACATAATTCTCGTATCCACGGGTCACGCACATTCCTACGTACCCACAGTCAGCGGACTTATCAACTCCCCGATAAGTCTTTCATAGACCTATGTTCTCGAGCGACAAATCAAAGATCCCATGGATTCATCGGGATATGACTGCCCTCACGTGCAAACCTCCCGTCGATAGCAAGTAAGATAGGTATGTCATACACATAATCATAAATCAATCAAATAGGAATTATCATACCTATAATTTACTAACAACAAGGTACTCACATTAAACTTAGATTATTCCCTTACGTAGCATTATATCTCTTTAAATCCCACGTATTAAAATGTCATAACTTTACTTCTTAATTTAATTATCCCCGAGCCTCACTCAACACTCAAGGTTAAGATAGGTTTTTCCTCAACGTATATTCAGTAAGAAGTCACTAATATCCTACTGGTCCATAACATCATTTCTCCCAAATTACTACGAATTAAACTCTCCCTTTAATTAAGTTTAAAATCGATAGTTTCAAATCTCTTATAAACACATCTTCTTTCACTTAGGATTAAACCTTCTTGTAAACTTAAGGATACCCAGGTGTTATATTAAATCACCCCTACTGGTCCTATCGTTAATCCTCATACATCCCGATTTAGAATTCAAAAACTGAATCTAGCAATCGAAATTCCTTTAAATTAATTATCATTATTCTAATCAATTAAATTCCAATCAAATTAATTCAAATCTTATCAAAGGCTTACTGATATTTTCTAAGTCCCATAATATCCAAATAATAATCACCAAATATCCACAAAAGGTTTGGGATAAGAATCAACATTTAAAATAAACAACTATAGAAATTCTGGGGAGGTCGATCGATCGAAGGCAGGGGGTCGATCGATCGATCACTCAGGTCACAACCTGGTTTTTCTGCATTTCAGCAACTACAGGTTTCACTACTTTTGAGCATTCAAACCTTCATATTAACATACCAAATGACTTATAATTATTACTACATGATATATCAACATATATGAACGATTTCCAATACTCTAAACATCCTAGAATCATCAAGGGATTGGATTAAAAAGCATGTTTATCTCCACTTTTTCCAGAAAATTACCAACATCTTAACTTCAAGAACACATCAATGGTTTTCAGATTTCCTTCAACAGATTCATGATCATTTGGTGGATTATTATCATCCTACAACATGAGTTTACTTCCTATATCATTACAGTTTCTAGAAATCCATATAACAACTCCATTATGTCTTCCAAACATGAAAAATCATCTCTTTTCATAATTATTCTAACATGGACAATATACGAACTTAAGTTGCAATTATCAAACACTTGCCTCTATTGAAGGTATGATCCTTTGGTGTAGTATATCTCAGGTGGTTGTCCCTTCTCCGGTCAAACTCCGGTAGTGGTTGGTGGTGGTGATCCTTGGTTTTAGTTCTTCTCCTTGCAAAGTAGGCTTTTCCCTTCCAAAGCAACCTTTTACTCTCTCTAGGAAGATGACTTATCTATTTTGTGTAGAGAAGATGAATAACCCACGTACACTTAATCTACCAATACTTATAATAGGACAAAACCCAAAATCACTATTCACCCCCTAGAAAATGACCAAATTGCCCTTTTTGGACTGTCTATTCATTTCCAAGTGACCAAGACTCATAATTAGCATCCAAATAGACTTTTGTGACTATTTCTAACCTTTCGGACGCAATGACGCAGTCAAAATGACTATAAGGTCGATGGAAAATAAATTCACTTTTAAATCTCACAATTTAGTCCCGACACGTCCCATACCGCGTCTGACTAAAAATTCAAATTACCGGATTTATATCACACCGTCATATCAATGACATCACATTAATATATTACCTAAATATCTTTAAGTAATATTCAGAATCATACATTTTAATATCCACAATCCGGATAAAACCCAAATGAATTAATTAATAATAAAATTCAATTAATCCATTAATTTAAAATATAACTCATTTTAAAAGTCTTTAAAATCACGGGTATTACAGTTGTGCCACCATTTTTTTTGGCGCCCTGTTGAGAGTTCCGACGAGGACAACGTTTGACCACTTTCCATTCTGGAAGACTTTGATTTTTACCAATGCCATTCATTGTGTTGTCCAAAATTATCAAACACTCTTTTTTGCATATGTTCTTTTTGTGTCCAACAATGACGCATTGAAAACAAATATCGATTTTGAGTTCAAAGAGACTCCTACGTAAAATGTGACCAATTTTTTTTTGAGGTAGTGGCTTCTCTATATTAAATTCAATGCATATACGAGCATACCTTGCCCTTCCCAAAGATTCCGTGTACAAATAAATCTTTAATAGCTTACCAGCATTGATGCAATGCGACAGAGGATTTCACAGTCATAGTATTCAATAGGAAGATCACGAATTTGAATCCTTAAACTCATATTTTTTTATACTGGCCGAGGATGGTCGAAAATTCTTTTGCACATACGAGTTTCTCTATACAAGATCTTTTTAAATCTTTTAAAAGCATTTTCGAATATGATTTTTGTCTAAATACTTTTCGGATATGAAAATAAAATTTGAGTTCTGAAAACTCTATTCTTAAATCTGAATTCCTAAAAAGTTTATGAGAGTATAAACTGTATTTTTAAGTATTTGCTTTGATTCCTTAAAATTATTGTATCTGTTAGGAATCTTGTTGTCGTAAATATTTACATATAGATTTTTGTCATTCGTTTAGGAATTTTTGTGATAAGTGTGTGTGAGTTTGCATATAGTGTTAAGTGCTTCTAGTCTATCACTGGATTCAGAAGATATGACACAACACCTTACATGGAAATATACTTTGGTTCTATTTCTAAAATTTATATTCTAGTCGACCATATGAAAGAAGCACAAGAATTTACAACAAAAGAATCGAGGAGGAAACTTAAGCTTGAGTTATTGTCACATTTTTAGGTATATTTTTCGCATTTCGTTGAATATTTTCTTCTTATTTGTTGTACATATACTATCTTTATTTTACTGGATTTTTATTTGTGTGGTAGAGGACGCCATGAATATTTCCCCACCTAGTTTGGGGTTTTAGCACATTAAAAAATTCTTGTAATTTTTTTGCTTACCTTCCTATCAGTTTGAGTATTTCAAACTAAGCTATTAGTTAAAACAAGATTTCCAAAATCTTAAGTCAAGATTTTCAGGTATAATTAATAAATTTTTATTTTTACATCTTCTAATAGTATATGACATTCATTTAATCAAGAGAGATATCTCACTAGAGGAACTTCGAATATCTATATTATAACTCTAAAACAATAGGAATAGAATTTAATGAGGATCGTTTATTGCATGGTAAATGCTTAAACCCATCATCACTTTTTTCAATCGATTTTCAAGCAATTCCTTTCCTCAACCATTCTTGGAAATATGAAAATTTTGCATAGTAAATGCTTAAACCCATCATCATCTTTTCCAATCGATTTTCTTACAATTCCCTTCATTTCCCATTCTTGGAAATATGAAAAGTTTTAAAAAAAAGAACGCTTAAATAAAAACATATGCACGCTCAAATTTCCCAACCCTAAAACACCCTTCTTCTCTCTCTCTCCCTCTCTCTCTCTAAAATTGCTGACCTTCCTTATTCTTCTTCTCCTATTCAATTAAACCTGCAAATCGCATTATTATTCAACAGGTAATCATTCTTCTTCTTCTTCTTCTTCTTCTTCTTCTTCTTCTTCTCCTTGTTCTTCTTCTATTCCAAAGCAATTTGTTTTATGTAGTATTTGACAGGTAATCATTCTTAGGTTTGTAGTATTCAACATGTAAGCAAATAGTTCTTGGGTTTGTAGTATTCTAAAGTAATTTGGGGTTTCTGTTTAATGAACAGTGGCAGACTCTTGTGAGATGAGAAGAGACCTAAGAAGACGAGGCCTTTCTCAAAATTTTAGCCTGTTCAATTACGGCATCGTCCATCTTCTTCTTTATCTTCATGGCTCATGGGATTCAAGCAAACTTATTGATGTTGAAAATGTTGTACATCTATTGTGATGTTGCATAATAGTTTTTGCATTTTTCTTTAATAGATTTATTGTTTATATTTGTTGTGTCATCGACTTTGTAAATGTATAATTGTTTGTATTGCTCATTTAACAATTCTATTTTGCTTGGTCTACTTCAAGTAATGAAAATAATTTTATTTGATGGTTCTCCAAATTAGGCTTAATTTTTATAAAATAAGTTTTTAAGAATGTACAATTTCTTCTTTAGAAAAAAGAGTTTTCACCAATTTTGATTCCATATTGAAAAAATGAAATTTATATTTTCTGCTTATTTAATTATTTGATTTAAATATTAATAATTCCAAGATTATTAAATTATTCATTACATTAGTTATTTGATTTAAATATTAATACTTATAAGATTATTAAATTATTTATCACATACCATTTTTTTATCTTTGACAACAATTTTAGTGAAATATAAATTTAATTATATTTAAAAATTGAACGCGTTTGCACATCGCATGGATTGCATGCTAGTATAAACTATTTCAATATATTATTCATGCAGTAAGAGGACGAGGATACAATAAAAACGCCATTAAAAAGGTCATCAAGCAAAGGATTTTACCGAGTAGACGGGTAACTCAATTGCGCCATTTAGGTAGACTTCCCCTCTAGTAAATGCACATATTGAAATCCCTATGTCTAACATTCCAGTAATCCAGCTAGATATGATCGCTTCAATCCGGAGGGGTTCAACAGGTAGGGTGATCATGTCATGTGAGTTTGGGTGTTCTCTACGTTCTCATATATCTTATGGGCTTGGATATATAAGTTCTCTATATTTTGGCCTTTATAACTCCTTTAGCGGACCTAGGCTCTCCCATTTGAGTCTTGAGGCGAAACGTTTACATATCATCCCGATGCTTCTAAACGGACAATCATTTTCTATGACTTTAGCCTCTCGTGTCCTCATTCGGTTGTTATCATATTCTATTGAATAAGACCTATGCTCCTTATCCCATTCCTTTCGGTCAAAGCTCCTCTGATCAGAGTGTTCCATGAACTTTCTTAAGTTCCCTGTTAGATCAATGACTTTTATTTCATACTTCAACTGAATTCAACCATTGGTATCGTGGCCATTATCCTTGTTAGAGTGGCAATACTGGTTAGAATTACATTGTCTCGACTAGTTCTTCAACATCTCAAGCAATTTTAGACGGGGACGAAGCCATGATTTATTCTTGGAGGGGGACAAAATTTAAGTAAACATAATTTTCTCTAACACCATAATGTATATTTTGGCTTAATTCCATCATCTATAATTTTTTGGGGGTTAATTATATACACATGATAAATTTGTGCATACCATAATTTTAGTTTCCAAAAGATATGTTAGTATATTAGAGTAAAAATAAATTATTGAGTAAGGATTAAAACAAAAATGGTGATATGGGGAGCGGGATTTAGTTGTAAACCTATATCATTTTGCTATCAAATATCAATTGGTACCTCCAATGCTATATCTTGCTTTAATAAATAAACAAAAAAAGTAGAAAAATAGATTTGAAGCAAAGAAAGAAATCCACATATATAATAAATTCAAGGGTCAAAAATTACAATTACAATTTACAATAAACAATAAGGGTGTGTTTGATAAATACGATGAAAAATAAGCGTCAAGAGTCGATTTCCAAGGAATTGAAAACTTGAAAATATTTTCCATGGAAAAAATTTGTTGGTGGTGTTTGATTGCAAATATTTTCCAGGTGGAAAATGTTCTATTTTCCATCTTTTGTGTTTGGTTCCCAATATTTTTCATGGAAAAAAAAGAAAAAAAAAAAAAATATATATATATATATATAAAATAGAAAAATTAAAAAAAGCCCAGAAAATTAATAAATCTCCCAAAGAATAAATAAATAAATAAATCCAAAAAGTGAATAAAACCCCAAAGATAAGGAAAAAATCCAGAAAGTGAATAAAAATCCAAAAATAATGAAAAAAATCCAGAAAGTGAATAAAAACCCAAAAATAATGCAAAAAAATACAAAAAATGAATAAAAACCCAAAAATACTGAAAGTGAATAAAAACCCAAACCCAAAAATAATGAAAAAAAATACAGAAATTGAATAAAACTCCAAAAATAATGAAAAAAAATCCAAAAGGTGAATAAAACCCCCCAAGCTAAAGAAAAAAATCAAGAAAATGAATGAAATCCCAAAAATAATGAAAAAAAATTTTAAAAAGTGAAAAAATGCAGAAAGTGAATAAGACCCCAAAAATAATGAAAAGAATCCAAAAAATGAATAAATACCCATGTTGCCCAGAAAAATACTCAAGAGGGGGGTGAATTGAGTTTTTACAAACTTTACGGGTTAAATTAATATTTCAGAAAATATTTAATTTAAAATACTTAATACAAATTTCAGATTAAATAAATCTTAAAAGGTAAAACCAATAATGATTAAATAAATGTTTATCGATTAATTTAAACAATTTAAATCAGAGATTGAAACACACAATAAATAAATTATCAAATAAATACTTTCAATTGATTAAACAAGAGATTACAACATCCAATAAATAAATAATCAATTTTCGTATTTTATATTCTGGATTTAATCTAAAGTGATTCACACAAGAATATCAATTAAATACTCTCAATAAATTAAACAAGTTATATTTTATGATTATAAGATCCAAATAAATTTGTAAATAATTTTCGTAGTTAATAAAAATTAATATTCTAGAATTAATAATTATTACGAAAATAATTATTTTAATCTTAAAATAAATTTACCAAATTTTCAGATTTAAATATCTTGCAAGTAAAGGGCTTAAAAATAAAATTAATCAATCACAAGCATATAACTAAATTTAAATGCTGAAAATAAATGACACCGTATTTTTAACTTGGTTCGGCCAAAACCCGGCCTACGTCCACGCGTCAAGAGCAAGCTTCCGTCTCCCGCACTTCACTAGTCCTGATCCACTTGAAGGTAGGATCAAACCACCTCTTGTACAACCGAGCAGCAAAAACCCGCTACTAGTACAACCACCGAAGCTAAAAACCCAAGCTTCAAATCTTTACACAAATGGAGTAGAAATGATGTACAGTTTCTGAAACTCTTTAGAGATACAAAATGAGACTGAGTTTCTTCTTGGTTGAGACTTCGTAAATGACTTTGAATTTGGCCCAAGTCTTCACTTGAAATCTTTGTAGCTGGATAGTATTCTTGTGCTCTTTGATTTCTTCTTCAACAAAATAGCTGAATAAATTTTTGAGTTGCTCTTTTGAACTTGAATAAGCTGAGTATAAAACTTTGTTGCTTTTCTTAAATGTATGTATGAACTGAAAATCACATTTTCTGGTTGCTCTCTTCACTTTGTGTATGAGCTGAGTGTATGTTCAGTTGCTCTCTATTTTTCGTATCATGTCTGTGTTGAGATCTGCTTCAACTGATCTTGGTCTTGTATATTTGTAGATGCCCAACTAAAATTGACCGTTAGGGAGGAACTCTGGATGAAATTGGAGAGCATTAAATGCTCAATATCTTTGAGAGATAATCGCATCTGCTCATCTGTATTTTCTGTCTAAGAAATAAAATATGGACTGATAGATAGAGAAAGAGGTTATAGACAGATGAGAAAAAAATAATGAATCTGAATTCGTACACAGATAATTAAGTATGTTCTCTTTTCAAAAACGTCACCAGTTACTAGATAATTTTATTTTTCTGTACAAAAAAAATTGTCCAAGAGATATATAAATGAGGGTACTGTTGTTTCAATCAGATATATAAAATGATGTGCAATAAAGAAGCCGCTGGGAACTGTCAAGACAGTGTAGAACTAACAGTGCAAAGGGTTTTACAACTGGTTGAATCTCGGTTAAATGCGAACTAAAGTTACCAAACAGGTCACATCTTATGTACGAAATCTGAGGCTGGTGTATGTAAATATATATATATGAAAGATGTACATATATATATTGTACAAAAAAATATTCCCCGAATCAGATATAAAAAATTTGGACTGAAATATATATAAGAAAAAATATTTTTGAACAGATATATGCGTAAAATATTTTGGACTAAAATATATAGAAAAAAGATATTTACGATAAAACTCTTTGAAATGAAATTTATAAAGAACAGATATATACGTTAACATTTTGGACTGATAAAAGAAACAGGTCGTCAGCTTGGTAAAGGCCTAAAGCCATAGGCGGTCAAATCGTCAATAGCCTAAGGCTATGATTGGATAGCCTTTGCAGAAGCTTTAAAGGCTAAAGGATAGGAGTATGGTGAGGTACACACATTCGGCCAAAAGAAACCAGCTTGAATCAGAGGGTCAAGCCTATAACAGTTATAGGGCCAAACCAAAAGCAACGCATGCAGTAAATAACATATATATATGAAAACATTTTGCACGATATAAAAACATTTCGAACAAAAAAAATATTATGAACGGATATATATGTAAAACCATTTCGAACAGATATATATATATATATCAAAAAACATTTTGAACGAATATATATATAAAAAAAATTCGGGACACATTTTTTTCGACCAAACTTATTTATTCATCCAATGCTGTGAGAGACCTGTTACAAAAGATTAGCTGTCAAGGCTTGAGGTCAAGTACATGGTCAAGGACTATTATATATATATATATATATATATATATATATATATATACAGAAAGTCTCCTGTAAGGACTCCTTATGGTGCAGACCCCGGTATATACCATTTTTTTAAAATAGTAAAAAAATGAATTTTTTGATGAAACTTCATGGATATGATCTTCATGGTGAGAAGACCATCTCCAATTTTTTTCGTCGAAAAATTCAATAAAAAAACCGTTGAGATGAGGTGATATGTAAAAAAATAGTATAAATACGCATTTTCAACCGTTGAAATGTTGGGTCGGCGCCAGCCACTTTATTGATTGAATTTTTTGGTGAAACTTCATGGATATGATCTTCTCACTATCGAGATCATATCCATGAAGTTTCATCAAAAAATTCAATCAAAAAGTGGGTGAGATGATCGCCAACATTTCAACGGTTGAAAATGCGTATTTATACTATTTTTTTACATATCACCTCATCTCAACGGTTTTTTTATTGAATTTTTCGACGAAAAAAATTGGAGATAATCTTCTCACCATGAAGATCATATCCATGAAGTTTCATCAAAAAATTCATTTTTTTACTATTTAAAAAAAATGGTATGTACCGGGGTCTGCACCATAAGGAGTCCTTACAGGAGAGGGCCTCTCTATATATATATATATATATATATATATATATATATATATATATATATATATATATATATATATATATATATGGGGTGGCACGTCAAATCGGCATGGACTAAAACCTATGGCCATGACATGGGGACACGCCAAAGGCTATTTAGCCTATATCTCCCAGTGTCAAATTGGTATGGCAACAAATTAATGGACAGAAATTGTCCAGCAAATGGGACGAAACCTATACAAATCCAAATGAGTCTTTAAAGTAAAAGATAAACCAAACTGATAACAGTTATGAACTAACTTTATCGAGGTAAAAGCCAAAAACAAATATTATTTTGAAAATTCATTTAAGTTTTAAGAAAATAATTCCGAAAATTACTTTAAAACAAAAAACTCCATTTTAAACAAAGTTATACCAATTTTATTTAAAAAATAATTTTTCAGTAAAAATAATATAATTTCATTTTTAGAAAATTATTATGCTCACAATTAATTAATCACAAAAAAAAAATCATAGATCAAGAAATATACATGTGTGCCTAATGTGTCAAGTGCAAATGTGCAAAACACGTGAATACCTTTTCTCAGATATGTCATTGAGTAGCGTAGAGGTGTACTGAGTCATGAAAATAAAACTTAAACATAAACAGATATAACTCAGAATAAATATATGTATGTCATGGTATATTAACAAGATTATTTTATAAATATTATACAATAATAAATATCTATAAAATAACCTAATAAAAATATGTTTGGAATCATCAAAATCAATATATTAAGTTAAACTAAAATGTACATTAATTAGATAAATAACATTTTCGTTAACAATCTCCCCCTTTTTGATGATGACAAACAATGATTCACAATGATTCATAAAATGAAATATTAAGCCCAAATAGTGAATCATAAATATTTCTCCCCCTTTGACATTATCAAAAAGATATTTTAAATAAATCTCGAGTGTCATCGGGTTAAAGTGCGAAACTCCCCCTATAAAAAATAATTCATGCATGGGATATAACCATAAATCGCAAATGGCATAGAATTTTCAATACGCACATGTGTCAACATAAAAAATTTATTGCATGTATTTGAATTTGTAGATAGACAAAAAAATCATCAAATAATGCATAAGTCACAAAAATGATAAATGATACCAATTGTTGTAATCACACACAAACCGTGCGTTGCACACAATGGTTTCTCAAAAAAAAATTTGATGTAAAAATAGAAATCATAACTCAATGTTCTCAAATAATGCAATTATGAGAGATATATCAATTAGCTCAATCATCTTTCTCAATAATAAAATTTTAGCGTATAAATTTTGAATAGGCGCATATCAATAGATGTGTAAATCCTCATGATAGAAAAAACTTTTAAGCGCTCAACAAGAAACATTTCATAACTCGATGTGTCCAAATAATTTGGAATAAAGCACGTAACATGAGTTAGAAATAGCGGAAAAAAATATAGCATTTTTCTCAAGCTTTGTCATTTTCAAGATACGAGCTAAAATTCTCGGAATAATTTACTAAATTGCAATATCCATAATAATATATTAAAGTTATGATCAAGCATTTTTCGAACAAATAATCAAACAAATTTCAATAAACTTTTATCTCCCCCTAAGGATACCAATTAAGGCAAATATGCATATAACAAATATGGTGCATCTATTTCATGAGATAAAATATTATTAAAAAAATTGACTTCATAAAATTATTTTTGAAAAATCTCACTAGTGATATTAATTGTTGATCATGTTATTTCTCAATTTAAACATACATAACACAAATGTTACTAACTTCCAAAAAAAATTATTCATCGTGAATATTACAAATATTCGAATAATAACATTAATCATGTAGTATGCAATAAAACTAACTCATAGAGATTAATATGACCATATCATCAAAATCAACAAGTGAATGTTACAATATTAACATGTATCACATATAACTAATATACTAAAATGTACTCAAATGAAATTTTCGTTTCAGATTTATATTCAATAAAATCATGAATTTATCCAATCTTATTATTCATAAAAAATATATCAAGATGTAATAAAAAATTATGAATATTTACCAACGAAAAATTTAACATCAAACTCAAGTGTAAGTTCATATAACATAAAATCATCAAGAATAATAGATATACAAATTTACATGTGAATACTAAATTATCAATCAACACTCTCATGGGTTATAACAAATATTCTTTGCATGGAAATATATCAATTAAGAAATAAATCATTAATAAACAAATGATATCAATTTCAAGAAAGGTGTTCCTTACCACCTTACCAATACCAAAGATATATACAGCCATCTTCTTCCAAGTGTGGCATTTCCAACATTAGGCAATGATACTTGAAATTTGTAATATGACCAAATCATATGCCTTGAAAATCCACATCCCTTCTCAAAATGCAACCTACACAACTTTGAAAATTTTCTCTTTTGGTACCCAAAATGTGTTAGGTCCATAGGGGTTAGTATACATCTTGGTTCCTTTAGGAATCCATGCCAATTTTCTTTTTCTAAATTTATATGGACACAAATCTGAAAAATGTGTGTGTCTACCACAATAAGAGCATAAATAATTAGGTAGACTGGATGAGGCATCAAATTTCAATAAATTGGAATAAGTCTTTTTCTCATTTCCTTCATCATATCCAATACCATTATTATTAAATCGAATCCTTTGTGTCTCAACAATTTTATGAAAATATTCATTTCCTTTTGTAAAGATGTCTAATGATTTCTTTAAATATTCAATCTCCCTTTTTAACTCAATATTTTCAATTTCAAGAGGAGTAGTGACAATAACAGATTTTTCCTTTTTCAAGGATTTAATTTCATTTTCTAAAGATTCATTTTCTAATTTCAACTCATCAAAATCATTTGACATATAATCTTATTTAGTTGAAACTGATGAATGAGACTTCTTAAGTTTAATATATTTATTTTTAAGTTCTTCAAAGCTTTCACATAATTCATCAAAAACATTTTGTAAAACTTCATAATCATCAACTTCATCATTATCACTATCTCTAGAGTTAGGGTTAGAATGTACCCCATTTTTCATAGCCATGTAACATAGATGAGCAACTTCATTTTCATTTGAATCTTCATCGGAAGAGCTTGTGTCGGAGTCACTCCATGTTGTGGCTTTCAATGCCTTCTTACCTTTCTTATACTTTGGACAATTAGGCTTAATGTGTCCAACTTCATCACAATGATAACATCTTGGTTCAGATTTGGATTGATGATCATCATTGAACTCTTTTGAAAAATGTTTCTTTCTCCTTTCCTTGCCTTTCTTTTTAGAATTGAGATATTTTTTGAAATTTTTAGCTAATAAGGAAATATCATCATCATCATCATCATCATCATCATCATCATCATCATCATCATCTTCACTTTCTATATTTTTGCTTGAAGATTTGAGAGCAATAATTTTGTTTGCTTTTGGTTTCTCTTCTTCAACAAATTCCTTAAGTTCCATCTCATGAGTGATTAAGGAACCCAATAGCTCATCAAGAGAAATCGGTCTTTCTCTAATTGCTTCTTTGATTGCCAGCTTCTTTGTCATATAAGCAGATGGTAGTGACCTGAGAATCTTGCTCACTAATTCAGAGTCAGTGTAAGATTTACCAAGAGATTTAAGACCATTAATAATATTAGTGAACCTAGTGAACATATCAGAAATAGATTCATCAGACATCATCTTAAATAACTCATAATTATGAACAAGCATACTAATTTTATCTTCTTTAACTTGACTAGTTCCTTCATATGTGACTTCTAGTCTATCCCAAATTTCTTTAGCAGATTCACAACAACAAATTCTGTTATACTCATTTACATCAAGTGCACAATGCAGAATATTCATCGCTTTAACATTTATTTGAATTTTTCTAATATCAACATCATTCCATTCATTTTCATCTTTAGGGACAGAAGCATTATTTACCATTTTAGTAGGAATATAGGGACCATTTATGATAACTTTCAAACTTCATAATCATGTGACTGAATAAAATATTTAATTCTATTTTTCCAATAACTATAATCTGTTCCAGAAAGTAGAGGAGGTTTAAAAATGGATTGACCTTCACCAAGAGATGTAGTAACATATGCCATTGATCTTTAACTCTAAGATTGTTAAATCTAAAAATAAATAAGAAGAGCACTAGCTCTGATACCAATTGTTGCCCAGAAAAATACTCAAGAGGGGGGTGAATTGAGTTTTTACAAACTTTTCGGGTTAAATTAATATTTCAGAAAATATTTAATTTAAAATACTTAATACAAATTTCAGATTAAATAAATCTTAAAAGGTTAAACCAATAATGATTAAATAAATGTTTATCGATTAATTTAAACAATTTAAATAAGAGATTGAAACACACAATAAATCAATTATCAAATAAATACTTTCAATTGATTAAACAAGAGATTACAACATCCAATAAATAAATAATCAATTTTTGTATTTTATATTCTGGATTTAATCTAAAGTGATTCACACAAGAATATCAATTAAATACTCTCAATAAATTAAACAAGTTATATTTTATGATTATAAGATCCAAATAAATTTGTAAATAATTTTCGTAGTTAATAAAAATTAATATTCTGGAATTAATAATTATTACGAAAATAATTATTTTAATCTTAAAATAAATTTACCAAATTTTCAGATTTAAATATCTTGCAAGTAAAGGGCTTAAAAATAAAATTAATCAATCACAAGCATATAACTAAATTTAAATGCTGAAAATAAATGACACCGTATTTTTAACTTGGTTCGGCCAAAACCCGGCCTACGTCCACGCGTCAAGAGCAAGCTTCCGTCTCCCGCGCTTCACTAGTCCTGATCCACTTGAAGGTAGGATCAAACCACCTCTTGTACAACCGAGCAGTAAAAACCCGCTACTAGTACAACCACCGAAGCTAAAAACCCAAGCTTCAAATCTTTACACAAATGGAGTAGAAATGATGTACAGTTTCTGAAACTCTTTAGAGATACAAAATGAGACTGAGTTTCTTCTTGGTTGAGACTTCGTAAATGACTTTGAATTTGGCCCAAGTCTTCACTTGAAATCTTTGTAGCTGGATAGTATTCTTGTGCTCTTTGATTTCTTCTTCAACAAAATAGCTGAATAAATTTTTGAGTTGCTCTTTTGAACTTGAATAAGCTGAGTATAAAACTTTGTTGCTTTTCTTAAATGTATGTATGAACTGAAAATCACATTTTCTGGTTGCTCTCTTCACTTTGTGTATGAGCTGAGTGTATGTTCAGTTGCTCTCTATTTTTCGTATCATGTCTGTGTTGAGACCTGCTTCAACTGATCTTGGTCTTGTATATTTGTAGATGCCCAACTAAAATTGACCGTTAGGGAGGAACTCTGGATGAAATTGGAGAGCATTAAATGCTCAATATCTTTGAGAGATAATCGCATCTGCTCATCTGTATTTTCTGTCTAAGAAATAAAATATGGACTGATAGATAGAGAAAGAGGTTAGAGACAGATGAGAAAAAAATAATGAATCTGAATTCGTACACAAATAATTAAGTATGTTCTCTTTTCAAAAACGTCACCAGTCACTAGATAATTTTATTTTTCTGTACAAAAAAAATTGTCCAAGAGATATATAAATGAGGGTACTGTTGTTTCAATCAGATATATAAAATGATGTGCAATAAAGAAGCCGCTGACAACTGTCAAGACAGTGTAGAACTAGCAGTACAAGGGGTTTTACAACAGGTTGAATCTCGGTTAAATGCGAACTAAAGTTACCAAACAGGTCACATCTTATGTACGAAATCTGAGGCTGGTGTATGTAAATATATATATATGAAAGATGTACATATATATATTGTACAAAAAAATATTCCCCGAATCAGATATAAAAAATTTGGACTGAAATATATATAAGAAAAAAATATTTTTGAACAGATATATGCGTAAAATATTTTGGACTAAAATATATAGAAAAAAGATATTTACGATAAAACTCTTTGAAATGAAATTTATAAAGAACAGATATATACGTTAACATTTTGGACTGATAAAAGAAACACGTCGTCAGCTTGGTAAAGGCCTAAGGCCATAGGCGGTAGGCGGTCAAATCGTCAATAGCTTAAGGCTATGATTGGATAGCCTTTGCAGAAGCTTTAAAGGCTAAAGGATAGGAGTATGGTGAGGTACACACATTCGGCCAAAAGAAACCATCTTGAATTAGAGGGTCAAGCCTATAACAGTTATAGGGCCAAACCAAAAGCAACGCATGCAGTATATAACATATATATATATATGAAAACATTTTGCACGATATAAAAACATTTCGAACAAAAAAAATATTATGAACGGATATATATGTAAAACCATTTCGACCATATATATATATATATCAAAAACATTTTGAACGAATATATATATAAAAAAAATCCGGAACACATTTTTTTCGACCAAACTTATTTATTCATCCAATGCTGTGAGAGACCTGTTACAAAAGATTAGCTGTCAAGGCTTGAGGTCAAGTACATGGTCAAGGACTATTTATATATATATATATGGGGTGGCACATCAAATCGGCATGGACTAAAACCTATGGCCATGATATGGGGACACGCCAAAGGCTATTTAGCCTATATCTCCCAGTGTCAAATTGGTATGGCAACAAATTAATGGACAGAAATTGTCCAGCAAATGGGACGAAACCTATACAAATCCAAATGAGTCTTTAAAGTAAAAGACAACCAAACTGATAACAGTTATGAACTAACTTTATCGAGGTAAAAGCCAAAAACAAATATTATTTCGAAAATTCATTTAAGTTTTAAGAAAATAATTTCGAAAATTACTTTAAAACAAAGAACTCCATTTTAAACAAAATTATACCAATTTTATTTAAAAAATAATTTTTCAGTAAAAATAATATAATTTCATTTTTAGAAAATTATTATGCTCACAATTAATTAATCACAAAAAAAATCATAGGTCAAGAAATATGCATGTGTGCCTAATGTGTCAAGTGCAAATGTGCAAAACACGTGAATACCTTTTCTCAGATATGTCATTGAGTAGCGTAGAGGCGTACTGAGTAATGAAAATAAAACTTAAACATAAACAGATATGACTCAGAATAAATATATGTATGTCATGGTATATTAACAAGATTATTTTATAAATATTATACAATAATAAATATCTATAAAAAAACCTAATAAAAATATGTTTGGAATCATCAAAATCAATATATTAAGTTAAACTAAAATGTACATTAATTAGATAAATAACATTTCCGTTAACAACCCAAAAATAATTAAAACAAAATCGAGACAGTGAATAAAAATCCAAAAATAATGAAAAAATACAAAAATTGAATAAAATCTAAAAAATAATGAAAAAAAAATCCAAATAGTGAATACAAACCCAAAAATAATGAAAAAATACAGAAAGTGAATCAAACCCCACAAATAATATTTAAAAAAATACGAAAAAAAATAAAAAAATACAGAAAATGAATAAAAAACCAGAAAATAAATATTACCCCATAATGAATTTTCTGGATTTTCTTCATTATTTCTGGATTTTTATTCAATTTCTGGATTTTTTCATTATTTTTAAGTTTTATTCACTTTCGGTGTTTGTTTTCATTATTTTTGGGTTTTTATTAATTTTTTGGACCTTTTCCATTATTTTGGGGGTTTTATTCACTTTATGTATTTTTTTCATTATTTTTGGATTCTTATTCACTTTCTGGATTTTTTCCATTATTATTGGGTTTTTATCCACTTTCTGTATTTTTTTCATTATTTTTAGGTTTTTATTTATTTTGTGAATTTTTTTGGTTTTTTTTGTATTTTTTCCATTGTTTTTGGAGATTTTTCACTTTCTATATTTTTGCGTTTTTTTTTCATTTTTCGTATTTTTTTTTCATTTTTCGTATTTTTTTCATTATTTTTGGAGTTTTATTCACTTTCATTATTTTTGGGTTTTTTTCATTATCTGGATTTTTTTCATTATTTTTGGACTTTAATTCACTTTCTGTATTTTTTTCATGATATTTTGGTTCTTATTCACTTTTTGGATTTTTTTCATTATTTTTGGGGTTTTATCCACTTTCTGTATTTTTTCCATTATTTTTGGGTTTTTATTCAGTTTTTAGATTTTTTTCATTATTTTGGGATTTTTATTCACTTTCTAAATTTTTTAAAAATATTTTTGGCGTTTTAATCACTTTCTGTATTTTTTTCATTATTTTTGGGTTTTATTCGCATTCTCGATTTTTTTCATTATTTTTGGGTTTTTAATCATTTTCTGTATTTTTTCATTATTTTTTGAGTTTTATTCACATTCTGTATTTTTCATTATTTTTGGAATTTTATTAAATTTCTGTATTTTTTAAAATAATTTTTGGTGTTTTTTTTTAATTTTTTGGATTTTTCATTATTTTTTGGCTTTTATTCACTTTCTGTATTTTTTCATTACTTTTGGTTTTTTATTCACTTTCTAGATTTTTTGCCTTTATTTTTGGATTTTTATTCATTTTCTGGATTTTTTATTATTTCTGGGGTTTTATCACTTTCTCAATTTTTTTCATTATTTTTGGGTTTTTATTCACGATTGGATTTTTTTTTCATTTTTTTTGCGTTTTTATTCATTTTCTGTATTTTTTTCATTATTTTTGGAGTTTTATTCACTTTATGTATTTTTTTCATTATTTTTGGGTTTTTATTCATTTTCTGGATTTTTTTCATTATTTTTGGGTTTTTATTCATATTTTGGATTTTTTTCATTATTTCTAGGGTTTTAGTAGGTTTCTGGATTTTTTCATTATTTTTGGGTTTTTATTCATTTTGTGAATTGTTTTCAATATTTATGGGCTTTTTATTTATTTTTTGTATTTTTTTCGTTATTTTTGGAGTTTTATTCACTTTCTATGTTTTTTTTCATTAATTTTGGATTTTTTTCATTATTTTTAGGGTTTTATTCACTTTCTTGATTTTTTTTTATTATTTTGAATTTTTATTCATTTTCTGGATTTTTTTCATTATTTTTGGGTTTTTATTCATTTTCTGGGTTTTTTATCAATTTTTTTGGTGTGATAATTCTTTTCCCTGGAAAATGAATAACAAGGTGGGAGGAGGTTTTTTAATTCCATCTTT
Source organism: Sambucus nigra (assembly GCA_949130495.1). Lineage (NCBI taxonomy): Eukaryota > Viridiplantae > Streptophyta > Magnoliopsida > Dipsacales > Adoxaceae > Sambucus > Sambucus nigra. The sequence continues at coordinate 249,548,067 of OX422208.1, forward strand.
TGTGGAAAAAGTCGTTACGTGATTTATTTTAAAGAAATTAATTCCATTGAAAATTTTGTTTATCAAACATCCAAAAGATGGGAAATGATTCCATATATTGCATTTTTCATGAAAAATTAGAGTTATCAAACACACCCTAAGGGAAAAATTTACGTTGCCAACTAGAATAAGCAACAAATATAAAAAAAAAAATTACTCATCTGACAAGAGGGAGATAGATAACTTGCCTTTCATTTTTTTAAATCAAAATTTGAAAACCCCCCACTCAGTGCTTGGTGACGACTTGTGTTAGAGAGAAGTGAGTTTGCTCTCTATCTTGATAGTAAAATGGAAAAACGAATTAGGTTTAACATGTATTAAAAGGCCAAGTCATAAAAAGAGGCCTACTAAATAAATAACTTTAGCGGGCTTCGTCTTTCTACCCACATGAAAAAATATCCTAAATGGGCAGCACTCTAGCAAAAGCAACCGATCATACTTTGGGTGGTATCCACTATCATGGCATTCTCCCATGTCGCGCTTCTTCTCGTTTTGATCGTCTTCGGATCTTTTGAGCGCTAGACCTTCCTATGAGGGAGGATACAACTGTATACATTTTCTTCCATGTGAATGTGCTACTCCATGCTTTTAATTATATTGTGACACCCTACCTAATAAAATACCGGCCGATCACACTTGTGCCAAATTAAAACAGGAGTCGCATATGGTTCATTCTTAGCATCACTGTCGGAATTCAAATTAATTACTAATAACCTATTAAGCTGGCGTCAAAATTTTTATTTAACTAATCTTTTTAAACGAACTATACAATTAAAACATTCACACAGTTTATATAAAATGAAACTGAGATGAAATAAAAATAACCGAACACTCAGTTTAAATATAATACAACCAAATCAAATGCCGCACTAAAAGACGGTGAAAGAATAAATAAGTACAATTGGGCTTTCGGCCCGAAAGTAACTACAATGCTTCCTATCTAGATCGCAAGAATAGAAGTGTCGAAATCAAACCTGCATGCATCCACAGCTGCTGCAGCAGACGTCTGACTCGAAAGGATCATCATCCAGGCGTCCCTGTGTCTGGACACCTGTATATATATATATATAGCAAGAGAGGAAAAGTAGATAAACGGGTCAGAGCCCGAGTTGTGAAAATATTTTGCAAGTGCATAAATGCTTTATTTTTAAAAATTATGTTTTATCTCATATTTAAATTGGTATCGTACTCTCATGAGATACCCCTCACCTCTCTTCTAATAGTGCACACCTATCGCATCCTAACGAAGCCACCCTACCTAACTAGTCCGTTACCCATTTTCTAACAATCCTAGTTAACCCAAGTACTAAGGGCTAAACTTCTCCCCAGTCTCAACACTATGCCATATTCGTGCGTGGGGTGTCTCGCGAAGCGAAATCCCAACAAGGAACCCCCACGATACACTACTACTTGGCAAGGTTGATCGTCGAGATCCATTAGACCCTCAACACACAACTTCTATATATATACACATATCATTAAATACACATAACATACTTATCTTTATCTTTCATGTCCACTTTTATATACATACTCATATAGTTATATACATTATCATACTCAATTTTATATGCACATCATATTACACGTCTGGATATAATCTCCCGGAATGAGAATTAATCCTTTTTCCTTTATCTCTTTACACATATTAGAGATGTATAATATCTTGTTCTCATACACAAGTAATGTACTATACACACAAGTACAATAACCATCCCAACGAGCTTTAACTCGAGGATGTAGTCTCATAGTGCCGATCCAACTCCGGATTTACTCACTGAACTACGGTACTAAGCCAGACTCTCTCAATGGTCATGGTAAAAACACACAACGGTGGAGGCAGTCATGTTCCCCCTACAAGTGGAGTTACACACATCGCACTCGAACGCGGGACGATAATGACCTGGGGACTATACTCTCCCTGCTCCTCAAACCAGGGGATTCACCCACATCGCGCAACCTCCCCAGATCGCACTAGAGAAAATATATAATTTGGTTGTCCCAACCCTATACTAAAGGAAAGCCCATGGAAATTAGCCTCTAAGATACACATACACCAATCACACACAGATATATATGTATTCGTATCGTAGTATATATATATTGAAATCACGTCGTATATATATATACATATGTAAATATACATATACACACATTTTTCACTCATCAAATGTATACACGGCTATAATGACCAATCACACATAACGATGGCCAATAATCCCAACGATTCTCATCCTAATCACATTCTAGGATTTTTCTCGATCATAATCGACCCATATATATTCTAACCGCATAAATATATCCATACACGCTTGCGAAATGATTTTCTCAATTGTCTCTTATCCCAAAACATTAATTAAATCCATACCCCGGATCGTACTCTAAATCAATCCCAGGTTTACTTATCCTCAAATCATAATCTAGGAGTCCTAACATCCCATTTAGAGTCTCCTATAATAATCTCCAAAACCATAATTTAAGTCTCCCTAAACTTAAAAGGAGAAAACCTCAAATATTTCGAATTGATTCGCTGGCCACCGAATCGATTTGGCCTTTTTGAATCGATTTGAAATGGTTCTACTTTCAAATTGTCTCTTACCGAATCGATTCGACTGGTCCGAAATCCCCAAATCTGCTTAGGTTTTATATATATCCCAAAAAACCCAAAATTCAATCAAATCCAATCTCCATTTAAACTATAACTCGGATTTATTTCAACGAACCCAAAGTTTTCATATCTCCTAAAGTCCTTTAGAGGTCCTAACACTCTATTTGGGAACCCCTAATATTTATCTTCAAATAATTCTAGCCTTAATTTATGACTAACGATTTCGATCTCGGTCAGCTTTTCGTAGAAAAATAATTATAAATCCAAAAAAAATCAAAAAAATGCGCAGTCGGTGATCATGCGACTGTATAAAAAAGATATACAGTTTTTATCTTTTGACCAAGAGCCGAATCGATTCGCCTCATGGTCGAATCAATTCGAAAAGGACGCAGGTCACTATTCACCTTCTTGTCCGAAAATCCCAACGTCCATTATTCTCCATTTTTGTTGTTTCTAATCTCATCCAACAACTCTATAATCATCTAATATATGTTTTACAACTAACACATCAATTAATTTGGGGTATTGAACCATTTCTCCTAAATTTAAACCCTAAGCCCATAAAACCCCCAACTTATCATTTTAACCTATATCTTCACTCCATTTACATGGATTTAACACTAGAAATCATTAAGAGTTTACATTACATAAATATGTAAAGTCATATTCAAATTTTTTTCCAAATTTATTTTAAAGGTTCTAACCCAAAGTCATATAGTTTACCAACTATAATATGAAATAAATACACAAAATGAAATAAATCAAGTATACACTTGCCTGGAGGATGAAATCCGACGACCTCGAGTCGAATCCGGTGGAGTTTGGCCCGAAAATCTCTTTTCTCCTTCCTCTTTCTCTCTTTTCTTCCCTTTATCTCTTTCTTTCTTTTCTTTCTCTTTCTCTCTTTTGTCTTATAAAGAGAGAAAATAAGGGTTTATCCCTTATTAACTCCCAAATGACTCGTTTACTCAGTTACGAGTCCCTCGAAACCCAAATACTATCCCCGGATACTCTATTCTGACTATCTAGGCCATTCCGAAACCAACCACACACTCGAAATCTCCATCCGAGGTACTTGACCACAATCCACTAATTTTAACCCCATACATCTCAATGCGTTTTTTTTCCAATTAAAATGTTATCCTCTGTCGCGTTACTCAACAACGACATATAATTAAAATACTTCAACTCATTTACTTAATCCCAAAAGTAAATATAACACCCATCGAAAATCATTTAATTATTGAAAACTCCAAAAAATACTATTCACGATAATTACTTAAATTCCCAAATTACACTTACTTATGAATTTAATTTCCCATAAAAGTGCGGGGTATTACATACTCCCCCCCTTACAATGGAATTTCATCCTCGAAATTCAGATATAACTAATACTAGCAACACTAACCTAGGATCGTGAAGCACTCCACATCATAATGCCTCAAAGTGGAATGGTACTACCCAATAGCTCTTAACAGTACCCTCATTCAGCACCCACCTCTAACAAGGTTTATACTATACTACCATCTCGTCATAATCTTCAACTCTATATACTACGTCCCTTCTATTTCAGGTGGTATATAAAAGCAACTTACTAAGGTGCCCATACACCTTTCTGCACAACTATCACAAACGTCCGACACGTACACACTTTCTAAACAATAGGCCATATTTTCTCGGCGTAATACTCATACATGGGTTTTCCTAACCCGCCAAATCCCATTCTTCTCAAGGTTAACCAACCAATATTTCTATATCAGTGCCACTAACTCCACTAGCCTCACTAGCTCAAAATTCCAAGATCAAAGCGTTTCTACCTATGGGAAGTAGTACTATCTTAAATTGTGTCCCTGGTGACCAAGACCTTGCTCAACTCTAGACATTCGCTCGGTTTCATGCGTAGGACATCTCGCAGAGCGAAATCCAGACAAGGAACCCTCCCGTTACACTACTCCCTCGCGTCATCGGTCATCAAGATATAACGGTCTGAGGCACACCAGCGGGACGTCCAAAATCTTAACTCACTAACCTATTAATGCACTTTTACCACTTTATCCTTCCACCTAGACGAAAAGGAAAATCTAACTAATCGAGGCGCCAACTCTCTATAAAAGCGTTACGAACATCATACCCAAAATATACTTCTTCCCAAAATTTTCCTTTTCCTTAAGGCCTGGATATAATCCTCAAATAAATTTCTCTAACTCCTGCCTCACCCACCTACTTGTGGTGAGAGAACCATTTTAGTGCTTCTCCATAGTACAATATTTCATAAGCATACCATCATCATACGGCTCACAGTCTATAGTGTTTCCTCCACGCTATATAACTTATCGACAAAACCAACATCCTTGCATCCTATAACATCTCTCCACTCCCGACGTCGTTAAGGTTTATGCGCGGAGCGTCTCGCAAGAGAAATCCAAATAAGGAACCCCTCCAATTACACTACTACTTAACTTTTTCGGTCATGGAGGTCCGTTAGTTTCAAATATGCAACCGGGATAACCCTATCCCCCTTTTCAACAAAATGTGGTCTGAACTCCTATCTCTGTCCAGGAGCCACACCACTAAGCACTCGCACTAACACTCAGTTCTTGCGCAATCAATAATGATCTTAAACTCACAGCTCAACAATTAACCCTGCATACCTTAAATCACACCTATAAGGTCACCATGAACTCGAATCATGATAATGAAACATCTGCTCACCAAAGTTCCGTCCATACAAATAATAAAGGCGGACTCAGCCTGTATCCAAGTGAGATATCGCAACAACAACCCGGTCCACCCTGGAACTGCGGACACAATAGTCTTGCCATCAAAAGCCTGCTATCGCTCCGAACAATTAATATCACATTCTACTCAAATTAACACCATACTCGTATAACACACACAAAATGAGTAATACCAATCTGATATAAACTCAAAATACTAACACCCGCTCTTCTCAGCGAATGAAAGAAAATAAACTCCCGCTATCGTGGAAAAACACATAAATATATACTACATAACATTATCGATATTATTAGTAAACTCGTATCACACATGAATATGGAGCTAATAAAACACTCTGACTAAATCTTGTCACACAGCTACTCCAAAAAGGTTCCCGGACTTGGTACACATTGCCATAACTGAACCAAAAATTACTTCAATCAATGCCCCATCTGATCACCTTACTCTTGCCCTTTAACTCCCACTGGGCAATGACTAACCGTATGGTTCTATACTCCACATTACGACATTCCCCATCTTGGGTAACCCTGACCCTTTCAAGGTTATCAATATTTTGGACTCTATAGTCTCGATCCTAATAATTACTTTATTAGTTCCCTTTAACTTCTTAATGAAAAGGAAACTCCACCACCGACCTCAACAACCCTGTTTCAACGAATATCTCGGGTGGATTTCCACCAATGGGGTCCTCGAACACACACATTATCCATAAGTATTAGCAACACTTCTCTAGTGAGCCTATCATTCCTCTGAAAAACTCTCTCTTTATTTTACTTACCTTGATTCAGCACTAATTTCACTTATCCATAAATCTCTTTATTCACTGTCAGCCTCTGACCGATCCTTACGTGAATAATTCAGGAACTACATTCTCTTCATATCTGATAAACCAAAGGAACTAACAGTTGTAACCATCCATAAGATCATTCTATGAGCTAAACATCATGCTCCCCCATATATCGTGACCATCATTCTCACCATTTCAACATTGCTCCTATGAGTGAAATTTTTTCTTTAAATTTTCACATATGGACATCTCCATAACCTTCTTTAAGCCAAAGCTTCTGAGCCTTCTACTTCCACTGAGTAATGCTACACTACCTTTGCATGAATTAATCTTCAAAGTATGGTCCTTATCAAAGACCCATTTCGAACCCCTAGCTTCACCAGTTGATTAACTTTAGTACCACTCTCTACTACAACGGTACTTGGATACTTATAACTACCATTTATTAGTAGGCGTTGCAACAATTCTTAGCAAATGCCATAAGGAGAATGACCTCTACTATGGCCCTAGTCTCCGACTTCAGCTAGCTGTTCCAGCTAAGCCCCGCCTCCTACTGCCTTCATCACAACCTTCTTTGGTCACCTTTCCTCGATCAGCACACGAACCTCAAACGAGCACACAAAAGATTACTATAATCATACAATATGGCAGGAGAACGAAATCTCACAAGAGGAATCAACAATCCTAATCATAAGGCTCTCTATCAAATCGAGAGCAACGCTGAAAGCGTAGTACGCCTGTACAGATTCCTAAGGACACTAGAACCTGATGCTCTGATACCATCTGCGACACCCCGCCTAAGAAAATACCGGGCGATCACTCATGTACCAAATTAAAATAGGAGTCGCATATGGTTTATTCTTAGCATCACTGTCGGAAATCAAATTAATTACTAATAACCTATTAGGCTGGCGTCAAAATTTTTATTTAACTAATCTTTTTAAACGAACTATACAATTAAAACATTCACACAGTTTATATAAAATGAAACTAAGATGAAATAAAAATAACCGAACACTCGGTTTAAATATAATACAACCAAATCAAATGCCGCACTAAAAGGCGGTGAAAGAATAAATAAGTACAATTGGGCTTTCGGCCCGAAAGTAACTGCAATGCTTCCTATCTAGATCGCAAGAATAGAAGCGCCGAAATCAAACCTGCATGCATCCACAGCTTCTGCAGCAGACGTCTGACTCGAAAGGATCATCATCCAGAAGTCCCTGTGTCTAGACACCTATATATATATATATATATATATATATATATATATATATATATATATATAGCAAGAGAGGAAAAGTTAATAAACGGGTCAGAGCCCGAGTTGTGAAAATATTTAGCAAGTGCATAAATGCTTTATTTTTAAAAATTATGTTTTATCTCATATTTAAATTGGTATCGTACTCCCATGAGATACCCCTCACCTCTCTTCTAATAGTGCACACCTATCGCATCCTAATGAATACCCTAGTCAAGTCACCCTGCCTAACTAGTCCGTTACCCATTTTCTAACAATCCTAGTTAACCCAAGTACTAAGGGCTAAACTTCTCCCCAATCTCAACACTATGCCATGTTCGTGCGTGGGGTGTCTCGCGAAGCACCCAACTTCTATATATATACTCATATAATTAAATACACATAACATACTTATCTGTATCTTTCACGTCCACTTTTATATACATACTCATATAGTTATATACATTATCATACTCAATTTTATATGCACATCATATTACACGTCCGGATATAATCTCCTGGAATGAGAATTAATCATTTTTCATTTATCTCTTTACACTTATTAGAGATGTATAATATCTTGTTCTCATACACAAGTAATGTACTATACACACAAGTACAATAACCATCCCAACGAGCTTTAACTCGAGGATGTAGTCTCATAGTGCCGATCCAACTCCGGATTTACTCACTGAACTACGGTACTAAGCCAGACTCTCTCAATGGTCATGGTAAAAACACACAATAGTGGAGGCGGTCATGTTCCCCCTGCAAGTGGAGTTACACACATCGCACTAGAACGCGGGACGATAATGACCTGGGGACTATACTCTCCCTGCTCCTCAAGCCAGGGGATTCACCCACATCGCGCAACCTCCCCAGATCGCACTAGAGAAAATATATAATTTGGTTGTCCCAACCCTACACCAAAGGAAAGCCCATGGAAATCAGCCTCTAAGATACACATACACCAATCACACACAGATATATATATGTATTCGTATCGTAGTATATATATACTGAAATCACGTCGTATATATATATATATATATATATATATATATATATATATATATATATATATATACACACACATATACATACATACATTTAACACTCATCAAATGTATACATGGCTATAATGACCAATCACACATAACGATGGCCAATAATCCCAGCGATTCTCATCCTAATCACATTCTAGATTTTTTCTCGATCATAATCGGCCCATATATATTCTAACCGCATAAATATATCCATACACGCTTGCGGAATGATTTTCTCAATTGTCTCTTGTCCCAAAACATTAATTAAATCCATACCCCGGATCGTACTCTAAATTAATCCGAGGTTTACTTATCCTCAAATAATCATCTAGGAGTCCTAACATCCCGTTTAGAGTCTCCAATAATAATCTCCAAAACCATAATTTAAGTCTCCCTAAACTTAAAAGGAGAAAACCTCAAATATTTGCAAAGACCGAATCGATTCGGCCTGTCTGAATTGATTCGCTGGCCACCGAATCTATTCGATCTTTCCGAATCGATTCGAAATGGTTCTACTTTTAAACTGTCTCTTACCGAAATCGATTCGGCTGGTCCGAAATCCCCAAATCTACTTAGGTTTTATATGTATCCTAAAAAATCCAAAACTCAATCCAATCTCCATTTAAATTATAACTTGGATTTATTTCAACGAACCCAAAGTTTTCATATCTCCTCAAGTCCTTTAGAGGTCCTAAGACTCTATTTGGGAACCCATAATATTTATCTCCAACTAATTCTAGCCTTAATTTATGACTAACGATTTCGATCACAGACATCCTTCCGTAGAAAAATCATTTGTATATCCAAACAAAATCAAAAGAATACGCGGTCAATGCCCACACGACCGTATCGAAAAGATATACAATTTTCATCTAAGAGCCGAATCGATTCGCCTGATGGCCGAATCGATTTGGGAAGGATGCAGGTCACTATTCACCTTCTTCTCCAAAAATCCCAACCTCCATTATTCTCCATTTTTGTTGTTTCTAATCTCATCCAATAACTCTATAATCATCTAATCTATGTTTTACAACTAACACATCAATTAATTTGGGGTATTAAACCATTTCTCTTAAATTTAAACCCTAAACCCATAAAAACCCCAACTTATCATTTTAACCCATTTCTTCACTCCATTTACATGGATTTTGTAACAACCCATGTTTTTGAGTGGATATTTTATATTATTTTGCCTGATGGGCTAATTTTATAAAATAGGGAATGTTGGAGTAAATATTATTTCCCGTGAGATTTACGGATAGTATTTACTATGTTTTGTTTATTTACCGTTATGAGAAGGTAAATAACATTATATTATGCTTTATTGCGTCGTTATATGTAAAATGATGGTTATGACTCATATTTAAATTGGAGCCTAATTAATGAAATAAAATGAATTTGGAATACAAAAATAGTTCACGTTATTCCAAATGCTAAAATAGGGGGTGCAGTTGTTTTTAGAATACTCGAGATAGTCAGAATAAGTGCCAAGTTGTATTTTTGAGTTTTGGGCACTTTTGACGTGTTATGACTCAATTATGTGGTTACGAGTAATTTTAATAGTGTATTAGCAATTAAAAGAGGGGAATTGTGTTTTATGACCCGGTTAAGTCCCCCACCCCTTTTCATTTCTCATTTTGTGTTAGAAGCCAAGAGAGAGAGAGAGAGTTGGGAGAATTGGAGGGAAAGAGAGAAAAATGGAGATTTGAGCCAAAATTCGTTACTACCGGAGGTGAATCCTAGACTACAACCTAGAGGCAAGTTTCTTACTTGCCAGATATTGATTTAATGTGATAAATCGCATGTATAGTTAGGTTTTTGGAGATTTATACCATAAATGGGTTTTTGTTGATTTTGGTGATTAAACCCTTAAATCTTGTAGTTTAAATTGATTTGAGGAAAATAAATTAGTTACTTGATGTGTAGGAATGATTTGGTAGCATGTATTGTTGTTGTATTTGGTTGGATTTATGAATAAAAGCTTAGAGGTTTCGTTAATGGACGAAACAGCTTCTCGGAGATGAAGCTGTCCGCTAGGATCGATCGATCGAGCCTGGGGGATCGATCGATTGAACCCACGATCGATCGACAGCCAAGGGTCGATCGATCGACCCCTTCTGAATTGGTGAGATTTTTCTAGTTTTGTTTTAGCCCTTTTCTTTTAGGTTTGAAGTCTAGAGACCTTCCTTTGGGAAGTAATGGGGAGTCCTAGAGGGTTGTTTCGGGTAGACTAATGTCCTAGGATAAAAATGATAATTGGGCTTACCCCGAGGGCTAGTTTGTGTAGGTTAATATCCGACTGATATAGGAAGTTAACCTAAAAATAAATTGGAGATAAAATGTTAATGTAGAGACTTTTGGGAGTCAATTATTGAGGGAGACTCACTTTTTGATGATTTATGATTTTGTGTTGAATTCTTGGAGGCTAGTTTGAAGATAATGGCACTTAGGGTCTTAGGTCATTAATAAAATATGACACTAAGAATAAGAAAGACATATTATAAAATTTGGTACTAAATGAATAAGTACAAATGATTTTGAGAATGTAAAAATGGATGTTTTCAAAATGGAAAGAAAAATGATTTTCATAAATGTTAATTTATGTATACACACCTCTCTAGATAGCTATCTTAAGGGAAGTTCGCGCATGTGGTGAAGCCCCCTGGCTAATGAATGCAGGGTGGATATATCCCTAGGCCATATGAGCGTTTATTGTATGTTTCTGCGTTGGTTAGGTGATTCTAGGTGTGGTCATGACTATCCCGCAGGCATATGGCCGCTTCCCGACGTTTTGGTAGGATCCCAGGTTATCTTGATGATAGGCCCTGGAAGATGATACCCATTTAAGGGCGCGCACAGTGGGGAAACCCGGACGGGCGGTCTTAGATTGCGTTATATAATATGAAATATATAACTATGTTCAATAAGGTGGGACATTATTGGTATTAAAGAATTTTATGGTAATGAAATAGCTTTAATTACATTTCCCGGATGGAAAAAAGGGAAATGGGATGTTAAATACATTTTTCGAATGGAAGAAGGAAAATGGATGATATGATATGAAAAGGTTAAATCATTTTTATGATAATAAAACTTGCTTTAAATTATATATATTTTCCTGGATGGAAGAAAGGAAATAAAATTGGTAAAGAAAATTTTGAAATGAAATTTATTTGGTAAACATTTGATAAAATGACTTGCCCCATAAGTATTTCCTAAAGAAAATAGGAATTGTGCCTTTAGATGGTAAATGAATTCTCATTCCGGGGGATATATCCGGAGGTGTAACATGATATATATATATATAAAAGGGGTTAGGAGGTAAATGATGAGTAGGTTATGTGTACTTAAATTAGATGAATATATATATATATATATATATACACACACACATTAGTAATGTGCTGAGGGTCTAATGTATCTCGACTATCAACCTTGCCTGGTAGTAGTGTATCGGGGGTGGTTCCTTGTTTGGATTTCGCTTCGCGAGACACCCCACGCACGAACAAGACATAGTGTTGAGACTAGGGAGAAGTTGACCCTTATTACTTGGGTTAACTAGAACATTTCATTGATATTGCGCTAGGTTGTGCTTTTAGAATGAGAGGTGAGAATCTTTATATTTGTGACACCCCGACTAATTAAATACCGGGTAGCTAATCCTTTATTCAAATTAATACAAAATGTCAAGTTGGTTCAGTTCATAGCATCACTGTCGAAAAATGTTTTAATAATTACTAGCCACTTAATATTTAAAAATCGAGTCGTCAATTTGAATTAAATCTGATTAACATGCAATAAGTATTAAATTATGGAATAATGATATCACAACCACATCACAGTCACATTACAATGATAAAGGAATAATGAACTTGGAGGAACACTCCTCGATAGTAATCCGAAGTACTGAATAAAACTGAATACAAAGTCTGAATCACCAAATAATTACAACCCAAAATCTGAATAAGTAAGATGTCTCTAAAAGAAAAGGAGTGACATGCCCTACAGATGAGTAAATCTGAAATAGAGTCAAGATAGAAAGTGGAGGCGTCTACTATCGAGGTCCTGTAACTTCCACAACAACTACATCACGTCATCAGAATGGAACTCCTACCCTTGGTGTCCTTATGGCTAGGCACCTAAAAGGTTTTTAAAAGAAAATAGATTTGAAAGCAAACAGGTCAGAGCCCGATTGTGAAAAAAGTTTAAAATGCAGCAAGTGTTTAATATCATTAAACAGTGAATATAAAATACATGATAGTGCGTGCACTCACATGAGTTTCTCACCTCTCAACTAATTGTGCACACCTATCGTACCCGTACCCGTTCTAGTTACTCCCATACCTACTAGTCCAATACACAATCTAACATTACTATACGATTTCCAATTCAATTCCCTACATCTTAATAAAAAGAGTTTTACTTTTCTTCTTAGTTCTTAAAATTAGTAATACTAATCACTAGGGAATTTCAATTTTTACTCTACAAAAATGTTGCTATTATTTACACTTACATTTATACATGAGAGTTCATTTCAATTTATAATATATTTTTCTCATCATAAATATACAATACTGGCACTCCGAGACTAAGTTGCGGTGCACACATACTCAGCTATCCAATCCCGGTACATCACGTACATAAGGACCACGTATTCCGAATCTCTTAGGAATCGTTTTCAATAAACAACAATCACACATAATGGAGGCTAACATAGTTCACATCACATGGGTCATGAACATACCTATGCTCCCATGATCAGCAGACTTATTAACTTCTCAATAAGTCCTTCTCTGACCTATGTCCTCGAGGTATTAATCTAAATCCCCCCCGTAGTCACACAAAGATTAGATGGCCCTAATCGAACGCCGACCTCCCGTGATAGCAAGTATGGTAGGTATGTTATACACAGATAACCACATATACTAAGCATTCACACGTCTTAGATATCTTAGTATTATTAGAGGTATAATTTACATTTCTATACCGTCATTAAATGTTGCACGATTACAAATCCCCGAATAATATACATTAAAAGTTATCAACCCTTCTTATGTCGTAATTTTAGGTACTTATATCCTAACGCATAAATGTCATTCGGTTTACTACAAAATTCTAAGTTTTAATCCTCAATGTACTTCCAATCTCACAACTATATCCACTAGTCAACAAGGGAAGGTTAACACTCAATTATATAAGTCTACTAGAAGTTTTAAATGAAATCAGGCCTAAAAAGGCCATTCTGTCAACTCGTTAGAAATATCGTTCGAACGAGGGTCATTCGAACGAAGTCTTCGAACGAAATTGTTAGAAGGGACACTGTCATCTCGTTAGAAGCTCGTTCGAATGAGGTCGTTCGAACGACCTGGGCAGGTCTTCTAACGAGATGGCAGAATACGCCCAAAAATTTTCTAATTTGTTTCTCTTCTTTTTTCTCTTCTCTAAATTCATCCTAAGATCATACCAATTGCATTTTAATGTTCTTAAACTACTCTAAGTCCTCTTAGGTCACTTCTTAACATATTTTTTGGGTCAAATCCTCCTAATCAACATGCAATTATCATTAATCCCCAAATTTTACCCCAAACCCTATGAACATGAACCCAGAATTTTATTGTGCCTAAATACTCATCATAAATCCATTTTTAAATCATCAAAGTTAAGTTTTGAATACCAAATTTCATCCATAATCATTCTACATGCAATTCCTTACCAAGATTAAGGGTTTCTACAACAATCCCATTGGGTTTTCGCCAAAATATTCACAGCATAAGGTTTCTACACTAAACATGGAGGAAATATTCATTGCAATTAAAAATATCAAATCACTTGCCTTTGATTCGTTCTTCAGATTATTTTCGATGTTTCAAGGTTGATTCTCTCCTCTTTCCGGTCACAAATCCTTTCCAATTTCTGGACATGGGGAGATGGTTTGGTATAGGTCCTCTAGCCTCTCTTCTAACTTCTCTCAAAACTTTCGTAGCCCACTCTCTCACTTTTGGATGATAATGGCCTTAGTGGCTTTCCAAATAATACATAATTAACTTCTAAAATTCGTGAGTTTTAATCCCTTAATTTTTAAAATTACTAAAATACCCTTCTAGGTTGTCGGTTTGGCCTAAAAATGCCCGGAACCCAAACTAAACCCCCGACTAGTGTTTTCTAATTATTTGGACCCTTCCGGACACGTTGGCGCTCTCAAAATGACCATTCGGTTGATAAAAATATAATTCACTTTTTAATTTAAATAATTTCGTTCCTGACGCGACTGATACGCGCGTCCCAACTAAATTTCCCAAATTGTCGTATTTCTGCCTCGTGATAATTTTAATATTTTCAATACTCATATATTACCATATATACTCAGAAATATTCAATTTTTAACATCGTAATCAAATACTAACTCACATCTCGCTAGTATTTATATCCGGATTAATTCCCAATTAATTCTCATTTAATTCAATTAATCCTTTAAATAAAAATCAATAAAATTACGGGGTATTACAATATTATATTGCGAGAGAATTACGCGCTTAACTATCATGAATTTTAGTCATCTGGTAATCATATCAAATCGGGCCCTGACCCGTCTATATTTCTCTATTTTTACATATACTCCTTGCCATACAGGTGCTCTACCGCATGGACACCCGTATTTACATTTCCATTCCAGTTGTCATGGAGCTACGGCATATTGCGGATGTGGTAGGATATTTGTTTTAGATGCCTCTATCTTTTGTACTCTAGTTATGTTCAGTTTATTTATTCGGGCGTGTTGCCCAAGCTTTGCATTCATTTATTATATTGTAATAATTGAATTGTAATACTCGGTGTAACTACTTGTATTGGACTGTTCACCGACAACTTATTCAGTGATTATTTATTATATTATCATTCTTTATCCGTTAATTTTTGATATCCACCGTTTTGGCAAATTGGATTGTCTAAGTGTTTTTCTTTTATTTCCAAAATTTTAAATTGATAGTCCGTTTTCTAAAATGATTCCTGTGATTATTAGAGTATTGGGTTGGCCACCTATTATTTTAGTAGGCGGGTTGTCACAGATTTAACACTAGAAATTATTAAGACTTTACATTACATCAATATGTAAACTCATATTCAATTTTTTTTTTTCAAATTTATTTTAAGGGTTCTAATCCAAAATCATATAGTTTACCAACTATAATATGAAATAAACGCACAAAATGAAATAAAGCAAGTATACACTTGCCTGGAAGATGAATTCCGACGACCTCGAGTCGAATTCGACGGAGTTTGGCCCGGAAATCCCTTTTCTCCTTCCTCTTTCTCTTTTTTCTCTCTTTTCTTCCTTTTATCTCTTTCTTTCTTTTCTTTCTCTTTCTCTCTTTTGTCTTATAAAGAGAGAAAATAAGGGTTTATCCCTTATTAACCCAAAAATGACTCGTTTACTTAGTTACAAGTCCCTATTAGTCCAAAAATTCCCGGAACCCAAATACTATCCCTGGATACTCTATTCTGACTATCTCGGCCATTCCGAAATCAATCCCACTCTCAAAATCTCCATCCGAGGTACTTGACCGCAATCCACTAATTTTAACCCCATACATCTCAATGCTGTTTTTTTCCAATTAAAATGTTATCCTCTATCGCGTTACTCAATAACGACATATAATTAAAATACTTCAACTCATTTACTTAATCCCAAAAGTAAATATAACACCCATAAAAAATCATCTAATCCTTGAAAACTCCAAAAATTACTATTCATGATAATTACTTAAATTCCCAAATTACATTTATGAATTTAATTTCCCATAAAAGTGCGGGGTATTACACAGATCTTGTTAGGTTGGTTGGTGGTCACATAAAGAGGATTTGAATAATGCTTTTAGTGTAAAGCCCTTGTAAAAAGGTAGAAATGGCAACCCACTTGCCCAATTTCTTGATCATTAATGAAACTCTTGATAAAATCCAGAAAGATTCATCCTTTCTCTATAACACATTGAAGTGAAGGATGGACAAGTCTATTAAATTACTAAAATAGGGAGTCTACTGAACTTTATGGTATTTAATTGAGTTAACAAAATCAAATTTTGATCAATTTTAGAGTCAATTTAGTATGGAATTCACACGTCTTTCGAGATGGTTCAAAGTGGTCATGTATTTTTTTCCACTGAGTATAACGTGATTTACTCACGTGTAAAACCATAAATTAATGAATGAGAAATTGTAGCTAAAAGTACCCACTTTGAATAAGGAATTTAGTTGAAGTGTTATGTTAAAGCCTTTATCCCCCATAGGAAGAATGCAAAATGGGTGTATTATATTGTAATTCATTTTGGCTTAAGGGCTTGGTGCCCTTGGGATATATATCCCAACTCTTTGAAGGAAGGAGTACCTACATAGGTTTGAATTGAATTTTAAGCCCCTGCGCGCCGCCGCGATCCGATTTGTGGGCCTTGGGCTTTGACTTGATCAAAGTATAAACTTTTTGAGCCAATTTTATTGGGATTTTTATTCATTTATGAGTCCATTTTTTGTGGTTTATTTTATTATTTTCTGGCCCAAATTTTTATCCCAGCAGTTGTGACTGTTTCGAATATTTTCTAACTGTTTTTAAGCGTCACTTATTTAGTATAAATAAATGGTTTGGTCATTGATTTTAGACAGAAAAAATGTCTTAAGTCGCCAGTCCCATTTTAGTCCATACAAACATAGAGTTTATCATTGTTAGTTCACTAGTGACTTGCAATTTGAAGTGCTACTATTGCATCCTAGAAGACGATTATTACTGAGTCCGTGAAGCTGTAGTGTGGGGCAAATCTCATCTTAAGGACAGTATGTTCAACACCTGCCTCAATAATTTTTTTTTGCATATATTGTCACTATAAGTTTGTATATGTTAATATCAAAATATTATTCATATATTAATTAATATTTATATATTCTATAAGATAATTAAAAATTATTTTGGATAACAATCTTAAGATGGGATTTACTCTACTATTATAAAACTCCATAATGATTTTTAGTACTAGTTATTTATAATTTTTTTTCTATAATCTATGCTATAAAGTTTTTTTCCATCCTGAATAAATTATTTTACACCTTTCACTTCTTTATATAAATTGCATCCAATTCTATTTTACAATATATTTTATGCTCAAGTCAGAAATATAGTTTACCTTAATTGCATGTGTATTATTTACATCAAATTCTGAGTTTGCTTACAATTCCTTATATAATAAAAACGGTGTCATTATATTAATATAATCAGTTCACTCACATATCCTTTGCTAAATACATATTTATTTCTGTTTAAAATAGAAATGGCATCTACTTTTGCATTGCTCGTTATGGTGACATGGTGAAAAGCTGAAAAAATCAAAGGCACCAATTTAAAATGTTAGAACCATAAGTTGTTGTTTTATTTAAAAACTTTGAACTTGGCTAAATTCCTTAATGAAGAGGCACAACCTTTGCAATAAGGTAAGAATTACAAGCACGTAATTGTTGCAATAGATGCATGAAAACATGATGATTTTCTATGCAAGAATAATAGTCTAAATAATTTGAAAAGCCTATTATATAATGTATATAGATCTTTTCAAACCAAAGAAGTGTGGATGTCTTTGGACAAAAAATACAAAAAAGATGTTGGAAAAATGAAATTTATTGTCGGTGGATTCTTGAATTTTAAAATGGTTGATTCAAAGACTGTCATTAATCAAGTATAAGAGCTCCATTTGATTTATCATGAAATTTTTTCTGAAAAAATGGAATTAAGTGAATTATTCCAAGTCGCTCCAATGATTGAAAAATTATCACCATCTTGAAAAAAACTTTAAAAATTATTTGAAACAAAAACGTAAAAAATGAGACCTAAGGACTTGACTGTGAGATTAAGTATTATAGAGGATAATCATGTATCCGAGAAGAAATCATATAATCCTATGAAATCCAAAGCATATGTTGTTGAACAAGGACAAAGTAAAAAGAACAAGAAAAGGAAGTGTGTGAACCAGGGTGGTCCACTCAAAGGGACTAAAGGTGGGAACTTTCAAAAGTTTGATGAAAAATGCTTTGTGTGTGACAAATAGGGACATTATGCTAAAGATTGCTGCAACCGAAAAAATCAAGGGAATAAGAAGCGTAAGCCCGCACAAGCCAATGTTATGGAAACTGAGAACCTTTCTGGAAATATTAATGATTTGAGCCTTTCGACCGTGGGAATGGTGGGTGGAGACTAGGGCCATTTGTCATATATGTCCTATAAGAATATGCTTACTTTCTACCACTACTCTCATCATGATGAGCAAATTTTCATAGGAAATTCTTCTACTTCGAAGGTTGAAGTGAGAGGTAAATTTATATTCAAGATGACTTCGAAGAAGGAACTTACTCTCAAGGACGTACTTCATGTCCCAGACATTCGAAAGAACTTGGTTTCGAGATTCTTGCTTATTAAGATGGAATTTAAACTTGTATTTGAATCTGACAAATTTGTACCCACAAAGAGTGGTATGTATGTGGGGAAAGTTTATTTGGGCTCTTGAAACTCAATGTAATGATGGTAATGCTTATTAATAATTATAATTAGAATGTATCTTCTACTTTTTTTATTGAGTCTTGTAATTTATGGCATGGTATATTTGGTCATGTTAATTATGATACTATTTGTAGATTAATTGATTTAGACTTTATACCAAAATTTAGTATTGGCTCTTGTTACAAGTTTGAAATGTGTGTATAATCAAAGTTAATTAAAACTCCTGTTAAAACTATTGAAAGAAGTACAAACCCTCTTGAGTTAATTCATAGTGATATATATGATTTTAAATTTGTATAAAGAAAAGGTGGGAAAAATTATTTTACTACTTTTATTGATGATAGCATAACATATTGTTATATGTACTTGCTTATAAGCAAAGATGAGGTGGTAAATGTTTTTGAACATTATAAAACATAAGTTGAAAATCAACTAAGCAAAAACATAAAGTAGCTAGGAGTGACAGCGGAGGTAAATATGATTCCCCTTTTGAAAAAAAAATTCAAAACACAAAATTATTTATCAAACTACTACTCCTTACTCATCTAAATCTGTAAGGACACAAATTTCCAATTGAGTCCATATATAGTTTTGGCTCAATTCCGGACAAAAACATTTATTCATAGGATAGTATTTATTGTAATATTCTCAAGCCTATGACGTATATGTTGAAGACGTAGCGGCAAAGAATTTAAAGCTTCATCAAAATGCCGGTTTGTGTGCCTCGTTTCTACTTCATCAACTAAGGTTCCATGCTCCCAAGGTATGAATATAATTATATGTATATAGGAGCTTGGAACAATTTGTATTGGATGTTAGGTGAAATATAACTGCATTTTATTTTCAGAAAGAATCAATTAGAAACTTAAAAATAAGTATATAAAAGTTTCTGGGCCAAAATCAAATTTTTCTATCTTTCTGGTCGTTCGTTAGAAATGTCGTTCGAACGAGTTTTTTTCGTTCGAACCAGATTTCGTTCGAACGAGTTTTGTCGTTCGAACCAGGTTCGTTCGAACGAGTTTTGTCGACGACCCTAACTGGATAGTCGTTCGATATGTCGTTCGAACGAATGCTCGTTCTAACGAGGTATCTAACGAACCTCTAAGGAGCCCAGACTGGTCACTCGTTAGAAGTCTCGTTCGAACGAGAATCACGTTCGTTCGAACGAACTTCCAGCGGGAACAGTTATTTGGCAGTTTTTTGCAGTTTTTCCCCACTCTTCCACTTGGTTTTCAACCAACTTTTTTCATGCTTAATTATGTGCGGGAAACACATTTTCCAAGTGAACTTTTCCAACATTTGTTTATCTCCAAAAGAGAGTTTGAGAGCAAAATTACTTTAGGAAAATGTTCAAGTTTTGAGTGTTTATTTTCAATGAAAAATTCATACACACTCTAGTTTACACCCAATAATCGTTTATCCAAGTTTCTATATTTATATCAATTGCTTGGAGTTTTTGGCACCGGTTTTCTCTACCGAATTCAAGAGACGTTTCGGGTTTGCTTCTACACCCCATCACAAAGAAGACTTTTGTTGAGATTCTACCCAAAAGGAGAAAGGCTCCACGCTTGGGTGACGGTGACCATATAAAGTCCCATTGGAGTATTCCGAGACCACGGTGGAGCTCCGTTGGTTATCCGCTAATTGGAGGTTGATACAAGAAGGAGCATCACGGCTTGAGAGGGTTCGAGTTTAGGAAGTAAGTCTTTTGTCTTGTATTTTGTAATACCATTTTTAGTGGATTTGTGGCTAGGGCCGTCCCGAGGTTTTTTCCCGTTAGTGGGTTTTTCCTCGTACATCGCGGTGTAGTGTGACATTGTTTATTTTATCTTGCACAATAATTAGAATCCATGCTTAGGATAATTTCAAGATAAAATTTGGTTTAATTATCACACACCTTTAATTTGGGACTTAAATTAAATATTGGGTAAAATTGGTTTATTCAAGTCACTTGCTAAAATTTGGTTTATTCAAGTCACTTGCATTAATTTGGTTTCGCCTAACTTTGTTTAATTGTTAATTATGACTTAGGCAAATTCTAGGACTTGAATTATGCTTTAATTTGTTTCTTAAGATATTAACACTCGGCCTTGTTGTTTTGTTGAACCATCACTTATATTCGCTTCCGCATTCATTGATTTAAAAAGGAAATTATATTTTAATTTTGCCATTATTAAAACCCGGGGATTCTCCAACTGCGTTTTCAAATTGGTATCAGAGCCAAAAACGATAAATTATTTCGTTAAGATCCTTTAATTTTTGGCTAAAATGGATTTTTCCCCATTTTCAAAATTTCCTATTTTTGATGGTTCTAACTACGCGTATTGGAAAGCGCGAATGAAATCGGCACTTAAATCTATCGATGAACGTGTTTGGATGTCTGTTGTTAACGGTTGGACCCCACCAACACATTTAATTGAAAATGAACATGTTCCCAAACCCGTTGATAGATGGACTGAAAATGAGTTTAAGCTAGCAAATTTTAATTCCCGTGGTTTAAATGCCTTATTTAGCGCTGTCGCACCGGATGAATTCCGACGTATTATGACGTGTGAAACCGCTAAAGAAGCTTGGGATATTTTACAATTAACTCATGAAGGAACGAGTGTCGTTAAAGCTTCTAAACTCCAAAACCTCACCACTCAATTTGAAACTATCAAAATGGATGAAAAAGAAACTTTTGATAAATTTTATGCTAATCTTTCTGATTTTGTCAATTCATCCTTTAACTTGGGAGAAAAAATACCTGACGACCGTGTAGTAAAGAAAATTTTAAGGTCCCTACCCGATAGATTTATTCCAAAGGTGACCGTTTTAAATTCTTTACCCACTTTAGCCTCTACGAAATTAGAAGAGCTTGTAGGTGATTTACAAACCTATGAACTAGATATGTTTCCCTCTAAAACTGAAAAGAAAATTGAAAAGGGCATTGCTTTAAAAGCCCAAAAAGAGGTCAAACAAGTAGTAGAGAGCGATAGTGATAGTGACTCGGAAGACATGGCTTTGTTTGCTCGTAAATTTAGAAAATTTCTTAAATTTAACAAAGATAAAGTTAAAAATGATTTTAAGAAATTTGAATCTTCTAAACATGATAAAAACGAGAAGATTTCTAAAGCCGATAAGATCCCTAAACCTAGTAATGAAAATGTTGATAGGGACGAGTCTAATAAATGTTTTGGTTGTGAAGGTTATGGCCATAGGGCTTTTGAGTGCCCCACTAAACTAAGGAAAGAGGGTAAACGACCCGTTTCATATAATGCGACCCTTAGTGATAGTGATAAGGAAGAGAAGCCCGATTCCCCCACGAAGAATTTTTTTTGGCTTTTATGGCTAAACATGTGAGTGATAATGAGAACTCATCGAATGATGAAATAATAGCACATGCCACTTCCAAGGTCATTGTACATGATTCTCTTATTTTTGATGATAGTGAGAGTGAAGAAGAAAGAGAGAGTGAAAATGAAGATGAGGTTGAGTTGAGTGAACTTCAAAATGCTTTTCATGAATTATATAAAGAAACTATTAAATTGAAAAGAGCTAATTTGAAGTTAGAAGCGAGTTTAAGAGAGAGTGTCAAGGTCATTGATGAAAGTGCCTTAATAGAAGACCTTAGGACACATGAGAGGACTCTTCAAGAGAAGCTTAACTATGTAGAAGGCGAGAGAGATAGCCTTAGGGGTTTAATGGAATCTTTGAAAAAGTAGCTTCTTGCGTTTGAAGAGCGAAATGTTTTACTAGAATCTAAAATTTTAGATTTAGAAAATAAATTAAAAGATTCTAGTAATGTCAAATTTGATTTGGAATGTCGTTCGGAAAAACTTGATAAAAAAATGTTAGGAACGATCCAAATTAAAAATGACACTTGTGGTTTAGGCTTCAATCCTTGTAATGAATTTACTTATAATGCCCAAACCAATGTTTTAGGAGAATCAACTAGGAATACTTTTAATGATCACTCCTTAAGTAAATCTTCTCGACATGTTCTCACTTGTACACATTGTGGTCGACAAGGTCATCTTAGGAAATTTTGTTTAGATCTTAAACGAATTCCTAGAAAATCCCATAGTAAAGTAACCACGATAATGTTTCTACACCCTAAGATAGTAATTCTTCATTAATTTGGGTTAGGAAATCCGACTTGGTTGCCTTACAAAATAGGGATTTTGATTCTCATTTACTTTCACATCCTTCCTCCCTTGCTAAATCTAAAGGATAAATGTGTTAGTGTTTGCATACTTTAGCGTTTGTACTTCATGCTATATTCATATGCTAAATGTATGCTTGTTTAGTCATTTTCTAGTCATTGCCTATTTTCATATCTCATGCTAGAAATCATGACTTGTTTATCTTTTTGTATTATATTTTGTGTTTGATTTAACTGAAAAATATAAAAAGATTTTTGTTTATCATTTGTGTTTTATTTATTTCATTTAAGCTTAGTGAAAAATACAAATGATTTTTGTTTAGTCTTTTGAGTATATATCTTTATTTTTGATTAAAATGTTAAAAACTCAAAAAGATTTTGTTTGGTGTGTATTTTTGTTTGACACACTTTATGTGGCATATACTTGTGTTTGAATCCCATCATTTACGCTCCCACGTGGCTAGAACTTTTGGTTTAGATTTTCAATCCTTATTATGTTCTTTACCATATTTTATGGAGTAGTTGGATTTTGTATTGTTTAAATGGATTCTATTTCTATATGCCTCTATTCACACATGCACGAGCTCTTTTGAAATCTTAATGTCACATGTTATATTTGAGCTTTTTGAGGTGTTCTCCTATCAATCTAGTCATCTACATATCTATGACCTAGGAGGACTAGTGCATGTCAAAATCCGTTGCATGTGAGATTTGTGTGAAAAATGAAAACATGATAAATTCATATATGCACGGGGAAGGGCTCCGAAAGGATG
Organism: Sambucus nigra; assembly: GCA_949130495.1. Taxonomy (NCBI): domain Eukaryota; kingdom Viridiplantae; phylum Streptophyta; class Magnoliopsida; order Dipsacales; family Adoxaceae; genus Sambucus; species Sambucus nigra. The sequence continues at coordinate 249,571,974 of OX422208.1, forward strand.
AATTAAATCCTTTGCGATAGTAAGCCACCGTTGATTGGATCTAAAAGAAATACGTGATCCAAAGGCCTAAAAACAGAAAATTTGGCATTTAAAAGAAAGCAATTGCCAAGGCCTATGTTTGTATGATATATTCATTCAAAAAACAAAAGAATATATATGCTCATTGAGGGAGAATTGGATGGTATATCAACGGTTTGCACAATGTCCATTTATCCTAGTTGTCTTTAATGTCATGACTCTATTTGGTTTGTAGAATCATCATCATGCTAGGCTTGTATGCATTGTGTATGTTTGTTCATTGAGTTCAATCTTTATATTATCACATGAGGTTATATTTAACTGTGATGAAGTTTGCAATCAAATGAGAACTCCGTGAACGTTTCTTAAGTGTTTGGGTCTAAATTTAATTGTTGCTAGTTCACACCCCTACACTTCCGTTTCCATATGACACATTTTTTCCATACGAGTGTGCAAACTTATTGTATTTTGTGTCATGTGTGTGTTTATATCTATCTATATATGCACGTACTTATTGGTATATTTATAGTATATATATATATGATATTTGTTTGTCTTTGCCTTGCTTTTATTGCCCATATGCTTTCATGTCGTTTCACTTTAAGCTTTCACATGTTGTTTATTAGTTCTTTATCCTTTGCCTATTCCCGAACAAAAAGGGGGAGAATGATGATAGGGGGAGATTTATCTTAGGGGGAGACGTCTTTCTAAGTAGGTCATGTGTTTAAAGGGAGAATTAATTTAGGGGGAGTAATTAATTAATTGCATTTAATATTTTGATATTCCCTATGCATTTGATGAGTTTGCTTAAGTGTGCAGGAATTATTCTAAAGCGGAATCTTTCTATGGCAAAGCGTTTAATCCTTGGGTTGAGTCAAGATTGGGCGGGGTATGTTTTGAGTCTAGTAGAGCTTGACGGCCCTTTAGGATTTTTGTTTGGTTTTTGTCCCGGAATAGCCAAAGGGGGAGATTTGTAAGGACACAAATTTCCAATTGAGTCCATATATAGTTTTGGCTCAATTCCGGACAAAAACATTTATTCATAGGATAGTATTTATTGTAATATTCTCAAGCCTATGACGTATATGTCGAAGACGTAGCGGCAAAAATTTAAAGCTTCATCAAAATGCCGGTTTGTGTGCCTCGTTTCTACGTCATCAACTAAGGTTCCATGCTCCCAAGGTATAAATATAATTATATGTATATAGGAGCTTGTAACAATTTGTATTGGGTGTTAGTTGAAATATAACTGCATTTTATTTTCAGAAAGAATCAATTAGAAACTTAAAAATAAGTATATAAAAGTTTCTGGGCCAAAATCAAAATTTTCAATCTTTCTGGTCGTTCGTTAGAAATGTCGTTCGAACGAGTTTTTTTCGTTCGAACCAGATTTCGTTCGAACGAGTTTTGTCGTTCGAACCAGGTTCGTTCGAACGAGTTTTGCCAACGACCCTAACTGGACAGTCGTTCGATATGTCGTTCGAACGAATGCTCGTTCTAACGAGGTATCTGACGAACCTCTAACGAGCCCAGACTGGTCACTCGTTAGAAGTCTCGTTCGAACGAGAATCACGTTCGTTCGAACGAACTTCCAGCGGGAACAGTTATTTGGCAGTTTTTTGCAGTTTTTCCCCACTCTTCCACTTAGTTTTCAACCAACTTTTTTCATGCTTAATTATGTGCGGGAAACACATTTTCCAAGTGAACTTTTCCAACATTTGTTTATCTCCAAAAGAGAGTTTGAGAGCAAAATTACTTTAGGAAAATGTTCAAGTTTTGAGTGTTTATTTTCAATGAAAAATTCATACACACTCTAGTTTACACCCAATAATCGTTTATCCAAGTTTCTATATTTATATCAATTGCTTGGAGTTTTTGGCACCGGTTTTCTCTACCGAATTCAAGAGACGTTTTGGGTTTGCTTCTACACCCCATCACAAAGAAGACTTTTGTTGAGATTCTACCCAAAAGGAGAAAGGCTCCACGCTTGGGTGACGGTGACCATATAAAGTCCCATTGGAGTATTCCGAGACCACGGTGGAGCTCCGTTGGTTATCTGCTAATTGGAGGTTGATACAAGAAGGAGCATCACGGCTTAAGAGGGTTCGAGTTTAGGAAGTAAGTCTTTTGTCTTGTATTTTGTAATACCATTTTTAGTGGATTTGTGGCTAGGGCCGTCCCGAGGTTTTTTCCCGTTAGTGGGTTTTTCCTCGTACATCGCGGTGTAGTGTGACATTGTTTATTTTATCTTGCACAATAATTAGAATCCATGCTTAGGATAATTTCAAGATAAAATTTGGTTTAATTATCACACACCTTTAATTTGGGACTTAAATTAAATATTGGGTAAAATTGGTTTATTCAAGTCACTTGCTAAAATTTGGTTTATTCAAGTCACTTGCATTAATTTGGTTTCGCCTAACTTTGTTTAATTGTTAATTATGACTTAGGAAAATTCTAGGACTTGAATTATGCTTTAATTTGTTTCTTAAGATATTAACACTCGGCCTTGTTGTTTTGTTGAACCATCACTTATATTCGCTTCCGCATTCATTGATTTAAAAAGGAAATTATATTTTAATTTTGCCATTATTAAAACCCGGGGATTCTCCAACTGTGTTTTCAAAATCTAACGGTATGAGGGAACGCAAAAATTGAACTCTAAAAGAGATGATGAATGCTATGTTGATAAGTATGGGTTTACCTTAGAACTTATGGTGGGAAGCTTTGCTTTTTTCAAATTATCTTTTTAATAAAATGACTCAAAAGAAAACGCATAAGACATAGTATGGATTGTGAAAAGAATGAACACCTTGTTACAAATACCTCAAAGTGTGGGGGTCTCTTACAAAAGTGGTGGTTCCAAATCCTAATGGGATAAAAATATGACCAAAACTGTTGATTGCACTTTCATTGGTTATGAAATTAATAGTACTGCATATCGATTTCTTGTACATAAATTTAAGATTCCTGATATACACGTGAATACTATTATTGAATCTAGAAATGCATATTTTTTTGAAAATATATTTCCTAATAATAAAGGGGTTGATTTATGTTCTTATAAAAGTACTTATGACAATAGTTCTAGTAGTCATCAGGATAATGTAGAAAATGAATTTACTGAGAAAAATGATGACCTCAAACTTAGATGCAACAAAAGGACAAAGACCTCAAGTCGTTTGGTCCAGATTTTCTAACTTATATGTTAGAAAGTGAGCTTAGTAACTTCGGAGAAGCGATGTCAAATACAAAATCCCCTTTCTAAAAAGAGGTTATCAATAGTGAAATTGAATCAATCATGCAAAAATCATACATGGAAATTGGTTGACCTTCCACTAGGAAGTAAACCTCTTTGCTGTAAGTGGATATTCAAGAGAAAATTGAAAGTTGATGGATCAGATGAAAAATACAAAGCTAGACTTGTAGCTAAAGGCTATAAAAAAAAGGAAGGATTGAATTATTTGATACTTACTCACCTGTTACGAGAATAAGATCCATTCGAATGTTAATAGCTATTGTAGCATTGCATAATCTTGAGATACATCAAATGGATGTAAAAATAGCCTTCTTAAATGGCGAATTAAAAGAAGGCATATACATGGAACAATGAGAATGGTTCAAAGTTTTAATAAAATAAAAGAAAGTGTGTAGACTTGTTAAATACCTTTATGGATTAAAAGAAGCACCTAAACAATGGCATGAGAAATTTAACAGCATAACGATGTCATAGGAGTTTAAAATAAATGAGTGTGATAAATGTGTTTATATTAAAAAACTAAAATAGGTAATGTTATTGTTTGTCTCTATATAGATGATATGCTTATTATTGGAAATAATTATGATATCATTAAATCTACTAAGAGAATCTTGTACAGTAAATTTGATAAGAAAGATATGGGTATTATTGATGTTATATTAGGAATTAAAATTTCTAAAACATCGGATGGACTTATCTTGTCTCAATCTCATTACATTGAGAATAAAATCGATAAGTTTGATAAAGGTAGTGGTAGCATTGCTAAAACACCCATTGACCCAAATATTCATTTATATAAAAATATTGAAAATGGAATATCTCAATTGTAATACTCTCATATAATAGTCAATTTAATGTATGTCATGAACAACACTAGGCTAGATATTGCTTACTTAGTTAGTAAATTGAGTAGGTATACAAGTAGTCCAGGTGAAGACCATTGGAAAGCTATAATAAGGGTTCTTATATGTCTATGATATACTCTTAATAATGGATTGCACTACACTAGATATCCATATGTACTTAAACGATACAATGATGCTAATTAGATATTTGATTCAAAGGATTCTAAATCCACAAGAGGATATGTATTTACACTTAGTAGTGTTGTTGTGTCTTAAAAATTCTCAAAACAAATTTGTACTGCTAGGTCCACTAGGGAATCTGAATTTATAGCTTCAAACAAAGCTAGAGAAAAAGCAAAATGGCTTCAAAACTTTTTAGAGGATATTCCAATATGTCCAAAACTTGTTCCTGTAATTTGCATACATTGTGGTAGTCAATCGGCAATTGGTAAAGCACAAAATCATATGTATAATGGTAAGTCTCGACATATACGCCAAAGATATAATACTATTAAATAATTACTCTTTAATGGAATTATTTCCATTGATTATATTAAGTCTGAGGAAAATATAGCGGATCCATAAGCTAAAGGGTTTAATAGAGTGCAAATGTATAGTTTATTGTGGGGAATGGGATTAAATACTACAAAATAAAGAGTTCTATTGATGGAAGCCCTACCTAGATAATTGGAGATCCCAAGATCTAGGTTCAAAGGGACAATCGAATCTTAAATGAATCTTTGAAGAGAGCACTGAGGATTTTCAAACTCATACTTATTCCCATGATAAAACAATGTTGCCTACAAAGTAAGTATGGAAATTCTTAGCTTTTAATGACTCATATATTTTGAAAACTCAAGCGGGGTATAGTATCACACTCTTAATGGGAAGTCACTTATGTGGGTGTAAAGGGGCCGTTTCTATGAGAACTTTGAAAGGTTAAAATTATCTAAAGCACTCATGAAAATAAGAATTGTTTGGGGCCAAAATTAACATAACCTAAAGAACCAATTTTGTTTAAAAAATTACAATAGGAAGTCTACTTACTTGATTTACAGAAAATACTGAACAATTTAAGACATCGTGTTCACTTATTAGTAAGTAAATCTAATAGTCTGTCACTAGGGAAGATTCAGGGCCAAAAGCTATCTCTCCCGATGCAGTAATTTTTCTTTAAACCTCTCTTAGGGGGCGTGAACTAAAAACAAAATAAACATGACCCAATCACTTAAAATATGTTCAAGGAGTTTTATTTGGCCACATTAACTTATCAAACTTTGATTTAGCCTCAAGTGACAAATAATGAACTCATAAAGGACAAACAAATATAATGTAAACTAGCTTAGAAATCTTGATGATTGTCAAATCAATAGTGTCAAATAGTTTGATTAACTAGGATTCATTTTTCAAACCCATTCATCTTCAACTTTAACACTCAAAAAAATAAACACATACCATTTTTTCTCTCCTTTTCTTTTGAAGATATCAATTTTGAAGAATCAATTCCAAAAACATGGTCTTGGAAATTACTTTTTCGTTACCACTTTTTTTTCCTTTTAGGCACTTGCCAATGGTGGTCATTCTCATTTGAACCACTCAAAAAACTCATTTGAGCGACCTGTATAAATTCATTTGAACAACTTAAAAAACTCGTTCGAATGACTTTAATAAAAGACAATTTCTCTTGTAAAATCTTTTTTATGAAAATGGCCTCAAATATTTATAAAACAAACATCCAATTGAATCTAAGGATCAAAACTAATACGCCACTTGAGGTCTATGGACTTTGAAGATGAAATTTGGCACAAAAACACGACACGGTGATGTAGTCGCTTTACTTCACCCTAACAGTCTTAAATCACATATCATAGGCTTGAAGGATAAACAACTCATATCCTAACCTATGACTCAAACAGTTTTGTCCAAACGAAATTAATCCAAAATACATACAAATTGACTCTATTGGAAATTTTTCCTTGCACACTCCAATTTAATTATCTCTAATCCCTCTGAATAAAGAGGTCTTATATGAAAAATTGATTGTGATATATAATATGATTCTCCACATTAAATGTTTGATACCCTCTTGGTCAAATTGATTTTTTGTTAATCGATTTTAACTAACATTTAATCAACTCCTTGATTCTCAGACTTAAATTATTTGCTACTCCACCAGGATTATAAAATAATACATCATTCGGGTTTTACTTGGTGAATATAAAAACATATAAGTCTATCAAGGGGGTATCAGAATTCATAGTATCCCCTGGATGTGGATTCCTCCAAATTATGATCTCAGACCTACTTACACAACTATCACCAAATGTGAGGGGATTTATTGACCCGATATGAAATTAAATCGCAACCATAACAATAAAAGTGATATTTGTGCAAGCATTATGATCCTCATAATTCACAGGATTAAGAATCTATGCTCCCTTTACAAATGGTGTGAGATTTCTCGAGTGTAATCAAGATAACCCTTAGATTCAAATCTCACAGAAGGCCTTGTTCAATACATTCTTGGGATATATTGATCACAATCCTCTATCGAATTATTAAATAAGTTCTCAAATCATCAAACAGGTTCCCGTAGTTTGAGATAAACTACCAAGATTTCATCGCAACGATTATGATAGGATGTCAACTCCCTATTTAGGGTGAGAACATTGCAATGGTGCAAGAAACTTAATTTTAATCTCCTAATGACCAACTCGAAGTCAAGCTCACCAGAATTTCTACTAATCTCTATTAACCGACATATGTATAATATATTTAAACCAAATATAAGGCATTCTCATAACCATGATTCTTAATTCAAAATAAACTAACACACCTTTACTCAAAATTTGAGGCCATATATGGTTTTAAGAATAAAACCCCAATAATATCCCACTTAGCCTTAAAGCCATATATCTTGTGAGGGCAAAATTTATCATAATAAATGATAAAATTTGTAATACCAAGATGAAAGCAATTAATTACACGCACAATTATAGATATACGTGGTTCGATAACTTGCCTACGTCCACGGAGAGGTTACTATGTTCTTATTAGTGTCTCTCAATGCTCGAGGTTACATCCCATTGCCTCAGGACAGGGTTTAAAATTTATAGATGTGTAAAATAAGAGATTGAGTTATAAAAGTAACTCAATTATATCGTGGATAGCTTGTGGTGACCCGGAATATCTCCTTCGAGATTGTTGGTAACTGATTGAGTATATCCTTACGTAGTTAAGTGCATGTTAAATGCACGAGTCTTTAATGAATAACAGATTTGGGCCGGACAGTCCTCTATTCATGCTGGGCTGGTCGGCTACTATATTAGTCTATCGATCAATGAGCTTCCACAATTGCCCCTAAAATTTTTGGGCTAAGCGTTTATGCCAACAGATTTTACGTAAGTTCAAGGCCCATGGACTAAAACTGTTTATAATACCGAAATGGAAAGCTTGTGATACTAAAGATCTTGAAGGGGTATTCTCATCTGAGGTCAAACACCATACAAATTTTATGGTTTTATTGAAGAATTAGGGATACACTAGTCCGAGCATGCATTTAAAGCGCCAAAATCCTCCTTAGTTCCGATGCTCCATCATTAGCTCGAAGTTCAAACAGAGATACAACACTTTTGACCGCTATCTTTCGAATACTTTTCCGTCCACAAAAATTCTAGTGCATACTTCTTAAATTTCATATTTAGAGTTTCCATTGATTCTTGTATGTTCTCTCACCTTATATTTTCTTTTGATTATTCAACTGTTCATCTTCTATTACTAGAGCTCTTCTCTTTTTCATCATCTATGGCGCTGCTAGATAACAAATTGATAGTAGAATTTAGGACGTCTTATAATATTCCTGACTGGGTGGAAATCGACTGTACCCCCATCCCTAAAGATGTTTGTGACATCGAAGGGGGGCACTAGATTCATACCCTCTTGATCACACAAGGGGGTTCGTTACTTCCCCCTAACCCTCTTTTTTAATGGTTCTTCAAATATTTTGATGTCGTACTTGCTTAGTGTCTCCCAAATGTACGAAAGATTATAAATGGGGTTCATAGAATATATGAGTTGTATGGGAATAAGTTAAGACTTGCTGAGCTTTGTTACTGTTACGTTTGGTCGCATACTAATGACGGGATCCTGTACTTGAAGAGGAAAAAAGCAGACAGGGTTTTTGTTATGAGTTTCCCTGACTCTCATAAGGATTATTTGGGTCATGGTTTTATTGCCAGAAATTGGCAACATCCTCCCATCCCTGAAGGCGAGAGGTATTGAGGATCTTAAATTTTGGGGAGGATCACATAGGTCGCTTTTTCTTTTCTTATATTTTCTTATTATTTATTTTTATTCTATTTATTTGCTCGCTACTTCTGTTTCTTGTCCTCTGGCTTATATTTCCTACTTATGTTTTGCAAATCTCGATAAAAATCAAGAACCTGACTTCAACGAGGTGATAGATGCTAATCTCATTAAAGCTTGGAAAGTTCAAGAGAGACTTCCAGACGACGAGCATCCTCATTCTGCAACTTATTTGTTAGAGTACAAGAACACCACCGACAGTTTTATTGCTCAACCGAATGATAAACTCCATGACTTGGAGATTCTTGAGGTAAGGGCCCTCTGAATTAATTTTGTTAGCGAAAGAGGAAGAAGAAGAGGAAGGCGATGAATAAGAGAAGGAGTAAGAAGAAGAAGAAGAACAACAATACGAAGAAGAAGAAGAAAATTAGGAGATGACACCCCCTGTAAGAAGAAGAGAGTTCTCAATATTGATGATAATGATCAGGATATCTTGTGTGCTCAAATAAAATCTTTGTAGAGATCGAAACGGGATTCCCCTAGGGCTAGTGGCTGCATCCCAGGAGCCAATAGGAAGGAAAATGAGAAGGAGAAGAAGAAGGAGTAAAAAGAGAAGAGAATATATATATATATATATATATATATATATATATATATATATATATATATATATATATATATATATATATATATATATATATATATATATAGAGAGAGAGAGAGAGAGAGAGAGAGAGAGAGAGAGAGAGAGAGGAGGGAATAGGCCAAGAAGAGGTTAACCTTGAATACTCCCGTTGTGCCTTTCTTTACTTCAACTACTGAGGGGTCCATTGTGGCCAGTACCCCCATTCTTGTGCCTGACCTGCTGAGGGGGGATCATATTCGCAGCCAATCGTGAGCACTCCTCGCGGTTGGGGTCGGCCCAGCTAGCGCTCAAGTCCACACAAGGACTTTCTCTGGTGAGTTTTTTCTCTTTTTTCTCCTATCTATTATTCTCTCTATCCGTCTTCTTCGTGATGATCCTGCTCTTCTAGTTTTGTGCAATTTTTGAATGATTTTACTGCACTCTTGGATGGTCACGGTGACTAATCCAAAAATAACCAAGAGGTGAAAGATGCCCTGAAGAAGTATGAAAAAGACTTGGTTGATGCTTGCACTGCTTGGGAGCGGGAAAGGGAGAGCACGAAAAAAGCCTATGTTGATCTGTAGGTGGCCAAAAACTCGTTGGTAGCTGAGAAGGAGAAGATTTCTCAAGAAAATTTGAGCCTGGTCGAGAAGGTTCAGAAATTAGAGGAGGAGCTCCGGAGCAAGAAGGACATGAGATACATGGAAGCCTGGAATGCAACCTATGATGATGCTGAGCTACAAATCGCATACGCCAAAAAGGTATCTTTAAAAAAGGATGGGATCAAGCTCTGGTATCATTGGGAGTCCCTCTAGATTCTAAACTGTTCCAACTTCACCCTCTTAAACCCAATCCGTTCGCTGAAGATCCTGCATCTGGTTAGTCGACTGACTAGACTAAGAATAACTCAATTGAGGTCGAAACAGCTGTCGACTAAGAGAGAAGGGTTGCTAATAAGGAAAAGGCAATAGGAAGATCTGATAAGGTGAAGGAATAAGTTATTTTAACTATAGGACTTTTCCTTTTTCTTCCTTTGTGCCTTGTAATCTTCTTTTTCATCCCGTATGTACTGGACTTTGGCCCCCGTTTTCAATTAATGAAAGAAATGACTTTGCTTTTATTGATGTGTTATTCCCTTTTTGAATTAAGCGAATGTTTAATTGAATTATTATATGTTGTATTGTTTCTATCCCATTGTCCTAGATGACTACATTCCCCCTACCTCAAAATTGGGGATAATTTTAGGACCAAACATTAGCAGTGAAGCTCGTAAGGTGTTCATAAAGATCAGGACTGAGCAGTACAAGGACCAGTTCGAGCTAGTCGCTTAAATGAAATATGATCTCCAAGTTATGGAGGACATAGTCTCCTTAAATAAAGAGGAGATAAATGGTTTGAGGGCCTAGCTTTTGAAGAATAAGGACGTGAGCCAAGTAGGTGAAGTGATTCAAGATTTAAATAATGCTCTAAGGAGGTCGCTGAGCTAAAAAAAGGATGTCTAAAGGGGATATTTTATTATAGTCGAACTCCAAAGAGACATTAAAATGTTGAGGCACTTATTCAGAATGGGCCTCCGAGAAGCATAGGTGGCTGGTTATGATGAGGGTTGGACTGATGCACCAGCTTGGCTAAAGGAGGCTAAGGATATGGCATTTAAGCATGGGTGGTTAACTGTCCTCAGGGAAGTTAAGACTCCTAAGGAATCAGACCTATGGTATAAGTACTAGGTGGATTGTCCTGCTTATCATCACAATCCTATTTCAAAGGATTATAAATGGATCCCCATCAATGCCATTCATGCCCATCTCCTAATCCATTACCTTGAAGACAGTGAGGAGGTGTTCGTCCCTAACCCCGATAATGGTCGAAGAGTACATATATAAGATTATCTTACTTGCCACCTATAGTATGTCTAGGTCTTTATTTAGTTTGTGGAGACCAACAAATACTTGTGATTTCCAGGTGCGATAGGTAGTGGTCCCATGATATCCAATACCTATTGCGTGGATGGCCTAGGACTTGTCAAGGATTTTAGGTTGATGGCTGGCTAGTGGACCAAATGAGAGAGTAAATACTTGCATCCTTTTGCATATGAGGCCATTAGTATCCTTCTTTGATCATTTGAAAGGATAATTACCTCCCTCCTATGTGGCTCCCATAAATATCATCATGAACTTTATTGAGAACTTTCTCGGTGTCATGTGGGTGGACATACTGGAGATAAGGGCCTGTGAATGATCTCTTGTAGAGTTTACCCTAGTGAATGCTAGAAATGGGTTGATTTTAACTTTACTTGATGAGCCATTCTCCTATCATCAGGCACCGGGTCGCTCCATAGATAGGTAATGATGGGATCGATCTGAATAGGGGCCTTTTCTACGAGGAAGACATATTCAGAGACTATCTTCTGGTCAATGCTTGGCTGCGTAAGGAACTCTATCTGGATAGTTCTTTTGATATCAGAGTCCACTGTTGAGCTTAATATTACTAAGTCATCAATGTGACTGTTCTGCCCCTAGGGAAGCTGTTGAATATCAACCATCTTAAATCTTGCCACAAGTTCTCTTACTATAATGAGGTAGGCTGTCATCCTATCATCTTTTATGTTGAAATATCCACTTTACTTATTATAGACCAATTTAGAATCTTCGAACACGTTGAGGCACCTTGCCCCCAGTATTTGGGCCTTATGCAAGCCAACGATCAGTGCTTCGTATTCATCTTCAATACTGGAGGCTTCAAATCCCAACTTGATTCCTTGTTCAATGACAGTGACTTCAAGTGTGACGAGGACGATTCCTACTCTCGCCCCTTAGTATTGGAGGCTTCGTCAATGTATAAGGTCTAGTTTTTGGACTGCGCTTCCTCGTTTGTTGACTACTTCGTTTCCTCTTGGTTGATAGGCTGGTTTCTTGTGAATTCAATAATAAAATTAGCCAATACTTGTCCTTAAATTATTATTCTTGGTTAAAAGTGGATATTAAACCTCTCGAGCTCGACCGACCACTTTGAGAGTCATCCAGATCGATCGGCTTTTCGAAGAACATCTTTGAGGGGTTATGTAATAATCATTATTATTGAGTGATCTTCAAAGTAATGTTTCAGCTTCCTTAAGGCAACCACCAAATTAGAGGAAAGATTTTCCAAGGGCAAGTAGCATTTCTGCATTTAGAATCGTTTTACTAGTGTAATAAATGGGGTACTATTCGTCTTTCTTCTTGCATACCAGAGCTGAGCTAACAGTGTGATTTGATACTACGAGATAGATATATAGAGGATCTCCATCATCGAGAATCACCAATAGAGGAAGTCTACTAAGGTAGGATTTAACCTCCTCCAAAGATCTTGAGTAGTCATCATGCCATATGAGGCCTTTGTCCTTCTTTAGGAGCTGAAAGAATGGTAGGTAACATTTTGAGAACTTAAAAATGAAGCGGTTGAGTGCTACGAGCATACCGATAAGACTTTATACATATAGCAATGTCCATGGGGGGCTAGACCCTAGTGATCTCATTAATCTGATCTGGATTGGCCTCAATTCCTATCTTGCTGACTAAATAGCCTATAAATTTACCTGACTAGACACCGAATGAATATTTGCTTGCATTAAGTTTTATCTAGTACTTCCTGAGGATCTCAAAGGTTATGGCTATGTTCGTGAGGTGGCCGTCTCTATTCTTGATCTTGACCAACATGTTATCGATGTAGACCTCCATCGTGTCTCCCATCTGCCGCTTGAACATCTTTGTAACTAGCCTCTGATAAGTTTCCCCTGTATTTTTTAGGACAAATGGCATGCCCTTGTAATAGTATAACCTAATCACAGTTATTACGGACTTTTTATCCTGGTCAGGGCCGAACAATAAAATTTGATGGTACCCTGACTATGCCTCCAGAAAACTTATCCTTTCGTGTGTTGTCTTAACTTCAACCAGTTGATCAATCTCAGGCAATGGGAAACTGCCTTTCGAATATGCCCTGTTAAGGTCTGTGAAGTAAATACATACCTTCTAACTACCATTGATCTTTCGTACTACCACTGGGTTGGATAACCTTTTGGGGAACTGAACTTTCCTAATGGATCCTGTATCCAGAAGCTTCTCCATTTTGTTATCCACCACTTTAGCCTTCTCGAGGGTTATTCGACGAGCCTTCTTAGTGATCGACTTGAAGGTTGGGTCAATATGGAGATAATGGCAGGCTACGTTAGGATCAATCCCAAGTAGATCATATGGATTTTAAGAAAGAACGTCCTGATTGCTTCTCAAGAAGGAAATCAACTCTTTCTTTTCATGGTCGGCGAGCGCTGTTTTGATCAAAAACTTTATTTCTGGAAATTTTTCATCATCTCTAACTTCCTCTAGACTTTGAACCACCTTATTAGTGGGGTGGACCCTGGTCTCCTTTACCCCTGGCCAGCCATACCGTAATTTCAATTTTGAGGGCGTATCCCCATCCTGGGCATTTTCTAGAGCATCTTTTAGTTCCTTTTTCTTTTCTTTCATAGGGTAGATGGCTGCGATGAAGCAATTCCTTATAGTGTTATAGTCACCATGAATCTCGACTACGCCCCTGTCGGTGATACACTTCTTCTTTTAGTGGTAGGTAGATGGTATGCCCCTCCTAGCATTCAAATTGCCTTTGCCTAGAATAGCGTGATGTGGGGACTCTATGTTTACCACCAAAAATTCAATCAACTTTGAGATGTTTCTTGCCTTGACTGGAAAGACTGTCTTTCCCAGTGGCGTTGTAATTCTCCCTATGAATCTGACTAATGAAACTATGGCTTCCTTGAGGTCGGTTACGTTGAGCTTCATCTTGTGGAACAACTCTAGGTACATCACTTCTGATGAGCTTCCCTAATCTACCAGCTGCTTGTTGTTGTCCCAATTTATAATCCTGAGAGTTATCACGAGTGCGTCATGATGTGGATTCCTCACTCCCGTCAGGTCTTCTTTAATAAAAACTATGTGTTTGGTGTAGCCTACGTTCTTTGGTCATCGGAGCTTACTAGCTTGGTTTTTTATAGGGTTAATCTGGAATGCCTCTATGACAGCAGTGACCTTCTTCAACTCCATCCAAATATTATTCCCTTATATTTACTTTAGGTTGAATGCTCCATGGATCATCGCGAACTCCTGTTTCATATCGTCATCAAGGATATTATCTGGTCTTTTTTAGCCATTGGTTAAAACCTTATCATCTTTTTTTATGTATTCATTGAGATGCCTAGCTTGAGCCAACTCTTCCAGGTGTGACTTCAAAACCTTGCAATTCTCAATCCTATGGCTTCCCTCCTTATAAAATTAAAATCTTGACATGCTTTTCCTCTTTATTGGTTCACCATCCATCTTTTTGGGTCACTTGGTGAATAATTGATCCTTGATCTTGCTTAAGATCTTGTAGGTTGAATATTTAAAGACTGTGTTAACAGCCTGGAATGCCTTTGAAGGATGAGCCTTAATTTCACTCTTATAGTCGTTCTTGCCCCCATTCCTGTTCCCTTTTTTTGGAGTGTCACTATCATTTCCTCCTTTATTTACCTTTGCTCGATCGTTATCCCTTGCATTAGAGTGAACCACATCTTTAACACTAATGTATTTCTCAATTCGGGCCATAAGGTCATCGATGGTACTGTCTTATTTCTTTGTTAGGAACTGGTGTAACAGAGATTTGGTCGACAGACCAATCTTAAAGGATACAATGGAAACCCTCTCCGAGCAGCCCTCCACCTCATGAAAGACCTCCCAGTACGTCTTGGCATAATCACGAAGGCTCTCTTATGGCATTTGCTTCATCGTGATCAATGTATCCATCCTCTTGGGGTGGAAGCTACGGGCTATGAAGCTAGCATTAAAAGCCTCAGCTAGGGACTTGAAGCTCTTAACTGACCTATGAGGCAACATTTTTAACCACTTTTGTGTTACGTCATATGGGATAGAAGGGAAAATTTAAAGCATTAAGGCGTCATTGCGACTCCACGGTGTCATCTCTTGCATGTACTGCAAAACGTGGTCTATGGGATCTATATTTCCATCATAAATCTTAAACCTGGGAATGGTAAACTTCTTTGGGTGGTCTTTAATTGCCCTCGAGAAAGGGCATTTCATCTAAATGTTAGTATCTCTCCTGGATAGCTCCCAGGTAGACCTACATCTCTGATGGGCTGGATATTGGTCCATCTCTCTTTGAACCAAAATTTTGATGTTCTCATCCTTATGATCATTGATTTGTGGTGCCTCTCTGATTATCCACGTTCTTATCTATCACGCTTTGACCTGCTACATTGAAATCTATATTGGTCACGCCTGGAGCTCCCCCCCTCAACTACGAGTATTGCTCGCCTAAGGACTAGGGGTCCTATCATGATGTTTCCTGGTATCTCTATAGAGATCTCTCTCCATTCTTTTAAGTTGAATTTGCAAGCGAGCATTTTCTTCCACCTGAAGACGTGTGGCCTCCTATTATTATTATCAAAACATGGATTCGTAAGCGTTGACCAACCTGGAGATCTGGGTAGACCTAGGTTGTCCCTGGATTTATTCAGAAAGATGACTTTCACGTAAAAATCTGGGATTTAGTTTCTAGCGAATCTCTGACCTGAACCTAGGTGCGATCAAATCTTCCTGCATATTGCCATCTTGAGGAATGTTTCTGTTGTGGTGAAACATCATAGGCTTTTTGTTGATTGAATGCTTTTGTAGGAAAATGAATCGTTTTCCACAGACAACGCCAATTATGAGTGCAAAAATTATCACAATAAATGATCAAGAAAATAATAACAAGATGAAAGCAATTAATCACAGACACAACAAAATATATACGTGGTTCGACAACTTGCCTACATTCACGGAGAGGTTACTACATTCTTATTAGTGTCTATTAATTCTAGATATTACACCCCATTTCCCTGGGCGAGGGTTTATAATTTATAGATGTGTAAAATAAAAGATTGAGTTGTATAATCAACTTGATTAGAACATGAATAACTCGTGGTGTCCCTGAATATATCCTAAGTGATTATTGGTAACGGATTGAGTATTTCCTTACGCATTTAAGTTCATGTTAAACATACGATTATTTAATGAATAACAGATTTGGGCCTGGCAGTCCTCTATTCATGCTGGGCTGGTCGACTACTCTCTTGGGTTGTCGATAAATGAGCCCCAACATATTTAATTCCTAATCCATCTACACGATAGTTTGTTACGTATTAGTAGAAGAATTAACAGAGTTTGATCTCCCAAACTAGATGTGACACCCCGCCTAATTAAATACCGGGCGATCACTCCTTTATTAAATTAAAATCAAGGTGAACAGTTGGATCATTCTTAGCATCACTGTCGTAAAAATAATTTTTCCAATTTAAACACCCTAAATAATTAAGATAAGTGTCAAGATCATTTTAGACATTACTTTCCAAATTTTATTTAATAAAAAACAACATTTACAACTTTACAAAATTCTTAATTTAAAGAATCACATAACAATTAACCTGGAACATATAATCCAAATAATTTAAACATTCAACAACTAGATCCCAACATTTAAAACTTAAAGTAAAACATCCAGACAGTAATAAATCCCAAAGTGACAATACTAGAAATAAATGAATCACAATATCCCATAGACAACTGAATAGTGAAAAAAGGGTGACACATGCCCAACCGAATAAAATGCTAGCAGTGGAATCAAATAAATGAGGTCGTCTAAGCAAGAGGCCTGCAACTCTCACCTAAGCTGCAGCGCGTTCCTTCCAAAGGATCCTATGCAAGACGCCCCTGTGGCTGGGCACCTGTAATATATACATATATATACAAGAGAGATAAGAAAATGGAAACGGGTCAGAGCCCGATTGTAAAAATGATTTAAAATTTGTGTAGCAAGTATTTAAAATGTTTACTGGACAATGCAACAACATATTAGTGCGACATTCCCTCGAGAAATTCTCACCTCTCTTCTAATGTGCACGCCTATCGCACTAACCTTTCCAACGGTTTAACTTATCTTATCTTAGGTCGCTCGTAAGATTTAATACTGATAAATTCAATTGTTTAAGAGGTTAATTTCTTTTAACAACAAAGTTCTCATTTAAACCTTATTTACTCATAAAGTTTCTAAATATCATATTATACTTTTCAAACATATGTTCCCCAATCGAAATAATAATTCATTTTATTACTTACCATAAACACAGTAGGTAGTTCCCAAATTTCCATAATTAAATATATATATTAAATACTCATATAATATATATATATTTTAACGGCACCCCACATAATAATTATGGTGCGGGCTTACTCTGCTATCCAATCCCCGTCTCACTCGTACTAAGGGAAATACAAGTTTGGAATCACTCTCGAACTGTATTAACACATACACAAACAATATTGAGGCGAAGCATAGATTCCAAGTATCTAAGAGGTCAGTACATACCCTCACGTCTCTTATTACCGTCTGACCATCGATCAGATAGCATGTACCAAGGATATCTATCTTCTAGGGTACGAGTCAATATCCCCCATAAAGGGACATCGAGATAAGACTGTCCCAGCGCGGTAACCTCAGGGATAGCAAGTAGCGCGGCCATGATTTTCACACGTATATAGTATATGCAAAAACCCAGTCATATAAATATACTACTATTACCATATCTCTTTAGGTACCTTTCATCACCCATAATTATAACATTTATCCTTATTTCTCAATCTTTAGTAATCACGTATAACGGTTCGTCTCTTAGTTTAATTGAGGGATTAATCCAACTTACTACGTAACACTCATGGACTCTATCCTCCCAAGTGTAGAATTTAGTAGGTACTCATCTATTTTTCCAATGTAACTATCTTACGCGTATCTCCCTTTAATACACACCCCCATCGTCCCTTATGTGTAAACATCCCAAAAATGTAAATCTCGTCTTAGATTAAAGGTCTCATAATTATTAATAAGTCCTACTGGTCTCCTTTACCTTCCAAAATATTTTAATAAGGATGTTCAAAGATTATTACTCATTTAATTTGAATTCAACTATTTAAAAGGGGAAATATGAGTCTGCCAGGAGGGGTCGATCGATCGAGGGCAGGAGCTCGATCGATCGATGCGTCGATCGATTGACACCCCTGGTTCGATCGATCGATCAAATAGGTATGGCGAATTCTGCAGATTAACAGTTACGGGTTCTATCATCCAACATCAACCAAATTCAGATTTTTAACACCCAAACTCCCAGAAATTCGTCTACAAACCTTATAAACCCAATCTAACAATCTTGTACATAAATTATGTGAATTTTCATCAATAACCATGAATTAAAAAGGGGCAAAACTTATATAAACCTCATGAACCCTAGAAATTTCTTTAACTTTGTTCTAATAAGTCTTTTTCCATAATTTCTTCTTCTAACACATCATAAATCCCTGGTTCAACCTCTACATATGAAGGGGATTTCCAGATTTCCATTTATATCATTACTACATGCATTTTCCTATCTCCAACATGGATTTTCTTCTATGAAACTCATCCTAATCAATCCTAGACTAACATGAATGATGAATTAACGAATTTAAGCAAGATAAATACTTGCCTGGAAATTTCAGAGTTCTGATTTGTGGACGAATTTCGTGTGGTTGCGTTCCCCGTCGCGCGATCTACGCGTTGGTGGTGGTGGCGGTGCAACTGGATGAATTTTTCGGCCTAGAACACCTTGGCAATCTCTCTCCTTCCCTCTCCTATGGATGTCACTTGTCTTTGGTTGTGTTAAACCTAGAATACAACCTTAGACATCTGATATAACCCTTGAAAATTCGTGGGGGCCCAAAATTACAAAATGTTTAAAATGCCCTCCCGGGGTGTTAAATAAGCCTAAAAACGCCCTGAGACCCAAACTAAACTCCCGGGTACACTTTTCTGACTATCTCGACCCTTCCGGACACTTTGGCGCACTCAAAATGATCATACGAGCAACTTATAATTTATTCACTTTTATTAATCAATATTTAATCCCGACGCGACACGGGCGCGTCCCGACTCAAATTTCCAAAATTGTCATTTTATTCACTCTTGACATTTAATAGAACCAATATTATATATTAATCTACTCATTAGTAATATTCAACAAGTTTCCCATAATTACTAACTCACATCACGTTAATAATTATAAAGTAATTAATTTCCGAATTTATATTAAATTAATAACTCACATTAAATTTAATAAATCCCCAAATTTATAAAGCATAAAAATACGGGGTATTACACTAGGTAAAACCTACACTTAATGTGCTTAATCCTTTTACGGGTTATGGTTTCTCTTAAACTTGAAATCATACCGCTATAAGAATTATAAGTTTAATAGCCAACTAAACTTGAAGGAACCTCGCCCAAATTACTTAGGAAGTAACCAAGCCATATAGCCTCTTTAGTTCCCACCAAAATGGAAATAACTTTAGCCTCCTTGGTGGAGTTAGCAATTCAAGATTGCTTCATACTACTCCAACTTATAGCTCAACTACCATAGGTAAACACATAATCCGAGGTAGAAAACTTGGAATCTTTATATGAATGAGAACTTAGTCTTTGTATCTAAAAGATACAAGATTATTAGACGAAAATATGTTGACCATGCCAAAGGAATAACATGTTTTGGTCTTTTCACACAATGTATAACATTCATGAGGCTGCCCATGGCCGAAGTATTAGGTATATTCCTCATTCCTTCCATATAATCAAGTGTACTAAGATAATGATTCCAAGAAAAAAATATTCCATACTTGAAAATAACTCTTTTCATGAAGTCCTAATGTTAATCCTGTGTATACGACATTGATACAATCGACTTTGGATAACCCAACTTCATTTGCAACTAATATAACAAAATCTTAATTATAAAAATGTGTCTGGCTTATCCTAAGTAATTTATATCGAATATCTGGATAATCACACTTTTATGTAAGACAATAATCCCACCCTTTTCCTGATTATGAAAATATTATCCACAAATTTCACTTAAAAATACCATCGCATTTTTTATGCTTCTTATACAATAAAGTGTAATTCAAACCAATATCAAAATCAAAACTTGATTACGTGATCATATCGAATGACCTAAGACCTTGATATTGACTAAAATACAAAATTAGATCTTATAAGCTTACGTCACTTTGCTTTCTCGACTTCTTATTATGTAGGTGTCAATATAATTATTTAAGAACACAACATTGATGTTAAAAGAATCCTGATAGACTTTAGCATGGATAATGTCAGAAGGTTTTCTCATAGTCAGCACATATGTGCTAAGTAAACCCTTTTATTATCCTTTCCTTGAAGGTTTGCACCTTCCCATCAATCTATAAATTATTTTCTTGTAGGTTCGCATGTCCTCGATGGGTGTTACCCCATCGGTAAGTCTCCAAGTACCAAAAATTAATTCGAATACACATAAAACCTTTTGATATCCATAGTCATAAGTCAAAACAAAAGTCGTTATCTTGGAATGCCTTATTATAGTTCTTGAGGCCCGATTCTTGTTTGCCTTGGATCTCATCGAAATGATCACTCAAAACACTAACCATTCAGGATAAGTCTTAATGCTCTCACTATGACCTGGCACCACTTGCTATCTAGTATAAGTGATACGTGTATCCTGATCACCGATAATACTTGCATTACTGTTAGGTAATTTATTATCGATATTAGGTTGTATTTCATCCTGTATAAGTGGTCTAGAAACATTTGGTAATATTATGTTCCTTTATAATCTTACAATACTAGCTTACACTTGGGCACGTTGTTTATTACATAATCCTCCTATAGGAATCGAGCCTTGATGCAATAAATGTCCTTTTTATACTTAGGAATATTATATAAACAACATTTATATCCCTTGGGATAACCAATAAAAAGACATACCTACGTCCTTAATTTTAACTTCCTCAGCTCCTTCCACAATACGAGTGCAGGGAACCCCAAAATCTAACATGACTAGTGTTCAATGGGAGTTTAAGAGATCGATTAAGAACACCATAAATTAGAATGTATATGTTCACCTCTTAGTGAAAATCCCAATAAGAATGTTGCAAACTTGACCCTATTATACCTAAAAGTGACTTATTCATTACATTCCTCTCCACCATTCCAAAGTGGAATACCCAGTGTATACTAGTGAGATAAAATCCCAACTTTCAATTAACGATCCCTTTATTATCCTAAGATATGCATACCCCCACGATCAAATGAAAAAGTTTGAATTAATTTACCTTACCCATGCTACATCTAAGTCTTGGACTCGTTGAACTAATCAAAGGATTCAGACATGTGGTGCATAAGATAAACATATTCATACCTTCGAGTGATCATAAATGACATTTATGATGCACTCAAAAGCACCTATTTACCCGATAGTCATCGAATAACACTAATCGAACTGAACCATTCACAACCCATCTTCAGCTCTTGAGCTTTAGGTCGTGAAGGGCCCTTGGTCATTTTACCTTTTAAATGGAATTCCAAATTAGAAGTGCATCCACTTAAATTGAACTTAATTGTCCATTTTTAGACCGGTCTTTGAATTCCTTTTAAAATAAAACAACCTAAACGTAAGTGCTAAATTTTTTTTTGGTTTTAGAAGAAAACTTTCTTTTTAATGATTTTGTCCATTAAATTATTCATATTGGTATTTAGGAGTATCGGTGAGACAAAGTAATACAATCTGAATTATTTGCCATTGTACCAGAATAGATAAAAGATATATAATTTTGATAAAATAATTTTTTAAAATCAATCGAATATCTGTTTAAAACCAATTTAGAAAATCAAAACCAAATTTTATAAAACCCATGTGCATTAAATAATTTACCCACATTTTATGTCTATACCAAAATTCATAAGAATGTCCCACTGCTAATGTTGTTGTCTTATTCTAATTGCTCAAAATTAGGAACATGTCTCTTTTAAGTAATTGTTCTATCACTAGGAACCTCCACAACAAGTTGTTGTTCTAATTTGTGGCTTTGGCGTTTATAAAGCAAGTTTTCACACATCGGACCATAAATCATGCGTTCAGTTTTAAGAGATAAACCATCACTATGACCCTTTCCTTACAAAGCAAGGAAAAACCTAACACCGCTACTATAAAAGTCTAACTACTTGAGGTGAGAATACATTCCTTCCGTCCATTCCACTCCTACATAGGAATATGAACTCTTTTAGTCCAAATCTTTGTACCTCGGACTTATCATTATTATCCTCTTACTTCCCTCTTGGGAAATAAGTAAAGCTCTTCTCAAACAACTGACACCAACCTTTAGCTACCGATAATCCTCACTTAGGGATTACGAAATGGTACTAATTTTTTTCAGCATGTCTAATCCAAATAATCCTTTGTTCAACTAATAATAAAATCATTCTAAGAACATGATTCCTACTTGAGTGACATCCCAATCATAAGAATCTACAAATTCTTATCAATAAATTCTTTAAAATTAAACTTTTACATATAGAACTTCCCCAATAGGGGGTGCGCGGGTAAGGAAAACACATGTACCCCTTAATTTGAAAAACTTACCATATATTTTAAGATAACTTAATTCCATGATTAAAACCATCCGATGAGGGGGCAAATCGAGCATACACGAGGAATTAATCGCATCACAAAATTTAAAATATTGAAGGGAATGGCGGGTTAAATAAGTTTATTATATCCTTAAGTTGGAACAATATCTAATTATATTTTCAGTCCTTAAAACTTGTTCCAATTAAAACTTTAAAACTAATACCAGTGAGAAAATGTTGAATTTATTTTTGAAATCTTAGAATCATAAAATTAAAATAAATTAATTTCCAATTAAAGGCAAGGATTAATTCGATTAAATTTTGAAGTGGCATCCCTCAACCGTTAATTAAAAAAATAATCCCATCAAACATCATAATTTCCTCGTGATGTGAAATTTCTCTATGAGAGCTTACATCACATCACCTTGAACCAGACATATTTTCATCTTTTATTATGCTATCCAGATAGTTCAAGAACTTTTTGTTCAACATAATGAATAACTAGCGTCGTTTGGTCCCACTCCTAATGATAGTGACTTTGATCGGGAGGATAACAAAAGTTATGTCTTAGTGTATACCATCGGTTCATTTGTTAAAATAAAACAAGCATGTGCATAACTTCCTCGATGGGAGGACCAAATTCACTCACATTTAATTTCAATAAACTATCACTTAAGAATTTTAAAATTTCCATGATAATGTAATTAAAAACATTTGATAGGGGGCCATATCAAGATGACACGAGGAATTAATCGCATCAAAATTTTAAAATATCGACGAAGACTTAAAACTTGAGGGTTTTGAAAAACTAATCATTCCATTCTAAAAGACCGAATTTAAATCCTTGATAATATTCAATTTACTTGTAAAAATTAAATGACCCGATCTCATTATTTTTTTTTAAATTATAATAAAACCCAAACATCAAAATTTAATTTTTACCTTTAAATTACTTACCTATTTTTAATTACATTTATAAAGAATAAATAAAACAAATTTTTCAAAAAATAGTGATGTAGGCCGATCTCAAAAAACGATGATGGGTCAAATCGCTCTTTGTATAGGGGATATAATCAGAATGCTGCTATCTCATTAAACTCATATGAGAAACCAACACTTCCTCAGTTAGGATGATCTCTAATCCATGAACACACAATGTTAAAATCAAAGGATCCAGATAAGAAACTATCATGTTCGCATAGATTTCACTAAACAAACGGGACGACGTGAGTTGTTGAATTCGCTTTTGCTATAAACTTTGTTGGAAAAATTGGACTTAAATGGGTTTTAAGAAAGCTGTCCAGAATTTTCTGGACAAAATTTTGAGCAACTTTGAGCTCAAATTTAGGTGGGACCCACACTACGAAAATTGTGGGACCATATACGAACGCGTTCACCTCCGCAAGGAGATTAACGTAGTATATTCATATGTCCAATTTCAATAAGTTATGAATGATATTTATGTCCCCAAAGTGACTCACAAAGCAATGAAAGTTAATGAATTGGGTGTGTTTTTACTCTTGTCCCACATTGGAAGAGTAGTGGAATTTTGATGAGTTAATAACACCCCAAGTATGGACTAAGGCTTGGATGCATTGGGGGTATCCCAACTCTTTGAAGGGGAGATGACCTAAGCTATGCACGGGTTGACTTTCGATCAAAAGTCCACACGCGCGCGCGCGTCCGTCCATCCGACCGGCTTGGCTCGGTTCGGTTCGGTTCGGGCTTATAAAAATCTCCTACTTTTTTGGGCCGAATTTTATTTAACTTTCTGGGCTTTAATTATTAATTAATTACGAAATTAATTAATTTATTAATAAACTGTTGGCAGTTATTGCCAACAGTCAACAGTTAATTTCGTTTAACTGTTTTGGCAGTTATTTGCCAACCGTCACCTACTTTGCTATAAATACAGATGCCTCCCTCCGTTTTTAAATAATGCAATTTTCCCTCCTCCAGAATTGCTGTCATTTCTGTCCCAGAATTCCTGTCATATCTGTTCCGAAATTTCTTTCTCCTGCATAACATATGTTGTAGTGTTGTTGAGTAAAGGCCACACAGAATTTGAGTTCGTTAAAATTAATTATTGTTGTGCTACATAATTAATTGAGGAAATCCGTTCTATCTTGGGAGACAATATTCATCAACCTCGGAGAACATTGGAGGGAATAAATTGTCTTAAGGAAACTGTTCATAACAGGGCTCGGATTTATCTTTAATTCTTTTATTATTTCTGCAAATTCAAGTAAGTGTTTCATTTATGGAATTCTGTTTTAATTCTGTAATTATATTAAATTCATAATTCTGTACAATTGTTATTTATAAATAGTAGACATAACAATCTTAAGACAATTTAATAGTTTTACTGTTTTTAGTGTACAGAATTTTTTTTTACAGAAATTTATTTGTTGGAAATAAATCTGTTTTGACAGAAAAAATGAATTAATTTACTACTTTATTGTAGAAATTAGTAAAACAGTTTTGATATAGAAATCAATTTCTATACTGGTTTTATATTCTATTTTAGAAAATAAAATTTTATTTGTGTATTCTTGTTAAAATCTGTTTATGATATATATTTTAATCTTAAATTATAATTCTGTTTTGTACGGAATTCTTTTTATTATTAAAAATTAGTGTGACACAGATTTTATAATTTAATTCTGTTTTGTACGGAATTCTGTTTATATTTCACTTTTATTCTGAATTATTATTTGAATTCTTTTGGAATTCATTTATTGTGAATCATATTTGGAGGAAATTGTTGAACAGAGTTTTGTTTTCTGTTTTGATTAATTCATTATATATGAATTTTATCATTGATAAAAATTCTGTTTTTGTAACAGAAATGGAATCGCAAAGTACGAACACTACTCCTACGAAACTGATTGTCACTAACACAAATGTGACTGCACCCGTATCTATGCCACACGGGAAGAAACCTGAAAAGTTCATTGGGGCTGACTTCAAACGTTGGCAAGGACAAATGTACTTCTATCTCACTACCTGCCAACTGGGCAGGTTTGTATATGAAGATTGCCACTCTATTCAAGAGGGAGATGATGCTGAAAAGGTTGCTGCTGTTGATGCTTGGAAGCACTCGGACTACCTATGCCGAAATTATATTTTGGCCTACTTGGACAAGACTTTGTACCATGTCTATTGCACTATCAAAACTTCCAAGGAATTATGGAATTCTTTGGAAAAGAAGTATAAAACTGAAGATGCTGGGATGAAGAAATTTATCGTTGGGCGTTTTCTGGACTTCAAAATGGTTGATTCTAAATCAGTGATCTCGCAAGTGCAAGAATTCCAAGTGATCCTCCACGACATTCATGCTGAAGGAATGTCAATCAGTGAAACTTTCCAAGTTGCTGCAATTGTTGAAAAGATGCCACCTTCTTGGACTTTGTTCAAAAACTATCTCAAGCACAAGCGTAAGGAGATGAATGTGGAGGAGTTGGTGGTCCGGGTAAGAATCGAAGAAGACAACCGTGAATCTCAAAAGAAAAGTGGGAAGAATCCGATGGAAACAAAGGTCCATGTCGTTGAAGGTCCTAAAAAGAACAAACGAAAGTATGATGGGGAAGGCACTTCCAAACATAACAAGAAAAAGTTCAAAGGCAAATGCTACAATTGTGGTAAACCCGGACACCGCTCAAGTGAGTGTCGTAAGCCTAAGAAGCAAAATAAAAATAACTCTCAAGCAAATGTGACTGAGGGTGAGAATATCACCAATGATTTGGCTTATATGAATCTTTCTGCCATTGTCTCTGAATGTAACTTGGTTGGAAATACCAAGGAATGGTGGGTGGACACTGGAGCCACATGACACATTTGTGCAAACAAATGGATGTTCTCCATCTATAAGCCTTTGGAAAAATGAGGAGAACCTTTTTATGGGAAATTCTTCCACTTCTAAAGTGGTGGGACAAGGAAAGATTGCTTTGAAAATGACTTTTGGAAAGTAACTTACTCTCAACAATGTTCTTCACGTGCCTGATATCCGAAAGAATCTGATTTCTGGATCTCTCCTTACTAAGAATGGTTTCAAGCTTGTGTTTGTATCTGATCGCTTTGTGTTGTCTAAAAATGACATGTATGTAGGAAAGGGCTACCTAAATGAGGGGCTCTTTAAACTAAATGTTCTTACTGTAACCCCTAAAACATCTTTTTCAATGAATGAAGTTGCTAGTTCTTCTTACTTGATTGAGTCATCTAATATTTGGCATGTTAGATTGGGACATGTTAATTTTGATACATTGCGTAGATTAAATAACTTGGAATTTTTGCCAAAATTCAATATTGATAAAAATCATAAATGTGAAATTTGTGTGGAATCTAAATTAGCTAGATTACCTTTCCATTTTATTGAAAGGATAACTGAACCTTTAGATTTAATTCACACCGATATTTGTGATTTAAAATTTGTTCAAACTAGAGGTGGGAAAAAGTATTTTATTACTTTTATTGACGATTGCACAAAATATTGCTATGTATATTTGTTACATAGTAAAGATGAGGCTATTAATGCATTTAAACAATATAAGAATGAAGTTGAGAATCAATTAAGCAAAACGATAAAGGCTATTAGAAGTGATAGAGGTGGTGAATATGAATATCCATTTGAGGAATTTTGTTCTGAAAATGGGATTATTCATCAAACAACCGCTCCTTATTCTCCTCAATCGAATGGTGTTGTTGAACGCAAAAATCGTACTTTGAAAAAAATAATGAACTCAATGTTATTAAGTTCAGGAGCTCCACAAAATTTGTGGGGGGAAGCCTTACTTTCTGCTAGTTACATTCTCAATAAAGTACCTCACAAAAAGACTCACAAGACACCTTATGAATTATGGAAAGGTCGAAGACCTTCCTATAAATATTTACGAGTGTGGGGGTGCTTAGCTAAAGTGATGGTTCCTAAACCTAAAAAGGTAAGAATAAGGCCAAAAACCGTGGATTGTGTATTCATCGGTTATGCTACTAATAGCAGTGCATATCGATTTCTAGTTTGTAAATCTGAGATTTCGGACATTCATGTAAATACGGTTATTGAATCGAGGGATGCTTCATTTTTTGAAAATGAATTCCCGTATAACATGACCCGAGAATCTGGTCCTTCTAAAAGGACAAATCAAGATACTACAAGTGGTACTCATCAACCTATTGAATCTATAGAGGATGAACCAAGACGTAATAAAAGAGCAAAAACCTCGACTTCTTTCGGTCCGGATTTTCTAACATATTTGTTAGAAAATGAACCTCAATCGTATAAAGAAGCTATATCCTTACCCGATGCTTCCAATTGGAAAGAAGCAATTAATAGTGAAATTGAATCCATATTACAAAATCATACATGGGAACTAGTGGATCTTCCACCAGGTTCAAAACCATTAGGTTATAAATGGATCTTCAAAAAGAAATTGAAGGCCGATGGATCAATTGATAAATATAAATATAGACTTGTAGCTACAGGCTATAGGCAAAAGGAAGGGTTGGATTACTTCGACACATATTCACCGGTAACAAGAATAACGTCCATTCGGATATAAATAGCAATAGCTGCTATTAATGGACTTGAAATACATCAAATGGATGTAAAAACTGCATTCTTAAACGGTGAACTAGACGAGGAAATTTATATGGAGCAACCTGAAGGGTTCAAAGCTCCCGGACAAGAAGGAAAAGTATGTAAGCCTTTTAAATCACTATATGGATTAAAACAAGCACCTAAGCAATGGCATGAAAAATTTGATAATGCAATGTTATCAAATGGTTTCAAAATTAATGAATGCGATAAATGTGTTTACTTTAAATACATTCAAAATGGATATGTCATTGTATGCCTCTATGTTGATGATATGCTTATCATGGGTAGTAACTTGGAAATTGTCAAAACTACAAAACAAATGTTGAGTAGTAGATTTGACATGAAAGATATGGGAATCGCCGATGTTATATTAGGAATTAAAATTTCTAGAACATCGGATGGACTTATATTATCTCAATCTCATTACATTGAGAAAGTTCTTGAAAAATTCAAGAAGTATGATATTAGTCCTACCAAGACACATGTAGATGTAAATTTACATCTAGCAAGAAATAATGGTGAAAGCATATCTCAACTAGAGTATTCTCGTATTATCGACAGTTTAATGTATGTCATGAACTGTACGCGACCGGACATAGCATACTCAATAAGTAAGCTAAGTCGATGTACGAGTAATCCAGGAAGAGATCACTGGAAAGAAATATTGAGAGTTTTGGGTTATTTAAAATATACTCAAAACTATGGATTGCATTACTCAAAATATCCAGCTGTTCTTGAAGGACATTGCGATGTAAATTGGATATCTGATACAAAAGACTCTAAGTCTACAAGTGGGTATGTGTTTACCCTCGGAGGTGCAGCCGTATCTTGGAAATCCTCAAAACAAACGTGCATTGCTAGATCGACAATGGAATCTGAATTCATTGCACTAGACAAAGCTGGAGAAGAAGCTGAATGGCTTCGAAATTTCTTAGAGGATGTTCCAAATTGGTCTAAACCTGTGACCGCAATATGTATACATTGCGATAGCCAATCAGCGATTGGAAGGGCACAAAATCACATGTATAACGGAAAGTCACGACATATTCGTCGTAGACACAATACCGTTAGACAACTTCTCTCAAACGGAATTATCACAATTGACTATGTAAAGTCAAAAGATAATATATCGGATCCACTAACGAAAGGTTTAAACCGAGAGCAAGTTGAAAGATCATCGAGAGGAATGGGTCTAAAGCCTATAAATAAATAAGAATCAATATAGTGGCAACCCAACCTAGCTGACTGGAGATCCCAAGATCTAGGTTCAATGGGCAAACCGAACTACATTGTATTCAGTAAGCACTGGAGGATATTTAATCCTATCCATTCCAAAGATGAAACAGTGCATATCTGCCACGAAATTAGGATAAGTTATGCTTTTAATGACATCTATATCTTAGTACGTCTAAGTGGGGTATTGCAGAATACTCTTTATGGAAGTCACCTACGTGAGTAATAAGGGGGCCACTTCTATGAGAATAATGAAAGGGATATTCTCTAAAATACTTGCGGAACCAAGTGGTGTTCACGGCCAAAATGAACACAAACGTGAGAACCAACTGTGTTGAAGAATTGTTGTGTGAATACTGTTGTCTAGGTTTACAAAAACGGTTGACGGTTCAAGGACGTGAAGTCTACTGATTAACCAAGTAAATCCGATAGTATATCACTAAGGAAAGTTCAAGGCCACTAGGCTACTTCTCCTGATGCAATAAGTCTCCAGTTTTACTCAACCTGTGTCTGCATCTGCATTAGCATCGGTTTTGTTTTATTTATAGAGATATATCATTCATGTGGGAGATTGTTGGAAAAATTGGACTTAAATGGGTTTTAAGAAAGCTGTCCAGAATTTTCTGGACAAAATTTTGAGCAACTTTGAGCTCAAATTTAGGTGGGACCCACACTACGAAAATTGTGGGACCATATACGAACGCGTTCACCTCCGCAAGGAGATTAACGTAGTATATTCATATGTCAAATTTCAATAAGTTATGAATGATATTTATGTCCCCAAAGTGACTCACAAAGCGATGAAAGTTAATGAATTGGGTGTGTTTTTACTCTTGTCCCACATTGGAAGAGTAGTGGAATTTTGATGAGTTAATAACACCCCAAGTATGGACTAAGTCTTGGATGCCTTGGGGGTATCCCAACTCTTTGAAGGGGAGATGACCTAAGCTATGCACGGGTTGACTTTCGGTCAAAAGTCCACACGCGCGCGCGCGCGCGTTCGTCCGTCCGGCCGACTCGGCTCGGCTCGGTTCGGTTCGGGCTTGGGCTTATAAAAATCTCCTACTTTTTTGGGCCGAATTTTATTTAACTTTCTGGGCTTTAATTATTAATTAATTACGAAATTAATTAATTAATTAATAAACTGTTGGCAGTTATTGCCAACAGTCAACAGTTAATTTCGTTTAACTGTTTTGGCAGTTATTTGCCAACCGTCACCTACTTTGCTATAAATACAGATGCATCCCTCCGTTTTTAAATAATGAAATTTTCCCTCCTCCAGAATTGCTGTCATTTCTGTCCCAGAATTCCTGTCATATCTGTTCCGAAATTTCTTTCTCCTGCATAACATATGTTGTAGTGTTGTTGAGTAAACGCCACACAGAATTTGAGTTCGTTGAAATTAATTATTGTTGTGATACATAATTAATTGAGGAAATCCGTTCTATCTTGGGAGACAATATTCATCAACCTTGGAGAACATTGGAGGGAATAAATTGTCTTAAGGAATCTGTTTATAACAGGGCTCGGATTTATCTTTAATTCTTTTATTATTTCTGCAAATTCAAGTAAGTGTTTCATTTATGTAATTTTGTTTTAATTCTGTAATTATATTAAATTCATAATTCTGTACAATTGTTATTTATAAATAGTAGACATAACAAACTTTCTGTAGACTGCAAGAGATGTGTCAGGTCCATATCCCTCTCAGTCCTTATAGATCCGAAAAATAATAAAATCCTCAAGAGCATGCCATCCTTCGCGAAGCAAATAGAAGATGAGCTCGTGGTCATCTTCGGAATGGGTATAAAGGCACTAGGGCCTGAGTTTGCTGCCTAAAAGTGCTCGGTGCACTAAGATGTTTGACAGAGGTCAATCTAGAGTAGGGGTGCACATGGTTCGGTTCGGTTCGGTTCCACTACGGAACCAGAACCAGAACCGAAATTGATCGGTTCCATGGTTTTGGAACCAGAACCAGAACCAAAATTGGTCGGTTCGGGTTGGTTCATGGTTCTGGTTCTTGGTTCTGATTTGCGATTCTGGTTCGCGGTTTGGGTCATGGTTCTGGTTTGCGGTTCTAGTTCGCGATTCTGGTTCGCGATTTTCATTAATGGTTCTGGTTCGTGGTTGGTTCTTGGGTTGGTTAATGGTTCTGGTTAATGGTTTTGGTTAATGGTTCAGGTTCATGGGTCGGTTCTCGGGTAGGTTCTTGGGTTCGGTTATTCGGTTTGGTTTTTTGGTTCGGTTCCATGGGTTCGGTTCTCGGTTCGGTTCGGTTTGGTTCAGGTATAAAATCGAGAACCGAACCGAACACTTCGGTTCTTAATATTTTGGAACCAGAACCAACCCGTGGAGAAAAAAAACCGAACCAACCCAACCCACGAAGGTCGGTTTGGTTCGGTTCTTCGGGTTAACGGTTTTTTTGCACACCCCTAATCTAGAGTGTGATGTCTCACTTGAACCACTTAGGGGTCAAGAGTTGACTTTCTTGTGTACATGTGTCTTCTCACGAACCATTGTGATAGAGTAAATCAGAAAAGTGCACATAAATGAGGAAATGGACATAGATACAAAGACAGCATAAACGATGATATGATAAATCAATCAAAAACACCCCAAATGCAACCTAAAAGCATAAATACAACACCTAGATATGATGGAATAGTATAATAAATCTAAAATAGATCAAATCAAGAAAATATTTGAAATGACAACAGTTACTTGAGTCAAATCTAAAAATACTCGTACGTTTGAAATCTAGGATTTCTCACTCCCAATACAAGCTAAAATCACCAAAAATAGAAACAATATTCACATCCAAGCCCAAAGTGTACTTCTCATCTAAAAAATGACCTAAGGAATTTGAAATGGTTTGAAATAAACCCTAAAAACTCGCTTAAAACTCCAATTTGTGAAGTGACTGTGATGTTGCATGCAAGGCTAAAATATACATTGTGTGTGCATGCATTATGCGTATGGGAAATAAATTTAACCGTGTGAACAGTTTGAGGCAGTATCTAAAGTCAGGGAAACCTCTCCAGAATATCTTAGCCAGTCTAACCAAAAAACAAAACATTCAAAATATGATATGAATGCGTGCAAATGCATATGTAAACATTCATTTTGACATTTAAATCACAAATTTGAGATATATGTAAAAAACAAACTCTCTCTCTCTCTCTCTCTCTCTCTCTCTCTCTCTCTCTCTCTCACGCGCGCACACACACACACACACACACACACACACACACACACACACACACACACACATATATATATATATATATATATGACCTAAAAATATGTAAGGTGTGAACATGATTAGTTTATTTATGATAAACATGATTCATTGTGTGAATTTCCTATGATTTTTTATTAATGACATATTTGAGAGCATATTCAACAAAACATTAATCACTCGATAACATATTCAAAATTCTAATCGAATCAAATTAAGTAATTTTGTATCTTAATCATGGCATGATCGTGAACAAGTATAAGTCACGAAATCAAGTGAATGCACATAATCAAGTTATAAGAAGTACAATTCATGCTTAAGTTTATCATTTCATTAGTATCCTTTTGAGATCTTCTAAATGGTATAATCTAATCATTTAATCTCCCTCATTTGATGTATATCCCTAGAGTAGATATTAAAATATAGCACTACTAAAAATTTAAAAGCCCTATCTTATTTTTATTGCCATGATTTTCTACAATTTGGCGTTGGCTCTTTTCATTCTAAAATGGCTTTTTCTATGGTGGCTTTCACATAAACTTTAGTAGACACCTGTCGATGATACTTAAATTCAAATCAACGTAATTTGACCAGTGGTAGCAATTTTTATATAAATAACATCTCATCACTAAACTCCATATAGTTTAATTGTTTCTCACACACAACTCTCAAATGATCCATTGGAACTTTTTAAGATAACCAATATTATATCTCGGGATTTAATCATGATTTAAAATCAAGCACTATAACAAAAATCATATTATCCAAGTGATATGGAAGCGTTAAGTGAAATCATAATCAAATACTCAACAAACTTGAACTATCATGATTTATTATGTGAATTATAACATATTATTGATTTAATCATCATTTGCAATAAATAGATAATAATTCCTATTTTAGCCATCATTAAAAATAAGTCCATACATTAAATAAATGTAAACATAGAAGTTAATCACATATGAAAAAATGAATAAAATGAATGATGAAATATGTACATACATACTATGTAAGGACTGACGCATATGAGAACATGCATGAATGTATGAAAATCCTCATAAAAAGTATGAAAACGATCCAAGTATGATAATAAAATCATTCACCCAAATGATTCAATCCCAAACGAATCAAGGAACCTAGGAAGGGAACCTACACAAATAACTCCCTAGGTATCCTAAGCAAACTTTCAATCTAGGTAACGAGGGGTGATGCCTCTCCCAGATCTTTTGGAGGCATAAAGACAATTTACTTCTTTATAAACTTTTTTGAGGTATGCCAACCTCAATCTTATTCATTGGAGAATTTCTCGGCATACGTCTACCATTCTTAGGTATCCATCTTTATTTCGTCGTAGGATTATTATTTCTAAGAACATAAGCATAAGGTTTATGTCTAGGAAACTCTCTTATGACCTCTCTTCTCTTATTAACCATAAAGTCAACTCTTCCATCAACTTGTCAAACTCACCTCTAAGCTTACTAATAAGATATCTCTTCATAAAATTTCCCTTATTTTAACTGAAGAAAGGATTTTTAGATTAAAAAAACCTACAAGTTTTGTCAAAATGACCATGTAACCTACAATAAGTACAAAAAGTCACATATATCCTAAACTTAGGTTTAGGTTAATTAGATCTCCTATGAAGATAATCAAAGTTCTTTATTTTAAAGAAAAATGGGCATTTTGAATGCTTTCTCACAAAAATGAACTTCCATGGACATGAGTCCTAAATGATGACATAGGTACAATCACATATTTTTCCAATTTTGGAGTTTGTTCTTCATGCTATAAGAAGAAGTTTTAACATTCGATTTGAAACAACATTCTTTTTCTTTTATTGTTTCAACACATCCAATACTGTGTTTGTCATTTTTATTCTACCATGGTTTATAAAAATGCTATCAAGAACATTTGTCCTATCAATCATGTCTATTTTCAACTCTTTGGCACGTTGAAGCTCAATTTTTAAATTTTCAAAATCAACTTTCAAAATTTCTCTTTGAAGCTCAACTTCTAATTTTTCTATCAAAAGAACCTCAATTTTTCTTTTAAAAGTCTAATTGTCACCAAACGAAACATTAATATTTTCTTTGAGTTTCAAATTCTCCAATTGAACACTTTTAACTTTTTTTTTACTTTTCATTATGTTCAAATTAAAAGGATTTCATTTTATTCAAAACTTTGAGGTTTAATCTTTTTAATTTCAAATACTCCTGATAAAGTTCAATAAAGGCATTATGTATTCTCATTAAACCTACATTTCTACATGATGAGGAATCACTAAGAGATCTATGACTAAACTCGTTGACCTTATTGTTCTTCACAACACCATCAGATAACATACTCTCATCATAAGCCTTTTCACCTTCTTCTAACCTCACCATAAATGTTTTCTCACTCTCACATTCATCACTTTAATAACTTTCATCTGATTCACCCTCCAAATCACTCAAGCCCGCTTTATAGACTTTCTTCTTGCTCTCAAAGTCTTTGTTCTTATCTTATTTTCTCAAGTATGTTGAACATACATTTATGTGATCTCCTATTCCACCGGAATAAAATAATCTATCTTCCTCCTTTTCTTTTCTTCTTTTGGGAACATTCCTACACGACTACCTTGAGAATTATGTCTAGTGGACTTGTGTTGTTAAGGTTCAAACTTCATTACATTTTTGAATTTTTTCTTGTTATTTTTAATAATATTTCATGATCCTTTTCACAAATAAAGCGATATCCACTTCAGCATTCTCTTTCGGTCTATTTTAATTCTTTCTATTAACAACCATCTTATTAGATTCAGCAACAAATGTAATAACCTTCTTAGGCATAGACACACTTAAATGTTCTTCTTGATTAAAAATTTAAGTGACCACAAACTCTTCTAAACTACATGCTTTCGTATCCTTTATCACGTTATGGATATTAACCTTAGTTTTAAATTTAGAAGCTAGCATTCTCAACAACTTCTTCACAACCTTATTCTTGGGGATCTTTTCTCCTAGGTTTAAAGAGGCATTAACAACCTCGTTCAATCCGGTATAATAATCATTGAATCTCTCCTCTCCATTCATTCTCATTGTTTCAAACATAATCGCAATGTTTTTCAATTAATCTCTCTTAACACTTGAAGTTCTCACATGATTAAGTCTCAATACTATAACACCCCATATTTTTGGGAATACTTAAATTATATGTGACCCGATTATTTAATTAAACTAAAAAATAAGCTAAAGTGAATAAATATTAATTAGCGAAAAATGGATTAATAGTTATGTGTTATTTATATTACGTGTGTGATAAGTAAACGAAATTGCATTATTTTATATTACGTCATAAGTGAGTAAAAGTGACGGGTTGACAAGATCTTATTCAGGATGTGCGTGTAGGGTCGTGTTGGAAATAAGATGGTATATTGATGATAGGTAACTAAGATTATGATTTCGAGTGCACGGATGATCCGGGATGGGTCAAGATAGTCAAAATTAGGTATTCGGGGATTGTAATCACGTTCTGGAGACTTTTTAGCCTATACGGGACTCGTGCGGGAGTATTCAGGGCATTTTGATGTTAATATATAACCTAATTTTGGGATTAGGGGAAGATAAAAGGGTTTTAGAGAAGAGAGGTAGACATATATCATTATAAATCATGTTAACTTGAGAGAGGCAAAAGGAGATGGGGATTTCAAGAGAAAATTCAAGAATACCATGCCTAGAGGAGATTAAACAATTCTGGGACTTAGATCACCGTGGGCTGAGGATATCAAAGAGCAATATCAGATTTCTACAAATAGAGGAAATTGTTTAACTTTCTTTGATATTATATGTTATGTTTTAGTTTATATCATGATTGTCTATCAAAATGGGTTTTGGATTCATGAAAATTAATTTGAGAAATACATTATATGAATTCTGAGATGAATCCTACATAAATGTTAGAATTTTGATTTGAAAATCTGAGTTGGAATCACGATGGGAATATATATGATCCTAATTGATAAATATGAAAAAAAAATAGTGAATTTTAATGTAAGAATTAAGATGTAAATTAATTCTAGGAAAATTTATATTGGGTCACATGTTTAGATGGTTATTGGATCAATTGATATGTGAAAATATGTGCATTGATGATAAGTAATGGTAGAGATGATTCTAAGTGTCAGAAGAGAAAATAGAGAGGCCAAAATGAAACTCAAAAAAGGTAAAAATGAGAGAAATGAGAAGCGTCACTTTGGAGAGTCTTAGATCTTCTTTTTCAGTGCTTTCGAAAAAGATTTGAGAAAAACTCAAACACATACTTAACTCAATGTTTCGTATAGAATCCAAATTTGAAGTCGGATTAGTAATTTGGATAATTTTTGGATCTGATTTTTCTGTGTTTTTAAAATAGGCCTACAATTGTGGATTTTAACTCTCTTCAGCTGCCATGTCTTGGCCAATTCGTTTGTCTTAATGGATTTTGGTGATAGGGTTGATTCTGAGATGGTTTCGAATTTTTGTAAAGGATTTTATAACTTCTGAAAAATTACTTGAAATATGATAAATTACCTTAGTATGGTTGTGATAAATTTGAGGTAAAATTTAGGGTGTTAAGGATATTTAACACTCGAAAAAAATAAATAATGAATTTGTGATGAAAAATTCGAATAGACTTGGTTAAAGGCTGGATGAGAATGGCTAATTATCTAGGAGAATTACTATATGGGTGAATGAATTAAATAAGAGATTATCTATATATTTGGGAGTCGGTATTATACTTGGGATTAATAGGCTAGTACTACGAGTGACATGCACGGTTAGCTAGGTTTATATATATATATATATATATACAGAAAGGATCTCATGCATATCCAGTTTGCATACCCTCCGTGCGGACCATTTTTTTAAAATAGTAAAAAAATAATTTTGGGCTGATTTTTTTATGATTTTTAAACATTTTAGTAGGACCATGAAAAAATAATCAGCTCAAAATGAATTGTTTTGCTATTTTAAAAAAATCGGTCAAACTGTTTCAGTTTTTAAGTTGTTAAAAACTGACAAAGTTTGACCGATTTTTTTAAAATAGAAAAAAAATCATTTTGAGTTGAATTTTTTTATGGTCCCACTGAAATGTTTAAAAATCATAAAAAAAATTAGCTCAAAAATATTTTTTACTATTTTATCAAAAATGGTCCTCGCCAGCGGTATGCAAACTGGGGTATGCATGAGAACCCCCCTCTCTCTCTCTCTCTATATATATATATATATATATATATATATATATATATATATATATATATATATACACACACACACACACACACACACACACACACAAGTATAGAGACTGTATATATGTGTGTAATTATATCTGTGTGTATGATATACTTATATGATGCATACCTATCCTAGTGGATATGCTATTGGTAGAGGTTGCGCGTTCTAGGCGATCTCTCCTGGCGAATTCCAGCAGGTGTAGTATGAGTTCCTTTGGTAATAGGTTTATTGCATGACCGCTTTGTGTGTGAATTTAGAATCTATTGGGGGTAATGTGGTATGGTTATGCCCCATAAATGTATGACTATGACCACCTCCAGATTACCTTTATGTTTGGGTTCGGTGGTGAGATTTCGACCCGATTGCCCAGGTAGACGTGTGTATTCCCTGGATTTTGATAGCATGCTAGTGATTCGCATCCTGGAGGTAATGCTCTGGACATTACGGTTATACATATATAGTGAACGATATATATGTATGCATACTTAATGTGATATGAAAATACATATATAAATGTGAAGAAAAATATATATGGGTACAATTAATAACTAGTGAAGTTATATGAAATGAATTGATAAGATTATAAATGAGATAAGAAGATGTGAAAACTAAATGTGAATTAAAAGTTAAATAAAAGTATACGTGGGGCATAAGGC
Organism: Sambucus nigra; assembly: GCA_949130495.1. Classification (NCBI taxonomy): domain Eukaryota; kingdom Viridiplantae; phylum Streptophyta; class Magnoliopsida; order Dipsacales; family Adoxaceae; genus Sambucus; species Sambucus nigra. Next base: position 249,610,549 of record OX422208.1, read on the forward strand.
AGTGTGTGGGATTAAGATGAGCAGTGATACAAGTTAGGTTGGGTAGCGTAACTAGGGTGTCTAGAATACATGTGTTAGGTGTGCACGATAGATGAGGGGTAAGGGATATTTCATGGGAGTGCAATACATGTTTAAATATGAGAGATTGCATGACATATTTATTATAGTATTTTAAACACTTGTAAAATATTTTTTAAAGGTTTTGTGCTCTGAAAATATTTCTAAAAACTTATAGGTGTCCAGCCATAGGGACGCTAAACATTATTTTCATTTCTAGGTCATCGGAGCTGCAGCAACTGTGGAGTGCTGCAGGGATTGGTTAATCATTTTCAATCTTTGAGATTCTATATAGGGTTCAGTCAGTTTTATCTAGGTAATTCGCGAATGTCAATTCGTATTTCAGTTTTATTTAATTCGGTTTTATTTGATTCTTGTAATGGATTGTAAACCGATGGTTTATTCAGTTAGTGGAGTTTATTTTACTCCACTATTCAGGTTTAATTATGTGATTGTGTGTTTACTTATTCATATGGAATGGTGTATGGTGAATGATTTTATTTATGATAATTTAATGAAAGTTTAAAATTAAGACAAGGCTTGATTAAATAATAGGTGGTTAGTAATTAATTAGTTTTTCGACAGTGATGCTAAGAATGAACCATTTGAGATTCCTCTTTTATTTCAGTGGAGGGCTAACCACTCGTTATTTTAATAAGAGGGTTATCAAAAATATATTCCAAGATTCCTTTGTCATTTCAAAATTAAGTATACGATTATAGGCTTGTGTGCTAACTGATAAAAATATAGCACTCACCCCAATCTAGTTATAATTACTAGCAACAAACTCGGCATCCGACCAAACACTCGTTAATTTCTTAATCTTAGCACCATCATTTTTCAATCATGTGACTACCCCTCTTATCTTCTACACTCATCCACGCTCTCTCATGCTTAGACTTAAATGAGCATGCATTTTGACTTTCCAATGGCCATAATTTGAATCATCAAAGTGAAGAGAATGTTTCTTAGAGATACTATAATGATAGTAATCCATTATCTAAATAAGATGTAAATACCAACTTAAACTAGATCTAAGAGAAAATAGCACAACCAAAAACACACAAACAAGGAAGATCTATTATAACACGTGAGTGCTTAAAATATCATACCAATTGAGGGTGGTGTATTTTAAACATAATGTTTACCTCAAATAAACCTAGAGAAGGGGATGAATAGGTTTTAATGAGAATGCTACCAATTTCAAAATTCTCTTGGCCAATTTTTTTACCAAACTTAGTTAACATGCATTTAGGTAAGAGATCTAATATATCTAATTTAATAAACAAATTAGGAACAAATCTAGGTTAATAATGTGAATTAACTAGATTCGCGCACTAAGTTAATTTTATAAATGGATCATGTTGGATCCAAACGTAGATCTATGTATGTGTGTGTGAGATATAAATTATGTACATGAATAATAAATTTCCACATAAGAGTCACAAGACAATATCCATGAGGAAAAACCCTGAAAAATCTCGGTGCATCCATGTATCTTATCAATTTGAAAACTAGTTTTACACAAATGCAAGAAGGTACATCTCTCTTGTTCCCTAACAATAATTTACCTATGAAAGTTGAGACTCTTCCCTATGTGAATGAGTGATCCGCTCAAAGATCCATCAAGCGACCATTGAAGTTACGTTCTCCATCCTTGGATCATACCACGAATTAACTCCCCAATAACTAATCCACCTCCTTTTAAATATGGAGTGTATATCTTCAAATTTAGATATGAATAAGTAAAATTGAATCTAGGTTGTTTGTTTTTTCAACTAAAATTACTCTCAAATCTCAAAATGATGAATCAATTATAAATACAAGTTCTTTTCAAAATTGTGCAGATCAAGTGAAATTGATAATTGAAAGGTATTTCTTTGACCACTTACCTAAAAAATACCTTGTATTATTAGTTTTTTTTTTCTTAAAACCATGTATGAAGTTTACTTTTAAGTAAAGGTGGTCAATTCATTTTCAAATAAGAATCATAATTACGAGAATGCCTTGTATTTGATTTAAATATATTATAGACATGTCGGTTAATATAGCTTAGTAGGAATTCCGGTAAGACGACTTTAAGTTGATTATAAGGAGATCGAAATTTCGGTTCTGGCACTATTGAAATGTTCATAACCTAGATAGGGATTTTACATCTTATCAGAATGATTTTGGACAGTAGCCTAAGTCACATTGAACATGTGATAGTAGTGCACAAGGACAAACTTAAGCCATGCGTACACTTTTAGGAAAAAGGCACACGAAGCCCAAAAATGTGCATATTGTGCTCTCAGTAAGGTTTTGCAGCCATGTGCATGGTTTATAGTAGAAATGTTTCTCATACTAAACCCTTGTTTCCGTGCATATGGTTTTAAAACTCATCCGTGCGCACGCATGTAGGCAGGATATAAGATTGACCTAATCAAGCATACGTGATAATGACTTTTAGAAAATATTTCACTTGATCAGCTCAGAAAAATTATTTTGAATTAAAATATAATCGTGTACATGGGTTTATTATCCTTGAGACGGTTCAATCAAAACTACCACAAAAGGGTATAGTCTTCAATATTCAGAATTTGCATGTGGAAGATTTGACGTAGAGAATTATATCTTTAATTTCAATGTCTATATATTATACAATACTCGCTCTATATATCGTCTGTGTATGAATCAAGGTTTTGGCTCGATTTTTGCAAGACTCAAATGGTTTGACACATAATTAAGCCAATTATACTATTTTCAATGTTAAATTAACAAACAAGGTTACAAGAAAGATACGAGGACTCCTTTAGGAGTCAAAATATAAGTTATAAATGTAATATGTGTCTAAATTATGATGATAGTTCGGTTAAAGACAAAAGGATAAGGAGAAAAATATAGCAAAATTTTATGTTGAAAGTAATAATAACTAATTAGACTCTCAGTGCAAATAACACTTAATAGAAATAGGTTACTTGTTAACTTTATAATACATTTAGAGAACGATAATAAATATAAGGTTTTAAGAAGAAAATATTATTATGTATGTAAATGTATTTTTTATAGTAGCTTATATGTTTTAATTTCATGACGGGATTCATGTTCACCCCAGTTTCCATAACACCCCACAAGTCCTTTGGAGTCTTCACGATATGAGGCTTAATAATATTTATATATGCATTACTGTGTGGGAATCAAATTTATAGTATTGAAAATTATCAAAGTATGCCTAGATTGTTGGGTAAAAAAGTAAAATAACACAAGATATACGTGGTGCAGTAAGTCAACCTTGCCAACTGACACACTTAAAATAATGTATAGCTCAAGTGCAAGCTAATTACGAGAGTAATAAAAATTTCGATAGTAATGGAGTCAAATTTTGTGGAGATTTAAATAAAGATAGGTTAATATTTTTCTAGAAAAGTATCAAAAAGCAAGAGTAAAAGGTAATAAAAGATGATTAAAGTATAAGAGAGTGAGTCAACCAACTAAAGAGAAATTAAACTATGGCAAACAAATTAAGAAGAGATTAATTAAAGTTAAGTGAGTATTAACTAAAAGAGTTGATACACTAAGATTTAAAAGAGGTCTAGGATCATTCCCGTACCTTGGAATAACATAAAAGATAATGTTCTAAAGATCAAATCACAATCAAATGGGAATAATTTATTAATACTAACAATCAAGCATAAAAGGTATAAACCTAACTGTTGATGTAAAAAATTAGATCGCTATAATTATTCAATCACAGATAAATAAAATGAGACAAAGATTTTTAAAGTGATTCAGCCTTATAAGAATGGCCTACGTCCACTGTTATGTTATTGCTGAGTGTTTTGGGAATTCTCGATTATAATCTCTATCAAGAAATTCCGGTCCCTTTGAATGAGGGTGGTACAAGGTATTTATAGCCCTTAGGCTGTACATGAAAGGGTGTTACATTAAATGATACACATATGAAAGGGTGATACATTTAATGTAGAGTGTGCGTCAAGATAATAAGCATTCAATGAATAGTTGAACTGTTGATTATCCGGCAACTAATGCTAGGGCCGAGATGCATCTCGGACCGCCTTAGTTGCTCGTTGCTTAGGAGTTCCTCGGAGCGCTGGAGTACTTCGGAGTGCTAAAGTTTCTCGGTGTATCCTTGTTTCCCAGAGAGAACATGAGTTGGTCGGGGAAATGAACTTCCTCGTTGCTATTGTGCCACGTAGATTGACACGTGTCTTCGTATTATTCGTCCATATCATCATATTAATTTTGGTATCAACAGAAGCCCCCAATGCTTCATGCTTGATGGTTTACTTGAAAGGATGGAGTATTTTATTTTGCAGTGTTGGTCGGTGCTCGTGAAATTCTTGATCTACTTTCTTGATTTGTTCAACATAAAGTGCATTATCTCTTGGACGACACATGATGCCGCTTGTAGCTTATCATAATCTTCAAGTATGTTGATTGGTTTGCTATCCGACCTACTGCCTCTTGTGAGCTAGTGGTGGACTTCAAAACATTTTTATACAACTTCTTCTTCAATGTTAGTCGAGACAGTAGTAGAAAAAGATCTCAGTGTTGTAGATGCTGATTTTGACTTCTACCTCTGCTCGGGAACGAGTAAGAGGTTCTCGGGGACGAGCAAGAGCTGCTCGGGTAAATGTCGAGGAACAGAGAACTCAATCTTCTTTGGAGAATCAAGCCTTCCAACTAATGGCAAAGAACCAGGCCTTGGCTGAGATGTCCGAGAAGATCATGAGTCTTGAAGAGCAACTTCCTGTTCGGGAACGAGCAAGAGCTTCTCGGGGGCGAGCAAGAGCTGCTCGGACAGACCATCTGTGATAAATATCATAATGCTGAAAGATCTTAATTTCATAAACTCCCCTTATGCTTTGGATGATCCTCCTGACGGCGAGGAACCTGTTTCAAAAGCAGAGGGAGAGAAACCAATAGAGTAGGAATCTCAATACAATAGTTAGTACACAATTTAATATCAATGTAATAAATTTGTGTAATTCATTTTGAATTTTGTTCGCAAATTTGTATTGCTATTGTCTTGTATTTGTCAAACACTTTATATTTGTGCTTGCATAACAATATTGTATGGTTCATCGACCAAAAAAGTTATAAGTATCAATGTTGCTCAATCACTTAATAATAAAGTAATAAGTATAAAAATGTTTAAAATTTTTCCAATCAACCAAGGTTGTTAAATTGTACTTGTCGACCAACTACAGTTGGTGGGTTTTTATCCCCGACCAACCATACTTGGTTATATTTGAAATATTTTCTCCCTGTCGACCAAATACAATTAGTGGGTTTTTATCCCCGACTAACAATACTTGGTTCAGTTTGGAATATTTTGTTCTTTGAGGAACTTTTGTAATAATATTACCTCCCGACCAACATAAATTGGCATTTGAGAGCATATTTTGTTTTCAAACCAACCGAGATTGGCGTTATAAGAATGTTGTTCTTGCCCTTTTACCAACCAAAGTTGATCGTGGGTTTGAACTGTTAGGTTCTTTCGAACTATCTTGTCCACAAGCTCTTTTACCAACCGAAGTTGATCACGCAAGTGTACGCCTCCTAACCAAAGGAGTATAATTTGTTCTCGCTATTTTACGAACCGAAGTTGATCACGCTCGAACTATCAGGTTCTTTCTAACTATCTTGTCCACAAGCTCTTTTACCAACCGAAGTTGACCACGCAAGTGTACGCCTCCTAACCAAAGGAGTATAATTTTTTCTCGCTATTTTACCAACCGAAGTTGATCACACTCGAACTATCAGGTTCTTTCGAACTATCTTGTCCACAAGCTCTTTTACCAACCGGAGTTGATCACGCAAGTGTACGCCTCCTAACCAAAGGAGTATAATTTGTTCTCGCTATTTTACCAACCGAAGTTGATCACGCTCGAACTATCAGGTTCTTTCGAACTATCTTGTCCACAAGCTCTTTTACCAACCGAAGTTGATCACGCAAGTGTACGCCTCCTAACAAAAGAAGTATAATGTGTTGATCCTATTGCATCCACAGGTTGATCAACGAGCACTTTTGTTTCTCGGGAGTATTAAGATCAGTAAACTCTGCTACAGCTTGTCTTAATGGCATGTCGATATGCATGGTATGGGCCTGGAAACATGGCCTCATTCTTCTACTTGCCTTAATTAATGCCAATGCTAATTTTTCCAGCTTTGGGTATCTGATCTCTGCACTTCTTCCTTCGTCGTTGGAGATCGCAACCCTAAAAGGGCTTTGATCTTGTTTGGATTTGCTTCAACGTCTCGCTGGTTGATGATGTACCCGAGGAACGTTACTTCTCGTACTCCAAATGTGCACTTCGTCGGGTTGAGTTTCATTTGATAATTTATCCAGTTCATCAAAGGTCTAATCTAAGTCAACTAGATGATCGGCAGCTTTCTTGCTTTTTATCAGCATATCGTCGACATAGACTTCCATACTGCAACTGATTTGTTCAGCAAAAACCTTGTTCATCAGCTGCTGGTATGTCGTTCCCTGTCTTCAGGTTTCATTTTGATCTGGTTGTAGACAGAGTAAGTATCCATGAGCAACTCGTGTCCCGAAGTAGCATCCACTGCCTTGTTGAGATCGGTGAAATCGACACACATTCTTCATTTATTGTTTTTCTTCTGCCCGACGAGGAGATCTAGATCTCTCTCTTGCTCGGTCTTCATTTCCTCTTGTATAGCTTGATTCTTCTCGGGGCTGGATACTCTTCTTCTTCGCTTTATCATCTTCCACTTTGGTTTCTTTGGTGTCCATATTCTTCTTCGCAGACATGGCCTCCTCGGCATTCATAATCTTGGACGCTTTTCTCATTAGGTCTGACATGGTTCGAGGAGGGTCTTTGGCCAAAGTGTAGTACAACTTGTTAGGCAACAACCCACTCATCAAGGCAGTGATTGCTGTCTTTTCTTCATAATCTATGACTTCCAGCTTCTCGTTATTGAAACGAGTTATGTAGTCTCTAGTACTTTCACCAGATTTTTGTCTAACACTTAACAAATGCGCTACTCGTTTTACTGGCTTTGCTCCAAAACAGAAATCGCCAATAAACAACTCAGCCTACTGAAAGAAAGTTGAAATCTTACCCCGAGGAAGATTGTTGTACCATATCTGGGCAGCTCCAGTAAGAGTTCCTGAGAACGCTCTGCATCTCATCTCGTCGGGGACGACATAGATGTCGGCAGCAGCTTGATATTACTCTATGTGAAGAACAGGATCTGTCTTTCCATCATATTTGGGGGTCACTACAGGTGCTTTGAACTTTGACGGTGTAGGAAAATTCACAATGGCCTGTACAAAAGGTGTTCCTTTAACAAAAGTTCGTTGTAGGGGGTTCTTTGCCTTGGCCATTTCTCCCAATTTATCCTCCAACCGTTGGAGAGATCCTTTCCACGCTTCATTTCCTTCCTCGGGCCTATTAGTTCGAGCAATTGATCGTTCTGAGGTAGCTTCTTGAGATCTATCTTGACGAGAAGCTGGTCGTGATTGTGCTGATCCTTCTCTTAGATCTGATGGTTATCGAAAACTCCTCGACATGGTCTTAGGTGGACTCCTATTCCTCCTAGGGCCTAATCGACTGAAAGGAGACACCTTACTCAGTCTTTCTAAAGCACTGGGTCTTTCTGGAGAGAGGGTGATATGTTGATCAGTATCTGTAGCCGTTATTGACGAAGTTCGCCCAGGTTGATAAGAGAAATCATCAGACTCCTCATTACGACGTGACTCAGTACGCCTGGATCGTGAAGAAAGTAAATAAGTTTGCCTCTGACTACTTTGCTGTCCTGAACGTGCAGGTGCACCGCCATGAAGGGTTTGTATGAGTTGCCTCATTGTTTCTTGCATGGCGGTTTGTCCTTGAGCCAGATTAGTCATAATCCCGGCTAGATCCGGAGGTGCAGAGGGATTCGGAGGATTTCCAGTATTTCCAGCATTTTGATTGCTAGATTCTGGATTATCCGCCATTGATGATGAATGATTTTTGGTGAAAAACGATAGTAACAATCGTTCCCACAGACGGCGCCAATCTGTTGATGTAAAAAATTAGATCGCTCTAATTATTCAATCACAGATAAATAAAATGAGACAAAGATTTTTAAAGTGGTTCAGCCTTATAAGAATGGCCTACGTCCACTGTTATGTTATTGCTGAGTGTTTTGGGAATTCTCGATTACAAGCTCTATCAAGAAATTCCGGTCCCTTTGAATGAGGGTGGTACAAGGTATTTATAGCCCTTAGGCTGTACATGAAAGGGTGTTACATTAAATGATACACATATGAAAGGGTGATACATTTAATGTAGAGTGTGCGTTAAGATAATAAGCATTCAATGAATAGTTGAACTGTTGATTATCCGGCAATTAATGCTAGGGCCGAGATGCAGCTCAGACCGCCTTAGTTGCTCATTGCTTAGGAGTTCCTCGGAGCGCTGGAGTACCTCGAAGTGCTAAAGTTTCTCGGTGTATCCTTGTTGCCCGGAGAGAACATGAGTTGATCCGGGAAATGAACTTCCTCGTTGCTATTGTGCCACGTAGATTGACACGTGTCTTCGTATTATTCGTCCATATCATCATATTAATTTTGGTATCAACACTAACAATACAAAATGAAGATTTAAACGAGCTATATATTGATATTTAAGTAAAGCCTAAAATACAACCCTTATATGATAAGAGAAGTTAATACATCAAGGTAATCATATATCAACACATACACCCAATGATTTGATTCAAACTAAAAACCTAACAATGAAGTACAAGCATCCAAGGTGGGTTTATTCTTCTAAACCAACAAGACTCGCTACTAATGATAATGAAGAAACCAAAATATAATTACATGTAACAAACGGAAAACAATCCATTTAATATAAGAATTCAAACCCAATAACTGTATTAATTAACAATGAAGTGTTTAATACAAACAAAAGTACAACCAAACTAAGCATTCAATACTTACAAAATGTAATTGATGAGAGAGAGTGAAGAAATGAGTCAAGAAAACTCTAGGAGAGAGAAGAGAGAAAATGCTCTGACAAAGATTTTTATTCTAAAATAACAAGTATATCTCCTAAATTAAACAAACTTACTATATATAGTAAGTGAGAAAAAATAAACAAGAAAATAAAGATAAACTAAAATGTGGAAAATTATGGTTATCAACATAAGGTCGGCTCGTGCCGTCCAGGACTCGACTTGGGTCTGTTTTGCCAAATTTGGAAATTACTGCTTTGGGAAGGGAAAACCAACATGAAGCCTCAAATCAATTCTCACAATGAACATTGCATAAAAATGGCCATAAAATCCTTGTTTAAACTCGGATTGATGCACGGTAAGAGGCCACGCGAAGCTAACTTGATGAGATACATATCCATGTTATTCCACGAATCGGTCTCTAAAGTTTAAAATTATGAAAATTCCCTTAAAGTCGCATTTTTTAACAAAAAATTCTTGAAACGCAACCAACTTTGCACATTTCATCCACAATACATACAAAAGCTCAAATATACCTCGAAAAAGGTTCTAACATGTTAAACAAGATTTATACAGTTAATGATAATAAATATGAGGAATAACGATTTGGGAATGCAATAATATAAAAGTATAAAGGGTAATATAAACTATAATTGTGACTAATCACACCCCATAACTTACATATCCCTAACAATAAATGCGAATAATAAAGAGGCCAAATGATCAAGCCTTCCTAAAAATGAGTAGTACAAAATAGAACAACCATTTTCGTGGGTGAAAGTATTGCATTTAGTATATACAACAAGCCGTTCAACCTCTAGGTTATCTTAGCGGACGAGTTTTATCTCGTGAGAGTTTTCAGAGATGAAACCCACAAACATCGAGTTTCCTCAAAATAAGATCCCTTGACTCTAATGTGCAATTCTCAACAACAATTATGATTTTAACAATTTATCAACATAGTGAATAGAAATTCACCCAAAAGCCCTTAACAATTAACATTATTAGAAAACTCATTAAATTGAAACCTTAAATGTGTGTGTTTTACAGGCACATGGAAATGCTTTGATTTGATTAAAGATCAATAAACTAGATAATAATTAAAGCATGCATCAACTCAATAATCTTCGGTGATTACACTTTAAGAAATGAAAATGCTAAAAAATAGGGTGTAACACACTCGAGACATGTGGGCATAATGAGTAATTGTGAAAGGAAACCCGCGCACATGTCAATAATGAAGAAGGCAATGTAAAAATTCAAAAACGTAATCCCATGAATGGAAACCGTTCATTAAATGGGGTAAAACTCACTCTAGTGGATTATCGCAATCATAACTACTTTCAAATTAAATACACCCCAGGATCATATGGGACTTTGTAGGGTTGTTTTGTAGGCTAGGTTAGGGTTATGGAAGAAAATGGACTTTATAGGATTCAAAGGGTTTGAAGAGAACATGTGGGATAATGATGAGTGCGAGCAATTTCAAAATTGAAATAAGAGTTCCATAAGCACAAATATACAATTGGAGTGTGACTTATTTTATTCTTTTATATAACCACACGAGATTCTAACCTTTTTGAATCCCTTTCTTTTGTTTTCTTGAAGTTAAGCCTTTGTTTAATTGCATCCACACAGTAAAAACATCATAATATCCCAAGTTCCTTCCTAAATAATGGTTAGGAAGGTCTATATAGGGTTTAAACTCCAGTACGGAGTTGTTTAAGGGAATTGGGTGATAAAACGAAAGGCTATATTTAGGCTCAAGGGGGTTGAATAAGGAAAGTGAATAGTAGGTGAGGTCAAGGTTAGTATGGGTCTTATAATGAAGAGGGCTTATGATCATTTCCTAGGGTTTCACGCAATTCACGAGTCTCAATAACATTGAAAATCATGCTAGAGTACAAATTTCATAATGAACTCAATTGATAACGGCTAATGAAAGGATAATGAGATAATCTATAAATTTACGTTTTTTAGTAAGGGGAGAGCAATTCTATATATCACTTACAAATGAATAAAATCTCAAAGCTCACTTGGTGTAAGTGTATACATTGCGTAATGAGATCATCGAGTTATAGTTTACCTTAAACCGAATCATAGAACAAGAAAAACGCATGTGCTTAGCGTTTCTAAAGTTTCAATTCATAAAGTTTTTCATAAGATTGATAGTTTGAGTACTAAAGTCTAATAACTCATAAAATCTAGAACACGCATCATTTCTATGCAAATGGATGTGGAAATTATTTACATCCATTAAAACCATAGGCAAGAGGCCTAGGAAAATGAAAAGAAGAAAATAAAAAAATCTTTTTGATTTTTTTTAAATAATAAAGCAAAGTGGGAATAATACACGAATCTCATAAGTTCGCAAATAAATATAATCACGCCCCCTAACTTAAATCATGTATTGTCCTCAATGTGAATTAAAGCAACATTTAATTAAAGGGAGAAAATAAGGGCCTAAGGTGAAGATGTCGCCAATTGAATTGAGTGACACAGTCGTGAAATGGTATTAGTTGGTGTTATGAGTTCCAAATAACTCCCCCAAAACTCCCCCAAAAAGCAATTAATTTGGTGTCCTGACAGGACCCCATAATACAAGGCAATACTTAATAGGCAGGTGAGAGAGTTAGTGGAATTCACATCAGATTTGGAAGAGATTTTGGGAGAAATTTTTGTACTCATATCATTATTCATATATGAAGCATTCATATAATACTAGAGGTTGAAAATAAAAGAGGAAGTAATATATAATGGAACAACCAAGGCAATACAATCCAAAATTGTGTCGTCAGCACTACACGCATAAGGACGAGATAGAAGGAGACATAAGGGAAAATAAGAAGCGGGGATGTAAAGGGGAAATTAGTAATGACCACCAGAGGGTCCCGGTTGATTTGGATCAAAGAAATAAGGCGAGGGCGTTGTGTGTGGACCGACCTATACTCGGCCCAAAAGTCAAGAAATTGGCCTATCAATTCTCGCATTTCAACTCCAAGTTTAGAATGAACAAGGTCTAAAGATGCCATGTCATACAAGTCTGATCCGATCACAGGCTCATCATTATGTTCCAAGGCTCTCCTCCTCATCCCTCTGCCTTAGGACTATCCTCGAGGAAATTTCCTAATTGATTTCCAGTCAATTGGCATCTGTGATTTAATAATCCTATTAGATCGGAGTAGTGCAGGGAAGATAAGAGTGATGAGTATCCCATATGGAAGGGCGAACATCCTCGGATTATCATAAGCAGCAGCGTGCATATAGTGAGAAATCACCAGCCGCAGACTGATGTCGGTTGTCTTTCCCATGACTGTGTAGAGGAATATCGCATGCTTATAGCGGAGACTAGCTTTGTGTCCCGTGGGGTGGGCATCATTGATCAAATGTAGGAGACTCTGTGTTAAGGCATGTTAAACGTCTGAAGAGTCTCGCCCTCCCAGGTCTCCCCTGGAGACAACTGCTTAACCATTTATTCTTTGGACATGTCATAAGGTTCTGAAAAAAGCCATAATTATGGGGATTGATGGCTCCACCCAAGTGTTCTATCAATTGCCACAAAGTAAGGGGCACCCGTGTTCCTTGGAAATATTCTTCGTACACGCCCTTCTCTTCCCTTTGTACAAACAAGGCATAAAATAGCCTCACCCAAGTTTTGTTCACCTCACCGAAAGTGTGACGCCTCTGCCCAAGATTCAACCTCTTTCCCATGTAATTTGCATGACTATTGGCCATGGATTAATATAATGGATATTTGTCCATTTTGAATTGTTCTCGTGGCCTTTGTGCAATTAAAATGGAATTAAATGACCTAAATTTTAAATAAGAAAAGTTTTGGATCGTTCGAACGAAATGGTAAGTTGATCGAACGATATTCAACCTCATTAGAAGCAAGTTGGGCCGTTCAAATGAGAAGCCTCCATCATTTGAGTAACTCTTCAATTGACCATCGAATGATAATTATTTGCCCATGTTCGACCAACCTCATTAGATACCCATTAGAACAATGTGCATTGTCGTTTGAATGAAGTCTAGTCTTGTTTGAATGAGACTCCAAAAATCAGATTTCTACAGATCTAAATGTGCTGCCGCGATGAGAACCATTAGATCGTTTGATTTGTCAAGCTCCCAACGGAGCAGATCAAATTGGGCTAATACTTTTGGTGGACTAAAGTTTAAAGGGTTTAAGGGCCTTTGGGTTTAATAGGGGTGAGGGGGTGGGGAGAACTCATTTCTCTCCTTTTTTCCTAGATTTTCAGCCCCCCCCCCCCCCCTCTCTCTCTCTCTCCAAGTCCTTCCCCCCATTCCTAATCTTCCTTCACCCATCTCTAAGGTTTATACCTCCATTCTTAGGCTTATTCTAGCCACTTTCAAACTTGTAAGACCCATTTCAAGCCTTTTCCAAGGAAGAAGTTGGGTTAAAGAATTGTTCTCGGAACTTTTGGAGTTGATAGGAGTTTTCTTGAGGATTTGTTGGAGTTTTAGGAGCTCTTATGTCATCATTTCTTAGTTTCTCCTCTTTAAACTCAAGGTTAAAACCTAAGCTTCATGCTAGGATGCATTCTAGAATGTAGATAATCTTGCAAAGTTATTTTCTAGTATGTTTATTTAATGTTTTCTTATAAAAAATGCAAGTTTTAAAGAAAACTAAGCTTAAAAAGATATTTGAGGGAAAAACATCATTTTAATCTTGGAATATGATGAATATGAACATAATAATATGATTTCATGTTAATATCATATTTAGAACTCATATTTTGGGATTTTAGGTTGAAGCCCATCCTCACATGTGTAGAATCTTATAGTATGTTAGTAGAGGACATATAAACATGATAAATCAATATTAAAATGGATTTCAAGATGAAATATGAAAGTTGGTAAATTTAGGCCTTAAATATGTTGTGAAGTATTGATAAAATAAGGAATAATGATGTTTAAGACAACATATGATCATAAGGCTAAAATGGACATTTTAGTAAAAATGACCTTTGTAAGAGTAGTTTTTTTGTCATTGCTCATAGCTTAGGCTTACATGTATATTTGGCAAATCCCATTACAAATCGACTCGAGTCGTCACGAAGAACTAAATATCCAACATCTCCAAGTTCAAGATGATCTCCACATTATGAAGGTATAAATAGTTTAGGAGTTCAAATTTATTTTCATTTATATTGGGAGATGTAATTTTTAAAAAAATCGAGGCATTTTTTATGTTTAAATTATTTTTTCAAAGTTCACTGACCTCATTCAAACGAGAAGGCATTCTCGTTTGAACGAGATGTCAAAGTCGTTCGAAGCATTGTTTGATCTCAACATCTAACGTGCATCTACTGAGAGCGAATCTGTCACTTATGGACTGCTTGGAGACAAGTGGTATTCTTTAAAAATCTTGCGAAGACTATATAAATACTTGTTTTGACTCCAAATTTTGTAAGACTTTAGCCAAAATGTTTCTTGCATATCTGTTTAAAAAAATTTCACTTTTTGTGTTACGAAAACACTTTTTGATTCACATTTTATATCCCTAAAATAGTTTTGTGAATCTTTTTGAAACCCTAGATAGTCTAGTATCCTTGCATACACTTTGTGGAGAGGTACCTCCATGGCTGACTTGTGAACCCGGAGGGATCACTACTGAAGGAAGACAAAGGCTAATTGGTGGATACCGAGGGTAGATCGCCATCTGTGGACTGCGCTGGAGCTAAGTAATTTTCTTTAGAGAGTTTTGTAAGCAAGTTATCTTGTAAACTATCTAAAGTGTTGAAAAAAGACTTTGCCCTTTTTATAGATTTTTACTCAAATTTGTTTGCTCTTGCATATGTAGTTAATTTATGTGTTTGGAATGATCATCGCATGCAAACTTAAATTATCGCAAGCGCACTCTCAAATTGATATCAGAGCAGGTTACACAAAATTATCGTGTGATTCTAATTTTCAAAGCGCATTTCTCGCTGATACCATCTCTTACAAGTGGTATCAGAGCATGTTACACTAAGGTATCATGTAGATACTTGTTTGGTGCTATTTAGGGTGGTTATTTATTTTTCTCTCTTGGGCTTGATTTTTTTCGCTCGATGCATAGCCATAGTGAAAATTTATCTCATTTGAATTTGAAGTTTGCTAAAAGACTTAAAATTCTTGAAAAAGAAATTTTTCGTTTTAAAGCTATTATATAACTTTTGCAAACTTTTCAAACTCAAAGAGATTTCTTTCGTGAGAAACTTGTGGACATGGATCGTGATTTTAAAATTTTAAAATTGTCCATGAAAGAGAGTGACGATAAAGTCTAATTTTTAGAGAAACAATTAGAGGATTTTAAAATTTCTAGGGTTAGTGTATGTGCTTTCGAGGATAATGATAAATTGATTCTAGATTTAAAGGCACGTGAGAAGTCTCATAGGGATAAGTTCGTTTGCATTGAGAGGGAGTGAGATAACCATTTAGGAATGATTGAAAATATGAAGAAGGAGTCCCTAAAACTTAAAGAGTCAAATTCTTTGCTTGAGTCTAAAATTTTACAGTTAAGAGATGGTTTAAAAGACTCTAGTGGTGTTGGTAGTGATGGTACTGGCTCCCATATTTCTAATGCTTCCATCGCTAAAGCTAAGACAATTATTTGTTTTAGAGGGTCAGCCACATCCAAGTACGTTAGAAAAGGTCAACCCATAGGTAACATTCCTTGAGTATACACATGTTCGCATTGTGGTAGAAAATGTCACCTTAGGTCATTTTGTTTTGATCTTGGAAGAGGTCCTAGGAAGTTGAAGTCTTGTGTCCCTTCAGGCACCAAAGCTCGACGCGTTAGGTATACATATATTTGGGTTAGGAAATCCGTTCTGGAGGCGCTAGATATTAGATTAGTTGATTCTCGCATGCTTGCACATGATTCTTCAAATGTTATATCTTGTGGGTGATTGTTTGCATGTCTTTGTTTGTGATACTCTAGTTGTGATTCATGATATATATTTTGATACTGTTATGACATGTGATTCTTTTATATTATATTTTTCTTTTATTGAGTCATATTGAAAAAATACAAAAAGATTTTATTTTTATAATTTTTTTGAAAAATACAAAAAGATTTTTGATTTTTCTGTATTTAAGTTTTACACATTTGGTGTGTTTGAATCCAATTTACTCCATAGTTTCCATCTGGCTAGGACATTTGGTTATGATTATAAGTACTTAGATTGTTCTTAACCATGTTTCGAGGAGCTGTTTTGAACTTGATTTGCTTTATGATTCGACTTTGTGTATGCCTCCGCACACACATGGACGAGCTTTTTGGATTGTAACATCACATGTATATTTGAGCTTTATGAGATGTTCTCCCATCAATTTTTTCATCCATGTTTTTTTTACTATAGGGGATTTGTGCATGTATGAATCATTGCCCGTGAGCTTTTGTTTGATTAGTAAGGGAAAGGGTCGGGAAAGGAGCAAATCTCCTTTACCCAAAAGCCACCGTTGGCAAGAGCCCAATAAAAGGATTAAAGAAAAAAAAATGCTAAACAAGGGTCCATCATAGTTTAGATTAATGATTGATAATTCAAAAAGAAATAACTTTGAAAGAAAAGAAAAGAAAAGAATATAAAATATGATATACGTTTATCTTTTGAAGGAGTTTAACTGAAGATCAACAGGCTTGCACAATGAATCCTGGTTATGCTTATTTTTTCATGACGCTATTGATTTGTAGAATCATCAATATTATAGGCTTGTGTGCATTGTGCTTGTTTTTTCATTAAAGTTCAATTTATTTGTCACTTGAGGCTAAAGCTTAGCTTGATAAAATTTTGTGATCAATTAGAATTTCTTGAACTTATTTGAGTATTTGGGTCATAATTTATATGTATCTAGTTCACGCCCATTCATTCCATCCCACATGTTTATACATATCGATACTATGCTAGTGTGCAAAGCTTATGTATTTTGTGTTAAGTTTTGTGGTCATTTATACCTATATATGTGTGCCGGATTTTCTGTGGTGTATTTTGCATATATTATATATGGTAGCATGTTTTAACTCATTGCGATTTACATTTAGTCCATATTTTGTCATATTCTTGATAGTTTGGATTATTTGTGCTTTAGTTGTTGTGTTGTATTTGTAATATTTACACCTTTTTGAATTTTTGAAATTTTTTCAAATAAATAGTTGGTGCAACCTCTCATATTATCATTACACGTGCGTTATTTACATATCTATGTGATGATATGTTACTTCTTCTATGAGATGCTTTATACTTCATGTTTAGATTCTACTCTTTTTTCTATTTCAGACAAAAAGGGGGAGAACAAATTACGGGGGAGATTTTATGAGTTTGATTTATGGGGGAGATAGTATTATGAGTTTTGATTTTGTTTTCTATTTCAAGCTCGATCCATCACAGGGCATTGCTCTTGTTTCATGTGTGTTGGTTACCTAGAGCATTGATTAGAAGATTAGAGGACCAAGGGAAGAACAAGAAGAATAAGGATATTAAAGACAATATATCCACGTACCAATCCATTTTGTAGGGTTTGGGAGGGTATTAAGATATTTTTACTGTCTTAGAGGATTTTTAATGGAATTTGGGTTTTGATTTTATTTTTGTATCGACCCAAAGCGGGAGATTTGTAAGAGCAAGATTTTTTTTTATCATTGCTCATAGCTTAGGCTTACATGTTTGTTTGGAGTATCCCGTTATAATTTGACTTAAGTTGTCACGAAGAATCTAATCTCCAACATCTCCAAGTTCAATATGATGTCCACATTACGAAGGTATAAATAGTTTAGTAGTTCGAATTTATTTTCATTTATATTGGGAGATGTAATTTTAATAAAAATCGAGTCATTTTTAATGTTTATTTTTTTTAAAGTTCACTGACATCGTTCAAACAAGAAGGCATTCTCGTTCGAACGACATGTCAAAGTTGTTCGAAGCATTGTTTGATCTCTACATCTAACGTGCGTCTACCAAGAGCGAATTTATCGCTTGTGGAATGCTTAGAGACACGTGGTATTCTTTATAAATATTTCGAAGACTACGCATTTATAAATACATGTTTTGACTCCAAATTTCTGTAACAACCCAGGTTTTTGAGCGGCTATTTTATATTATTTTGTCCAATGGGCTAATTATATAAAATAGGGGATGTTGGAGTAAATATTGTTTCTCGTGATATTAAGGGATAATATTTATTATGCTTTGTCTATTTACCGTATGAGAAGGTAAATAGCACTCTGTTGTGATATACTGCGTCGTTATATGTAAAACGACGGTTACGACTCATATTTAAATTGGGAGTATAATAAATAAAATAAAATGAAGTTAGAACATAAAATTTGTTCACGTTATCCCGAATGCCAAAATAGGGGGTGTGGTTATTTTTAGAATAGTCGAGATATTCGAAATAAGTGCCATGTTGTATTTTTGGGTTTCGGGCACTTTTGGAGTATTATGACTCATTTATGTGGTTATAAGTCATTTTAATGGTGTTTTAGCAATTCAAAGAGGAGAATTGTGTTTTATGACCCGTATAAATCCCCCCACCCCCTTTTTCTTTCTTCATTTGTGAGAGAAGCCAAGGGAGAGAGAGAAATAGAGAAGAGAGAGTTGGGAGAAATGGAGAAAAGAGAGAGAAAATGGAGATTTGGGCTGAAATCCGTTGCTACTAGAGGAGGATCAGAGACTACAAACCTCGAGGCAAGTTTCTTACTTGCTAGATATTGATTTAATGTGATAAATTGCATGTATAGTTAGTTTTTGGGAGATATAAACCATTCATGGGTTTGGGGTATTTTTGGTGTTTAATCCCTTAATCTTGTGTTTTAATCTAATTTGAGGAGAAATAATTAGTTATTCGACGTATAGAAATGATTTTGTAGTAATAAATGTTGTTGTTGTTGGGTAAAATATCGGATAAAGCTTGGAGGGTTCGTTAATGGACGAAACAGCTTCCGGGGGAAGAAGCTGTCCGCCAGGATCGATCGATCGAGCCTGGGGGATCGGTCGATCGAAGCCTTCGATCGATCGACAGCCAATGGTCGATTGATCGACCCCTTTTGAAAAGGTGAGATTTTTCTAGTTTTGTTTTATCCCTTTTCTTTTAGGTTCGAGGTTTAGGAACCTTCCTTTGGGAAGTAATTAAGAGTCCTAGAGGGTTGTTATGTGTAGACTAGTGTCCTAGGCTAAAATAGGATGATTGGGCTTACCCGAGGGCTAGTTTGTATAGGTTAATGCCCGAACGATATAGGAAATTAACCGAAAGATAAAATTGGAGATAAAATGCGAAAGTTGAGGCTTTTAGGAGATACTCCTTGAAGGAGGCTTACTTTGAGGGTTTATGAAATTTTATGAACTCTTGGAGACTAGTTTGAGGTTTATGGCACTTCGGGTCTTAAGTCGTTAATAAAGTATGACACTAAGAATAAGAAAAACATATGCTAATATGTGATACTAATAAACAAGTACAAATGATTTTGAGAATGTAAAAATGGATGTTTTCAAATGAAAAGAAAGATGATTTTCATAAATGTTAAAAAGGTATGGATACACACTTCTCTAAATGACATCATAAGGGAAGTTCGCGCGTTGTGGTGAAGCCCCCTGGCTAATGAATGCAGGGTGGATATAGTCTTAAGCCATGTGAGCGTTTGTGTTGTATATTTTTCTGCGATGGGAAGGAGATTTCGGGTGTGGTCTTGACTATCCCGCAGGCACATGGCCGCTTCCTGACGTCTTGCGTTGTAGGATCCCAGGTTGTCTTGATGATAGGCCCTGGAAGATGATGGTCATTTAGGGGCACGCACAGTGGGGAAACCCGGACGGACGGTCTTAGAATCATTATATATATATATATATATATGATTATAACTATTCTAAATCAAGTTGGACTCTATGTATGATGGGTGCCATAAAGAGCACAATGAAATGCCATAAAGAGCATGAGAAAGTGCCATAAAGAGCACGATGAAAATGCCACAAAGAGCATATGATGATGATTATATTCCTGATAAGGAAGAGATTTTTACAAAATGTATAATTGAGATAAAATGCCACAAAGAGCATAAAAACTATGATTATATGTCCTGATAAGGAATAGAATTATGAAATGAATTAGTATATGATGAAATTGATTTGGTGAACATTTGATAAAATGTTGTACCATATATATATGTTCCTAAAGAAGAAATAGGAATTGTGCTTCTAGATGGTGAATGGAATTAATTATATTTTCTTGAGTACCTGTAGATGGTTTTCCACACACACACACACACACACACACACACACACACACATATATATATTAATTATGTGCTGAGGGTCTATTTGGATCTCGACGATCAACCTTGCCTAAGTAGTAGTGTATCGAGGGGGTTCCTTGTTTGGATTTCGCTTTGTGAGACACCCCACGCACGAATAGGGCATATTATTGAGACTGGGGAGAAGCTTAGCCCTTAGCATTATGTTAAAAGAAATTAAATTAGATGATTATATTCATCAATATTGTACTTAGGGTCTAATGGATCTCGACGATCAACCTTGCCTAAGTAGTAGTGTATTGGGGAGGGGGGTTCCTTGTTTGGATTTCGCTTTGCGAGACACCCCACGCACGAATAAGACATAGTGTTGAGAATGGGGAGAAGTTAGCCCTTAGTACTTTGGGTTAACTAGAGCATCATCATGGATATTACGCTAGGTTGCTTTTTGACTGAGAGGTGAAAAATATTATTGTTAACCGCGAGAGAATTATGCACTTAACTGTCATGCATTTTAGTCACACGGGAATCATATCAAACCGGGCCCTGACCCGTTTATATTTCCTTTTTTCTGCATATACTCTTTGCCGTTACAGGTGCTCTACCGCATGGACACCCGTATTTACATTTCCATTCCAGGTTGTCATGGAGCTACAGCATATTGCGGATGTTGTAGGTTATTTTTATTAGACGCTTCTTTCCATTCTACTCTAGTTATGCCCAATTTATTTATTCGGGCATGTTGTCCAAGTGTTGCACTCATTTATTATATTATAAATATTGAAATGTAATACTCTGTGTAACTAATTGTATTGGTCTGTTCACCGACAAGCTTATTCGGTGATTATTTATTATATTGTCATTCTTTATTCTTCGATTTTTGATATCCACCGTTTTTACAAATGGGATTGTCTAAGTGTTTTTCTTTTATTTATTATTTTTTTTTAAATTGACAGTCTGTTTTCTAAAATGATTGGTGGTTATCTCGTACTATTATTTTAATCGACAGTGATGCTGAGAATGGACCGTCTATGATTCCTGTGATTATTAGAATATTGGGCTGGCCACCTATTATTTTAGTAGGCGGGTTGTCACAATTTCATAAAACTTTTGCCAAAATATTTCCAGTATACCTATTGAAAAAAAATTCATTTTTTGTGTTACCAAAACACTTTTTGATTCATGCTTTACATCCCCCAAATAGTTTTGTGAATATTTTTGAAACCCTAGATAGTTTAGTATCCTTACTTACACCTTGTGGAGAGGTACCTCTATGGCTGATTTGTGAACTCGGAGGGATCACTGCTGAAGGAAGACAAAGGCTGATTAGTGGATACCAAGGATAGACCGCTACTTGTGGACGACTCTGGAGCTAAGTAGTTTTCTTTAGAGAGTTTTATAAGTAAGTTGTCTTATAAAACTGTCTAAAGTGCAGAAAAAGGGTTTTGCCCTTTTTAGGGATTTTTCCTCATATTTGTATGCTCTTTCTTATGTAGTTGATTTTCTGTGCTTGGAATGATCATCACATGCAAACCTAAATTAATCAGATTAAAATTTGGTAATAATTTGGATTTGTGTTTGTTGAAAATTTAATTATATAAATCATTCCATTAAGACCGCAAGCTCACTCTCCACCTTCATAATATTAAATGTATTTATTGTTAAAGAAATGAAGAAATGGGATTTTCTTGAATTAACATAATGAAGTATCATTTTTTAACATAAAATAAGAATTTATAATGTTATAGTGATGAAAATGTATTTTTCACAATGTATTGGAAAAATGAATGGTAAAATGATAATTTTCGTAAACTATAGGGTCCTAGTGGTTGGACTTACTCATTTGACCTTATTAGTCGGTTATTTGAATAATGGATGAAATGGATAAAACGAAATGAAAATGGTGTGAGAAGTAAATATGAACCATAAGAATGATAAGAATGGTGGAATAATGTGGACATTTTATAATATATTCGAACGCATTAATATGGACTCGAATGCAACCGAAAAAGAATTAAGAAGGGCCCGGAGCCCTATGGTGAAAGACCTAAAATCACTGGCCGGAGCATATGGTAGCTTAGTTGGTGGTGTGGAACCCGTTAAAGTACACGGTTATTTGATAAATTCTGAGAAAAAGATAATGCTAATAACGGACTAATGGAAATGAAAATAAATAAGGTTGTGCTTAGGAAATGTAAGAAAGACAACCTAATGGAAATAGTAAAACGAGACTAGTGAATAAAGATGATTAAATGGTCTCTAATTATTTGAAAAGTTGGTGTAAAATGGACAAGTGTGGGCATTAGCACATCGCTTGGTTGTATTGCATTTTAGTTACATTTATACTCGTTAAATGATAACGTTTTTCGAAATCAATAAAATAAACAATATATGTATAGTTTATTTGGGAGGGAAAGAGGGGATGTATTTGGGAGGGAAATTGAAGGGTTGGACGAATTGGGAGGGAAGGGAGGGGATTGGGGAGAAGGGGGTGCACCTAGGGAAAGGGGAAAGACTATAGAAATCGGATCAATCCGACTGTTCTAGGATCGGACCGGTCCGGTCCTTTTAATTTTTGAGCCATTTAACCACCGGACCGATACGGCTCTAAAAGAAACGAATCGATCCGGTCCGGATCGGTCCGGATAAAAAATAAAAGAATCGATCCGGTTCTTGCATTGAGATGGATTTCTCCCCCTAACTTAATTTTAATTTCTCTTCTCTAAAATTTTTTGACTCTCATCATGCTCCCTATCAATTTGGACTCAAAACCCTCTCAATATCTATGGTCAACGCAACTTGACTCAATTTCTCGAAGCATGTGAATGCTCTCACCTTATTGTACCCTAATCCTAGGGACTCTCACTACTCACACGACGCTCGTCTACAATACACAAGAATTCACCCCATACGTGTCGGGGGTGCGACGACCTCACTATAGCAGCTCACTCTACCCCGTAAACGGGGTCCGATAACCAAACGGTGTCGACTTCTTCCACACACACCTCTAGATATGGCTTTAGACGTTGTCCATTTACCTTGAACGTATTTCCCCCTTTTAAATCGTCTAATTCAACAGTTCCGTGTGGAAAAACGTTCCTTACAACGAATGGGTCAGACCATCGTGACCGCAACTTGCCCAGAAATAGGTGAAGCCGAGAGTTATAGAGAAGCACTTTTCATTCGGGAAGAAACTCTTTGCGTCGAATGATATTATCGTGAGCGAGTTTCATCCTTTCTTTGGAAATTTTTGCGTTCTCGTACGCATCATTGCGTATCTTTTCTAACTCATTTAATTGAAGCTTGCGAGCTTCACCGAATTTATCCATGACATAGTTCAACTCCTTAATAGCCCAATACGCCTTGTGCTCTAATTCCATGGGAATATGGCAAGGCTTTCCATACACAAAGAGGAATGGGAACATGCCGAGCGGATTTTTGTATGCGGTACAATAGGCCCATAGATAATTGTTCAATCTAAGTGACCAATCTTTTCGAGTGGGATTGACGGTCTTTTCAAGAATGTTCTTAATTTCACGATTCTCTAGTTCGATTTTCCCATTCGTTTGTGGGTGATAAGTCATTCCAACCTTGTGAATGATGCTATACTTTCTCATGAGCCTCGTGAACGCCCTATTGCAAAAGTGCATGCCATTATCACTAATTATCTCTTTCGGAGCACCGAAGCGGGAAAGTATGTGTTCCTGCAGGAACTTAATCACCACTTTGTTATCATTTGTCTTGGTCGCTATGGCTTCCACTCATTTGGAAACGTAGTTGACCATAACAAGGATGTATAGGAAACCAAAGGACGGGGGGAAAGGGCGCATGACTTCAATACCCCAGCAGTCGAAGATCTCAATAATGAGTATCGGGGTTAATGGCATCTTGTCTCATCGGGTAATAGCTCCCATCCTTTAGCACCTATTGCAAGATTTACAAGCATTTTTTACATCCCGGAATATTGTGGGCCAATAGAGGTCGCATTGCAGAATTTTAGCGGCCGTCTTTTTTGTCGAAAAGTGGCCTCTACAAGCTTTTGAATGACAAAATTGGATGACTTTAGGGATCTCGTCATTCGGTACACATCATCGGATGATTTGGTCAGTGCAATACTTAAACAGGAAAGGATCGTCATAGAAAAACATGCACGACCAAGTAATAAACCTCTTCTTATCTTGCGGTGTCCAATCGGGAGGGACGGCTCCCGTGACAAGATAGTTCACAATATCCGCAAACTAGAGCAAAGAAGAGGTAGGAAAGAGTTGCTCATCCGAAAAGTATTCGTCTATGGGTATTGGATCACTAGGCACGTCGGACGAAAGTCGTGATAAGTGGTCGACAACTACGTTTTCTACTCCTTTCTTATCTTTAATGGAGAGATTAAACTCTTGTAGGAGTAGGATCCACCTTATGAGGTGCGATTTTACATCTTTCTTCGCAAGTAGGTATTTCAACGCCGTGTGGTTGGTGAATCAAGTGATGGGAGAACCGATAAGGTAGGACCGAAATTTGTTAAGAGCGAAGATTACCGCTATCAACTCCTTCTCTGTAGAGGAGTAATTGAGTTGTGGTCCGATAAGAGTCCGTCTAGTGTAGTAGATGACATGAGCCTTATCGTCTTTCCTTTGGCCCAAAACATCCCCTATCGCATAATCGCTAGCATCACACATAAGTTCGAATGGTAAAGACCAATCCGAAACTTGCATGATGGGAGCGAACACAAGCATGGCTTTCAGTTTTTCAAAAGCACTGTGGCATGCTTCCGTCCACTCAAATTCGGAACTTGCATGATGGGAGCGGACACAAGCATGGTTTTTAGTTTTTCAAAATCACTGTGTCCTTCAAGAGTAGGTTGCTTAAGGGTCTAGCGATGGCGCTAAAGTGCTTAATGAACCTTCGATAAAACCCCGCGTGGCCCAAAAAGGAGCGCACGTCTTTGAGCTATTTTGGTGGGGGTGGATTAGCCATTACATCTATCTTAGCTCTAACAACTTCTATCCCCTTGGATGAAACTATGTGGCCAAGAACTATTCCTTCAGTGACCATGAAATGGCATTTTTCCCAATTCAGCACTAAGTTCTTTTCCACACACCGGGCAAGTACTTTTTCTAGCTTTGCCAGACAAAGATAAAAGGAGGTGCCAAAAATGCTGAAATCGTCCATGAACACTTCAAGTCCTCTCTCGACCATATCACTGAATAGACTCAACGTGAACCTTTGAAAGGTCACGGGTGCATTACACAAGCCGAATGACATACGGTTGTAGGCAAACGTACCAAAAGGGCAAGTGAAGGTCATTTTCTCCTAGTCAAGTAGATTTACCTCAATTTGGTTAAATCCAGAATAACCATAAAGGAAGTAATAGTAAGCGGGGCCCGCTACTCTCTCAAGCATCTGGTCAATAAATGGTAAGGGGAAATGGTATTTCCTAGTTCCCGCATTGAGTTTTCGGTAATCAATGCAAATGCGCCACCCCGTGGTGGTACGTTGGGGGACTAGCTCTCCCTTTGCATTCTCAATCACTGTCATGCCCGACTTCTTCGGGATAACCTGAATAGGGCTCACCCACTTTCTATCCGATATTGGGTAGATAATCCCAGCATCCAATAATTTGATAATTTCGATTCTCACCACTTCTTTCATATTAGGGTTTAGCCTTTTTTGCATTTCTCTCGAGCGATTGACATCCTCTTTGAGATGGATCTTGTGGGTGAAAATCAAAGGACTTATCCCTTTCAAATCAGTAATGCACCAACCAAATTCACCTCGGTGCTTCCTCAGAATCTTTAGCAATTTACCCTCCTGCTCTTCTTCTAGGCTAGAGGAGACAACAACAGGAAATGTCTCATCCTCTCCTAGGTATGCATATTTAATATGGGAGGGTCGTTTCTTCAATTCAAGGGTCAGAAATTTATCGCTGGAGGGAACCATGCGTGTCTCCCTCGGTGGTAACTCCTCAAATCGAGAAACCCAATTCACATCTTTTGCGTCCTCGTCCGACGCTCTCTCATCAAGTAACTCTCTTAACTCCTCAACTTCTCACTCGGATCCGGTGTACATTACCTCACTCTTGCAGCTCGATACTAAACAGGATTGTAGGGCATCTCCACAATAGTTTTCTTCAAAATACTCCTCTACGATCTCATCTATTAAGCTTATTGCGTGAAGATAATTTTCTTCCCCTGTCTGTTGGGATATATGGAAGATATTAGTCTCTATAGTCATGTTCCCAAAAGTGAGTTGCATCTGCCCATTCCGAGTGTTGATAATAGCATTAGCCGTAGCTAAAATTGGGCGCCCGAGAATGATGGGAACATGATTTCTTAAGTGAATGAGGGCTCCATGTCCTAAATGACAAAGTCTATCGAGAAGTAGAAAGTGTCAACTTGGATAATCACATCCTCCACTATGCCTCTTGGGATCTTCACGGTTCGATCCGCTAACTGGAGTGTGACCTTTGTGGGCTTGAGGTTTCCAAGATCAAGTTGCCTATAAATAGCGTAAGGGAGGATATTGACACTTGATCCCAAATCAAGTAAGACTTTTTCAATTTTATTTTCTCCAATGATGCAGTAAATGGTGGGTGCAACGGGATCTTTGAACATGGGAGGGAGATCATTAAGTAGGATGGAGCTCACGCTCTGTGCTAGAAAGACATTTTTCTTTACCTTCATCCTCCTCTTTACCGTCAACAAGTCTTTGATGACTTTTTCATAAGATGGAATTTGCTTAATATCATCGAGGAAAGGTAAATTTAGCTTCACTTGCTTTATTACATCTAGGACTTCATCACGGGGGTTTCCTTTGTGGGAAGGAATCAACCTTTGAGGAAACAGTACCGCGGTGGGTGGTTTCACTACTACCTCGGGCTCACTAGTGTCCTCTTTATCACTCTCCTTCAAAGGGACATCTTCATCCTCTTTCGTGCCGGGCGAAATCTCCCTATCTTTGATTACGTCGTGTGGGGGAGGTGATAAATCAACGACTCTCCCACTACGAAGAGTGGTCACAGCTTAACATTTCTCCTGATGTTATGTCGAGGTGGAGCTAACACTAGTTTGACCTTGGGGCGGTCTTTGGCCCTGTGCAGGAAACTTGCCTTTCTCTTGGATACTCAACGATGATTGCAACTGTGAAATGTTCGCATTCATGTCGTTGATCATGCGCTCATGCCTAGCATTAGTTGCAGTCTGGGTATTGATAAAGTGGTTGATCGTATCCTCGAAATTTCTCCACAGTGGAGTGATATATGCTCCTTGAGTTGATGGTGCCTGCACATGTCCTTGCATGTGTGGAGCTTATTGAAAATGCGATGGTGGAGGAGGGGCAACATGTGAATTAGGATTCATCGTAGCATGTTGTTTCCCATAGCTAAAACTAGGGTGGTTTTTCCATAAAGGATTGTAAGAATTCTCGTGCGGTGTGCCGAAATTACCCTTGAATCCTCCTATACCACTTACTTATTCTTGAAGCATCACTTTGTAGGAGGGTATAGTCGAGCATTCCTCAGTTGAATGACCCGCCTCACAAATCGCACACACCTTCTCGATGGGGTTTGGGATGGATCGAATTGGTCCTCTTCCATATACCTCACGTAGGTCTCGCAGTCCTTTCTCAAGCATATCGAGTCAATTGTCCATCATAGAATTCTTTTCTACATGAAATAGGCCGGACGCCGATGGGGTGGTGGTCACTTAATGATTTCAATTTTGATCATTAGGATTAGATGTATCCCAGGATTGGGTAGTCCCGAAGACATACCTCAGGTGAAGATCAGCATCGTGGGCGTTTAAGTCGACAAATGGACCACTGCCCATGGTTTCCACGAGTTGCTTGGAATTAAGTTTCAGCCCATTATGGATAAAGGAAATGATTTGTGTTTTATAAAAACCATGATGGGGGCACGAAGCAATTAA
This sequence comes from Sambucus nigra, assembly GCA_949130495.1. Lineage (NCBI taxonomy): Eukaryota > Viridiplantae > Streptophyta > Magnoliopsida > Dipsacales > Adoxaceae > Sambucus > Sambucus nigra. The sequence goes on from OX422208.1 coordinate 249,638,740, forward strand.
CCCATTGAAACACTCGTAGCGTCGATCGAATGACTCATTTTCTAATTGTCGAAAAGTTTGCATTTGAGCCTTTATGGAATTCGTTCGATGTGGAGGAAAGAACTTCTTGAGAAATGTGGATTGTAGCTCGTTCCATGATGAAATCGAATTTGGAGGTAAAGACCATAGCCATGTCTTAGCCTTATCCTTTAGCGAGAATGGGAAGAGTTTAAGGTGGAGCACATCTTTTGTGCAAGTTTGTTCGCTAAGAGTCTCGCACGCCTCCTTAAATTCCATGATGTGGGCATATGGATTTTCTGAATCCATTCCATGGTAAGTGGGAAGTCTATGGATCATCCCATTCCTAAAGAGAAATTGCCCAGTATTGTACGGGAGTAAAATGCATCTCGGAGTGACAGTGCGCTTGGGATATAAGACGTCTCTCAAAGAGAGATACGGGGCCTCTCCCTCGTCGGCGGCTGCACTATCGTATTGTGATATATTTCTCTCACTCAGAGATTCTGTGTCCTCACTTGGTATACTCGGAGCATGCTCTGAAGTGTGTCATAAGAAGGAAAACAGTGTGTTATTTGAGATTGAGTGTGACGGTGTGGGAGGTGGAACCCAGAATTATGGAGCGTTAGGAGTGTGAGGGCTATCAAGGTCTTACTCAACTATTGGATTTTCATGAATGTGGGTTGGAGTATTATGGGGAGTTGGAATGAGTTCAGAATTTTGCATTAACGAGCTTATGAGAGATGATGAAAAATATTTTTGTGCTTTTTATTTTTTTATGTTTTTGAATTTTTGGAATTTTTGGTCAAAGTTTTAGATTGACTCGATCTAATCCTAAGTCTACGTAATTCCCCGGCAACGGCGCCAAAAACTTGACGCGACTCAGAAAGTGTCTCTAATGTGCGTTCTCTCTAGGCTCAAGTGCAAGCCTATCGCGTTAGTAATAAACCCGATAATTCAGGTATCGATCCTCGGGGAAATAGGACAACGAAGTTGGACAGATGAAAGAATCCAAACTCTGACTCTAAAGAAAAGGAAAAGATGATTTGATTGGTGAGATAACTACAACTATATGCAATTCTTGAAAATAATTAACTAATGCACTAAAGTATGATTGGAATGCAACTATTCTAAATTACCTAACTTACTGATAATGAATGACGTAACTAGAACTATATGATGAAGAAAACAGGACGGGAATACAATCCCTCAACCCTAGTGTATTGATGGTATAAAACTAATCGTAAATTTAAGTGATTAATTAGACTCAGAATTTAGTACTCCCAAGCATTACCTATATGAGGTTCAAGCCCGCACCATACTTAATCAGAGGACGAGTAAATCGGTATTGCGTTAGTTACACTCGAATTGCATTATGAAGCATCCCGGTTACCCTGAAGCAAATGAGACCCAAAGATCTACCATTATCGCGTTTCTACACAATAAGGTAGTAATAAAATTATTAAATTTAGAGGATTCATTTTATATACATGCAACTGCCACATTAGGTTGAGTTTATGTATCCCGACCATGAAAAACTTAGCCTAACATGATGAAATTAATGAAAACTGTTGTTGAATTGCAGGAAATCATGATTAAAATAAGGGAGAATTTAAGAATGATGTAGAAGGAAGACTAGACAGCAGGAAGTAATCAAATAACTCACCCAAGCACTGAAATTATCAACTAAAATTACTTGTAATCACATAAATCAGAACAATTTTCAATCTTGGAACTAACATTGTAATCAATCTTCAAACTAGGGTTTTTACAGAAAGAATGGAAAATTTGATAAATTCTCTATTTTTTTGGAATTATAATAAATTGGGTTTAAATACCCTACAAGGCTCCAAGAGTTTTAGCTGAACTAGGACTCTTCATTAGAAGAAGAGTAAAAAATCAAAAGTCGACAGTTGCACCGGTCAGGTCCTCCTTCGGTTCGGTTTGGCTTGAATCCAGATCGTTCGTTTATTTCTTGGCTGGATCGATCCGATACGGATTGATTCATTTATTTTCTCTCAGCTTCGATCCATCTTCGGTCTTTGGTCCTCTGGAACTTTGCGTTTCGGATCGGTCCGGGCTGGATCGGTCTAATTTTTTTTTACTTTTTCTTCTATCTTTGACTGCCTATAACTTTCACACCGGGACTCCGATTGAGTTGCCATTTCCTATTATGTTCTTAAAAACTTGTTATCTTCAACTCTTTTTAGATGCCTCATCTAAATTCCGGATAAAAATTATAACTTTTCCCTTTTGACTTTCTTTCTTTTCTTTCTCGATTCTTCCAGTTTCTTTCTTTCTTTATTGACATCGAATACCTGTAAAATTAGTACGAAATACCAGAAACTCAGAGTACTCATTAGAATAAGTCAATAGCAAGATTATGAGATAAAATCAAATCGATTATGTTGTTCGAGGTGCTAAAAGTAACTAAATTAAAGGGATAAATTTGGAAGAATTTATGCCTAATCACTTTGAGTAAGACTTTATTTCCCACCTTAAAGTTCTTGCACGTTGTCCTTTTGTCATGAAAGGACTTTGGTTTTGGCCTTAAAAATAGGAGAGCTCTCGTACATGTTGTTCCTCAACTCTTTTAATTCATGGAGTTTGAACTTATGAAGGTCTCCCCTTTGGGTGCTCCTGAAATTCAACTTTTTAACAGCCCAATACGCTCGATGTTTAAGCTCAACCTGTAAATGACATGCTTTCCCATATACCACGCAATAGGAGGATATCCCAAGGTTTGTATTATAAGTCGTCCGATACGCCCAGAGCGCGTCGGCTAGCCTATATGACCAATCCTTATTTAAGGGATCTACTTTCCTTTCCACTATCCCTTTAATCTCCCTATTGGCCAATTCAGATGGGACATTCGTTTGTGGGTGATATGTGGTGGAGACCTATTGTGTGCCGAGTCAAGCCAAGATATTCTCTTATAGGATCTTTAACACTACTTTCATAGTAAGTTTGAGGTTTCCTTATAGGATAAATTTAGGGATTTTCATAAAAATTTAACATCCCCAATGAAGTTGCTATTAAGGTTACCCTATGGAAGAGGATCCCTATGAGGTCCATGCCATATCGCTATGTACACTCTGACATTGGTAGGGGATGTTCGATTACCCTTCCATCCTCTATTTATTATGGAATTATATCATTACGGAGTTATACCTCTTCAAGTGCATCGGATCTTTTTTCATATCATAATGAGGACTAGTTTTGATCAACTTTGTTAGACAAATTTGGGACTAGATGAAATTTGGTACTATTATGACCTCTAGTCTAGCACTGACTCTAGTACTAAGCATTTTAAAGCTCAAGTTAGTGTTGCAGTCTGGTAAAAAGGCTATTCAAGTCCCATAAAGATACAGGCAAATATATTATTCTCTTTTCTAGGCATCTTTATAATGAGAGCCTATATTATAATAGTTGTAAGGTGTCTATAGTTAGTGGTAATCCTTATAATATTTTATTTATTGTGTATTTATGAGATTTTTGACAGATTGATTTTAATTAGCCACTATCTGTGGTGATAAACATAACAAGAAGAAATTAAAATAGTTCCAGATTAACTTTCCCAATTTGAAAAAAGTTTGGAACCGAAGAAACCCACTTAGTTCAAGATTTTCTTGGATAGAGGTTCACATTATTCTTAGCTACGAGCTCATATTATCATCAACAAATAACTTCATAATAATTCCACCTATCATTGTTGTTGACTACATGGTAGCCGGTGATTTAAGCATCCCCATAGTGCTATTGGTGATATATATTAACATCAGAGGACAATACATGGTTGTAAGTGATTCACCTGTGGTTGTAAGTGATTCACCCTCCCATGTCATCTCCAATGGATTTTAAGCCACAAGGTTAGCCAATCATTAGAAAGATCAATAAAGAGATAACCTAGAGCCCTATTTAAGAGGTGTCGGACATAAAAATCTGTTAGGTAATGGGAAAAACAATAAGTCAACTCACACGAAATAATAGATCTTGATTCTGATCAACGGTAGATGATCGCCATATGACACTTTCCAACAGATCTGGAAATTGATAGAGGCGGATGCCCCCAAATTTTAAAATTCCGAAATTATGAGATGGTTCAATTAAATACCAAACTAAATATTGTTTTTCAAATTTTAACAATTATAAAATTAAAATTTTAATTTCTTCAAAATTAAAATTAAATTAAACTTAAAGTGAAATTAAACTTCACAAACATTTTTAAGTTTCACATAAACAAAATTAATTCAAGTTCAAATTAGACTAAACGAACCAAACATGAATATAGCCAAATCAATTTATGCCGACTTGAATTAATTACACTAAACTTACCCAAGATTAAACTAGCACCAAGTTAAACTATAATTGTGATTTAAACCAATTTCATCTTGATTAATCGTAGCATGCATCTAAGTGATATTTTTGCAAGATAAAATAAATCACAAACACACTACGACATATACAAGAAAAACCCAAATGGGGAAAACCTCAAACGACACTGCCTAAAGTCCACTAAGTATGGTATTTTTACAAAAGACACGACAAGAGAAACTTACAACAACGACTTGACTCCGTCTAAGCCTTGACGCTCCTTTGCTCTTCAACCTCCACCTAGTCGACAACTACGGACTCTCCCGAAGTCTCGAAATCCATCAATGGGGCACAACTACCGTCAAATACAAGCGATGGCCTTTTCACCCTTGTAAATCACAACTCTTGAAACAAACGGGATCCTCCATCGAAACATCTCTTTTATGGGATGAGAAAAGTAACCTGATGCCAAAACATCTCCAATCAAAGATATCTATATATAAGTAGAGACTTGGATTAAACTAAAACATGGGTGTAAACATGTGTTTTGTGGAGATTAAATCACTGAAAAATTAAACACATAAAACAACTTTTGGTGTGGAAATATTTGATCTCAAAGTATACGAAAAACTCCCAAAAGTTATATTAGAAAAACTGTTCCCGTACATATTAGATATGTCAAAAAGTGGTGGGTAAAAGTAGTGGGAAAGTGGGGGAAAACTGACGAAACTGCACAAAAACTGACACGGTCGTTTGAACGAGATTACCAATGATATTTCAGAATACTTTTTGTTCAATTTTTCGTTCAAACCAAACTTCGAATGATAGAACAGAAAAAATCTCATTAGTAGTTCGTTCGAATGACCTATGAATTTTGTTCGAACGAGATCCAGGTTCGTTCGAACGACTTTTCAGAAAACCAAAATTTTCATTTTAAGCCCAAAACTTTTATGAAAAGTTCTAAAAATATTTTTTGAGAAAAATACAAAGTCGTTTATATAAAAAGATCACCAAAAAAAATGTTCCAAGCTCCTATATATATAAATTCATTCATACCTTTGGAGACATTGTGGAATTGATGGAAATGTTGATGACGAAAAACTTGGCACTAGAAACCGACAATGTTGTCTACTTGAAAAAACTTGGCCGCTACGTCGTCATCTATTCAAACACCATAGGCTTGAGGAACAACGCCCTATCCTATGACTCAATTGGAAATTTGTGTCCTTACAAATCTTCCCTTTTGGCTATTTCGGCACAAAATCAAACCAAAAATCCTAAGGGCTGTCACCCCAAAAACAATAAAAGTACAAATGCTTGACTCGACTCATAGGAAATGTTTTGCCTCTTTAAGTAATGCTGCTAAAGATGAATTCCTGCACACTTAAGCACACCATTAAACGCATAGGGAATATAACAAATTAAAGTGCATAAAATAATAATACTCCCCCTAAATTAATTCTCCCCCATATCGAACATGATCTACTTAAGAGGGTCGCGTCTCCCCCGAAGTTATACTCCCCCTAAATTAATTCTCATCCTGTATCTAACATGATATACTTAAGAAGGTCGTGTATTCCCCTAAGTTAAATCTCCCCAAACTCAAGGATTAGATACCCTTTCTCCCCCTTTTTATTCAGGATTGGACAAATGTTAAGAATTTTTTTTTTATTTCTCCCCAGTTAAAGAAAATAGCATTTCTCCCCCTCAAGTCTACATAAGGAATATGAATTAAGGAAAAACAAGTTAGACATGATAGTGCAAAAAGTGACAAGAGCATTAAGGCATATGGGCAACAATGAAATTCAACTAATCCACAACAATAGCAACGAATATCAACTATGATGCGATGAAAAAAATTATATCAATAAAAATGTATTGAACATAAGCATGGGATATCAACCAAAATTGCAAAAAGATAGATACCAATTATGAATTCAAAGCATACATGGACTAGCTAGCAAGATAAAGACTCAAAAATAATGAAATACTATATATATATATATATATGTACACAAATGATATTAAGGAAGCACAAGAACATATACATAGGTATAAACACCACACACAACACAAAATACTTAAAGCTTTCCACACTCATATGGCAGAAGTGTGTCTAAATACATGTGGTAAACGGAAGTGAAGGGGTGTGAACTAGAAACAAAATAATTTACACCCCAATCACATATACATGTTCACGGAGTTCTCATTTGGTTGCAAAACTTTATCAAACTTAAATATAGCCTCATGTGACAATATAAATTTAACTCAATGAACAAACACACAATGCACACAGGCCTAGAATTTTGATGATTATACAAACCAATAGAGTAATGAAATGAATAACATAACTAGGATACAAAGTCATTATGCAAACTCGTTGATATATCCAACCGAACTTCCTCATTAATATTCTTTTTAAACATATCAACTAAACTAAACAGGCCTTGGATAATTTTTTTTATAATGCCGATTTTTTGAAGGTCAAATTACAATGGTGGCTTTTCACACAAAGTAATTTTGTCTTTTGCAACCCGATTCCATTAATAAATAACTACAACACCGGATAAATATTTTTCTATATTTTTTAAATTCGAAAAACGGTTCTTACACGCACGAATCCTCCATAGTCATAAAAACATGTAGATGACTAATTTGATAGGAGAACATCTCACTTAGCTCAAATATACCAGTGAAGTTAAGTTTCAAATGAGCTCGTGCACGTGTGAATCAAGGCATATAAAAATAGAATCCATTAAGCAACACAAAATCAAACTACTACATGTAAGCATGATAAAGAACCCTTTAAGGATTCAAAATCTTAATCAAAATTCTAGACACATGGAAGCGGATATGATATTGGATTCAAACATAAGAATATGCCACATAAAAATGTGGAAAACTAAAATACACACAGAAAAAAAATCTTTTTAAGTTTTTTAAAATTTTAACCAAACAAAAAAATTCAACCCAAAAGAAAACAAAAATCTTTTTGTATTTTTCATTTAATACCAAAGAAAATTAAAAGATTAAAATGCAAAATATAAACAAGTCATTTTTTTTTTTTTTTTTTTTTTTTGTGTGTGAACGAGGTTTTTATTAATCACTATAGATGGAATAGCCCCATCAAGTGGCTTACAAGATCAAGAGGACAACCTAATGGAAAATAAATAAGGCTTTGTATAATAAAGCCCTTACAAAGAATTGAACTAGAAAAACTTAGAACCAAAAACTAAGAACACTCCCCTAAATTATCTAATAACTCTAATTGATGGGAGCCTCCATTTATCTACCTTTACCAAACCTTTTATCTTCTTAGGGAACACATCAATATCAAGGGAAAATATTGAAGATTGCCTCTCTGCACCATAGTTTGCTAATAGATCAGCTGGAGTATTACCCTCTCTATATACATGAGAAAAAGATATAGATATACCTTCACTTATACTCCAAATATCCTCAACCACATCTCTAATTCTCCAGGGGCATGTAGTTAGCCTTTTCAGAATATCTACAAGAACTTTAGAATCGGATTCAACAATTATTGGATAATCTTTCAAATCAGAATAATGAGATAGGCCTTCTAAAACAGCTTGAGCCTCTGCTTCCATATTTGATTTAACCCCCAAAAAAGAGTAATAAGCCCAAACAACTTCTCCTCTATAGTTTCTCAATATCCCCCCTCCTCCACTTGGACCCGGGTTACCTATAGAGCAGCCATCTGTATTTAACTTCAACACCTCTTTTGGGGGATGCACCCAATGCACTAGAATAAATTTAGAGGAAGGATGAGGAAAATCATGAACATTATATATTGAACAACCTTTAGGAACATTTGGATTGCTTTTAACAATAGATTTGCTGAACTTGTTAATTCTATCAATCATCAAAAGGCTATTTGGCAATGCATCATTAAACCTACTTTCATTTCTTTGAACCCATAAGAACCAACAAATAAGAGTGGGAATTATTATGTGAAAGATACCTTTAGTAGATTTGGGAGCATTAATCCACCATTGAACAATCCTACCTCTCACTGTAGACCTGTTTAAAACCATTCCCAAGACTCTACTGTAGTGATCCCAAATGCTTCTAGCCAAATCACCTTCCACAAACAAATGATCATAAATTTCCACTTGGGGATTACTACAACAAACACATCTCGAAGGCCCCTTCCAACCAATACTATATAACTTGTCATCTAAAGGCAAAAAACCACCTAAAAGCTTCCACATAAACACTGAAAGTTTAGAAGTCAAAGCCTTGTGCCAAACAAAAGATGATGCCCAAGAGGAAATGTAATGGTTCCTTATAGAATTCCATCCAGAAGATACTTTGAATTGTCCTTCAGAAGTAGATGTCCAAATTATCTCATCCAAGTAACTAACACTTCTAATTTTTTCACTCATTAGTTTATGACATACCTCTGCAGAGAAATAGTGTAATAGCTTCCCTTTGTCCCACCGTCTGTTTTCATCCCAAAGATCTTTCACCTCAATTAAGCCATCTTTATCTGTGAATTGATGAAGAGGGCCTATGCTAGACCAATTATCCCACAAAGCACTGACTTTACCCTCTGCTATTCTCCATTTAATATTCTGCTCTGCTTCACCTCGCATATCAACCATTCTCTTCCAAGTGTGGGATCCCCCTCTTTGAGGCACTTTACAACGATGGGAGTTCCTACAGTATTTGGCTTACATAAATCTAGCCCACAAAGAATCCCTGCTTCTGAACTTCCACCACAACTTCATTAAAAAAGCTTTGCAAATATCCTCCAATCTTCTAAGACCAATACCTCCTTCTTTGATAGGCCTGCATATCTGATCCCAATTACACCAATGATGTCTATTGTCTCCTATACTAGAACTCCAGAAGAAATTAGCAAACATCTTCTCAATAGCTTGAATAACAAATTTAGTTGGTTGAACTGCAGACAATAGATATAAAGGCATGGAGCATAGAACAGATTTTATGAGAGTGACTTTGCATCCTGTAGACAACAACTTAGATTTCCAACTCCCAATTCTACCTCTTATTTTGGCTACCAGATGTTCAAACATCACACTTTTCTTCCTTCCTCAGTAAATTGGACATCCTAGATATGTAATGGGAGAAGATTTTATATTCATTCCCACCATATCTGAAATTCTTCTAGCAGCTGGAGATTTAATCTTATTATACACTATTAAAGAGCTTTTTTGTTTGTTGATTTCTTGGCCAGACACTTTCTCATAGCTATCTATCACCTTCATCATAAGCCTTAAAGATCGTTTATCACCAGATGAGAAGAGGATAATATCATCAGCAAAAGCTAAATGGTTTAGCTGAGGACATCCTATAGGTGTTTTGAAACTTTTAAAAGAAGGAATTGAGTGTAACCGGTTGAGATTTCTAGATAAAGCCTCTGCCATTATAACAAACAACCCTGGAGATAATGGATCACCTTGCTTTAATCCTCTCCCAGACTTAAAAAAACCTTTTGATGTACCATTAATAAGAACTGAGAACCAGTTGTTTGAAATAACTCTCCATACCATGTCAATCCATCTCTCACAGAACCCAAACCTCCTCATAACTTGGAGAAGAAATGTCCAGGAAACTCTATCATAAGCTTTGGCCATATCAAGCTTTAAAACCACATTTCCACCAATGTTTTTCTGATTCAGCATGTGAAACATTTCTTGAGCAAGAAGGATGTTTTCAGTAATGTCTCTCCCCTTAATAAATCCACTCTGATTATCAGACACTATTAATGGAAGAACTTTACTAAGTCTTGTGGCCATTATCTTTGTAAAAATCTTATTGAGGAAGTTACATAAACTAATAGGTCTCATTTCATTGAAGGTATTGGGATTATCCTTTTTAGGCACAAGAGCTATTAAAGTGGAGGTAACTATCTTAGGAAGTTGCATACCTGCATAAAAAGCAGCTATAGCCTTTACAATATCATCCCCTATTATATCCCAACATGAAGTGAAAAAAGCTCTTGTATAACCATCCATGCCAGGGGAACTGTCACCATTTAAATCTCTAACTGCTTCAAGGACCTCTTCATCATCTGGAAATTCTTCAAGACTCTTGTTTTGATCTTCTGTAATAAGAGATGGAATTTCATTTAAAATCTCTTCATCTTCTCTATAGTGGTCTCCAGTTCCAAGGACACTTTTAAAATACATAATGGCTTCTTTAGCTATATCTTCTTCACCTTCCACCCATGCTCCCCCTTCATTCTTGATTTTTTGGAGAACCATCTTTTTCCTTTTGGCTTTAACTGAGTTATGAAAGAAACTTGTGTTTTTATCCCCTTCCTCGATCCATTTTTCCTGAGATTTTTGGCTCCAGAATTGTTCTTCAATTGCTATTTTCTGAACATAAAAAGCATTATCTCTAGCCCATTTCTCTCTATTCTCTTCATTAGGATCCTGCTCATACTCCATTTCAGAAGCTAATAGCTTATCCTCAGCATCTCGAGCTGATTGATAGATATCACCATAAGTAGCTCTGCTCCAACAACTCAAATATTTCTTTAAGTTTTTAAGATTAAGGGCTACTGCATAAATAGGACTTGTTGATACATTAGAGTCCCAATGCTCCCTTATAACTTCTTTAAATGTCACCTTATTTGTCCAGAAATTAAGAAACCTAAAAGGCCTCTTTAATAACTCTATGTTACTCTTTAATTCTAGAACCATAGGAGCATGATCTGAATTAGCCTTGTTCAGGTGGTTTACTTTGATAGAGGAACATAGAGTGTTCAAATCATGGTTGGCCAAACATCTATCCAGCCTGCTCCAAATCCTTGCATTACCTTCCCTTTTATTGAACCAAGTATAAGAAGAACCAATGTAACCTAGGTCTTCTAGACCATTAATTTCTCTAAATTCCAAACATTCCAAGGAAGATCCCAAATCAATGGGATTACCTCCTGCTTTCTCCCATGAGTATGCCACTGTGTTGAAATCCCCACAAACCATCCATGGAACTACAACCCCCATATCTGACAAATACTGCCAAAGCTCCCTTCTTTCAACCTTTGTACATTTAGCATAGACAAAGCTGCATGTAATGTTCTTAGCTAACTGGTGGATTTTAATTGACACTGTCAGACATTGCTCCATATGAGATAAAAGTTGAATAGAGGTGTCCTCCTTTGTAAAAAGCCAGATTTTGCTGTTGCAGTTAGCCATAGTATAACTGAATCCCAATTTGATCTTGAATTTGTTCAACTCTTCAACTTTCAGCTTAGGTTCTAACACAACAAGAATGCTCACTTTGTAGATTTTCACTAACCTCTTAAGTCTCCTTACAGCACCTTTTTTTGAAATTCCCCTTATATTCCAAATCAAGCAATTAATCATTGAGATTGGGCATCTAGAGAAGCTTTTGTGTTTGATCTTAAAAGTCTTTTCTGTCCAGTACAGTCCCTATGAGGAGACATTGAAGTGGATCTATGCTTTTCTTCATTAACTGACTGCAAAACCAGATTATAAGCATTCTGTATGGCCTTCTTGTGTTTGTTTCTTCTCTTCCTACTACGGACCTCCTCAAATGGCTCCTCATCTTGATCTTGATCCTCCTGCTGATTAAGGACATCTTCAATATCTTCAGTATCAACTACATCATCCTCGTGGTCACCATCATGATCAAATTCACCTTCTTCTAGTAATGCATCTTTTTGGCAGTAACTAACTGCTGTAATATTTTGAATTTCTTCCATATTCTTGACCTCATGTTGAGCTTCATTTACTCCTTCTTGGATAACTTCATCTTGCTGCAGTCCTTGAATCATTTCTTCATATACTACACTATTTTTCTCCAATTTTTTTGTTGATTCGTTCATTTCAGAAGGTCTTCTTTCCTCTACCTTACTTGATTCTTCTGCCTTCCCATTGTTGTTGAACCTTTTTTCTACCCATTCTTTTGTAGCTTCTTTTTTTTAGTAACTTCTTCCCTTTGAATATTATTCTTTTGGCTTCCATCTACCACTTTATTATTATCTACAGTTTTCTTAAAGATACAGTTCCCTGAATTGTGGCCTTTCTTAGCACAAAATTGACAGTATTCAGGCATTTCCTCATAGTCTATATATTGCCAATAACCTATATTCTTATCACTGTTACCAATCCATACCCTTCTTGGATGGTCTTTAACCAAATCCACTTCCACGCATATTCTTGCAAGGCTTGGTCTGGACAGAGAAGCTGTAGCTATATCCAACTTTAGAGGTGTTCCCACAACATTAGCAATGGAGAAAATACTTTCTTTATTGTACAAATGAATGGGAAGTAAAGGCATATTTATCCAAACAGAAACAATAGAGGATTCCACATCAGGATGGAATTCAGGAGTCCACTTAAAAACTCTCATAGGGTATTTTTGAATATACCATGTCTCTCTAAGCCACACCCTATGGAAATCTTCTTCGTGAAACAAGCGAATAAACACATGTTTATGATCAATGAGTCCAATATTATATGCCGCTTTCAGTCCAAATGAGGAAAAAACTTTACGTATATCATTAAGAGCGGGTTTCCCATGTGAGAACTTACCAACCAATGAATATTTGAAAGGAGCTGCTAACTTGTTGATGTCTGCATCAGTGAAATAAATTGCCGGCTCACCACGAAAGTTTCCTACTTCTTTCAATGAAATCGAAGAAGAGGATTGATTGCCAACTACATCTGCAAATGATCTAGTGGGTACTACCAGTTTCTTTGGATTATCTGGGGGTTTTAAGATTGAAAGAGGGGGTTGGATGGCTGCCTCCACGTTGGAGGCAGTAGTAGCCATGCAAACCCTAGGGAGATAGAGAGAGAGGCCCGGAGTTTTTAAACAAGTCATAAATCTAGCAATATGTATATGATGAAACAAAGACTAAAAAATGACAAACAAACATACAACTAGAAAGAATATATCATGATGTACATAAGCTAGTGTATGCAAATAAAGCTAACACATTCAACCTTTAAATTTAGCAACGGAGGTATCACGTGCAAGGAAATGAGAATAAAAAATTAAATCATGTAAATCCACTAAATCAGATTTCCTAACCTAAACAAGTGAAGTGTGACACTATCGGGATTTGGTAATTTTGGTGACTCTACCGTTGGAATTTCTAGGACCCTTTTTAAGATCAAAACAAAATTTTCTAAGATGACCATTCCGACCACAATGTGTACAAGAAAAGACCCGGCGAAAATTAGTACCTAAGGATTGACCTCCTAAAGTGTTCCTAGTAGATTCTCTCAAACTTATGGTTTGGGCTTTACTAGTTGAATCATTTTGAGTATCGACGCCAATACCACACAAGTCATTTTTAATTTGGACGGTTACAAGTATTTTATCCGATTTTTTGGACCTACATTCCAAATCAAATTTTATCATACTTGAATCTCTCAATTTCTTTTCTAACTCTAAAATTTTAGACTCAAGAAAACACCTACTCTCTTCAGACCCAAGAAGCTCTTTCTTCATAGCCTCCATTAAGCCTCTAAGGTTATCTCTCTCACCTTCTACATACTCAGGCTTCTCATCAAGAGCTATCTCACGTGTCCTAAGGTCTTCCACTAAAGCACTCTCATTATTAGCCTTGGCACGTTCTCTCAAACTAACTTCTAACTTCAAGTTTGCCCTTTTTAATTTAATATATTTGGCATACAAGTCTTGAAAAGCTACTTTAATTTCACTCTCATTAACCTCCTTCTCATTCTCACTCTCACTATCTTCTCAATTCTCTGTACTATCAAAATTTTGGGATTCACAAACAATGGCCTCGAAAGTGACATGCATTAAGATATCATCATTGGACGATTTCTCACTATCACTTACATGACTTGCTATGAATGCGGTAAAAATGTGCTCAATTGGGGATTCGGGTCCCTCTTCATTATCACTATCACTAAGTGTGGCATTATATGAAATTGATTGTTTGTCCACCCTCCTTAGTTTAGTGGGACATTCTATAGCCCTATGGTCGTAACCCTCACAACCATAACATCTATTCGACTCGTCCCAATTAAGATCTTCATTATTCTTTATAGGGAATTTCTTGACTTTGTCATACGTAAACTTATCAAATTTCTTAAAATCCTTTTTAAGATTATCTTTATTAAACATAAGAAATTTTCTAAACTTCCTAGCAAACATAGCCATCTTATCGAAATCGATGTCACTCTCATAATCCAAAACTTGTTTTTCCTCCTTTTGGACTTTTAAAGCAATGACCTTATCTTTCTTTTTCTCATCCTTGGAGGTAAACATGTCAAGTTCATAGGTTTGTAAGTCACCTATGAGCTCTTCAAGTTTTGGAGAGGCTAAAGTGGGTAAATAATTTAACACGGTCACTTTTGAAATAAACCTATCGAGTAAGGACCTCAAAATTTTCTTTACTACATGGTTGTCGTGTATCTTTTCTCCCAAATTAAAAGATGAATTAACAATATCAGAAAGTCTAGCATTAAATTCATCAAAAGTCTCACTTTTAAGCATTTTAATGGTTTCGAATTGAGTGGTGAGGTTTTGGAGTTTTGAAGCTTTCAGGACACTAGTTCCCTAATGGATGAGTTGTAAAATATCCCAACCCTATTTAACAGTTTCACACGTCATGATACGTCGCAATTCATACGGTGTGATCGCACTAAAAAGATCATTCAAACCACGGGAATTAAAATTTGCTAATTCAAGTTCATTCACACTCCATCACTTTACGGGTTTAGGAACACACTCATTTTCAACTAGACACGTAGGTGGAGACCAGTCACTAACTAATGATTACGAAACCCTCTCATCTAAGGCGTTAAGTGCCGATTTCATTCGCGCCTTACAATATATGTAATTTAAACCATAAAAAATAGGGAATTTTGTAAAAAGTGAATTTTCCATTTTTAAACCAAAACACAATTACGGATCTTAACGCAATAAATTAGCGCTCCTGCTCTGATACCACTTGATAGAGGTGGATGCCCCCAAATTTTAAAATTCCAAAATTATGAGATGGTTCAATTAAATACCAAATTGAAATTTCTTTTCAAATTTTAACAATTATAAAATTCAAATTTTAATTTATTCAAAATTAAAGTGAAATTAAACTACACAAACATTTTTAAGTTTCACATAAACAAAATTAATTCAAGTTCAAAGTTAGGCTAAATGAACCAAACAAGAATATAGCCAAATTAATTTATGCCGACTTGAATTAATTACACCAAACTTACCCAAGATTAAACTAGCACCAAGTTAAACTATAATTGTGATTTAAAACAATTTTATCTTGATTAATCCTAGCATGCATCTAAGTGATATTTTTGTAAGATAAAATAAATCTCAAACACACTACGCCATGTACGAGAAAAACCCAAATGGGTAAAACCTCAAACTGCACTGCCTAGAAGTCCACTAAAAATGGTATTTTTACAAAAGACACGATAAGAGAAACTTACAACAACGACTTGACTCCGTCTAAGCCTCGACGTTCCTTCGCTCTTCAACCTCCACCTAGTCGACAACTACGGACTCCATCGAAGTCTCAGAATCTATCAATCAGGCACAACTACCGTCAAATACAAGCGATGGACTTTCCACCGTTGTAAACCGCAACCATTCAAACAAACGGACTCCTCCGTGGAAATTTCTCGTTTATGGGATGAGATAAGTAACCCGGTGCCAAAAGATCTCCAAGAAAAAATATATATAAGTAGGGACTTAGATTAAACGAAATCATGGGTGTAAACATGTGTTTTGTAAAGATTAAAACATTGGAAAATTAAACAAATAAAAGAAATTTTGGTGTGGAAATATTTTCTCTCAAAGTATATGAAAAAATCCCAAAATTTATGTTAGAAAAACTATTCCCGCACATATTAAATCTGTCAACAAATGGTGGGAAAAAGTAGTGGAAAAGTGGGGAAAAGCCTGACGAAACTTCACAAAAACTGACACGGTCGTTCGAACACCTTCTTTAGGTCATTCGAACGAGAATATCGAATGAGATTACCAACGATATTTCAGAAAAATTGTTCTAACCAAACTTCTAACGATAAAACAGAAAAAATCTTGTCAGTAGTTCGTTCGAACGACCTGTGAAACTTATTCGAACGAGATCCAGCTTCGTTCGAACGACTTTTCATAAAACCAAATTTGTCATAGATCCAGCTACCTCTTTAATTCTTCAAACATCATCGCCTTGAAGAATAACACTCTATCCTATGACTCAAATAATTTTGTCCGGAATTAAGCCAAAACTATATATGGACTCAATTGGAAATTTATGACCTTATAGAAACCATCAGAATAAACTTAGACAAGGAAAAGGACGCTCCCCCCTGATGTAGTCATCCAAAAGAAGGGAGTCTTATCTTAAAGAGATTGAGAAAGTACGAGAAAGAGAGAAACTGGGTTTGAAAAGTCAATAACCAGAAGGGTAATAAGACTCCTCCTCTTCCTCCTCCATCATGGGAAACAAGTTAGAGAAACTAGACTTTTATAATCATTCATAGGCCAAATGGTATTTTTGTCGTCCTTCATCATCTAAGGCTCATCCTTATAACACCCCGCACACTCCGTGAGAGCGAACGACGCGCCACAATCGATAAAAACTAGCCAAAATCCACAATCAACAAGGTATAGAGCATCTAAATCCCACAACAACAAAAGAGAAACCACTAATCTCAAATCTCTTCAAAAAAATACAACAATTCTCTCGAATTAAAAATACAACATCTATCTCGACACAAAATAAATCTCCAATGCTCTATAGATAAAAAAAATTACAATCTTCCAACTTTTATTCTCGAATATTCTTCCCAAAATAATCCACGCTAAAATTCATTCCCCAAATCAAGTCCAAAGCGCCCAAAATTCGCGCTGACCTGCCACTAAAAGAAAATATGGGGAAGTACACAATACGACAGAAAAGATGCTCAACAAGTATTAGCGGTGAATAAAACGTAACAATATGAATACGAATATTCAAATCAAATGTGAATCTCAATAGCAATTATATAAATATAATTTCTCAACAACACATTAACCGGGTCACCAGGCCTCACCACCGTACCGCGCCTATGCATTCTTTTAGCATATCCGGAAACAGAAATATTGGCGGGTGCCCAACTTCAGTGCCATATTAAAATCTCATGACAACATGCTCAACATCAAATATAATACAATATGAATCGAAATTAGATTCCAACAAATATTTCCAGATTTTCAAATGAATTTATCAATTCAAATATGAGTCAATAATCACAAGAAAACAACGAGAATAATACTCGCGAGATTAAGGAGCACATTGTGTAAAATACCATACCTCAAACCACCAAAAGATACCAACAACAAATCTGCCTAGAAGAGTCAGATTACACCATCAAAATCTGCTCCAAGAATCATCAAAAACTTCTCTAAGAATCAACACCAAAACAGCCCCCAAGAACACCTCAAAACCTAAGGTTTAATGCATAAATTAAAGGGTAATACATGTTTATAAAAGAGAGGAAAAGAAAATATGTTTACTGCCAAAAAGTTGTACCAAATAAGGTCACCCACGACCTTATTTTGTAAGGCAAAACCAAAGGAGCTGTAAACAAACCAAACTTCTCAAAGTTACCTGCTGCGCACGTTTTCTAGAGGGGTCGATCGATCGACCCCCAGGCATCGATCGATCGATCATGCCTAAAATCTGACAGTTCGCCTTGAAAAAATTATAAGGGACAAAAATTATAAAATCAATACAAAATCCGTTTTAACTCCGTTTGAAATTCTCGCCTTTAAAGATAATAACCAACATATTTGAGCAATAAAAATAATTTTATCTCAAAATTTAGTTTTCCTCTTTATTTCGAAAATAACACAAAAATTACCCAGGTTGTTACACTTCCCCACTAACAATGGAATTTTGCCGTCGAAATTTGCCGAATACCTAACTCTACAAAATCAGGCCAAAAAATATCCAAAAATAATCTCGTCACCAAAAATAAATTTCTCACATCTAATCTAGATGCCTAACGCGAAAAGATTCTCTAAAAATAATCTATCTCCAAAAATACGTGCCATAAAAATACAACAGACCCCAAACCCAAGACTCGAGGGTGATCATATACCTAAGCTCTGATACCATTTTGTAACACCCCGCCCGCCCGGAGAGAGCGAACGACGTGCCACAATCGATAAAAACTAACCAAAATCCACAATCAACAAGGTATAGAGCATATAAATCCCACAACAACAAAAGAGAAACTACTAATCTCAAATCTCTTCAAAAAAATACAACAAGTCTCTCGAATTAAAAATACAACATCTATCTCGGAACAAAATAAATCTCCAATGCTCTATACATAAAAAAAAAATACGATCTTCCCACTTGTATTCTCGAATATTCTTCACAAAATAATCCACGCTAAAATCCATTCTCCAAATCAAATACAAAGCGCCCAAAATTCGTGCTGACCTGCCACTAAAAGAAAATATGGGAAAGTACACAATACGACAGAAAAGATGCTCAACAAATATTAGCGGTGAATAAAACGTAACAATACGAATATTTAAATCAAATGCGAATCTCAATAGAAATTATTTCAATATAATTTCTCAAAAACATCGGGTCACCAGGCCTTACCACCGTACCGCGCCTATGCATTTTTCTAGCATATCCGGAAAAATGAATATTGGCGGGTGTCCCACTTCAGTGCCATATTAAAATCTCATGACAACATGCTCAACACCAAATATAATACCACATGAATCTAAATTAGATTCCAATAAATTTTTTCAGATTGCCAAATGAATTTATCAATTCAAATATGAATCAATAATCACAAGAAAACAACGAGAATAGTACTCGTAAGATTAAGGAGCATATTGTGTAAAACCCCATACCTCAAACCACCAAACGATACCAACAACAAATCTACCCAGAAGAGTCAGAATACACCATCAAAATCTGCTCTAAGAATCATCAAAAACTTCTCCAAGAATCAACACCAAAACATCCCCCAAGAACACCTCAAAACCATAGGTTTAATGCATAAATTAAAGGGTAATGTTTGTGTATACAAGAGAGGAAAAGAAAATATGTTTGCTGCCAAAAAATTATACCAAAAAGGGTCACCCATGACCTTATTTTATAGGGAAAAACCAAAAGAGTTGTAACAAACCAAACTTCTTAAAGTTACATGCTGCGCACGTTTTCTAGAGGGGTCGATCGATCGACCCCCAGGCATCGATCGATCGATCATGCCTAAAATCTAACAATTCGCCTTGAAAAAATTATAAGGGACAAAAATTATAAAATCCGTTTTAACTCCATTTTCGAAACCGTTTGAAATTCTAGCCTTTAAAAATAATAACCAACATATTTGAGCAATAAAAATAATTTTATCTCAAAATTTAGTTTTCCTCTTTATTTCGAAAATACTACAAAAATTACGCGGGTTGTTACACTTCCCCACTAACAATGGAATTTTGCCCTCGAAATTCGCCGAATACCTAACTCTAAAAAATCAGGCCAACAATATCCAAAAATAATCTCGTCACAAAAAATAAATTCCTCACATCTAATCTAGATGCCCAACGCGAAACAATTCTCTAAAAATAATCCATCTCCAAAAATACGGGCCATAAAAACGCAACACACCCAAAATCCAAGACCCGAGAGTGGTCGCATACCTAAGCTCTGATACCATTTTATAACACCCCGCCCACCTGGGGAGAGCGAACAACGCGCCAAAATCAATAAACACTAACCAAAATCCACAATCAACAAGGTATAGTGCATCTAAATCCCACAACAACAAAAGAGAAACCACTAATCTCAAATCTCTTCAAAAAAATACAACAAGTCTCTCGAATTAAATAAAAATATAACATCTATCTCGAAACAAAATAAATCTCCAATGCTCTATACATAAAAAAATACAATCTTCCAACTTGTATTCTCGAATATTCTTCCCAAAATAATCCACGCTAAAATCCATTCTCTAAATAAAATCCAAAGCACCCCAAATCCACGCTGACTTGCCACTAAAAGAAAATATGGGGAAGTACACAATACGACAGGAAAGATGCTCAACAAATATTAGCGGTCAATAAAACGTAACAATACGAATACGAATATTTAAATCAAATGCAAATCTCAATAGAAATTATATCACTATAATTTCTCAACAACACATTAACCGGGTCACTAGGCCACACCACCGAACCACGCCTATGAATTTTCTAGCATATTCGGAGAAAGAAATATTGGCGGGTGTCCAACTTCAGTGCCATATTAAAATCTCATGACAACATGATCAACGCCAAATATAATACAACATGAATCGAAATTAGATTCCAACAAATATTTCCAGATTTCCAAATGAATTTATCAATTCAAATATGAGTTAATAATCACAAGAAAACAACGAGAATAATACTCGCGAGATTAAGGAGCATATTGTGTAAAACTCCATACCTCAAACCGCCAAAAGATACCAACAAAAAATCTACCCAGAAGAGTCAGAATACACCATCAAAATCTTCTCCAAGAATCATCAAAAACTTCTCCAAGAATCAACACCAAAATAGCCCCCAAGAACACCTTAAAACCTAAGGTTTAATGCATAAATTAAAGGGTAATGTTTGTGTATAAAAGAGAGGAAAAGAAAATATGTTTGCTGCCAAAAAGTTGTACCAAAAAGGGTCACCGACGACCTTATTTTATAAGGCAAAACCAAAAAAGCTGTAAACAAACCAAACTTCTCAAAGTTACCTGCCGCGCACGTTTTCTAGAGGGGTCGATCAATCGACCCCTAGGCATCGATCGATCGATCATGCCTAAAATCTGACGGTTCGCCTAAGGGACAAAAATTATAAAATCATTATAAAATCTGTTTTAACTCCATTTTTGAAACCATTTGAAATTCTCGCCTTTAAAAAATAATAACCAACATATTTGAGCAATAAAAATAATTTTATCTCAAAATTTATTTTTCCTCTTTATTTCGAAAATACCCCAAAAATTATGCGGATTGTTACAATCCCTGGTCGATTACTTTTGTCAAAAGGTGATAAAATCATCACAATTACATCCTTAATGTACCGGGACACTAAGATTGATTCTGTGATTAACCAGGTTCCCATGTTGCCTGCAGGCATGGCGGTCATCAAGAACTTAAGGGGAAATGCCTCCTAAAGGATAGAATGTAACACTAAGTTCTAATAAGTTCTCCCTTTTTTTCTTTCCTTATTATTCTGAATTTTTTTTATTGGACTAACCGATTTCTATGACTTGCATATTTTTTTAGGAAATGAAAAACTTCTAAGAGGCCTCCATTATAACTGAGCATATGGAGAAAAGAAACGATATTGTTAATACTCAATCCAATATTATGATGAATAGTATGGACCAGAATGAAGGAAAAATATCTGAGATGAATGAGAAGATGAATGAGATTTCCTTTTCTAATGAGGATATGGTTGAATAAGGAGAGGCCCTCTAGTTGGACTATTATGCTAATAATGAGCTTGTTGAGCTCAGGAGGGCCTTATGAATGTTGGACAATGGAATTTGACTACTTATTACTTATCTTAAGGATTAGGATAAAAAGAAGAATAATAAATTAGTCGACTCAAATTTTAATGAGGGCTATAATGTCGGCATAAAGGGCGTGGTCACCTAGTTGGACTACTCTAAGTCCATAACCTTTAACAAGGTCTAAGTAACTAGTTTAAACGGGTGAACGTGACCATATATGATGGGTCATACTATGAAAAACCCATACTCCCCAAGCCTGTTAGTGGCGAGTGTGAGACCTCTTTGGCATCTGGCTAGTCGGTTCATCAGTCGGTCACATATAATGACCCAACTGAAAATGCACCTACCAAGGTCCAAGTTGAGGAAACAACTGAGGATGAGGACTAAAGGGAGGTGACCCTTGATGACCCAACTTAGATCTTCTTATTATATTTTATTTTTGTCTATGTAGGGCCATTTTTTGTACTTATTATATTGAACTCGATGCAGGCGGCCATCTAAGAATGATTAATGAAAAATTATCTTTTATTTGTCTTTTCAGCTATTAATTTATTTTTATGTATGCATCATTATTGGTGCCAACATAGTATGGATAGTCTTATATGTGGATGGGTAGGTTTGTGACCGACTTCTAACATTCGATGGAATTTTGAATAATAATAATAAGTTATTAACAATGTTGGCTGATAAATCCCACAACGTATCAACATATCATATTAATAACTTAACTAATTAAACTAGATTACTTACTACAAGTTAAATCGGCTAGTTGAAATTCTTATTTAACATGACAACAATGAAAATAAGTTGGTAATTATTTTGGGATCATGACAATATAATGGGAAGATTTAACCATTATTTAACATGACAACAATGAAAATAAGGTGCAATCGACTTGTTTTAAGCTGTACTACCTATTCTTAGGTGTGTTTGGGCTAATTGTAGGTTGACCTACCCATTATTAGGTTTTACAACCATGTTCAAGTGGGTTTTTGCCTATTCTAGGAAAAACTAACTTATTTTATGTGCACCATCAATTCTTAGGTGAGTTTATGCTTATTCTAGACTGACTAACCCATTCTTAGGGTGTACCACCATTTTAGGTGGTTTTTTTGCCTTTTTTTAGGCAAAACCAACATATTCTAAGTCTACCACCCATTTTAGGTGAATAGACGGGCCAATCCATTCTTAAATTGTATTACCAATTTCTAGTGGATTTTGATGTTGTGCAATTGCATAAAGATAAAATTCACATTAATTAATGTAATGAATTGAAATTTTATTACAAAACTGAATGTAAATTATTTATTTGCTAAAGACATTTAATATAAGCTAAGATAACTCTTCCAAAAATATGATTTTCTTAGTTCCATGCCATTCCACGACTTGGGCACAAGTTTTCCATCTATTTGCTCAAGGTGGTAGGATCCAGTGCCTCTAGCTAATGTAATTTTGTACCTCGATAGCTTCTTCCTGAGTACTAAGTCGCCCAATGAAAATTATCGATCCTTAACTTTCTTGGTGTGGAACTTGGCAAACTCCTGCTGCTATGCTACAAGGTGGATGAAGGATTTCTCCCTCTTCTTTTCTGCTAGGTCAAACTCATGAGCAATTCAGTTGTCAATATGACCATCCTTATAAAATTAAGACTTAAGTTTGGTAGGCTGATTTATAGAGGGATGATACCACAAGTCATCTCGTAAGTAGTTTTCACTTGTGGACCTTCTTGAAGTTATACTATAGGCCTAAAGAATATAAGGTAGTTCATCAACCCATTTTCCTATTGCATTCTTCACTCAACTCTTAATTTAGGTGAGGAGAGTTTTGTTGAAGATTTTAGGTTGTCCGTTTCACTATGGTAAGACCGCCAAAGCAGAATAGTTGTGAGTCCCATACTCTAAACACAATTATCTAAAAGGATCATTATCAAATTAGTTTCCATTGTATTAACATAAAGGCTCTGGGAATCCTAAACCGAGTGATGATGTTACTTCAAATAAACGTCTTGATGTCAGATTTTGTCTTGTGGGCCAACGGTTCTTCTTTAATCCACTTTGTGAATTATTATATCACCGTAATCAAGAACTTGTGATCATCCGGAGATCTTGGTAGTAAACCGACTATATCCATGCCCCATTAGAAAAATGTCCAAGAACTTGTGAGAGGATTCAAGTCTCCTACAGGTTACCTATTGATTAGGATGAACTACTATCATTTGGGGGCACTTTTAAACAAAATTAATTGTGTTTTTTTATATAAAGGTATCTTTTGGTAGGCTAATAGTTATACTCCAATGTGACATTCATGTATTCCTTTATAGATATCCTTGAAGATCTCATCTACCTGATCTAGGCGCATAAATTTGAGCACGGGTTCGATTGATTATCGATAAAAAAAAATATTTTAATTAAGGCAAAAATGGGCCGACTTCACTCTTATATTGTGATCTTCCTTATTATCAGTTGGGAACTCTTATTTTTTAGATAAAAAAATTACTTAATCCATCCATATAGGTGTTTGCTCGATCTCTATGGCCAAAACTTTTTGGTTCCTCTATGCTTGGTTAGTCAATGTATTCCACTTTGATCGTCCTCTTCAAATCAATACAAATGTTGAGGCTAAAGTAGTAAGAGTGTCAACATGAATATTGTTATATTTAGGAGCACGAATATTGCTATATTTGGGAAATTATTCTATTAAGGATGATATGAAAGCATTGAGTAGGTTCTTTATTTTGTCTTTATATGCTAACACCATATGATTTCTAGCTTCATACTTGCCAATCAACTGGTTTTCTATGAGGAGTGAATTATAATGGATATTAATGCCTTTTCAACCCATTGTGATTGCCCTCCTTAGGCCGACTATCATTGCTTCATATTTAACTTTGCTATTGGAGACTTTGAACAAAAGTTGGATAATTTTCTTAATTAATACCCCTTGTGGGGGTGATGAAGATGATGCTAATTCTAGTAACTCGATCATTAGAGGCTCCATCCATGATCAATTTTCATTTATAAAGATGATTAGTTAGATTATGAAGGAATTATCATCGTGGGTTAATGTTAAACATTGCCAGTAGTGTGTTATGCTGGACATCTTCTCCTTCCAAAATACTTGATAATTTTTCTACGAAGTCGGCCTACACCAGCCCTTTAATGAAAACTCTTGTTTCATAGAAAATAGTGAACTATTCTAATTCTAGAAACCACTTTGTCATCCTACTTGAGACCTATTCCTTCTTTGAAAACTTTTTTAGGGAAATAGGTGAGAATTGTTGTAGGGTGACCCCAAAAGTAACGTCTTGGCATTCTAGGAGACATTATAAGAGACAAATCGATCTGCTCAATATCTATATACCTCCTTTTAACTCAAAAAGGAATATAACTATCATAGTACCTCTCCATCCTCTTATCAAACAAATGCCTCCCTGGTTTCATATTGTGAAATGATTAAGTACAAGAGTAGCTTCTCATCACTAACTAGCATTAAAAAATGTTGGTGGGGAACCTAATTACCTCTCGAGCCTCTCTAATGCTTTATCACATTCTGGGGTCCAAATCATCATATTTACCTTCTTTAATGCCTGAAAAAAATTCACCATTTATCATATGACCTATATATTTATCAATTAAGTGATTATAAGATTTTAGTGAGAGCCTGCATCACCCTAACTATGGTATGTCACTTGATCTCCTGTAAGACTTTAATCTGGATTGAATTGGCCTCTCAACCCCTTTGGTGATGAGGTAACCAATGAACTTACTTGATCTAATGTCAAAGTCATATTTTGATAAGTCAAGCTTCATTTTGTAGTTTTTGAGGATCTTAAAGGTGCTGGAAAAATCCCTTATGTGATCATGGACAAGCTTGTTCTTTACAAGCATATTATCGATGTACACTTTCTTAGTTGAACCAATATCCTTCCGGAACATCTTAGTCACTAATTGATGGTAAGTCTCCCTAGCATATTTTAGTCATAAAGTAATCACTATATAGAAATACAATCCCAATGTCGTGATGAATTAGTTATTCTCCTCGTCGGGTCCAAATAACGGTATTTAATGATATTTGAAGTGAGTGTCCACGAAGCTCATCCATTAATGCCTTGTAGTTGAATAAATTAGTTGGTCGATCATGAGTAATGGAAATCTATCTTTGGGGTATTCTTTTTTTTTTTATCTTGGAAATCCACACAGACTTACCATTTACCACTTTTTATTCGAATGACCTCTGTGTTGGAGATCTAATTTGAAAATTGTACCTACTTAATGGAGTTAGATAAAGGAACTTCTAGAATACACCCTCCATAACTTTGACCTTATTTAAAGCTAACTTCCTTGGAATATGCTTGAGAAGCCGACTACAGTATCCATGTGCAGTCAAAAATGAGAAATTTATAGATCAATATTTGACAAGTCGTAGGGTTTCTATGTGAACACATAAATTTTATACTTAAAAAATTCCATTAGTTACTTAGCTTCCTCTTATGGTAATTATGAGCTAACAAGGAAGTATTTCTCTGGTTACTCTCGATCTAAAGGAATAGTTCGCAATTCCTCCATTGCTTAGTCGGTAGGGCCACTCTCATCTCTCCAAACCCTAGTTGATCACCCTTTTATTTCCATTTATCTTGATCGTCCTTAGATTCATAATCCTTTAAGCCTGTATTGGACTAAAAATGCGTCTACTTGATGTGGTGATGAAGAATATCCTAGCGGATGCCTAATAGACCCTAATATTTTCACTTTGCCATGATTGGTCACAAACTTAAGCTTCTCATAGAGTAAAGATGGAAACGCTATCACAGTCCTCTTCAAAGTATGGCATTGTAAGGTGACTCTAATACAACCAGGTTGAATTTTATCTCCTTTTTAATGGGATCGATATAAACTGAAAGGTCGATCTTGCCCAAAAGGGTTTCCACATTACCGTTGAAGTCGATGAACGGTCTTCCTTATTATCGAGGTCATGAATATTGTACCCAATCTTATAGAGAAAGTCCACGTATATGATATATAAGGAGCTTCCTTAATCCATAAGAATCCTCTTCATGTCATAATTAGTGACCGTTAAGGTGAGGACCCAATGTACTTGTGAGTTAAGTTATCTTTGACCAGATCTTAATTAAAAAACATGATAAATTGGTTGAAGTCAATCTCCTTACAATCATTTTTACTGAAGACAATTTTAAAAATTTTAACTTAAAATGCATCATGGATGCTGGCAATAATTTTAATCCTCCTCGTAAAGATTTTAACTAGTGCATTGGTCGGGTCTATGTATCCGTAGATGGTATCCAATATCCCCAAAGGTCACATGTCATCGTCATTTTTCTTTTTAATGACGTTGACTCGGCTAGATGCCTTAGTTTTCTCTAAGTTTATGTACTCATTGAAATGCCCAATCTTGACTAAGTCAACTATATGATGCTTTAGCATCTTACAGTTTTATATATTCTATCTATAATCTTAGTGGTAGATGCACCTTTGATCTGCTTCTCTTTAATTAGGATCACCTGCCACATTGGATGCTTCTTATAATG
The DNA here is from genome assembly GCA_949130495.1 of Sambucus nigra. Taxonomy (NCBI): domain Eukaryota; kingdom Viridiplantae; phylum Streptophyta; class Magnoliopsida; order Dipsacales; family Adoxaceae; genus Sambucus; species Sambucus nigra. Next base: position 249,666,105 of record OX422208.1, read on the forward strand.
AGGCTTCTCCTTATTTTGGGGGACGAGGTTATAAATTGGCTCCTTAAAGAAGGTGTCGATGACCCTGTACGTATTCTCATTAGTTAGCATCCTTATTTTGCTTTGGGGGAATTATGTTTCCCCTCATTCTTACCTAAGGTAGATTAGGCTCCACCCTTTCGTCAAATTTTTTGATCTCCATTCTTCTTTGACATTGTAGGTCGGTTAGCTTTATCGTCTTCATTAAGGATCTTGTCATTTACAGTAGCATATGTATAAATACGAACCATTTGATCGTCCATTGATAATGTTGGATTATGAAGTTGAACACATGAGTTAGTCCCTAAATATAACTGCTACCAATCGAATATATCTTCAAATCCAAAGAGGGACCTTAACCCAACCCCTTCACTATATATATTTCCCCTCACCATTATTTTCTAGAAACATACACCTCGTTCATTGGTGGTAAGTGAGGCTGACAAAATAACCTTTAATAATTTTGCACCTTGTTTCCAATATAAACCATTAAGATCAAACGAGACAACACTAACCATTCATATAAAACAAGTATAACAACATGTGGTTTATGAACTTTACCTAGAACCTATCACCATTGTCCTTGGGACCAAGAACTTACTGGAAGGATTTGTAATATCAATCTCCTCAATGAATGGTGGGCTGATCCATGACCCAAGTCTTTATTAACTAGGTCATTCATCATGCATATGTAATTTGTATGGATTCGTCCATCTAACTCCTACCTAGTGAAGTCACATAGGTCATACTAACCTACAATCCTACTTAGTGGGGGTGGAAAATCAATAAAGACATAATGTAGAATAGAATTGGATTGTTCAATACGCCCGTTTAACATACTATAAATTTTATGAATGGAGGTGCGTATTTCTTTGCGCAGGTTGACATGGTCTTCAAGGGGGCTCAAAGTTCGAGAAAACTAACATTATTGTGAAAATGAGGATTTCTTAAGGAATGAATTTTCATTATATAATGGTGATTAGGCCCATGAGAACTTGATATGTGTCGATTTGTCAGTTTAGTTAGTTATTTCATTAAATGAGCAATGTTAGCATCACACGTATTCATATATTCCTTGTATTGATCAACAATCTATCATGTTAAGTCTTTAGCAAATGACCTTGAAGGGGTGTCATGATGGTAGGGGTGGAAATTTGTGACACGGAACAAATTTACATCGTAACCTAGTTTGGGTATACCCTTAATGGGATTAGGTCGTAAACGGGGGGACCCTCTAAAACCGTTAAGTAAACAAATCAGTTTCATAAATATTCATGAAACCCCCTTATGACCCATCAGAATCGTTAAGCAAACGAATTGATTTCGGATTGTGTGAACCATTAAGAACCTCTAGACCTGCAAAACCTTAAATAATTGGGGTTTTTTAATAATTTGAGTAGATATAAAGGAACTCCAAAACCCTACTTTTTAAAGTTTGGAGTCGTTAATACTATTTAGTCTTTATGCAATCTACACAAATCAAAATCCTCCCTCTCTTTCGGTCTCCCTCCCTCCCTCATTCTCATCTCCTCCCTCTATCTACCTCTCATCTCCCTCCATCCAATTCTCTCCCTCTCGTCGTTGATAAGGCGATTGATAGGTATGTCGTCCTCTAGTTCATTTTAAAAAAAAATAAAGTATTGATTTTAGAGTTCACATTTTTTAGATTAACGACAAACATTTTTTTTAAAATTTTACATTAGGCATTTTATTAAGTAAAGATAAACAATTTTTTAAAACTTTTACAGTAAACATTTCTTTAAATTTTATAGTATTGATTTTAAAATTGACAACTTGGAATTGTTCTTTTTGTTTGATTAATTATGTGTAATGGACTAATGGGTATATTTAATTAATTTTCAAATTGAGTAATTTTAAGCTACTAATTTAAATGATGTTGAGGATAATGCTAAAATAAAATCAACAATTTCTTATTCAATATGAAATGCTCGACTAACTGTGCCTCCAAAACACGGTAAGAAGAGAAAAAAAGCTTCAAAGTTTGGACTTTATTTGAGGAATTAACCTTATGCGATGATGGAAAAAATATTGTACATGTAGGAATTGTGGTGCATAATACATATGTGAGAGTTCTTATGGTACTAGTAACGTCCTAACTCACACGATAGTTGTGCTATAAATGATACACACAACGTAGGAAAGCTAATTCTCAACCAAACTAAGGGAGAAATCTCACCAAATTATCCAGAGGTTGATCGTGATGTGGTTGTTTACTTAGTATTTGATGCATTAATCATGCATGATTTACCATTTAAGTTTTTATAAAATAAAGGCATCGGAACTATTATTATTAACTTTTACCAAATCTCAAATTATTGTGTAGAAATACCGCTAAGGCTTGCACTCTAAATAAATACAATAATAGAAAAGAAAATAATCAAAATTTATTATATTGAATACCCAGAAGAATTTTCTTGACATCTGATTTATGGTCCTCGTGTTATACTGATGGGAGTGTTACTCTCACGGCTCACTTTATTGATAAATTTTGGAAATTGTATAAGAGGCTTCCTAATTTTTGTGTTATTCCCCCTCCACATGATGGTGTTCCTTCATGTGAGAAAATATACCAATTGTTAAGGGAGTGGGTAATTGAAGAAAATGTTATTTCTATAACTTTGGATAATGCTATTAACAACACTATATTTGCTGAGATTTTGAAAAGTCAGCTTAATTTGAAAAACGATTTGTTAATGGATGGTAAATTCTTTTGTGTGTGTTATTGTTGTCACATAGTGAACTTGATAGTCCATAATGGACTTAAATACATTAATGAATTCGTGGTAAATATTTGTGAAAGAATTAAATATATTAAAGGTTCGATTTGTAGAAAAACCAAATTTAATATTATGTTGCACAAGATTCTTTAATGGGTATAGGTTGCGAGGAGATGCTCCTATGATATGGAACTCCACTTATGATATGCTTACGGGTGGTATTTTTTATCAACGGCCATTTGCTAATTTCAATTGAGCAATTCATATTATAAACAATGTCCATCTCCTGAAGAATAAAGTAAAATTGATAAGATTTCAAATTTTTCAAAAGTCTTTTATGATGTCACTTGTTTGTTCTCAAGAATTATCCTACGCCTAACTTATATTTCCCTTAAAAATGTTGGATAACGATTGTTATATGCATAGGATGGATAGACAAATGATAGTTAAATTTGAAAAATAATGGTCCGATTATAATTTGAATTTTTCAACTGTTGTTATCTTAGATCTTAGGTACAAATATCAATTTGTTGAGTGGCCTTACACAAGGTTTTATGGTGATGATTCATATTAATTGGAATGTGTTTAGGATACCATATCCTCTTTATTTGAGTTGTACTCAAACTATGACTCCAATGTGGCTCGTGCAAGTAATGACCGTCCTAGTGGTTTCTTGACACTAGTGAGCGTCGGGATTGCCTTTTTAAGGTACGGTAAAATTTACTTTTATAAAATTATATGATTTTTTTCAATTAGTTAATTTAATTATTTATTATGATTGGTTTTATTTCACGTTTATACATTATAATGTAGGATTTTGACATATGTAGGAAATGGAATAATAACGCTTGACTATGTGAGCTTCAAATGCATTATAACGAGCCAAAAATTGATCGGTTGACAAATTTAACCATTCTTGATTTTTGGAGAAGGAAGTAATATCATTATCTGTCACTGTCAAATTTGGCATGTGATGTGTTGCTAATTTCGATATATACCGGTGAATCAAAATCAACATTTAAAATTAGTGGATGAGTGCATGATGAATATTGGACTTCACTTTTTACTTAAAATGTTCAACTAATGACATGTACTTGAGATTGGATTCATAGTAAAAATGGCAAGTTATTTTATTTTTGGCGATGCTTATTTACTATTTATAAGTTCTTTTATTTGTATTCTCACCTAAGAATGTTTTCTCACTATTTGTTTTGTTTGTTTACTGTATTAAGAAAAAAATTCTAATCGAGTCAATTTCTTTGTAATTGGCTTAATTCCGGACAAAATAAAATAAGTCTTGGCTAGTTTTAATTTGAGAATAATTGAGGCCTACGACAATTCAAGATTGAAGAATTTTCAATTAAGAGACGTGAAGAAGAAATCAAGTCAAGTTGCATTTTTCATAATCAGTTTATTCTAAGATCACTCAGGCATGAATACTTAAGAGAATTCATGTGATTTAGAATTTTGATTAAGTAATGGATGAGTTAAATTTTTTTAAATATTGGGAATTAAAATCAAAATTTGAGAAAACTCATTTTAAATATTTTTGAGCTAAAATGTTTTTTGAAAATTCGAGAATTTAATTTAAATGAAAAAACCACGTTTTTATCCTGTCGCTCAAACGACAGCACCGGTCGTTCTAATGACATGGCATGTCACCCGAACGAGATTCTGCCTCAGTTTTCGTGTTTTATTTTTCCTGGACTCTTGTTTGCTCAAATATAAATGCAACTCTTCTTAGACGTTTTCAGCAGATGAACAGTTTCGAAATTCCCACATAGTTTTCATTCATCCAATGTTTATTCAAGATCAAATTACATAATTCCAAAGTTTGTGATCTTGAACACATTCATTAGAAGATATTCTACACAATCCCTGACTGCGTTAATTGAGGTTTATTGCGTGTGGATCTTTGCTGAAAATAGAACCACGTGTTCTTATGGAGCTGTTGTGGTTGTTTCATTGCTAATGACACCGATCGACACCTGCGGGTATTCGTGTGTCACTGTATTTCATTGTAATTCGTGTAAGTTGCAATTTACAAATTATAGTTCAATAAAAAGGTTTTACCCGAAAGGGGTTTTTCCTAAAATTATTTCTTTTACCGCATGCTTTAATTATTTAATGGATTAAATCACTTAAATGCATGTTTAGGGTTTAAGAAGTTAAATTGGATTTAACTAAAATTGAAAGAGTTGTTTTACCTAAAGTACACACTAAAGGGTCGTCTCAAATTGGTATCAGAGCTTGTTGCACTATTTTATTATGTTTGTGATCCCATGACCTTAGGTATGACTTTCGGTAATCTTGATGATTTTAGAGCTCACGTGTTTGAAACTTCTAATTGGAAATTTCGTATGAAGTTTTCTCTTAAATTTTTTTATTAAAAAGGATAATTGTGAGAAGTGTCTTTGTTGTGCGGGTTTGGCCATAAGTTAGATGAGTGCCCCACTAAACTTAGCGAGAATTTTAATAAATCGTTAAATCGTGTTTCTACCCTTAGTGAGAGTGACCCTGAAGAAGAAATTTTGTATGCTACTAAGTGAAACCTTCCCACCCTTGTGGCTAATCATGTAAGTGATGACGGCATACTTTTGCATGATCCTTCCATAGTCACAGGTTGTGATACCCTAGAAAGTGAGGGTGAGGTGAGTGATGATGAGAGTGAGGATAAGAGAGACTTGCAAACTGCCTTTAATGAGTTATACGAAGAAAGCTTGAAAGTAAAGAAGGAAAATTTGAAGTTAGAAGCGAAATTAAAAGAACGTGTCATTGAAAATAATAATTTCAATATTTTAATTGAGGAACTTAGGGCGCGTGAGAAGAAAATTAGAAATAAACTAAAATATGTCGAGGGTGAGAGAGATAGTCTTCGAGGGTTGATGGAGGCTATGAAAAAGGAACTACTTGAGTTTGAGGATTCTAGGCATTTACTTGAGTCGAGGATTAGTGAGATTGAGAGATTCGAGCAAGGTTAAATGTCATTTGGAAACTATGTCCGAAAAGTTAGATAAAATCTGAGGAACCGTCCAAATCAAAGATAATAGGTGTGGTATTGGCTTCGATAAACATGTTGCACCTATTCCCAAAGCCAAAACCATGCAAGGGAGAGAGCCACATAAGAACATCAAGAAAAATCATCCCATAGTAAACACTCCCCGCCGTATCTACACTTGCACTCATTGTGGTAGGAGAGGTCATCTTAGACGGTTTTGATACGATCTTAAAAACGCTCCTGGAAAGTCTAAGAATAAGGTCATTCCAGTTTCCAAAACCCCCACTCGTAGTTTCACGCCTACTTGGGTTAGTAAATCGGATTTAGAGGCATTAAGTATTAAACTTAGTGACACGCGTATCATTGCACATGGTTCTCCCCATGTTTCATCTTTCGATTGAGCATGTTCGTCGGTCTGTCATTCGCTAGTATTTGCATCATGATTTATTATTTGCTAGTGTTATGACTTATATTTCGTTGTACTTTTTTTAGTCTTATTAAAAATACAAAATATTTTATTTTGAGTCAAAAATATTTTTTTGAAAGACTCAAAAAGATTTTCGTTTTCTTTGTGTGTCGTGAGTTTACGTCTTTGATGTGGCATAATGGTGTGATTAGACTCCTTTCCTTTCATTATCGATAGGGCTAGGACATTTGGCCATAATCATTGATGCTTAGAATGATCTTAACCATTATTTTAAATGGGGTTGTTTTGAAGTTAATATGCATCTTAATTCGAATTTGTATATGAATGTTTGGAAGATCTCTTGCATATTTGAGTTTGTATGAAGATCTCTTGCAAACTAAAATAAATTTAGAGGCATTAGGTATTAAACATACACGAGTTTATATGAATGTTTGAGATCTCTTGCATATTTGAGTTTGGTGAGACATTCTTATCTCAATTTTGTCATTTATGCGTAAGTAGACATAAGGAGGAGGTGTGCATGTAAGAACCACTTTCCGTGAGGATTGCTAATTAAAAAATGCTGAGTGTTCACGAAAAAGGGATACGAGAGTGAAAAATTTACTCGTCGTGAAAGCCACCGTTTAAAAGAGCCCCGAAAAAATTAAAAGGCAATAAAAATAATCATATGCCAAAAATGGGCCAACTAGGTTATGTTCATTCCAAAAGAATAATATGTTTTATTTGAGGGTGTTCGGATGGATAATTAAACAGGTTTCCACCATGAATCCCAGCATCAAAAGATCGTATCATGAAGCTATTGTTTGTAGAATCGTAAAAAATTTGGATTTGTGTGCATGTTTAATTGTTTAGCTCATTTAACTCACATTTTAATTGTCATATATGGCTAAAATAAAGTTTGATGATATTTCGCTATCAATTAGAGCTACTTGAACGTTTCGACGTGTTAATATTGTGACTCATTTGTTATAGTTCACTCCCATAAATTCCATAACCATGTTTGAGCACATCGGTACTATGTTAGCGCATAACTCACATCGTATCCTATTTTATTTCGTTTTTTTTTTGTTTTAGGTCTATTTTTCTTTTCCAGTAAGCTTTTTATGAAAAAAAATTCACTCGGCAAAGCCTTATCATAGTTTGAGTCTTTTAAGTCTTTTTTGGTTTTGTCACACAAACGAAACCCAATATCGTTCGAGCGAGATTGTAAGTCGCGAGAATTTATCGTTCAAACGAATTTCTTTTCATTCAAACGACATCATTTATGTTCGAACGAAATTAGGCTTTTATTAAACCTCGTTCAGTCTTTTAAACTTAGTTTTCATGTTATCCCCTTCGCTCTCTCCCTCGTCCTCTCCAAGAAATCGTATGATATATTCGTCCAAGTGTTGCCATTTTTGCTTACTGATTCCGTGCCTTACCTCGTCCTGAGTTAATATTGTGGACATTATTCCTTATCACAGGTAATTTTCTCTTTTTTTTTTATGATACTTGGGTTTGTTGGTTTTAGACTCCATCTATGGTGGAAATGAATATACACATTGTTTTACGCATGGTTTTACACTCTTTTGACACTGATTTTGCGTACTATTTATTCTCATTTTTATTTGGGATAAAAAAATCACTAGATTTGGCATCGGTGGGAGATGGTGGAACCCATATGAAATATGGTCCCTCCTCCCAAGCCTGATTTCATAATGGACATGGTTTCCTCCATGCGAGCGATGAGAATGCTCAACACTCATGGTAGCAATTTTGGCAAATCTCGTGGCATGAATCTTCTTTTTTCCAATAATCGGTGCCAATTGTAGGAGCAACAAATCTACAATATTGCAAATTAGAAAAGTATTCCTAGAGTGATATGTAGAAAACTAAAATAACACAAGACATGTGTGGTTAAGTAAGCAGGCCTTACCTACATACGTAGGGAAAGAGAAAGATAATTTCTTTACTATGAAGGGAAAAGCTTGCTAGGGTTTCTAGCTGAGAGTCCAAACCGAGTTTATAATGGAGGTATGATTGATTGTCGACATATGCTGTCCTTGTTGTACCCAAAATAATCCTTCCACTACTTGTAGTGCACGTAGAAAGGAAGTATACATAATTATACAAATATGTGCCCAACTACCAACAAAAGTCCTTGGCATGTCAAGGAGGCGTCGATATTAATAAGGCCTCGGATTTTCAACAAGGCCTCAGCGTCAATAAGGCCTTGGCATTAATAAGGCCTCAGCTAATAATATAGGCATCAAATTTTACACCTCAGTCCAGGGATTTCCAGTTTTCAACCTCATCCTTACTTATCCACAAGTCACAAGAATAAGGCATGTGAGGCTCCCAACCGACTTATTTAAATAGATATGCTTACCACTCATTTGGGAGGGAATAACTAAGCAGTGAAGCTATGCCTAATTATCTCTAAATTCTCTCTACACCGGAGTTTTCCATTGATCACCTACTCCAACAACCCCAGATCTCAACAACCTCAGCCTCATAGAAGATTACCCTATAAGTTTGCAACCTCTACTGCATAGTATATGTATGTTTATATATTTACCCTTCTTTTCTCATCTTGTATGCCTACAGGGATTTAATCTTGTATCAAATGCATATGTCTAATGAGAATAAGGCCCTAAATGGAGGTAGGATCGTTTTGATGGCATGGATTTCACTAGTAAAATCAATTTTAAACGATAACAGTTTGTCATCATCTGTGAGAAATGAGGTGTTTTATCAATTTTTCTCACTGTAAGATATGGGTTCTTGAAATATAGTTAGTATTTAATGAGGTGTAACCCCTTATCAAGATAATTATTAGTGTGCACTGAACGATCACAACCAATAATAAATACAAGCCTCAATAAATAACCTTTAATATCAAAAGCTTATATTAAATTAGATTCTTACAACATAAATGCTCTTGGAATATATTAAATTAAAGGGACCCCACAATCAACTTGGTTGGAGGGATAGTGAACAAGCACCCAAGCATAATAAAGGCAAGGCAGTAACCCATAAAAGCACATTAAATTCTAAGGTAGGTGAATTGGTGGAGGCAAAGGAATAATCACTCAATAATGGTGCACAACAAACTCTCTTATCTAGAGAAAACTTACCAGTAATTCTGGATATCAAAATACAATCCATTGGAAAGATACAACTGGAAGTATTTATAGGAGGACAATGTCACTCAAGTGACCTTTCTCACATTAAATGCACCTGACCGTATTTAATACTAACAGTACCATGCATTAAATGTCAAAATTAGCACATTAAATGAGTAAGATTTGATATTTTGGCAGGAAAATGGTTTGGCCTATCAAGAATCGTTTGGCATTAACTAGGACGTGACATGGAAACCCAAAATTTTATCCTATGGCAGTTGAAAGGACAATTATCTTAAATAACTTGGCTACCCTAGGAATAAACCCACTTGAGTGCTATCTTTTCTCAAGTTCCTAAAATGTCAAATATCATGGTAGCTAGTGAACAATCATATGTGTGGGGTGAGCTGTCCAATCAACCAAGTGTGGTAGTTTGGATGATGGTTATTCGAGCAACCTGGAATTATTTGTGAGGAACTAAAAGCTAATCTTTGGACAACTATTAGGGTTGAGTTCCCTCGAGGGATAATATCTCGAGCGTCTTTTTAACTGTCCTTTTTCGAACAAAGGTTTTCCCCAAGTGTGCTAAAGGGGTTGGTATTACTTTCCTAACATTGCCTTGTTCTCACTCTTCCAAACCAAATCCCTACAAGTTTTCTAAAATGAGGTTGTTCGATTGAGAATGTGACCTCTCTTATGCCTTGCCATACATGGTCCTTCGAAGGTACCGATCAACCTCATAAATATTACAAAACATACTTAAATATTGTATAAAGGGAAATGAACACAAATACATCATAATCTTCATTATAAATTAGTTATCTTCATCTTTTGAATGAATTTGATCCTTTTGGGAGGTCATTCGAGCAACCTCGGTCTTTACCAATGACCTTCTTTTGAACAATCTTCTTTGTAGGATGTCCCTTCGAGTGACCTGACTCTTTACTTAATCCTCCACGTATGTAAATTTAGCTTTCTAATCAACCTTAAGCTTGGACCTCCCCCTACATTTACCCCTTCGTAGAGATATTTATTTACCGGTGAAGAAATATCTGAAGGAAATACCATCATCTTTCTTCGAACAAGCTATAGGCATAGGTTATTTTACACAAATAACAAATAATTATGGAAACAATAATTATTTGTATAGAAATGTGCGTGAGGGACCATACAACATTTTCCCTTTGAATGAGCTAATTGCACTCGAGTGACCTGTAAACTTAGTCATAATTTTTTTTCTCAAAATTAAAATATTACCCTTGCGTGTAAAGAAAATGGTTGGTTTACCTGGGAAAAATAATGGTCTTCAAAATTCCCCCTAAAATAATTTATTTTCTAAGTGAGAAAAAATCCTCAAAAGCGTCTTTTAAATTCCCCCAATATCAATGTGGTGTTGCTTCATATTAATTTCCACTGACGTAAATCCCCCCAGCTTTACACGTGGTAAACTAGGGTATGTGCGTATATTCCACACGAGGAACCTCATACATCACCACTTCAGTTGTAATTATTACTCTTCTCACACGCGCATGTGTGCATTCCAGAACGTCGTTTTGCATTAAAAAATTTGCCCTTTATAAAAAGGTTTCCTTTAACTCCAAAACACTTCACCTTTACGGTTTAAACATATTTTTTTCTTCTCCAGGCAGAGAGAAAGAGACACAACACTGTTTCTTTAACCTTTCATCACAAATCCATTTTCTTCTAAATCTTTCTCATTCCATCACTTTACCATGGTACCTATTATGAAGAAAACCCCTTCTGCCCAGAGTGTTTCCTCCCCGTACTGCTTCTTGTCAAACTTAATGGTCCAAATACCGTTGTGCTCCCTAATCTTGGGGATGTCAGCCAGTTATGGATGGTGGTTAACCAGTTCCCTGGTCCCTCACTTCTAAGGATAACACTAATCTGTTGGTGGGTGAAAATGATGTTATTAAGAATTTGTCATACATATTTGGTTCTAGAATTTCCAGATTTAGTATTGAAAAGGGGGATTTCCCTTATTCTAACATGGAGTTTGAGTCAGCTGGTCATTCTTGCGAAGGATTAGGGGCATGTATGGATTATATCCATAGCAAATGTGTTGTAAAGTTATCTCTAGTGTGTTTATCCTATACCTTTTAGCTGGGTAATTTCTCTTTAGCCAAAAATAATAAAACTTTGAGGATATTGGTCTCTTATTGGAGTCACATGAATCACACTTTTACTGCTGCATGGGGGGAGTTTACCATCACGTTAGAGGACATACGTAAACTGTTGGGTGTTCAGGCAGTGGGAACAAATACCTTCTTTGAGGAGTCTAATTTTTGTGAAGAGACAACTGCCCGCAAGGACCTAAAGGGGTTAATAAAAACGTGTATGAAGACTTATAACAAGTGCACCTTTTTAGATATCATTAGGTAAATCTATTTTATGGAGGATAGAGTGGGTTCCAAAGCTAGAGAGGCATCAAAACATGATCCCAAGGTCAAACAAGTGCCGATAATTCCTCCCACTGGGGATGGATAAGAGAAAACCTTAAACTGCTGAGTATAGCTTTGATGGAATGATTTTCACTCATAAAATTATTTTTATACGATAACAGTTTGGCGTCATCTGTGAGAAACGAGGTGTTCTACCGAGTTTTCTAACAAATTGGGTCCAATATTCCTAGTTTCATCCATAAAGGTCCACGAATCTTCATCTTATGGGTGAGATTTAAGTGGTTTAGACCTAGATATGCATAGAACCCTAGTTAAGGTTTATTTTCATTTTCAGATATTTTTTTCCCATGTCTATTTAGGGTTTGGGGGCAGATCCATCTCCCTCAATGATGTTCCCATGCCCAAATTTAGCTAACCTACTAAACTAGCCAAGACCATGAAAAGGCTCGAAACTAGGGATAAGGTTATCCTCTATGTTTTCTACATGTTTTGGAATTTTAGCCATGATTATGACCTAAAAACTAGGTATTTATTCTTGAAATTGTGCTTATTTGCATGTAAGGACATATTATGCCTTGGGTTAACACTCCTAAAGTCCTTTGGCCTAATTTTTGGTATTGAAAACTAATTTTTGGCTAAATTGAGACTAGAATTAGCATTCGGACCTCGAAGTACACAAAGGCCCACTGGTTTTCATGCTATCATGTTACAGGTCATGGCCTCATTGTCACAGCTTAGACCAAAATCTCTATTTTTGGCACATTTATCATTTTGAAATAAGGAATTGAATTCTATTTTAAATCGAAGATGCCACAAAATGCCTAAAAACCTCATAGTATGTTTTCATGATCCTTGGGAAGGGTTAAATTGCTTAAGGTTAGGTCTTACAATTGAAAATTGATGAGTCTCTGAGTAAAAGTCCAAGAAGGTTTTGGCCTTAAGGATTGTTAAAAAAAACTGGGGCGGGTTAAACAATGTAACAATTTTTTTATTTATACAATTACCATTCTATCCAAGGGCGTGTGTTCATCAAATTGTCCAGAAGATGGAATCGTCTCACGGGATACCATTCTAAATCACATTAATCACCTTAGCCCTTTTTGTCTATATAGTCGCGTCCTCCAGGCACAGGCATCAACCCATTATCACTTCATGTTCTATATTATGGTCCTACTTTCCCTATAACTATTGGATTTCTCATCTTATTTAGTTCATGGATTTATTATCCTATTTAGTTCATCTTAAAAATAAATATTTTCTAAAGAACTAACTATTTCAATAGCAAACAAAATTAAAGGAAACTCAAGACAACATCAGACCGAAGATGTGGCAAACCTAAGGAGGTGCATCAATCACCTCTACGAAGGATAAGCCTCACTCTAGGGATAAATCAATCTTTACGGTCAAAGAATCCTAATGCTAAAGTCCACGACCTTCACCAATATATGAAAGGCCAATGACACTGAGAGGAAGGTAGAGGTCGCAGCCTCCAAGGTGAAAAAAGTAACATAAATGACAGATATAGAGAATATTATAAAACATTAGGCTCCTCCTGAGAAATTATATGAAGAGTTTACTCCTTCAAATGTGAGTTGGACACCGTTTTGCACAACATCAAGGTAGAAAAGTTCATCAAATGGTCAGAGAAGTTGAAGACTCTTACTGGAAGGATAGAAAAATAGTGTGAATTCCATAAAGACCATGACCATACGACCAATAAATGGCCTAAAGAATGAGGTTGGAAGGCTTATCTAGATAAAGGATACTGAAAAGGTTCATTGAGGCCATACCTTTAATTGAGCACATAGACAACTGAGAAAATTTAAAGGCCACGACCACGATTTGAGCACGTGGAAAGTTGTATGCTCCAAGAAGTTTTCATGGAGATTTTGTTAATTTTGCACTTTTGTAATTATTACAAGGCCAAAGTTAGGCCAAAAATACAAATCTTGTACACACTCTTTAGTATCAATGAAAAATTGATTGTTTAACTTAATTACTTTACAATTTTGCTCAACAAGTTTAATGAAAACCTCCCACTAGTCACACACACCAAGACAGTTGCAAAAGATGTGGATTACCCGATCATAAGAGAAGACCATGACCATAAATGATGCATACCCATAAATAACTGTAGAGGTAGTAGTGCCCCAAAACCAAAGAGTTAAGAGATGAATCCAACTTTACCTCCAAGATCAAAATGTAAGTTGTAAGAAGTAGACTTCGGTCAAAACACTCAAACTTAATATGCATGGAGATCCAAAGGATAAGAACTTCATGTTAGTGGGTATTGTCAGAACCTCCAACATTGTGGTACCCTGATGAAAGTGAGTCCCTTTCATAAGAGAATCGGGGCAGCTCCAGCATAGCACACCCTCACTTATCAAAAAGTGGAGCCCAACCATTATTGGCGGTGACCTCTTCCCAAGGGATCAGTAAACATAAGCAAGAACTAGGAGACCATGATCATATTTGAAGACCGCGGAGAAGAAGACAATAAGTGCGCCTCTGCGGCTAAAGCCTTGGGGGGCTTCTAAGAGTTTTAATTTAAGGCATGAAAAGTTTCTAAGGCCGCGGACAACAAGAAGCATATTTTGAGACATACATCAGGAAAAACATGAAAAGTTTAAATCAAGGCCTCGGCCTTAGCCTTAGCAAATCAATGCCTCGGCCTGTATGCGTCGGCCACATCAAATTAAAGCCTCGGCCTATATGTGTCAGCCTCAACAAATTAAAGCCTCGGCCTCAGCAAATCAAGGCTTCGGCCTATCTATAAGGGCTCAGTGTAAACAAGGTCTCCACATTATTAAGACTTCGACCTGTCAACAATGCCTCCGCATCAACAAGATCTCGGCCTATCAGCAAATCCTTGATATCAACAAGGCCTCAGCATTGTAATACCCTTGATTTTAATTAATTAAGTAATTGTAAAATATTTGGATCGCGCAAAAGTTTTATTTAGAATAGTCACATACATTGCACTACATGGGTCACATAAGTGTGAACAAGAATAATTTATGTTTTAAGAGAATGTTCCACGTAAAAGTTTGTTGCAAAAATTTATATGTAGTATACGGGGGTTGAATATAACGAATATGAAACTGCATGTCGTGTTCAGGCTTGGTTTGGTGCATGCAAGACGTCTAAGCATAAAAAGGATAATTAATGGTCAAAAAAATTGTAATTGACCTTAAATGATAATATAAAATTGTGTGAACCACTCGTATTCTGTTAATAACATATAATAAGTGTCGCATATCTATTTTAAGGTTATTTTTAAATATAGGTTACAAGGCTCATTTTAGGTAAAATTATATTTTCGATAAGTTAAATATTATGTGTTTGTGAAAAAGAACATTTTCGTGCTAGGAATTATTTTGTTATAAGGGTAGAGATGCTATTTAATAACATGTACTTCTACAAAAATTATAAAGGTACAAAAGTCTTAAGAGACCCTATTTTGGTAAAAATGCGTCGTTTTGTCACAAAAATGAGTTTTTTATCAAAAATTAAAAATGCTCAGAAAATTGTAAAAAGAGTATATCGAGATGTAAAATATAATTTTGAACAACTTTCTTGTTTTACACTTCCTCGAAAAAATTGTCCGCACTTTGTTTTAGCATTTTTGGTTCTAAAACTAACAAATTGATTTAAGGATGTAATAATGGTATTTGTAAATTATTGAGTGTGTGTATATATATATATATATATAAAGGAGGGTTAGAATATATGTACAAATTTTAGTTTGTCTGAATATGCATACTTGTAGGTCCATAGTTGTTTATGCCATTGGTATAACAGAATATATATGTGAAAGAAGTGTAAACTAAAAGCTCTAGGTTCTTTGAGATATATTTATATAATATTATATAGGCTAAGGATCAAATTTTGTCTTGGATAAATAGTATAACATATGCGTGTACATATATATATATATATATATATAAGGGTGGTGTAGATGATCTTAAGAAGAAGGTAGCCCCCATGATAACATTATATTATCGTTATTAACCCTAACAACTTTATTTGTTAGGATATCTTCACAATTTATATAATAGGTTTGATGGAGACCACCTGTGGATTTTTATCGATCAACGCATAAGTCTTAATTAGTTGGGCAGCCTGGGCATTAGCTTTCTTTAAACGAATTTTTGTTTGTCCATTGTTTATTCCTAATCGCTCGAAACATGTTCACTAGAACTAATCTCAGCCTTCAGATCCATTTGGGAGAGAATTTAAATCCACAGTCGATCTCTTCTCCTGTGTATTTTCGGCTAGTCCTCTGATGAGATAATGTTATCACCAAAAAATGAAGTATATTTCCTCACCCATAAAGAATAATATGCTCCATGTCAATCCATTAAACCACCATTTGTACAGCAACACAAGAGAGTTTTATACTACATTTACATACTATTTCAACCCAATATTTTTGTGAGTGTCAACTAATACTTTTTTGTGGCGTATCTATAATATAATTTCGGAGGTGTTATTGGTGTATTTTGGAGGTGTTGTGAAGATAATTTTTAAAGCATTCATAGAGTATTTTTCTAATAGAGCTTGAAGTGTGTACTTTAATGGGGCTTTCATGGAGTATTTTTCTTGAAGTTTTGAAGCACTTTTTTCACAAAACGTTTTGGAGGATTTCTTCACTAAAGACGGGGTTTTATATTCAAACATTTTTTTATGAATAAAAATAAAGCATGTTTAGGATAAATTAGTATATATTGACACCAATTTCACATGCTACCCATACATGTATATATGTTTTATATACATATTATTTGTGTCACAAATTATTGTTTCAATGGAAAAATGATATAACTAGTTTTAAAATGATTTTGTGACATAATATTATGATGCAAAAAATGTACGATTTCACTTAAAATTTTGCTAAGTATCTTTAGAGAAAGTTTATGTAAAAACTCAAAATGATATTTGTGTGTACTTGTGACATATGTAAATGGGTGTGGATTTAAACAAGATGAATGAGTATGAAACACATAAAAGTTAGTTTAAAGCGTTAAACTTGAAATATTGAGTAAGTGTTGAAATCATTACAAAACAAGTCCTGGGGTTATTTATTTTCAAAATTGCCCCTAAAATGTAAACGTTATATATTTCTCTGAGAATTATGAAGTTTGCAAATTAGTACCACAAGTCACACTTTGCCTAACCTATTCTAAACTAGTGTGAACTTAATTAAGTTATTTAAAACTTAGTATACTCCCCATAAAATAATAAGGTAAAGTGTTGTAAGGTGAAATGTTATTGAGTTGGTAATCTTCACAAAATAAGGATCTAAAAGTTAAAAAGGGCAAACAAAGTGTGTAACTTGGTAAATTATGATAGAATGGGGACTTTTTTGTAAAAGGCTTTAAATGGACACTAAATGATGGAAAACGTCCTTAAACTTCAAGTTATAACAAGACTTTATGACAATAAAGATGTTGGTAATACTTCTGAAATGTGTAATAAGGACTAAACGATAAAACGTGTTCATGTTTATAACAAGGATTGAAAGGTGGTATTTACCTTGGGTATTGGACTTTGGCCTGGGTAGCACTATTTAAGTTACACTAACTAACTAAAAGGTGCATTTATGCTAGTAAATTATGGCAATAAGCTGAGTGTTTTTGACAAAAACAACAGTTAGACTACAAAAAAATAGACTTAATGTAAAGTGAAGGAGTTTTCACAAAGGAGTACTAGAAAAAATTAAAGATGGACCCAAGCCCTTAGGTACGGATTCGTTTTAGACTGAAAATCACTAGTCAGTGAAGCATATTGCGGTGTTTGTGGCAGTCGATGAAAGTTCTTAAACATAAATGGGATACGTTTAACTCCAGTATTAATGGAAACAAAGGAAAAAATGAGATTGGTAAATTCCGGGAATATGAATTAAATGCGATAATAAGTAAACGCCATAATGTGTGGATAAATTAAAATTCAAAGTAAGTAAAGTAATAATGATAATAAATTGACATTTGCATAATCTAGAGCGGTTATAAGCCCAAGGTGACATGTAAGTGTAAATAAGTTTTTTTACGCCGAGTGTGTGTTGAAATGCTATTTTCATAAATGCCATGGATGTGGCCGGCATAAAGGTGAAACGGTTAGTTTTTGGTATTACGGGATAAACAATAGAGTATTAAAAAAAACTTAACTTCTTGTGTATTTATCATGTAGATTAATTTATTTCAGAATTGTTGTTGTAATAGAAATGTGAGGCAAGGAATTTAAGGTTAATGATTTTTAGCCATAGTTAAAGGGATTTTTTTAATAAAACAAGGTTAATGCATATACTGTTCAGTTTTTTCATGGTTATCATCGCATATTTTCCTTATATCATTCATTTCTATACTGCATTGTTATTGGGAACCCCACTAGGCATAGGCTCACTCAATTCCATTATTATGACAGGATAAGCGATGTGCCATATTTTGAAAGCATTTCCTAGGTAAGTGATTCTTACTGATTATGCTAGTATCTCTGATTACATGAACCCTAGGGCACCGCCTAATGGGTTCCACACTTGTCATTATTTTTGTTTGTATGCTCTGAAAATGGAATTTCATGCTCACTTAGTTAATTTAATGAAATGAAATAGATTAGAAATATTATATAGGTTTTTTCATATCACTCCACACTTAACGCAGACGGACCGTTTTAGGTTGACCCACGGGTAACCCTTAAATCCGAGTCAGGGAGTTATAACTTAGTATCAGAGCTTTAGGTTTAAATTCCTTATAGGAGTGACGGTGGTCATGAAATTGAGTTTTGATATTCGATCGTTGAAAGTTCATCTTTAGGTTCGGCTCTATAAGGTAAGTGGGAACTCCGTCGTAGCATTGGAATTAAGTACTTAAACACTGTTAGAGGCTTATTCATTAACGTCGACGAATGGAGTTTGGTTTCCACACTGTCTCATCGTCATCCTCAGGTAGAATGCCAAATGGCTTGATGAGTAGTCACATCAAAAGTATGTAGTAACATTGATATTTTTGGAAAGTGGGTGACACCCCATATCGAGTTGTGAAAGGTGTTTAAACCATGAAAGATTCAATAATGTCTTGTAAACGAGTCCATATAGGAATTATGAAAATGAGTGGAATCATATTATCAGAGTAGAACATCAAAAGCGTGGTAGGTCCATAACTAACAGGTCAAATGCCTTAGTTGGGCACCCACCATTGAAAAAGAGTAGTGATAGTGATATAAATAAGCTTGACACTGAGATTGCATCTAGTCATAGGATTCATCAAATCATAACTCAGAACATAAATAAGTGCCAGTAATGGCATGAAGGTGCACACCATGGTTTAATATTGATAAATGTTTCGAATAGTGAGGCATCCTGCACCACATTAGGTGTTAAAAGAATTTTCATTCGTCGATGAGACACATATGTAGCATTTGGAGGGTAAAGAAAGGTTTTACGCATGATAATTAAGAGATTTCATCGATAATTCAGTGGTTATTTGGTGTTTACTAGGATAAACAAAAAAGGGTAGGCACCGTTACTAAGAAGGGAAATTTATCGTTGTGATTTTCCTAGTTGTAACGTATTTGATTATTTGTTGCTCAAATAATTATGGGTTGACACTTTGGGCCAAGGTGCATGTCAATGTAAGTACTGCGTTGATTTGTAGTAAGAAAAATTGTATATATCCTTAGTTACATGTGGTGTTGAATTCGTGATGAGAAAGATACGGTTTGTAATTTACATGCAAAAATCTCTCGAGTTTTCAAAAAGAAATGTTGGGCGATTGATTAGATTCCGAAGGCATTTTGTTTGATTCTAAAGGGTTAAAATATTTTTAGTCAGCAACTACCTGGGTACTATATGGTTTTGATGCAGTGCTAGTGTAGGTTAGGCCAGGCATGGGCGGTGCACCACGGTAACTGAGGGCACTTCCTATATGATTATTTATTTAGATTTCATTAGCACTGTGTGTGTGCATGGTTGGTACTTAAAAATTTGTATAAAAAATTGAAATTGTGGTGCATGAAGGCAGAAGTTATTGAAATGTATGCATATTTATTTGATTTTTTTAGGCTTATTGGTCCGTTGTATATGGCTGATAGGGCATAGGATATGACCAAGGTCATGGCTACTCGATTTCGTAATTCAAAGGTTAATTGGGAGGTATTATAAGATTTTGATACTAAGGAATAGAAGTGGAATCATCGAACTAGGGGTTCGACTTCGTTTGGTTACCCGTCCCAATGGAACGTCGTGCTTGGCATTGTTGTATGTTACTGTGGATTGCACGAGGTTTCGTAGCTCATGAATGCGTGCTTTATAGGCGTGATGCCTAAAACATGTTTTTATATGTATTGGATGCATTTTTGGAAGAGTGACTACATAAATGGAAAAACAATTAAGAAATGTGAAAGATTTTATAAACAAAAAATACGATCTGTATATGAGGTTAGAAGTAAGTCGTATATTGATATGTGACTTTAGTGACCCCACATGAAGGATTTAAGTGTTGTTATATATGTTGGATTGTGTTTTACGCTTAGGTCTAGTGATAGTCCTTGAGGTTTTTCCAGTGGGAGTTATAACTCCTATAGGTAATACTTGAGGAATGGGAAGTGATAAAGTTGATAGTATTACGTGGGTGTCATGCGTTTGGGGGTTGAGTATGGTATAATATAGGGAACAAAGATAAGATAGTGGTGATGTGGGGACATTAATGAATATGGATAGAAAAAGAAATTTCGAGGACGAAATTTCCTAAGGAGGGAAGAATATATTACCCCTAATTTTAATAAATAAAGTAATTTTAAAATATTTAGGTCACTCAAAAGTTTTATGTAAAATAGTCACACGTGTTGCACTGCATAGGTTGCATAAGTGTAAACAAGAATAATTTATGTTTTAAGTGAACATTATACGTAAAAATGTGCTGCAAAGATTTATATGCAGTATATGGGGGTTGGATATAACGAATGTGAAATTGCATGTCGTCTTCGGGCTTGGTTTGGTGCATGCATGACGCTGAGGCATAAAATAACTCATGGTCAAAAAATGGTAATTGGCCATAAACGATAAAATAAAAGTGTGTGAACCACTCGTATTGTATTACTAACATATAATAAGTGTCGCGGACCTATTTTTAAGATTATATTTATATATGGGTTACAAGCCTCATTTTTGATAAAATTATATTTTCGATAAGTTAAATATTAAGTTTATGTAAAAAAGAATATTTTTGAGATAGGAATTATTTTGTTGTTAAGGGGTACAAATGCTTTTTAATAACATGTACTTTTGCAAAAATTCTAAAGGTACGAAAGTTACAAAATACACTATTTTTGTAAAAATGTGTTGTTTTGTCTCAAAAAATGAGTTTTTTTTCAAAAAAACAAATGATCAGAAAATTCTAAAAAGACTACACTGAGATGTAAAATATTATTCAGGAAACTTTCGCGTTTTACACTTTCAAAAAAATAGCCAAGGAACTTTGTTTTAGCATTTTTGGTCCCAAACCTAACAAATAGAGTTAAGGTTGTAATAGTGGTATTTGTAAAATATTGAGTATGTATAGTTTTATGAATATGTTATATATATATATATATATATATATATATAAATGAGGGATTAGAATATATGTACCACCTTAATATTTTAGTTTGTTCGAATATACATACTTATAGGACGATAGTGGTTTATGCTATTTCTATAAGAGAATAGATATGTTAAAGAGGTGTAAATCAAAAGCTCTAGGTTCTTTGATATATATATATATATATATATATATATATATATATATATATATATATATATATATATATATATATATATATATATATAGAGAGAGAGAGAGAGAGAGAGAGAGAGAGAGAGAGAGAGTCCCCCTCCTGTAAGGACTTCTTATGGTGCTTACCCTGGTATATACTATTTTTTAAAAATAGTAATTAAAAATATTTTTTTTTAAATTGAAACTTCATGAATATGATCTCCACGGTTGGAAGATCATCTCCAATTTTTTCATCAAAAAATTCAATAAAAAAATCATTGAGATGAGGTGACATGTAAAAAAATAGTATAAATATGCATTTTCGACCGTTAAAATCTTTGTGATCATCTCACTCACTTTTTGATTGATCTTTCAGATGAAACTTCATGGATATGATCTTGACAGTGAGAAGATCATATAAATGAAGTTTCATTAAAAAAATTCAATCAATCAAGTGGTTGGCGCCGACCCAAAATTTCAACAGTCGAAAATGCATATTTATACCCTTTTTTACATATAACCTCATCTCAACGGGTTTTTATTAAATTTTTTTATGAACAATATTGGATATGATCTTCTCACTGTGGATATCATATCCATGAAGTTTCATAAAAAAATCATTTTTTACTATTTTAAAAAAATGGTATGTATCGAGGTCTGCACTACAAGAAATCCTTACATGAGTCTTTATGTGTGTGTGTGTGTGTGTGTGTGTGTGTGTGTGTGTGTGTGTGATGGTGATGTGTCCGATCTTTTCAATTTATATATTGGAATGATGGAGAGCACCTTTGGCTTTTTGTCGGTCAACACATAAGTCCTAATAAGTTGGCCAACCTCAGCATTAGCTTTATTTAAGGGAATTTTTGTTTATCTAGTGTTTATTCTTAATCGCTTGAAACATGTTCACTAGAACTAATCTCAGCCCTTGGATCCATTTAGGAGAGAATATAAATCCAAAGCTGACCTCTCCTCTTGAGTATTTTTGGCCAACCCTCTGATGATGAAATGTTATCACTAAAACATAAGTATAGTTCCCTTCCCATCACTAGACCAAAATGGGAGATTTGTGAGTGTTGTTAGCACTCACAAATAACCTTTATAACTGCTATTTGTCGTCATAATTTAGGGGGTGACAAAAGAATTTTTTTAACTCCTAATAGCAGTCATAAATTTTTATAACCCCTATAGGGGTTATGACTGGTGACCCCAATTCGTAACTGCTATCAGCAGTTACGAATCTAACATTTGTAACTGCTATCAGCAGTTACAAATCTAATATTTATAACTGTTGTCAGCAGTTACGAATTTGTGACTCCTGTTAGCAGTTACGAATTTGTGACTCCGATTAGCAGTTATAAAGGTTGAATTTGTTAAATGTAATAAGAATTGTTAAAAATATCTTTATATTTTCACAAAATGATGAGAGTAGAAAAAAAAACTAAAATAAAGAAGGAGATGAAATATCATGAACATGTAACAAGTCTAAAAAAAATTCAACAACATTTCATTTATATTTTCTACATTCCAAATATCTGGTACACATAAAACTTGTTTAAACTTAATTTAACATCAAACAAACGATTCTTGGGCGCTAAGTACAAAACAAATATAGTATAAAAAACAAACTAAAAAAATGACACAACACTTCGATGATATCAAATGTGGGGGGTATTGATGCAGTGACATCCTCCCTCGTGTACTCGGAATACATAGGCCTGCTGATCAAGTTCAATTGACTCAATTTTTTTATATGCGGCGTCTCGGTATCTATTGGCTTGCGCTTGCGTTGCTTGCCACGAAGTGTAAACACCTAGACCTTTGAATACTACGTATGTTGAGTATGCCACGTGTATACCTGCAAACAATATAATATATCATTTATGATTAACTATTATTTTTATATGACAAAAAGATATGATTAATATCGTTTTTGTGCATTAATCCTTTTATTAAATACATAGCATTTTATATTGCAAATGCAAGTAATTCATGCTTTTATCAGACCAGACGTTGAAATTGAGGCTAACTATTCTTAGAAAAGTTAATTAGCTAAACACATTAAGTTAATAAACTGAATATATGACAAAAGCAGAAATAAAAAAAAATCATATGTGAACCCTCTGGGATAGGACTAAGAACAAGAAGAGAATAGTCAAACAAAAAAAATTCATACAAGTTATTAACATCAAGTACCATCAACCAGCTTTATTTTATGGGTACTTGCTGACTATGCTAATGTTGAAGTGGTGATATTGCAGGTACTGGGTGAAAATGGCCAGCATGAGATTGAGATACATGTAAAGGCACAGATTGAGGTACCCCTTGTTGATGCATAACAAATGGATACAGAGAAGTTACTTGCCCAAAAGGGAGGAATGTAGGCATACCGATAAGGGATTGAGAAGGAATGGGAATAACAAGAGGAACATGGCCGGTCTGATAATATGAAAGAGTTCAAAAAGGTTACCACCGTAGCACTTTGAAAATGCATAATATTGTTTGGAGTATAATTGGGTAAAAGAAGCTTTGCTGACATATAAGAGTACAGCAAACAGGAATATCATAAAACAAAGTTATAATGTACATACAACATAATACACAATACTATTGACAATATTCACTATAAATTCTTACAAAATATCAAAATAACATACGTAAACCTCGCTAATCAAGGAAGATGTTTCTGGCAATTAATCATGTTATAACAGCTAGTTTTATAGAAAGAACTTCTCAATACTTATCTTCGCTGTCATCGTCTAATTCTTAGTGACGGCCAGAAAGTGAACGCCATTTGTTCTTCAAAATGGTAGTACCTAGTATGAATTTTATAATTGGAAATGTGCATACTAGATACAAAACTTTGTTCATTGCAGTCTCTATATTGAAATATTATGATTTCTTTATTCCTAGATGTTATGCGGCAAACTCAATGCAAACAGTATCTCCCCTAGAAAACTCTCTATCTCTAAGCCCCGACCTTAACTAGGTTGGGCAAGCTTTGATGCCCCGAATGACAAATATAATAGTGAATTTATACAAGAATACCCAATTTCACAAGACTTTGTAAAATTATAATGCATAACTAGAAAGAAAAAAAAAATATATATGAGGCAACACTACGAAAAAACACTGCCACCGTCCCAAAAAGTGATGGTTCAATCATATTCTCGATTCTTTCACTATCATCATAATTCATGATATTTAACCAAGACTATACAATTGAAAATTAAAACTAAATTTGTGTACATGTGTAATGAAAGCATAAAACACAATATTATATATTAATGGATGGCTCTTGAAACAAATCCTTAGAATAATTTTACCTTCTAAAACTTAACAAGAATGTGAGTACAAATATGCCTAGAGGATGGTTTTGTACTGGGGATAAATCAAATCTAATAATTATAGCCTATTAATGGTTAGTTGACCATAATACTGTAATATTCTCAATGTAGTTACAACAATAATATAAGCTTAAATGGCTTCCCAAACATACTTATGAGCCCTTAATTAGAAAATCCTCAGTTAAAAGAGAGTTGAATCTCCTATATTTTGCATCAACAAAAATGACATAGTGAATGCAAACTACATACTTAGGTTATAACTGAAACAATTTCATGCTACATTGTTGTTGCTTAGTGTTCCAAATATCCGTAAATTGTTTAGAGCAATAAGGTAACTTGAGTGGTAGTTTCCTTTATTCAAACATAAATTTATTGGTGAGAGTTTTTCATTGATATATTGCCCGCGACAATCCACTAACCTCTAATACATTCTCTTATGTAATACATGACCTTATCTTTGTGAAAGAAGGTTTTACAAGTAAACAAAACACATAGTAGAATAACTAATAGAAACCACATTCTGATATTCCAACCCACATGGTTTATACTACATTATAAAAATAGTTAAACCTTAAAATTTAAATAGGGGTAGTGATCGTAACACTTTATACTCTGTAATCATGTAGTCAAATAGTCAAACACGTGGTGATCAAATCAGTCATATTTCAACCAAATGAAGAAAACAAATCATCACTATGACACAAAATCAAAAGTTAAACAGATACAAAATCAAAGGCTAAACAGATATGAAATATGGTATAATAGTTAAGAGATCTTAGTGAGCTAAACAGATACGAAATTAGTGGTTGAACAAATCGAGTTTATACGAAATCAAAAGCTAAACAGTTATGAGATCTTACCAAGCCTTGGAGAGACGATGAAGAGAGCCATGGAGATAAATGAGAGATATCAAAAGTGGTGAAACTAGCATTAGCATATTGAAGCAAGCACGAGGACATATAGAGAAAACACTTTGAAGAGAGACTCTTTCAGTGTTGCGTTAGTAGGATACAAAATGTATTTAACATTCGAATCATAATTAGCGATGGAAATTATAGAAATAGAAGACATAATTGGAATTAAAGGTGGGAATTATAGTGATCGGCCATGTCAAAGGTGGAGAGGCCAACATCTGCGTATCAGAGCATAGCCTCGACAGCATGTGCCCGATCAATTTTTCTCCAAACATGCGTATCAGACCATGTCGAAGGTGTCGTTGCTGACAGTTGTCTGCCATGAGATGAGCAAAACTCAGAAATTGTATTAACTAGCTATGGATTCATAAATCTATTATTATGACAAAGTAATTGGGTTTGTTTCACATATCAACTTAATACAGACGAAGTTAATTGAATATTAACACATGAGTTTTGATGAGTTATGGGATTGGGATTACTCTATATACTATTTCACACAACTAGTAGGGTTTTGAGAAAATGATGTGAAATTTTTGGATGGATCGCAACCGCAACAATCGCAACAACCTCAACCTTCACCCCCCAAATCAAAATTAGATAAAGAATTACGGTTTAGCAAAAAGTAATTAGGGTTTTCTGCCTATAAACAATCAATCAATAACAATATATATATATATATATATATATATATATATATATATATATATATATATATATATATATATATATATATATATAGAGAGAGAGAGAGAGAGAGAGAGAGAGAGGGTGAGATAAATTACAGGTCTAACAAAGCCACCGTTAGCGATGAAATTGCGAGGGGCAGAGCCAGATAAACCTCCGCGACGGAGACCCGTAGGGTCACAAAGGTTCTCTGTAATCTGTATAGATAAAACAAATTACCTAACACCAGAAACAAATGATCTAGCACCAGAAACAAAGGTATAAAATCTGTAAGTGTGATAGGAATACAAATGTTAATATAATCCAGGTAGAACAGAAAAGTATAAAATAAAAAATGAACCAATTTATTCAACAAGGGAGGATCTCATGACTGGCAAATTAAAATCAAATGTGTATGCTTCGAAGTTTGAACACAAAGCGTACTAAAAAAATCTCATGTCTGACAAATTGAGAGAGATTATGTTTTTCTTTAGACTTCAACCCATTTTGACATTTGGCAACAAAAAAAGAAGTGTCACAAAATGTCAAAATGATTGGGTAAAGTCAAAATACTCCATAATTTTATATACATGTGCAGCAGTTTATAATAGAGAATTTGATTAAAACTTATTAATAAAGTAGTTTAGAATATATGGGAACTACACAGATGTTAAAATCATAGTTACTGTAACACGCAAGTATAATTTAAAAAATATATAAATAACAGCAAAATGGTATACGAAACTCTAATATTCTATAGTCAATTCAAAGGCCAAAAGAGATGTAATTTATAAAGAACAAATGCATGAGAATGTGCACTTACGATTACAAGTTAGGCGGATAAATTTAGCGACTGAGGCACTAGAGGAAGTAGAGAGAGAAAACCTCACATTGTTGGTGATGAAGCTCCTCGATCTTTTTGCGGAGCTCTTGCTTTGTCTTCTCCACTACGGCGCTTCCCACTATTTTCTCTCTACAAAAACCCTAATTTTATGAGAAGGGAGCGGGAGATTGAAGAGGGATGGAGGAGGGAGCGGGAGATTAAAGAGCAAGTAGGAGAGAGAAGAGGAAAATTAAACCTCGGTCAAAATTTTGGTGACCCCTAATAGCAGTCATAAATTAACTCTTACACACAAATTTATGATCGCTATGAGCAGTCACAAATTTGTGACCACTCATAGCGGTAAAAAATTAAGTTGCAAGCCAAAATTTATGACGGCCACGAGTAGTCACAAATTTCTGACCGCTAGCAACGATCACAAATCTAAGATTTGTGACTCCTCATAGCAGTTATAATTTTATCACTGCTCATAAAAGTCATAACTTAAGTCTAGTGATAAATTTGTGACTCCTTATGGCAGTTATAAACTCGTGACTCCTTATAGCAGTTACAAATTAATTATATGGTAAGATTTTTGACTGTCATTAGGAGTTACAATCCAATTGACTCCAATTTTTCATCACCCAGATATTTTATGACTCCTAATGGCAGTTACAAATATGTTGTGACTCCTAATTGCAGTGATAATGTTTGTCACCCCCATTAGAAGTTCTAAGAAGGCAGTCACAAAATTAGTATTTTGGTGTAGTGCATAAAGAATAATATACCCATGTTAAGCCATTAAACCACCATTTGTACACAAACTCAAGAAGTTTTACACTGCATTTACATACCATGTCAGCGCAATATTTTTGTGAGTATAATCTAATATTTTTTTGTGGCTTATATATATTATAATTTTGTAGGTGTTGTTGGTGTATTTTGGAGGTATTGTGAAGGCATATTATTGAAGCACTCATGGAATATTCTTTTAATGGAGCTTGAAGTGGGTGCTTTAATGGGGTTTTCATGGAGAACTTTTTCTACAGAACTTATTGGAGGATTTCTTCACTAGATGTGTGGTTTTATATTCGAAATTTTTTTTATGAGTAAAAATATTGCATGTTTAGGATAAATTAATATATATTTACACCAATTTCACATCCTACCCATATATGTATATACGCTTTATATACATGTTGTGCCACAAATTGTTGTTTCATGTGAGAAAATATATAACTAGTTCAAAATGATATTGAGACATAATATTATAACATTAAAAATGTATGATTTTACAAAAATTTTGCTAAGTATTTTTAGAGAAAGCCTTTGCAAAAACTCAAAATGACATTTTAGTGTACTTATGATATATGTAAATGGGTGTGGGTTAGAACACTATGAATGAGTATGAAATACATAAAAAGCTAGTTTAAAGCGTTAAACTTGAAATATTGAGTAAATATTGAAATCATTATAACATAACCCCAAAGGTTATTTATTTGTAAAATAGCCCCTAAAATTTAAAAAATATATTTTACCCCGAGAATTATGAAGTTTGCAATTTGGTACCACAAGTGTGACAACCCGCTATCCGAAATAAAGGGTGGCCAACCCTATACCCCGATAAAATAGGAAATCATGGATAATATCATCCTCAGCATCACGACAATATACAAAGTATAAGGAATGACCACTCTATATTCCAGAAAACGGGTTATCAAAAACTTTGATTTGAAATAAAAAGAAAAACGTTTTCAACAACCCATAATAGAAATAGAGGGTGGAAACCCCCACAAGCGCAAATAAAAAATCCCGAAAGATACAAAGGACCGAATAAAACTTCGGTCAATACCATCCATACAACATACCCATAGCATCAAGTGTTACATAATAAATTCATTATATATTTACAACAGTTTGGGCAACATGCCCGAATGAACCGAACATAACTAGAAACGTAAACAGAGGCGTCTACTCAAAATCCCGTGAAACCCGCACAATGCCACGGCTCCTCAACAACATGTGGAAGGAAAAGGTCATTACGGGCGACCGTGCGGCGGAACACCTGAACGGATAATATAGATATACATATACAGCAAGAAAAGGAAAACCGGTCAGGACCGGGTATATGTGATCAATAGATAAATGACAAGTAGGATAATGATGCACAATTAAGCATGGATGATAGTCTAGCATGTTAACCGCATATAAGGAACTGAAACTGGTGAAGGACTACATAGAGTGAGATTCATAATAAAACAGAATTAAAAGTGCTTATGAGCCTTTATCATCTTTAATCATATTTCAATTCAAATATTCATTTTCCATTCCTTATCAGGAATATAATTGTCATCATGTGCTCTATATGGCACTAATCTCAATAACATGCTCTTTGCGGCATAAAATTTGCTCTTTATGGCATTAATGTTCCATCGAGTCCAACTCGATAATTAGAATAGTCATAATTATAAATATAACGCTTCTAAGACCGCCCGTCCGGGTTTTCCCACTGAGCGCGTCCCTAAATAACCATCATCTTCCAGGGCCTAACATAAGACAACCTGGGATCCTATTGAAAGCGTCGGGAAGCGGCCATGAGCCTGGGTGGTAGCCAAGACCACACCCAGAATCTCCCTACCCCCGCAGAAAACATACAACCATAAGCGCTCCCATGGCCTAGGACTATATCCACCCTGCATTCATTAGCCAGGGGGCTTCACCTATCGAGCGGACTTCCCTTAAGATGGTATTTAGAGAGGTGTGTAACATCCATTTTATTAATTTCCATTACATGATTAGTAAATTATCATTTACCTTATCATTTTCTCCTTTTAATTGAAAGTATAAGCTAATTCGGGACTAAGTATAAGGGGTACCGACATAGCATCCTCAAAAGGAATTTAGACTCCAAAGTTATCCCCAAGGCCTCTTTTAGGCTTTAATATAAACCATCAAGTCAAATGTAACTCAAGTCGAATTCTAAAGTCTCCAAAATTGACCTTAATACATTCTAGACCCTTATAAACTACAAGACAAAAGAAATGCCTAAGCATCCCTTGAAATCCCCCCCCCCCCCCCCCCTTGAATGAATCCTAGATGAACCCTTTTGAGTCTAGGATGTCGACCCAACTCAACTAGAACTCTAAACCCTATGTTTACTTCATTTAAGAAGGTCCCTAATCAATAATCCTAAAGAAAAGGGGTTAAAATGAAAAAAGAAAAATTTCAAAAAGTGCAGGGCTACCGAATCGATTCGCCCCCTTGGCCGAATCGATTCGGCCAGAAAATTTGAGATTCTGCATAATAGCCGAATCGATTCGCTCAGAGGGCCGAATCGATTCGGATTGAAAATCTGGGTTTCTGCATAACTTCCGAATCGATTCGGATAAATTCCGAATCGATTCGGTCAACAAGACCTGGGCACTGGAACTAACCGAATCGATTCGCCCAGGGGGCCGAATCGATTCGGGCCTGCGATTTTGCCAAGAAATGGCTATGGAGTCTTGGACTCCATTTCTACCCAAACTCCAATTTCTTCCAACCAAAGTCATATACCAACACTATAAAACATCAATGATGCTACTGATCATCTTAAAACCCCATGAATCAACTTAAAGTGAATCAAAACCCAAAATACATAAGAAAACCCTAAGTTCTCTAAACTAAAATCAATACACCATTATCATAACAAATCATCTATCTGAAGACACAATTAGCAAGTAAAAACTTGCCTTGATTCAGCAAATATGCAGATTCCTTGGTGTAGCAAGCTCTCTCTCTCAATCTCCAAAGCTTTCTCTTTACTCTTCTCTTTTCTCTCTTAGGTTTAGGAAGGGATTTTGGGGAAAATAGAAGACTTAGTAGGCATAAATCGTGACTTAAGGTAAATGCTCCACTTAATTAATCAAAAGTGCGATAAAATAATACGCAATAGCATAATTAAAGCACAACCAGTCAAAAATGCCCAAAACTACAAAATACAATATGGTACATTATTTGACTATTTCGCACGTTCCGGAATCAACTGCAACCTCCAAATTATCATTTGGACATTTTAAAATTCAATTTAGGTTCCGGTCTCATAATTAAGCCAAATATCATTTTATATTCAGATGATATTAATAAGCATGACATAGCAATATTTTCCCACAATTATGATATGCATGCATCCTCATAATAAATATCAACTTTCTACATTGAATTAATCATTCAAATCATAACCCAACACTTGGTCTCTAATTACTATACTAAGTAATTACTATAAAATACGGTCTCATAAGCGAGGGTTATTACATACTCCCCCCCCCCCCCCCCTTATGAGGGAATTTTGCCCCCAAAATTCAGGCGTACGTCATGAGAAAAGATGTGGATATTTCTCCCGCATCTCATCCTCGCGTTCCCAAGTCGATTCGCTTGCATGATGATGACTCCAATGGACTCTCACTAGAGGCACCACACGAGATCTTAACTTTCGCTCCCCAAACTCAAGGATAGCAACCGGTTGTTCTTCATAAGAAACATCGGGCTGCAACTCGATATCTTCGAAAGGGATGTGCCAAAGGGCACCTTCACACCTTCTGTACTTCTTCAAGGAGGAGACATGAAATACATCATGGGTTTGTTGTAAAGGTTCCGGCAAGGCAAGTTGGTATGCTACGGGACCGACCTTTGCAATCACCGGGAAAGGTCCAACAAAGCGGGGTGCAAGCTTTCATTTCTTCCCAAAACGTTTAATACCCTTCATCGGGGACACTCGCACTAACACTTGGTCTCCAACTTCCAATTCCATGTGTCTCCTACCCGCATCGGCATAACTCTTTTGACGATCTTGGGCTATCCGTATGCGGTTCCGAATAAGCTCAATTTTTGAAGAAGTATCTTGGATCATTTCAGGTCCAAGGAACTTATTATCACCCACTTCCAACCAACAAGCGGGCGATCTACAAGGCCTGCCATACAAAGCTTCATAAGGTGCCATTCCAATAGTGAATTGGTATGAGTTGTTATAAGCAAACTCAACCAACGGAAGATACTGTTCCCAACTGCCTTTAAAGTCGAGTATGCACATACGAAGCATATCCTCCAACATCTGGTTTACCCTTTCGGTCTGACCGTCTGTTTGAGGATGATAGGAAGAGCTTAACTTCAACTCAGTCCCCATAGCTCCCTGGAAACTCTGCCAAAAGTGGGACACAAATATTTTATCTCGGTCGGAGATAATATTCAAAGGTACCCCGTGGAGTCTGACGATTTCCTCAATGAACAACTGGGCATAACGAGCGGTATCATAATCGGTGGCACGGGTAAGAAGTGTGCCGACTTGGTCAAACGGTCGACAATCACCCAAATTGAATCGTAACCCTTTTGCGATCTAGGCAAGCCCGTAACAAAGTCCATCGAAATGCTCTCCCATTTCCACACGGGAATCTCGAGCGGTTGTAACAAACCCGTCGGCCGCTGGTGGTCAATCTTAACCAACTGACAAGTAGTGCATTGAGACACAAACTCTGAGATATCCCTCTTCATACCCGCCCACCAATACGAACGACGCATATCTTGGTACATCTTGTCCCCGCCTGGATGCACCGTGAACTTGGACCCGTGGGATTCCGCCATAACTGCACGTCTCAAATCCCCATCATCGGGAACCACAAGTCTTCCATGGAAGCGTAGTCCACCCTCAGAGCCTATTGAGTACGACTCCGCTCCCTCAGACAACAACTGGCGTGTATGGTCTTGACAAACCTTATCTCTCTTCTGAGCTTCCATAATCTTTGCTATAATCGTGGGAGTAACCGTCTTCACTGAAAGGAATGCTCTCACCCCGGCATCCTCCAGGCTGAGTTATTTCCACTTAGCTTTCCACACCTCAGCTAAGTCTCCATCAGGCTTTCTACTCAAGGCATCTGCTACCACATTCGCCTTCCCGGGGTGGTAATGAATATCAAATTGGTAGTCTTTCACAAACTCCAACCAACGGCGCTGGCGCATGTTCAAATCCTTTTGGGAGAATAAGTACTGCAGCGATTTGTGGTCGGTGAAAAGACTAAACTTTTCCCCCAAGAGGTAATGCCTCCATATCTTCAAGGCAAATACAACGGCGGCGAACTCCAAATCATGCACTGGATAGTTCCTCTCGTGAGGCTTCAACTTACGAGAAGCGTATGCAATGGGTTGACTCTCTTGTTGAAGAACACCTCCTAACCCCAGAAGAGATGCATCGGTAAAGACGAGATATTCCAACCCCGGCTTTGGCAATGCCAGGACTGGAGCTGAAGTCAGTCTATCCTTGAGCTCATCGAAAGCCGCTTGACATGAACTGTCCCAAACAAATCTTACTCCTTTCCGGGTCAAATTCGTCAATGGGCTAGCAACCTTAGAAAAGCCCTTAATGAATCGACGGTAATAACCCGCCAAGCCCAGAAAACTACGAACTTCAGTGGGCGTCGTGGGATGACCCCACTCCTTCACCGCGATCACCTTACTCGGATCCACAGACACTCCTTGGGATGACACCACGTGCCCCAAAAATTGAACTTCCTTCAACCAGAAGCCACACTTTTCAAACTTTGCATACAATTGATGATCTCTCAATCTCTGCAGGACCAACCGCAAGTGAGCAGCGTGATCCGACTCTGTCTGAGAATAGACTAGGATGTCATCAATAAATACAATGACAAACTGGTCAAGGAAATCCCGAAACACCCTATTCATAAGGTCCATAAACACTGCAGGGGCATTGGTTAGCCCAAAGGGCATAACCAAGAATTCATAAGATCCATAACGGGTCAGAAAGGCCGTCTTGGATACATCTTGCTCTCGTATCCTCAATTGGTGATACCCTGTCCGCAAGTCGATCTTGGAGAAATATGAAGCTCCCCTAAGTTGATCAAACAAGTCGTCGATGCGAGGCAAAGGGTATTTATTCCGGATGGTGACTTTATTCAACTCTCTATAGTCCACGCATAACCGGAGAGAGCCGTCTCTCTTCTTCACAAACAACACCGGAGCGCCCCACGGCGAGGTACTACGCCTAATA
The DNA here is from genome assembly GCA_949130495.1 of Sambucus nigra. Classification (NCBI taxonomy): domain Eukaryota; kingdom Viridiplantae; phylum Streptophyta; class Magnoliopsida; order Dipsacales; family Adoxaceae; genus Sambucus; species Sambucus nigra. Next base: position 249,700,345 of record OX422208.1, read on the forward strand.
AAGCCCTGCTCCAGTAGCTTCTGAATCTGATCTCTCAGCTCCCTCATCTTCACAGGAGCCATTCGATAAGGAGCTTTGGCGATCGGTCTAGTTCCCGGCATTAAGTCAATCACAAACTCTATTTCCCGACTTGGAGGTAATCCGGGTATCTCCCGAAAAATATCTTCAAAGTCCCGAACGATGGGAAGAGAATCTAGGGGAACCACGACATCTCTAGATGCGTCCTTCGTAATACAATATAAATAAGCACTCGTGCTCCCTTCCACACAAGGCATAACTACCAGGAACATCTCTTGTCCAGGAACCGCAAAAATTATACTCTTCCCGAAGCAATTCACTATAGCACGCTACTTCACTAGCCAATCCATACCCAAAATTACATCGTACCCGACCATATCAAGGACGAGCAAATCAGCATCAAAACACAAGTCACCAAGATTAATTTCTACGTTTTTACATACGAAGAAAATCAATGAGCCATCGCCCATAGAGGATTCGACACTAGTGAAGGTACTTTCAGCAGATTTTATCAAACCCGTAGTCTGAGCAAAACTCCTAGAAATAAAGGAGTGTGTCGCACCCGTATCAAATAGAATTCGACCCATATACCCATGGATGAGAAACTTACCCTCGATCGCTGGTGGTGCCGGAGGAGCTGGAGGAAGCAAAGCCTCCTGAATATGGTAAACTCTCCCGTACTGCAATTGCCCCTGTTGAGGAGGAGCAACCGGATTAGGCGCTTGAGGCGAAAACTGTACATACGGCTGCTGCGGGACCCGAGGAAGATGCCCTCCAACCAACTGAGGGCACGCCCTTTTATAGTGGCCTAGCTCCCCACACTGAAAACATTTGATTGCCGTAATATCCTGATTTCTACCTTGGTTATTTCGGAGTTGCTCCGCACCTCGGCCCTGTTGGCCCCTACCACCATTTCCACCTCTACCTCCCTGTGGTTGCGGACCACCTTGACCTTGCCTATTATTATTGTTGTTGCCACCAGCATTAAACCCACCGAAACGTTGACGCTTGGACAAATCCCCCTGCTGAGGATCCCTCTCAACCTGCTTGTTCCCCGAGGATTGGGACGAAGAAGATGTTCCCCCTCCACTCCCAACACCTCCCTGCCTCCCCGATTGTCCCACAGTAACAACCTTTTTCTTGTTTAGCAGAAACAATCTATGCTCCTGACAATGAATCAAAGCGGCATTCATCACATCACCAAAAGTCACTAGAGATGGATTTCCCAGCAAATGTTGCTTTATTCGCCAGTTCAAACCTCCCACAAACTTGGAGATCCTCTTTGATTCTGGAGTTACTTCATCCGGTATAAAACTTGCTAACCGAGTAAACTCTTCCTCATACTCAGCAACTAACCTCTCCCCTTGAACCAAATCCTACAGCTTCCTCTGCATTTCCCTCTGAACTGCGGGAGGGAAATACTTCCCATCAAACAAAACCCAAAAATTTGTAATGGACATAGTATCCCTTTGCTCGAGTGTCGTCATTGACTCCCACCAATGTAAGGCCGGTCCTACCAACTTGAAAGTAACGAGAATCTGCTTCTTCTCCTCACTACATTCCACCATCCTAAGATGGCGCTGCATATCTCTCTTCCATTGGTTCGCCTTGATAACATCTGAACCTCCCTCAAACTCCGGGGGATGTCCCTTAAGGAAAGATTCTCTCACCCGTTCCCACTGAGAAGGTCCCGTGGGAACTTGTGCTTCTTGTCCCCTAACTTGGGCTTGTGGCATTTGTTGGGCCACGGCAGTCATCGCGGCGTTGACAGCTTGGGCCACAATATTTGCCACTTCAGCGGCACTGATACTTCCCTGCTGCTGTGGAGGATTAAACTCATCCTCAACGATCCTATTACGTCTAGCGGGACGTCCTCTCTTCGGCGGCATCTGAGATAAAGACGAGATAGAGTTAAAACATAGTATAAGACAATCTATTTAGCAGAAAATCGCATACATAGGCAGCAAAACAATCCTAACATTAAGTTCTATATCAAAGAACGCTACGGTAGAACGTGACAAGTCCGCATAGATCCTAAAGACTCTAGAACCTGATGCTCTGATACCATCTGTGACATCCCGCTATCCGAAATAAAGGGTGGCCAGCCCTATACCCCGATAAAATAGGAAATCATGGATAATATCATCCTCAGCATCACGACAATATACAAAGTATAAGGAATGACCACTCTATATTCCAGAAAACGGGTTATCAAAAACTTTGATTTGAAATAAAAAGAAAAACATTTTCAACAACCCATAATAGAAATAGAGGGTGGAAACCCCCACAAGCGCAAATAAGAAATCCTGAAAGATACAAAGGACCGAATAAAACTTCGTTCAATACCATCCATACAACATACCCATAGCATCAAGTGTTACATAATAAATTCATTATACATTTACAACAGTTTGGGCAACATGCCCGAATGAACCGAACATAACTAGAAACGTAAACAGAGGCGTCTACTCAAAATCACGTGAAACCCGCACAATGCCACGGCTCCTCAACAACATGTGGAAGGAAAAGGTCATTACGGGCGACCGTGCGGCGGAACACCTGAACGGATAATATAGATATACATATACAGCAAGAAAAGGAAAACCGGTCAGGACCGGGTATATGTGATCAATAGATAAATGACAAGTAGGATAATGATGCACAATTAAGCATGGATGATAGTCTAGCATGTTAACCGCATATAAGGAACTGAAACTGGTGAAGGACTACATAGAGTGAGATTCATAATAAAACAGAATTAAAAGTGCTTATGAGCCTTTATCATCTTTAATCATATTTCAATTCAAATATTCATTTTCCATTCCTTATCAGGAATATAATTGTCATCATGTGCTCTATATGGCACTAATCTCAATAACATGCTCTTTGCGGCATAAAATTTGCTCTTTATGGCATTAATGTTCCATCGAGTCCAACTCGATAATTAGAATAGTCATAATTATAAATATAACGCTTCTAAGACCGCCCGTCCGGGTTTCCCCACTGAGCGCGTCCCTAAATAACCATCATCTTCCAGGGCCTAACATAAGACAACCTGGGATCCTATTGAAAGCGTCGGGAAGCGGCCATGAGCCTGGGTGGTAGCCAAGACCACACCCAGAATCTCCCTACCCCCGCAGAAAACATACAACCATAAGCGCTCCCATGGCCTAGGACTATATCCACCCTGCATTCATTAGCCAGGGGGCTTCACCTATCGAGCGGACTTCCCTTAAGATGGTATTTAGAGAGGTGTGTAACATCCATTTTATTAATTTCCATTACATGATTAGTAAATTATCATTTACCTTATCATTTTCTCCTTTTAATTGAAAGTATAAGCTAATTCGGGACTAAGTATAAGGGGTACCGACATAGCATCCTCAAAAGGAATTTAGACTCCAAAGTTATCCCCAAGGCCTCTTTTAGGCTTTAATATAAACCATCAAGTCAAATGTAACTCAAGTCGAATTCTAAAGTCTCCAAAATTGACCTTAATACATTCTAGACCCTTATAAACTACAAGACAAAAGAAATGCCTAAGCATCCCTTGAAATCCCCCCCCCCCCCCCCCCTTGAATGAATCCTAGATGAACCCTTTTGAGTCTAGGATGTCGACCCAACTCAACTAGAACTCTAAACCCTATGTTTACTTCATTTAAGAAGGTCCCTAATCAATAATCCTAAAGAAAAGGGGTTAAAATGAAAAAAGAAAAATTTCAAAAAGTGCAGGGCTACCGAATCGATTCGCCCCCTTGGCCGAATCGATTCGGCCAGAAAATTTGAGATTCTGCATAATAGCCGAATCGATTCGCTCAGAGGGCCGAATCGATTCGGATTGAAAATCTGGGTTTCTGCATAACTTCCGAATCGATTCGGATAAATTCCGAATCGATTCGGTCAACAAGACCTGGGCACTGGAACTAACCGAATCGATTCGCCCAGGGGGCCGAATCGATTCGGGCCTGCGATTTTGCCAAGAAATGGCTATGGAGTCTTGGACTCCATTTCTACCCAAACTCCAATTTCTTCCAACCAAAGTCATATACCAACACTATAAAACATCAATGATGCTACTGATCATCTTAAAACCCCATGAATCAACTTAAAGTGAATCAAAACCCAAAATACATAAGAAAACCCTAAGTTCTCTAAACTAAAATCAATACACCATTATCATAACAAATCATCTATCTGAAGACACAATTAGCAAGTAAAAACTTGCCTTGATTCAGCAAATATGCAGATTCCTTGGTGTAGCAAGCTCTCTCTCTCAATCTCCAAAGCTTTCTCTTTACTCTTCTCTTTTCTCTCTTAGGTTTAGGAAGGGATTTTGGGGAAAATAGAAGACTTAGTAGGCATAAATCGTGACTTAAGGTAAATGCTCCACTTAATTAATCAAAAGTGCGATAAAATAATACGCAATAGCATAATTAAAGCACAACCAGTCAAAAATGCCCAAAACTACAAAATACAATATGGTACATTATTTGACTATTTCGCACGTTCCGGAATCAACTGCAACCTCCAAATTATCATTTGGACATTTTAAAATTCAATTTAGGTTCCGGTCTCATAATTAAGCCAAATATCATTTTATATTCAGATGATATTAATAAGCATGACATAGCAATATTTTCCCACAATTATGATATGCATGCAACCTCATAATAAATATCAACTTTCTACATTGAATTAATCATTCAAATCATAACCCAACACTTGGTCTCTAATTACTATACTAAGTAATTACTATAAAATACGGTCTCATAAGCGAGGGTTATTACAACAAGTCACACTTTGCACAAACTATCCTAAATTAGTGCGAAGTTAATTAAGGTATTTAAAACTTAGTATATTCCTCATAAAATGATAAACATAAAGTGTTGAAAGGTGAAATATTTTTGAGTTGGTAATATTCAGAAAATAAGGATCTTAATGTTATAAAGGGCAAACAAAGTGTGTAACTTTGTAAATTATGATTAAAAAAAGGAGACTTTGTTGTAAAAGGCTTTAAATGAACACTAAACAATGGAAATAGTCCTTAAATTTTGAGTTAGAATAAGACTTTGTTAAAATAAAGTTGTTGGTAATACATCTGAAATGTGTAATGAGGACTAAATGACAAAACATATCAAGCTTATAATAAGGGTGGCAAGGTGGTATTTCCCTTAGATATTGGCCTTCGGGTTGGGTAACACGATTTATGTAACACCAAGTGACTAGAAGGTGCATTTATGATAGTAAAGTACGATAATAAGCCAGGTGTTTTTGATAAAAACGGCGGTTGGATCGCATGAAAATAGATTTAATAATGTAAAGTGAAAGGGTTTTCACATAGGAGTACTAAAAAAATTTAAGGAGGACCCAAAGTCCTAGGGTGAGGCTTCGGCTTAGAACCAAAACCAGTGGCTAAGGAAGCATATTGTGACATTTATGGCAGTTAGTGAAAGTTCATAAACACAAATGAAATACGGTTAACTCAAAGTTTAAATGGATACAAAGGGAAAATGGAATTGGTAAATTACGGGAAGATAAATGATTGAGAAAATGACAAAATCATGAAATATGAATTAAATAAGATTTTAATTTAATACCGTAATATGTGGTTAAATTAAAGATTAAAGGAAGTAAAGTAATAATGATAGTATATTCGCATTTGGATACAACGATTATAAGCCCGAGGTGACATGTAAGTGTAAATAAATTTTTATAGTGTGTATGTTGAAATGCTATTTTAAAAAATTCCACAGAAGTGGCAGGTTAAAAGGTTAAGCATGTAGTTTTCGGTAATTCGGGTTTGACAATAGAATATTAAAGAAACTTGAATTCTTGTTTATTTATCGTGTAGATTAACGTATTTAAGAAATATTTTTTGTACTAAAACTATGACGCAAGGAATTTAAGAGTAATGGGTTTTAACTAAAGTTAAAGGGAATGTTTTTTTAATAATAAAATAAAGTCAATGCATATAGTGATTAGTTATTGCATGGTCATCATTACATATTTTCCTTATGCCATTCATTTTCATACTGCAATGTTGTTGGGAACCCCATTAGACATAGGCTCACCCCATTACCTTGTTACATCAGGTTAAGCGATGTTCCGTCTTTAGAGAGCATTTCGCAGGTAAGTGATTCTTATTGTTTACTCTAGTAGCTCTGATTACATGAACCCTAGGATACTTCCCAATGGGTTACACACTTGTCATTATTTTTATTTGTATGCCTTGAAAACGGAATTTTATGCCCACTCCGATAAATTAATTAAATAAAATGGACTAGAAATACTATCTAAGTTGTTTCACATCACTCAACGGGTGACCCTTAATCTGGGTCAGGGCTTTAGAGGCATCAATAAGGCCTTAGCCACTCAACAAGTCCTTGACATGTATATAAGGCCTCAATGTCAACAAGGCCTCCACCTTTCAACAAGGCCTCAACAAATTAAGGATTCAAACCCAAACCTCTTTATATTAGATGTATAGGAAGATAAAATGTCATAGAATTTGAAGCGTCTCAAGCAAAGGCCAAGGTACTAAAATACATGTCCAGGAACATCAATAAATCCCCAACACTAAATCACTTTCCTCTTTGTATTGGGGCTTGGAGGGCTTATGTTGTACTCAAAATATGCGCTCCACTACCTGAAGGACACGTGGTAAGGAAGTATACCTAATTATACAGAGATGTGCCTAAGTGTTAGCAAAAGGCTTTAGCCTATTAATGAGGCCTTTGCATCAACAAGGCCTCATCTTGTCAACAAGGCATCAACGTTAATAAGGAGTCGCCATCAACAAGGCCTCGGCCTAATAACACAGGCCGCAGACTTTACACCTCAACCCAGGGATTTCCAGTTATACAAAGAACCCCTCTCATACTCACGTATCCATAAGTCACGTGAACAGCGCATGGGAGGCTCCCAACCAACTCATATAAATATAGGTACTCACCTCTTATTTGGGAGGCAATAACTAAGTAGCAAAGCTCTGCCTAATTCTCTCCAATTTCTCTCTACACCCAGGAGTGGGGCATGTGGGGGCTCAAGCCCCCATGGTTTTTATAAAAAAAAAAAAATTGTATGTAAAGAAATAATAGGGGTAAAAACTGAAACTTTAAAAATCTATGTGAAAAGGATGTAAATAATAAAACCTTAAATTAAAGCTTCTTTTTATCCACAAAACTCACTCAATACCCATTTTTTCTTCTCTTCTCTTGTTCTTTGCACAAACACTCCCTCTCAGTCCCAGAAATTACAACATAATGCAAGTTCACAACCTCCTTTTTTTTTGTTCTACATGGGTAAGAAATTTATTTATTTTTATTTTTATAAATATTATTCATCTCATTAACTCTATTTTTATGATTTTATTTTCTAGTACTTAAATTTTTGTATCAATCAAAATTTGTTTCTCCTCTGTTAGAGATCCTTCCTCCCATTTTGACGGATATATCTTCTCTCTCTTCCATTGTATTTTCATTTCCTAAAATTTTAAGGTTAATATTGACGAAAATTTTTGGACTGAATTTTAAGGAAATTTTAGATTAAAATGTTATAGTTTTTTATGCAATGGTTAATTGTAGATTAAAATTATATTAGTATTTACAAAAATATAGGTGTAAAAAAATAGTTTTGAAGTGTTTGGGGGCATATGTAGAAATAATCAAAACTTTCATTTAACTTGCATTGAACTAACTATATTGATGTTCAAATCTGGAATTTATTTTAGAGTCATAACGTTAATGCTTGTTAGAGTTTGCTTTAATGTTATTGGTGGTTTATATTTTAGGATTCATTTTAGGGGATAATTAAGGGATTTTTTAGTTTAAATTTGGGTTGAAATAATGGTTTAAATATATGTTTCTCTTTTCATTAGATTAAATAAATTATGTTATTTTTTTATAAATACTCAAAAATTCGGCTCGGGGGTTCCCACCCCCGAACCCCTGAAAAATTCTGATAAATTAGCCCTTATTATTGAGAATTCCTAGTACCGCCCCTATCTACATCGAGGGTTTGACTTTAATCACATGCTCTAACAAAAGTAGATCTTAGCAACAATGGCCTCATAGCAGATTACCCTATAAGGGAGCAGTATTTAGTGTGCAGTGCATGTATGTTTATGTATTTAGCCTCCTTCTCTCCTCTTATACGCTATAAGGATCCAATCTTGTATCAAATGCATACATCTAATGAGAATAAGGCTCCAAAGTGGACGTAGACCCGTCTTAACGACCGAACCACTCTAAATCTCGTGTTTACCTCTTTGTCTCTCTTTTCTCCTATTTTATATTTTTAGCTTTGATGGCATGGTTTTCACCAGTAGAATTTTAGACAATAACACTCCTCATACAGGGGGTCTTATTTGTATAAATGGTGAAATCAATTTATGTAAAACACTTGAGGTATTGAGTTCAATTGTAGTCGTCCTCTTTCTGAATTGATCATATTTGAAATGATTGAGGTAAATTAGGACTCCATTAATTAGGATCTTACTTTGCATTTATTAATGAATGTTAAAAGAGTCCTGGCGTAGTCAATCATAGTTTTGGTTTGGCCAATGATTAGGTATAAATTCTTTCGATTTATTTCCTTAATTTAAAGGATTTTATCACCTCGTAACATGTAAAATGCATTGATTTATCTCATATACTTTCAACTGACATTTCCTATATGGTGCATTGAGTTTCGTATATTCTTCATGATTTTTACAGGTATTTTGTAGAAGTGAAGAGAAGAGGAAACTAAAAACCAAGAAACCAAGAAAGAAAGAAAGGAAGAAAAGTCAGAGGGCAAAAGAGTAACTTTACATCTGGATTTCGGATGAAGAACCAAATAAAAGTTGAAGATCTCGAGTCTACAAACACGTAGAAAGAAACAGTGTAAAAATCTGAGTCCCGTATCAGAAGTTATGAAGTTTCAAAGATGAGAGAAAATCACACAAAGGGGAGAGAGAAAAGGACCTTTGGACTGATCAGGTTATTCCTAAAAACAAAACGGTCTGGAGAAGGCTGGGATCCTGATTAGAATTTACAACCGAACCGATCCGATTATTCCCCAAAATGATCCGATCTGATGCCTTAAAAGTTCCTGCATAGATTGAAAGATCGGACCGATCCGATTATTCATAAAAATGAACCGATTTGGTATACAACGGACCGAACCGAAATGCCATCCCGGACTGATCTGGGGGGGAATTTTGATTTTATCTTTTTTAAGATTAGAGTTGTATCTAGTTTAAACTCTTGTAATTTCGTAGGGTATTTATTCTAATTAATTCCCAAATATTATGGAGTTCTCTTTTTGGTAGTTTTAGAGGAATTTTGTAGCTAAGAACCCTATGATTTAATTTCTGCAATATACATTCAAGTTTCAAGCATTAATTTCAGAAATTTTCTTCATTCCAAGTATTGTTTACTTTCTGATTTCAATTTCTTTCAAATTCTAGTAGGACTATTCATAGAAATTAGGTTGCAATTTTTATTTACAAGTTTCTTCCCAAATTTTTCACGTAGTTATGAATTCATGCAAAATAGGTTTTGTGTTCATGCTTAGTTTAATTATGTTTAGCTAAATTTCCAAGGGTTGGAATGCATGAACCCAACCCAATGTAGTTTACATGAATAGAAAATAGGTTTTGACTTAAATTTTGATCGAATCCTGCTTTGTAGTGATCACAATCATAGTAGGCCTTTTAACCTCGTTTGCCCTAGGTAACCGAGGTGTTTAAGGATGTGATGTGCGCATTGGCTATGCAGCACCGCTTTATTCTTACCTTTGATTATGTATGATGCGGGCTAGTACCTTCATGTATGTAATGCTTTGGAGTACTAAAGACTCGAGTTGATCACTTATTTAATTCAAAAGCTAGTATTTTATCCAGTAAATTTACTAGGGTTTGGGAGATTGTATCCTACCCTGTTCTTTCCTCATTCATAATTAGTTAATTATAATAGCTTTATTTCTGTGCATGTAGCATAGTCGGTGTTGATACCAAATTTGATCTGCTGATGTGGACCAATAATAAAAATACATGTGTCCATTTGCATGATGAATATAAAGACTTTGGACGAATAAAGGCCGAGCAACTCAGGAGGGCCGAGAAACTCAAGCGGTATGAGCAACTCAGAAGGGCCGAGCAACTCAAATGCTTGTGGCGTACGCGTCAAGTATACCAAAAGATAATTACGCATTTAATGTGCATTTATTATCATACAGATGTATATGACTGCTGGAAAACAGCGCATTATTCTTCCACATGTACAACCTCAAGACTATAAATACATTGTAACATCCTCATGAAAAGGGGACTCGGAATTTCTTGGTAAATCACTTATCGAGAATTCTTGGCAAGCAATCAGCAATACAAAAACAGTGGACATAGGCCATTTTATTAAGGCAGAACCACTTTAAAAATTTATTGTCTTATTTACTTATTCATTTTTTATCTGTGATTAAAATAATTAGATCAAATCTAGTTTTTTACATCAACAGATTGGCATCATCTGTGGGAAACGACTGTAATTAGCGTTTTTCACCAAAACAACTCATCATCAATGGCTGATAATCCAGCATCCAGTAATCGAAACACTGGGATTCCTCCAAACCCTTATGCTCCCCCAAATTTTTCTGAGCTGGCGGGTATAATGGCTAGTTTGGCCCAAGGCCAGACGGCCATACAGTAAATCATGCGACAGCTTATAGAAACCGTTCAAGGTGGAGCGACGGACCAATCAGGACAACGAAGTGTTCATAAAAATACTCATTTACCCTCTTCACGAACTCGACGAACTTTATTTCCAGAGGAATCTCGATCTCGACGCATCGATTCCTATCGTACTGAAAGATCTACTGATCCTTCTTATCAGCCTGGACGAACTTCCTCAATACGAGCTACAGATACTCAACAAAATGCCACTCTATCTCCAGAGAGGACAAGTGCCCTTGAAAGGTTGAGTAGAGTCTCTCCTTTTAATCGTTTGGGTCCTAGGAGGAATAGAAGTCCCCTTAGGATTGTGTCGAGGAACTCTCAACGACCATCTGATTTAAAGGAAGGCTCTGCCCAACTGCCCAATAGTCCCCATAGGATTGTGTCGTTTGGGACCAACTGCTCGTCATGAAAGATCCCAAGAGGCAAATTCAACACGATCAGCTGCTCGAACCAATAGGACCAAGGGGGGAAATGATGCATGAAAGGGCTCAATTCAAAGGTTGGAGGATAGATTAGTGGAGATGGCTAAAACCAAAAATCCTCTACAAAGGACTTTTGTCCGAGGAACACCATTCATACAAGAGATTGTGGACTTTCCCACGCTGTCAAAATTCAAAGCCCTAGAAGTAACACCAAAATACGATGGAAAAATTGATCCTGTTCTCCATATAGAACAATACCAAGCAGCTGCTGATATCTATGCTGTTCCAAACGAGATACGATGCAGGGCATTTTCAGGAACTCTTACTGGATCTGCTCAAATGTGGTACAATAATCTTCCTCGGGGGAAAATTGCGACCTTCTTTCAGCTAGCAAAACTTTTTATTAGAAATTTTTATTTTGGAGCAAAACCAGTCAAATGAGTAGCACACTTGCTAAGTGTTAGACAAAAGACAGGTGAAAGCACCATGGATTATATTAATCGTTTCAATAACGAGAAACTGTAAGTAATTGATTACGAGGAGAAAACTATAATTACTGCTTTGATGAGTGGACTATTGCCCAATAAATTATACTACACTTTAGCCAAAGATCCGCCCAGGACCATAGCAGAATTGATGGCGAAAGCAGCTAAAATCATGAATGCCGAGGAAGCCATGGCTGCGAAGAAGAAGGCAGATACTAAGGAGACCAAGGTGGAAGATGGTAAAACCGAAAAGAAGGATCAAAATAACAATGGTGGTAATATGCAATCAAAGGGTAAGCAAGCATTGGAACAGATAAAGAAATACGGAAATTATACTCCTTTTAAGGTGGATATAAATCACATTCTGGAAGAGATAAAGAATAGCGAGGAGCTAGCCTGGCCAGCAAAAATAAAGGCAGATCCTGATAAGAAAGACAAGTCCAAATATTATGAATTCCATAAAGATCATGGTCATACGACCAAGCGTTGCATATCTCTTCAGAATGAAATTGAAGCACTCATTAGACGAGGAAAATTGACCAAGTATGTTGATTGTAAAAGCGGTGGTCGAACCAATGAACGAGGAAGGAAAAGGTCTAAATCTCCTCTTCGAACAAAAGACGCCAAGAAAGGAGATCATGAAGATGATCCAGAAGATGACCCCAATCTCCCCAAAAGACCGAGACAGCCAAAACGCGAGGTATTTTTAATCCACTTTGGATCATTTGAGTGTAATGTCATTACAGGTGGTGATGCAGGAGGAGGAGATCTTACCTCATAGAGGAAAGCCTACCTTAATGAGGCTCAAGCTTGCTCATACATACAGCGAATAAATTTGGCTGAAGATGATCGTCCGAGGAAAGTGAACAAGGACAAACTGGTCATCGATTTCTCTAAGAACGACCTAGCATGTGTATTATATCCTCATGATGACCCGTTAGTGATCAAAATGAGAATGAAAGAAGTAATGATCTCGAGAGTACTGGTGGATAATGGCAGCTCGACGGACATCATGTTCTACTCATGCTTCGACAGCTTAAATCTGAAGTTGGCCCAGTTGGAGCCTTATCACAGGCCCCTACTCGGATTCACCGGAGAAAAAGTTTTTCCACTTGGGACGAACAAGTTGGATATGTTTATTGGTATATAGCCTTCTTATCGTACAGAAAGAGTACGCTTTTTGTAATGGATAAAAATGTCCAATCAGCCTACAATATTATCATGGGAAGGGTAGGTCTAAAAAAGTTCGAAGCAGTGCCAGCTACTGTACATTAATGCCTAAAATTTCCAACCAGTTTTGGAGTAGGAGTTGTGAAAGGCGATCAGAAAGTAGCTCGGGAATGCTACTATTCATCTGCCGAACAAGAAGAACTGGAGGAATCCAGGAAAAAGACTACTACCTATCAAGTGGATGAAGGTGCAGAAATTGAAACATTAGATCCTAGAGACGAGTCGCAATTTGTAACAGGCCAAGTGGTGGAAGCAACTGAAAATGTCATTCTGGACGATAAACACCCGGAACGAATGACTCAAATCGGTGCGTCATTGGATGCCTCACTAAAATAGGAATTGATAGCTTTCCTAAGAAGAAGAAAACAAACTTTTGCATGGAGCCACGAAGACATGCCAGGGATAGACTCGGCCTTCTTATGTCACGAGCTTAATGTGAGTAAGGAAATTAAGCCAGTAAAGCAAAGAAGAAGAGTGTTCAGCCCCGAAAAGAATCAAGCTATACAAGAAGAGGTAGAGAAGCTTCAAAAAGCCTATTTTATTGAGGATGTCAAATATCCTGATTGGCTAGCTAATGTGGTGATGGTGAAGAAGAAAAATAACAAGTGGAGGATGTGTGTGGACTTCACAGATCTTAATAAAGCTTGCCCAAAGGATCATTTCCCTCTGCCTCGAATCGATCAATTGGTGGACGCTACCTCGGGACACGAATTTTTGAGTTTCATGGATGCTTATTCTAGTTACAACCATATTAAAATAAAGCCTGAAGACAGGGAGAGTACCTCTTTTATCACCCCAATGGGAACTTATTGTTATAATGTTATGCCTTTTAGATTGAAAAATGCAAGTGCAACATATCAGCGGCTGATGAATAAGGTATTTGCAGAGAAGATTAGTCATAAAATGGAGGTTTACGTTGATGATATGCTGACGAAGAGAAAGAAAGAGACTGATCATATAGTTGATCTAGGCCAAACCTTTGATTAACTAGAGAAATATCAAATGAAGCTGAATCCCACCAAATGCATATTCGGAGTATGAGAAGGCGTGTTTCTCGGATACATTGTTAATCAACGGGGGATTGAGGCGAACCCTAAAAAGATCAAGGCTCTATTAGAGCTACGATCTCCAACCATGAGGAAGGAAGTGCAAAGTCTCACAGGACGAGTTGCTGCATTTAACAGATTTGTGTCACGAGCAACTGATAGATGCCTCCCATTCTTCAAAACACTCCGAAAAACTTTTGAGTGGAATGATGAATGCGAGGATGCTTTTCAAGAGTTAAAGAGGTTTCTAGGGACACCTCCACTACTATCTAGACTAGTGATGGGAGAAAGACTATACTTGTATCTGGCAGTTTCGGAAAACGCAGTGAGCTCGGTGTTGATAAAAGTGGAAGATGGAGTACAAAAACCAGTCTATTACAACAGTAAAGCTTTTCGAGGAGCATAAATCAGATATCCAAGGCTAGAGAAATTGGCCCTAGCACTAATTGAAGCAAGCAGAAGAATAAGGCCATACTTCCAAGCCCATACTATAGTGGTGTACACCGATATGCCATTAAGGAAAGCTCTGCATAAATCGAAGAAATCGGGAAGATTGATATACTGGGCAGTGGAGCTCGGTGAATATGATATAATTTATGAGCCTAGGTCATCGCTCAAAGGGCAGGCAGTAGCGGATTTTATCGCAGAATTTACTCAGGAAAATACCTCTAACCAACCTGTAAATGTTACAAGATCATCAAAATTATACCCCGACGAACTTACTTCGGTAGACGAGGAAGGAAAGGCGACTGACGAGCAGCGAGAAGTATTGGAGGAGGATAAAAGGAAGTACAAGATATTTCACCAAGGAACTCTCTCGGATCAAAATTTTGATGATCAGTTACCCATATGGAATTTGTATGTAGATGGATCTTCGTGCACTGCAGGCAGTGGAGTAGGGATTGTTTTGAAAAGTCCAGATGAGGTTGATATGGAGTATGCTCTGCGCTTTCAATTTAAAGCTTCTAATAATGAGGCCGAATATGAAGCAATGATGGTAGGTTTAAGTCTAGCCAGAACGATGAAGGCAGAGCAAATTGTTGTATTCAGCGATTCACAGTTAATCGTAAATCAGATTCTTGGAGTGTATGCAGCAAAGGGAGAGTTAATGATCAAGTACCATGCAAAAGCAATGGAGTTGGTATCAAGTTTTATTGTTGTTCAGTTGGTTAGAGTACTAAGATTGGAGAACGCAAGGGTAGACGCTCTAGCCCGATTAGCATCAGCCACCCGCACTGAGCTACGAAGAATAATCCCAATAGAGATTCTAGATAGTCGGAGCATATACAAAAATTTAATCATGAACTTTATTGCACTTGATTTGGGACCATCTTGGATGGTTCCCATCAGGGCCTATACTGAAGAGGGAACTTTACAAATTGATAAACTCGCAGCTAAGAAATTGAAGTTCAAAGTTGCTCGTTATGTATTAACCAATGGTATTTTATATAGACGAGGAGTTACAGCAGCGCTACAAAGATGTGTTCATCCCTCCAAAGTGAAAGACTTGATCAAAGAGGTTCACGAAGGGTCTTGTGGAGCCCATGTAGCAGGATTAATTCTTCTACAGAGAATAACAAAACAGGGGTACTACTGGCCAACAATGAGAGTCGATTGCGTGGCTTATGCCAAGAAATGCGATAAGTGTCAACGTTTTTCCTCTGTTTGAAGAACTCCCCAAGCATTGCTAACACCCATCACGTCCCCTTGGCCATTCGCTATATAGGGAATAGATTTGGTCGGACCACTACCAACGACTAAGGGAAGATTCAAATACTTAGTGGTCGCAGTGGATTATTTTACTAAATGGGTGGAAGCTGAGCCTCTCATTGATATGACATACAATAAAGTCTATCAATTTATTTGGAAAAATATAATTTGCAGATACGGCCTCCCACATGCGTTCATTATTGATCATGGAACCCAGTTTGACAACGAGGAGTTTGCTGCATATTGTCATCAATCCAATGTACTGAAGGTCCATTCTCCACCAGGCCATCCCCAAAGCAATGGGAAAACTGAGGTGACAAGCACAACACTGCTGAATGGTTTAAAAAATGACTGGATGGTGTAAAGGAAAATTGGATTAACGAGCTACAATCTGTGCTTTGGGCCTATTGAACCACACCACGAGTAGCAACTGGAGAGTCCCCATACATGCTGGCATTTGGGAGTGAAGCTGTCATACCTGTTGAATTAGGCCTACCTACATATAGGGTACTTAATTTCAATTCTTCTGTAAGTGATTTGATGAGAAGATTAGACCTGGATATGCTAAAAGAAGTCAGAGAAGAAGCATCTATCAGGAATGCTACGTATAAACAACGAACAACTTCATTCTACAATAAAAAAGTTAAGGAATGCGATTTGAAGGAAGGGGATTATGTGCTGAAGAAAGTCATTAAAAAGCATAACAAGCTAGAAGCCAACTTCCACAGACCCTACAGAGTGACAAAAGTTATTCGTCCTGGGACATACAGGATTGAAACCTTGGAATGAGAAGAATTCAAGAATACATGGAATGCAGAGCATCTACGAAAGTATTATCAGTAGTTGAAATTTCTATGTAATACAATTTCTTCAATATGAATAAAGTGATGTTTCCCCATTTTTCTTTATTCATTAGAATTTTTTTCGGAATATTAGTGCTACACACTATACAAGTCAATTACCACCAACTCCGGTTGGTCGGGAAGAAAATTATCACCAACCCCGGTTGGTCGGGAAGAAAATACCACCAACTCCGATTGGTTGGCAATTCAATTACCACCAACTCCGGTTGGTTGGGAAGTAAATTACCACCAACCTCGGTTGGTCGGGAAGCAAATACCACCAACTCCGATTGGTCGGCAATTCAATTACCACCAACATCGATTGGTCGGGAAGAAAATACCACCAACTCCGATTGGTCAGAAATTCAATGACCACCAACTCCGATTAGTCGGGAAGCAAATACCACCAACTCCAGTTGGTCGGCAATTCAATTACCACCAACTCCGGTTGGTCGGGAGCTTTATACGACCAACTCCGGTTGATCGACAATTCAATTACCACCAACTCCGATTGGTCGGGAACTTTATACCACCAACTCCGATTGGTCGGCAATTCAATTACCACCAACTCTGGTTGGTCGGGAACTTTATATCACCAACTACGGTTGGTCGACAATATAATTACCATCAACCCTAGTTGGTCGGGAAGCAAATACCACCAACTCCAGTTGGTCGGCAATTCAATTACCACCAACTTCGGTTGGTCGGGAAGTAAATTACCACCAACCCCGGTTGGTCAGGAAGCAAATACCACGAAATCCGATTGGTTAGCAATTCAATTACCACCAACTCCGGTTGGTCGGGAAGCAAATACCACCAACTCCGGTTGGTCGGCAATTCAATTACCACCAACTTTGGTTGATCGGGAAGCAAACACCGCCAACTCCGGTTGGTCGAAAATTTAATTACCACCAACTCCGGTTGGTCGAAAACTTTATACGACCAACTCCGGTTGATCGACAATTCAATTACCACCAACTCCGGTTGGTCGGGAACTTTATACCACCAACTTCGATTAGTCGGCAATTCAATTACCACCAACTCTGGTTGGTCTGAAACTTTATATCACCAACTCCGGTTGGTCGGCAATATAATTACCATCAACTCCGGTTGGTCGGGAAGCAAATACCACCAACTCCGATTGGTCGGAAATTCAATTATTACCAACTCTGGTTGGTCGGGAACTTTATATCACCAACTCCGGTTGGTCGGCAGTTTAAAAACCAAACAAGACATTTTTGTCTTTCTACAGATATACATACATGTTCATCAGTAAAAAAAAGAGATATTTCATAAAATATTTCCAAACCAATGATAATTAAATTGCAAAGAAAACTAAAGATTTCTTCATTAAAACCAGAACAAATTACATATGATATAAATTTCAGATTACATGAATGGAGTTCATTACATACACAAATCCTACTCTATAGGTTTCTTTCCCTCTGCCTTTGATACAGGGTTTACCCCAGCTGGAGGATCATCAAGACTATAAGGGGAATTTATGAAGTTCAGATCTTGCAGCATTCTGACGTTCATTATAGATGGACGATCAAGCAGGTGTTCTAGGCGAGATATTTTAAAATTTGAATAAAGACTATAATCATCAAGATACTTGGAGATTAAAATGCGAGGAATAGCCCGGGCTGGAATCCAACTAAGGTTAAGCTTTAAAGGAGGCACAGGTAGATCAAGAACTCCAGGAGTATAGTAATCCCACAAGAAATGACCTCTCTCCAATTTTAGAACACAAAGAGCATTCAACCATCCCTGTTTATACCCTTCGTTGTTCGACTGTTCTAAATGAGCATCAAGATGAAAAAGTGCTTCGATATATCTAACCATCCAAAATTCTCTGGGCTGCTTATGGAATTGATAGGTTAATCTCTCAAGTTGCTCATTGAGCATCTTCACCAGAATTTCTTTACTCTCCAGAGCAGAAGCTTGATTGGAAAGTTTCTCTAAGAGGTTCAGAATTTCTTTCGACATATCTGCCAGGGCTTGGTTCTTCGCCATAAACTGGAATGCCTGGTTCTCCAAGGCTGATTGAGTCCTTGCCTCTTCAACTAAAATCCGAACATCCCTTTCTCGTCCACGAGAAGAAGATTTTTCTCGACCACGAGTAGACGTGGAAGGTCCAGTTCTTTTCAAAGTCTCCAACTCATCTCGTAGTTTGGCATTTTCTATCTCCAAAAAAGAAAAACCTTCGTCGTTAACAGGGACTAAAGCACCCGAAGAAGATGTAGTGGATTTGAGTTGCTTTATTTCTTCCTACAAAAGAATGTTCTCCTGCTCCAACAACTTGGCAATATTCATGTGCTCCTCTATTTCAAGCTTCAGAATACTCTTCTTCTTCTTATAGTCCGAGATGAATTGGTTGTACCCTTTGTCAGCACTTAATTGTTGATATTTTTTCTCATATCCTTGATGAAGAAGGGTTACAGATTCTTTATATTGCTGTTGGAGGTCCTCAATCATCTCATAATATGCCACATTATTGGCGACAGCACGATCGAGCAAACACTTCAGATACTGGTAAGCTCCAACTACTTGTTCAGAAGCATCTGAACCCAGGATATCAATGATTTGAGGCTCATCAAGATCTGCATGACTTGCTTTAAATTAATCGTTGCATTTTTTCATTAATGTCATGTCATGAGTCGATAAAAACTCCATCTTGGCCATAAACTAGCAAAGAGAAAGAAATAAAAAGAATCAATGATGAGACAAGAAGAGAAAGGACAAGAGAAAGTCAAGACGAACAACCAAAGTTCAAATTTTATTTCATCACAAGAGGAAGTACATAGTCCAAAATTACATTCAACAAAATAGCAAAAGAAAGATCCGAACAACTCTACACCTTCTCCTTACTTCCTAGGACTTCCTCGGAAGGCTTGGACGAAGAGGTTGGTTGCTCGGAAGGCAAGGAAAGCTGCTCGGCAGAAGTGTTTGCTTGTTGAGGTTACTCAGAGCAAGGTTGAACAGCAGGGACCTGATCTCCCATTATCATGAAAGATTCCTTGGAGGCAGCTTCATCCTCTTCTTATTCTCAAGGAGAGGGAGGAGGGCCATGAGTGTATCGCTGGAACAACTCAGAATTCTCAGTAATTTTCATCTCCTACAGGGCTACAACCCATCCATCCCTAAAATATTTGAGGCTGGCATACTCCATTTGAGAAGACATGGCAGCCAGGCCTTTGTTCCAACATTTGTCCCAACCAGTGCTGAAGGACTTTTTAACTGTATTTTTTCTTTTTGCTTTCTCCGAGGAAGCCCTCTCAATAAGAAGTTCCTCGAAAGCCTTCAATTTCCCTTCCACCTCCTATTTATGGCGATCAACATCATGAATTCTACCAACTTCCTCTTCAATATTTTTGAGCTTATTCTTAAGCTCTTCAGCATTCTTGAGCTTCTCCTCAAGCTCTTTATTGTTCTTCTCAAACTCTTTCAATTTCTTCTCCAACTCCTTAGAGGCTTCCACAGCTCGATCTCTCTCTTGCTCAACGAACTTAACCTGCTTCTCCCAAGCAATTTTATTTTCCTCATACTTCTGATGAGAGTCTTTCAAAGACTGGGTTAATCCAGTAAAAGCCTTTTCCACTCCATCAGAGGAACTGGAGGCATTGATGGCTTCATCCCTTTTTAAAATGCTATTAAAACACGTTACTAGCTGAAAAAATAAATAACTCTAAGTCAATGTATGAACATAGTATTAAAAAGTAATAGGTGCATATCAATAAAACTTACTGAGGCAATGTGTTGAGCAGCTAGAGCCGTAACTCTCTCACGAGTGAGATTATTTTCAATGTCATGGACTTCTGGGATAGTCCACAATTTTACTAAGCCCACAGCGAAGCTCGGAGGAATGAAGGTTGGAACACTACTTTTAATGTTGGAAGATTGAAAGATAGGATCGGAAGTTTTCTTAGACGAACCCTTCCTTAATCTCCTTAGAGGAACAAGAGCGTCTTCAATCAATGATGCTGTCTTTGTTGGAGAAATGACAACGACATCACTTGAAGGGAGGACAGCAACAGCCTTTCTCGGGACCACAAAGGGATTTTCAACGATATTCCTCGAAGCCACAGGGGTCTTCTCGCTAAATTTCTTGGCAGCATCAGAAGGGGGTACCTCTACAGTCTTTAACCCCTCTTCTGGGACATCTTTTTTACTTCTCTTTGCCTCCACAGCAGGAGAGGCAGACTTGTCAAAAAAGGAAGGAGCTTTTCTTCTCTTCATTATATCACTGATAGGGATATTTGATTCAGAAGAAGAACCTTCCACACTAGTATCAGTAGCTGGTATTTGGTCAAGGTCAACTACCATAGGACGAGCAATGAAAGATGAAGACCTAATATGCTCCCCATCCACAGATTGATGCAAACTCCAGATAAACTTTAAATCTTTTATATTGACGTCAATCTCTTTTGGGGGCTTCCTTTTACAATCAACTGTAACAAATAAAATCAAATGCCAGTGAAGCATTTTATCAAACATAAAGAATACATAATTTCAAAAATAAAATAAAAATAAAAACAACTTATTCCATTGCCATACGGTGGACACTTGGGACCTTAGTACACATCATTTCCATCAAGTGGAGGATGTTGCCAATTTTTCACCACTACCCCATGATCAAAATAGTCTTCGTTGGTATCAGGAAGATTGCCCACTAAAGCTCCATTTAAAAATCCAGTTTTTAAATAAAAAGTACTATCTCTAGTGACCCATCTATACCAATACATAATTTCTGGGATTCCTAAATGAGTCCCATGGATTTGATTTAATCTATGTACACCGTTAACTACCCTCCATTTATTTGGAGCTATTTTTGCAGGTACAATATCGAAATATTTGCAAAACTCCAAACACAGTGGATTTAGGGAGAAAAAAAAGCCACATTCGGCTACAAAGATACTTGGGAACCAGTGTCCCTCAGCCAAGGAAAATAAATCAGAAGGACTAGATAATTCTTCCAAAATAACCCATTAAGGGATTGAAAACTCAGACCGAAACTTGTCCAATGACTCAACGGGATAAACCATGGCGAATAAAGAAATTAAAGAAGAAGGAAGAAAACCTTACAGAGGAAATAGAGATCAGTTAACAATAAACGATGGAAAGAATGAAGGCACAAGATAGAGAGAAGGTGAAGAGTCCAAGGATACAAATTTGAAAAAGTGAAAGATGATAGGATTTTCTATAGTGCTTAAATACTTAACCTCGGGAATGGAGAAAAGTAATGATTATAGAAAAAGATGTTTGCGTTACCGGCGGCTAAAAGGAGAAAAGGGGCACGAAAACCGAAGTAGCTGGAAAATTTTAAAATATTTATGAAGTTTGATTCTATGAATTCAAAGAGGAATTAAATATAAGAAAAACACTCCTACAATTCAAGATGACTATTTAATCTCATCATATTTCGAGAAGAATGTTCCACACTCCTCCTCAACCTCGAACTGTGAAACATTGGGGATTTCTGTTGATACCAAATTTGATCTGCTGACGTGGACCAATCATAAAAATACATATGTCCATTTGCATGATGAATATAAAGACTTTGGACGAATAAAGGCTGAGCAACTTAATCAATCCGAACAACCCAGGAGGGCCGAGCAACTAATGCGGTCCGAGCAACTCAAATACTTGTGGCGTACGCGTCAAGTATACCAGAAGATAACTACGCATTTAATGTGCATTTATTATCATACAGATGTATATGACTGCTAGAAAACAGCGCATTATTCTTCCATATGTGCAGCCTCAAGGCAATAAATACATTGTAACATCCTCATGAAAGGGGAACTCGGAATTTCTTGGTAAATCACTTATCGATAATTCTTGGCAAACAATCAGCAATACAAAAACAGTGGACGTAGTCCATTTTATTAAGGTTGAACCACTTTAAAAATTTATTGTCTTATTTACTTATTCATTTTTTATCTGTGATTAAAATAATTAGATCAAATCTAGTTTTTTACATCAACAGTCGGTAATTTAAATTTCATTTTCATTTAGATAGAAGAATTTATTTCCATAATTTATCATCTTTTAATTTCTTTTCTTGAATTAGTTTAGGGTCAGTCTTCTATTCCTTCGTCGTTACGAGCTTTCGTCCTAGTTCCTTGTGGATACGATCCCAACCTGCTGCGTTATTACTTACGCGACAGCCTTGCACTTGAGCCTATATAATCACGCACTTCAGACACATTTGTGGTCGCATCAAGTTTTTGGCATCGTTGCCGGGGAACTTAGGTAGACTTTAGGTTAGTAAATTCAATCCCAAATTTGATTCCAAAAAAACATAAAAAGCAAAAAAAAGCAAAAAATCAAAAACCCATAAAATTCAGAAAAATAAAAAGCCAAAAAGAAATCATCTCTAAAAAGCCCTTTCATGCAAAATCCAGAACAAACTCCTCAAAATACTCCAATAAGAGTCCACAAAAATCCCATCGTTGAGTATAATTCTGATAGCCCCCATACCCCTCGCGTTCCATAATTTTGGGTTCCACCTCCTCCACCTTCTAACTCCATAACAATTCACATGGTAAGTCACACTTATAGAACACCGAGTGAGGATTCTGAGTCAATTAGAGAGAGAGCAATGTCAGATATCACCAGTTTCAGTACGAGTGAGGGAAACCTACCATATCGTCCCATGAAGGAACTCTTATTTCCTAAGCGAACTGTCACACCTAGATGCATTCTAATTTTGTACAATGCAAGACATTTCCACTTACGTAATGGGATAATACAGATTCTTTCAACATTTCACAGCATGGATTCGGAAAAACCATACCTCCATATCTGCGAGTTCGAAGAGGCGTGCGAAACCTTTAGTGCTCAAGCTTTCACGCAAGATGTCATTCACCTAAAGCTTTTTCTTTTTTCGTTAAAGAATAAAGTTGAGACTTGGATTTGGTCTTTAACACCGAACTCCATTATATCATGGAAGGACTTGCAATCCATGTCTCTTTTGAAGTTCTTTCCACAACATAAAACCAACTCCATCAAGGCTCAAATTCAAACTTTTCAATAATAAGATCATGAGTCATTTACCAAGTGTTGGGAACGCTTCTAAGAGTTGGCTAACGCTTGCCCTTATCATGGATTTGAGAAACATCATCTTATCTCTTTCTTCCATCACGGGCTTACTATAGCGCCTAAACATTTTGTTCAAACAATGTGTGAAAGACCATTTTAGGAATTAGATGCGAGTGACTCAAGGCTCTTTTTAAGTATATCGTTGAGACTACTCAAGTAAGGGACACATCTGATCCTAATGCCCAAAACCGACCTTAACATGTGTCCACCACTCCTGTTGCGTCCGATCTATACCAATTGGATATATATACCTTGATAAACCGTCGATTTGATAAATTTGAGAAAAGTATGAGAGACATACTCGAGGTGCGACTAAGAGAAACTGTCGGATCCACACGTGTCATGAAAGAAAAGGTATGCGCCATTTGTGAGGCGGTCCATTTAACAAAGGAATATTCGACGATACCCACCTATAAATCCATGCTTACAGAGAAAGTGGAAGTAATATAAGGTTTTAAGGAGAATTTTAACGCCCCTCACGGGAACGCATACAACCCTTCATGGAGAAACCATCCTGGTTTTATCTATGGGCAATAACAAGCTGCGTTGAATCCAAATTCACATGTTGCCCTACCTCCACTGACTCCTCAATTTCAACAAGTGCCACCTATGCAAGCACACATGAAAGCACCATCTCCAGGCCCAAACATTACCCCATCGTGAAGGACTCTTGATGACAACTTAAACTAGTTCATTCAATTTCAAAACGCAACTAATGCCAAGTTTGAGCACCTGTTCACTAAAATGCATACGAGCATATCTAAGGTGCAATCTTCATTAAGTGTCCAAGAGATGGGAAAGTTTTCGTCTCAAGGCCAAAGACCTCCTCAAGGTCAAGCCAATGTTATCTCTACATCATCTGATCAGCAAGAGCAATGGCACACCATTACTACTCTACGTAGTGGGCTAGTCATTGAGTTATCATCTCCCTCACACGAGAAGCCAAAAGACAAGGAGGTTTAGCTTGGCACGAAAGAGGTCGAAGATGCCCCCTTAAATGAGAGTGATTAAGACGACGCTAGTGAGCCTGAAGTTGTTGTGAAATTGCCCACCACCACCCCGTTCCCTCAACGATTGGCCCCACCTCAAGGGAGCCTCCCGTGCAGATGTGCTTGATGTTATTAAGAAAGTTAAGATGAACTTGCCATTTCTTGATGCCATCTAGAAAATTCCCTCCTATGCCAAGGTCATTAAAGATCTTTTGAATGTGAAAAGATGGCTAAAGGTGAAGAAGAATGTATTCCTAGCACAAAATGTGAGCTCTGTTCTACTTAACGACTTCCCACCCAAGTTTAAAGATCCGGGCGTACCCACAATCTCACGTGTTATTAGAGAGCGTCAAATTAAGAAAGCCTTATTGGACTTAGGCGCGAGTGTTAATATCTTTCCCTATTCCATTTATAGGCAACTTGAGTTGGGCGACCTTATACCCACACGAATCAATCTCCAATTAGCAGATCACATAGTGAAGGTGCCTCGAGGGACTATTGAGGACGTGATAGTCCAAGTGGACACGTTCTACTATAGACTTTGTCATTTGGGACACGGAGCCCTCTATCCATTCTAGCAACCATGTTCCCATCATTTTAGGCTACCCATCCTTAGCTACAGCTCATGCCTTAATCAATACACGAAATGGACAAATGCAACTCACTTTCGGGAACATGACCCTCGAGACGAACATATTCAATGTTGCTAACCAAGTGGGTGACGAAGATGAAATACGAGAAACCTCATATAGTAGGTAGTAGAGGAGCACATTGAGACAAAAATGGGTGAGGACGCTTTAGAATCATGCCTAGTGAGAGGTGCAAGATCCCATACACTGAGTTTGAGCAAGAGTTTGAGGGGTAGAAAGTAATATTAGACGAGGGAGCATCGATAAAGGAGTTAAGAGATGTTCATTAGGTTTTTATATTCGAGGAGTTACCCTCGAGGGAGTCATGCTTGACCCCCTCCGAAGAGAAATTTCCTACCCTCGAGCTGAATAAACTACCCTCTAATGTAAAATATGTTTTTTTAGGAAAGGATGATACATTTCCTGTTGTTGTCTCCTCTAGACCAGATAAAGAGCATGAGGATAAGCTTTTGGAATTTTTGAGTAAGCAAAGAGGTGCTTTCGATTGATCTATAGCAGATTTGAAGGGTATAATCCCCCTAATCTGTACCCACAACATCCACCTCGAGGAGGACGTGAAGCCTTCGAGGGAAATGCAAAGGTGAATAAACCCAACCATGAAAGAAGTTCTTAGAGCGGAAATTATCAAATTATTATATGTCTAGATTATCTACCCTATCTCAGATAGCAAATGGGTAAGCCCAATTCAAGTCGCCCCGAAGAAGTCGGGCATGATTGTGGTCGAAAACACTAAGGGAGATTTAATTCCTCAACACACCACCATTGGGTGGTGTGTTTGCATTGATTACCAAAAAATTAATGCCGGAACCAGAAAATACCATTTTACCTTGTTGTTTATCGACCAAATTCTTGAATACGTAGTGGGTCACCCATATTATTGCTTTCTTAATGGTTATTCCGGATATAACCAAATTGAGGTAGACATACTAGATCAAGAGAATATGACTTTTACATGTCCATTTAGCACGTTTTCCTACAAATGTATGCCTTCTGGATTATGTAATGCACCTGCGGCCTTTCAATGGTCCATGTTGATTCTCTTTAGCGACATGGAAAAAAGAGGACTTGAGGTTTTCATGGACGATTTTTGCATTTTTGGCCCCTCTTTTGACCAATGTCTAGCAAATCTTGAGAAAGTATTATACCGGTGTGTGGAAAAGAACTTAGTTCTCAATTGGGAAAAATTTCACTTCATGGTTACCGAGGGTATAGTTCTTGGACACATAGTCTCATCTAAAGTCATAGAAGTTGATCGAGCAAAAATAGACGTCATAGTCGAGCTTCCCCTGTCGAAATCACTAAAGGATGTGCGATCCTTTTTGGGCCACGCAGGATTTTATAGAAGGTTTAACAAGGATTTGAGCATCATCGCTAGACCCTTGAGTAACCTTCTTATAAAGGATGCACCCTTTGGGTGGAATGATACATACCAAGAGGCTTTCGATAAATTGAAAAGCATGCTAATATCCACCCCCATCATGGAAGCTCCAAATTGGTCCCTTCCATTCGGGATCATGTGTGATACGAGTGATTATGTGATTGAGTCTATTTTGGGGTAAAGAAAGGAAAAGAAAGCTCATGTATTTTATTGAGCTAAACGGACGTTAATTGGGCCACAACTTAACTACTCCACCATGGAGAAAGAGTTTCTAGCGGTTGTTTTTTCTTTGGAAAAATTCCTCTCATACCTTGTTGGGTCACCCATTACATGCTTTACCGACCACGTGGCACTTAAATATCTCCTACTAAGAAAGATGCGAAGTCGTGCCTCATAAAGTGGATCCTACACCTACAAGATTTCAATATCTCTATAAAAGATAATAAAGGGGTAGAAAATGTCATCGTAGACCATTTGTTATGGCTCTCGTCCGACGTGCCTAGTGATCCAGTACCCTTAGATGAGTACTTTCCGAATGAGCAACTCTTTGCTACTTCTTCCCTACCTTGGTTTGCGAACATCGTTAACTATATTGTCATGGGAGTCATTCCTCCCGAATGGACACTGCAAGAGAAGAAGAAATCCATCACTTGGTCACGCATGCTTTTCTATGATGATCCATTCTTATTCAAATATTGTGCGGGCCAACTCATCCGAAGATATGTCCCAGATGAAGAAATTCAAAGTGTAATCCTGTTTTATTATGCGAAAGCTTGTGGAGTCCACTTCTCTAAGAATAAGACGGATAATAAAATCCTTTAAAGAGGTCTCTATTATCCCACAATGTTCCAGGATGTGAACTCCTATTGCAAATCTTGCGATAGATGTCAAAGAATGGGAGTTATTACCCACCGCGACATGATGCCATAACCTCTATATTCATCATTGAGTTATTTGATTGTTGGGGTATTGAATTCATAGGACCATTCCCACCCTCCTTCGGCTTCTTGTACATCCTCATTGCGGTAGACTACGTCTCCAAATGGGTAGAGGCAATAGCTACCAAGACGAATGACAACAAAGTGGTGATAAAGTTCTTACAAGAACACATACTCTCTCGCTTCGGTTCTCCGAATGCAATCATAAGTGATAATGGCATGCATTTTTGCAATAGGCCATTTGAAAAATTAATGAGAAAGTATGGGGTCCTTCATAAGGCTGGAACGACTTATCGCCCCCCAAATAAGTGGGCAGGCTAAGTTAGAAAATTGTGAGATCAAGACCATCCTTGAAAAAACCGTTGATCCTACCTAGAAAGATTGGTCCCTTCTATTGAACGATGCGCTATGGGCTTACCGTACCGCCTACAAGAACCCCCTCGGGATGTCCCCTTTTCAGTTTGTCTATGGCAAGACTTTCCATCACCCCGTGGAGCTAGAGCACAAAGCCTATTAGGCAATCAAGGGGTTAAACTAGAATCTAAATAAAGCCGGTGAAGCTCGCAAGCTTCAATTGAACGATTTGGAAGAGATGCGCAATGACGCATAGGAGAGTGATAAAATTTCAAAGGAATGAATGAAAATCTCATTTGTAAGATAATTCGATGGAAAGAGTTTTATCCGGGACAAAAAGTGCTTCTCTATAACTCGCGATTACACTTATTTTCAGGAAAGTTGCGTTTAAGGTGGATGGGCCCATTTTTGGTAAGAGAATTATTCCCCCATAGAGCTATAGAGTTGGAAGATTCAAAAGGGGGAAATATTTTCAAGGTTAATGTCCAACACCTTAAACCATACTTTGATGTGTGCTCGAAGAAGCCAACATCATTTGGTTGTCGAAACCCATCTATGGGGATTGATTGAGAAGTACGAGAAGGTCATCGCACCCAGGTCGCGTATTGGGTGATTCTTGTGTATAGTAGTTATGCGTAGGTTAAGGTAGTTAGGATTTGGTAGGTATAAGTCACGATATGATAGGAGCGGGAGCACACACGTCGAAAGAGCGTCTGGGGCTTCGAAGTAAGTGTTAGGAAGTCCGAGGTCACTCTTGCGTAGGAATAACTGTGGGAACACCCGGGAAATTGAGAGAGAAGAGTTAATTCCAAAAATAAGGGAAGCAGAAAGCTCCAAGCACCCGTACCAATCCATCTATGGCATCCAGATCGGTCCGACTATGCAGAAATCTAAAATAAAATAAGAACCGGATCGGTCCGATCCTGGTACCCTGTTCGGTCCGGTGTCTGTATTTTCTTGCCCCTTCCCATGATGCACCCCCATTCCCCCAATCCACTATCTTCCATCCATATCCATCCTTCCTCTCTTCCCCATACATTTTCCCTCTCAAATCCCCCCCCCACCCTTCCCCTCCAAAAGCCACCCTTCCCTCCACCCACCACCTATAAATACACCTCCTTTCCCCCCATTTCACCGCCACTTCATTCACCCAACTCTCTTACTCTCTCTTCCCTATTATCTTTAAACCCACTTCATTCTCATATGGCAAACATGGCCCTCCCAAAAAAATACGCCTCCGTCAAGTTTCTTGACAATGGAAATGATGCGTTCCGATCACGCCAAGAGCAAACATGACAAGAGCATTTGTCAGTCGTACATGAAAACTGCACATGGAGCACCAAGTTCACTAGAATGAGCTTCCCCAATCAGTCACTAGCCACTTCCTTCGAGGGGGTGGTGCCGTTTTCTCAATGAGCCCCACGGGGAAGTGTGGGAAATCGAGGTGCGTACCTTTTACGGTTTGCTCGCCCGCGCCACTGAATTCACTTCCTGAGCATATGTTGACGCAACTCCCTTCCCATTCTCTTTGGACATTCTGATTCAGAAGATAGCGAAAAAAGGGGTCTTTAGCCCAGCCCAATTTACGTACCTTAACAATCTCACCCCCTCACGAAAGCCACATGCATGTCCCGCCTCGCACCCGACGAACGTTGGGGGGGTTCCAAGACATTTTCGATGGGAAAGATGAATTACAAGGCCCGCATAACTTTCTAAATAGTGTGTGCTAATATCCTCCAAACCTCCAATGACTCCGTTATGTGCCCCCGTCAAGTTACCCTCGTTTATCACCTTTTCGGCCCCACTACCCCTATCCACCTGTCTTGTATTCTCTACAAGGACATTTTCTTCGTTGCCTTGGATAAGAAGGGTACAACCCCTCTCCCATATGCTCGGCTCATCACTTCTATTTTAGACGATGCCAGCATTATTCCTCCTGAAACCTTTACTCACCTTCCCAATCCTTATCGGCAGGGCACATGCACAAAAAGTAAGCAGCAAAAGGAGATAATTAGGGCACGGAGGGAGGAAGATGGGTGGGATGAGGATGATGATGAAGATGAAGATGCCGAGGAAGAGGAGGTCGGGGCTGAGGATGTTGAAATGGGTGAGGGAGAAGAAGAAGAGTATGACGAGGATGCAGATTCTGATTTTGAGACTCCAGGAGCAGATTTGGATCGATGCATCACCGTGCTAGAATCGCGCTTCAATGGTTTCATCAATTAATATCGCGCTGACCATGATGTGGATCGTCGAGCCTACTAGCGCGACACTAGCACGATGCATCGCTTTCAGGCGGAGCTATATCGTATGACCATGGGTGCACCACCACCGAGATACTTCTACAACCCATATGACCCGAATGTTCCCAGCTCATCTCACCCCCCCCCCCCAGTAGCTTATTTGAGTGGTTATTTTGTGTATTTTCTTACATTTTACTGTTTATATATTCCTCCACTATGAATATATAATGGAAGAATTTGCTTGCTTATCTTTTTTATATCTTATACCTACTTGTTTATTATTGCATTTTGTACTTTGTTCATTTTCTATGCCATCTCTCTTTAGTTTATCTTTTAGTCTTTTTGCATCGAAACTTTGCAAAAGTCTAAGTTAGGGGGGTACGCAAGCGCTTCAAAAATTTCACAAAGTTCAAAATTCCCCAAAACCAAAAAAAATAGAAAATTTCAAAAATTTCCAGAAATCCAAATATATTTTCTGTAAAGTAAATAAAAATTGGAATTTAAATTTTTCAAAAATATCACCGTAATTTTGTTTAAAGCCTCAAATTTGTAAATTCCAAATTACACTAAGCTGAAATTGACCAAAGATGGAAATTGAACGAAAATTGATGACTTAACGAATAAGTGTGGAGATTAACCAACCCGATGAGATTTCGAGCCTTTCGAGTTTTTAGAGTTTTTAAATCAATTCGAGTTAATGGTTAACTCAAAGTTCTTTTCATCATTAAACTAAGTCGTTGAGGATCTCAATTCCCTTGTTTTGATCGGTTACGGGAAATGTGTGAGATGTTGCCCTGAAAAGCGCGCTAACATATCTCTAAACTAAATTAATCTCGAGACGCATATGGTAATATGATTAGCAATTCAGATAATGAAGTAGGCCATCGTTTGTTATCCAAAAAGATTAGCCATAAAATTTTTTGAAAAATCTTCCCTTTGCAACCCAATTTGAGCCTAATAAAATGCTTTCCCTTTTCGTTTGGTAACCCGAAAACCCCAAATAGCCCGAAATTGTGAAAAGTGGAAATTTCATAAATTAAATCCAATTGGTGCAATAAAAAGGGGTAATAAAAAAATAGAGTAATGCTCAACAAAAAAAGAAAATGGAAAAAAATAGAAAAAGAAGAGAAAATAAGCAAAAGCCCATAAAAGCACTAATGGACATCATACGAAGCTTTTCCAATTCCGAACTTCCCGACCATTTCCAATCTTACCCAATACACCTTAAACCCGATCAAGTCCTAACCGAGTCCGGATTGCGAAATTAATTACCGTGTGGAGATCTAAAACATGAAAAGATAACAAGAGAGATTGATTGGTGTATTGAAAAGGCGATGTTTTCGATTTCCCAATGACCGTAATCCGATGAAGAGATCTTTTCACCCACAAATTTCCATATTTCATTTTTATGTGTGTGAACTCGTGTTCCAATTGTAGCACCCCGCTTAATTAAATACCGGATGATCAGTCCTATAGCCAATTAAAACTAAATTTACAGTTGGTTCATTCTTATCATTAATGTCGAAAAATATGTTTAATCACCTAATATCTAAATAAGCAGGTGTTAAAAATATTCAAACTTTAATATAAATGAAATTTCCATTTTTAAAACACAAACCATTTAACACAATCCATTCACACAATGAATAATAACTGAGTAATAATAAAACTGAATTAAATGCAACTGGAATAAAACTCTCCAGTTTAAATATCTCAATACAATAATCCCAACAAAATAAAATGTAACAAAACCGACATAAGAATTTAATATGTCTATGACAGGAAAGAAATAACAAGAATCCTCTTGGCCAACATGCCATAAATGAAATATCAACAACAAAGTATGAATCAATGAATATGAAAGCATTTAAACAAAGTCCAAAACTCCATAGCATCCATAGCTCATCAAAAATCTCAATTCTCTATGGTTGGCACCTGATATAGGAAATATAAGAGAGAAGAGAATATGCAAGAAAACGGGTCAGAGCTCGATTGTAAAAATAGTTTAGAAAAAATCAAGTGAATAAATGATATATTCAGCATTTATTATATACATGTTTGATTTATCGGACTCTCTCTTGAGATTCTCACTTCTCATCTAGAGTGCACACCTAGCGTACCTTAAAACCATACTAGTTTCTA
This sequence comes from Sambucus nigra, assembly GCA_949130495.1. Classification (NCBI taxonomy): domain Eukaryota; kingdom Viridiplantae; phylum Streptophyta; class Magnoliopsida; order Dipsacales; family Adoxaceae; genus Sambucus; species Sambucus nigra. The sequence goes on from OX422208.1 coordinate 249,732,607, forward strand.
TTCTCATGCTAACTAGTTCATATCAGTGCCAACTAACCATAGCCCATTTCTATTCCACATATTTCTCTCACAATACATGTAATACATATATATCCAATTTCTCTATAACATGGATAATCCTTTCTTTAATTCAATATAATTAAGTATTCACCTACTTAATTCTTTTCAAATTTCATTATCTTTCAAGTCTACTTAATTCACATAGTAAACACTATTACAGGTATATATACCCATTAACTCTATTATATACATACTAAACTGCACACCGAGGCTCAGTTGCGGTGCATGCGTACTCTGCTATCATATCCCAGTACATCTCGTCATTGTATAAAGGACCAGAGGTTCGGTATGTCCCACGAACCATAATTAACAAACCATAAATAGTGAAGTCGAACATAGTCCTAGGCCTTTGGGCTACACACATACCTACGCCCCTAAAAGACCGTTCAACTTAGATTGCAATTTTGAGTTAGCCTTTTTCACCTTCACCGTTTCGGCATACAACTCATTAAATTCATTTTAAAATTCTTTCACATCTATCTCCTCCTCGTCACTCTCTTCACCCTCACTAACATGGGATACACTCAAAACCTCCTCTGAAGTGTCATTCACATGAGTTGTATCGTCTTCGCTCACATGACATGCCGTAAACGCAACAAAGTTACGCTCAATGGGGGAACTCTCTCCCTCTTTCGGTTCACTATCACTTAAGGTGGCACTATAGACAATGGGTTTCTTTCCCTCTTTCTTAAGTCTAGTGTGACACTCCTTAACCTTGTGACCGTACCCCTCACACCCAAAACACTTATCCAACTCATCTCTCTTAGGCTTTTCAAACTTATCCTTAGAGGTGGGATCCACTTTGTTTTTCTTGAATTTTTCAAATTTCTTGGCATCTTTCGATTTCTTTTGAAACTTAATAAATTTTTTAAATTTCTTTGCCAACAAAGCAACATCCTCAAAATCGGAATCAGAATCGGAATTCGAAACTTTAATTTCCTCCTTCTGGGTTTTCAAAGCAATACTCTTTTCTTTCTTAGGCACTTGCTTGGAGGTAATCATGTCGATTTCATAGGTTTGTAAGTCACCTACAACCTTTTCTAGTTTCATTGACTCTAACCTACCCAAGGAGTTTAAAATTGGTCACTTTCGCATCAAACCTACTAGGCAACGACCTAAGGATTTTCTTAATGAGATGGTTGTCGGGAATTTTCTCACCTAGGTTAAACGACGAGTTGACAATATTGGACAACCTAGCATAAAACTCATCAAAGGTCTCACTCTCTAACATCCTAATGGTCTCAAACTGTGTAGTGAGATTTTGAAGTTTTGACTCCATAACCGTGCTAGTGCCCTCGTGAGTGAGTGCCAAAATATCCCAAGCCTCTTTTGATTTTCACAAGTCATAATTCTATTATACTCTTGCTGTGTGACATGTCAAGAAATAACGTGCAGACCCTTAGAATTATATTGTGCAAGTCTTTGTTCGGTTTCGGTCAATGACTCGACAGGCTTTAAACTAGTGACCTCACCTATAATAGTGACTACGGGTGTCCAACCTTTTTCAACTGCAAGCCAAACACGCTCATCAATATATTTTAAAGCACATCTCATTCTCATCTTCCAATAAGTGTAATTAGTGCCATCAAAATCAGGTGTTCGAGAAAATTCATTTTATCCAGAATTCATCTTTGAAAACACACGGGATCACAAAACAAATAAAAATGTTTTCTAGCTCGATACCAATTTGAAAGGGTCGTGAGTGGCCCAATATGTGTGTGTTTTCAACAAAACCAATTTTCCTTCGAAACAAATCCAACTTTTAATTATGCACCAACCAAGTTGTGAAATTCCAATTCTTACTTTAAACCAATTTTATCTTGATTAATCCTAAACATGCATCTAGTGATTAAAGTAAGTAAAAAAAAGTAAAGAATACTCACAACGCCGGATGTACGAGGAAAAAACCCAAAATGGAAAAACAACCTCGGACGGTCAAAGCCAGACAATCACTATGAATAATGGTTTTACAAAAACAGATTAGCCTTACACTAAGACTCGATCCCCAAGGGTCTGACGCTCCTTCTGATCTTCAACCGTTCTTCATTAGTGCCCATGCAGAAATTCCATCTTCCACGATCTCTGTCCACAACACACGCATCCACGTATGACTCGGTGTCCATCGATATGGCTTTGATACGTTTACGATGTCGAACACGATGTATGTCGCTTCTTTACCGAAAAACCCTTTGTGTTCAATGTGTAGAACAAACAACTTTGGTGCAGCAAGATCACGTAAACATATAAGAATGATAACTCGAATCTTTACAAACTCTAAGGATGTGTTTAGGACTTTTAAACCTTAGAAAACATGTGCAAACAAGGTTCTGGTTTGTAAAACTGTTTTCCAGAAAGCACACTTCCGAAATTATGATGCAAACACTGTTTAAATAGGATTTAAATGCTACCTCGAAAAATGTGTCATTCAAACGACTTAAGCATGTCGTTCGCGCGACATTGTATCTCGTTCGAACGAGATCCAATGTCGTTCGAGCGACCTTGCAAAAGTTTGACTTTCTTTGACTTTCTGATAAAAAACGTCTCTTAACAAAGAGATACAAATTAGTCAAACTCTATTTTGAGCTTATCATCATAAAACGAAGTTTAAACTATAAAAACACTTTGAAAACATTTAAAATCATTTTTCTATATAAAAATTACATCCTTATCTTTTATAAAATAATTTTGAGCACCATTAATTATACGCATTCATACCTGAGTGATCTCAGAAAGAAATTAAATTTGAAGACGATTAAACTTGCACCAAATAAACATCGGCATGATTATTTCTTTGAAGCTTTGCCGCAACGTCTTCAATTTCTTCAATACGACATAGACCAAGTGGGATCGTGACAAAATAAAATTCTCCCTATGACATATTACAAACACAGTTTTATTCACAGAATTAAGTCAAAACAATACAAGGACTCAATTGGAAATTTATGTCCTTACAACCCAAATTTGCTAGCAGTGTTCTAACATGTTCAAGGGTTATTTTCACATAATAATAATAACAAGTTCATGTGTTCATAAGGGTATTATCATCAAACCCATTAAATCCTTAAAATTCTAATTTATCTAAATCCTTCATTTTATACCTCTTAAAAATCCAGAATTTAGAATTATCATTTCATAACTAAATCATCAAATTTCCATATTCAACATGAGTAGAATTCATATACATGTAATATGTAACATCATTTTCATATCATTAATAAACAAATAAATCATCTACATGTAAAACCTATCCATTTTCATGTTCATAGTCTCTACATGTATATCCAAATTCATGTTCATAATCTCTACATGTATAAATATCCAACTACATGAATTTTTCTATCCATTAAAATTGATTTATCAATCATTTTAAATCCCAAATTCATAAGTTCATCAATCCAAAAGGAAATCCTATTCTTACATGGATAACATAAGCACCGAAATAAAGCAAGAATTACACTTGCCTTATGTCTAGGTCTGAACCTTTGGTGAAGACAAGTGTTTAGCACCTCTTCTTCCTTTTTTTCGATGACAATCTAGTGGTGGTGCAAGGTGTAGAGATGGTGGTTATCCCCTTAGTTTGCCCTAGGTGACTCTTCCTTCCCAAGCAACTCTTTCACTCCTCAATATAACCTTTCACTTTCTCTTTAAGGCTTTTCACTCTCTCAAAAGACCTCACTTTGTGTGTTTGATGAAATGAATCTTATGTAAATCTAAACTCACATATATAATAAGTCTCCAAGATTAGCTAAAATACAAAAAAAATGTAGGTACTATTCATCTCCCAAGCAAAATAACTAAAATTCCCTTTCAGGGTGTCTTTTCATCTTCCAAATGACCCGAGACCCAAAACAAATCCCCGGTTAGACTTTTCTACCTATTTCAACCCTTATGGACTCAACGACATACTCGAAATCATCATTCGAATGACGTAAAATAAATCTCATTTTATTTCCCAACTTTAGTCCCGAGACGACTTATAAGCGCGTCCCGACTTTGTTTCTATTATTGCCATATTCGTAGCTCCCGACAATAATTATTATTTTCACATATTACTTTTATATCACTAAGTAATATTAAAAATCATTTATTACTTTAATCTCTAGTAATATTTAATCCGGATTAATCCTAATTATTTTTTTTATAACTCGCTCCAATTAATCCCCATTTATTTAGCCCATTAACTTTTAATTAATCTCATATTAAAGTCATGAAAATTACGTTTTATTACATACTTCCCCCCTTATAACAAAACTTTTTCCTAAAATTCGGAAAATAAAAGCATACCTCGTAAAAATAACTCCGGGTATTTGTCACGCATCTCATCCTCACGCTTCTAAGTAGACTCCTCAATGTTATGGTGCTCCCACTGGACACGCACCAACGGAACTACTTTCGATCTCAACCGTCTCTCACTATGGTATAAGATCGCTACGGTCTCTCCTCGTAAGAAATATCTAGCTGCAAATCAATCTCGTCTAATGTAACATGAGTGTGAGCCAACTCATCTCGGAGATGTCGCCTCAGAGAAGAAATATGGAACACATCATGTATCCTATGTAAGTGCTCCGGCAACCCCGATATATAAGCAACCGGTGCAACTCTCTCAATTATAGGAAATGGTCCTCTATATCTGGGCGCCAATTTCCCCTTCTTCCCAAATCTCATGATCCCCTTCATAGAAGATACCCGCAATAACACCTGGTCCCCCACATTGAATTCTCGGAAGGACCGTTTCGCATCGTCATAGCTAATCTATCAATCTTGGGCTACCCGAATATGACTCTGAATCATTTCAATCCTAGTAGACGTGTCCTGAATTACCTCTATCCAAAGTAGTATGTTTTCCCCCACCTCTAACCAACATGCAGGAGAACGACAAGGTCTACCATAAAGTGCCTCAGATGGAGCCATACCAATAGTGAACTGATAGGAGTAATTATACGCAAACTCCACTAGTGGAAGGTACTGCTCCCAACTTCCCCCAAAGTATAGGATACACATAAATAATATATCTTCTAACATCTGATTTGTACGTTCTGTCTGCCCATCTATCTATGGGTGATAGGTTTTACTCAAACGTACCTCGGTACCCATGGCCTCCTGAAAACTCTCCTAAAATTGAGATATAAAAATCTTATCCCGATCGGACATAATATTAAGTAGTACCCCATGTAACCTCACTATCTCGACTATAAAAATCTGGGCATACTGTCCCGTAGAGTAATCAGTCCGAACTGGCAAAAAGTGAGCTATCTTAGTCTACCGATCCACAATCACCCATATGGAATCGTGACCCCTCTGAGAAGTAGGTAACCTTGTGATGAAGTCCATAAAAATGCTCTCCCATTTACACATAGGGATCTCTAATGGTTGAAGAAATCCAACAGGCTTCTGATGGTCCACTTTCACTAACTAACAAGTGGCACACTTAGAGATAAACTCAGCAATGTCTCTTTTCATCCCGCTCCACCAATACTGCCGTTGCATATCTTGGTACAGCTTATCCCCATTGGGATGTACCTCAAATATGGATCCGTACGACTTTGTCATCACTACTTGTCGTAAATCCACACCTTCTGGAATAATTAATCTACCGTTGAAGCACAATCCCCTATCTGAACTCACTGAATAAGACTCTGGTCCCCCGACTAAAATTTGTCAAATTTTCTCCTGGAAAAAGGATCCGTTGCCTGAGCCTGAACTAACCTTATCACAATCTGAGGTGTAACAGTCATGACTGACATAAATGATCGGGCAACTACATCCTGATATCCCAGTTCCTTCCATTTCGGCTTCCACACCGCGACCAAATCACCTATCGGCCTTCAGCTCAACGCATATGCTACCACGTTAGCCTTTCCCAGGTGGGCAGTATCTCAACTGATAATCCTTTACAAACTCATACCACCTGTGCCGATGCATGTTCAACTCCCGCTGAGTGAACATATACTGAAGTGACTTATGGTCCATTAATAGGCAAAATTTCTCCCCCAATAAATAATGTCTTCATATCCGAATAGCAAATACGACTACTGCAAGCTCTTAGTCATAGGTAGGGTAATTCTTCTTATAAGGTTTAAGCTTTCTAGAGGCATAATCTATAGCCTTCTGTTTCTGCTGTAATACTCCACCAAGCACCTTTAATGATGTGTCAATGTAAACTAAGTACTCCACTCCTGGCTTAGGTAGTGCTAGTATGAGTGCTGAAGTCAACTTATCTTTCAGCTCATTGAATGACAACTGACACGCATCGTCCCAAACAAATGGTATGCCCTTACGGGTTAGATTTATCATTGGACCCACAATCTTTGAGAAAACTCGAATAAAATGTCTATAATAATCGGCCAATCCTAAGAAACTATGCACCTCTGTCGGTGTCGTGGGATATCCCACTCTCTCACCGTTGATACCTTGCAAGGATCCACCGATATTCCCATCTCAGACATAATATGCCCAAGAAATTGAACTTCCCAAAGCTAAAACCCACACTTCTCATATTTCGCATACAATTGATGCTTATTTAGTGTCTGTAGAACCTACCGAAAATGCTCGGCATGCTCCTCCTAAGTATGAGAATAAATGAGGATGTCATCTATAAAAATAATAACAAACTGGTCTAAGAACTCTCTAAACACCCTATTCATCAAGTCCATGAATACTGCTAGAGCATTAGTCAGCCCAAATGGCATAACTTAAAACTCATACGATCCATATCTGGTCGTGAAGGCAGTCTTTAAAACGTCCTGCTCCTTGATACGCAGAACATGATAACCAGACCTTAAGTATATCTTCGAGAAGTAGGCCGCTCCTCTCAGCTGATCAAATAAGTCATCGATTATAGGTAATACTTATTTTGTATTGTGACTTTATCAAGCTCTTGATAATCCACGCATAGGCATAAAGAACCATCTTGCTTCTTTACAAATAACATCGGGGAATCCCAAGGCGACGTATTCCTCCAAATAAACCCCTACACTAAAATTTGTTCTATTTGGTCCATGAGCTCCCTCATCTTTACTGGAGCCATATGGTAAGGCGCATGAGCAATAAGCTGAGTGCCCGACGCTAAATCAATCACAAACTCAATCTCCCTGCTGGGAGGTAATCCCGATATCTCCAAGAATACATCCGCGAACTCACAAACAATCGGTATCGAATCAAGGGATATTACTACTCCCATAGAGGTCTCCTCCTCTATATAATACAAATGATTAGACGACCCTCCCTCAGAATGAGGCATCATCACCATGAACATATCATGTCCCTGTATAGCAAAAATAATACACCGGTTATAACAGTTAATCGTGGCCCTATATGCAATAAGAAAATCCATGTCGATAATCACATCATACCCGTACATGTCCAAAACAAGTAAATCCGTAGGTAAAATCAGACTCCCAATCTCTATACTCACACTACGACATATAAAGAAAATAGGTGTCCCACTACTCATCGGTGAGTCTACATAAGTAACAGTGCTATCAACCAAGTCTAGTAATCCCGTGGCTCGTGAAAATTTAATGGCTATAAATGAATGTGAGGCCCCCGTGTCAAACATAAGGCACCCCATAGATAGAAAACATACCTTCAATCGCGGGTGGTGGCTGCTGAACCGCTGCCTAAAGGACGTTATATACACGCTCGTACAGTCCCTGCTATGCTGGAGGTGCTGGAATATCAGGTAATGCTGGCACCTGAGTTGGTGCTGGGAGAGCAACTGGTGGAAATACTGGTCTCTGTGGCTCCTTACGAGCTCCATGCTGAGGAAATTTTCCCTCATCAGGACAATCATGTCTCTTATGGCCAGTCTTGCCACACACGAAACATCTTCCAGTAAATTTTCCCCTATTTTTGTCCTGTTGTCTATGGCCCTGCTGGTCGTTACCACCTCTCCCTTGGCCCTTCTATCCCTACTGCTGACCCTGATGGCTTTACTTCCCGTACCTGTTACCCCCTTGCCCAAAATGAAATCCTCCGGATCGTAAACGTTTGGCATAGTTCCTTGTCTAGGAACCCTACTCTCCCTGGCGCTGTTGACTCTGACCTGGCTATGTCCCGGTAGAACTGCCACCACCAGACATGCCCTGCTATCTCGACTCAATCCCCCGCTTTCCACCCTTAGCATGTAAGAGGTTATCTTGGTAGTGAAGCATCGCAACATTAAGAACATTTGTGTGAGTATGTAATGAAAGATTGCCCAATAGGTGTTGGCTGATCGGACATAAATATTGTATATTTATCCCCTTAATTTCGGTACCTTTGTGAACCCAAGTAGTGCAATTGATATGGATTTAACTCGTAATTATGCTACTAACCTTCGTTGGCAAGTAATTAGTGTTTTGTGTTTCTCTTATGTGTTTTATATGTAAAGTACGCAAACGGTGCGAAAGAGAAATCGAAACAATGAAAGAAAGGCTAGGAAGGCAAGTTCAAGGGCATTTTTGTAATTCTTCAGCCTTATCCCGGAGGTGGAGTCAACTCGAAAGTTGAAGATCTCAGAAAAACTATAACACTGGAAAAAATGACACCGAAATCCGAGCTACGGTTAAGGAGTTATGATCATTTGAAGTTGAGAAAAAATCCAAGAAAGAAAACAAGAAAGCATGAAAATATTTCTAAATGTTGAAGCAGCAAGTTCCCCAGAACCACAGGGTGAACCGGTTCGGGGGGTATTGGAAGACGAAGCCCCCAATTTTTAAATCTTATTACTTCACGAAAAGTAATTTCCTTTTTAAATATGCGGAAGTGTGAGATGGTTCAATTAAACAACAAATTTTAATTTCTTATAAATTAAAATTAAACAAAGTGAAATTAGATTAAACACACACAATTTAAATTTCACTTAAACACAATTAATTCAACTCAAGTCCTAGAAATTTGCCTAGGTCATATTCTCAATATTCCCAATTTAGGCCAAACCAATTTTATCAAATTAAGTGACGACTTGAATTAAATTAACATAAACATTACCCAAATTAATTTAGCACCAAATTAAACAAGTAGTGATTTTAAACAAAAATTTATCTTTTTACCTAAGCATGCGTTCTAGGTGAGAATTGCAAAAGATAAAATAAATAATGAATCACTACGCCGCGATGTATGAGGAAAAACCCACAACGGGAAAAAACCTCGGACGGCCCTAGCCACAAATCCACTAAGTATGGTTTTACAAATACAAGACAGTAAGACTTACAACACTCGACTCGATCCCTTTCAAGCCCCGATGCTCCTTCTTGTATACACCTCCGCCTACCGAATAACCACGGAGATCCACCGCGGTCTCGGAATCCACCGATCGGACTTTGTTGGTCACCATCACCCAAACTAGGCGCCTTTCTCCAAGTGGGTATGACAACGCAAACAATCTTCTTCTTTGTGGGATTTAGAAGCAAACCCAAACTTCTCTTCAAACGGTAGAGATAAAAAACCGATGCCAAACTCCAAGCAAAGTATATATATATGGATGAACTTAGATAAACAAACTTTGGGTGTAAAACAAGTGTTTAAAAGATTTTTCTTGAAAAACAGCAACACTTAAACAATGAACTTTTTCCTTTTGGAATTATGCTCTCAAACTCTCTCTTGGATATGGTAAGATGGGACAAAGTTGAAAAGAAAAAGTTGGTTTTCGCACTTAATTAAACAGGTAAAAAGTTAGTGGGAAAAGAAGTGGGAAAGTGGAAAAAACTGCTCAAAACTGCCAAAATAACTGTTCCCGCCAAAACTCGTTCGAACGAGAATTTCGTTCGAACAAAGTCTCGTTCGAACGAGCCTTCTAACGAAGTTCCAGTGTATTAAAAGTTGAACTAGTTAGAAATCTCGTTGAAATTCTCTTTCGAACATCATTTTCATTCGAACGACATTTCAGTGGCCAATAGCAAAACTCGTTGGCAAACTCGTTCGAACGACATTCTTGTTAGAACGACAAACTCGTTCGAGCGACAATTCAAACGAACTTCCAGAAAGCGAAAATTTCTATTTTTAGCCCGAAACTTTATATACTTTAATTTAAAGTTTTAATAAAATCTTTCTGAAAATAAACAACAGTTTAAAAATGAAGTACATCCAATGAAAATGTTCCAAGCTCCTATATATATATTTACAATGCATTCATACCTTAGGAGCAAACGGAACATTGTTGATGACGTAGAAACGAGGCACTACAAACACGGCATTTAATGAAGTTTTATGAACTTAGTCACTAAGTCTTCAACTTTAGAATGTCATAGGCTTGAAGGATGGTCAATAACTCTATCCTATGACTCAAACATTTTTTTTCGTAATTGAGCCAAAACTACAGAGGACTCAATTGGAAATTTGTGTCCTTACAAATCTCCCCCTTTGGCTATTCTGGAAAAAAAACCATCAAAAATACTAAAGGGTCTTCAAGCTCTACTAGACTGACAAAAATGTCCCACCCAAAATAAAAATACATAGCTTGACTCAAACAACCCAAGGATTAATATCTTTTCCCGATGATGAACGTTGTCATTTAGAAGAAATCATGCACACTTAAGCAAACTATTAAACGCATAGGGAATATCAAGAATATTAAATGCATAAAATAAAGATTACCCCTAAATTAATTCTCCCCTTTTATCAACTATGATCAACCTAAAAAGATAGCGACTCCCCCTAAGTTAAATCTTCCAAACTACGATACAATTACAATAGGATTAGATATCATTTCTCCCCCTTTTTGTTCAGGAATAGATAAAGGGTAAAGAATCAAAACATAACTTATCTCCCCCAATTAAAGCATATACTCCCCATAAACTAAACAAGGGATGAAAAGAATGGTATAACAAGATAAACATGCAATAGCGCATAAAGTGATGATAATCATTAAAGCACATGGGCAACAAAATCATAACTAATACATGCAAATAATAACAGATACTAACTAAGATGCAAGAAAATGATACCAAAATAATACATAACTATTAAGCATATGATATCAACAAAGAATGCAACAAGATAGATACCAATTATGAATTAAAGCATAGATGGACTTGAAAGCAAGACAAAGACCAAATAAAATATCATATATATACATACTCTAGATATACCAAAGATGAACACGCGTATATATATATATATATATATATATATATATATATATATAAACTCACAAATGACACAAAATAAGATAAGTTTTTCACACTCGTATGGCAAAAATGTGTCATCTGGAAATGAAAGTGTTGGGGTGTGAACTAGTAACAATTAAATTTAGACCCAATCACTTAAACATGTTCATGGAGTTCTCAATTGATTGCAAACTTCATCACATTTGAATATAACCTCATGTGACAATATAGATTGAAATCAATGAAAAAACATACACAATGCATACAAGCCTATCATGTTGATGATTCTACAAACCAATAGAGTCATGACATTGAAAGTACAACTAGGATAAACGGACATTGTGCAAACCGTTGATATACCATCCAATCTCCCTTAATAAGCATATATTATTTGAATGAATAAATCAAACAAAAATAGGCCTTGGCAATTATTTTTATTTTTAAATCCATAATTCTATTTTTAGGCCTTTGGACCACCTATTTCTTTTAGATCCAAACAAATGGTGGTTTACTATTCCCAAAGGATAATAAATCCTTTCGGAGCCCTTCCCCGTGCAAATTTATATATAATATTTTTATAACTCACACAAATCTCAACATATGAAGTTAAAGTTTCAAATGAGCTCATGCATGTGTGAATAGAGGCATATAAAAATAGAATCCATTATATCAACACAAAATCCAATTACTCCATATAAGCATGATAAAGAATATAATAAGGATTGGCAATCTAGACCAAAAGTTCTAACCACATGGGAGCAAAAAATATGGGATTTAAACACAAGAATATGTTACATAAAGTGTGTCAAACTAAAATACACACACAAAAAAATCTTTTTGAGTTTTTGAAATTTCTAACCGAAAATAAAAATATTTACTCAAAAGACACACAAAAATCATTTGTATTTTTCATTAAGTATGGATTACGAAAAGGATGAAACACAAATGATAAATAAAAATCTTTTTGTATTTTTCATTTGATGCAAACTAAAATGAAAGAATAAAAGATAAAAGATAAACAAGTCATGATTTCTAGCATTAGATATGAAATAAAGCAATGACTAGAAAATGACTAAACATGCATAAACCTAGCAATGATATATAATATGAAGCACAAAAAGCTAGAGTATGCAAAGAAAACTAACATAATCAACCTTTAGATTTAGCAAGTGAGGAAGCATGTGATAGTAAATGAGAATCAAAAACTCTATCTTGTAAAGATAACAAGTCGGATCTCCTAACCCAAACTAATAATGAATGACGATCTAGGGGTGTAAGAATCTTGGATACCTTGGTTGCTTTACATTTGGATTTTCTAGGAACTCGTTTAAGATCAAAACAAAATTTCCTAAGATGACCTTTTCGACCACAATGAGAGCACTTAAAGACTCGGCGAAAAGACTTACCAAATGAGTGATCTCAAAAATATTTCCTAGGTGATTCTCCTAAAACATGGGTTTTGGCTTTATGAGTAGATTTATTACAAGTATCAAAGCCTAAACCAAAAGTGTCATTTTTTATTTGGATCGTGCCTAAGATTTTATCTAGTTTTTCGAACCTACACTCCAAATCAAATTTGACTTTTCTAGAGTCTTTTAATTTATTTTTTAATTCTAAAATATTAGACTCTAATAAAACATTTCTCTCTTCAAACTCAAGAAGCTCCTTTTTCAAGGATTCCATTAAACCTCTAAGGCTATCTCTCTCGCCTTCTACATATTCAAGATTTTCTCGAAGAGGTCTCTCTCGTGTCCAAAGGTCTTCCACTAATGCACTATCATCAAAGACCTTGACACGGTCTCTTAAACTCTCTTCTAACTTCAAATTAGCTCTTTTTAATTTAATAGATTCTTCGTAAAGTTCTTGAAAATTATTTTGAAGTTCACTCACATCAACCTCTTCATAATTTTCACTCTCTCTTTATTCTTCACTCTCACTACCATAAAAAATAAGGGAATCATAAACTTTGACCACTGAAGTGTCATGTGTTTGAATATCTTCATGGGAAGATTCATTATCGGTGCTTACATGACTAGCCATAAAAGCCACAAAGTTGGGCTTAGTGGGGGAATCGGGCCCCTCTTCATAATCACTATCACTAAAGGTTGCATTAAAAGAGATTGGTTGCTTACCCTCTCTCCTTAGTTTAGTGGGACACTCTTTTGCCCTATGGTCATACCCTTCACAACCAAAACACCTACTTCACTCGTCCCTATTTAAGCTTTCATTAATAGTTTTAGGTATCTTCTCGACTTTGTCATGTGTAGATTTTTCAAATTTTCTTAAAATTATTTTTAAATTTATCTTTGTTAAATTTAAGAAATTTTCCAAACTTTCTAGCAAACATAGCCATATTTTTCGTGTCACTATCACTTTCACTCTTAACTACTTGTTTTTCCTCTTTTCGGGCTTTTAAAGTAATGCCCTTATCTATTTTTTTTCCAGTTTTAGAGGGAAACATGTCCAGTTCATAGGTTTGTAAATCACTTACAAGCTCTTCTAATTTCGTAGAGGCTAAAGTTGGTAAAGAATTTAAAACGGTCACTTTTGGAATAAATCTATCGGGTAGGGACCTTAAAATTTTCTTTACTACTTGGTTATCAGGTATTTTCTCTCCCAAGTTAAAAGATGAATTAAAAATATCGGAAAGTCTAGCATAAAATTCATCAAAAGTTTCTTTTTTATTCACTTTGATGGTTTCAAATTGAGTGGTGAGGTTTTGGAGTTTCGAAGATTTTATGACACTTGTACTTTCATGAGTGAAATGTAAAATATCCCAAGCTTCTTTAGCGATTTCACACGTCAAAATGCGACGGAATTCATCTGGTGTGACAGTGCTAAACAAGGCATTTAAACCTCGGGAATTAAAATTTGAAAATTTAAGTTCACTATCACTCCATCTATCAGTTGGTTTGGGAACACGTTCATTATCTACTAAATAATTTGGTGGAGACCACCCGTTAACTACATATAACCAAACCCTCTCGTCGATAGATTTAAGTGCCGATTTCATTCGCCCTTTCCAATACGCGTAATTAGAACCATAGAAAATAGGAAATTTTGATAATGGGGAAAATTCCATTTTAGCCAAAAATATCTTAAAGGGTCTTTAACGAAATAATTTATCATTTTGGCTCTGATACCACTTGTTGGAACACGAGGCTCCCAATTTTTAAATCTTACTACTTCACGAAAAGTAATTTCCTTTTTAAATATGCAGAAGCGTGAAATGGTTCAATTAAAAAACAAATTTTAATTTCTTATAAATTAAAATTAAACAAAGTGAAATTAGATTAAACACACACACAATTTAAATTTCAATTAAACACAATTAATTCAACTCAAGTCCTAAAACTTTTGCCTAAGTCATATTTTCAATATTCCCAATTTAGGCCAAACCAATTTTATCAAATTAAGTGACGACTCGAATTAAATTAACATAAACCTTACCCAAATTAATTTAGCATCAAATTAAACAAATAGTGATTTTAAACCAAATTTTATCTTTTCACCTAAGCATGCGTTCTAGGTGAGAATTTCAAAAGATAAAATAAACAATGAATCACTACGTCACGATGTAAGAGGAAGAACCCACAACGGGAAAAAATCTCGGACGGCCCTAGCCACAAATCCACTAAGTATGGTTTTACAAATAGCAGACAGTAAAACTTACAACACTCGACTTGATCCATTTCAAGCACCGATTCTCCTTCTTGTATACACCTTCGCCTAACGAATAACCACAGAGCTCCACCACGGTCTCAGAATCCACCGATAGGACTTTGTTCGTCACCATCACCCAAACTAGGAGCCTTTCTCCAAGTGGGTATGAGAATGCAAACAATCTTCTTCTTTGTGGGATTTAGAAGCAAACCCAAACTTCTCTTCAAACGGTAGAGATAAAAAACTGGTACCAAACTCCAAGCAAAGTATATATATATGGATGAACTTGGATAAACAAACTTTGTGTGTAAAACAAGTTTTTAAAAGATTTTTCTTGAAAAACAACAGCACTTAAACAATGAACTTTTTCCTTTTGGAATTATGCTCTCAAACTCTCTCTTGGAGATGGGAATATGTGAAAAAGTTGAAAAGAAAAAGTTGGTTTCCGCACTTAATTAAACAGGTAAAAAATTAGTGGGAAAAGAAGTGGGAAAGTGGGAAAAACAGCTCAAAACTGCCAAAATAATTGTTCCTACCAAAACTCGTTCGAATGAGATTTTCGTTCGAACGAAATCTCGTTCGAACGAGCCTTCTAATGAAGTTTTAGTGTATTAAAAGTTGAACTCGTTAGAAATCTCATTGAAATTCTCGTTCGAACATGATTTTCGTTCGAACGACATTCTAGTGGCTAATAGGAGAACTCGTTGGCAAACTCGTTCGAATGACAATTCGAACGAACTTCCAGAAAGCTGAAATTTCTATTTTTAGACCAGAAACTTTATATACTTTATTTTACAGTTTTAATAAAATCTTTCTGAAAATAAAAAACAGTTTAAAAATGAAGTACACCCAATGAAAAATGTTCCAAGCTCCTATATATATTTACAATGCATTCATACCTTATGAGCAAACAGAACATTGTTGATGACGTAGAAACGAGGCACTACAAACATGGCATTTGATGAAGCTTTATGAACTTGGCTGATAGACAGGGTTTTGTTGCGGCGTGAGAGTCACCTACGCTCCCGTCGTTTTGTGTTCGGCTCACCTGAACTATACAAAAACCTAAACTATGACTACACTCAACGGGTGAGTATAGCGGTAAGTCGGGTATCGAAAATCCACAGAGACAAGTTGCTAGAATTTATGTGATTTAATACTCCGAAATAAAAGTGTAAAAGATGATTACAAACTAAAAGGAAAAGTTAATCTAGGCAATGTGTTGAAACAAGATTATGAAAGCGAGTAAAACTATAGGTTGCGTCGAATATACCTCATCCGAGTTAATTTGTATAAAATGGTTACATGGGTCGACGAGTTATTACAAGTGCGTATCATTTCGACAGTTAATTAAATCAAGGGTTGTTACGCCCTAAATCATCTTAAAAGCCTAATAAGATTTTGGCGTCAACAAATATCCCGAAAATTACGCGCGAAAGGTCGTAAGCACCGGACATACATGATATGCCCCGTCAAATCTTCTAGGCGTAATAACTAGGACAACGCACCCGAAATAGACTCGTAAACTCCATCACCAAAGCAAAGCAATGCGTCAACTCGAGTGATTTCAATTCAAACACAACCTAATTTAAATTACATAGAAAGCATGTTAAAAACGCGATAAATGGAAAGCGGTAAATAAATACGGTAAATCTATACTGTAAAGCGTGTAAATCAAAGCATGTAAATAAAGCAAGAAAACCTAAATTAGAAAGCTTGTAAATTATACTACAACAATGGAAACAAAGGAAATACAACTTAAATTAAATGGAGAGGATGATGAATAGTCAACTTACACCACAAATGGGGTGTCAAACCAAGTCTAAATGAAGAAGAACCATCCAAAACCACCCAAACCCTAACTACCACTCTCTAAAATATATTCTAACTAAGTATATATGAATTAAAACCAAAAATGGGTTTATATAATAAGTGGGAAAAAGTAAGGGAAAAAGAAAAGAAAGAGGAAAGAGCCCAAAATATCCGGCACTACCGATCAACCGGTCGCAGGGGCGCGGTCGACCGGCCCCTTAGGCAAAAGCATACTATCTCCTTCCCACGGAAAAATTTGAAACCGTGGTCGATCGGTCCCAGGTACGCGGTCGACCGGTACTCTGTTTTCAGGCTGCATTTGGTCCATGATGAGGGGGAAAAGGTCAATTACGGAAATGAGCCTAGCTTCTTCGTCCGAACTCCAAACAACGCACCGTTTACGGCCATGCGATGCTAACTCAATGAACTACGCATCCGTGGAATTTCCATGAGCTGGATAAGAAATGTGAATTGACTAAAATGACCTTGAAGTAGCGTCCAGCGATGGAACTTCTCCGAAATGCAATCGAACCTCACTTTTAGCGTTCCAATACCTACAAAAGCACAAATAACCCCTACAAAGCATGTATATATTCAAATCCAAGGTTGTCTGGTTAATGAGCGTAATTATAGGCATTTAGTATCGTAAAAGTACTAGAATGCATAGAGATAATGGGCAGAAATATGCAATATTCGATACGAATCAATGGCCGCTACGTCTTCAACTTTAGAATGTCATAGGCTTGAAGGATGGTCGATAACTCTATCCTATGACTCAAATGTTTTTGTCCGAAATTGAGCCAAAACTATAAAGGACTCAATTGGAAATTTGTGTCCTTACAGGGGGAACCGGTTCGGGGTACATCCAGAACCGGTTCGGGATACCTGATGTGCAAATTTTCACTTGAATGCTAATTGGTCCAAAGAGTTCCAATATGTTACAAACTCTTCTAAAACGGATTTCTATCTTTATAGTGACTTAGAAAAGATAGTTTTGAAGAATTTTCAATAGAGAGGAAGGTAGGAGTATATCTTAGAACCATATAAAATAATTCTCCATCAAGTAGGTACATTTATTGTTTGAATTACAAGTTTTCTTTAAATAAAGTTTGTTCCTTTCTTTCTTAATCTTGTAGTTAATTTATTTATAGGCTTTCTTTATTTTCTGGGTGTCCAATTCGTTTATACATGCTTAGAGATAGTTTTCTTATTGATTCAATTACATGCAACGTATGATTTATGTTTTTAATTAATTGCACCATGTTAGGCTAGATTTCTTAGGGTTGGTGTGTATGAACCCAACCCGATGTAATTTAGTGATATAGAATGCTAGAATTTTGAATTAGAAATTTAATTGAACCCGGTCTTTAGTACTCCCAAGTATTACATATATGAGGTTCAAGCCCGCACCATACGTAATCAGAGGTCGAGTAAAGCAGTTTCGCAATAGCTACACGCGCATCACATCCTTAAACACCACGGTTACCTAGGGTCAACCGAGGTAAAAATTTCTATGATGATTGTGACAACTAAACAACACGATTCATTCAAATTTCAATTCAAACCCTAGTTTCTACATGGCTAAATTACATCCAGTTAGGTTCATGCACACCAACCCTTAGGAATCTAGCCTAACATGGTGAAATTAATTAAAAACATGAATCCTACATTGCATGTAATTGAATCAATAAGGAAACTATCTCTAAGCATGTATGAACGAATTAGAAACCTAGAAAATAAAGAAATCCTGTAAATAAATTAACTACAAGATTAAGAAAGAAAGGAACAAACTTTATTTAAAGAAAACTTGTAATTCAAACAATAGAAGTACTTACTTGATGGAAAATTATTTTCTATGGTTCTAAGCTACTCTCCTACCTTTCTCTCCATGAAAAACTCTTCAAAACTATCTTTTCTATGTCATTATAAAGATACAAATCAGTATTAGAAGAGTCTGTAACATATTAGAACTCTTTGGACCAATCAATATTCAAGTAAAAATTTATGCATCAGGTACCCCGAACCGGTTCTAGATGTACCCCGAACCGGTTCACCATGTGGTTATGGGGAACTTGCTGGAAATTCAACACTTAGAAATATTTTCATGCTTTCTTCTTTTCTTTCTTGAATTTTTTCTCAACTTCAAATGATCATAACTCCTTAATCGTAGCTCGGATTTGGTTGCCATTTTTTCCATTGTTATCATTTTTTCCATATCTTCAACTTTACATCCATACCCACCTCCGGGATCAGGCTGAAGAATTATGAAAATGCCCTCAAACTTTCCTTCCTAGCCTTTCTTTCATTGTTTCAATTTCTCTTTCGCACCGCTTGCATACTTTACCTATAAAACACATAAGAGAAACACAAAACATAAAATACTTGCCAACGAAGGTTAGTAGCATCATTATTAGTTAACTCCATATCAATTGCACCACTTGGGTTCACAAAGGTAATGAAATAAGGGGATAAATATAAAAAATTTATGCCCGATCAAATCCCCCTGACTTAGAACTTTGCGCATCCCGAGCAATGTAAAAGAAAAGGAATAATGTCACAACTCTTATAAACACTTTATTGGGATAGAAAACCTATTTCGCGGGCAAGAGATTGCATTTATCGTATGTAATAAGTCGTTAAACCCCTAGGTTACCCTAGTAGGATGAGTGTTATCTCGTGAATGTTTTGCAGTTAATATACCCACAAAATTTGACTTAAACTCAATGAAAAATCAAAATACTTAAAAATTGTACAATTTAAACTTTTCAAAAAATAATCACCATAAATTCATAGTCAAAAGAGTCTCAATTTGTCGTGTGTGTGTGTGTGTGCGAAGCCAAAATTAACCTCAAATTTCCACCGATTGATCATTACATTGCTTTCCGAAAATTCATTTTGATTCAAATGCTCATGGGATGCTCTCACAAATGAATCACTCGAATTTTGTCTATGCTCTTAGTATGCATTTCATAGAGAGTAAATGTATTGAAACACAAATTCACGCATACTATGTTGAAAGGACGTAAATATATGGTGAAATGATCTCTTCATCGGAATACGATTTTTGAGAAACGGGAACATTACCTCTTATACACACCATTCAATATTTCTTTTTTATATTTTAGTGTCTTATCTCTCCACATTGTAATCAATTTCGCAATTCGAACTCAGTTAGGACTTTTTCGGGTTAAAGGTGTATTGGGTAATATGGGAATGGTTGGGAACTTCAGAATTGCAAAATATTCTTATGATGTCCATTAGTGCTTTTCTGGGCATTTGCTCAATTTCTCTTCTTTTTCTATTTTTTCGCATATTTCTTTGTTATTTCTGTTGAGCATTTTCTACTATTGTTTTTTCTTGCCCCTTTTTATGCACTTTTCAGACTTTATTTAATGAATATTCAATCTTCATAATTCCGGGCTAATTGAGTTTTTCGGGTTATCAAACGAAAAGGAAAAAAAATTATTAGGCTCAAATTGGGTTGCAAAGGAATAATTTTTCATGACTTCTTATGGCCAAAATTTTTGGGAGACAAACGAGGGCCTACTTCATTGCCCAAATTACTAATTACCTTACCATATGCGTCTCGAGATTAATTAAGTCTAGAGATATTTTAGCACACTTTTTGAGACAACATCTCACACGTTTTCCATAACCAATCAAAACAATAAAATAGAGATCATCAACGACTTATTAAAACGCTGAAAAGAACTTTGAGTTAATAATTAACTCGAATTGACTTATAAACTCTCAAAAATGATAAGCTCAAAATCTCACCGGGTTTTTTAATCTCCACACTTATTCGTAAAGTCATCAATTTTCTTTCAATTTCCATCTTTGGTCAACTTTGGCTTTGTGCATTGGATTTTTACAACTTGAGAAAAAAAATGTGAAATTTTTGAAGCTTTTAAATTCCAATTTTTATTTATTTTGAAGAAAAATATATTTGGCTTTTTCAAACTTTTTCAATTTTTTTTTAAATTTCTAAAAAAAACACACTTGGAAAGAACATGTGATCGAATCAATGAATCTAAACAATAAACGGGAAGAATATCCCACACCCCCTAACTTAAATATTGCATTGTCCTCAATGCAAATCAAGACCATAACATAAAGAGAGGAAAATAAAGATATTACCCAAAATGAAGTGATCCCCGAAAAGTACGAGTCCATTGAATCTACAAAACATGTTAGAACCAAGCATAGGAAAAAAAATAACAAAAACTCTAAACTAAAGAAAAAAAAGAAAGAATCTAACTATTTTACAACCTACGATTTGAAATTCTAATAAGTTATACACTAGAAGTCAAATATTTGAGGGTCCACCCAAAATACAATATGACTTTGAGGGATTAACGGTGTACCCTCACTAGAAAGCATGCCTCCTGAAAAATAAGAATTTCGTTTGAACAACGGAAGGCATGTGCAAATCAGAAGAAATGAACCATCACCAATTAAATTTTTTAGGGGGATAATGAGGGATTTGAGTGCACAGGGGGACAAGTACCATTGGGATCCAAGAAAAATAGAATCACGTCTCAAAGATTTTTTAAGTCGTGTGGGAAGCGGAGCACACACACAGAAAGAGTCCATCTTGGAAAACAATTCAAGCATAGAGTCCTTGTCCTTAAGATCTTCTCCCCCAAATTTTCTACTGGATCTGGTGGAGTGACACATCTAAGTGTATGGCCCGTAAGATAAAGCATCTAAAAAAAACATTCCCATACAAGAATCGGATCAACATCCTTAAGACATTCATCCAGTTCTTGTGATGGATTTAATGGTTCGATAATATTGGGTACACAAGGAGACAAATGATCTTCAGCCTCAGTAGATTTTGGAATATTTATAAGAGGTTGATATTCAAAAGAACTTGGATCACTCTCAATGATTTCATCCTCAAAAGTTTTAGGTGAAGCACAAGTCTCGACCTTTTCTAAGTTGTCCAAATAATCGTTAAACTCCTTCCAAGTTGCTTTAATTTTCAACTCTGTAGCAGCAAGGTCGTCAGATTGCTTTTTGCTAATAAGCAAGAGTTCTTCCAAAGTAGGCTTCCTTAGTTCTAGCACCTCGGATTCCTCATTTGGTTGAAAACATTCTTCAACATCAAAAATATCGGAAGGAAAATCCTCATTGGGTTCAAATAATGCATCTAACTCTTGCTCCCAATAACGATTTTTTTCCCGATATTCTTTTTTGAGTCTCTTTTCTTCAAGCAAATCATTTTGATAAATTTGGATGGCCTTAGCCCTAGGCTTGTATTTATGAGACTCATCCTTAGTGATATTGATCCAATGTTCATAAATCTTGAGAGCCTCCTCCTCCTCACTATTATCATAACAATTAAACCCACCAAAGGAGTTTGAGTAAGACATTTCAAATTGGGCAATTTAAAAATGTGACACCCATATTTTTGAATATTTTTTTAATGGTCAAATTCGGGATTAACCAACCTAACCTAAAGTCTACCTAATTCCCCGACAACGGCGCCATTTTAGGGTTTAGGGATTATATTCCCAACCTGTTTTTCCTTCATTCCTGTTAAAGTCATTCTTAGTTAGTTAATTTTTCTCACATAGTTAATGCAGTAGTTTAATTTAGTTTGCACTTAGTTAATTAGTTATTTCCCATCTCAATCATTTTTTTATTTCTTTTTAAAATCAGGTTAGGGTTAACAGTCTTACCTTTGTCGTCACGTTCACTTCTCCTAGTTCCCTGAGAATTCGATACCCATGCTAGCCACTATGCTCCACAAGAGTGTAGTTATAGTTTAGGTTTTTGAATTGTGGTTGAAAGCCGATAACAACGACTAGCTTATTTACACAGACGCTCGGTTTCCACCTCGATCACTGGTGAATCTTCCAATTCAGGCCATCTGTGAACATCTGAATTCTCTTTTCTTTAGTAGGTACGTCACCTGGCACCAAATTAGTGAATCGAGTAAATTCCTCCTCATATTTTGCCACTGTCCTTCCTTCCTGGGTTAGGTTGAGTAATTTTTCCCTCATCTCAATCTGAACGGCGGAGGAAAAGTATTTACTGTTAAACCGCACCCAGAAGTCCTAGATATTCATAGTATTTCTCTCCTCGAGGGTGATAATATATTCCCACCACTGCAGAGCTACCCCGACTAACTTAAATGTAGCTAGTATCTAGCGTTGAACCTCCGTGCATTCAAACATTCGCAAGTGCCTCTGGATGTCCTTCTTCTATTGCCCAGTAGTCATGACATCAAAAACTCCTTGAAACTCAGGTGGATGTGCCTTCTGAAAATATCCCTAACACGTTCCCAAGCAATAGGAAGCACCTTCCCTGGTGCGGGTGGCACAACTGGTGCCTGTGCTAGAGACTGTTGAATAACACCTAAAGCTGCATTGACCTCTTGAGCAACAATGGCAGCAACTTCTACGGCATTCATTGTACCCTGAGTTGGGGCAGGCCGAGGTTCATATAGAGGAGGCATTTGGAATGAGAGAAAAAAATTCATCAGTATTCAATTTAAATCCCAAAGAATAGCTGAAGATCATACATGCGCAAATAAGGATACAACTGTCCTAATGATAGGGCTCTATATGAAAGAATGCTAAGCTGAAAACATAATAAACCGTTCAGATCCTAAAAGATTCTAGAACCTGATGCTCTGATACCACCTATAGCACCCCACTTAATTAAATACCTGGTTAATTAAATACCTAGTGATCAGTCATATACCCAATTAAAACAGAATTTATAGTTGGTTCATTCTTAGCATTACCGTCAAGAAATATTTTTAATCACCTAATATCTAAATAAGCATGTGTTAAAACTATTCAAACTTTAATATAAATGAAATTTCCATTTTTAAAAGACAAACAATTTAACACAATCCATTCACACAATGAATAATAACTGAGTAATATCAAAACTGAATTTAATGCAACTGGAATAAAACTCTCCAGTTTAAATATCTCAATATAATAATCCCATCAAAATAAAATGTAACAAAACCGACATAAGAATTTAATCTGTCTATGACAGAAAAGAAATAACTAGAATCCTCTTAGGCGACATGCCCTAAATGAAAGATCAACTACAGAGTATGAATCAATGAATATGAAAGCGTCTAAACAAAGTCCAAAACTCCATAGCATACATAGCTCGTCAAAAATCTCAATCATCTACGGTTGGCATCCTTGAGGCTGGACACCTGATATAGGAGATACAAGAGAGAATAAAATATGCAAGAAAATGGGTCAGAGCCCGATTGTAAAAATAGTTTAGAAAACATCAAGTGAATAAATGCTATATTCAACAATTAATATATACATGTTAGATTTATCGGACTCTCTCTTGAGATTCTCACCTCTCATCTAGAGTGCGCACCTAACGTACCTTAAAACCATACTAGTTACTATTCTCATGGTAACTAGTTCATATCAGTGCCAATTAACCATAGCCTATATATATCCAACGTATTTCTCTCGCAATACAGGTAATACATATATATCCAATTTCTCTATAACATGGATAAGCCCTTTTTCAATTCAATATAATTAAGTATCCACCGACTTAATTCTTTTTAGATTTCATTATCTTTCAAGTCTACTTAATTCACATAGTAAACACTATCACAAGTATATATACACATTCACTATATTATATATATACTGAACTGCACCCCGAAGCTCAGCTGCGGTGCATGCGTACTCTGCTATCATGTTCCAGTACATCTCGTCACGATATAAAGTACCATAAGTTCGGAATGTCCCACGAACCATAATTAACAAATCATAGATAGTGGAAGTGGACATATTCCTAAGCCTTTGGGCCACGCACATACCTATACACCCAAAAGACCGTTCAATACCATTGTTCTCACTAATGGAAATCCAACCTAAGTCCTATGTTCTGAGGTAACAAGTTAAAGATCCCCCTTAAGGCTCATCAGGATATGACTACCCTCTTACGCGTAAACCTCCCATCAATAGAAAGTAGGCCGGGTATGTCATACACGTAAATTAAACAAGTAATAGGTATATACATCAACCTATTAAAATTTGGTACGCACTCGATCAATATCATATTAGGATTTCATCCTACCCCAATTACCCGTCATATTTCTCGAATACCACCTGTACTTGTTAATCACGATTATCATCATATATTTATTATGTAGTTATCCTTCACATAATCCCAAGTACCCGTATATATATATATATATATATATATATATATATATATATATATATATATATATATATCACCAATGTTAACCCGTACTTGGCCACGATGATTATTCATCTCCTAATCGTATTATTATTATTATGTAGATATCATTCACATAATTTTATTTCTCAAGTTCATATAATTTTTTAACATTAACCCAAGTTCTCACTCCTTGTTAATGTACCAAAATTATTCAGAACCTACTATGAGATAAGATACAATTTTCCAAACTGTTCTGGGATAAAACAAAAATTCAGAATCTCGTCAGAAAACCAGAAATCTCATTCGAACGCCACCATGTCTCATTCGAACGAGAACAACGTCATTCTAGTTCATCTTCAACCTCAGTTTTCTGCGTTTTTCTTCAAGTTCTTACACCTAAACCCTTCTGGATTATGTTCTACGAAAAACCCAGGTTTGCTAATAGTGTTTTAACATGTTCAGGGGTGATTTTCACATTAGAAAACATTAAATTCATGTGTTCATAAGGGTATTATCATCAAACCCATTAAATCCTTAAAATTCCAATTTATCTAAATCCTCCATTTTTATTCCTCTTAATAACCCAGAATTTATAATTATCATTTCATAACTAAATCATCAAATTTCCATATTCAACATGAGTAGAATTCATCTACATGCAATACCTAACATCATTTTCATATCATCAATATAAATCCTCTACATGTAAAACCTATCTATTTTCATATTCATAGTCTCTACATGTATATCCATTTTAATGTTTATAATCTCTACATGTATAAATCTCTAACTATATGAATTTTCCTATCCATTAAACTTGATTTATCAATCATTTTAAATCCCAAATTCATAATTTCATCAATCCAAAAGGAAATCCTATTCTTATACCGAAATAAAGCAAGAATTACACTTGCCTTATGTCTAGGTCTGAACCTTTGGTGAGGACAAGTGTTTGGCACCTCTTCTTCCTTTTTTTGACGACAATCTGGTGGTGGTTCAAGGTGTAGAGATGGTGGTTGTCCCCTTAGTTTTCCCTAGGTGACTCTTCCTTCCCAAGCAACTCTTCCTATCCTTAAGATAACCTTTCACTGTCTCTCTATGGCTTTTCACTCTCACTCAAAAGACCTCACTTTGTGTTTTGATGAAATGAATCTTACGTAAATCTAAACTTACATATATAATAAGTCTCCAAGGTTAGCTAAAAGATAAAAAAAATGTGGGTACTTTTCATCTCACAAGCAAAATGACTAAAATGCCCTTTCGGGGTGTCTTTTCATCTTCCAATTGACCCAAGACCCAAAACAAATCCCCGGGTATACTTCTCCGCCTATTTCGACCTTTCCAGACTCAACGACGCACTCAAAATCATTATCCGAATGATGTAAAAATAAATCTCATTTTATTTCCCAACTTTAGTCCCGACACGACTCATAAGCGCGTCCCGACTTAATTTCCATTATTGCCATATTCATAGCTCCCGACAATAATTATTATTTTCACATATTACTTTTATATCACTAAGTAATATTCAAAATCACATATTACTTTAATATTTAGTAATATTAAATCCGGATTCATCCCAATTATTTTTTTTATAATTAATCCCCATTTATTTAGCCCATTAACTTTTAATTAATCTCATATTAAAAGTCATGAAAATTACGGGGTATTACACCAATGCATTTACTCCTTATATCATGCATACCGAAAGAAATAGCCACAATCCGAGTGATTCGTTTGTTAGAGCATCCATGAGATTTTAAAAATAAAGCAAATTTTTAGAAAGTAACGTAATGATCAATCGGTGGAAATTTGCGGTTAAATTTTTGGCTTCGCACACACACATCACAAATTGAGACTTAAGCATAGAAAAGGTTGAATTATACAATTTTTAGGTATTTTTAATTTTATTTGAGTCAAAATCGAATTTTGTGGGTGTATTCACTACAAACCCTCACTAAACAAAACTCGTCCTACTACGGTAACCTAGGGATTTAAAGGCTTGTTGCATATACTAAATGCAATCGCTTACCCATGAAAGAGGTATTATATCCTAATAAATTAATTTTTAAGATTTGAACCTAGTTACGATTCTTTTACATTACTCGGGACGATCAAAGTTATAAGTTAGGGGAATTTGATTAGGCATAAATTCTTTCGATTTATCCCCTTAATTTAGAGGCTTTTATCACTTCGTAACATGTAAAATGCATTGATTTATCTTATATCCTTGCTACTGACATTTCCCATATAGTGCATCAAGTTTCATGTATTCTTTGTGCTTTTTATTGGTATTTTATATAAGTGAAGAGAAGAGGAAACTCAAAACCAGAAAATCAGAAAAGAAAGAAAGGAAGAAAAGTCAGAGGGAAAAAGAAAAACTTTACATATAGAGTTCGAACGAGGAACCAGAATGAAAGTTGAAGGTCTCGAGTCTACAAGCACGTAAGAAGAAACGACGCCCAAATTCGAGTCCCGAATCAGAAGTTATGAAGTTTCAAATATGAGAGAAAATCACACAAAGGGAATAGAGAAAAGGACATTCAGAGCGATCCGGGTATTCCTAAAAACAAACCGATCCAGAGGAGGCTGAGATCCTAAATAGAATTTACAACCGGACCGATCCAATTATCCCCAAAAATGATCCGGTCCAATGTCTTAAAAGTTCTTGCATAAATTGAAAGACCGAACCGATCCCCCTATTCACAAAAATGAATCGATCCGGTATATACCGGACCCAATCGAAAGACCAGCTCAGACCGATCTAGGTGGTGAATTTCTATTTTATCTTTTTTAAAATTATAGTTGTATCTAGTTTAAACTCTTATAATTTTGTAGGGTATTTATTCATATTAATTCCCAGACATTTGGGAGTTCTCTTTTTGATAGTTTTAGAGGACTTTTGCAACTAACAACCCTAGGATTTAATTTCAGCAATATACATTCAAGTTTCAAGCATTAATTCCAGAATTTTCTTCACTCCAAGTATTGTTTACTTTCGGATTTCAATTTCTTTTACATTCAAGTAGGATTATTCATAGAAATTAGGTTGCAATTTTTATTTACATGTTTCGTCCCAAATTTTTCGCATAATTATGAATTCATGCAAAATAGGTTTTGTGTTCATGCTTAGTTTAATTATGTTCAGCTAAATTTCCAAGGGTTGGGATGCATGAACCCAACCCGGTGTAGTTTATATGAATAGAAAATAGGTTTTGACTTAAATTTTGATGGAATCGTGTTGTGTAGTGATCACAATCATAGTAGGCCTTTTAACCTCGTTTGCCCTAGGTAACCGGGGTGTTTAAGGATGCGATGTTCATGTTGGCTATGCAACATCACTTTTTTATTACCTTTGATTACGTATGATGTCGGCCAGTACCTTCATATATGTAATGCTTAGGCTTACTAAAGACTGGGTTTGATCACTTATTTAATTGAAAAGCGAGTACTCTATCATATAAATCTACTATGCTATGGGGAATTGTATCCTACCTTGCTCTTCCCTAATTCAATTTACTTAATCATAGTAGCTTAATTTCTGTGCACGTAGCGTAGTCGGTAATTTAAATTTCTTTTGCATTTAGATAGTAGAATTTAATTCCACAATTAGTGATCTTTTAGTTTATTTTCTCGAATCAGTTTGGGGTTAGTCTTCTATTCCTTCTTCGTTACGAGCTTTCATCCTAGTTCCCTGTGGATACGATCCCGACTTACTGGGTTATATCTTACGCGATAGGCTTGCACTTGAGCCTATATAATCACGCATGTTAAATACATTTTTGTTTGTGTCGGCCAACTTAACTCATGGGTATTTTGAGTAGTAAATGTCGTGTGTTCCATTTTGCGAGCCAAATAGGCTTTATTTCCTTCCAATGTTACTGCATCTGTGGGGTCACCGGTGTTTCCGCACACTTATATTAAATGAATTGTAAGTGCGAGAACACTCGTAAAGGGTCATTTTAACAAAAAAATTCAATACCAATTTTAAATATGCGAAAAATGACTTTTAAACAGATTTTATCTTGTTTATCCTAAGCATGCAACTATGTGATTGAACAGATAAATCAAGCCACGCAAATAACTCAGGTCAAGATTCAGGAAAAATCTCTAAAGGGAAATACTTTTATTCACTTAGAAATTTACAAGAGATTCGACTTACAGACTACTTGATTCCACACACGCATAACATGATATTCTTCGAAAATCTCGAAGGAACAACTATGACACTCGCAAGAGTCACGTGACCGCAGTCCTCAGAATTAGCCTCAGCCTTCGTTCTTCAGCAGTGAACCCCATAAGTATCACAAGTCAGCAATGGAGTGCCTCTCCACCAAGTTATATGCAAGAGATATAAAACTTTCTAGTGTTCATAACTAATTCACAAGAATTATATTCTAGGATGCTTTGTTGTTAATTAAAAAGTGTTTTGACACACAAAAACATAAAGAACTTTAGCTACTGATATGCAGATATGTGTTTTGCAAAAGTCCTAAAAACATGATTCGCAAAATAGGTATTTATACAAAACTTGAGTCAGCGCGTCTTTCAAACGAGATGTCAATTTCGTTTGGACGACAAAAGATGTCATTTGAACGACCTCTTCTCGCGACATTAGATGTCGCTTGATAAATGCTTCGCGCAACATTCAATGTCGTTATAGTGACGTAAAAATCATGTTTTTTAAAACGCATTCCAGTAGCATGTCGTTTGATATAACTCTTCATGTGACTTACAAACGAGCTTCAAGCGACACGAATAGTTTTGACACAATAATTCTTTTTGTAAAAAATTCTTTTTTGGAAAACAAAAACCCTATTCGTCTTTTTGATAAAAATTAAACATCCCGAATATGAATATGTAAATTAATTCAAACTCTAAATCATTTTATACCTTCTAGATGTTGAAAAGTCTTCAAAATTGGAGATGCTTGAGTTTGGTTTGTCTTCTTGGTGCGTGATAATTTGTAACGGGATACGTCAAAATAGCCTAATGTTATGCTATAAAAATGTTAGAAAAATTATTCTTACAAAAAATCTCTCACTTTGGCTATTACGGTACCAAACAAACAAAATGATCGAACACCAAATTAAATTCAAAATCTTCTATCAGAAATTATAAAAAGTACTAACACCCTTCCCATCCCTAGAACCGAACAACATAAGTATTTTTTACTTTAAAACCTCATATTCTTCCCTTAATCTTTGTCTTTATCCGTGTGTCTTTGAATTCCTCTTTAAGTACCTACACGCATGAGACAACAAACATATACCCTAGTGACGCATCGAATTTAAAATAAAATATATCATAAATAAATACTCCCCCATAATTCAAACTCACCAAAAACTCTATTTTAATTTGGTCTCCCCCTTTGTTTTTATCGAAATAGACATATAGAAAAAGAAGTAAAAACAATAAGCATTAAGTGCAAAGCATCACGACAAAGAAAATATATCATCACATAAAGATGTAAATCAAGCATGTGTAATGATCATCTCAAAGGCAAACAAACACCAAATATTTTTGAAAATTTATAGTTTTTTCAAACAAAAAATAAATTTCACAAATATAACATGCAATACCTTATATAATATATGCAAAATATATCAAAGCTAATTCGACACACATATATAGGTATAAACGACCACAAACCATGACATAAACACACAAGTCATACACACTAGCATAGTATTGATGTGTCCAAACATGTGAAATGGAATGAATGGGTTTGAATTAGTAACAAAATAATTATAACCCAAACACT
Organism: Sambucus nigra; assembly: GCA_949130495.1. Classification (NCBI taxonomy): domain Eukaryota; kingdom Viridiplantae; phylum Streptophyta; class Magnoliopsida; order Dipsacales; family Adoxaceae; genus Sambucus; species Sambucus nigra. Next base: position 249,763,180 of record OX422208.1, read on the forward strand.
CAGATATGTTCAAGAAGTTCTAATTGATCGCAAAACATTATCAAACGAAGTTTTAGCCTTAAGTGACATATAAAGTTAAACTTAATGAACAAAACAAACACAATGCATACAAGCCTAGAATTTTAATGATTCTAAATATCAATAGCGTAATGACAAAATAAGTATAACTAGGATATAATGTCATTGTGCAAACCCGTTGATATTTCCACCTAAACTCCATCAAAATAATTATTTTCTTTTCTTTTGAATGAATATATCAAACTAAACAAATTAGCCCATTTTTGGCATCTTATTCTTTTTATTGCCTTAATTTTTTTTCGGGCTCTTTTCAAACGGTAGCTTTCATGGGGTGATTATTATTCACCCGCAACCCTTTCCCGTGAACACTCGTCATTTTTTCATTTATACACTTTAAATTCTCACAGGCAACTATTCTTACATGCACAAATCCTCCATAGTCAAATAAACATGTAGATGACAAGACTGATATGAGAACATCTCACCAAACTCAAATGTACATCATGAACTCAAAATCCAATAAGCTCGTGCATGTTTGTGTATATAGGCATATACAAAGTCGAATCCATAAAGTAAGTCAAGTTCGAAACAACTCCATAAACATGGTTAAGATCAATCTAAGAATTTGAAGTTATAACCAAATGTCCTAGCCACATGGAAATTTCCTAATGAATTTGATTCAGATACACCAGTATGCCACACCAAATGTGCAAAACTAAAATACACAAAGAACCAAAAATCTTTTTGGATTTTTTAAAATATTTTTAAAAAACAAAATCTTTTTGTATTTTTTAAAAAATTATATAAAACCAAAAATCTTTTTGTAATTTTCAAATATGACTCAATAAAAGAAAAATATAATAAAAAAATTACACATGTCATAACACCGGCAAAAATATATCATGAAGCATAACTAGCGTCTGACAAACATGCGAACACAATCATCTATATGATATAGCAAGAGAAGAATCATGTGCATGCAAACAAGAATCAACTACTCTACTATCTAGTGCCTCTGAAAGTGATTTTCTAACCCAAGTAGATGTGAAACATCGAATAGGGGTTTCGGGAAACAACGGGACACTAGACTTTAACTTCCTAAGACATATTCCAATAACAAAACAAAAACGCCTAAGGTAACCTTTCCTGCCACAATGTGAATAAGTTTAAACGGGAGGAATGTTACTTATGGGTTGAACTTTTCTAATGTTATTGGTTTTGGTTGACCCTCTAAAACAAACAATGGTTTTGTCTTTAGCAACAGAAGCATCAGAAAAGATAAGCCACTATCATCACTACTTGAATCTTTTAAATCATTTTTTAACCTCAAAATTTTAAATTCAAGCAAAGAATTAGACTCTTTCAATATTAGGGACTCCGTATTTAAATTGTCAATCAAATCTAGAAGGTTATCTTGCTCCCCCTCAACAAAAGCAAACTATTCCCTAAGAATCTTCTCGCGTGCCACAAAATCATTAATCAAAATATTTTTATTTTCTTTGGCACAAACACAAACCCTAGAATTTTTAAAGTTCTCAAATTCTTTTTCTATAAATATGAGTCTATCATCACTCTCCTTTTTGGACAATTTGAAAGTAACAAAGTCATAATCCAAAGCAGTAAATTTTTCATGATAAAAATCTCCTTGATTTTGAACCATTTGTAAAAGATCCATAGAGAATTTAAAACTACAATTTTCCTTTTTCAAAACTTTAAATCTTTTCGCAAATGTCAAATTCAAACTATTTGTTGTAACACCCCGTATTTTTAAGCATTATATATTTTGTTAATTCTGATAATTTCAATTACTAGTGTGTCGTAATTTAATTGGATTAATTATTATGAGTTCAATTAAATATTAATCGGGAGTGTTAGTGGTTAATATTTATGAAAAATAATTACTAAGCGAATAGTAATAATTTATTTACGTCAAAACGAGTGATAGTGACGTGGTATTATTTTATCTCAATCGGGAGTCGATGACTAAATATATTGAGGTCGAGATAGGGACTTTTAGTAAAATAATTCGAATGATAATTTTGAGTGCACGGTTGATTCCAGATAGGCCGAGATAGTCAGAAAAGAGTACCCGAGTAGGCATAACCTGACCCACACCGAGGTGTTTGAGCCATTTTAATTTGGTCCATAAGCATAATTTTGGGATTAGAATAATAAAACCTAAGTTATAGAGTTCGGTGAGTCACAACTCAAAAAGAAAATCCTTGTTCTACAAAGAAGAAAAGAGGCTGAAAATGGGAGATTTTGGGAGCTAAATAAAAAAGGAGTAAGTGTGTTATTCGCTAAATCATTGTCCACCTCAAAGGATCAAACACTACGAATCATTAGAGGTAAGTGGTTAACTTGCTGTAATTTTAAATCTGTGATAATCGATTCATATCATAGCATGTGTAATTTAAAATTCGTTCTTGGGTGAAAAATTGCGTGAAATTGGGTTTTCCTTAAATGGGACACTTTAGGGAGATTAAAAGTGAAATTGGTGTTGCTATAAGATTCTTGGATGTAGAAATCTGAATGCTATGAGAAACCTAGTGGAAATTAATGACAAATTTCGGATGATAAATTCGGATTCATAATAGGTTGAATAAAATTCAGATAAAACCCATATTGAAAAATATGGGATTTTATATAAAGTAATTGGTGATTACTGGTTTCTAGGATGATTGGAGTTCATTTATATGTGTATAAAATGTTAGTTATGATTGGGTGATCATCTAGGAGGAAATAAAAAGCTTAGGGTTTAATAATGGAGCAAAAATGGATCTGAAAAGAAGGAAGTTCGCAATCCAGTGCAGTGAATCGGTTCGAAAGTGGGGGCAAACCGATTCGAAGATCAGGTCGAACCGGTTCGGGGGGACCTGGCAAAACTGTTTTTCCCATTTAGTTTGGGGGGTTAAAAGAAAGGGGGGTTTTAGTGGAGTTTTGAACGTAAGAATGAGACAAAATTTCTGAAAAATTGTGGGACACCATTTTACCTTATGGGAATATATTAGTGATTTAATTTATTAACGGATTAAGTAAATAGAATTCGTATAGCTTAAAGTTCAGACTGTGTAGATATGTTCGGGTATTGTAGTTGAGTGACACTACCTAAATAAAATTAATTAATATGAAGATAGTTAAAATAAGAGTTGGGATATAGACTCGGATATTTTCAGGCTAGTGCTATGGGAGTTAGGCACGGTTTAGCCTGGTTTAAATTATTAAATATATATACGAATAGTTTGATTGTGTATATATTATTGTGTGCTTACTAATATCAGCGTAAGATATTATTATAACTGCATACCCTTTAATGCTATCATAGGAGTTTGCGCGATGTGGGTGAATCTCCTGGATAGTGAATGAAGGACGAGTATAATTCCTAGGTCATAGCGTTCAATATTTTATGTTGTGATTCTTTTCGAGATGAGACTCTTTGGGTATGGTTTAGTTTCACACTCGGGGAACTATGACCGCCACCACTACATTTATTTTTTGTTTTATGATTCGATGTGAGCGAACCGTCTCCTAGTATCCATGTTGGATTGAGTATACATAGGATGATAGCATTTTAGAGAAAGAATCCGGTGAGTTCTTACTCGGGAGGATGGATAAAAAGAAACAACATGTGTGAATGTGTGGTATATTTATACGCATATAATAGTATAGATAATTATATACGGGGGAAATACTTGGAGCGAAATGGTATTGTTTATATAACTAGTGAAATTGTTATATAGTTATTTAAAGATGAGAAATTAAGTTAGTGTGAGAAATAACTTATAAATCATTAGTAAAAGTTACTCGAGCTAGAGTAAGGTTTCGGTCAATGTTTATAACAAGGCTAGTTAGACAGGGTGGTTTAACTGGGAGGGTTATAAGGAAAAGCAGTAGGTTACAACTCTTTATTTGTATTCCTTCGGATATGGGATTGGAGTGTTGCTGCGGTCAAACTTCGAGTATCAAAATTCCGAGAATTATTTACAAAACTTGTTACAAATTCAGTATCGTGGCAAATTCGGATATCAATCCAATTTCAAGAGTTGAAATGGTTATCGTGAAAACTTGCAATTTCAATTTTTATTAAAATCTTTTTGTCTTTTTAAATTTTATTAAATGTTTCTTTTTTATATTTAAAACAATTTTCAAGGGAGGAAACGAAAATTTAGGCAACTAAAGTAACTATGAAAATTTTAAAAAATAATCTAGTTTAGAATTTATGAGAAGAAACAGTAGGTGGGATTACACCGCATAGTCAAATTAATTTAATGTCCTAATTATTCAATTGAATAGTTTGAAATAATATTGAATTTAAAACTTAACTCTCGTTGCAATCCTAAATTCAATTTTATTTTTTTCAGCAATTAAATCGGGAATAGTCACAACATAAAAAAAATTAAGATCCACACTCATTTCAATAAAATATCCGCTAAGATTAATTTATTAAAATTTTTACGAATATTTGAATTGCATACACAGAATTAATATTTAAATTTAAGAATAATACTTATCTCTAAGTCAAATTCAAAAATAAAATATTAATTTTCACCATTAATTTATTAACTCTCATTATATAAATTAATGTGTGAGTTTTTCCAATTTAATTAGCCTACAACACATCAACGAACAAGTATTCAAATAAAATAACTCAACATACGCATTTCATCCCACCCCTTGAATGGGGTGTTTAGCCAGACATGATTAAAATTTCAGCACAAGTAACAAACAAGAAACTAAAGAGAAAGAGAAAGAAATACGATACAGAATAATTTCTTGTGTCAACTGTGTGCATGAACAAGCATCCCAAACTCGTCACAAAATCTGACTAGATTACAAAACTGAAAGTAAAAAGTGAACCTACAAATTTTTCTAAACCTAAAACTATTTTTTTTCTAACTATTTTTCTATCCTCTTTTTTTCTGTCTCTCACGTTCTCTCTCTGTGTACTTCTCTCCTCTTTTTTTGCTGATGAGAGTCCCTCCTTTTAAATGAGATGCTCCTCTCTTTTATTAACTCACGATCTTTTGTTTTGGCTATGGAGATTTTTGTGGGATTCAATTTTTTGCTAAGTCAAAGAGAGGTGGGTTTATTTTTGGATTTCCTTTGATTTGTCCCTACTTTATAGGAATGGAAATTGGTGGTAACAAAATGGAACACGCTGGTTTTGGGTTTCGGTTATATGGGTTTTCCGGATTCGAGTTGCTGGTTAAGGTTGGATTAGAGCATGGATCGCGGGTCTGGAAATAGTGGCCGAAGCAAGGGCGTCGGGTATAAGTGCTAGGTGTGGGCGCCGACGGGTTTGCGAAGTGGTCTCGAATAGGTAATTCGGGTCGTGGGGAGGGGGCTGGGTCGACAGGACGAAGGTAGCTAGGCGCGGGTTGGACCAGGAGGACTAATGGCTCGTGGATATCTGGCACGGGTTGGACCAGGAGGGCCGCCAAGTTTGAGCACGGGTAGAGTCCGGGTCTCTCGCGATCGGGTTCGTAGCAAAGGGGGTCAAGGGGTTGGTTGGTTTTATTAGAGTTAGGCGTTTTATTGTTTGGTTACGGGGTTTTAGGTTAGGAGAGAGAAAAAGGGGGAAGATGATGATGAATAGTGGTGGGTGTGTGGATTTGGTGTGTGTAAGTGTAGGTAAATAAAGTGAGGATAAGGGATTTGTTTGTGTGTAGGATAGTGTGTAGGTAAGTGGGTGTGAGGGGTTGTGTGTGTGTTTAACTTATGACCCCTAAAAAAATTTAACTAAACTAAAAAAAATAAAAATGACACGACATGGCACACTATACAAACTCTAAAAAAAACTAAACACAACTAAAATAAAAACTAGTAAAATAAAAAAATGAGATAATAATAAACTAACTAAAGACAAAGAAAATGTGAGAAAATCTAAAAACTAATACACGACGCACTAAAATTTAAAATATAAAAATCCTAAAAGTATATACATGCCTCAATAAAATAAAATAATAAAATAAACCCTAAAAATAAAATGACACAAATAAAATAAAATAAAATGGGACAAACTAAACACACACGGTTCAGGACCGGTTTAGGTGGGTTTAGGGTAGGCTAGGGTACGGGACAAGAGTAAGCTCAATGGTACTCTGACTTCACGATTTCTTTTGATTTCTTCATTTAACGCTTTTGACCGATATTTCATCGCAATTGACTGGCTTTAGCATCATTTAACATCTCAATTGCGTATTGACCTGAGAAATAACCAAATACGAACATAAGGTCATTTTTAATTAAAACGAGTGACTAAAATGCATCTATTCGGGGTATAAAATAAACACTTTTCACCACCCCCAAATAAAACATTGCTAATCCTCGAGTAAAATTAGAGAGAAAATAGAGATAAGTAACCAAAAGTGTGCCACTTTCGCAATCACTGGAGATTGCACTTAGCATGTGCAACAAGCCGTTAAACCTGTAGGTTTCCCTACAGGATGAGCAGTGTATCGTGAGGGTTTGCAGTGAATATACCCACAAAATTCAAAAACTTATTTAAATGCAGTATCTGAGTAGATGATAAAATGCTATACAACCCAACTTTAAAGGGACATCAAGGAATGTCGTATTCAACTATCAAAATAGGATATAAATTACTTAATACCAAAAGTGTAATCCTTCCTAAAACTCAGCATGTATAGTGTGAAGTAATCTTAAGTATCATTAGAGTAATTCTAAGATCGCCTTTATACAATCAAAGCTTTGACTTCAATTCTCACTGGTATATCTCTCTGAATCGAACTCTCTGAGAATTGGATAAGTGTATCGCTTTAGTGTGTGAGGAGGTGAATTAATATAAACAAGTTCAAACGTCTCACACACTTTATAGAAAATGATGGATACATGAAAGAAAATTGATCTCGTGAATGAATGCTAACCACTATGTTGAGAATGTCGAGTTATTCACCATATAATCTTCTCGCTTGCCCGAACACTTTACCAAGGGTGAAAAATGTCATTTATGTATGGGACAATGGGAAAATGACATGAAGAAGATGTGCTGGTAAGGTTTTTGAGAAGAGTGTGACTAAGTAATGTCTTCATTTTTCAAATTTTTAATTGCATGCTTTCTTTTTCTTCGTTTCTCTTTTTTTTCTTTGATTTTTTTTGTTTCCTTTTTCTTTTTTTTCTTTTTTTTTTATTGCGATGCATTTTTCTTTTCATAACACAAATGAAGACAATTTTATGAAAAATTTCAAACACTCTTTTTCTCAAAAACGATGGTAATGATGGATGGTATTTGGGACATATGGATAAGGGTAATATGGAAAATTATAATGGGTGAATGATAATGTGATAGGGAAAGAGATGAGTGTATGGAAAAATCGGTTTAGTGCTCGGGACAAACTACAAGACACATGTTTCTTACAACTCGAAAGTAATATCATTCTCAGTGATTAAGCCAAAAGTAAAAAATAATGAGACCATGCAACGACTAAATGTAATACCCAAAGAAAGTTGAGTCAACTTGTGACTCGGAGATATGTAAAAACTCTCAAATGGGTGAAAAGCTCAAGTCTCACGGGTTTAAGTCACCACTAGTGATCTTTTAAGTCTCTCTTGAGAATATAGTTACTCTTCAACTTTTGATTATAAAAGTGACAACGCAAATTGCCGAGTTTAGAAATTCATGGTGCAAGTACGCTTAAATAGGTATTAATTAATTTATTATAAGAAGCGCAATTTTAGGGTTGAATACAGGTATTCTGAGATTTCTAAAAGAGGGATGATATACAAATCATGCCATAAAATTTTAAATTTAACTCCACAAAATGTTTAAAATCACTTGTTTCTGAAAATTTTCAAAAGAGGTACGATTTTAATAAATTTCCCACCTCCAAACAAAAGAGAACATCGTCCTCGATGTTTAAAACTATATATATATAAATTGAGAAGCACAAGGGAGGAAAAATATTACCATAATGAACCGCTAATAAAAATGTGCCACATGGTGGAGCATAGATAAAACCTGAAGAACAGATGCAACACAAATACGTACAAGTCTATAAAGCATGTGAAAAGCATTGGGTGATGTGAAACACCACCCCCAAATAGGATAAGACTCATACTCAAAAACAATGAACACGGGTTGCCTCCCGGGGAAAGAGATGACGACATGAGTTATATAACAGCACTTTCTTACCAGGGTGGAACTCTTTGCGAAGGATGCTTTGTTCATGGATCCACTTCATTTTGTCCTTGTACTTCTTGGACAAATCATAGGCATCATTTTGTATCTCCTCCAATTCATTAAGTTAAAGTTTTTGATGGATTCCAGCCTCGTCGATATCAAAATTAACGGCTTGACAGCCCAATAAGCATGTTGTTCAAGCTCGAGAGGTAAGTGGCATGGCTCACCAAAGACCAAGAAATAAGGAGACATGACAATCGGAGTCTTAAAAGCATTATGGTATGCCCACAAAGCATCGTTCAAGCGTAAGGATCCGTCTTTCCTATTAGGATTAACTGTTTTTTTCTAAGATTTACTTAATTTCGCGGTTAGAAACTTCAACTTGACCACTAGTCTGAGGGTGGTAAGAGAGACCAACTTTGTGGGTAACACCATACTTTTTGACGATATGTTCAAAGACTCGATTACAGAAATGTTTACTGCCATCACTAATGATAGCTTTGGGAGTTCCAAAATGTGTGAAGACATACTCCTTAATAAAACTGACCACAATGTGATGGTCATTGGTGCGGTAAGATATGGCTTCAATCCATTCAGAAGAATAATCAACTGCAACTAGTATATATTGAAATCCATGAGATGAGGGAAAAGGACCCATGAAATCAATGCCCCATACATCAAAGATTTCGACGATGAGAATGGGTATGAGGGGCATCATGTGACGACGAGAGATACACCCAGATTATTTTTATTTAGCACAAGCCTGGCAGTAGTGGTGGGCATCTCGATAAAGAGTGGGCCAGTAGAAACCACTTTGCAAAATTTTGGTGGCGGTTTTCTTAGAGCTAAAATATCCACCACAGGCACCATCGTGATAAAAGGAGAGAATACTTGATTGTTTATGGTCAAGAACACAACGGCGAATGACTTGATCAGAGGAATACCTAAAAAGGAAGGGATCATCCTAAGAGTAAAACTTCACATGGGCCATGAACTTAGAACGCTCTTATTTCGACCAATGATTGGGCGGTTGGTCGGTAACAAGGAAATTAACAATATCACCATACTAAGGAGAGGTAGATATAGCAAAAGTTACTCATAGGGAAATGTTTCAGAAATAGGGATGGGATCAGATGCAGATGTAACAGTAAGGCGGGAGAGATGGTCTACAACTAAATTTTTACACCCTTTCTTATCATGAATTTCGAGGTCAGACTCTTGAAGCAAGATAATCCACCGTATCAAACGTGGCTGAGAATCCTTTTTCTGAAGAAGGTGCCTCAGGGCGACGTGGTCAGTGTAAACGATGATAGGTGAATCAATGAAATAAGACCTAAAATTATCGAGTGCGAATACGACAACTAGCAACTCCTTTTCGGTGGCCGTGTAATGTAGTTATGCGTCATGCAGGTTCTGCTAGCATAATAAATGACATGCTGGCACTTGTTAACACTCTACCAAGTATAGAACCGAGAGAAAAATTAGAGGCGTCACACATGAGCTCAAAAGATAAAGACCAATTAAGAGGCTGAATGATGGGAGCAGGAGTGAGCTCCGCCTTAAGGCGCTCAAAAGAATCAACACACACGTTATCAAAGATAAAGGGAACATCTTTGGATAAAAGGGTTGTTAAAGGTCAAACTATTTTAGAAAAGTCCTTGATGAAACGATGGTAGAAGCCCGCATGTCTTAAGAAGGAGCGAATGTCCTTAACAGACTTAGTAATGGGAAGCGAGGAAATTATGTCAACTTTTGCTTTATCTACTTCAATACCATCGTAAGAGAATAAGTGACCTAAAACAATCCCCTTTTTAACCATGAAGTGAGATTTTTCCCAATTGAGCCTTGACAACATTTGAGGACCATGGTGAGGTGAGAAAGGCATTTCTCTAAGGAAGAACCGAACACAGAAAAATCATCCATAAAGATTTTAAGAAAATGTTCTACCATGTCACTAAAAATGCTAATCATACACAGTTAAAAAGTCACGGGTGCATTGCAAAGGCCAAAGGGCATGTGAGAGTAGGCAAAAGTGCCAAATGGATAGGTGAAGGTAATTTTCTCTTGGTCTTCAGGGACAATTAGAATTTGGTTGTATCCTAAATAGCCGTCAAGGAAGCAGTAATACGCATGACCAGCTAAACGTTCGAGCATTTGGTCAATATAGGGAAGAGGAAAATGGTCCTTGCGAGTGACAGCATTAACCTTTCGATAGTCAATATAAATACACCAGCCCGTTTTCATACGGGTGGGAACAAGATCATTGTCACTATTTTTTATGACGGTGACAATAGAATTTTTTGATACGACATGAATGGGACTGACCCACTGACTATCTGATATAGGGTAGATAATACCAACATCTAGCAATTTTAAAATCTCAACGCGCATAACTTCTTTCATAGCAAGGTTGAGTCGACGTTGGGGTTCACGAGAAGTCTTGGAGTACTCCTCTAAATGAAGGCGGTGACTACAAACATTGGGATTCACACCATGAATGTCTGAAATGGTCCATCCTATAGCACTGCTATGTTGAGTAAGGGTGTGGACTAATTATTTTTCTTGCGCAGGGGTCAAGTCGGAAGCAATGATGACAGGGTGATGGTTGTTGGGGCCTAAGAAATTATATTTCAACTCGAGAGGTAAGGTCTTAAGATCCAAGCTAGTAGGTGGCACAAGAGTGAAATTGAACTCAGATGCAGAAACAGAGTCCGAAGAGTTCGTGGTGCATAAAGTGGAGGAATATGATGTGGCAGGGAGTTCAGAAGGTGGAACAGGGTGATCCATAGAGTGAATAGTATCAACATAGAGGGGCTCGAAGGGAGGATCCCAAGAGGAACTGTCCATCAGTGGGGTGGAAACTAACATGGCATTGAGTTCAGAGATGGAGGAATCAATGTTAAAGTTGGATCCAAAGTGAGCCAAACATTGTTGGAGAGGATTGGCAGGGTAAGTTTGCTTCAATATTTCATTAACTAAGGAGTCAATCACACACACCTCATCAATAGAATCGACATCAGCCGATTATTGTATAAGGTGGAATATATTTACTTCTATAGTCATGTTGCCAAAAGAGAGATTCATAGACCCATCACGATAATTGATGATAGGAGTATTAGTTGGGTCGGGCGCATGAGTGTCTAAGATGATGAAATCCATGGGATTCCTTTAGGTACTTTTATGGAACGATCAGTAAGTTGAAGAGTAACTCGTGTAGGTTTCATGTTTTGTAAACCTAACTCAAGGTATAGGGAGTAAGACAACAAATTAACACTAGCCCCTAAATCAAGTAAAGCACTAGTAGTGAAATTGTCGCCTAACATGCAAGAGAGAATTAAACGACCAGGGTCTTTATACTTCACAACACCGTTATTATGGAGAAGGGACATAGCTTGCTCAGTGAGGAAAGTATCACGTAAAACATTGGTCCTAAGCTTAACAGTGCACAAGTCTTTTAAAAATTTGGCATACAAAGGGACTTTTTGAATCGCGATGATGAAGGGAATGTTAATATGAACATTCTAAAGGACTTTCTTGATCTCATAAAATTGCTGGGCTTTCTTAGTGGGAGCCAACCGATGAGGGAAGGGTGCTTTGGGCACATAAATAGAGGTGGTCTCAGGAGGATTAGACTCAGTGTGAGATGGGGATTTAGACAGTGCGATAACCTTCAGGAGAGGTTCTAAAGATGGGATGGTCAGGTGTGGGACATCAGTGGGAGCATGAACACAATTAAAAACTTATTTTCCTGAGCGAAGAGTAGACACCGCTTTCATATCCGCTTGGTAATTGGGTGGATTGGAAGTGGAACCAACCTCGTAGGTCGAGGCTTTGCCATTCCCCTTAGGGTTAGCAATGGGTTGACTGGGAAAATGAGCTTTCTCTCACTCAGACTCGAATTGGTTGAAACACTGCCCAAGCCGTTAGAGGGCTTGAGTCTGAGTGGTCATAAACTGAGTGAGGAGATTCTCGAGATAAGAGGTGGAGGAATTGGGCGGAGGGGCATAAGATGGTTGGGGAACCAACTCGCGCTGAGAATTAGGGGGCTGTGAATACTCAAAATAAGGAGGGGGAACAGGAATAAGCTAATTATTGTTGTGTGAATGTCCACCATGGGGGATAAAGGAGGATGGAAAGTGTGATTGATGGTAAGTGTGGACATCCCCGATCGTCGCCCGCGGGCGGGTGCGTGGAGGAAGGATCCACGGGTCCCGCGCATCCCTCTCGGGAGTGCTTTGGTCGGCATCATTTGAGATGAGGTGTACAAATGTAGAGAGATTTAGAGTCGCCAATCTATTTTACTCAAAACAGACAAAAGAATAAAGGGGAAGCCATCTCGAAGGATGGCATCCAAAGACATACTAGTGCATGCGAAACCAAAATGATTAGAGAAGGGTTCGGAGGCTTAGTTACGAAATGGGAAGGTGTGAGGCACCCATTCCGCCCTTTCGGTCTCTCATGGATATTTGTTATTTTCCTTTATTTTTCCCCATGATATGTGTGCATGTGTATATATATAATGGACATAGGATGATCGTTATAATGGAATGATAACGCGTATAGAGTAATACGTCACTAAGAATAAGTATACATATTATAAGGAAATTGGATTTAGAGAAAATAGAAAATAAGAGAAAAAGTGAGAAAAGGACTCGAATCTTGGGTTTTACCCCGAGACGCCTACGTAGCCTATAAAGGTATCAAAGTCCACATTGTTCGCATACAAAATGAGGGGTGGGGTTTATACCATAAATCCAAATGGGGGATCTCTTATTTGTGAGTGTGTGTGTGTGTGTGTAGAAAAAAGTGTTTTAGTTGTGAGAAAAGTATGAGAATCCTTATTTGAAATTTATGAGCAAACCCTCTTTTTCTTATTTTTTGGGTTTTATTTATATGAAAAATAAGAGATGTGCAATAATACTAAATAAAATAGTATATTAGGATATGTGAGATGAGATAATAAAAATGCTAAGTAATAAAATAAGTTATTACAAATTTAAGAGAATTTAAAGAGAAAGGTGAGAAAGATGGACCTTCTTGGAGATCTTGAGCTTGATCTTGAATGTTGGAGAGCAACCCTTGAACTTGGATGATGATGGAGAGTGGCTAATTCACCAAGTTTGATGAAAAGGATGGTGAAAAGTGGAAGTTAGAAAGGGATTTGGATGTTGAAATCACGCTGCCTTCGAGAGAGGTTTCGGGAATTTGCTGAGAGTGATTTTTATCAGATCTGGGATCCTCTTGCAAATGAGGTGAAGGCTTACTTTTATAAGCCCAGGTCATTGCCGATCAGCATAGACCTGGTCCTGCCTATCGGCACCTGCCGATAGGCAGGGTCTGAACCTGCCATTTGGTAGTGTGTTTTAGGCCTTTTCGGAAAATCAGCTGTCGAGGGTAGACCGTTAGTCAAAATCGTGCACAGGATGGACCGTTGGAAAGGTAATTCAGAGACATTTGAAAGTCCTTTGGACTCCTCCCGGGTTTGGGAGTTAACTTTGGGTCAAATATGGCTCGAAAGCATTTGTCGGTCCATTAGATGGGGAACCATTCGGACACAAACGGATCGTTCGTCCGCATGGTAAGTCTAAATCGTGCACAGGGCAAACCATTGGAAAGGTTAGGAGATGTACTTTGGCATTCCAAAGAGTTTGACCCGGTGTGGAGAGTTGACTTTGGTTAACCGGGCCCTAGAAGCATTTGGTGACCTCTTGGAGTCAAACAAATTGTTCGTCCGCATGGTAAGTCAGAATCACGCACGGGATGGACCTTTGGAAAGGGGATTTAGTGATTTTCAAAGATTAATTTAGCCTCGTTCAAGCTGAAGAGTTGACTTAGGTCAAACAGATCCTGGGAGCGCCCGGTGGCTTCTAGGTCGATACTCGGGGTATGACATAGGTTTGTAGTGATGAAGCAAGGTACTAGGGACCTAAGGAGAGTTAGGTGGTAACAGAATAAGGTGTCTACAGAGCCCCTCGATGGGTGAGTTTGGAACAAATGAGAACTGTCGAATAAACACCACATGATGCTTTTGAGGGAGTATGACTGATTTAAAGGGTCGAGGCCGATTCTGAGGACCTGAGGGGTGTACTGGGGATGGAATAGCGATTAAAGGTTTAGGTCGGTTCTGAGGACCTGAAGTGGTGTTGGGGGATGACCAATTATGCGGGTCAAAGCCAAATCTGCGGGGTTAGGGTGAAGATCTAATAACCGAGGTCAATTATGACCTAAGAGTGGTGACGACTGAGGACCGAGGTCAATTCTGATCTAACTCAGGTGACGATCCAAGACCGAGGTCAATTCTAACCTAAGAGTGATGATGATCAAGGACTGAGGTTAATTCTGACCTAACTCATGTGATGATCCAAGACCGAGGTCAATTCTGACCTAAGAGTAGTGACAACCGAGGGCCGAGGTCAATTTTAACCTAACTCAGGTGATGATCCATGATCGAGGTCAATTTTGACCTAAGAGTGGTGACGATCGAGGACCGAGGTCAATTCTAACCTAACTCAGGTGATGATCCAAGACCGAGGTCAATTATGACCTAAGAGTGGTGACGACTGAGGACCAAGGTCAATTCTGACCTAAGAGTGGTGACGAACGAGGACCGGGGTCAATTATGACCTAAGAGTGGATAAAGATTGAGTTTTGATTCTGCTGGAGAAAGTGCTTTGTGATTTTGATCTGAGCTGGGGAGCTGATAGCTGGGGAAGCTTTTGTTTCTTTAGGAGGCCTCGCAGGGAGGAACAATCAATTTTGGTGTTGTAAAAACTCCGCTTGGGAAGTGATCAGGCGATCCTTAGAGATCCTCAGGGGCTTTGCCGAGATGAGATTCACTTGGTTTTTGAGGATTTTACTGGGAAAGAGGGGTTTTGCTTGGGGGAATGCGAGATTTTCCTGGTGAAAATGTTCTAAATCCTTCCTGAGATTTTTAGGAATTTTTCAAGGATTTTTCGTAGCTTTCTGGTATTTTCTGGGAATTTCTGTATGAAATTTAAGGGGGGTTGCCGGTCGGCATGGTATGAGGGGTGCCATTCGGCAGTGGCATAGACTTTTGGGCTCCCTCGAGAAGGTAAGGAGTCAGTGATGATCGGTATGGTGGGGGGAAGTGCCGATCGGCATGGCGCTTGTCATCCTATATAAAGTGGGAGAATCCCTTCATTTTTTTCACAGCTTCTTTACTTTCTCTCTCTCTACGATTCCTCTGCCAATCGTTCTAGCATTTCGATCTTCAAGAAATGGTCGCTTTTGTGAGCACTGCAGTCCACAGGGAGTGGTTGACCATTGATGACTGGGCGAATGTGGATTGGAGGGCCATGGCGCCTCTTGCTTTGGGGAGTGAGAACTCCTTTGATGCGTTTGAGCCTGTTGCGGATGAGCGGACTTTGCTGTGGGAGCCGTCGCGTCATCCCTCTTTGAGAGTGACTACTGGCGGTTATGTAAGTAACCTGACCTTTGACATTCCTTTCTTTTTGGTGATTTTTCTTTCTTTCTTGACTTTTGATGAGATTTTTCCTTTTTTCCAGTCTGATATTTCTTTAAAGAACATGCGTGCCCGCGGTACGACGGGGCTCAGGGACGTTTGGGAGCGTCTCCCACCTGTGGTGCGTTGGGTGGTATCATCAGCGAGTTTTGGGAGGTTGGCATCTGCGCTAGATGAGATGCCTCGTTCGATAGCGATCCTGTGCGCTTTGGGAGAGAGGTGGTGGGAAATTACCCACACCTTTCGGCTTCGAGGAGATGACTGTGACTCTCATAGACGTGCAGTAACTGTTGGGGCTGGATTATGATGGAGGGCAGATAGAGGTGGATCGTTCTTTGGGGTAAGACCGAAGGTAGTGCGTGCGACACTTGGTGATGTAGCGAGGATAGTTTCTGGGGATTCTATTCGGTTGTCCCTGTTGAAGGACGTTCTGTTGGGCAGGGTGATTGATGTGGAGGACGGGCTGCAAGTGAGGCAGATGGCCCGGTTATTTATTTTGCTGGCGTTGGGAGGTTTCACGGTGGCGTCAAGCGGCGACATCGTTCATTTGTGGTTCTTGTCGTACCTGAGGATGTTTTCGAACATCCCTTTCTATGATTGGGGGAGTCTGACTTTGGCGACCCTTTACTCTTCTCTGGATGCATTCAGCCGGTGCTGTCGGCAGACCTTTACTGGAGCCACGTACCTTCTTGAGGTATTCTTAAGTTTGTGCATTTTTTTTCATGCATTTGCATTTTCCTTATGCATCTCTTTTTATTTGTGAATTCTGACGTGGTTCTATGAGATGATTGGGTGCAATACCCCGCTGATCGCTTTGGAGGATGACACTATTGGGGACTTCTGCCGATTATGTCGATGGCGTAAGGCCAATCGGCAGTCGAATGGATCTCTCTCTGGAGGCGGTGCGTCAGGTCTTGAATGACCTGACCAGTGGCAGGGTAAGACTCTTTCCATTTTTAGTCTTGGTTTTTGCACCTTCTGATCTTGTATTGATTTATGCATGCTTGGAGATTTTCAGGTGACCTTTTATCCCTGGGGGACAGCCATTCAGGATATGGGGATGACCTGGGTGAACGCGCAGATGAGGCATTTACTAGCGCATAAGTTCGGCCATTCCTGGTATCCCGAGAAAAGGTTGGTTCTCTAGATTACTGAGGAGGAAGTGGTGGTGCCAGCTGCACAGCCTCCTACGTCTATGAGGCGGGAGAGATTGCTGTCAAAGGATGAGAGGATCGCGGCGATGATCGGTGAGTCCTACTTGTTGTACACTGATACGGCTGCGCCATATCACTATATGGACTTTATGACGAGCTGATTGATGGCGCCCAGCATATATGATGCCCTGCCTGTCCCTCCTGCGGGTTCGAGTCGGGCAGTGGGATCTTCCCATAGTGGTGGCAGTCCGACGGCATCTGCGATGGCAGAAACTTCAGAGGTTCCTTTTGTACGGTTGCATACCCCTTCGTACAACATTCGGCGGGCTAACGGAGGGATGGTGTCTATGTTTCACCGTCCTCATGTGATGGATTCGGAGGAGTTGGGTTTGACAGAGGAAGTCCTCCGACCTGCGGTATACCTTTATGTTCCTCTATTTCTTTCTTTTTTGTTTTGGTCATCTCTGCTTTGATACTGATTTTGCCTTTCCTTGCAGCAAGTTCGGGTGTCGACTACTTGGCTAAGGGACATCAGAGACTGGATATCTTCGGTGACTGCCCATATTCGGGACGCAATTCCTGTTCCTTCTTGCTTGGTGTCATCTGCTTCATCCGAAGAGGATTCTGGCTCGATTGTGCTGGCGCATCGTCTCGCCGTAGGGGGAAGAGAGCACGTTGTAGGGGTGAAAGGTATTAGTGAGAGAGAGAGAGAGAGAGAGAGAGAGAGAGAGAGAGAGAGAGAGAATGTGGGTTCAGGCTGAGTCCCGTTATTTTTTCTTTTTCTTTTTATTTCCTGCAAAATTGATGTAACATAGAAAATAGATATATGCAATGCAATGGAGTTTTTTTATTATCTTTTATTAATGATGAATGAATGCATGCACATGCGTTTTTTACTTTGCTGCTGAGACCGTAAAAAGGAGTATTTGTGGAATTTTTGAAGTAAATTTTGTAATTAAAAGGAGAAACTATATAAGGAGGAAAAGGGATTTTGAAATTCTGTTGAGAATATCAATTTATTTTTATTGAGTTTTCTGATTTGACAAAAGAGGAAAAAAGGGAAATTTCTAAAAATGAGGGGTTGTTGATCGGCAAGCACCCTGTCCTGCCTATCGGCAGTTCAGTCCAGTCCCATCAATTCAAAGCTTTGAATGGTACCCTCTTTAGCCTTTTGGTACCTTATGGGGTAGGAAGTTCTCCAATTTCTGCAGGGATTATGTCTTTTGTGAGGGTTCTTCAAGTATAAAAAGGGGGTAAGGGTGGAGTATTTTCATCACACCTTTACATTCTTACTTACTCTCCCACTATCTCTTAGCCTTACAAGATGGATCTCCTTGGTAGCATTGAGTTTGCTAACTACCTCGAAGCCTTGGAAGTAATATGCTCTTATAATGTCGACTATGATGCTTTCAACATGCGTCGAGTCTCCTTGTGGCGCAATCAGCCTATTGAGTAGAACATGCTGATGACGAAGGTACAATTTTGGTACCCTGAAGACCATGTATTCCGCTTTGGGTTGGATGATGTTTGCCCACCTACGAGGAGTTTTCTGCCATGCTGGGTGTAAATCCCAGTGTTACTGCGGCTTTGCCCGAATTTTTCCGTTCTCCCAGGGATTTATTGCCCGAGCTTCTTCATATTTTGCCTTCGGTAGCCAGATCATTGGTTGCTGGAGGAATGATCTCTCTCTCGGCGGTGCTGCAGTTCGTGCATTCACGGGAAGTAGGTGATGTTGGCTATGCTGGAGCCGTTGTTCTGGGTCTGGTTTCAAAATTACTGCTGGTGACTGGGGAACTATTGGTGGACCCGCAACTTACAGCCATTACTTCATGGATGTCATACCGTCACAATCCTACGACGGTGATACTGGAGGAGACCCTGAATGGCCTGGATACCTGGAGAGAAGGTCGTTCTAACTTTTTGAGGGGTAGCCCCGTGAAGCTGTTCATGTGGTTGTCTGAAAGATTCCACTTGGTGACTCCTTCAGAATATCCCTTGTCGGTCGTACCAAACTTCTTTTCGCGCTACTTCATCAGTGTTGGTCTGTGTGTTGAGAACTGGGAGCATTGGCTTGTGGAGCATGGGGCTCGGGGTCTGTATTGGTCAGTGCCGTGGTGGGGACAGCTGCAGCCTATTCTGGAGCTAGGAGAGTATTTATATGTGCGGCTGGTTGGTCTCAGGCAGACCTCCTTTTATTTCCCTTGGCGGCTTCTGCGCCAATTTGGCTGGGCACAGATCGTGCCACCTCGGACACTAAATTTATTTTCGGTTGAAGATTTGACTAAGCGTCTGCGTCTGTTGCTTGGATCTCTGTGGGAAAATAAGCATCCGTCAACCCGTCCCTCTCAGTCTGTCGGGAAAGTTTGGCATGTCCCTAAAGATTATATGAAGTGGTGTTGGAGGAAAGTAGTCAGCAAGATGTTGGCAGTAGAGATTGGACAAATATGGTTCGTTTTATCTAACACCATAAAAGGGGGTGTTGTGGTCTTTTCAAAGATGGTTCAGGCTCATTGGTCCATGGAGTGTTTACAGCACTCTATTCTGGCAGGAGAAGTTTGGGGACACCAGGATGTCGATGATGGGGGTGCAGGCTCCTCTGGTATCTATGGGTATGACTCTTGGAGAGTTTATTTATGTAATAGATGTGGGGTTTTTATTTGGATTTTCATGGTAGTAGGGGGAAGGGAGTTATCCGTTCCTTTTCTTATGTAATCCGTATTGTAATTTCTTATTAATGAAATAAATAAGTTTTTAATCATCCAGCTGTGCCTTTCGATGAATTTTGCATTTTGAATTATCTATACTGATCGCTAAGACATGCATAATCCTTTTGTTCAAGTATTTGTTAGAATAAACCGCCGTTCTTGGAGGTAATAAAAGAATAGTATTTTATGAAAAAGAAAGGGCCGCACTCATGTGAGGTGTATGAACTGCCTACGTACCTCTGGGGTTTTTGAAAAGCTTTTTTATCTGTTTGAAAATAGTTTTTGTAGAGGATCAGGCCCACGTAGTTCTGGGTAGAGGGAAATGAAAAGAGTTTTTTTTTTAGAATTGAAGGGGGTGAGAAGAGTCGTACCGCGCCGAGATTTTAGACTGTGGGTAGAATTTCTTGACATGATCCGAGTTGACTGGACGAGCCATCTTTTCCCCATCTAGGTCTGTGAGCATGGCGGCACCACCAGATAAGATTTTCTTCATAATGTAGGGGCCGCTCCAATTGGGCTTGAATTTCCCTCTAGGGTCCCAGATGGGTTCTATTATCTCTTTGAGGGCTAAGTCCCCCTCTCGGACACCGCGGTCCTTGACTCTCTTATTGAATGATCGCGCTATTCGACGATGATACCCTTGTATGTGGTAAAGATCTTTCAATCTTCTTTCATCTAGGAGAGTCAACTCATCAAGACGGCTTTGGCACCAGTCTTCTTCGCTAACTTTGCTTTCGAGCATGACGTGTAGCGAGGGTATTTTCAGCTCCACAGGTAGGACTGCTTTCATCCCGTAGACCATAGAGTAAGGGGTAGACCCAGTAGAGGTTCGGATTGAGGTTGGGTATCCCCAGAGGCTTATGGGATCCGGTCGGCCCAATTCCTACAAGTTTCGGTCATCTTGCTGATCATAGATTTGAGGTTCTTGTTGGCGGCTTCAACTGCACCATTGGTCTGAGGTTGGTAGGGAGAATATTTGTGTCTCTGAATCCCGTACTCGCTGACTATTTCCGTGACTTCTGCTTAGAAGTGTAACCCGTTATCTGACACTAGCTCGTGTGGGACCCCATTTCGGCAGATGATATTTTTCTTGAGGAATTTAGCCACTTTCTTGGCGTTCAGCACTGCGTATGACTTAGCTTCGACCCATTTAGTGAACTAATCAATGGCAACCAGGATGAACTCATGTCCATTTGAGGCCTTTCGTGTAACCTTCCCTATAATGTCGATACCCCAGGTGGAGAATGGCCAGGGAGAGGTCATGTTGTATAATTCTCGCGGAGGCAGGTGTTGAAGATTGGAGAACTGTTGGCATTTGAGGCATCTCCGGACATAGGCGGTGCAGTCTTGGGCTATGGTGGCCCAGTAGTATCCCTATCGGATGATCTTCTTGGAAGTCATGTGATCGTTCATGTGGGGGCCGTATACCCCATTGTGGATTTTCTGCACTATTTTCTCAATCTCAGCCCCTGCGATACTGGGTAGATGAGTTCCATCGAAATTCCTCTTGAGTAGGTCTTTATGACAGATGATGTACTGGGCGGCCAGTCTTCGGAGGGTTGTTCGGTCTTTCTTGGTGGAACCCTCAGGTTACTTGCCATGTTTGATCAGGCACCAGATATCATAGTACCAGCAATCGGCTAGCTCAGGATCTTTGGTGGAGACAAGCTCAATATGGTAGCAGTGGGTTGGTTTGTCTTGATTTTGAACTAGGAAGGGGGTCATTGTTATTCCTTCGGGCATGTCGACCATGGAGGCCAATGTGGCGAGAGCATCGTCAAGGTTATTCTTTGTTCGAGGTAGGTAATGGAAGGAAATATCTTTGAATTGGGAGGCTAACTCTTCTAAGTGGGCATGAAAGGGTTGGAGATTTTCATCCTTGACTTTCCATTTTCTGAGCACTTGACCGATGATGAGGGCAGAATCCCCGTAGACATCAAGGTATTGAATACCTCTCTTGAGAACAACTTTGAGGCCTACTGTGCATGTCTCGTATTCTATTATGTTGTTGGTGCAAGGGAAATCCAATTTGATGGCAATGGGAGTGTGGGAGTTATCAGGGGCGATCAGAAGTATCCCAACGCCATATCCCTTTTTATTGGCAGCATCGTCAAAGAACATTTTCCATCGAAGTTTGTCTTGAGCGGTGCAGAGGATATTTTCGTTTGGGAATTTGGAGATCCATACATCTTCTTCTTCTATGGGGTAATCAGCGAGGTAGTCAGAGATGACTCTTTTTTTAATAGCTTTTTGTGTGACATACACGATATCAAACTCGGTTAGGAGCATCAACCATCGGTCCATTCGACTGGATAAGGCGGGCTTCACAAGAAGTTATTTGATGGGATACATTCAGGATATAAGTTTGATGGGGAAGGCGAGCATGTAGTGTCGCAACTTTTGGGTGACCCAGACAAGTGCGACACATGCCTTTTCCAAAGCAGTGTAGTTGACCTCGTACTGGGCTAATTTGTGACTAGCGTAATAAATGGCTATTTCTTTACGGGAGTCCTCAAGGTATTAGGCCATCAAAGCCCCAGCTGTAGTGCCGGTTAGGGTTAGGTATAGGAGAAAAGGGAGACCAGGCTGTGGTGGCATGAGCACCGGAGGTTGGGTCAGATATTATTTGATTCGGTCAAAAGCTTCTTGGCAGGCCTCATTACAAACCTTGGTTGAATCCTTTCAGAGGAGCTTAAAGATCGGTTCACAGATGGAGGTTAGCTGGCTGATAAACCGGTTGATGTATTGCAATTTCCTAAGAAAACCTCAGACTTCTTTCTCTGTTCAGGGAGGTGGCATCTCAAGTATGGACTTCAGCTTTACAGGATCTGCTACTATCCCCTTCTCGCTGACCATGAATCCCAAGAGTTTTCCCTTTGTAATTTTGAAGACACATTTCTGTGGATTGATTCTCATCTGATACCGTCGCAGTCGCTCGAAGAACTTTCGGAGAGCGAGAACATGACTTTCTCTAGTTTTGGACTTGATAATCATATCATCCACATAAACCTCGACTTCTTTGTGAATCAGATCGTGCAGGATGGTTGTGGCAGCCCTTTGGTAGGTAGCCCCCGCATTCTTGAGACCAAATGGCATAACGATGTAACAAAAGGTTCCCCATGGGGTGATGAATGCAGTTTTTTCTTGGTGGTCTGGGTGCATCTTGATTTGGTTGTATCCGAAAAACCCATCGACGAATGACTTGAGAGCATGACTGGATGTATTGTCCACGATCATGTCGATATTGGGTAGCGGATAATCATCCTTTGGAGAAGCTTTATTTAAATCTCGATAGTCTACACACATTCGAACCTTCCCTCCTGATTTCGGTACAGGTACTATGTTGGCTAGCCATGTGGGATATTCGATCACATGAATGAAGCCCACGTTCAACTGTTTGACCACCTCTTCTTTGACCTTGAGCGACCATTCGGTGCGGAGTTTTCTCAATTTTTGTTTAATCGGCTTGTAATCTGAGAGAGTGGGGATCTCGTGCTGAGCTATTTCAAGATCAATGCCGGGCATATCATCATAGGACCATGCGAAGACATCCATAAACTCCTTCAGCAATTCTTCGAGTTATGCGCCCTCATGCTCGTCAAGGGTGGCCCCTATCCTAATCTCGCACAGTTGGCTACTAGATCTGAGATTAATAATAACAGTCTCTTCTTCATTAACTTGAACGCGGTTATGTTATTTATTATTAACCTTATTTAGATCAGTTAAGAATTATTCATTTACAAAATCATCATCATCAAAAGTTTGATTAGAATCCAAGCAGTTAATGTAAGGCACAGCAAGATTCTCAAAATCTTCATTTATTTCATTAATAGGAAAAACAGCATTGAGAACCTTATCAAAAGAGGTCTCGATTACATTTGAACAAGGATAGACAACAGAAGAAGAAATAGGGTAAACATTGGGGTTAGGGGAGATTTCAAGAGGTAGAACTGGCGCAGCATGCCAGTTGAGGAGGGGTGTATCAGCAGCTTTAATCGGATGAGATGGATCCATTGATGTAGTGCCTGAACGAACCATGCAGAGTGCCATCCCCAGTGTCTGTAAGTTGAAGGAATCTTTAAAATCACTTTCCTCAGTCTCTTTGGTATCTTTGATGAGTGGTTGCACTCGGTGTTGGAAACTTTCGGTCCATGGGTAGCTATCTTGGAAAAAGATCTCCATTCCAGGCTTCATCTTCTTATCTGTGTGGTCATACCATGGTTCTAGAAAATCGCAAAAGGGGAATTCTTCGCCTTCCTTGATGAATCGTCCATTCAAGGAGTCACCTGGGATAGTTTGGATGCAATCTAATCTTCTCTTTGGTCGAAACTGGTGGATCATTCTAAGCTCTTGTTCTGATGGTTGATACCCCAAGACACAAGTAGGAAAAGCTTTCTTCAGTTCGATGGGCTCAAGTATCCCTTGATGCCTTTGCCCTAGCCCCAGTCCGGGAATAAAGTGCATGTTTCTCAACATCTGAATCATATTGGCATTGCCATGAGGGTCATATTTCGGACAAACCCTTTCTTTGAAACCGTCCCCTGCTGGGAGTAGGAGTGGCTCAATTTGGAATCCTGATAAGAGCATATCATTTGACCCATGTTATATCTCAAGGATTTGACCGCTGGTGCTTGCACCCTCGATATTTTTGTCGGCGCCCAAAATGGTGATGACTCGTCTGTCGGCGAAGAACTTCAAATTCTGATAGATTGAGGAAGACACACCCTTGATACTGTGGAGACAGGGTCGTCCGAGCAACAGGTTGAAACAAGCTGGGATGTCTATGACTTGGAATTCAACGACACGGTTCATAGGGCTAATCCCCTATTACAAGTTTATGGATCCCATCACTGCCCGACGGGTATTATCGTAGGCACGTACAGTGGCGAAGGTTGGATCGAGGTCACTGTAATACCCCATGATTTTAATGACTTTTAAAATGGATTATATTTTAAATTAATGGATTAATTGGATTTTATTATAAATTAATTCATTTGGGTTTTATCCGAATTGTGGATATTAAAACGAATGATTCTAAATATTACTTATAAATATTTAGGTAATATATGAATGGGATGTTATTGATATTTTGTGAGTTATCAATTCAGTAATTTGAATTTTTAGTCGGACGCGGTATGGGACATGTCAGGATGAATTTGTTAAATTAAAAAGGGAGTTTATTTTCTATCGACCTTATAGTCATTTTGACTGCGTCGTTGCATCCGAAAGGGTTGAAATAAAAAGTCTATTTTGGATGTTAATTTTGAGTCTCGGGTCATTTGGAAATGAAAAGACAACCAAAAGGGTATTTTGGTCATTTTTACAAGGGGTGATTAGTGATTTCAGATTTTGTCCAATTATAAGTATTTGGAGATTAAGTGTACGTGGGTTATTCATCTCTTCTCCACAAAATAGAGAAGTCATCTTCCTAGAGAGAGTGAAAGGTTGCTTGGGAAGAGAAAAAGCTTACTTAGGAAGGAGAAGAATAAAGACCAAAGGTCACCACCGAAAGTTGGCTGGAGAAAGGGGAGAACCACCTGTGATACACCACCCCAAAGGATCAGACCTTCATTAGAGGCAAGTGGTTGATATTTGCAATCTAAGTTTGTATATTGTCCATGTTAGAATAGTTATAAAAAGAGATGATTTTTCATGTTTGGAAGATAAAGATGGAGTTGAAATGGATTTCTGGAAATATGAACATATATAGGAACCAAACTCATGTTGTAGGTAGTTAGTAATCCATGAAATAATCATAAATCTGTTGAAGAAATTCTGAAAACCACTGATGAGTTCTTGAAGATATTATGTTGATAATTTTCTGGAAAAAGAGGATAAAAACATGCTTTTAACTCAATCTCTTGATGATTCTAGGATGTTTAGATCATTAGAAATCATTTATATATGTTGTTATATCATGTAGTAAGGATTATAAGTCATTTGGGTTGTTAATAAGAAGGTTTGAATGAACAAAAATGATGAAACCCGTAGTAGAAGAAATGCAGAAAACTGGTTTCTTACCTGGGCGATCGATCGATCGACCCCCTGCCTTCAATCGATCGACCTCCCCAGATCCTTGAAGTTGTTTCTTTTTAATGTTGATTCTTATCCCAAAGATTTTGTAGATCTTTGGTGATTATTAATTGTATATTATGGGACTTAGAAAAGATCAGTAGGCCCTAGATAATATTCGAATTAATTTGATTGGGATTTAATTTATTAGAAGGACGATAATTATATTGAAAGGTAGTTCGGTTGCTAGATTCATTTGTTGGATTCTAATTGGTATGCATGAGGATTAAGGATAGGTCCGGTAGTGGTGATTTAATCTAACACCTGGGTAACCTTAAGTTTACAAGAGGGTTTAATTCTAAGTGATAGAAGATGTGTTTAGAAGATATTTGAAACTATCGGTTTTAACCAAATTAAAGGGAGAGTTTAATTCGTAGTAATTAGGGAGATATGATGTTATGGACCAGTAGGATATTAGTGATTTCTTACTGAATATACTATTGAGGAATACCTATTTGATCCTTTAGTAATGAGTGATGCTCAGGGATAATTGAATTAAAGAAGTAAAGTCATGATATTTTAACACGTAGGATTTAAAGAGATATAATGCTACGTATGGGAACTATCTTAGGGTAATGTAAGTACATTGTTGATATTATATTATAGGTATGATAATGCCTATTTGATTGATTGATGATTTATGTGTATGACATACATAACTTACTTGCTATCGATGGGGAGGTTTGCGCGTGAGGGCAGTCATATCCTAATGAATCCATGGGATCTTTGATTTATCGCTCCAGAACATAGGTCTATGAAAGACTTATTGGGGAGTTGATAAGTCCACTGACTATGGGAACGTAGGTATGTGCATGACCCATGGATACGAGAACTATGTTCGCCTCGAATTTGTATGTTGTTGTTTGTCGTTCGAGAAATCCTTACCGAACCTTTTGTCCCATATTCGGTGACCAGCGATATTGGGACATGATAGCAGAGTAATGCATTGCACTGTAGCTGTGACTCGAGGTGTCGTATTATATATATATATATATATATATATATATATATATATATATATATATATATATAATGAATTATATTAATGTATATAGTGGTTAAATCTATCTACGGTGATAATTGTAGATAACGGTGAATAGAGAAAGAGAATGGAATTAAGTTAATGAATGTTTATTCTTATAGAATTGAAAAGCTTAATTCATATTAATGAGAAACGATTCATGTTAATGAGAAACGTATATGAATAATTATATGACGTATGTTATGGGACATACGGGGTTATGATATGGAATAGTAACATAATATGGAAACTAGTGAAGAGGAGCCATTAACTAGGAGGTTAATAGGAAATGTTAAGTGTGCACTCTTGATGAGAGGTGAGAATAGCAAGTGGGAGTTGGATACTAACATATACATAATAAATGCTTTATTGCACTTATTAAATACTTGTTGTTTTCAAAAATTATTTTTACATCGAGCTCTGACCCGTTTCCTTGCATATTTTCTTTTCTATTGTATATTCTATATCAAGTGTCCAGCAGCAGGGATGCCAACCTTAGAGGATTATGACGAGCTATGGAGCTATAGACTATTGCTTAGACGCCTATCTTCATTTGATTCACAGTGTTCTTTTAGTTAGGTCATGTCTCCTAAAGGAATTTAGTTATCTCTTTTCTATCTGAGTCAAAATTACAGTCTTGTAGTCGTGTCTTTTTAATACATTTACTATTGTTGGGATTAATGTATTTGATTATTATTTGGGAATATTTATTCCAAATTCATTTAAATTCTTTTGAGTTATTTGTTCGGTTATCAATGTTGTAGAATAATATGTGTTATGTTATTTGTAAACTAAAAAAGGATTTTGTTGAAATTAAAATTTGGAAAGTTTTTAACACCTGCTTAATTGGGTATTGGGTGATTTGTAAATGTTTTCGACAGTGATGCTAACAATGAGCCAACTGTATATTCTGTTTTAATTTGGTATGGGACTGGCCACCCGATATTTAATTAAGAGGGGTGTTACATGTGGTATCAGAGCATCAGGTTCTAGTGTCCTTTAGGATCTGTACGTCTCTTATTGTGTTTTCAGCTTAGCATTCTTTGATGTAGAGCCCTATGAGTAGGATTATTTCTTTTCTATTTACTCTTATGATCTTCACCTATTTTGATAAATCAAATACTTATAGTTTACTCTCGTTTCAGATGCCTCCTCGACGTGCACCTCAGACCGCCCCTGCTCAGGATACAATGACTGCGGCCGAAGTTGCTGCAATTATCTCTTAGGTAGTCAATGCAGCTCTAGCTGCTGTTCAGCAGGCTCCAGCACATGCACCAGTTGTGCCACCCGCGCAAGGGCAAGCGTTTCCTACTACATGGGAACGAGCGAGGGATGCTTTCCAAAAGGCACACCCACCTGAGTTTCAGAGAGGATCAGATGTTGTGACTGCTAGCTAATGGAAGAAATATATCCAAAGGCACTTGAGAATGCTCGAATGCACTGAGGTTCAACGTCAAATTCTATCCACATTCAAGGTAGTAGGGGTAGCTTTGCAATGGTGGGAAGCTACGACCACTATAGAGGAGAGACACACAATGACTATCCAAGACTTTTGGATACGGTTTGATGGGAAGTACTTTCCTTTCGCCATCCAGACAGAGATGAGGTGAAAACTACTTGATTTGAAGCAAGGAGAGAAGACGGTGGCAGAATACGAGGAAGAATTTACGCGATTAACTAATTTGGTACCAGGAGACGTACCCACTGAGGAGAGGAGAATTCTAATGTTCACCGATGCGTTAAACTATAAGATTCGTCAGCATTTATTGGGAAATCTTTCACTACGTATGTATGCAGATGTTCTTAATGCTGCAATGCTTCACTGCCAGGATAACCGCTTACATGCTCATGGTGTCACGCGGGGGTTTGGATCAAACCTGCAAGGCAAGACTACTGGGGGTAATTCTAGTGGGACTCAGCCAGGACAGAGTCATCAGCGTCAGGGTGAGCAGGGTTCCCAGACAGGGGATTATGCTAAGTGTTTACGATCTGGAGATTCTCGATTTGAGGATAGAGGTGATGGGCAAGGACAGCAGGGCCATCAGGGCCAGAGACAAGTTCAGCAGGGCCAAGGGAAATGAGGTAATGGACAGCAGGGACGGGGCCAACAAGGGCAAAGTGGTGGAAAGTTTGCGGGAAAATGTTTCGTGCGCGGTAAGTATGGCCATAAATGATAAGGTTGTCTTGATAAAGACAAATTCCCTCAGCAACAAAATGCTCGACAGGAGCCACAAACACCAGTGTTTCCACCAGCTTCTCTTCTAGCTCCAGCTCCAGTACTAGAACTACCTCCCATTCCAGTAGATCCCGGGCAACAGGGTTAGTACGGTCGTGTATATAACATCCATCAAGCAGCGATTCAACGACCACCACCCGAGAATGAGGGTATGTTTTCTATCTAAGGAATTATGAGGCGTATATTGATGTTTGTAGCGATTAATATTATGTGGGAAAAAGGGTTGCTAAACTTAGCCTATAGCACTGTTTTTTACGTAGACTCACCGAGGGGTGTGGGACACCTATATTCTACATGTTATCACGTGGGTTTCATTTTTATCGTGGAATTTCTTACTTTGGGCATGAACGAACATGATGTGACTATCAGCATGGATTTACTTGTGGTATATGAGAGCGTATTTCCAGTATCTTGTCTTTAATAAGAGAATAGATTAGTAGACTTTTATTTAAAATCGATATAACATGTAGAGAGGTTATATACTATTGACTAAGGACCTGAGGAGTTTCGATGACTGACGACTTTAGGTAGTAGTGTATCGGGGGTTCCTTGTTTGGATTTCGCTTGCGAGACACCCCACGCATGAAACTAATAACCGTTGGGAGTCGAAATAAGTTACATCTTTAGTATATGATTTTATAACCTATGCGATAAATATTATAATGGAAGTTGTACGATAGGGTGTATGGGCACCCTGGATGGTTGGATTGTAGTAGCTTTCATAATTGTGAAACTGTAAGTAGTTGTGACTTCGGGATTTATTTGTTTAATACTTGAGGATCATTTTTCCCAAATTTTTCACGAGGATGGTATAGGGAAGATTGGGTAAAGATTAAATTCGATTTAGTTAAAACTATATGGTGAGACTTGGTGTAACATTAACGGGGATCTTGATAACGTACTGTATAGGCGGTACGACATAGATTATTCTTGCGATGTGAGATTTATACTCAGATTTGACCTTACTAGTATGATTTATCTTTCGAATTTCAAGACAAAATTATGTTATAAGGGGGGAAGTATGTAATACCCCGTGATTTTAGTGACTTTTAAAATGGATTATATTTTAAACTAATGGATTATTTGGATTTTATTATAAATTAATTCGTTTGGGTTTTATACGAATTGTGGATATTAAAGCGAATGATTCCGAATATTACTTAAAGATATTTAGGTAATATATGAATGGGATGTTATTGATATTTTTGTGAGTTATTAATTCAGTAATTTGAATTTTTAGTCGAACGCGGTATGGGACGTGTCATGACGAATTTGTTAAATTAAAAAGGGAGTTTATTTTCTATCGACCTTATAGTAATTTTGACTGCTTCGTTGCATCCGAAAGGGTTGAAATAGTCAGAAAAGTCTATTTTGGATGTTAATTTTGAGTCTCGGGTCATTTGCAAATGAAAAGACAACCAAAAGGGCATTTTGGTCATTTTTACAAGGGGGATGAATAGTGATTTTGGATTTTGTCCAATTATAAGTATTTGGAGATTAAGTGTACGTGGATTATTCATCTCTTCTCCACAAAATAGAGAAGTCATCTTCCTAGAGAGAGTGAAAGATTGTTTGGGAAGAGAAAAATCTTACTTAGGAAGGAGAAGAATAAAGACCAAAGGTCACCACCACCAATCACCACCGGAAGTTAGCTGGAGAAAGGGGAGAACCACCTGTGATACACCACCCCAAAGGATCAGACCTTCATTAGAGGCAAGTGTTTGATATTTTCAATCTAAGTTTGTATTTTCCATGTTAGAATAGTTATAAAAAGAGATGATTTTTCATGTTTGGAAGATAAAGATGGAGTTAAAATGGATTTCTGGAAATATGAACATATATAGGAATTAAACTCATGTTGTAGGTAGTTAGTAATCCACGAAATAATCATAAATCTATTGAAGAAATTCTGAAAACCATTGATGAGTTCTTGAAGATATTATGTTGATAATTTTCTGAAAAAACAGGATAAAAACATGTTTTTAACTCAATCTCTTGATGATTCTAGGATGTTTAGATCACTATAAATCATTTGTATATGTTGTTATATCATGTAGTAAGGATTATAAGTCATTTGGGTTGTTAATATGAAGGTTTGAGTGAACAAAAATGATGAAACCCATAATAGAAGAAATGCAAAAAACTAGGTTGTTACCTGGGCGATCGATCAATCGATCCCCTGCCTTCGATCTATCGACCTCCCCAGAATCCTTGAAGTTGTTTCTTTTTAATGTTGATTCTTATCCCAAACCTTTTGTAGATCTTTGGTGATTATTAATTGGATATTATGGGACTTAGAAAAGATTTGTAGGCCCTAGATAAGATTCGAATTAATTTGAATGAGATTTAATTGATTAGAAGGACGATAATTATATTGAAAGGTATTTCGGTTGCTAGATTCATTTGTTGGATTCTAATTGGTATGGATGAGGATTTAGGATAGGTCCAGTAGTGGTGATTGAATATAACACTTGGGTAACCTTAAGTTTATAAGAGTGTTTAATTCTAAGTGAAAGAAGATGTGTTTATAAGAGATTTGAAACTATCAGTTTCAACCAAATTAAAGGGAGAGTTTAATTCGTAGTAATTCAGGAGATATGATGTTATGGACCAGTAGGATATTAGTGATTTCTTACTGAATATACTATTGAGGAAAACCTATTTGATCCTTGAGTGATGAGTGAGGCTCGGGGATAATTGAATTAAAGAAGTAAAGTCATGATATTTTAACACGTAGGATTTAAAGAGATATAATGCTACGTATGGGAACTATCTTAGGGTAATGTAAGTACCTTGTTGATATTCTATTATAGGTATGATAATGCCTATTTGATTGATTGATGATTTATGTGTATGACATACCTAGCTTACTTGCTATCGATGGGGAGGTTTGTGCGTGAGGGCAGTCATATCCTAATGAATCTATGGGATCTTTGATTTGTTGCTCAAGAACATAGGTCTATGAAAGACTTATCGGGAAGTTGATAAGTCTGCTGACTATGGGAACGTAGGTATGTGCGTGACCCATGGATACGAGAACTATGTTCGCCTCGAATTTGTATGTTGTTGTTTGTCGTTCGAGAAATCCTTACCGAACCTTTTGTCCCCTATTCGGCGACTAGCGATATTGGGATATGATAGCAGAGTAATGCATTGCACTGTAGCTGTGACTCGGGGTATCGTATTATATATATATATATATATATATATATATAGAGAGAGAGAGAGAGAGAGAAAGAGAGAGAGATATAGATATAATGAATTGTATGAATGTATATAGTGGTTAAATCTATCTACGATGATAATTGTAGATAACGGTGAATAGAGAAAGAGAATGGAATTAAGTTAATGAATGTTTATTCTTATAGAATTGAAAAGCTTAATTCATATTAATGAGAAACGATTCATGTTAATGAGAAACGTATATGAATAATTATATGACGTATGGTATGGGACATACGGGGTTATGATATCGAATTGTAACATAATATGGAAACTAGTGAAGAGGAGCCATTAATAAGGAGGTTAATAGGAAACGTTAAGTGTGCATTCTAGATGAGAGGTGAGAATAGCAAGTGAGAGTTGGATACTAACATGTACATAACAAATGCTTTATTGCACTTGTTAAATACTTCTGTTTTCAAAAATTATTTTTACATCGGGCTCTGACCCGTTTCCTTGAATATTTTCTTTTCTGTTGTATCTTCTATATCAGGTGTCCAGCAGGAGGGACGCCAACCTTAGAGGATTATGAGGAGCTTTGGAGTATTTCTTAGACGCCTATCTTCATTTGATTCACAGTGTTCTTTTTGTTAGGGCATGTCGCCCAAAGGAATTCATTTATCTCTTTTCTATCTGAGTTAAAATTACAGTCTTGTACTCGTGTCTTTTTAATACATTTACTATTGTTGGGATTACTATATTGGATTATTATTTGGGAATGTTTATTCCAAATGCATTTAAATTCTTTTGAGTTATTTGTTCGGTTATCAATGTTGTAGAATAATATGTGTTGTGTTATTTGTAAACTAGAAATGAATTTTGTTGAAATTAAAATTTGGAAAGTTTTTAACACCAGCTTAATTGGGTATTGGGTGATTTGTAAATGTTTTCGACAATGATGCTAAAAATGAGCCAACTGTATATTCTGTTTTAATTTGGTATGGGACTGGACACCCGGTATTTAATTAGGCAGGGTGTTATAGTCACTTTCTTTTTGGCCAAAACACTTGAAGGTTCTCAATGGGTAGACATTCAAGGCAGATCCGTTATCGACAAGAAAGAGTGGCACGGCCTTCCCCATAACTTCGACGGAGATATTGAGTGCATGATTGTTATTTGGCCCAATTCTGGGGATTTCTTCTTCAGAAAATGATGGCATTTGGGTAGAGGTCAAGGATCCGACCAGATTTACCGCCTCTTTTGGTGTGGTAGAAGGAGGAACTGTGGGTCCAGTTAGCAGCTTAATTAAAGCATTTCTGTGCAGCTGGGAAGACATGAAAAGCCCCCATAGAGTGATGTTAGCTTGAGTTTTCTTCAGTTGATCGAGGATCTTGCTCTCCTCGATGGTCATCTCTGGCATAGGAAGGTTTTCAATGCCCTTCCCTTTGTCATTTGCTGGTAGTGTACTTGGAACCTGGTAATGTCTCCCTAATCTGGTCATGTGATTTACTAACGAAGGAAAGAACATGAATCCCATTTCCTCGTCAATCTCAGGTTATTCTGTCACCCTGTTTATTTCTTCGAGGAGTTCTTCAAATGATATCATCCCACATATGTCGGCTACTGGGCCAGTTTTTCTTGAATCTTGTTCCTCCCTTGAATCTTCGAATTCTTTCCCCCATCCGGTGGCAACAATTATGTCTTTCCATATAAATTCAATGCATTCCATAACTTCAACGACTTTTTCATACAGGTCTTCCTATTCTATGGGGATCTGTGTGGTTGAAGGGACCAAGCGCCCTTGTAGCTTCAAAGTGTCCAGTAAACTGGTGATACTACAAATGATGTTGGTTTGCCCGAATAATTCTGCCATAATCTGGACAACATCATCTAGGCTGACTTTATCGGTTAGCACCACCCACTTATCTGAATCTCGGGCCCATTTTCGTGCTTCCAAGAACAGTGTGCTGAATCTCTGGCAATCGATGACCATCTGTGAGGGCAATTTCAGTCCGAACTCTAGGAGTTGGTTTAACACCTCTGATAATTACATACTTCCATTTTCAGAACGGTTACGGACAGCGATGCATGCTCTGGTAAGGAGTGACAGTGCCTAATCAGTGAGGCTAGTAGGGTGTAGGAGGAAATATGGGCAAATTTAAAGAGGTTTAGGAGAGTATATGGGTGTGATTGGGGTTGAGGGATCGAAATCTTGGTTTTCTTCTAAGAAGATGGCATTGGTATGATTTGGGAGTGGATTGCAAGTAGTGTTTGGTTTAAGATTGGCTGGTGGGTAGATGGTACCCCGTTTAATGAGATCTTGGATTACGTTTCAGAGGTGAAAGCATTGGTCAGTGGTATGGCCGGTAGTTTGGTGAAAGTGCAATGAGCATCGGTCTTGAAGTTTCTTGGGAGTGGATTTGGCAATGGACGGGGATCCAAGGGTTTGATGAGGTTTCGGCTCAACAGGGCTTGGTAAACTTTAGAGAGGGGGGCATGGATCTCAGTGTATTCCCTTAGGATGGGGACAGGGCGTCTTTCTAGTGCCCTTGATGTGGTTGGTTGAGAGATGTTGTTGATGGTCGAGACTGTAGCACTGGCAGGCTTGTCATACTTTCCAGGGGTGAACTGTCTGGACACCTTCTTCGGTTCCACCTCTATTTTAACAAGGATTTCCTCCATTTCTACTCCAACCTCTCTAAGAGCTCGGAAGTGGGGATAGTATTGTCCTCCCATCGTCGCTCGGACATAGGGAAAGAAGTTTTTCTTCACTATGTTGATATATTCCTCATCGAATGGCCAATTGGTCATGGTAGCTGCTTGTTCCTTCCACCGGGTTATGAAGTTATTGACTGATTCCCCAGGGTTCTGTTTGAGCAACTCTAAATCACAATGGGTGACCTCAAGCTCTTCGTTATATTTGTACTGCGATATGAATTCTCGGGCTACATCCTCCCAGCTACAGATTTTGGATTCCTCAAGAGATAAAAACCATCGGAGGGCACTATCCTTCAAAGTTTGCTGAAACAATTGGGCCATCACTTCTTCAGAAACCCCTAGTAGAGTCATGGAACAATGATAACTGCAAAGATGAACAATCGGGGGTCCACTCCCTCCGAACTTATCGATATTTGGCATCTTAAACTTCTCGGGTAACCTCGCTTTAGGATAAGGAGACATGTGGGTGTAGTCCATGCAATTCCCAGAGATCCTAACTTGGTCGAATTTCTTGGTGAGCATCTTGAGATCATCTTTGACTTTGTTCAACTCCTCCTATTTTGGATCAACGACCATAGGAAGGTTACCCACAGGCTGGGCAATGTTTGGCATTGGAAGTTGGGCAAGCGGTGGCCCATTGATAGGAGGGGCACATAGAGCGTGCTGATATTCTTCGATAACCCAGATAGGCTCGGGTGGGCCCATAGCACGAGGGAATAGGGCCTAGAGCTTTTATAGAATTAGAACCTGGTTTCGTTACATCTCTCGAACCTCGGTTTGGAGGTTATCAATCTTGGACACGAGCTGCGCTAGGACTGCCGTCAGATCCGGCTGTATGACTAGTACTTGATCTGTATTCTCCATGGGAAGTGGATAGATTCCGAACTAGAAAGAAGTAGTAGAGGAACGGATGAAACTCCGGAATGATTTTACTGAAGATCGAAGCCAATAGGGAGCTAGGCCAAGGGCTTGCGATCGACCTGAGAAGGCGTAGGATGGGATTTATTTTTTAGAAAAAGGGAAGAAACTATTTTTTTGATTTTTTGATAAAGAAGGGAGAAATGTTTTTGGATTTTTGATAAAGAAGGGAGAAATTTTTTTGGATACGGAACTCAGTAAGATTATTATGATTATGATGTTCTCACTTGTATTTAATTCTCTTAAATGCAATGTCGAACGGGACCCAAACCTGAAAAAATGGGATTTTTTAATATATGTGAAGCTATGGCTGGACATGTAACCACGCTCACGGATAGGGTCCCGCTTTAAAAATGCGTAAAAATTAGGGGGTAGGCCAACCCGGAATTTCGGCAGAGTTTTGGGTTGAAACCGGTAATCTAAAGTGCGTGTCCTAGGTTTGACACCTATATGCGGGTATGCAGTTGGTTGGGTGAATCGGAATGGGTTCCCCCCTTTGGCGTGACTTCCACGATATACGTCTTGCCCTTGCGGGCAATCGGTACGTGTGGACAAGTCATTTGATATACCTGAGTGTACGTGAATTGCCTCACCATATACCTCGTGGGGACGGTATGTGTCAGAGCGAATTTGATATACTCGGCGTACGTGAATGAATTCCCTGCGATATACCTCCCGTCATAATTTTGGTCAAGCGGTACGATACGGGGGAACCGTTCGATATACGTCGAAGGTACTTAGCCAATGGAAGGTGAGAGTCATATCTCTTAGGCTAACTGCGACCTGCCGGACCAGCGCCCATCACGAAGTGACCCTCCAGTTACTGGGTAAAATTTGGTCAATAACAATGCTCTTTGGTGATGTCGTGTGAATCATGCATGATTCTCTTATTAGTATCTCATGATGAGAATGCCTTTCTTGATTATGTCAAACAGGGAGAAAAGTACAAGTACCAAAGGTACACCAAGTATGGATAGGTGATGCGTGCAATATGGGGATATATGTGATCCCAGGTGCACGTGGTGCGAAGTGTACATGGAGAATTTTCTACAAGTGTGTGAACAGAAGCATAAGCATGGGATACACATGGAAAAAGAGGAACATGCAAATGTAGGGTAAATATAAACAAATATAACATCCATGTAAATAGAGTCAATCCCTCAAAACAAAACACATATCCCCAGCAGAGTCTCCACTGTGGCCATCCCCGATCCTCGCCCACGAGCGGGCGCACGGAGGAAGGATCCTCGGGTCCCGCGCGTCCCTCTCGGGAGCGCTTCGACCGGCGTCGTTTGAGATGACATGTATAAATATAGAGAGATATAGAGTTGCTAGTCTATTTTACTCAAAACAGACAAAAGAAAAAAGGGGAAGCCGTCTCAAAGGATGTCATCCAAAAATTCGAGAAGGGTTCGGAGGCTTAGTTACGAAATGATTCGAGAAGGGTTCGGAGGCTTAGTTACGAAATGGGAAGGTGTTAGGCACCCATTCCGCCCTTTCGGTCTCTCATGGATATTTGTTATTTTCCTTTATTTTTCCATGTGATATGTGTGCATGTGTATATATATAATGGAGATAGGAATCCTCGACTAGTATCATGGGAAGATAAAGCGAGTCATCTGTAGGAAGGTGTAAGAATAATATTAGAAAATAAGATTTACGCGATTACCCTTACGTTGACCGTTATAATGGAATAATAGCGCGTATGGAGTAATATGTCACTAAGAATAAGTATATAGATTATAAGGAAATTGGATTTAGAGAAAATAGAAAATAAGAGAAAAAGTGAGAAAAGGACTCGAATCTCGGGTTTTACCCCAATATGCCTACGTAGCCTATAAATGCATCAAAGTCCACGTAGTTCGCATACAAAATGAGGGGTGGGGTTTATCCCATAAATCCAAATGGGGGATCTCTTATTTGTAAGTGTGTCTGTGTTTAGAAAAAAGTGTTTTAGTTATGAGGAAAGTGTGAGAAAAGTATGAGAATCCTTATTTGGAATTTATGAGCAAACCCTATTTTTCTTGTTTTTTAGGTTTTATTTATATGAAAAATAATAGACGTGCAATAATACTAAATGAAAAAGTATATTAGGATATGTGAGATGAGATAATAAAAAATCTAAGTAATAAAACAAGTTATTGCAAATTTCAGAGAATTTTAAGGGAAAGGTGAGAAAGATGGACCTTCTTGGAGATCTTGAGCTTGATCTTGAATGTTGGGGAGCAGACCTTGCACTTGGATGATGATGGAGAGTGGCTAATTCACCAAGTTTGATGAAAAGGATGGTGAAAAATGGAAGTTAGAAAGGGATTTGGATGTTGAAATCACGCTGCCTTCGAGAGAGGTTTCTGGAATTCGCTGAGAGTGATTTTTATTAGATCTGGGCTCCTCTTTCAAATGAGGTGAAGGCCTCCTTTTATAAGCCCAGGTCACTGTCAATCAGCATAGACCTGGTCCTACCTATCGGCACCTGCCGATAGGCAGGGTCTGGAACCTGCCATTTGGTAGTGTGTTTGAGGCCTTTTCGGAAAATCAGCTGCCGAGGGAAAAACGTTGGTCAGAATCGTGCACGGGATGGACCGTTGGAAAGGTAATTCAGAGACATTTGAAAGTCCTTTGGACCGCTCCCAGGTTTGGGAGTTGACTTTGGGTCAAATATGGCTCGGAAGCGTTTGTCGATCCATTGAACGGGGAACCGTTCGGACGCAAACGGATCGTTCATCCGCATGGTAAGTCCGAATCGCGCATGGGGCAGACCATTGGAAAGGTTAGGAGATTTACTTCGACATTACAAAGAGTTTGACCCGGTGTGGATAGTTGACTTTGGTCAACCGGGCTCTGGAAACATTTGGTGACCTCTTGGAGTCAAACAGATCGTTCGTCCTAATAGTAAGTCGGAATCGCGCACGGGATGGACCATTGGACAGGGGATTCAGTTCCCATCAAAGATTCATTTAGTCTCGGTAGAGATAAAGAGTTAACTTAGGTAAAATAGAGCCCGGGAGCGCCCAGTGGATTCTAGGTCGGTACTCGGGGTACGACCTAGGTTTGTAGTGATGAAGGAAGGTACTAGGGACCTAAAGAGAGTTAGGGGGTAACAGAATGGGGTGTATACAGTAAGAAGCGGACTGATGTGGGACAGGAGGGCGAAGTTGCCTTTATGGGTTGTGTGGAAACCCAGGGGGACCACCAACATGTTGTTGTGGTTGGGAAGGAGCGGATTTGTGGTCGTACTTATAATAGAAATAGGGATGATTCTTATTATTAGGATTGTAATTAAACAACGGGGGAACGAGTTTCCTAGTGGTATCAAAGGCACATGCTTGGGCCATGGTGGGTTCGGGATCATCTTGCAGGAGGGGGCACAAATGAGCTAAATAATCTTGACTTAAGCAGACACTGCTTGATGAAGGACTAGAATCGTTGACAGTCATTTCTTATTTATAAAGTGTAACATTTTATTGTATAGTACAATTGAGAGCGTCAACGGTTTTAGTCAACGAGTGTAAGCTGTGTAGAAAAGTTTTAAAATCAGGATCCTTTTTTACCTCAGAAGTGTTCCCAACATGTGGATCTTGAAAACGCATTGGTACTCTCCTAATCTTGGGAGTCATTGCCTAATTCAAGGAGAAAATTATAGGCGGCAGTGGGAGTCAAATGCATGAACTTCCCTTTATGCATGGATTCAATCATGGTAAGAGAAGAAGGGATAAGACCATTGTAAAAAATATGGACTAAGCGACTTTTCTCAAGACCGTGATGTGGGCAACTATTAATATAGTCTTGAAAATGGCCCCATGCTTCGCAAAACTGTTCAGTAGGTTTTTGTCAAAAATCCAGAATTGCTTCGCGCATTTCATTTGTTTTGCTCATGGGATAGAATTTAGACATGAATTTTTTGACAAGTTGTTCCCAAGTTTGGATAGAATCCGGGGGCAAGGAATGGAGACACATGGATGCATTATCGTGAAGAGAAAAGGAAAACAACCGAAGATGAGCATTCTCTTCGTCTATGTTTTGATTTTTAAAAGTAGGACACACAGTGAGAAATTTTCACAAGTGAGTATAAAGAGACTCGAGGTTCAAGGCCATGAAAACTGGGTAACATAGAAATAGTCGCGGGGCGAATTTCAAATTGCATGTCCGGAGTGGGCGGAAGGATGATACATGAAGGTGGAGTGGCCATAATCGGGGCAAAGTAGTCCCTTAAAGCGTGTTCATCGGCCATGATGGGTGGGGTAACGAAACCAGGGTAAGTGGGAGAACTAAGTATCTCCGATGAAGAAGAATACGGATCTAGAAAATGAGGAGGAAAGTCAACGATAGGGACACGATCACCTAAGAGGGAATTTAGAGATGGAGCACTAGGGGAACGTGTTAATCAATGATCAATTCGGTGCCAATTTGGCATAAAAATAACAAAAAATATTTTTGGGTTTTTTGGTTGTTTGAAAAAGAAGAAAATCTTTTTGGATTTTTCGGAAAATAAGGAAGGAAAAATGAAAAATATATTTGAAGTTTTTTGAGAACTGAAAAATGAAAAATAATTTTGGATTTTTGTAAATCTAGGAAGGGAAAAATGAAAATATTTTTGGTGTTTGGAGAGAAACGAGATAAAAAAAAGGGAAAATATTTTTGTAGTTTTTTTTATTTTTGTTAAAAAAATGCAGAAAAAACGTGAAAAGGGGGCGATGGACTAACGGTGGAAAAACTGACAGTTGGAACAAAAATTTGACTACCTAAAGGAACAATGTAGAGATGTACACAAATGGAACAAGTCCGAACGAGCACATATCCAAATTATTATCTTCAAGTTGAGTGAGTGGGTAGTCAATTTTAATTAGTCCGAGGGCGAGAAAATCATGGAATCTTAGGCCTCGCCGATAAAATTGTGCTCCTAATTTCTTTTCGAGAGACAAGAGGCTTACTAGTTAAGGCTCACCACACTAGCTACTACAACAAACAATTATTCAGTACCACGTTGGGGAAAGCACAAAGCCGTTTTACTAGGCGACCTCACTTAAAACCCAGTTTCCCTAGACAAAAAGTCTTAAGATAGTTGAATGAAGATTTTCAGGGGTGGAAAGGACTCACTAGAGTATCCTACGAGGGTCTCATTCCGAAAGGGTCCTACTGAACACCGTTCCTACTTGGCTTTCTAGTTGATTGATTTTAAGTTAAGTGAGAGAACGGGTAACAAGCAAATGGAGATGTGATTGAGTGAGTGATGAAATCCCAACTCGTTGTAATGACTGAGTATAGGTCTTAGGTAAATTTATTCATCAAACCATCCAATTTAAGTGCGATACAGAAATAAAAAGCATATAGGAGCAAGTAGCACACAAAAATTGACTCGCTTGTAGGATATTCGCGAGTGATAAAGAGTTTACCTCCCACGGTATTTACATGCGTGGGGTGAAGACGGAGTTGAGTAGACCGGGGGAAGTACACCTACTTCAGTCATCCCCGTGAGTCCTACCAACCCAAAGTAGAGAGGCTTTTAAATCCTCGCCTTTGGAGACCCTCTCTCTACCTTGTCCGGTTTCCCTTTTCACTTTTTCTTCAGAATAATTATGACAAAAACAAATCGGTGTCAAAATGCACCCAAATTAATTACAAGGCCTCAATAATCCTAAACAACCAGTCTAAGGAAGGAGAGGAAGGAATAACTAGAGTAAAAATAAAAAATAAAAATGAAAATTACAATTCTTCACGGGCTTCAATCTTCAAGAAATCGGCAACGACGTCATTTGATGACTCTTTTAAATGTATTCCTTCGGATATGGGATTGGAATGTCGTTGCGGTCAAAGTTCGAGTATCAAAATTCCTGGAATTACCTACAAAACTTGTTAAAAATTCAGTATCGTGGCAAATTTGGATATCAATCCAATTTTAAGAGTTGAAACGGTTATCGTGAAAACTTGCAATTTCAATTTTTATTAAAAATCTTTATGTGTTTTTAAATTTTTTTAACTGTTTTTTTTATATTTAAAAATAATTTTCAAGGAAGGAAACGAAAATTTATGCAACTAAAGTAACTATGAAAATTTTAAAAAATAATATAGTTTAGAATTTATGAGAAGAAATAAGAGGTGGGATTACACCGCGTAGTCAAATTAATTTAATGTCCTAATTATTCAATTGAATAGTTCGAAATAATATTGAATTTAAAACTTAACTCTCGTTACAATCCTACATTCAATTTTATTTTTTTTAGCATTTAAATCGGGAATAGTCTCAACATAAAAAATTAAGATTCACACTCATTTCAACAAAATATCCGCTAAGATTAATTTATTAAAATTTTTACAAATCTTTGAATTGCATACACATAATTAATATTTAAATTTAAGAATAATACTTATCTCTAAGTCAAATCCAAAAATCAAATACTAATTTTCACCATTAATTTATTAAATCTCGTTATATAAATTAATGTGTGAGTTTCTCCAATTTAATTAGCCTAGAACACATCAACGAATAATTATTCAAATAAAATAACTCAACATACTCGTTTCATCCCACCCCTTGAATGGGGTGTTTAGTCAGACATGATGAAAATTTTAGCACAAGCACAATTAAAAAAAAGAAACTAAAGAGAAAGAGAAAGAAATACGATACAATTTAATTTCCTGTGTCAACTGTGTGTATGAACACGCGTCCCAAACTCGTCACAAAATCTGACTGGATTACAAAACTGAAAGAAAAAGTGAACCTACAAATTTTTCTAAACCCAAAACTATATTTTTTTCTTTTTTTCTGACTATTTTTCTACGTTCTTTTTTTTCTGTCTCTCATGTTCTCTCTCTGTGTACTTCTCTCCTCTTTTTTTGATGATGAGAGTCCCTCCTTTTAAATGAGATGCTCCTCTCTTTTATTGACCCACAATCTTTTGTTTTGGATATGGAGATTTTTGTGGGATTCAATTTTTTGTTAAGTCAAAGAGAGGTGGATTTATTTTTGGATTTCCTTTGATTTGTCCCTACTTTGTAGGAATGGCCGTTGATGGTAAAAAAATGGAACACGCTTGTTTTCGGTTTCGGTTATATGGGTTTTTCAGATTCGGGTTGCTGGTTAAGGTTGGATCCGAGCATGGACTGCGGGTCTGGAAATGGTGGCCAAAGTAGGGGCTTCGGGTTTGAGTGCTAGGTGTGGACGCCGGCAGGTTTACAAAGTGGGCTCGGATAGGGAATCCGGGGCATGGGTCAGTAGGGAGCTGGGTCGACAGGACGAAGGTAGCTGGGCGTGAG
Organism: Sambucus nigra; assembly: GCA_949130495.1. Classification (NCBI taxonomy): domain Eukaryota; kingdom Viridiplantae; phylum Streptophyta; class Magnoliopsida; order Dipsacales; family Adoxaceae; genus Sambucus; species Sambucus nigra. The sequence goes on from OX422208.1 coordinate 249,806,061, forward strand.
TTGGACTAGGAGGGTTGATGACTCGTGGGTATTTGGCGCGGGTTGGACCAGGAGGGCCGCCAAGTTTGAGCACGGGTAGAGTCCGGGTCTCTCGCGATCGGGTTCATAGCAAAGGGGGTCAAGGGGTTGGTTGGTTTTATTGGAGTTAGGCGTTTTGTTGTTTGGTTATGAGGGTTGAGGTTAGGAGAGAGAAAAAGGGGGAAGATGATGATGAATAGTGGTGGGGGTGTGGATTTGGTGTGTGTGAATGTAGGTGAATAAGGTGGGGATAAGGGATTTGTTTGTGTGTAGGATTATATGTAGGTAAGTAGGTGTGAGGGGTTGTGTGTTTGTTTAACTTATGACCCCTAAAAAAACTAAACTAAAAATAAAAATAAAATAAAACAAAACAAAAATTTAACTAAACTATAAAAAACTAAAAATGACACGACACGTCACACTATACAAACTCTAAAAAAACTAAACACAACTAAAATAAAACTATAAAAATAAAAACTAGTAAAATAAAATAATAATAAACTAACTAAAAACTAATAAAATAAAAGAAAATATAAAAACTAATACACGACGTGCTAAAATTTAAAATATAAAAATCCTAAAAGTATATACATGACTCAATAAAATAAAATAATAAAATACCTAAAAATAAAATAACACAAATAAAATAAAATAAAATGGGACAAACTAAACACACACGGTTCGGGACAGGTGTAGGTAGGTTTAGGGTAGGCTAGGGTACGGGATAAGGGTAAGATCAATGGGACTCTCACTTCACAGTCTCTTTTGATTTCTTCATTTAACGCTTTTGACTGCTATTGCATCGCAATTAACTGGATTAAGTATCATTTAACATCTCAATTGCGTATTGACCTGAGAAATAAATAAATACGAACATAAGGTCATTTTTAATTAAAACAAGTGACTAAAATGCATCTATTCGGGGTATAAATAAACACTTTTGGGTGCTTATCAGTAGGTGTGCACAATAGTTGAAGGGTGAGTATTATATCAAGTGAGTGGGACACTAGCTTAAATATGAAGAGCATTCATTCATTTTAATTACTGCAAATTTAGTCACTTGCTAAATATTTTTAAAATATTTTGGGTTCTAACCCTTTCTGCAAATATTTTTAGAAACATTTTAGGTGTCCATCCATAGGGACGCTAGACTTGAGATTCTATTCTAAGGATACATAGATGCAACATATGTGAATGTATGTAGGAGATTGGATTAGACGCATCTTTTCTTCATTCCTAGTTTGGGGATCTCATTTCAGTTATAGTTTCATTTAGGTCATATTGCTCATTTACTTTCAATTTTAGTTTTGGATTATTTATTTATTCGTTGCATTATTATGTTGGATTTGGATTTATAGTCGATGGTTTATTCGGACAGTCTTTTTATTCAGCATTATTTTCAGACTCAGTGATTGTGTGCATAGTTTGGTTTTTTTTTTCCTTATATTTTATCGGTTTAATGAAAGATAAATTTTGGCACCAGTTTAATTAATTAATTAGGTGATTAATAATTAATATGATTTTTTACGGTGATGCTAAGAATGAACCAAATGGAAATCCTATTTTAATTTAATAAAGGATTGATCGACCAATATTTAATTAAGAGGGGTGTTATAGATGGTATTAGAGCATCAGGTTCTAGAGTCCTTAGTATCTGTGCTGCTTATTACGTTTTCGCGCAAAATTCTTTGATATAGAGCCTTATTATAGGATTGTTGTATTCTTTCACGTATGCAACTTACGTTCTCTTGTTATTAAGTATAGTTGATGCGATTCATATATGAGTTCGGTTGGGCTTTGTACACTGAATAATTTTAGACGACCATCAAGGGCCATTTGAAGGACTGCAGGGGGAAGGCTCAACAGAAGCCATGAAATATTCTAGGAACGATGACCGCGATTAAAGTCACCACGGTTATTATTAAGGCATATGGTATTGGGATAATCACCAGGACGCAGTAGTTTCCCTAAGCACCGTCGTAGAAGTCGGTGGTATAAGGTCGGACTCACCTAGCGTAGTCAGAAAGGGGGGGAGTCGGAGGAACTCTTCCGTAGATCCATTCATAAGGATTCGGGGAAGAGAGGGAGTGTGATGGGTTAATGGAAGGAGATAACCCAAAGGAAGTTGTGTGGTGTGGAGTGCAGTGGTACCTAGGACTAAATTTTGAGCGAAATCTTGGCCCATAGGAGCAGTGTTGTAGTGATAGGAATCAGTCACCACAACCATGGAGAGATACCATGAATAACGAGGAATTTGGGGCGTGGTTTGACCACAAATACTCTCATTAGCTATTTAATCAGGGAGGCAAAGGAGATGTCAATACTTATTTTAAAAAGGTTGTGCAGTGGTCAGTCATAAAGGAGAGTTGACGTGTTTAGCAAAATTTGTACTCAACGAGGTGGATACGAAGAATAAAAAAGGTTCGTAATTTAATGATGGACTCATGGGTAGAATATACAAGCATGGATGGGGAAATCAAGATGGAACGATTGGTACTATTGTCGTCAATGTTGTGAGAAGGGAGCCAAGAGAGTTGTAGAACCTAACTAAATGGCAAGACTGGAATTAACAGTGCTAGTGAGGCACCACAGGAGGGGATACCCAGTAAAGGACCCACGGTAATGATTAAAATCAATAGAATTCCTACCAGGTAATGGTGGATTCATTCAGGGCCATCAATGCCAGCAACAAGTTCCATAGGTCCAACGGAGTCAAATGGAGAACGGGGGTAATAATTAGGATCAAGTCTACTAGGTCTCTGAGGAAGACAACCCCAACATGGCCAGTGGATCCAGAGAAAGGGGAATGACATAGAGAAGTATCTTACGTGTAAAGAGTAGGAACACATATGTGGATATTATCCGCAGTAAGTTGGGGGATAAGAATGGGATTCCCAATAGGGGCAATAGTTATAAGAAGTTTTTGGTTCGGTTGGATGGGGATATTATGTCCAGGAACCATTTGAACAGCCAGTACAATTGGAAATTGAAAGTATGAGTTTTATCCAGGGGTGATTGGGGTCTATTTTGTGTGACATGAGCAAGTTACAGTAGTTTATTAGTGTGAGATTCGCATGTGAAACGAATTTATTAGGGGTATTATTAATATTACTAGTGTGTGTATATTTACCATTGAATTAGCGGGGATCTCTTTAGTTCCATTTGCAAGGGAGCATGTGTGGACACTGAAAGGATATATTTTATGAGGATAGATCATTTTGAGAGGTGATATTCAAGGTATGGTTTTATATTGGGTATGAACTGTTAAGCGATGGTGGGCGGTTACAGCAAAACTATTGTGTTTGCTTTTTCCGGGACAAGATGTATATTTTTGCGATGTCTCACTTGAAAGAGCGTTGATCTCGCAGCAATATTTTTATGAATCAGGCTTCAGAGATTACGGTAGTCAAGTTACATTGGATCCCGGTGCGTAGGGACTTTTACTGATATGATTCAGGGTTTATCGGGTTCAATGTTGAGCGGAGAGTTTTTTAACGTATTGTTATTTATGTACTGGGAACTTAGTGATATAAAGAGCATCGTATCGTGTGAAGCCTTGAGAGACATGGGCATAGATGAATTAATTTATGTGTGATATCTTAGTTATGTGATTTGGACCCACGAATTTTGATGATCGACAATGCTAGGGAATAGTGAAGTGGGGAAAGTTATTTTGAGCTTCATTGCAGGATGTTACATACATGGACCTTAATAAACGTTGGGAGTAGTGAGACGTTGTTGGATGCTAGTGCATTTGTTTTAATTGTTAATTATTGAACGTGTAGAAAAAACACTTTGAGTTGAGAGTTATTACGATATAAGGTCAGTGGAGCCAGGTAGTGATGCGAAAGAAGCACCGAGAAGACTTTTGTACCATAAGTTGATGGGTTGGGCAATATCAAAAAGAATTGAATTGCAATTTTTGAGGAAATAGAGAATACCTGTATAATATAACCACACCGAGAATACGGGAGCCGATCTTGAGATAAATTTGTTACGTATGCGACATTTGTGATGGTTGTGAAAATATGGATGAGTTATAGGGTGTATGGGCGCCCTGGTTAGTTTGATTTTTAGAATCATCTAGGATAAAATAATGTGGAGATAAATGTGTTTAATGTATGCCTATGGGGTAGTTAGAAGCATAACTGGAAAGGTGTGATGGACTAAAATCCGTTTGAGAAAGGAGACAATCTGACTGTGTGTATATCAAGGAGAACTATCACAACCGTGGGAATTAAAAGATGGTGGGAGCTTAAGTAAAAAGATATCCCTGGATAAGGGAGAACCCCATAATTTTGGGAAAGTAGAGGAGAGTCTCGCTTAGTCAAATGCTTAGAGTGGTTTACACATAAATAATATGTTGAGTACAACTAAAAAGAAAAGTGCCCGAAGAATGCACAATTTTGGAACAAACGCAAGGGCGGTGATTTTTGGTATATTCCGAAAAAGGGGAGTAAGATGATCCATGTGATGGGAAACGTTGATCATGGGGATTAGTGTTGAATGAGACATAGTGCAGTTATCTCCAAGTACACCATTTAGGGATGAAAAAAGTTGATCTGAGGTCATCAACCAGGATTTTTGTAATTTTGATGGTTCTAATGATGGGATTAATGAGCAGATTGGTAAAATTCATATTTAGGTTATCCAAAAATCGTGGAGAGGCCATGGTTTCCATCGGTTTGCGGAATTAATTGACCAGAACAGAATAATTGTTATCTTGGGGTGGGTTATACTCTCGAGCAATATATCTTACTTTTTAATTGAAGATGAGAAGTGAAACGGAACAAGGTGTTGTATAATATTGATGTGAATTAGGATGAGATCTTTTAGTCCCACCTCTGGTAGGAAGTGTCAGGAGGCGATGCGGACAGAGTTGCATATTGTGCTAAATGTGTCACCCGTAAGTTGATGGGTAGACGGGAAGCGACTAGGTTGTAGAAGAAATTAAGAAATGTGTATTCTAGATTTTTGGTTAATTAGGAGTATTAATTACCACTAGTAGACCCGGTAGAGTATGGGCTCGTCTTTTGAGGAACTATATGGTCGGAGATCATCAAGTTGGAGTACGCTGACCAGATCCTAGTATGGGTATCCCATTAAGGATGTCATGAGGTTCAGTAAGAAGGGAAAGCTAGCGCCGAGATAGGTGGGACCCTTCCCTATTATTGAGAGAGTGGGATCGGTAGCATACAACTGGGCTTGCCAGAGCATCGACAATGGATACACGATGTGTTCCACGTGGCATCGCTGAAAAATTATGAAGAAGCGTGCTGTTTTGCACATTCCACTCGAGGAGATTGACTTACAGCTAGACATCTCGTATAAGTAGGATGGTGACATGAAAGAGCAGTATCCAGAATTATTCACCGCATGTATGATTTAATTACGCACACAGAATTCCTTTGTAAGGGGGGAAGTATGTAACACCCCATATTTTTAAACATTATATATTTAATTAATTCGAATAATTTAAATTACTAATGTATCGTAATTTAATTGGATTAATTATTATGAGCTCATTTAAATATTAATCGGGAGAGTTAATGGTTAATATTTATGAAAAATAATTCCTAAGTGAATAGTAATAATTTATTTACGTCATAACGAGTGATAGTGACATGGTGTTATTTTATCTCAACTGGGAGTCGGGGACAGACTATAATGAGTTCGAGATAGGGGCTTTTTGTAAAATAATTCGAATGATAATTCTGAGTGCACGGTTGATTACGAATAGGCCGAGATAGTCTGAAAAGAGTTCCTGAGAGTAGTAAATGGGTCTCAAAGCATTTTTAGGCATCACCGGGCCCACAGGGGGTGTTTAGGCCATTTTAATTTGGTCCCTAAGCTTAATTTCGAGATTAGCATAATAAAACCTAAGAGATTTTAGGGCAGTCAGAACTCAAAAAGAAAATCCTAGTTCTACAAAGAAGAAAATATGGTGAAAATGGGAGATTTGGGGAGCCAAATCAAAAGGGAGCAAAGTGTGTTTTTTGCCAAATCATCGTCTGCCTCAAAGGATCAAACACTATGAATCATTGGAGGCGTGGTTAACTTGCTGTAATTTTAAATCTGTGGTAATCGATTCATATCATATTATATGTAATTAAAAATTTGTTCTTGGGTTGGAAATTGCATGAAATTGGGTTTTCCTTAAATAGGAGGACACTTTAGGGAGATTAAAAGTGAAATTGGTGACACTATATGATTCTAGGATGTATAAATATGAATGCCATGAGAAACCCAGTAGAAATTGATGACAAATTTTGAATGATAAAGTCGGATTCGTAATAAGTTGAATAAAATTCGGTTAAAACCCAAATTGGAAAATATGGGATTTTATGAAAAGTAATTGGTGATTAATGGTTTCTAGGATGATTAGAGCCTATTTTTATGTGTATAAAATGTTGATTGTGATTGGGTGATGATCTAGGAGGAAATAAAAAGATTAAAGGTTTAATAATGGAGGAAAAACGGATCTGGGAGAAGGAAGTTCACAATCCAGTGCAGCGAACCGGTTCGAAAGTGGTGGCAAACCGGTTCAGGGGGACCTGACAACACTGTTTTTTCCATTTTTTTAGTGGGGTGGGGTTAAAATAGAGGGGTTTTCAAAGGAGTTTTAAATGTAAGGATGAGACAAACTTACTGGGAAAATTGTGGGACATCATTTTACCTTATGAGAATATATTAGTAATTTAATTTATTAATGGATTAAGTGAAATAGAATTCGTATAACTTAAAGTTCGGGCCGAGTAGATGTGTCCGGGTATTGTAGTTGAGTGACACTATCTAAATAAATTTAATTAATGTGAAATTAATTAAAATAAGAGTCGGGATATAGACTCGGGTATTTTCAAGTAAGTGCTACGGGAGTTAGGCATAGGTTAGCCGAGTTTAAATTATTAATTATATATACGGATAGTGTGATTGTGTGTATATTATTGTTTTCTCATTAATATCAGTGTAAGACATTATTATAACTACATACCCCTATAGTGCTATTATAGGAGGTTCCGCAATGTGGGTGAATCCCCTTGCTAGTGAATGCAGGGTGAGTATAATCCCCAGGTCATATCGTCCGGTATTATATGTTGTGATTCTTTTCCAGGTGAGATGCTTTGGGTATGATTTAGTTTCATACTCGGGGAACTATGACTGCCTCCACTACGTTTATTATATATTTTATGATTCGGTGTGATCGAACCATCTCGTGGTATCCAGGTTGGATTGAGTATACTTGGGATAATAATATTTTAGAGAAAGCATCCGGTGAGTTCTTATTCGGGAGGATGGATAAATAGATACAACATGTGTGTGAATGTGTAGTATATTTATATGTATATAAAAGTGTAGATAATTATATAGGGGGAAATACCTGGAACGAAATGGTATTATTTATATAACTAGTGAAATTATTATATAGTTATTTAAAGATGAGAAATTAAGTTAATGTGAGAAATAACTTATAAATCATTAGTAAAAGTTACTCGATCTAGAGTAACTTTTCATGCAACGTTTATAACAAGTCTAGTTAGACGGGGTGATGTAGCTAGGAGGGTTATAAGGAAAAGCGGTAGGTGTGCACAATAGTTGAAAGGTGAGTATTATCTAAAGTGAGTGCGACACTAGCTTAAATATAAAGAGCATTCATGCATTTTAATTACTGCAAATTCAATCACTTGTTAAATATTTTCAAAATGTTTTAGATTCTAACCCTTGCTGCAAATATTTTTAAAAACCTTTTAGGTGTCCATCCATAGGGATGCCAAACTTGACATTCTATTCCAGGGATACGTAGATGCAGCATATGTGGATGCATGCAGTAGATTGGATTATATGCATCTTTTCTTTATTCTTAGTTTAGGGATCTCATTTAAGTTACAGTTTCATTTAGGGTGTGTTGCCCATTTAATTTCAGATCTAATTTTGGATTATTTATTTATTCATTGGGTTATTATGTTAGATTTGGATTTATAGCCGATGTTTTATTCGACCAGTCTTGTAGTTATTTATTCAAGATTGTTTTCAGACTCAGTGATTGTGTACATGGTTTGGTTTTTAATTTCCCCATATTTTATCTGATTAATGAAAGATAAATTTTAGCACCAGCTTAAATAATTAATTAGGTGATTAGTAATTATATGGTTTTCGACAGTGATGCTAAGAATGAACCAAATGAAAATTCTATTTTAATTTAATAAAAGACTGATCGACCGGTATTTAATTAAGTAGGGTGTCACATTTATATCGTCAAAACAAGGAGAATCCATCGAGAATAAAAATAGGCACAGGAACAATGAAAACTCAATCACCCAAAAAGCAGGTAAACGAGATCAAACACAATTAATTAGTGCAACCCAATCTGATACCACTTGTAAGGGCAAGAACACTCGCAAAGTGTGATTTTAACAAAACATTACAACACCAATTTTAAATATACGGAAGCGAATTTTAAACCGATTTTATCTTATTTATCCTAAGCATGCAAATACGTGATAAAATATAAAAATCAAGCCAAGAAAATAACTCAAGCCAAGATTCAGGAAAAAACCTCCAAGGGAAAAATCTTTATTCACTTAGAAATTTACAAGAGATTCGACTTATAGATTACTTGATTCCCTACAAGCATAACGATTCATTCTTCGAAAATATCTAAGGAACAACAATGACGCTCGCAAGAGTCACATGAATGCAGTCCTCCGAATTAGCCTCAGCCTTTATTCTTCAGTAGTGAATCCCCTCAGGTATCACAAGTAAGCAATGGAGTGCCTCTCCACCAAGATGTATGCAAGAGATAAAAAACTTTATGGGGTTCTAAACTAATTCGCAAGAATAATATTCTAGGATGCTTTGTTGTGAATTAAAAAGTGTTTTGACACATAAAAATTTGAAGAACTTTTTCTTCTGATATGCAGAGACATATTTTGCAAAAGTATTGAAAAATTGATTCACGAAACATGTATTTATACAAAAATTAAGTCGGTGCGTTGTTCGAATGAGATGTCAATTTCGTTTGAACGACATAAGATGTCATTTGAATGACCTCTTCTCGCGACATTAGATGCCGCTTGATAAATGCTTCGCATGACATTAAATGTTGTTCGAGCGACATAAAAAATCATGTTTTTTAAAACGCATTCCAGTAGCATGTCATTTGATGTAACTCTTCAATTGACCTACAAATGATCTTTAAGTGATATGAACAGTTTTGACACAAGAATTCTTTTTGGAAAAACAAAAACCTTGTTCGTCTTTTTGATAAAAATTAAACATCCTAAATATGAATCCGTAAATTAATTCAAACTCTAAATTGTTTTATACCTTTTTGGATGTCAGGAAGTCTTCAAACTTGGAGATACTTGAGTTCGGTTTGTCTTCTTGGTGCGTGAAGATTCGTAACGTGATACGCCAAACTTGCATAACATTGTGCTATGAACAATGTCAAAAAATTGTTCTTAAAAATCTCCCCCTTCGTCTATTCCGGTACAAAACAAAAAAAAATGACCGAACACTAAATTAAAATCAAAATCTCCTATTATAAATTACAAAAAGTACTATCACCCTTCCTATCCCTATAATGGAACGACATAAGTATTTTTTACTTTAAAAATTCATCTTCTTCCCTTAATCTTTGTCGTTATCCACGCGTCTTTGAATTTCTCTTTAAGTACCTACACACATGAGACAACAAACATATACCCTCGTGATTCATCGAGTTTGAAACAAAATATATAATAAATAAATACTCCCCCATAATTCAAACTCATAAAAAACTCCATTTAATTTGATCTCCCCCTTTGTTTTATGGAAATAGACAAAGAAGTAAAAACAATAAACATTAAGTGCAAAGCATCACGACAAAGAAAAGATATCATCACATGAAGATGTAAATCAAGCATGTGTAATGATCATCTCAAAGGTAAACAAACACCAACTATTCTTGAAAATTTTCAGTTTTTTCAAACAAAAAATAAATTTCACAAATACAACATGCAATACCTTATATAATATATGCAAAATATATAAAAGAAAATTAGGCACACATATATAGGTATAAACGACCATAAACCATGACACAAACACATAAGCATACACACTGGCATAGTATCGATGTGTCCAAACATGTGAAATGGAATGAATAGGTGTGAACTAGTAACAAAAGAATTATAAACCAAACACTCAAATATGTTCAAGAAGTTCTAATTGACCGCAAAACTTTATCAAACTAAGCTTTAGCCTTAAGTGACATATAAAGTTGAACTTAATGAACAAAACAAACACAATGCACACAAGCCTACAATTTTAATGATCTACAAATTAATACCGCTATGACAAAATAAGTATAACTAGGATACATTATCATTGTGAAAGCCCGTTGATATTTCCATCCAAACTCCCTCAAAATAATTGTTTTATTTTATTTTAAATGAATATATCAAACTAAGAATTATTGAAATAAAAACTCCCTCAGAACATGGTGAATGTAAAATGGCAATGGGAAAATGAATATGAAGAAACTGATGTAAAGTTTTATTAATATAATAGCATAATGGTCCAAAGCCGGCATGTTTGACATGGAGTCTGCGTGGAACTTTCATGTTGCCAAATAAAAATGTGACATTAACTATTGTGCAAAGGTTATAAAATCAAATGTCGTTTCACACGGGAAGTTTCTCCAACGATGTTAGACAGCTGGTTTGATAGTTATGGCTCATTTCATTCAAAGATTTACTTTGAATTAAAAAAAAAATACTTTAAATGTGTATATATTTATATTATACTTTTAATATAATTGTATTAAAAGAGTTAACGTGTTTTTAATATTTATTATAGTTCTTTCTCTTATCTTGAACAACATGTTCTTTGAAATCAAATAAATTTAAAAAAAAATGAAACTAAAAAATGAATTATTTTGATATATTTGGCCCATATTTGGCCCAATCCATAATTTTGCCATTACTATTATAAAGTAAAGTAAAATATCAATAAATGATCGCCCCGAATAACACAGATTTCCTCTGGAAGGAGGGACAAATCATTTACTTTAGCTAGAGAATTCTATCGATCAAGGGTCCCTTTAAACTTATAAGCTTCAACTAAAAATGGAAAGGAAAGACCTTGACACCTCTTCTTTAGCTCTTCCCCTAGCAATAAGGAGCTTAAAAGCTACTCATTTGGACCATAATAAGGTTATGTATAGTCTTAGATTTAATATGTTTTTGTGACACCCCGTCCAATTAAATACCGGGTGGCCAGTCCTTTAGAAAATTTAAAACAGAGTATCCGGTTGGTTCATTCTTAGCATCACTGTCGAAAAATATTTTTTTTCTTTTTTTTATTTAACCACCTAATAATTAATTAAGCTAGTGTCAAAACATTTGACCTATTAATTAATTTAAATTGTTAACGCGTTCAACATTCTCATGAATAAATAAATAAATAAAGAATAAAATACCATCCAGCTGAAATATAAAGAAACTGGAATAATCGTCCCAGTTAAATAAAATCCAAACCATCACAATGTAATAATGCTAAATCCAACTGAAACAAAAATACTAAAATGAAATGAGTAAAATCTCTCTCATACATAAATAAAATGAGAATGGGTGACACATGCACTAACTGAAATGCCTAGATCATAGAACTGAGATGATAGATGTGGAGGCGTCTAAATATGAGGACCTGCAACTCCGATAATAGCTATAGCACTTCAAATGGTCTGACAGTCTAAGCTTTGCATCCCTGTGGATGGACATCTAAAATAAAATCAATAAAAGAAAAGAGATTTTGCAAAAGACGGGTCAGAGCCCAAGTGTAAAAGATTTTTAAAACAGTTTAGAAAGTATTTAAAATGCGACAAAGCAAATACTATGAGCGTTGACCAGGCAGTTTAAACCTATTATTGTACAGTTGACCTCAGACCTATTCCCGATTGTAGAAGAAGAAGGGCGGACAGTTTAGACTGGTTGGACAGTTGACTGAAGAGTTGTTAACAAGAACAGCAAATCAAATTCATTAAAAAAAAGAATTCAAAGAAGGGAACGGAAGCGCTATTTGTGGACTGAGCAACGGACATATAGAGTTTATTGAAGCTATACAGATCGATTCGATAAGAGCTAACACGAACAAGAATATTTCATTAATATAGATGTCACACATACTGATTAAGCACATAGAGATTGAGCATAGCGAGCTGAAGGTATAAGTGCTCCTATTCGATCGTTTACTAAAGAGAAATTCCCAATAAATGTGAGGCAATGGCAAGCTTTTCATAAGGCTATTCGATAGCTTTTACGGGGCTTCTTCCTAAATCTCAATTACTAATAGATCTCAGACTGATTCAAGGCTTGAATAGACAAAAAGAGATGGTTAAACGAAGATTTTATATTTCTATTCAAAGAAAGCCCTTTTTAGTATGTTTAGTGAACCTATAGATGAGGCCCTACAGAGCCCGTAAACTCTCTATTTAGACATGAAAATAGGCCATTCCGGACCTTTTCCTCATGGAATGAGAAGATCGATGCCACTATCGCCTCTTGGATTTTCTTTAATAGAATATATTCGACTGGAAGGGAAGCGCACTTGACTCTGAAAACTCAAAGGGAAAGCAAGGGAAGTGCGGGCTAACTAATGACAAGGGCCAGAAATACAGAGTTTTGAAGGGAATTGCATTCGAAGCAAAAAAGCATCGATCTATTTAAGGAAGGGATTCGCCCTATCCACCAAGTGTTAACTGCTACACAAGAGTACAACTAACCTAAGCAGGAAGAGCATATTTAATTAACATACGGGAATCCAATCAAACTATTGAATTAAAGGAAGGGAATTACACAGGAATGCTACACTCAACTAATTGTGGCTCCCATTTTGTTTACTCCACTTGAAGAGAGTCCTTAGAGTACTATATTTTGATAAAGGGAATGCTACCGCTACTTGAAAGACTCATCCTTTGGCAAAAGTTGTTATTGAAAATCCCGTTCCTTTCATTTTGATAAGTGATAGCGCTTTCCTCTCCCGCTTATTGATTAGGGCGAGCCAGTTTGAACTTCCTCTCCCAAAAGGAGTATTTCTATAGCTCGCTATAGAGAAACTTTTAAATCATACTACAGAAGAGAAGCAGCAGATCGAATTCCTCCTTTTAGATGCTGAGCTTTCAAGTAGCATTTGGAATGGAAGGATTCGATCCATCATTTCCTATTCCTTTCCCTCTTTCTATAGAGATCTAACTAAAAGGTTCAGCAACTCCAGAGAAGAATAATTTATCCTTCCAGGTCATAAGCTGGGTATTTGGTCGATCGCCTCACTGCATTTCCACATAATGGATTTGAAGATAGATATGGTGAAGATCTGTTTAGTGGCCTTTTTTCCCCAGTATCATAAGTTGGTAGATAAGAGAGGTCCCTAGAAGGATAGATTTCACCAGAACTCGTGGAGGAAAAAATAGTAGCTGCACTTGGATAGAGAGAATTCGACCCGCCCCAGCATCCCCTACAATCAAGCTCCTATCCATCCGATTCGGTCTCTATACGTATCCCTCTTTTCGTGATATGTTCTAGTTACATCATGAGCTCTAGTAAGGATCTTGTGTTTGCTAGTTTCAAGTCTCAAAACTAGAGTCTTTAGTCTAGTATTTAAAACCTTCTTTTATTTTCTTGCTTTCGCTCCCGTACAAGAACGGGATATTAGGGTAGACACAGGTGATAGGAACTAGTTTGAGGTACAGGTTCTCCCCCAGCTGGTACTAGAAAAGGTACTAGTACAAGTAGTAGGTTTGGTTATAGGAATTAGGTTGGTTATAGGAAACAGTCTCTAGTAGCGGAGTTTCAAGCTCCTATTTATTTCGTTCCCTACCCTTATCTAATAGGTAATGTGATATCTATCATCACAAAATAATAGATAAAAAGGGCACACTTTTTGAGTGCTTGAGCCTTAGTATCAAATAGGGTTCTCCTCCCTGGCACTGGATCAGTCACTAAGCGAGTCACTATCAAACCATCCATTTTTTGATTCGGTGTGTCTTCAGCAGGCCAATGAATCTATATAATCTACACTACTAATCTTCGAAACTTATCTTAGACAATCAGGTCCTCCCCGCTTCCATAGCACGTAGCCATTAATCCCCTTAGCCCAACCAGATCTTGGTGATACTCCGAGAGCGCCTTTACTGCCAGTAATGCTCGATTCCTACCTTCTCTTGTATCAGTTACTATGCCTAATTTTGAGCGGTCATAGGTTTTTAGTTTTTAAAGCTCACTTTGTAGGTCAGAACGAAGACGAAAGAGAACTTATTTAGACGAATAGTGTGTCGGTGATATTTCTTAAAAACCCCTACATTATCAGTTCAGGTGGAATCAGACATAAACCAAGTCCAAGAAGACCGAGGAGCAAGTACATGGAAGAAGGCCTGCTATATCTTGCCCTGTTGATACATGAGACACGTCTTCACATACTTAGCAACATCATCTCACATGCCCGGCCAATAGTACCCCCGCTTTTACAAGGGGTCCACATAGACTATTTTGTGCTTAATCTAATAGCTAATGCCGAAACTTCTGTACAGAATGTACCATAGCGAGTCCTTCTCTTTCAGTTGTGGTGCAATTGCGCTCTGTTGGTGACAACCTCCTACTCCACAGTGGGATGATCTAGTTTGGAAGGTCCTTCTTGATCTATTTACATCAAGAGAACTCTCCTACTATCAAGGAATTAAGGGAGCCGAGTTTATTGGTTGGACTTCTTGTCTGCAATAATGGAATGAAATAAGGGGACTTTGACTTGAGTTCCAAAGGTGTCCCCTGTCTTGTCTTTATGAGTAAGTTCATTATAATAATAGTCAAAAAGAAAATCCCTTAATATTGAGAAAGTCTCTGTATCCTATTAAAGATGCATCTTGGTTCAATCCTACTTTCTCACTACACCAAAATGACAAAATTGTCACCTTTCAGCCGACCACCCTTGTCAAGGTCATTAACCGTGACAAAAAACACGCGTTTTGTATCATGGTCATTGACCTTGACACGACCGTGACAAAGAATTATCACGATCATTGGCCGTGATAATTCTTTAAATAATTATCATGATCAATGACCTTGACACGACTGTGACAACTTCTACAGCAAAAACCCCTGTCCCTTCTTTTTTCCCTCCCGCCGTTACCTCCCTCTCTCTCTCTCTCCCATTTATATATATGTTTGTGTGTATATATATTTGTGTGTGTATATATATGTGCATGTGTGTGTGTGTGTGCATGTGTGGGGGGTGGGGCAGGGGGGTTGTTGTGTGTGTGTGTATATGTGTGGTGGGTGGGGGTGTGGAGGGAGGTGGGGCAGGGTGGGGGGCTATTGTGTGTGGGGGGGTGTATGTGGGGGTGTGTGTGTATGTGGTGAGTGGGGGGTGTGGAGGGAGGTGGAGGTGGGGGTGGGTGGGTGTGTGTATTTGAATTAACCCATGAATTTGTATTTTTGTATTTGAATTAACCCATGAATTTGTCAAACAAATTGACAAATTCACGAGTTATTTATTTTTTTATGTGTATATATATGGGTTCTTGAATTTTTTGCACTTTTGATGAAAATAACTCGTGAATATATGTTTGTGTATGTTTGTTAGGTGTATATGATGTTTATACGTTGGAAATAACCCATGAATTTGTCAATTTGTTTGTGGGGGGGTGGGGGTGGGGAGGGGGGTAAGTCAAGGTACCATTGTAATTCTCTTAATATCGTGTTTTGATGATCTATGAGATAATATTTATTGTTTCAAGGTTAACTCATTGTAGATAAAAACATTCACATAGTAAAATTAAATTGAACCCATCCATAGATTCTATAATTACATCCACTAAAATATAATTAATAAATGAAACAGTTTTAGATGAAAGTAAATTAATAATTAGTGGCCATTTCATATGAAAGTAGGATTGCCCCTCAGTGTAAATTAGTAAATTAATAATTCTATACGTTAATTATTAGTTTAATTGATGAAATGAATTAATTGAGTAGATGAATTAGAAGGAGTACGGGATACACATTTGTTATTGACATTGTTGTTGGATTATTTTGTTTAGTAAATCTTTGGTAGGTTAGTTTTAAAAGTGGCATGACCACTGGATTATTGTCCATATGGGGGTGGGATTTTTCAACTTTTTTTGAAAATTGCTCTGTATATCGAATAATATATATATAGTATGATAATCAAATGAAACATACTTGAAATTAAATATAGTGCGCATAGATACTAGCCTTATAGTTCTTATGCGTATGCATTCAATAGCCCTTAGACCCGTTCGAGAGTCATTACCCCTATAATGAGATCTCTCGAATTGTCCCGTTTGGACAGTTTGAGACTGTATAATTTCTGTATAATATTCTTATTGGTTTAAAGTTGTTACTTTTGGAGGAAGTTCTGCAGTCGTATCTTAATGTTCTCTTGGTACATACTAGATTGACAAGTGTGACTGTTATTTCAATTTATCAATTGAAATAACACTCACACATGCCAATCTACGTCGTGTACTTAGAGAACTACGGGGATATACGTCGTGTACACCTGCCAATTGAAACATACTCGAATTTTTTATTGGGCGGAGTTGAACATAGGCTACCGCCGAGACAACTTTCGGGTTCAGAAATTGAAAGTAAATCTTCTGAATGTGGCCCTAATATGCTAGGTGAGAATCCCAAATTTAAGAATGTCAAGCATAAGAAGACCCCAACTGGGAATGAAACTGAGATAAGAAAGGCATGGTCTCGGAGGTTAATTTTATTTGACTTGCCTTATTGGAAGAATAACCCGGTGCGCCATGTATTGGAGGTGATGCATGCAGAGAAGAAATTCGCTAAACATATTATGGGTACTTGCCTTGGGGAGGAGTCATTCGAATGATGGAGAAAATGCACGAAAAGACCTTAAATCGTTAAAACTTAAGCAACAACTATGGTTGAAAGAAGATACTAGAGGAAGGACAATAATTCCCCCTGATGCGTTTACTTTGACGAGTGGGGAAAGGAAGGTGCTTCTAGACACAATATATAATTTGAAGGGCCCGTCTACTTTTTCATCCAACTTGCAAAGAATTGTGAATTATGCTACTCATGATTTACATAAGTGTAAGTCCCACGATTGGCATGTGATCATGCAATTGGTTCCTCTATTGTTTAAGCATTGTTTCTCCAAGCACAAGGATTTGCATAGGGCTATTATGCAAATTAGTATTACCTTCTCCCTCTTGTGTGAGAAGGTAGTGAATCAAGAACACATAGTGGCCGTAAAATTGGCTGTGATCGAAGCGATTTGTGTATTGGAGAAGTACTTCACCCCAGCATTCTTTGACATAAGTGTTCACTTGTTCGTACACCTATGTGACAAGGCACTTCTTTGTGGTCCAGTTAGATATCGGTGGATGTATCCGTTTGAAAGATTGATGAAAGTTTTTAAAGATTACGTCAAGAATACGCGATACATTTCAGGATCAATTGCAGAGGAATACATCACCGTGGAGTCATCAATATATACTCGGGAATATATGCCTGACTCGACCAGCGTTGATGACACTGATGAATTCGTCGATGATGGTGGTCATGTGATGGGAAAATGAGTGAAATTAACGAGTTTGCAACATGAACAAGTAGCTCATTATCTATTTGACACACATGAAGATGTCGAAGAATGGAAAAAGTAAGTTTGGATTATTATAATGTTTAACATTATTTTAGATTATTTTATACATGATTACTTTTGTAATATGCAGAAAGTATGAAGCCTGTGAGAACAATAAAAGACAAAAAACAATGGTACAATCAGACAGCGAATTTAGGCTGTGGTTGACACAAGAGGTAATTATAATGAAAACAGTCGTTATATAACGTTACATTACACTCAAATTTTACCACTAATATAATTAATTTATCTATATTCTCAGCTCCTAAAGACGGGTGATGCGACATCAAGGCTTGTTCGTCTAGCCACTGGACTCTTGTTCGTGGTACACGAGTACAAAAAGTATCGATTGAACGGTTACATTTTCGGCGCTAAAGTGTACGAGGAAAGTACAAATGTACAGAACTCGGGAATTTCATACAAAGCTCTTACTATCTTTCGAGCGAACGCAAAAGATAAAAACCTCGTTGAAGCTGAAATGACTTACTATGGTGTAATCCAAAATATATTTGAATTGGATTATATAAGCTTCAAAGAGGTTGTATTTTACTGTGACTGTGTAAGAGTTGAGGATAAAAATGCTTGTAAAGTTGATCCTGTCACCAATTTGATCATGGTTGACTTGTCCAAGTTGAAGAGCAACGACCACGTGAGCGATGAGCCGTTTGTTTGTGCATTTTAAAAGGTTAAGCAAGTGTTTTATTCGGAGTATATCAACAACGAGCCGTGGTCAATTGTCCAACACGCTCCAAGGCGTCTAAATAGTAGTGTGGATGACTTGGTTGCTCCTACCAAATATCAATCCATTTTTTATGATAACCCGAATTTGAAATAATTTTTCTATTTGTAATAAATATTTCAATTTGTACTGAAACATCCATTTTTAATGCTTTTAATTGATTTGCACTTTATCATTTTCACTCTTGTGTGGTGTGCGTGTGTGGAGAGGAGATTAATACATAAATATTCCAACTACATCTAAGTTTTGTTTATACTAATCCATGAATATACGCTTCTTATCTTTAATAGTTGATTAGTACATAGTTATTTGGGGTGTCCTATTTGTGGAGAGGAGACTGAATCTCTTCGTCTATCCGAACACTAAGAAATGCCATAATCCTATGGAGTTATGCTCTGCAAATTCCTCCCAACCGTTATGTAGCCAAACATCACCAGTTGAAGTTGTCAATTCCACTTTACATACCCCACCACTTGGAACCTCTAGCAAAACATGGGAGACCATTGAAAGGTGGAATTGACAACTTCAACTGCTGATTTTTGGCTACACGACGGTTGGAAGGAATTTGCAGCGTATAACTCCATAGGATTATGGCATTTTTTAGTGTTCATATATCAAGGGAATTATATTTGACACGATTGCCTGGGGTACATTAGTTGGAAGGAGGTGCCATATGAGCTCAAGTTAGCTATTTGGGTGACACTACAGGTAATGTATTTATATTTATATGTCAATTTCAATTTCAATTTCAATTTATATTTATATTTATCTATATTTGAGGGGCGGATACTAATTTTACTTTATTTTAATTCAGGGGACAGGGAGTGGTCCTGAGGGTAGGCCACATATGCTCGACACTTATGTGGCTATTCGGACGAGAAGGGAAGGATAAGGAGGTGTCCCCGAGCATCGCGGTACAAAATTTCTTTTCCAGCTAAATAGTTTGTAGATTTGAGATAATTGATGGTGATGTTGTTTCTTCTTAAATAGTTTCTATTTTGAATGTATATTTGCGTTATCTCTAGTTTATTTGGATATATGAAATTTGAATAGGTAAAACGTTGATATAATAGCTACAAATATACTGCTGGGCAGTGGCAGTGGCCATACTGCCCAGCAGATTTTTTTTCAATTCTGCCCGTGACAACTTTTGTCACGGACTTGTCACGGTCAATGACCGTGATAATTTTTTTAAAAGGGGACAAGAATGTGTCACGGTTATTAACCGTAACTAAACGTGTCACGGTCTTAGACCGTGACACGACCGTGACAATTCTTACGATGTTGTCACGGTCATAGACAGTGACACGTCCGTGATAAAAAAAAGTTGTCTCGCCCAGAATTATCACGGCCATTGACCTTGACAAGTCCAACTTGTCAAGGTCAATGACCGTGATAATAGTGCAGATTTGATCTTTCCTCTTTCGTAGAAGTTGGCAATAAACAAACTATGAATAGTAGTAGCCTAAGTAACAACATCAATTATAGCACAATTCCCTCTATTGTGACTCATTCACCTGACGCCATATCTAATATCACAGCTCCAATCATAGCAACCAATGCTATTGTTCGAGTGCTTGGCTTAAGCAGCAACAGATCAATCAAATACCTCAGGTTTGATAAACGTTTCTATTTATTACTTGGTCGTGTATTCCAGAATTGACACATTGAAAACTATTCTACCTCATTGGGCACTCAACAGCTTCCTAAAGTGCACTTGCTCATCACTCGTAACACTAATGCACTACTCTATCTATGAATGAGGCCCTGGAGAGAAGCCTGTCCAACTCCACTTACTCTCATAACCTCGGTTCCATTCTCTAAAACCTACATTCCAAACTGGGGCCCCTCCAATCTATTATTCCTTGCATCATGGGTAAGACAACTCCGCTTGTTCACACAAATAGGTGGGACTCCCAGTCAAGCAAAGGGCCTCTCCACACCCTCATTTTGGAAGTCAACAAAAAAATGAAACTCGCCAAAAGAAGGGATCGCAAATAAGAAACTAAGCTAATGTAATGGCATCCGTGATAGATTCATTCACCGAAGCGATTGACCGATACAGAACGTGATTTTCTTCTATTTTTCCACCAATTAGCCTTACCCGATTGCTATAAATACTGATTACCAAGCAGGGAAGGAAGAAAAGGAAAAGACTAATATAGACAGGAGAGAGGAATGCTTGGGCCGATACCGTTGGCCTTACATCATATTTTCTCTTCCCGATCTCTCGAAAAAAGGAAGATGCTTCTGTAGGTAGGAGCTATTTCACTTTCGATGTTCAGTGCTCCCTTCGAACTGATATCCAAAGATTCTCTGTAAGAGAATGGTTTGAAATGATGGTTTATTATAGGTTTTGGTGACATGAATAGGATGAGCATACGAATGAGCCGGAATATGGATGCTCATGCCCTTTATCAAGGAATTCAGAATTTATTTGCGAACTCAAGACCGCCTCTATTAGAGAGCAAAGACTTCGGTTTGGTTCACCTCCAAGCGATTTATGACATCCTTATAAACGTCTGCAACCGCGACGTCTTCGATGACAATATCGTCCCTTAATATTGAGGAAGTGCGTATTTACTAAACTTCTTTCCCTGGTATACCTTGTCAGCATAATACCACACCACAAAGTGATGTGATAGAGCGAACAAAGGCCAAGATGAGAGGTACCCTAAAGGCTGTGTCCTGTAGAAAACCGGACAAACATAGGCGGCTCCCCTGGTGCACGGGGGTCTAGAAAGGCATTCGTTCCAAGCCCCGCCCAAGCAAAGGCTATCTCTAAATTGAACAGCCCTTGTATTTTCTCCCTGAAATTCTTGTATAGTAAAGGGAAAATGATCCTTTACCACCGACAGACCAAAAGAACGCAAAACATCCAATTTTGACAAGCACTTTAAAGGATAAGGGAGGCCCTTTGCTTGACTTGGGCTCGAAAGAGGTGGGCAGCCAGCGGCATGAATCACTCATTTCGACGAGGGCTTTGTTATCAAAAAGGTAGTGGTAGTGGGTTCTTTCGAGATATGAGAGAATTGGCTATTTTCGATGCTTCATTCGCCATTTCGACACCATTCTTGAGTTATTTTATGTCTTTACCGGACGATCTCGTAGAGGTAGCCATATAATTAATAGGTTCCCTCATTTATAGAAGGGCACTATGATTGAATGCATAACCTATTCTAGATTGAAGCTATCATCAATATAAATTATATGGAGGAGGAGGGGACTGCTTCAAAAATCCTTCTTCTTCCCCTTCCAGACCTAGTGGGTAAGGGGGAAGTAAACTACCCTAGATTACTACTCGGAGACTTCCCTTGCCCGATTTTTCTCTGATGAAGGCGTTGTAAGTGTTGTTGATTGTTCTCCTTGAAGAAAGAAGGTCAGTATCTCTTTATTTAAGGGGGGAGTCAGAATCCCCATGGAAAAATGGTCTAGCCCCACGGATTAGTCGTTCAGTAGTCTTAGAGAGCAGTTACTCAATGGTCCAGTTGTTTAGCCCTACTAGGGGGAGCCAATAATGAATCGCAATTATTGGCAGCGCACAGCATAAGTCTCTAGACTACTGTATAGCCTACCGTCAGGGGCCCGACAAATAGAACTCAGAGCTGCTCAACGCACCACCACCCTTGGCACATTGATCAGGTCAAGAAAAGCGCTCCAACTTAAGGGGCGCAGCGTGCACATAACTCCTTGATGAAAAATCAAAATCAAGGAGTTTTAAAACTCTTCACATTGTGAAACTGGAATCCTTGAATTGCTTGATGACATTCGATTTCATTCCGTCGGCGATCCTCATTATCATGTCTCCTTGTGTTTCTGTTCCTCTAGCTAGGCTAGAGTAATATATTCCAGATGGAAATAATGACATAAATAGAGTTTGAATCCTTCGCATATTAGGAACCAGCCCGGTGTTTAGCTATGTATAGGACTTTTCTTGGGATGACTGATTGACTGTTATGGGAATGAGTAGCCCCTTACCCTAAATAAACGAGCATAATAGAGCTTATAGTTGTCGTCTATCTTCGCTCGATCATCGAACCGTCAGTCTTATCTCCTTGAATTAGTCAGCAAATTAGTAAGTCCATCAATCTATAGTGGAATAGTCTCACCAGCCCGTAGAATAGTCCAATAGTGGGTGAGTAGAGTCTGTGCTTTGGTAGGCACCGGACAGCACAGCAAGAAGCTTCTCGGCTGCCCTATCGCACACGAGATGAGAGTATACAGTACACGTAACTAAAATCTATCAGCAATAGTGAAATGAGCGGAGTCAGGCTCAACCAACGGCACCTAGTCTGGATCAGAGCAGCAGTGTGGACCTTATTACTTCCCTTATTTTTGAACCTATGTCCTTTTTCTTGTTATCCTCAAAAATCTTCTCCCCCTTTTCCTTCCCAACCTCCTACTTTCTGGAGTAGAACAATTTCCTTCTATCCTATCAACCAATAAGTCAGTAATAGTCAGAGCTTTAGGCATCGGGAACACAGCAAGAAGTGGCTCCATCAACACAGCTCTAGGCGCACGCAATCCTCTCAGGAAGAGTACAACTCTAACTAGCGAAGTGATGCGATCAGCTCAATTGAAAGAGAGGGCCTTACTTATTCAGGGTGTATAAAATTCTTCGATTTCATTTCTTGACTGTCGCCCCTATCTCTAAAGGTGATAACAAATTTCATTTATTGATCGGACAAGTGTAGACTATGGCAGAAAGGAAGGATATTTTCTTATCCCATCTGGTAAGGAATTAGGTGAAAATGAAAAGAAAGGATTCGTTGCTTCAACCTCTTATCTCGTGGTAGGTAGGAGAGAGTAGAAGGGGTAGATTCGTTGCAGCGGCTGCCTTGGCTAAATTTTTATATCCCTTCACTCAACCTTGGCTTGATAGGCTCAGCAAGGTACGACGGTTCTTCAGGCCCGACTCGGCATGGTTCAACACGTTCCTACGCTCTTTTGGCTTGTTATAGTTTAACCCCGGCTCCTATGGTCTATGACTGCTCTCCTTAAGACCCGACCGTTCGTTCGAGAGGCCCGACATGATTCCACTTAGGGCGCTTCTGTAATAAATAGCGTATAGAATAAAGCGATACGATAGTTCCTTCCTCGCTGGTGTCTTGGTCTTAGATCTCTTTCTCTTTCATGCCCTTCTGGGCGGTACAAAAAAATTTGAAATGAGCACACCGATAACGCCGGGCCATGAAAACATTATAATCCACCTCGCCTCTCCCCTTCCCCATCTTATCCCCCCAGGCTCTACCCGGATTTTGACAAATTCCAATGTCGTTTTCTTCGTGTCAGTTTGTGAGCCCAATAGCTATTCCTTCTTTTTTTTCCAGATTAAAAGGGATTTTTTTTCAGTTTATCGAGGTCGATTTCACCATCTCCCTTTACGACAAAGATCCTCTCTCGAATAGACCTCGAGTTTTTCCATTGATCTTGGGGCATGAGATTTTTTTCTTTATGGGAAAGGTGAGCGATGGCCTGATCGTTTAATGCAGCCTGCTGCTCCGCGGAGAATTCCTCTCCCCTGTCTCTAAAGTGGGGCGTTGTACGATGCTATCGAGTTCCCTCCTTTTCAGAAATACATCCGCAACTACAGGCGCTTGCTGGCTTCCTACTAATGGTGGGTCCGGCCGGTCATCCACCATCGGTGGTGCCAGAGTCAAATCTAAATGAAAATCTCTCCCATCTGGAATGGGCTGACCAAGGACCAACTCCAAATTGAGCCATGATTGAGCTTCCATATAGAGCATTGGAAATAAATGAGTCCATACGGCTACAGCTGGAAAAAGAAAGTATACTCAATAAAGAATATTCATAAATCTAATCAAAATCTTCGTCTGTTTTAAAAAATGCGTTGCTCGAAAGAAGATAACACTTCCCAACGGTGAATGGGTTGAAAACTTGAATTACGCACATACAACTTGGTGGAAAAGAAAATCAATATGATAAGATGGAAAAATCGTAATGTGAAAACGGAACATGTGGGAGGATCCGAACCATTTCTTTTTTATTTCATTTCAAATGAAAGGGATGAGTGAAATACGTTATTGCACAGTCAGGAAGGCTTATACCATTACGTTCACGAGCAGAATCTTTAAAATTTACATTTCTTCACCGGGCTTGGAACATGTCTCCCGAATAATCTCAGTACATATGGCGCAAGAGGATTCCACATATTAAGATCGAAATGGGATCGGGTGTTTTCACATCTCACCGTAGTGCCCAATTTTCTTGATTTCCGATTGATGAATAAGAAGGAAAATGGAATTCTTTTCTTTTGTGACTCCCCTGGCTACGTGTCCTTTGGACCCTTCACCCGCCCGCCACTAGTGGAAGCAAGCTGGCCCCTATGTTGGTTGGCGGAAGAAGGATTTCCATCACGAATGATTTAATCCAACCACAGGTTCCCCTATGGCCACCTTGTTATGACTTCACCCCAGTCGAAGACCCCACCGTGGTATGGGCCAATAAGACCACGAAAAGCCTTTGTGGCACTAGTGGTACACAAAAGTCATGGATGATCATTGGTCCGATGCTTCGGGCGAAACCAATTCCCAGGGTGTGATGGGCGGTGTGTACAGCCCGGGTACATATTCACCACGGCATGCTGATCCGTGATTACTAGAGATTCTAACTTTATGTTCTCGAGTTGCAGAGAACAATCCGAACTGAGGCAATCTTTCCAAATTTGCTTCGCCTTACAGCCTTTCTTCCCATTGTAATTGCCATTGTAGCACGTGTGTGGCCCAGCCCATAAGGGCCATGCGGACTTGATGTCATCCCCACCTTCCTCCAGTATATCACTAGCAATCCTTCGTGAGTGCGGCACGCACCTTTTTATTTATTTCGGAGCCGTTTTGGTGGGGCATACTAAACCCACTATGTACCACACTACCGGGTGGCTCGCTTGAATGCTGAGTCTTTCTCTGCCATCAATTCGATTTCGTCGTCACCTGCAAGATAAGGCCAAAAACTTGACTTTACTAAACAAGCGAGAAAATCCCTTTCTATCTTAAAGCACACTATTCGATTGAAAGAGAAAGCGCACACTAGAAAGTGCTTCGAAAGGCGACGGCTACCTTCTTACTGACAGCACAGCTACGTGCTGGCAATCAATTAGTAGCGATGGCACGCCACTCAGCTCCTCGGCTCACTTCGGTTACAAAGACTTTCTCCATAGGCGCATGTTTTAGCGACACAAAACGAGGGTTTCGCTCGTTATAGGACTTGACCAAACATCTCACGACATGAGCTGACGACATCCATGCAGCACCTGTATGAAAGTCAGTACCATCCCGTTAAGGACAGGTTTTGTTGTTCATATGTCAAGGGCTGGTAAGGTTTTACGCATTGTATCGAATTAAACCACATGCTCCACCGCTTGTGCAGGCCCCTGTCAATTCCTTTGAGTTTCGATCTTGCCATCGTACTCCCCAGACGGAGTGTTTCACGCGTTAGTTGGGGCCCTGATCCGCGTAGACCAAGGGCGAACACTCATCATTTACGGCATGGACTACCAAGGTATCTAATCATTTTTGCTCCCCATGCTTTCGTACCCCAGCATCAGTAGGGACCCAAAAAGTTGCCTTCACTTTTGGCATTCCTTCGTAGATCTCTGGATTTCACCCTTACACACGAAATTCCACTCTCCTCTATCTCACTCAAGTGAATTGGTTTCGAGAGCATTCCGCCAATTTTTGGCGATTTTCACTTTCAACCCGATTCACCGCCTACGTGCCCTTTACGCCCAGTCATTCCGAAGAACACTTGCCCCCCCCATCTTACCGTGGCTGTTGGCACGAAGTTAGCCAGGGCTTCTTCCTCGAGTCCTGTCATGATAGCGCACTCGGCGAAAGAGCTTTACAAGAAGCATTACCCTTCTTCACTCATGCGATATTGCTAGATTGGGCTTTCGCCCATTATCCAAGATTCTCCATTGCTGCCCCCCCCCCCCCCCCCCCATGGGAGTCCGGGCCATGTCTCAGTCCCAGTGTGGATGATCATCCAAAAAGACCAGCTAAGGATCATTGGCTTGGTCAGCCTTTACCTGACCAACTACCTAATACTACGCAGGCTCATCAAACAGCGCTTTTTAGCTTTCTTTGGGATTTGGCCCGAACTGTTTGGCAGATTCCCACGCGTTACGTACCCATTCGCCACTTTGTTCTCAACTCTTCTCACCTACTGGGCAAGACAACTTTAGCTAAGAGCCTATTTTCCTTCTGCCCAGCTCCCCGAAAACAACGTTCGACTTGCATGTGTTAAGCATATAGCTAGCGTTCCTTCTGGGCCAGGATCAAACTCTTCTTTTGAGTATGATTTGGCCCTGCAGTGGTAGAACCAGGTGAACCGGGTGTACTACTTCCCAACCTTCTGTGAACTTTGCTTCTCTTATGATTTTTGCTACTTTGTTTAGTTTAGTGATTGATATCTTAAAGAGTCTAAGTCTAGTCACTCATCTAATCCACTCGTGGGGTGCTAGTGGTATAGTAGTTGTGTGGTAGTTGAGACTCTGCCCCTTCTTTTTCAGTAAAGTTAAGCCCAACTATGGATTACACCAAACATAGCTTTAGAGGCTCTTACTAGATAGGGCGACATAATAGAAGTCTCACTACTAGCTTTTAGTCTTAAGTAGGCAGCGACGGTAAGGAATGAATGTTCTACTATACTATCCGCCATTTCATTAGGATAGCACTTGCTTAGTCTTTTTTTAGCTTGATTGCTAAGCATGGTTTAGAAAAGCCAGCTGAAAGACAGTATATATCTTAATTCAAGCCTATTCCTTTGTGGCTGGCCCCAGTGCTTAACGTCAGGTTGCCTCCACATATGAAAAGCAAGCCAACCGTATTAGCTCATCAACTCGCCTTAACGCACCCTCACTATATAGGCTCAGACTCGTGTACGATATCACTTGCCTAACAGCTGTCAAAAGTGGAAGCTTCAATGTTAACGGCCTTATTGTCTCCTTTCTAAAGGGAAAAGAAGAGAGATATCACTTCCCCTATCACTTAAAGGCAGTCGTTAACCGTTGCGCCTTCCCTTCCACTTACACCATTTCTTTGTGAATGCTTCGCTTTGCTCTTTGGCGCGCTTCTTCCGCTAGAAACCATCTTAGGATTCTCCTTAAGGCCTCTACATACAGGGGTAGAGTAGGGATTTGAATAGAAAGTCTATTTTAGGGCTCAATCTTGCTGGACTCTACTCATCCCCCCGGGCAACTTTCCAGTTGCTCTATGCCCAAAGCTTCAACTCAATCACTTGACCTTAGGTGGAATAGGGGGATTTAGCCTACCAACTGCAGGCTCGGGTGGGAGAACAGTATTCATTACCTACTGCCCCATCCCAATAATACGTGTTTATCAACCACCCATGCACGCGTGGGCCCTCCATTTAGGTAGCTTCCCGGATCTCCCGCAATAAGCGCAAGTGGTTCCACCAAACGAAGTTATAGTTAGTTCATTTTTGTATGATGATTGCTCGCGAACCTACCTTCACGGCTCATTCCTTCGGAACATATGTGTCTTTACTAACCCTATCTCTAAAGTCGCCCGGTGAGCGATCACGACTAAGCGAGACTCAGATGCTGCCTCGTTCCCCTACTGATTTAAGCTCACAGTATATTTTTCTTTTTTCGATACGGCTCACGACCTAAAAAAATCCCGCCCCACTCGCTACGGTCCACTCGTTCACTCATTGCTTCAAGTAAAACACCCGATGCTCTCTCGCAATCGATTAGTCTCGCTTTGTCTCAATAGACAAAGCTTTTTAAATACTCCTTTAGCCTTTATGCATGCAGGATTTTCTTCTTTTATTCAATTATTATGTGGTGCCAGATTTAGAGGCAAGGTCAGATTTGACTCACTGTATACATTCAGGAAGAGAAGGAACGAAGTCACTCGACAAAAAGAAAGGGAGAGGTACTTAATGAAAGGGGGGAATGGAAAAGCTGATATTAAAGTGCCCTATTTAGAAAGGCCACACTATTGAGAAATATTGGACACGTCCCATTTTGATGTAGGACCAATGTTGCTACATCATCTATGACTACAAGCCAAGTCGGATCATGGATCTCATAGAGTTGCAGGGTGTTGTGCTTCTTTCTATTTTACTATTCTTTCTGAGTTAGGTCGGGCCTTATCATTCTGTAAACATGGCAAATTAGGTATCTGCATCTGCTACTTCTTCTTACATTCCCATGATTCATCAATTTCGGGGCTACCAGTCACATGTCAGGTGATATCTTTTTTTCCCTATCTCTTTCTCCTTTACCTATCAAAGATTCTGTTAACATTGCAGATGGCACTCTCTTACCTCTTTCACACTGGCTGGATCCAGGCTGGGATAGTGGCGCCCATTCCTAACCAGTTTTGAAAAGGTTCGCTCATGTTGGAGGGAGCATCCCCATTTAGTTATCGGTCCACTAGTTCACGCAAATCCGAAGAAGTTATCACGGATGAGCCATATGTAGGGAAACTTGCACGTGTGGTTTTGGCTGAGCTTTCCTGAGGTATCTAATAACCTTGCTTCTACTCGCCGCTGGTGCACCTCTCCTAATTATTGTCCATTTATTCTGGAATAATCTTTTTAGGAGGGACAATTTTACATATTTTTGCTAAATCCTTATATTATTAAGTACGGTTGGTACCATTTCGATGTGTTTCGATTCTTCCAAACAAGAGAGGTTAGATGCTTATGAATCCATTCTATTAATTCCACTTCCTACTCGCACTATGCTCTTTATGATCTCGGCTTATGATTCAATTTCCATGTATTTAGCTATTGAGCCTCAAAGTTTATATTTTTATGTGATTGCAACATCAAAAAAAAGTCTGAATTTTCCACGGAAGCCGACTCAAAATATTTTATCTTAGGTGTATTTCCCTCTGGAATATTATTGTTTGGGTACGACCGGACAACTACCGATATCTATTAATATCTTTTCTTAGAATGTTGTTGTTAAATATATATCTATCTATCTATATCGTAAACGATCGGATCGGGTATTACTTAGATGTGAAACTTGCAGACCTAATTGGTTGTGATATTGATCTTACGGGGGGAATGAAATCAAAGAATATATAGACTTGTATAGACCCTCTATGTAGTTGTTTATCTAGGGCGATCGATCTATATCTTTATCCATAGCCTGGGGTTGTGTATCGATCTCCTATGTACGAAATCTAAGGGACTAGTTCCTATGGATATTCCCCTTGGTCTAATTCCATGACTTATGACGAAAGGGGAGTCGGGGTGGCGTAAAGTGAAGATTGGGGGAAGTAGAGCAAAATTCCCTTCTGGGGTATTCCGAAGGTGTAACCTAGGCAACGAAAAAGGGGCCCGATACTTCAACTAGAGGAGCGACCTGCTGGTTCACCAAACCCCGACCCAGCATCACACGTTCTTCAAGTCCGAAGGGATCCAGTGCTTAACTACGGACTCTTCCTGGAATTGCATTATTGGAGCCGAGCCAGGAATGGCCGTTAGTGGACACCCACCACTTTTCACCGGTTAGAAAGGCCCTCTTTAATACATTAAGAAAAGATGTTCACAGGGGCCAGAAAGACTCGGTCATAGGAACTTAGAACACCTACGCGCTGGTAAATGAAAACCACCTCGACCGGATCAGAGTAAACAACAATGTCGAATCAGGCCGCCCCTTGCCTTGAAAGAATTCACACGCGGCCACCAGCTTTCCCAAAATTAGCAGAGATATGCTGCTTACTGCTCACGGAAACATTCGACCCATAGTATAGTAAAGTCGTCCGCGTATCTTTCTGATCTCCTTTCCTTCTATTCATCATATTTTTTGCTTTGACCAATTCAAGGTGAAAAATGGGGTTGATGGTGTTGGCTAAAAAAGGGGGAGAGAGGAGAGCCCTATTAATCTAAGGGTACACTCACTTCTTCATTTTTTTTAGGTTCTCAAGATTCTCAATCGCTCTTGGGGAGGAATAGTGCATGAATGGCGGTTCTCAGATGAAGGAATCATTCCTCTCTAAATAAAAATAGGCTAGAATGCTTCTATTGATAGAGCTTTCACGTCTGCGCATAGAATCATTTTTTTACCCTTCCATTCCGTTCTTACCATATCATGGGCAGTTGGGTCGGAATCCGTGTGATGGTTCGAGAGTGGTTTCAAATATTCTTCGCATCCCCATAGAGATACATTATTGCCATTGTAACTTGGTCGTCAAAAGGGGCACGCCTTAAAGTACTATTCCATGTCCCAGAGGTCTTAGAGCCTTGGCATTTCGAATCCCGTTGAATGGTTGTGGTTCTGGGACTCATGCGTCTGGAGTAGCCAGGTGAGACATTCGGTTCATGAACCGGAGACCTATCTCCACAGCAAGCTCCTTAATTTGACCGGGTCCGTCACGCTTTGGACATCGCCACCAGGATCATTGAGGCCCCATAAAGACGGCTCTCCTTCCCTTATATCAATTAAAGGAAGACGCAGTACTCATTAGCAAGCGTCTAGTGACCAATGATTCCTAATTCTCCTGCCTTTCTGCCATAGTCTACACTTGTCCGCCCAAATGGTCGACCTTGCCATCAAGTTGGGTCACTCGATCCTCGAGTGTTTCCTTAACAATAGCCGCCGCAGACAGCGCTCCACTGCTATCGTCAAGCTTGGACATGGTGCAACAAGAAAATTTACAGAAATCGAAAGGGACCAAAACTCCGCTCTGATACCTCCTAAAGAAAAATAAGCACACGCACGGGTAGAGAGTCTGCCAGAGTCATGCGGCCCTATGTGATGCCTATTGTAGTGTAGCACCTGGGTTCAGCCTTCTCCTGCTGCTCACTTCGTTTGTTTCATTGAGCTCCCTTTCTTTCGTTAACTTCCTTTCTTTAAAGAAACTAAAAAAAAAGAATATGAACAGCAGCCAAAGACTTTTAAATGAGAGTCATCAGGGATGCTTCCAGCAAGAACTTAGATGGTATGCGATTGATCAAGTATGTTGTGGTCAACAGAGCTTCTTCCCAAATGAGGTACATTTATCCCAAACATCATAGCTCTAATCATTTCCAATAAATATTTCTTTTTCCTCTCAGTCCAGGAGTATACGCACAAGAGCTCTGATGAACAGTGCCGCTGGAAATAAGATATTGAGAAAAATTCGTGGACATATATTCTCCTCCAGAATCAGATCGTCAAATTCTTTTGTATTAGAAATAATGTCTGGCTTATCGATTGTGTGTCGTTCACTCCAACATGGAAAAAATGATTCCAATTGGAGAGAAGAGGTAAAATGCTTCTTGATGGGCCAGGAATGTTGGATAATTTTAAGTGGTGCGGAAGGTGAACCGGAGGATGTGGCGAGTAAGAAGCTATTTTCATGTTGTTCCGGTCTGGTAGGGCTATGCATGCGATCATAGTGTCTGTAGCTGATGAGAGGAGCCTCCATATATGGGGGCATTACAGACCCAAGAAAGTCATGGCTTACCTTGAGGGAAGTTAATGAACATGCGACCACAAGTAAGCGTCAGTGCCTGGAGACTCTGAACAACATGACCTGAAGCAGGGTAGTTGGGGGCTCTTTCGTGTTACTGTATTAAGGTGAAGAACCTTTATGATCAGCTGGAGGCTTTTGGTATGAAAAACTATGATGCCGATAATCTTAGTCAGATCATGAAGGGTATATATGAAAAAATATAATGGGATAAGGCAGTCTTTGCTAATGCATCAACATAAC
This sequence comes from Sambucus nigra, assembly GCA_949130495.1. Taxonomy (NCBI): domain Eukaryota; kingdom Viridiplantae; phylum Streptophyta; class Magnoliopsida; order Dipsacales; family Adoxaceae; genus Sambucus; species Sambucus nigra. Next base: position 249,838,173 of record OX422208.1, read on the forward strand.
CCTTCCTTATTTTCTTAATGCAAAAGTGCATGATAAGACATATACGTATAGGAGGATGAACAGGCTGAGCCTGTTTGGACAAAGTGTAAATCCTAAGGATTTTGTTCACTTCTACATCAAAATTGCATTTCAGGGGAAGGAAAAATCAGCATTAGGGAGGTCTTACAAGAATAATAAGTGGAAGCTGGGGTGCGTGTCTTAGGTGCAAGAAGATGGGGCACTATGTGATAGAGTGCACAGAAAAAATAATTCTTATTAAGGAAGAGAATTCGGAGATAGAGAAAGAGAATTGGACTGCGACTGCGCTGGTAGTGAAGTGAAATGATAGAAAGTGCGTGAACCAATCAATGTCTTCTGTCTTTCTTTATAGCTAGATGTGTGGAAACGGTTAGTTTTGTAATAAAATACCTGAAGCAATGGGACCGATTCAATTAGCTAAGCGAATAGGGCTATTAGCGAGAAGCGGAGTCGCTCTTAAACCAATGAGCTTACGGCCTAAGAAGGCATTCCTTCATTCACTGCAAGTAGTTTCCAAGCTTTCCTAAAGTTCTAGTAGATAAGGAAGGAAAATAGAGTCTTTGATTGGATCTTTTTGTAGCTAGATCTTGCTCCTTTAGTTTCTGGAAAAAAAACTTTAATCTATGTAAATAGCTGATGGAATCTTGCTTCTAGTCACCGAGCTGAGGCTAGATAGAAAGTGAAACCTAGGTTGTAATAAGGACTCGGGCAGAAGTAGAGTGTCACTTTAATGGTTCTTCTATCTCCACATGGTTGTCAACTTATCCGTCCCTCCATTACAAATGAGAGGAAGTAATGGGAGAAGGTCAACTCTCCCCTACTATTTGCTTTGGATTGTTCGTCTGTTGGTTTTTCTGTTCTCATGAGGGAAGGCGGGATTGGTGCATCTACAAGTTGAAAGCGTGCTCGGTCAAGTGGATTAATCAGAACTACTAGTAACGATATTTGACTGCAATAGGAGTAAGGGGAATGGAACTCTTATTTGATAACTTTAGCTACGGACTTAGGTTAGCTAGTTCAGCTTCTCTTATGGCTATTTGGATTAAGGAAGTAGGGTAATGCGCAGACAAAGAAGGCCTAATATAATAATGGTGAGTCAAATCAGGCGCGGCAGCCGTTCCAAGGCTTTTATGCCACCGCTCAAGCCTTATTTAAGATAGGAGAATGAGGCAAGAGACTCCGGGTTTTGCCTAAGGCGAGTAGCAGACTCTGGTTTCAGTGCACATGTGGAAGGCAACTTTGTTTAGCCAGCAAGCATAGGAAAGAAATCCCCCCGGGGAACTTACTATTAATGCTAATCCATTAGTTCTAGCTCGAATTTTTCCCTTAGCTGCTTGGCATGAGTAGCTTGGGCAGTCTTAGTGAGTAGCTTGGCTTAATCATGCGGGGCTTTGGAAAGAAAGTAACTAGGTAATTCATATACTAATATTCTAATCCAGCTCGAGAAGTTTTTTGTTTAAAAGTAGATCGGGAGTTCAAGCAAATGTGAAATTGGGGTGAGGTAGACTATTTTAGTCTACAAGCCACTTAGCTAAACGAAATCCTGAGTATCTACTGTCGTGTAAGTCTCGACCAATGTGTAGCTGTCGTTAAAAGGCTATAAGTAACGGCATTCTCAGTTAAGACAATAGGATTCAAGCTTTCTTATGTGTACGTGCTTGTTATAAGTAGATGTAGATGTGAAGGTGCCTAAGGAACCGCCCTAACCCCCTTAAATACATTATAAGAGGCGTTAGTTATTCATAGATCTGTTATACAGGCGATTTAGCTACTTTTAATCCTTAGTTTCAACTCTTCAGTGAGTCTTGCTATCTCCCAGTCGTAACTGTACCTTGTGGACTCTAACAAGATCTCTTCGCTTCTCCCCTGGCTTAAACAAGCCAGTAGCTGAACCCCTGACCTATTGGTCAGTAGTTGAACCCCCTCTAACGAGCAGGTGAACTACCTCGTGTTGTTAGTTAGCTCTTATGGACCAATTGTGCTACTTTCAACCCTGAGTAACGGGTATTAGGTGAAGGGATACCTGCAGAACCGTTTCATTGTGGAACAAGCTACGCACGTTATATGTCCTTTAAAGCTATCGTTAAGGAAGTCTCAAAGATAGGAGAACGAGATCCGGGCACTAGTGTGTTAAAGGAAACATGGGTACTTATTACTATGGTAAAAAGACGTATGAAAATCGTATGAATCAATAAGACCTGATCTCAGATCAGTTCCATGAAAAGGAGCTAAAATGGGCTGGGTTTGGTTCGAATGGCAAAAGAGGGTCTTTTAGGCCCCTCGAGAAGCTGATGCCAGAACTACTGTAGCTAGCCTAGGAGTTCGGGGGCCCGGGGAGTACCATGAGTGGATGTCTAGAGAACTCTTCTTATAGGACTGGACTAGGGAATAACTATCCCACACCGGAGGAACGAAAACACCCCTTTAACAAGCAAGTTATGCACCTTTTAGTTCCCCTTACTATACAAGGTGAGGTGCGAAGCTAGTTCCCGGGTAAGTAGCTAAATCAAGAGGGCAATCAAGCAAGCGATCATTGGTATGATAAGTAACTTGTTATATAAGCAGATTGGTGTGGAACTAGATCCTTTGCTAGAGTCACAGTTGTTGTGTAGCCAGGTTCACCAATCCCATATCTCACTTTAAAAGAAAGCCACCTATCGAATCATACTTAAGGCGGAACAGAGAAAAAAGGCACTCAATAATTACTACCATAAGAACCTTGACTCCGTGCCAACAGATAAGCTTTTTCCCTTCGGTACCTAAGTGGTTGATGCCTTTTTTTGCTCAGAACGAGCGATTTCACTCTCCACTCCTCTTCCCCTTCCCTAACCACGGAAGGAAGTCAGGCTAAACCAAGTAGTCGTACGGATGCTGCGTCCACTGAACCCACAGGAAGCCTTATAATCTACGGCTAACAGACTGAAACTTCGAACCATCTAAATACGAAATTTGGATATTAGCGAGCTGATTGAAAGGAAGATATTTTCAAAAGAATAACAAACTTGTTTACATGCATTACTGTCGTAATTGCCAAAGAAAAACACGAGGAAGGTGGGTACCATTATCATATATATAGGAATTTGGAATGAGGATGCATCGGTTAAAACGATGTATAAATTAGTAAGGCAAAGTTTTTCGGAATGGGAAGGAAGAAAAGTCGACCTATAGAGCCATAAGTCTTTTACAACCGTATGCAATTATGTCCTCAAAGAAGACGAGGAACCCCTCATTTGGGGAACTCTCTCACTACAAAGAATAAAGGCTATGATTGAAAAGAAGAAGAAGAAGAAGAAGAAGAAGAAGAAGAAGAAGAAGAAGAAGAAGAAAACTCAAAACCCAACATGTACGCAACCGGAAATCCTGGAGAGACTCAAAAAAATGAACGACATATATGAAATTTATGAAGATTATATAGTTAGAAAAAAATCCCTGTTATACCTACCCAGAATAAAGGAAGAATTTGAGGATCTAATGATAGTTAAGGAAATCAAGCAAACAGTATGTGAAAGAATCTTTGATTCTTTCAAACAGCATAGGGAAATCTTTCTCTTTTCGATTCCATACTTTTTCTGTACTATTCTTTGAGTCATTTTTTTCTTATTTGTGTCAAAGTGGGGTTTCTTTCATATTTTCATATCATACTTTCCAAAGTAGGGTTCTTTTTTGGGGGGCGCACCTTCTCTTTTGTTTTCAAAAAATGGGTTGCCCCATTGACTAAGAGGGGGCTTGGCGATTGTTTTTGCTGTGAGGGCCCTCCTCACTACCGAAGCCACGCCCTATCTCGTGAATTTGATGTTGCCTTCCTCAGGTATAAAGGTCTCTCTTTGATCTTTATAAGATAGTTCAGTATCTGTATATCCCATTCCCGGAACTGATCTAGTCATGAATCCTATATAAGAAAGAATAAGACCAATTAGATTGATCAAGCCTATAAGAAAGATAAAGAAAAGGTCTACATCCCTAAGAGCAGGAGCGAGAAGAGAAATCAATCGAGTCAGGTCTTTCACTCTCTTATCTGACTTCCTTTAGCAGCTCATCTCAAATCTGGAATCGAATCCGTGTCGGCCCACTGGCTCTTGAAGGTGCTGTCTGCTTTTCGTCTTTTCGAGTTTTCACTTTGTATTATAGTATAGGTTGAGAAAGGAAGAGGGGAATCAGTTAATCTCATTTCAGCAGTCTATCTAGTTGACTTTGAAGCCGTACCGTAGCTCTTTCATATCCTCTGTTTGCTACTACTTCTTTCTAGTTCAGTTTCGTCATGTTCTGGAAGAATCTCCTATCTCTCTCTCTTGCTTCCCCAACTACTTATTTAGTAAGGCCAAACTGAACCTCTATCCTTGTCTATATTCCAGACCCTGCCGTAACTCGACTATCAAACCAATAAGACTAAGCCCAGCAGCAAGATACAGCTGAAACTAAGTCACTTTCAGAGGTACTCCTTGATTGAGTCCGCTTGTTAATGAGGGAAACCGTTAGGCCTAAACTCAATCTGCTTACTATCATTGAACAAGTGAATCGTCATGAGCCCATTTATTTATTTCTATGTAATAAACTATCGGTGCAGCAGGGGAAGCGGGCTGAGATGGTAGTAAACAGAGCTTAAAGCGAGTTAATTCGTCGATCGAGTGGAATCACTCAACAGAGAAGAAGGAAAGGGAAGCACGAATAATGACCATAAAGCACGTTTCGATAAATATCAATAGTGAGGATCTGAAAGAGAAGAGGTTCCCGATCATCCATCCCTCTTGCACACAGGGAGAACGAGAAGGAAGGGAGAAACCGTGCCATAACTAACAAATGAAGTTGACTTTGAAGTCGTATCTTGATTGGCCTACAGAAAGAGGCCAGACGGGTAGCGAATCATAAGTGGCATCCCCCCTGTTGGTAGCTTCAGTGTACTCCACCAGAGGGAACACCTTTAAATAACTACTCTACTAAATAAATTTGCATAAAAATAAATATCTTGTAAGCCGAGGGAATGAGCGAAGGAGAAAACAGAAGATTCCAAGTAAACCATCATAGAAGAATAAGTTGTGTTTGTGTCTGCCGCACTTGAATAAGTGGATCGAGTGAAATCAGCAACAGAGGTAGGCGTGAAGTCAGGGCCTACTACTATTAAGTTACGTTCCGTCAGTGCCCCTTATCTTGCTTGGCCTCCGCTTCCAATGCTTTCTATTCTATATGGGTGTATGCAAACTACGCCCCAGCCACAATAGACTGCTTTTAAGCCTACTTTGAGAGTGACGATTCTCTCCCGATGGTTTCGCCAGCTTATAGCTTCACTCGACCAGCAAGATACGGCTTGTTATCACCTACTTAAACGGATTTAGTTTCACACCCTGACTATAACTATCTGTCTGTAGGCCCAGAAAACAGAGAGTAAGCAACTGTACCCACCCAAGTTTAGGGGTGAAGGATCTGAAAGAGAAAGATATGACCAAACCACACACTAATGGCTTGAAAGGCAAAGGATAGTTCCATTACGGGACGAAGGATATGAAATAGGCTGAAAAGCGAGTTTCATCAAAAGATCGAGAGTTAGCAAGTAAGTCAGTTTATGGAAAGTCTTTTTCTATTCTTGTCGTAGTGCTACACTTTATGGTACTACATGTGAGCAAGTTGAATCAGTTGATTGTGTTGAATAAGTGGATCGAGTCAAATCACCATCTATATCGATGAGGGAATAGGATGAATCCCTAGGAAGAGGAGGTTTTTAAGGCTCTGGGGGAGATGTGTGGAGACAAGGCCCCAGGCCCGGACGGATTCACCATCGCCTTTTATAAAAAATGTTGGGGGACTTCATGAAGGTGCTTTTGGAGTTCCACAAAGATGACTCACTGGAGATAAGTGCCAACACAACTCTCATTGCCTTGATCCCAAAGAAAGGTGAAGCCGTCGACATTATAGATTTCCGCCTGATAAGCCTGGTGGGTAGCTTATACAAAAGAATTGCAAAAGTGCGAGCATCTCGAATGAAGAAGGTGATGAGTTTGATCATATCGCCCCATCAGAGCGCCTTTGTTCAAGGAAGGTAAATCCTGGAATAAAAACCTAATAGAGAACGAGTGCATTGACTCAAGAATTAAAAGGGTGGAAATGGGAGTTCTATGCAAAATTAACATAGAAAATGCTTACGACCATGTCAACTGGAGGTTTCTAGAATATTTGCTTAGAAGAATAGGATTCAAGGTAAAGTGGATAAAGGTGTGTATAACGACGGCATCGTTCCCCTTACTCCATAGGGCCTCATGAATGGCTCCCCCACATGCTTCTTCCACAACTCTATGGGTCTTCGATAAGGGGACCCACTATCCCCTTTTCTATTCATTATTGTAACCGAGGCACTAAGCAGACTTACTAAGAAGTTATAGGAGCCTAATCCAACCTGTTGTTGGCAGGTTTTTTAGTAAGCGAAAGGGAGCCTCCTATCTCATGTGGACACTATTTTTTATGACACTCTTTTCCTATATGAAGCCAATCATTTGCCCCTCAGACTCCTTAGATGTACCTTGCATTACTTCGAGGCGGTTTTAGGAATCAGGAGAAACCTAATGAAAAGTTCCATCTTTGCAGTAGGAGAGGTGATCAACATAGAGGAACTCGCGACAGATTTGGGATGCAAGGTGGGATGCCTCCCATCCTCCTATCTTGGTCTCCCGTTGGGTGTTAAATTGCGGTCTAAGGAAATATGGGATCCGGTGGTGGAACGCTTTGAGAGGAGACTTGCCCTTTTCTGTTAAAATAGTGGAAAGTATATTTATCCAAAGCCAAAGGTAGGAAACTAACCCTTATCCACATCAAAGGTTTTTTCCTTTCCAGAACGAGCCTTCCTACATATTCTCTCTCGTTATTTACCATTCCATCCCCTTTTACTGTATAGGGGCTGCGAGGATGAAAAAGATAAAGAGAGATTTCCTTTAGGAGGGTAAAAAAGAGGGGGAAGGTCTGGGTCTCCGGCCTGTAAAGCTCATGAATCAAGCACTTTTAGGCAATTGTTTATGAATATTTTGAGAGGAAAGTCGTAGCTCGAGTCTTCGAATCCATCAGGTAGAAGTTTCGCACCTTTATACTTCTCCGGCCCATCTTAATAATAATAATGAAGGGCTTATCGGTCAACTTAGACTCAAAATATCTTTGATCAAAGGAAGCGAAGAAAGCTACGGGACACACCTGCGTATGCGAAGGACATGCCAATAGCCAGATGCTCGCTAAAAAGATCATTCGAGAAGGATATGACGGATAAATATTCTAAGAAATTCGTCATGGGATGCATGAAGTGTCAAATTCACGTCAATCTGATTCATGCGCCGTCATCATCACTCCATCCTATGTCATCTCTAATAGCTTTTAAGATAAAGGTTTTGGGAGAAAATTTTCTGGAAAAGAGGGGCTTAAGCTCTATAAGTAAAACTAAAGACAATGAAATAAAATATGACTTCCCAGGTGATGGTGCTGAAATCTAGCACCACCGGATAAGTGATGATGAGCTCAAACAGTAGTAACCATGGCAGCCATAAAGATGTAAGTGTATAAGTGTGTAGAAGGAGATGAGTATAAGAGGAATAAGACAATGATGTATAGTGGTTCAGCCAATTTGGCCTACATCCACTGTGAGTGTGTGATCCACTAAGTATGGGCACTAATGGCCTTGGATACAATGCACATAAGCTCACTTTCTCTCTCTACTGTGTGTACAAGAAAAGTTTTAGCTAGGATTACAATTATCGATCGATCTCCACTGTAGGGTTGTAGGTGACAAGTATATATAGGTCTTGGGGGGTGTAGTGTACCCCCTAAGTATGCATGGTGCATGTGAATGATGATCTAGCCAATCCCCTGTTGACACTTATAGATGCCAAATGATGACATAATATTCCCTCACGTGAGGGTGTAATTTTGTTATAACGGTCTCCCATGTGCCATGTGAGCCTCATGCGCACTGTTCCACGCGTCTGCCAAACCACGCGCTGTGATAATGTCACCCTCGGCCTTTGATATGAGGCCGAGGGCAAAGTACCTTCCGGTAATGAGTCTGGCCTAATTTGGGACTCGTACTATCGCACCCTCGGGGGGTCATCCGGAGCCTGATGAAGGGTCAGCCCCTCGGGGGGTCGTCCGGAGCCTGATGAAAGGTCGGCCCCTGAGGGGTCGTCTGGGCCTGATGAGGTGCAGGGCGCCCTCGGCATGGCCAAGGGTATATACGGGTATATCAATCACCCCCCAGCCCTTAGCCATAGATGATGCTGAGATGGCTAAGGGATAATATTGCTTTGGAGATATGGTCTGTTTGATGAGTGACACTTGTCAAGCTGATGTGACAGCTGTTAAATTTTTATTCAATATCGTTCCAGTTTTCAAGGCGTGGCGGATGCATGCTGCTTGGGGCTTTGTGCCCTAATGATGTCCTCCTCGTGGGCTGTGCTTTGGCTTGGGTAATGGGCCCACTCATTACTAAGGTATATAAGCAATTTTTGAAACCATTCATTCTCTTCTTCTTCTTCGCGCCCAAGCTCTCTCTCTCCCTAGATTTCCAACAGACAAACCTCCATTTCTGCAAATTTTAGCATTTCGAGTTTGGCAGTCTCGCTCTTCCCTCTCAGGTAATCCCTCAGCCCTAGCGTCATCTTTTCCTTCATTTCTTGCTTGCTTTCTTGTTTTAGACTTGTAGGGTAGGATTTTCCTTAGGGTGTGTCATAAATTTTCTGGCGTCTTTTCCGGCGATTGGTTCTTGAGTGTTCTTGATTAAAACACTTGGTTTCTTTTGTTTCAATCCAAAAGTCCAGTTTGGTCAATTGCAAACTTGTTTGTATTTAGCTTAGAAATTCATCCAAGTGTAGGGTCTCCCCCTTAATGCTTAGGAGGCTTTACAGTTTAGTCGAGGAGTTCCCATCCTTAAGAGAGAAGCTCTTCGTAGAGATTAGGCGAATAGAGGAAGACGAGGAGAGGAGACGAGGGGGCGACCCTAATTGGGTACGACCCATTTTTCCCATTCCTCTTGCCACAATAAGACCCTCCGAGTCTTGCGGGTCGTCTTGTCGTCCAGCCGAGAGTTATTCGAGTGAGATGGATGAGAGAGCGTTGTTGCCAATTAGCGCTGGACCTTCTAGGAGAGGAGAGGCGTCTGACCTAAGCCCAGGCCGACAGGCCGAGGGTATGGTTACTTCCGAGGCTGTCCCTGTGTCAACTCTATCTCCTCATGCCTTCCAGATGGCTTTTCCCTTAGGGCCTCTGACAGGTGATGAGGTTGAGGCCGAGGGTGAGGGGACTGAGGATGATGAGGACACATATGACACATCTCACGCCTCGTCTTATATTTCCTCGATCAGGGATCGTGACCTCCTTCTGTGGAGGCATGTATATGGTGTTCCTCCCACCATATCTATGAGGGTTCTCTCTAAGGACGAGGGGATCTTTGAGGGCGAAGAAGGAGAGGTTTCAGTATACGAACAGATGTTCAAGGTAGGTGTCAGACTCCCTTTACATCCTGCTGTCGTAGATATCTTGTCAGCCCTCGGTGTTACCCCCTCTCAACTTCCACCCAACTCTTGGAGGACGATCCTTGGTTATGTCTCCTTATGGAAAAATGCTTTCATCGATGAACCCTCGGCCAACGTATTCTTGTCCTGTTACAATATCACCTCCTCGTCCAAACAGCCTGGGTATTATCACCTGGGAGCGAGGAGGTCAGACAAAAAACTTCTCCACGTGGCACAAACCTCCAACCACGATTCGAAGAAGAGATTCTTCTTTGACTCCGAAGAATGGGAGTTTTTTATCTAGGCACAACTTGTAGCTGATGGTTCGAGGGTCCCTGGAAGATGGTCTAACCCTTCAATGAAGGCCAGGTCAGACCCCGGACTTAGTCTGGAGGAGAAAGATATAGTTGACTATCTGAGAGGACAAGGGAGAGGGAGTGAACTTCCAAAGTTTGAAGATCTGATGACCCCTCGGTTCCTCAAAGAAGCTGGTCTGAGGGTCGGCCCCCTGACAGAACTATGTGAGTTATATTATTTTTTCCATTCTTTACTTTTTTCAAGTGTTTCATCATTGCCTCTGCATTTTTCTGACGTGTCGTCCTCCTTTCAGGTCGTCCTATTGGTATATCAGACTATCTCTGGGAAATGACTGCTCCCAGTTTGCTGTTAGGCTTGGCCAAGAAGAAAGCCAAGGAGCCTCAACAAGCTCCGAGGAAGACGCAGACCACAGGGCCGACACCTGCCGAGCCGACCATCGACAAGCAGAAGAGGAAAGAGCTCGAGGTCCCCGTAGATCCTCGCCAGGATCACGGGCGAGGGAAAGGGTTGAGGCGTCTGAGGGAATCACCTCTTCTTCTAGCATGGGGGACTTCTGTTCCCAGAACTTAGCACTTCTGAAGGCCGAGCCATCATCACTTATCACGAACTTGAGGGCGGCTAAGGCGTCAATGTTCTCTGCTCCCTCAGCTGCCAACTACGAATTCTTATCTAAGATGCCTTCGGTAAAGGTGTATGACTACGGTCTGCATGCCCTGGCTCAGGTACTTGTCTTGCTTCATTCCCTTAACTGTATTCTTTCACCAACTGTTTCCTCGGCCTCTTAATAAGTTCTTTTTCTTATGCAGTCTGTCTGTGCCTTTACCTCGGCCACTAAATGGATGGCTGAGAATCAACAGAAGTTTCATGAAGCCGAGAGGGCCATTCAGCATGAGGCCGACCTGCAGACAGAGCTCGAGACTGCAAGGGCTGAACTGGAGAGTGCCAGGACTGAGCATGCCAGGGTCTTAGATGAGCTGACAAGACAGCACGATGCCGACCAGCAGGCCAAGGACCTGCTTATAAAGGAGAAGGATGAAGCCTTGATAAACTTGGAGGCTCAGCACAAGGCCGACCTTGAGGCGGCTGTCAAGAAGGCCGAGGCCGATGCTGTGGAGGCCTATAAACTCTCGGATGAGTTTCAAGGCTTCAGCCTTGAATACTTGGAGAGGGGAATTAGGACGGCCTGTCGGTGGGTCGTCCTCAAGTTCGGCGATGTCTTCTCTGCGGTCCGTCCCTCTCTGGAGGCAGTTCAATTGGACGATCCCTTGATTGCCGAGGCTCTAACCCAGGTGGAATCTCAGGTTCAAGTCGAGGGTGTCGGCACGTCTGAAGACCAGCCAGTCGTGGTCGTTGAGGAGACCTCTCTCATTGATGTTAAGGCCCTGCCCTCTGATGCTACTCAATAGGGTGGCTGTCTGTAGCCCACACCCTCTTAGTGTAATCAATATTTTTGTACTCTATTTTTGTAAAACGAACATCATTTTGTAATATAATGCCTCTTTTTGTCTTCCATACTTGTCTCTTATGTGATTTGTATTGTGGATTTTTTGTACTAACCCAACAATATCACTAACCCCTCCCTCGTCTTTCTTGAGGTCAATGGTGGGGTCGTCCCCTCCCTTGACCCTCATTATAGTCCAAGGGTTATAATAACCAATTAATGGTTTTTTAAGTCTTCCCTCGTCTTTCTTGAGGACAATGGTGGGGTCGTCCCCTCCATTGACCCTCATTATAGCCGAGGGTTCCAATAACCAAACTAATGGTTTTTTAAGTCTTCCCTCGTCTTTCTTGAGGACAATGGTGTGGTCGTCCCCTCCATTGACCCTCATAGCCGAGGGTTCCAATAACCAAACTAATGGTTTTTAATCAAGTATTCCCTCATCTTTCTTGAGGACAATGGTGGGGTCGTCCCCTCCATTGACCCTCATTATAGCCGAGGGTTCCAATAACCAAACTAATGGTTTTTAATCAAGTCTTCCCTCGTCTTTCTTGAGGACAATGGTGGGGTCGTCCCCTCCATTGACCCTCATTATAGCCGAGGGTTCCAATAACCAAAACTAATGGTTTTTAATCAAGTGTTCCCTCATCTTTCTTGAGGACAATGGTGGGGTCGTCCCCTCCATTGACCCTCATTATAGCCGAGGGTTCCAATAACCAAACTAATGGTTTTTAATCAGGAATTCCCTCATCTTTATTGAGGGCAATGGTGGGGTCGTCCCCTCCATTGACCCTCATTATAGCTGAGGGTTCCAATAACCAAACTAATGGTTTTTAATCAAGTATTCCCTCGTCTTTCTTGAGGACAATGGTGGGGTCGTCCCCTCCATTGACCCTCATTATAGCCGAGGGTTCCAATAAACAAACTAATAGTTTTTAATCAAGTGTTCCCTCATCTTTCTTGAGGACAATGGTGGGGTCATCCCCTCCATTGACCCTCATTATAGCCGAGGGCTCCAATAACCAAACTAATGGTTTTTAATCAAGTGTTCCCTCGTCTTTCTTGAGGACAATGGTGGGGTCGTCCCCTCCATTGACCCTCATTATAGCCGAGGGTTCCAATAACCAAACTAATGGTTTTTAATCAAGTGTTCCCTCGTCTTTCTTGAGGATAATGGTGGGGTCGTCCCCTCCATTGACCCTCATTATAGCTGAGGGTTCCAATAACCAAACTAATGGTTTTTAATCAAGAATTCCCTCGTCTTTCTTGAGGGCAATGGTGGGGTCGTCCCCTCCATTGACCCTCATTATAGCCGAGGGTCGTTCTCTGAAGATGCTTTCATGCGTACTAGAACTGATAAACACAGGATGAGGGGAAACACTGATATTTCTCATTAATTTTTCAAGTGTTATGTTGGAGAAACTCCTATTACAATTATGGTCTATCAAGAACTTACAACACTACTGATAGTATTTTTTCAAATGATCTGCATTCCATGGGTTGGAAAAGGATTCCCCCTCTAGGTTTTCTAGTCTATAGGTCCCCGGGAAGACTTCATCGATGACCCTATATGGGCCATGCCAATTAGGATGGAGCTTGTTGGGCTTTTGCCAAGTCTTTTTGAGGACCAAGTCCCCCACTGCGATTGGCCTCTGTTTCACCCTCTGATTGTAAAACCTTGCGGTCCTCTGCTGGTAGGCGGCCTGCCTTATATCGGCGTCTTCCCTCCTTTCCTCAATCAAGTCTAAGTCGAGTCTCCTCTCTTCTGTATTTCTATGGGGGTCATACATTTGGACCCTATGAGTAGGAAACCCAATCTCGGTGGGGATGACGGCTTCTGATCCATAAGCTAGCATGAATGGGGTCTATTCGGTAGAGGTCCTCACTGTTGTTCGGTATGCCCACAGCACGGCATATAACTCATCGACCCATCTTCCTTTTGACTCCTCAAGCCTCTTCTTGATTCCATCTAGGACTGTCATGTTTGTAACTTATGTTTTCCCATTGGCCTGAGGTCGGACTGGGGTGGAGAAAAATTATTTGATACTCACCCTTTCACAGTACTTTTGTAGAGAGGTATTCTTGAACTGAGTCCCGTTATCCGAGATGAGGGTGTTGGGGAGACCATATCTGCATATAACATTTTTCCAAATGAATTGGAAGGTCTTCTACTCTGTAATTGTGACCATCGGTTCGGTCTCCACCCATTTTGAGAAATAGTCAATAGCTACGATGAGGAACCGATAGTTATTGACTGCTCTTGGTAAGGGTCCTACGAGGTCGATCCCCCACACTGCAAATGGCCATGGGGATGTAATGGAGGTAAGAGGCTGATGAGTTTGGTGAGGGATGGTGGCAAATCTCTTGCATTTATCGTAATTTTTTACATATGCCGAGGCGTCTTTCCCCAAGGTCGGCCACCAGTACCCTTGGGTGATCACCCTCTTTGCTAAGGATCTGCCCCCCAATGTGGCTTGAGCACGATCCTTCGTGCACATCTTACAAAAGGGATGGGACCTCAGATGGGTGTGCACACACCTAAGTAAGGGGAGTAAAAATCCTTTTTTGTACAAGGTGTCCCCAATGACAGCGAACTTTGTAGCCCTGTATCTCAACTTCTTCCTTTCTTGCCTTGCTTGTGGCATCTCCCCCTCCTTAATGTATCTGATCAGAGGTTCCATCCACTAAGCTTCCTGCGAAACATTTAGGCAATTGATAAGTGTTCCCTCAGCTTCTTCAATAGTTGGCCGAAGCAAAATTTCCACTGGGACCGTCCTCCTGATGTCTGTCCTAGTTGCCGAGGCCAACCTAGCAAGGGCATCAGCTCGGCCATTGTCGAGCCTAGGTATCCTCTTTAATTTCACTTCCCTGAAGTCCTTCAGTAACGACCTCACTTTCTCAAGGTACCTAGCCATCCTCTCGTCCTTGGCCTCGTAGGCTCCTAGTATCTGATTCACTACTAGCCTTGAATCACTATGAACCAAAATCTGGCCGACACTAAGAGATCTGGCCAAGGAGAGGCCTGCTATCAAGGCTTCATATTTGGCCTCGTTGTTGGAGGCCTTAAAGTTGAACCTCAGGGCGTACTCAATGTCTGTGCCATCGAGTGTTGATACTATTAATCCAGCTCCACTCCCGCTTTCGCAAGAGGACCCGTCGACGAAGAGACTCCACACGGTGTGTTCTTCTGAGAAACTTCCCTCGGTGAGTGACCCTTGTCTAAAGAGATATCTTCCCTCTTCGTTTTCAACCACTTTCCTTCTAGCGGTGCTCATCGCAGCCTTATCTGCAGGTGGGTCGGTGAGCTCACCTTGTCGGGTATCTATCTTCTTGAGGCTCTCACCCTCGACTTCATCATCTTCCCATGTAAACTCAGCCACGAAGTCTGCCAATGCTTGCCCCTTAATGGTCGTCCTAGGCTGATACACTATGACAAACTCCCCCAGCTCTATAGCCCAGGCCATTAACCTCCCTGATTTTTCAGGCTTGTGCAAAACCTGCCTAAGGGGAGAGCCAGTGAGGATGACCATTGTATGGGACTGGAAGTATGGCTTCATCTTTCTAGATGCATGGATCAAGGCGTAGGCCAACTTCTCCATCCTTGGATATCTTTTCTCTACCCCCTGGAGTGCCTTGCTGTTAAAATACACAGTCTTTTGTATTCCGTCTTCGTCTCTCACGATGGCTGCACTGATGGCTGACTCTGAGACGGCGAGGTACACATAAAGTCATTCACCCTGCACGGGTCGTGATAATAGCAAGGGAGACCCCATGTATGATTTTAACTCCTTGAAGGCCTCATCACACTCTTCGCTCCATTCGAAGGCTTTTCTGAGAATTTTGAAGAATGGTAGACACATGTCTGTGGCCCTAGACACGAACCTGTTCAAGGCAGCAACTCTCCCTGTGAGTCTCTGAACGTCTTTAATGGACTTGGGGGTCTTCATCTCAATAAGGGCCTTTATCTTTTCAGGATTGGCCTCGATGCCTCTTTGGTTAACAATGAACCCTAAGAACTTCCCTGCTCCGACCCCGAAGACACACTTGGCCGGGTTGAGCTTCATCTGGTATTTGTCCATCGTATTAAAGGTCCTCTCCAGGTCTGCCACATGATCTTCTGCCTTCAAACTCTTAGTCAGCATGTCATCTACATATACCTCCATAGACTTCCCAATTTGGTCTTCGAATATTTTATTTACGAGGCACTGGTACGTTTCCCCCGCATTTTTCAGGCCAAAGGGCATGACCCTATAACAGTATGTCCCCTTGTCGGTGATGAAGGCTATCTTCTCTGAGTCCTCAGGGTTCATGAAGATCTGGTTGTACCCTGAATAGGCATCCATAAAGCTCATGAGCTCATGGCCTACGGTAGCGTCTACCATTTGGTCAATGCGGGGGAGAGGGAAGCTGTCTTTGGGACAGTGCTTGTTGAGGTCGGTGAAGTCCACACACATTCTCCACTTCCCGTTGGCCTTTGGGACAATGACTGCATTGGACAACCATTCAGGGTAGATGACCTCTCTGATAAACTCAGCGTCTTCTAATTTCTTGACCTCATCCCTAATGACCTCATACTTTTCTCGAGAATAAATTCTCCTCTTCTGCTTTATCGACTTTCCTCCCTCTACCACATTGAGCTTGTGGCACATGATTTTAGGGTCGATCCCCGGCATATCTACATGACTCCACGCAAAGATGCTTCATCTTCTCCTTAACAGTTTAATGAGGTCTTCCCTGATATTGGGCTTTAGAGACTTGCCGACTTGGACGGTTTTTTTCGGGTCATCCTCATCGAGGATGATGGATTCTACCTCTTCCGCGGCCTCTCCTTTCTTTAGCTTCGTCTCATCCCTGGGGTCTAGGGTATCAATATTGTAAGTGGTTGTAGCCCTCTTGTGTGCCTCCCTTTCTTCAGCAGAGTTGTAGTAACATTCTCACGCTGTCGTCTGGTCTCCCTGAACTTCCCCCACCCCGTAAGGGGTAGGAAATTTAATCATCTGATGGACCGTAGACGGCACAGCTTCAAACCCCTTGAGGGACACACGCCCCAGAATGATGTTGTATGCCGAAAACACATATTCATCCATCACAAATAAGCTGACCTTCTTGGTAAGCCATCTCGGCCACTCGTCCCCCATCCTGACATCAGCCTCATACACTCCGAGGGGAGGAACCTTTTCCCCACTGAACCCAATCAATGGATGATGGTATGGGACGAGTCTAGCACGGCTGAGACCTAAGGCTTTGAAGCATGTCCAAAACATTACATCTGCAGAACTTCCCTATCGACCAATATCCTCGGCACCTCACACCCATGCACCCTAGTTGTGATGACGACTGGGTCGTCGTGTGGGGATAGGAGGCCTTTAAAGTCCATCCTCGAGAATCCCACTATCAGAGTGTCCATGTAGACCTTCTTTCTCTTTTCTAACTTGACCTCCAGAGAGGTCGAGTGTACCGTCTTCGTCACTGCCTTGGCCTCAGCCACATGGGCCTTCCTGTCAGCGACCTCAGACCCTCCTCCTGCTAGACCTTCGGAGATCATTTCCACTCCGAGCGAGATTATATTAAGCCTCTTCACAGGGCCTTGGTCGTCTCTCGGCGGGAGGTCAGGGTCGTCCTCATCGTCAGAAGGTTCATCCCCTCTTTTTTTAGGACCTTCTCTACATGCATCGCCTCGCTTTTTCCTGGGATCATCCCCTCGGCCCCTCTTGAAGGTACCTTTGTCGACGTACTTTCTGAGCTTCCCTTCTTTCAGCATCTTCTCAATCTCATCTTTCATATAAAAGCATTTGTCTGTTATGTGGCTGTGGTCTTGGCGGAATTCGCACCGCAGGTTCTTGTTTCTCTTGTTAAGGGTTGCCCTCAACTTCTCAGGCCACTTCAGGGATCGGTCACTCTTTATTTCATTGAGAATATGCTCACAGCTGACCGTTAATGGGGTGTAACCCGCAAACTTGTCGTCCATAGACCTCTTCTTCCCCTCCTTGTTCTTCTTAGGGTATTTACCCCCACTAGAACCTCCTTTTTCGTCTTCGTATTTTGCATCCATCGCCTCTTCGGCGTTCATCACCTTTCCTGCTGTTGACAGTAATTCATTCATCGTCCTAAGGGGGTCTTCAGCAAGCTTCCATAACAGCTTCCCCTTTTGGAGTCCTCGAATCAGGGTTGTCATAGCTATGCTCTCCTGATAGTCTTCCACTTCCAGATTCTCTTTATTGAATCTGGCTATGTAGTCCCTCAGACTCTCATTCTTCCCCTACTTAACATAGAGCATGTGGGTGGTTTTCTTCTGTGGCCTCACCCCAAAGCAAAAGTTATGGATAAACCGGTCTGCCAACTGCTTAAAGTTTTCAATGGAATTTTTTGGAAGAGACGTGTACCAGATATGTGCAGCCCCAGTAAGGGTACCAGAAAAGGCACGACACCTCATCTCATTTGAGATAGAGTATATGTCTGTTGCTGATTGGTACATCTCAACATGGTGGACAGGGTTGGTGCTCCCGTCGTATCTTGGGGTGACCACAGGTGGCTTGAACCTTGATGGCGTAGGGAAGTTGACTATCTTCGCCACAAAGGGTGAGCCTATGGTGTATCCTTTCTGAAGAGGGTCCCGGCTCTTCAGTATATCACCGATCTTATCCTCTAGTCACTGGATCGAGTTATTCCAGGGTCTCGTAGGGTTGGCTTGGCCGATGTTATCCCCTGCCGCCTCTTTAAGGTGGATGGAGGGTTCTGCTGTGGCAGGCCTGTGTCGGTTGTTTACTTCCCTTTGACTGTCATCTCGTCCTTGGGGTCGACCATATTCTGCCTCCCTCCTGGACCTCGCAGCACTCCTTGATCTGGACAATTTTTCCCACAGGTCATTTACTGGGCCCAGCCTCTCAAAGGCTGACCCCCTGCTCAAGCGATCAAAAGCAAAGCCTCTCGGGTGATCATCAGGATTTGGTCTCCCGCACTTTCCTCTATTTTCCTGGAGAGGTCGTACAGTATTGTTGGAGACCTCATATGGTTCCCAGCATTCTATAGGGGCCTCCTCTCCCTCCAGATCGTCATACCTGTCCTCAGGGCAAGGGTTTCCTTGCCTCCCCAGGCGTAGACGCCGGGGGTCAGCAACATCCCTACGCCGCTGAGGGGGTGGCAGGTCTTTTCATGGTGCCTGGGGTGGTCCCCTGGCTTCATGCTGTCCTGGAGCTGCTACCGGAGTAATAATCTTAGGTGAAACCCCTGGTGGTCTTAGTATGTTCTGGCTTAGAGCTGTGAACTGCTCCTGTATCATCCGCTGGCTTGCTGCCAGAGACTTTAAGGCTGCCACCACATCAGCCATCTCAGACTGAGGTGGTGGCTGACTGGAACTGGGTCCTCCCCCGTCATCCGGCAGGGGAAGTGGTGGTGGTGGCATCTCAGGTGCCATGTGTTTAAGCTATGAAAAGCTGAACTGAAGAAAAGACTGGTGAGCTTGATAACCTTAGTGGGTCTCTTTCAATGGTGAAACATCTCCTCTCAGGGGGAGAGCTGGCTCACCACCAGAGTGCCTAGCGAGGTCAAGCTGTACAAAGGAAGAGATGTCTTCTCGTTCCCACAGACGACGCCAAACTGATGATGCTGAAATCTAGCACCACCGGATAAGTGATGATGAGCTCAAACAATAGTAACCATGGCAGCCATAGAGATGTAAGTGTATAAGTGTGTAGAAGGAGATGAGTATAAGAGGAATAAGACAATGATGTATAGTGGTTCAGTCAATTTGGCCTACATCCACTGTGAGTGTGTGATCCACTAAGTATGGGCACTAATGGCCTTGGATACATTGCACATAAGCTCACTTTATCTCTCTATTGTGTGTACAAGCCGAGTTTTAGCTAGGGTTACAATTATCGATCGATCTCCACTGTAGGGTTGTAGGTGACAAGTATATATAGGTCTTGGGGGGTGTAGTGTACCCCCCAAGTATGCATGGTGCATGTGAATGATAATCTAGCCAATCCCTTGTTGACACCTATAGATGCCAAATGATGACATATTATTCCCTCATGTGAGGGTGTGATTTTGTTATAACGGTCTCTCATGTGCCATGTGAGCCTCACGCGCACTGTTCTATGCGTCTCCCAAACCACGCATTGTGATGATGTCACCCTCGGCCTTTGATATGAGGCCGAGGGCAAAGTACCTTTCGGTAATGAGTCTGGCCTAATTTGGGCCTCGTACTGTCGTTCGAAGCCTGATGAAGGGTCGGCCCCTCGGGGGGTCGTCCGAAGCCAGATGAAGGGTCGGCCCCTCGGGGGGTCGTCCGAAGCCTGATGAAGGGTCGGCCCCTAAGGGGTCGTCTGGGCTGGATGAGGTGCAGGGCGCCCTCGGCATGGCCGAGGGTATATACGGGTATATCACCAGGCATATAAAAATAAAGAAGAAAGCAAAGGATAGAAAGGGTCGTTATATAACTTGTTAATAATACATGATATTACACTCTCCCTCAAACTCGAACAAATGAGAGGTCAAGAAGCGAGAGTTTGTCCACCTAGAATTCATGCTGAGCATGAGTGTGAGACTTGGTGAACAAATCTGCAATCTGAAAGCCTTACTCATTTAAGGCAAAATAAAGGGTTGTCTTTTAATCCAAGCACTTCTCGCGAGTGAAGCACCTTTTTTATTATATAAGGGTAAAGGGATGGGTTTGGTCGTTTATTATTGTTACGCTCATTAACGATAGGGTTGGTTACAATCTGAATAGCACTGTTATTGTCACAATGAAGAGGCGTTGCAGCGATGAGATGAACCCTAAGATCAGATAGAAGCCCGCGTAACCAAACCACTTCACTAGTGGCTACAGACATTTCCCAGTATTCTGCTCTGCGCTGGATTTGGACCATATTAAGTATAACAGAATAAAAGTCCTACTTTTTGCTCTTCTAGGAAATAAGAGAGTTTCAAAGGAAGACACAAAGTTCAGTGGTAGAGCAGCGATCAATAGAGCAGCCTGCTTGAATTTCATAATAATGGTAGGGAAATTCAAGCTTGTAGTTTAGGGGCGCGCTAGCCTGCTGAAAAACTACAGGTTTTTAGCGCCCTTACATTTTTCAACAGAGTTGGGAGCATGACAAAAGAAAGATTCTTCTGTGGCCAATAACACATCATGAATAACAAGTTCATTGTACCTTACCTAATATTTATTGTCGTAGTTGAGCCTCAGCCTCTATGCATAAATCATCACAAGATATACTATGGATCGCTAGTTGGGGTGGTTAGACCATTTATGATCGAGTGAGGCTTACTTATAAAGGTCCAAGTTTGATAGAGAATGAGCAGATGGCAGAGGTATGCAAGTTACTCGAGGGTCGAGGGCCTCTATTTCTACATGGATCAAGCAGGAAGCAACACATCAGTGCCCTTTGTGAGTTCCCAAGTCTCGCGCGTGGGATAGAGCGTGGGTGTCAGAGCAGCCTCAAAACCAAGACGAGTTGTTTGAATCCAGTTAATAGATAATCGTGGGGGAAGTTGACAGCGCTGGTCGGGCCACGAATCCAGATCGAGCAGATGCTTCAATGGAAATTAAAGTTATTGAGGGGAAATCTTAGGCTCAATAAGTGCATGGAAGCCTGCATAAGTTCCAAGAAGGGGAGGGGGTGACTACCATCATCCCGTTTCGATCGAAGAAATTACCTAATCAGTTGAACCCGGGTGATCGGGAGGGAATGCCAACAAACACGATGAATAGTATGTGTGGTTAGCAAGAAGGAATAAATGACTTTGAGTCTGCCCATGTAAGAGATTGATAACAGGTGGACCAGGTCGAGGGCCAACTATGTATCAAAATGGAAGCGTTCCAAGATCCATTACAAGCGGGGTCTAGCCGGGTGCCGAAAGTAGAATCTTGACATTTCATTCGCAGTATTGTACCATTCCAATTCGTAGGATCTTGACATTTAAGTTGCTGGATTGTCTCATTCGCAGGTCATTCTATGGGAGCCATCATACTACAACTATTATGTACTCCCTCTAAATAGAACTACCGAATCATTTTTTTTATAGTTTGAGTCGTGATCAAGTTTTCTGCCAATTGGAGCGTAATAATAATCATAAAATATCACCCCTGAAAGAAGAATTTGTTGATCCCCCTTCTAACAAAATCAGAGCAAAGTCCAACTCCAATTCTGATTGGCGCCCTAAGGGAAACAACAAAAGAGGCAGCAATCAAGGGGGAAATAAGCAGCACAATGAAGTGAATGTCGTGGTCCCCACGCTTGTGGAATTGAAAGGCGCCCCCGACAACAATAACAATTGCAGCTGCTGAGGAACAATAATCAGTGGCAGAAAGAGAAGCAGGTGCCATACAACTATGAAGGCCAAGGAGAGCGCCCTCGACGGGAATTAACCCTGCTTGCATTATCGCTAAGTCGAATTCTGCCTAAATTACTGGAGCATAGACTAGTCAGACCCTTCCCTGTCAGTCGTCGTCTGCTTGACCTGGTCCCCCTCATTGGGGCCTAACAAAATTATGCCAATGACTTCTAGCCTTAGTCAAATAGGGGTGGGGCGCGGGTCATGCAACGGATGCAAGCTGGACTTTTAAGCAATAAATCCAAGATTTCATAGAAGAAGGAAAAATCAACGTGACAGATGAACAAGAAGCTCCTAAGAACCCCCAAAAATGGGAGTTTTTTAAGAACTCGCTCCCTAGTTACGCTCCGGTCTCAACATGCTAGGCTTAGGAAGTGTCTGATTTCCAACATCCCCCTACCATCATTACAATTAATGCTATCTGGCTTTGTGAGGAAGATCCCCCCACTGGATCATCATGACCCCTAAGTTCCGGCTTCCAAAGGCGATCCTAAGGGATTTCGAAAAGGAATAAGGCTACAAGAAGAACCTAGAGAGGAAGCTCCACTGAAAGAAGAAGAGGAAATAAGACTAGACTTTCTGGAAATGTTTCAGGAGGGAGTTCCATGGGAAGAGTAAAATGAAGAAAAAGAGAGAAAAGAGAAAGAAAAGAAGAAGATTGAATGGATTATCCAGAACCTGCCTCCACCGCCGTCGCACGAACCATTTACGATGGCCACATCTGGGTGGATTTTGGTGCTACCATTCCTTTAGGATACCTTTCGGCTTCAGTAAAAATTCTTCCTGCTTTATTTTTATAGATATTGAGTATGTATGGTAACTCAACTTTGAGTATTGAATTGACTTTGTTGGTTGAGTGGAGTTATGATAGTTCATTCTATAAAGAAAAGGAAGGACATTCGATCTCACTTAGCGCAAAACCATCTAACGGTGCCTCTTTACTCCCTCAAGACTGGCTTCTTATTTTTCTCTCACCCTTCATTTCATCCCCTTTTATATCAATAGGGAGCTGCGAGCAAGGCAGCTCTGCTCCGAAAATAAAAGAAGCCAGCAAGTCCTTTTCTGCTTGATCGCTAACTCATGAGCAAAGTCGCCTTTTGTCTCCCCTCATGCAGTGCAGCATATGAGCGGATCTTCACTAAAAGCCAATTCTATTGGCGGATGGATAGCGCGCCTCACTCTGCCATGAGAACAAAGAAAGACGCACTATCTCCTTGCAGCTTTGTCTGCCGCCCTTCGGTGGTATAGTAGGATGGATAGCAAAGCCACTTTCGGCCCTTCGCTTAGTAAACTGCTCTTTGAGCCTCTACTGAATTTCGCTCGCCCCGGTCCTTAGTAGCGTTGACAAAGTCAACCGAGCCTAACCAAAGCGTCACAACAACATCCAAAGGTTAACTTTGTCACTGACACAAGCAAGGAGTTGACAAAGGCGAACAGTCCCCCTGTTGTTGATAGAGAGCTTACCACCCCGCCCTTTATACTCGTGATTGTTATCATGGAAAAAGAGTTTGTTTTATATCAAAGAAGCATGCTTAACACAGCCTATAGAATAAAGGCATTCGAGCCGCGTCTAAACTACATTAATGGTAAGGGCCCGTACTCTTTCTTATGTGGATACGCTATCCCTTCCGGCTATGGTGGGGGGAGGGAAGTGAGATCTACCCATTGATTTGATATTAGATGAGCGGCCGAACTATGATAGTGTTCTTATGTTTTATGTTTTTAAGAGTGGTCTGACCAAAAAAGGGATCAGACCGCTCCTGGTGATAGTCATTAATGGTCTGCTTAATTAGTACCCTTTCGGTATGTGTTGCGAACACTTTCATTTTTAGCGTCTTATCTTCTCTAGAGAAGCAAAACTCGAACGGATAGAACAGATGGTCCAACTACATAACTTTTTCTTTTTCATTACTTCCATGGTCGTGCCTCGTGGCACGGCAGCACCCGTACTATTGAAATGGTTCGTCAGTAGAGATGTTCCCACAGGTGCCCCTTCTTTCAATGGTACTATAATTCCTATGCATGTCCTTTCATTCCCTCTTTTGGTCTATCTACATTCCAGGAAATTCATATGCTCCACGGACGGAGCAAAAAGTGGAGTCTTGGTCAGAGCAAGCCGCCCTATTCTATTACCAGACATAATTGGGAGAAGCTCATCCGAAACTAGAGATAGAAACGCCTTATTTCATTGTATTACTGTTCTTCATTTCCTTCTTCTCGAATCCAAGGGGGACTTCTCATATTTAGAATTTTTCTGGGGTGTGCTCTGTTTACTATTCTTTCGTACTTTCTTCTCTTTACCACGCGATAGGTCAGCGAAATGTGAGCGGGCGCGGAGAAGGAAACGCCAAACACTTCAGCCTAACGGGAATGAGCAACGACGAAATGACAAGATGAGGTGCCCCAGGAAACCCCATTTAGAAAGAAGAGTTAAAGGTTTGGGGCTTGTAGCTTTCCCCGCCCCCCTTATCGGGCGGTGCTTGTGGGGGGGGTGCGCCACCAGAAATCGGAAGCTCTAATGAAGATGAATATTTCATATGTTGGAGTGTGCATCTTTATGTTGGGTGTTCTTCTGTCGTGCAACCCGGCAGCTTATGTGCGACCTGTGGGCCACGCCTCCTACTTGTTCAGGGTGGGCGGTGTGAACTCTGATTCGATCCGGGTATTCAATCCGGCCGCTGAGATTCTCAGTTGACTCCTTAACCTTGATAAGAAGATGGCTTATTCCATAATTCGTGCATAAGGGCAAGGAACTTTGGATGAACTAATGAGAATGGGTGTAAGCCTCGCTGCTCGGAAACACCCAGTGCTGACCACACTAAGAGACATGAAAGCATAGGTAACGCCAGTTGACGAAGTGTCGTTAAGCATCCCTAGAGGTACGAAAAGTGAGGTCGTGATGATACATCTACGTCCGTACCGCTCCTCTTGGAGTAGATCCCGCATCCAACCAAGTCTTTGACCAAGGAACGGGAGATTTCCCACTACCCCTGGTAGGCAAGCCGAGCCATGAGGGCGGTGGGAACGGGCTCCCCAAAAAGCCAGCCCAGGCCGGGGTCAGCATAAAATGAAGAGGATGGCCCTAATGTTATGTTGGGAAAGCCAACTTCTTGGGTCACGGGCGGAGAAAAAAAGCAGACATGGGGACTCGGGGCGGGGTGCAACGTAACTAAGAGAGCCATTCCATTTAGGGCGAGACAAAATGGGTGGGCACGGGTGGTCTGGTGTTCGAACTGATAGGTTAGACGATTACTACTTCACTTATTAGATTAGCCGCCTATCCTAAAATGGAATGGGATGGAATAGAGAGCATGCGAAGCGCTAGCGCTATAGGGTCGATTTTTTTTGGGGGGGGTATAAGCTTGTGAAGAAGCAAGCTTATCCCCACCCCGACTGGCAGCTGTTGGGTCTCCCCATCTCTCCTAAACTTCCCCAGGTCTTTGGCCCGAGCTGTATGAGGCAGAAACTCATCCCACGTATGATTCGGAGGTCGAGCCCCAACCCAGCAGTAAGGGTGAGGCTTAGGTCAACTAACACAAAGAAGATACAATTCACTCAATGATTGCCTTTGGGTTCTGAACTCCATATGGGGAAGTATCGTTGTTTTTTGCGAGGTCTCGATCATTTACATGGACCCGCTTCTCATTGCATTTGTGGGAATTTGATGATCTATAAACTGTCCCTAACGAACAATCGGCTCATGTTTGAGCATGATGAATCACTTCGTAAACTTTTCGGCCTCATATGAGAATGGAAAATTGGAGCATTTTCTGCATCGGTGGATGAAGAATTGTAAACATAAGAATTTCTGGTTGACCATGTTCCCAGAAAAAAGATACTTTCGAGAAATGACGAGAACGACTGAAGTGGCTATACATATAAATCCATCTACGGATATATATGCTCCGATTGGAACTGGAAGTTCCAGAACAGGTGGCTGGTATACTACTATAATGAAAATGCCTTTTCTTTTTTTTATTCGGATCGGATTTATGTTGGCTTCGTTGGGAGGCTCGCGCAGTTTGTTACGTCATCTCCAAAAGGATAAGTTGCGTTGGAATCGAGAAAGTTCCGTGGAGTTCATAATTGCATAAAAGGAGTCAAAGTAGTGGCTGCGGCACATTGAGGCAGTTCTTCGACGGTCCCCGTACGCTGGGCATGTCGGCCCGCTCTGAAGAATTCATGGATCGGCAGGCCGGGTGAGACAGAATAGGTGGGCACTACTAACCAATCCAAACCCAGTTCTCGTCGATAGGCATTGGTAGCTTTCTTCCAAACCTTGCCATATATGATAGTTGTGGCCATGGCCCGAAGGAGCTTTAAGCACTTGTACATTGCTCAAGTCAAGGTTCCCCTCCCCCTCTTTGCCCAGAGCTTGGACTTTCCATGTTTTTACCCAAATGCGTGCTAGCGCGCTACAACTAGCAGCCAGCTTAAAAACGAAAGCGCGAGCAACTAGTGCCCCACAACTAGCACTTTTTTCTCTGATAGGCTCTCTTCGCTTTTCAAGCTCCGCCCCTTATTAAAAATGAAAGCGCTAACGAGTAATCCATTATATAATATTCTATTAGTTAAGCGCTAACGCGCCTTTACTTTTTTGTATTATATAATAAGGCGCTTCTTTCTACTTCTTTCTCAAAGTCAAGCAAGAAACCTTTCGCCTTTATTTTATTGAGGAGATATAAAAAAAAACTTACTTACTAAGCAAACATAGTCTTGGGCTCAAAAGCAACGAGCAACGGCTTTCACGCTTGTTAGAGCTATGAACCATCTTAGAGTATTCAATTTCGTTTTTCAGCTGGACAGAAAAGTTTCCACTTTATGCGGGATGATCTTTTGCGCTACGATGGAGTGCTTTACTCTTTAAGTGCACCACTCTTTCTTTTTTCCTGTATCTATAGATGCTTTTTCCCGCACTCTCTTTTATCCCGTCAAAGGTCCCCCTTACGTAATAGGGGTTAAGGGGGGTGCACACCATGGTCAAATCCATGTGAAAAATCGCGGGGCCTCATTACTCTGGAGTATTATGCTCCCGCACCCCCTATCTCTTAAAGGCTCTGCGCTCCCGCATTCTGATTGATCCTGTAATGCTGTAATCATGTTGTTCCTTTATCCCACTGCAGCTGCTGGGGACGTAATCATATTTTGAGCCTTTTACGGTACTGATTGATGTTCAGTTCTGCGTGATTACTGCGGTTGGCGGACTGATTATTTGCGAAGGCCAAAGGAGGATTTCCCTAAATAGTAAGCACCAACGCATCTTCTCACACAACCCAAAGTCTGTTGCAAGAGGCTTTCCCTGAATAGTAAGGAAGTGAGATCGAGGTCCACTTCAAAAAGTCTTGGTCATCTCTTTGTCGACTGATTCACCAACTAGACCAGGCTCCCTCTGTTTACATTCCAGTAATCTTCGACCACCCTACAGGAGCAAGAAAGAGAAAAGAAGCTAGTAGATGTTACGCTCTTCCCAAGCATCCAGATAGATCTAATGGGTTTTGTCTTATCTTGTTATAACCCTACAGGGTTAGCACATTTCGCAGGTATCTGTACTGATAGGTGAGATAAGGGGCAGGAAATGATGCTTTAAAAGGCCCGGAATTCGATGCCCAGCCCATGAAAGAGATTCGATTGGAAAGGAAAGACCTTATTTTTAGCCCAAAAGCCATCACTAAGAATCAAAATTATGCGAGGACCTCATAAATTCAGAAGGAAGATTGATGGTAAGTTAGTCCTGCTGCTAACTGTTAGCTCTTTGCTCTTAGCCACTTGCTGCTTTGAGGGAGGGTTAGGTCTGAGAAGCATGGGGCTGATGAACAAATCCCTTATGGCAAAAATGGGCTGGAAATTAGTAACTGAACCTGATTCCCTATGGACCTCAATTCTGTGAAGCAAGTATTTGAATAACTCCTCTTTCTTCAATTGGGAAGCAAATTCTAAGTCATCCTATACTTGGAGAAGCATTCTTAAGGGGGAGGACATCCGAAAGTCAATGGTTGGAATGAGCAAAGAACAAAATTTTCGCTTGACTGGTGGGTAGGTGAAGGCCCACTGGTGGACTTAGCAACCCAGTAAATTCCACCTGCTAGTCTTAATGCTTGGGTCTGTGATTATATTGATGAAGATGGAAATTAGAAGTGGAGTTACTTTGTGGAGCTTATCCCCATGAACTTGATACCCCATATCAGACAAGCCTTTTCAAGAGGATAATTGCACAGACTCTCTGATCTGGAGGGACTCTCTAAGTGGAAATTGAAGTACGAAATCCGCCTATGCTTTAGTCACAGGCTAGCACACAGATGTGAAAGCAAAGAAGTGGAAGGATATTTGGAAGGGGAAAATCATTCCCAAGATAAAGTACTTCCTTTGGCTAGCAATACAAGACAGATTGCTGACTAATAAGGTCAGAGTAGTAAGGCACCTAACTACCGATGGGTTCTGTAAAGAGTGCAACCACAACATGGAGGACTCCCTTCATAGCTGAATATCAGAGTCGTTCACTGGTATGGGAAGGCAAGTAAGAAAGTCAAGCTTTCCATCAAAGACAGATGGGGGTTCAATAGTTGCTTCTTTTTAACCTCCCCCAGGGAAGTCAGTAATGTACCCAGGGTGCAAGGTGGAGAAGGCTGGGCCTCTACTAGGAGAAAGATCTCTTGACGATCTGGGATAGTCCGAAGATATCCATTACCCAAGCTCGAAATGGCTCTGTCAGTAAAGCTTGATAATCGGGTCTAAGTTGGAAGCCATATTATGTTGGATTGGTCCATACCTATGGTTGGCATCGCAGTTCTTAGCATGTGCTATGCAATCTGATAGGACCTTAGGCCAGTAGTGGCCATGTTTCCGGATCAACCAACGCATCTTCACAAACTCATATGCCCGGGAGCTTGTTTTATATTTGTTTTTCGATGAGCTAACTATAAGCTTATAGGAGAGCGCTAGTGTTCACACTTCTGTTGATGTGCTTCACCGATCGATGGACTCTTTTTGACATTGATTAGTCGAACCACCACTTATTCTGATCTTAGCTGCTTTGTCTCTTTATCGGGTTCATCCCATACATACAAAGACTGGAGGAAGAAACTTCGCCAATAGTACTTCTTCCTTCTTGAAGTTATTCCTCACCGCTACTTCGAGCTTTTAGGTGTAGAGGGAAAAGAGAGTCTTAAGCAGCAATCATGAGTGAACAAAGACAGCTATTACTACACAGAGCCCTAGCTTGGATCTTTCTTTCTTACCTGACTCTCCGTGACTGGAACTATAAGCAGTATAGAGGAAGGTTTTCACTCCCGTTGAGAAAGAAGAAATGCCCTAACTCAGCTTCCTATTATGACTCATTGGTTACGCCATCAGAGACTGGAATTGATATGAATGAAGCTTCAAGCGTAGTTCTGTGGCTTCTCCTATACCCCAGAGGAATATTAGGTGGGGAAGGTCATAGTGAAAGCAGCAAGCTAGAAATTAATCGTTGATTTAGTTGCTTCTACTTTCATCGAGATTGCCCTGGTGTTCGTAACAACACTCTTTGCTGAATCGCCCGATTATCAAGTCACTATGTTCCCATGAAACCATGAATAGAGAATTGCTTTTCTTACATCCGTTGAGTTTGGTTCTATCGTAACTACACTACCATAAGTAGTTGATCCATCTCGTTAAAATATGTTGAGTAAGGGCACTTGTTGTTGCCGCTCTTAGAGTAAGTGCTGCAAAGTGAGTAGGAAGAGGGTTGGATTCTTATTTCTTTACTTGATAGGTCTTAAGGAAGCGATTGACTCTGAGGATCCAAAAATGCTTTATTTTAGGAGGTCCTGCCCAGAACTCCGATTCCAGTACTTTCCTTTTTATAAAAAAAGCTCAAGGCTAGATAAAAACCTGCTTAATGTGCCTGATGTTTTCACAATAATAGCGTAGTCAAGTAGCCCATAAAGGGAATCTACTTCTTAAGGATGTCGAGAAGAAGCTCTTGTCTCTTGCTTGTTTGGTTTGCTCTTTTGCTCTTATGATTCTTTGAACTCTACTTTTGCTGGTACTCTTTTCGTTGCAAGAAAAAACGTAATAGCCATGGAGTAGTCAATACCCTTTAGTTTTGAGAATGGGAAATGCATTTAGGTGCGAAGCGATCCCAGCCCAAGTAATAGAATAGAGTGGCCAATCCAAGTATAAGCACTTCACCCGAGAGCAAGGTGCGCAGTGGAGGGAGATTCGAGAGGAAAAATCAGAGTCGGATTATCGGATCTCCTCTGCTGAACAAGTAGCTTGAGCAAGAATGAATGTAGCATCTTTACTTTATAGAATCCTAATCTATCCACAATAACCAAGTCTTAAACCCGTCGCCTATATAACCCATAATACCCCCTAGGCCTTATCCAGGATCAAATATCCCTATCTCGAAACGTATATATAGCACCTGCTACATATAGAAGAGAGAGACAAGACATTTGGAATGATTTGTAGGGAATAAAAGGGTGTTCGGCTAGAATAAAACATAGATTGGTTAACAACCAAGTACTTTTTCCTAAAGAGGGACAAAAAGATAGTGATTACATATGTCGGAGAATCGTCTTCAATCAATTCTGAATCTAGTTGAATTCCGTAATGAACAAAGGAAGAGCAAGGAAGGAAAGTTAGTTACATTTATCTTAAAGTCATATTCGGATTCTGCTTGAGCGGCCTTCTCTCTATGAGTTACGACAAAGGTAGTTTGGTAAGCCTTGTCATCTAGTATGACCGAAGCATTATCCCTATCTCTATCCTTGGGCTAAGGGCCCATAGACTCGACTTAGTGCGGTGAGGTTACTTAGGATGATTAAACTGTACCTGATGACTTTCAAACTTTCTTGCAGGCTTGACTTCTTGACTTTTTAACTTTCAATCATTTGCCATGCTAAACGATGGGGTTCTTTGATCAAAAGGGCAGGGACATCTCCTTGTCACTAATCCAAATTTGTGGAAGAGGAGTCCATCATCCTTGTATCGTCAGCTGGCTATAACTAACCATATATCCTTGGGCCCAATGAGGGGTTACGGCGAACATGCTACTCACTATCGAGAGTAAGGATGAAGACGGCGCTAAAGAATCAGTTCTTGGAGGAAGAGTAGTTGTTGTCTCTTTCCCGGTAATGTCAGATCAAGAAGAGCCTGCTTTACTTTCCCTTTACTAGTAGGGGTCCGTTTCCCTTCTTTTCTTTGGTAGCTAGGCCTGGTAGCATGTTTGCTAGTTAGGATCTCTACTAGGCTTGCCTTACTCAATAGGGGGAAATTGACTTCTTTATTAAAGTCAAGAAAGAATGACGTAGGTAGACTAACTAGAAGTAGGAGGAGTTCCCGTCGAAGGGCAAATTATTCATTTAGGAAAGATCCGATACCAAGTGACAGCGAGCTAGCTGTTGGTGCTATAGCCTGGTTCCTATAGGTCGTGGTCAGCATACTTAGAGTCGTCTCTCTTGCTCAAGTGGAATCAGTTTCATTTGGCTCTAGACTACTTTTCGATAGAGAACAATTTATCTTCGATTTCCTGGTATGAAAGTCGCTAGGCTTAGTGTGAGTTCAAGATATTCGACATAACTTGTAGTCTATGGCTTTACTTTTGCTCTTATCGATGTGATCCTTGTCTTTAGCTTGGGACTTAGCTTGGCACTAGGGAAGCTTACTTACCTACCTGATGACTTTTTTCTTTTCTGTTAGCACGCATCGCATCCAGTGACCGATGAATCTGTTATCGGAATAAGCATAAGCGCAGTAAGAGAATTCGCTGCTTTTGTGCCAACCTTATCGCCTAGAAGCTAGAAGGAATCACTCTTAAAGGGGGGAGAAGTGAGGGATAACATTCCTTTTTGCCTCTTTTTAGTAAGGCTACCGTAAAAAAGAATACTTATTCTCAGTTCTCTTGTTCTTGTTTCATAAGAAAATGCGGCAACCTAGTGGTATAGTGAGCTCTCTCTTTGGATGTTGCTTCAGTCATTGATAGAGAGGAATCACCTAGCCTAGCATTAGACTAGACTAGCTAGCCCTCCATGGGCAGATTGCTTTTCATAGCGTAGTTTTGTAGTTGGAAGGAGACTTGCCTTATCAGATGCAAGATTACCTGTTGATGCGATCGATGAGGTCTTTGCTTTTCCTGTTAGAGAATGAGTTGAAGGAGAAGTCCGTAGACCTAGCACATTGGACTATTTCCTCTTTTATTTATAACGAATGACACTCCTTATGCAGGAAAGGACATCCTACTGATTGAGATGGGGTCCCCGCTATATGTGCTAAACCATTAGGTGGGCTATCCCGGTTGCCGAAGACTTATAAGAAGTATAGGATAGCTATATCCAGCACTACCAGCAGCTATGGCGACTGAACCTCCTCATATTGGTTCGTTGCAGAAGAAGAAACATATTGGCTTTTGACTTGTCTGGATCTAGAGGTGGAAGAAGGACCTCTATCATATTTTTAGATCCTATTCCTATCCATAGCTAGTAACTGAGGGTTACTTGGTTGCCCTTACCTGCCAAATACCTGCTTTGGGGGATACTAACTAATAACTAATAGCGGGATTTCTGGTAAGAGTAAACACCTCTATAATCAACGGATCTGAGGACCTAGCCCTGGGAGTGAAATGTTGCGCTCACTAATGCTTATTAATAGGGCAGGGCTACGCTCGTTACAATCCTCTTATCTTAATAGGGGCTGAAAGAATGCAAAAAGAACTGGGCAGTAGCGCATTTCCCCTCGCTCTGATCACGAAGCCATGTTAGAAAAGGGACCCTTTGCTTATCCAACGGGAACGGTGGCAGTTGAAGCATACTTTGCCTCTCTTTTCCCTCTCTACCCGACTTATAATAGTCTCTGCCTTCCTTACTATCGGATACATCAAGTCTCAAACCTGTGATTCGTTCGCTGGAGACCAAGAACTAGCTGTGTTGGCTACTTGCATGGTGGGGCAATCATCTGTCAGTAAAAGGCTCTGGAGCATATAAGCATATATTAGGGTATTCTTTTTTTGGTTGGTTAGTGTCAATATCCTCTTTACCCTTTGGCTTCCTTTTCTGCTTCTTACTCATCCCCTTCGGATCCGACTTTGGCTTCTTACCCTTCCTCGACGGCTGCGTACGAGGCTTGAACATCCCATTCTTCTTCACTTTCTTCTCATTGGTCCTTATTATCATAAGAACCAACTTCAGTAAAATTTCCTTCTCTTATTTTCACTCTAAAACTACGAGCAAAGTGACCAGGCTTTCCGCACCTGTAACATGTCTTTCTTTTTCTTCCTTGAGACTGTCTCTGCTACTTCTTCTTATCGTCACTGATATCTTACCCCCGTAACTTAAGCCTAGCATTTTATTGCTTCTTCCTCCATTCAGAATTGATCTTATTTTTCCCTTTGTCAGAGAATATCCTCATTCTCAAAGTTTGAATAGGCTGAAAGCCCATCTCTAATGAGTTAAAAGCACTCTATGAGAGGCCTATGAATCGTAACGGTAACGGCTTAAAGTTGCTATGCCACTTGTCTTCTCAAAGTAGGAGTTCCTACACGTTGTTCCGGTCTCGAAGTTCCTCCTCTTTACTTTAGCGAGCGAGTTCCGGTGTGTTAGTAGATGATAGCGGTGCTGTTATAGGTGAGTTAGTGGTGTTATTCACACACTATGAAAGGGATTAGGTGCTGACTAGTTCCCCCAGCCCCTTTAAACCGAGTGGACCGAAACATATAAAGATCGGTGTAGCACCTCATAGAGACATAATCACGAGCTGGACTCGAACCAGCAACTCTGAAAGCAAAAAATAGACCCAGCAAAAATTCCTTTATTCGATCGCGACTTTTGTTTACCCGGTTCCTTACTACCCCACGTGAGTACGTTCGGGGGGTTCTACCCTTCCCCTTCCCCGTTAGACCGTAGCTTGCTGGTGAAAAAACATAATAGGCTAGCGCTGCCCGCTTCGCTCTTCAAGCTCCGCCCCCTACCTTCTAAATCGGCTAAAAGTATCTGCCGGAACACATATTACCAACGGATATCATAATTCTAAATGGCTTTTTGCACCCGCTTAAACGGACCGCTTTGGCTTGGGTCCCTTTTGAATTGAGAAATTGAATTTTTATATGTTTGTTTTCATGGTATTTGATTATTGGGGTAGAGCGAATACTCTCGTATCTCCCCGCCCAGAGGGAACTATAGGTTGGAAGCATGAAGCACAAAGGATAGAAGGGATCAAAGGTCTAACTTCCCCCATTGACTGAAGGATTAGCATTGCTACTACCCGCGTGGGAGGGTAGAGGCTTCTGAGTCACATTTGGCTTAGTCTTTGGCTCTACTTCGAACTTCAAGAGTTGTTGATCAAGAAGTTCTTGTACTTTATGCTTTAAGCTGAAACATATATCAGTCCAGTGACCTGGACTCCCCATATGATACTCACAACGGGCATTAGGGTCGTACCCGTGGGTGGAGGGTCACCGGTTTGGGAGGCACAGGAGTGATCAGTTTGGTAGCAATCAACTGAGGGAGTCACTTAGATAGTGTTACTGGCAATGGGTTGAATTTCCTTTGTTCCTTTTTAACTGGAGCTGCCTCGACCCGGGTTTCGCTTTCGGTCACCGACCGATTCGAGGCTTATGGTCAACGCTTTATCGCAAGAATTTCGAAAGAAAATTCCAGTAGAAAATTCTCCATTGCTTAGATAGTGTTACTCCATTACTAAACAGATGTGGAAAATTCTCCTTCACTTCATTGCTTAGATAGTATTACTCCATTGCTAAATAATATTCGTAAGGTTTCGCAGCTCTTTTCCATCACTCGTATAACAGGTTCTTCACTACATTGCTTTATCGCGAGAATTTCCTTTGTCCCACGTACACAAATAAGGTTAAGTGTTCCCATACTTAAGTTATTTAAGAATTTATTGTTATCCATATCTACAAATTTCACACAATAGATAATATCATAAGTATATACACATATTTATCACACTATCATATACATACTAATACGGAACCCCAAAGGCGGACCCGCGGTGCGTTCTTCCTCTACTATCAAGTCTCGATAAATCACG
This sequence comes from Sambucus nigra, assembly GCA_949130495.1. Classification (NCBI taxonomy): domain Eukaryota; kingdom Viridiplantae; phylum Streptophyta; class Magnoliopsida; order Dipsacales; family Adoxaceae; genus Sambucus; species Sambucus nigra. The sequence continues at coordinate 249,872,787 of OX422208.1, forward strand.
TATGAAATAAGGACTATCGATTCGGAATCACTCGTGAACCATATAAATACAAATCACACATATTGGAGGCGAACATAGTTCCTAGTCTATGGGCTATGCACATACCTACGCACCCATATTATATTCCCGTGTGCAGGTTTCACACATCCTATTAAAATCAATAGGTATTTACACAACCCACTTATTATATTCCCTTTCATAGTATTTTTCTCATCACTACTTACTATATATTTATAAAATTACGAATATTCTATCTCTTGTAATTTCCAAGGATAACTCACCGCTCCGAATCCTATAAAGTATTATACCTAAATAAATTCCAATAATTCTTCACTATGCACAAATTGGAATAAATCTGAAATCTAGAAATCCTGACATGTCGCTTGAACCAGAGCTGCATTTCGTTTGAACGAGATGAGTAGGTCGTTTGAATGACTTTTCGCGAGATGGTTATCTCGCATCAACGAGGCTTCGCGCAACTTCGCGTGACCTGTGTTGTTTCGTCTTCAACCTTTAGCACTTGCGTTTTCCCACCATTTTTATCCTAAAACCTCTACAGATCAAACCCAAACTCCCAAAAATCAATATTAATCATTATTCTAACATATAAAGATGATTTCTCATACTCCAGAATCATTAAATCCTAATTAATCATCAATTAAATTCAAAATCCCCAATATTCATCATAAGAACCCTAGTTTTCCAAATTTCAGTTTAAGAACATAATTAACCTAGATTCATTCATCAATATTAATCCAAATTTCACGGGTTCTAATCTACATACATGAAGGAATTAAACTACTATCAATTCAGTCCTCAATCATGAATTAATTCTTTCAAATTTCACCCAGTTTCATATGCAATTCATGTGTATTATTCACCTACACTAATATGGACATAATTATTGCTAAAAGATTGCAAGTATAAATACTTGCCTCTAGATTAAAGGTCTGATCCATTGGATAAGATGATATAGGTGTGATTCGCTCTCTTTGATCTACGTCGTGGTGGTGTTTGTGGTGTAAACGGTGTAGCAATGGAGGTTCTAGCCTTAGAAACCTCTCCTCCCTCTTCCCCCTTTGGCCTCTCTGTGGTTAACTGATAACCAAAATATCTCCCCGTACATGATATGTTAACACTTTAATTTTCGTTATTAATAATACTCCAAAAATACAAATTATCAAAACACCCTCCCGGGATGCCGGTTTGGCTTAAAACTATTCTGCGACCCAAACTAAACCCCCCGAGTAGAACTTTTTTTACTATCTCGATCCTTCCGGACACATTGACGCACTTTAAATGACCATTTGGGTGAAGAATAAATAATTTATTTTTTTATTCCATTAAATTAGTCCCGAGACTACAGACACGGGCGTCCCTACTTAATTACCGTAATTGTCGTATTTCTTACTCGCGACTATTTTCATAAATTCACAATCATATTCACATTCATATATTTCTTTATTCGCTCAATAATATTCAATATAATTCTCACTAATAAATACTAACTTTTATCTCGCTAGTTAATATTTTTTTTAATCCGGATCAGCTATTAATTAATTTCTCATATTTAATTTTGAAAACCTAGAACCCCAATTTTTTTAAAAATCTTTCACTTTAATTTTCTTTTTAAATGTGGAATAAAGATGGTTACAAACAAAATTTAATTTCCAAAATTTATTTAATTTTCTTTTCTTTAAAAGATGGAAAATTATGATGAACACAAATTTTAACAAATTAAAAATTAAACACTACAAAGTGAATTAAAGCAAACACACACACACACTTTAAATTCACTCAAACCACATTAATTTAATTATCAAGTTTAAACAATTTAGGCAATAAAATTATCTAATTAATTTAATGCCAACTTGAATTAAATTAACTTAAAATAAACTTACCCAAATAATTAAAAATGCACCATTTTAATCTATAATAGCGAATTAAACCAAATTTAATCTTTTTACCTAAGCATGCATCTAATGTGATTTTGCAAAAGATAAAACGAACAAACCACTACGTCGCGATGTACGAGGAAAACCCACAACAGAAAAAACCTCGGACGACCCCTAGCCTTAAGTCCACTAAGTATGGTATTTTTACAAGTACAAGACAAATGACTTACTCAACTCCACTTGACTCCCTTTAAGCCCCTGGCGCGTCTTCTTGTACCAACCTATGCTTAGTCGATAATCCCGAAATCCACCGAAACCTTGGAATCCACCAATGAAGCTTTTTGGAAAATCGTCAACTCGCACCCAAAGCCTTTTTCCGAGTGGAAACGCCGCAGCAAACTTTTCTTCTTTTTGGAATAGAGAAGAACCAAAACAATTCTTTTATGGGATGGGAATTAAACCGATGCCAAAAGATCCAACCAAGATATATATATATATATATATATATATATATATATATATATATATATATATATATATATATATGGGGGGGGGTGTGGTACTTGGAATAAACTAATATGGGCGTAAACAAAAGTGTTTAAGAATGATTTTCTTGAAAACTAAACACTCAAAACTTAAACTTTTTCATGGAGAAATTAAGCTCTCAAAACTCTCTCTTAGAGGTTGTAGAAGATGAAAAAGTTCATTTGAAACAGTTGGTTCCCGCATTTATTAAAACTGGCAAAAGATAGTGGGAACAAAAGTAGTGGAAAGATGGAGAGAACTGCCAAAAACTTTCAAAGAATTTTTCCGCCGAAAATCTTGTTCGAACGAAGTCTCGTTCGAACGACCATTTAACGACGTTCCAGTGGCCAAATGGAAAAAGTCATTGGCAACCTCGTTCGAATTAAATTCTCGTTCGAGCGATAATTTCGAACGAAATCCCAAAATGTTTAAATTTTATTTTAAGCCCCAAAACTTTTTATACAAAGTTCTAAAATAACCTTCTGAAAATAAAATTCATTTTAAAATAAAATTACACCCATAATAAAATTATTCCAAGTCTCCCTATATATATATAAATGCATTCATACCTTTTTGGGTACCATGGAATCTTCAAGTTGATGACGTAGAAATGAGACACCAGAAACTCGGCAATTGGATAAGCTGTATAAATCTGGCCACTACATCTCAACAAACATGTCATAGGCGTGGATGGATACACATGAAATATATCCTATGACTCAAATATTTTTGTCCGGAATTGAGCCAACACTACATAAGACTTAATTGGAGACTTTTGTCCTTACAAATCTCCCCCTTTGGCTATTCCGGGACAAAAACCAAAATAAAATCCTAAAGGGTCGTCAAGCTCTACTAGACTCAAAAACTTCCCATCCAAAATAAAAATAAGAAGCTTGACTCACGGACCACTTAGGATAGATAGATTTGGCGATGAAAATTTCCACTTAGAAAAATTCCTGCACACTTAAACAAACTATTAAACACATTAGGAATATCAAGAATATTAAATGCATGTAAAATAAATACTCCCCCTAAATTAATTCATCCTTAATCAACTATGATCAACCTAAGAAGATCGCGACTCCCCCTAAGTTAAATCTCCTAAACTATGATAAGATTATAATGAGATTAGATACCATTTCTCCCCCTTTTTGTTCAGGAATAGACAAATGTGATAGAATTAATAAAATACTTTTTTCTCCCCCAATAGAATTAAGTGATAATATGGGAAAATCAAGTAAATCATGAATGTGCATAAGGAGATAACAACATGAAAGCATATGGGAAATCATGAATGTGCATAAGGAGATAACAACATGAAAGCATATGGGAAATCATGAATGTGCATAAGGAGATAACAACATGAAAGCGTATGGGCAACAATAAAAGAAACTAATCCAAAACAGATATCAATGGATACCAATGATGATGCAACAAAAATGATATCAATTTGGCTAATATAAGAGACTAAGCATGTGATATCAAACTAAATATGCAGCACAATAAATACCCATTATGAAGTAAAAAAGCATAAATGGACTAGCTAATTTGTCAAAGGCTTAAACAAACAAAAATATCACATATATACACAATAGAAATAAAATATATACAAGTACAAACATATAGATATAAACTCACAAATGACATAAAATAATATAACATGAGTTTTTTACACTCTTATGGCATAAATGTGCCATATGAAAAGGGAAGTGAAGGGGTGTGAACTAGATACTAAAGAATTTAAAACCCAATCACTTAACCATGTTCATGGAGCTCTTATTTGATTGCAAAACTTTATCACATTTAGATATGGTCTCATGTGATAATATAAATTGAACTCAAGGAACAAACATACACAATGCACAAAAGCCTAGAATTTTGATGATTCTACAAACCAATAGAGTCATGACAATGAAAGCGCAACTAGGATAAACGGACATTATGCAAAGCCGTTGATATACCATCCAAACTCCCTCAAAATATGTATATAGTTATGGAATGACTATATAAACTAAACAAAATAGGCCTTAGCAAATATTTTCTTTTAATGCCATTTTTTTTTTACTTTTAGGCCTTTGGACCACGTATTTCTTTTAGGTCCATTATAAATGGTGGCATACTCGCAAAGGATAAATTTCCTTTCAGATCCCTTCCCCGTGCACATTCATATATCATTTATTATATCACACAAATCTCACGTGCAATGGATTTAACATGCACAAGTCCTCCTAGGTCATAAAATATGTGGATGACTAGATTGATAGGAGAACACCTCATAAAGCTCAAATATACATGTGACAATTAAATTTCAAATGAGCTCGTGTATGTGTGAATTGAGGCATATGAAAATAGAATCCATTAAGCGACACAAAATCCAACTACTCCATGCATCCATGACAAAGAACATTTCAAGGATTGATAATCTTAACCAAAAGTTCTAGCCACATAGAAGCGAAAATAAAAGGATTTGAACACAAGTATATGCCACATAAAGTGTGTCAAACTAAAATACACAAAAAAAAATCTTTTTGAGTTTTTGAAAAGAAATTTTTTTTAACCAAAAATAAAAAAATATTTACTCAAAAGACAAACAAAAATCATTTGTATTTTTCATTAAGCCTAAATTACTAAAAGGTAAAACACAAATGATAAACAAAAATCTTTTTGTATTTTTCATTTAATGCAAACTAAAATAAATATAATACAAAAGATAAACAAGTAATAATTTCTAGCATGAGATATGAAATAAAGCAATGATTAGAAAATGACTAAATATGCATACACCTAGCAATGATATATAATATGAAGCACAAAAGGCTAGAGTATGCAAACAACTAACACATTCAACCTTTAGATTTAGCAATGGAGGTATCGTGTGAAAGTAAATGAGAATAAAAAATCATATCTTGTAAAGCTATCAAGTCGTATCTCCTAACCCAAACTAATAATGAATGACGATCTCGGGATATAAGAATCTTGGCTACCTCGGTTGCCTAACGTTGGGATTTTCTAGGACCTCATTTAAGACCAATGCAAAACTTCCTAAGATGACCTTTTCGACCACAATGTGAACACCTAAAGACTCGGTGAAAAGATTTACCTACGAAATGATCTTTAACATTGTTCCTAGAGGATTCTCCTAAAATATTGGTTTTGACTTTAATAGTTAATTCATTACAAGTATCGAAGCCTAAACCACACGTGTCATTTTTAATTTGGACCGTTCTTAAGATTTTATCTACTTTCTCAGAACGACTCTCCAAATCAAATTTGACTCTACTTGAGTCTCTCACTTTCTTCTCAAGTTCTACAATCCTAGACTCAAGAAAACTCTTCCTCACTTCAAACTCAAGAAGCTCCTTTTTCATTGATTCCATCAAATCTCTAAGGCTATTTCTCTAGCCTTCTATATATTCAAGCTTCTCTCTAAGAGCTCTCTCTCGTGTCCCAAGGTCATCAACTAATGCACTCTCATCAACGACCTTGATACTCTATTTTAAATTAGCTTCTAACCTTAAATTTGCTCTTTTTAATTTAATAGATTCATCGTATAGTTCTTAAAATGCTAATTAAAGTTCCCCCACATTAACCTCTTCTTTATTTTCACTCTCTCTCTTCTTCACTCTCACAACTATAAAAAACAAGAGAATCATAAACTTTGACCTCGGAAGTGTCATGTATAATTATATCTTCATGGGACGATTCATTATCGGTGCTCACATAACTAGTCATGAACGCGACAAAGTTGCGCTCAATGGGGGAAACGGGTCCCTCTTCCTTATCACTATCACTAAGGGTAGCATTAAATGAAATTGGTTTTTTACCCTCTTTCCTTAGTTTAGTGGGGCATTCAAAAGCCCTATGGCCATAACCCTCACAACCGTAACACCTATTAGACTCATCCCTATTTAAATTTTCATTAAAAGTTTTAGGGGTCTTTTCGGCTTTGTCATGCTTAGAATTTTCAAATTTCTTAAAATTATTTTTAAATTTATCTTTGTTAAATTTAAAAAATTTATGAAACTTCCTAGAAAACATAGCCATGTCCTCCGAGTCACTATCACTCTCATCAACCACAACTTGTTTTTCCTCCTTTCGGGCTTTTAAAGCAATGCTCTTATCGATTTTCTTTTCATTTTTGGAGGGGAACATATCTAGTTCATAAGTTTGTAAATCACCTACTAGTTCCTCAAGTTTGGTAGAGTTCAAGGTCGGTAAAGAATTTAAAACAATCACTTTAGGAATAAATCTCTCGGGTAGGAACCTTAAAATTTTCTTTACTACTCGGTCGTCGGGTATTTTCCCAAATTAAAAGATGAATTAACTATATCGGAAAATCTAGCATAAAATTCATCAAATATTTCTTTTTCATTTATTTTGATGATTTCAACTTGAGTGGTGAGGTTTGGGAGTTTAGAAGCTTTAACAACACTAGTTCCATCGTGAGTGAGTTATAATATATCTCAAGCTTCCTTAGCGGTTTCACACGTCATGATACGTCGGAATTCATCCGGTGTGACCGCGCTAAACAAGGCATTTAAACCTCGGGAATTAAAATTTGCAAGTTTAAATTCATTCTCACTCCATCTATTTGCGGGTTTGGGAACACGCTCATTTTCTACCAAATATGTAAGTGGAGACCACCCATTAACAACTGACAACCAAACCCTCTCATCGATAGATTTTAGTGCCGATTTCATACGCATTTTTCAATACGCGTAATTAGAACCATCTAAAATATAAAAATTTAGAAAATGGGAAAAATTCCATTTTTAACCAAAAATATTTAAAAGGACCATAATGCAATAAATTAGCACTCTCACTCTGGTACCATTCTGAAAACATAGGACCCCTAATTTTTTTTAAAATCTTTCACTTTAATTTCCGTTTTAAATGCAGAATAAAGATGGTTACAAACAAATTTTAATTTTTCAAAATTTATTTAATTTTCTTTTCTTTAAAAGATGGAAAATTATGGTGAACACAAATTTTTACAAATTAAAAATTAAACAGTACAAAGTGAATTAAAGCAAACACACACACACACACACTTTAAATTCACTCAAACCATATTAATTTAATTATCAAGTTTAAATAATTTAGGCAAGAAAATTATCTAATTAATTTAGTGCCAACTTGAATTAAATTAACTTAAAATAAACTTACCCAAATAATTAAACAAGCACCATTTTAATCAAGATTACGAATTAAACCAAATTTAATCTTTTTACCTAAGCATGCATCTAATGTGATTTTGCAAAAGATAAAATGTACAAACCACTACGCCGCGATGTACGAGAAAAACCCACAACGGAAAAAACCTTGGACGACCCCTACCCTTAAGTCCACTAAGTATGGTATTTTTACAAGTATAAGACAAATGACTTACTCAACTCGACTCGACTCCCTTAAAGCCACCTGACGCGTCTTCTTGTACCAACCTCCACTTCGTTGATAATCCCAAAATCCACCAGAACCTAGGAATCCACGAATGAAGCTTTTTGGACAACCGTCAATCCGCACCCGAACCCTTTCTCCGAGTGGGAATGCTGCAGCAAACTTTTCTTCTTTTTGGAATAGAGAAGAACCAAAACAACTTTTTTATGGGATGAGAATTAACCCGATGCCAAACGCTCCAAGCAAGATATATATATATATATATGTGTGTGTGTGTGTGTGTGTGTGTGTGTGTGTGCATGTTTGTGTGTGTGTGTGTGTGTGTGTGGTACTTGGAATAAACTAATATGGGTGTAAACAAAAGTGTTTAAGAATGATTTTCTTGTAAAACAAACACTCAAAACTTGAACTTTTTCATGGAGGAATTAAGCTCTCAAAACTCTCCCTTAGAGGTTATAGAAGATGAAAAAGTTCATTTGAAACAGTTGGTTCCCGCACTTATAAAAACTGGCAAAAGATAGTGAGAACAAAAGTAGTGGAAGGATGGAGAGAACTGCTAAAAAGTGTCAAAGAATTTTTCGTCGGAAATCTCGTTCTAACGAAGTCTCATTCGAATGACCATCTAACGATGTTCCAGTGGCCAAATGGAAAAAGTCGTTGGCAACCTCATTCGAACGACAAACTCGTTCGAACAAATCCCAGAATGTTCAAATTTTATTTTAAGCCCAAAAACTTTTTATACAAAGTTCTAAAGTAACCTTCTGAAAATAAAATTCATTTTAAATTAAAATTACACCCATAATAAAATTATCCCAAGTTTCCCTATATATATAAAAATGCATTCATACCTTTTTGGAGACCAAGAAATCTTCAAGTTGATGATGTAAAAACGAGGCAGTAGAAACTCGGCTATTGGTTAAGCTTTATAAATCTGTCCGCTATGTCTTCAACAAACACGTCATAGGCTTGGATGGATACACATGAACTCTATCCTACGATTCAAATGTTTTTTGTCCGAAATTGAGCCAACACTACATAAGACTCAATTGGAGACTTGTGTCCTTTCAAATTTATTAATCCATGTCACACCCCGCCCAATTAAATACCGGGTGATCAGTAGTTTATAAAATTTAAAACATAATGTTCGGTTGGTTCATTCTTAGCATCACTGTTGGAATCATAACAACCTTATTAACCACCTAATAATTAATTAAGCTAGTGTCAAAATATTATTTTTACTTTTTAAAAATTTAATCGTAAAAAATCATTTATTTAAGTCCAAGAATTTAAATATAATCCATCCATCACACAACTGAATAAAATAAATATAGAATCTGAATTAAGTACTGAAATAACTAAGACTGGAATGGACATTTGCAGTTCAAAACTCTAAACCAAGTACCATAATAAAATAAATCCAACTGAAATGATTGGAAAGTAAACTGAATACAATCTCTGATAAAAATGTCTAAGGAGTGGGCGACACATGCCCTAAGTAGAAAGTCTAGATAAAACTGAGTGAAATGATAGAGGCGCCTAATGCAAAGACCTATAACTTCCACAACAGCTGCAACGCATCAATCAATCCAAGTCTTTAAGTCTGGTGTCCCTGTGGCTGAGCACCTAATATAATACATATATATAGCAAGAGAGGAAAGAGATACAAGAAACGGGTCAGAGCCCGATGTGTAAAAATATTTGTTTCAGCAAGTATTTAAAATTTGCAATAAAGCAAGTATCAAATGCATGTTAGTTCGAACTCTCACATGAGATTCTCACCTCTCGTCTATTGTGCACTCCTAACGTACATCTATTCTAACCTAGCCATCCGTTACCCTTCTAACTAGGTAAGGACTTATACTTCTAGTCATACCTCGTGGTAGACACCCGTGATTTCTAAATTCCCACATTGTTCGTAACAACATTTTATTAATTCGGTTGGGTGTTATCACACTAAGTTAAGTATTTACGGTTTACGTTATTTAAGATTGTACTATCCAAATAACCTAAAGTTATCTCACAGTTGAAATAACACAAGTATACATATATATATTTTCCACCATAATATACATATACTAATACAGCACCCCAAGGCTAAACCTGTAGTGCATTTCATACTCTGCCATCATGTCCCGGTACATCTCGTACTCCAATAAGGACTATCGGCTCGGAAGTCTCCCATGAACCATATACACAAATCACACATAGTGGAGGCGAACATGGTTCACATACCTATGGGTCACACACATACCTACGCTCCTGTTGATACCAAAATTAGTATGCTGATATGGACGAATAATAAGAAGACACGTGTCGATCTACGTGGCACAATAACAATGAGGAAGTCTATTTCCCCGAGAAAGTCATACTCACTCCGAGCAACAGGTGTACTCCGAGGAACTCCAGTTCTCCGAGGAACTCCTGAACGACGAGCAACTAAGGCGGTCCGAGCTGCATCTCGACCACAGTAGCTGCACCTCGACCACAGCATTTATTCCCAGATAATCAACAGTTCAACTATTCATTGAATGCTTATCGTTTTGACGCACACGCTTGAATAGCATTAAATGAATTATCCTTTCATGTACAGCCTAAGGGATATAAATACCTTGTATCACCCTCATTCAAACGGGACCGGAATTTCTTGATAGTACTTGTAATCGAGAATTCCCAAACACTCAGCAATAACATAACAGTGGACGTAGGTCATTCATATAAGGCTGAACCACTTTAAAATTCTTTGTCTCATTTATTTATCTGTGATAGAATAATTAGAGTAATCTAATTATTTACATCAACAGATTGGCGCCGTTTGTGGGAAACGACTGTTGTTATCATTTTTCACCAAGAATTATTCATCATCAATGGCAGACAATCCAGAATCTAGCAATCGAATCGCTGGAAATGCCGAAAATCCTCCAAATCCCTCTGCACCTCCAGATCTGGTTGGGATTATGACGAATCTGGCTCAAGGACAAACCGCCATGCAAGAAACAATGCGACAACTCATACAGACCCTTCATGGCGGTGCACCTGCACGTTCGGGACAGCGAAGTGGTCAAAGGCAAACTTATTTACTTTCTTCACGATCCAGGCGTACTGAGTCATATCGTAATGAGGAATCTGATGATTTCTCTTATCAACCTGGGCGAACTTCGTCAATACGGGCTACAGATACTGATCAACGTATCACTCTCTCTCCAAAAAGACCCAGCGCCTTGGAAAGACTAAGCAGAGTGTCTCCTTTCAGCCGATTAGGCCCTAGAAGGAATAGGAGTCCACCTAAGACCATGTCGAGAAGTTTTCGACAACCATCAGATCTAAGAGAAGGATCAGCACAATCACGACCAGTTGCTCATCAAGATAGATCTCAGGAGGCTACTTCAGAACAATTAATTGCTCGAACTAATAGGCCCGAGGAGGGAAATGATGAGTGGAAAGGTTCCATTCAGCGGTTGGAGGATAGATTGGGAGAAATGGCTAAGGCAAAGAATCCCCTACAACGAACTTTTATTCGAGGGACACCTTTTGTATAGGCCATTGTGGATTTTTCTACACCGTCTAAATTTAAAGCGCCCGTAGTGACCCCCAAGTATGATGGAAAGACAGATCCTGTTCTTCACATAGAGCAATATCAAGTTGCTGCCGACATCTATGTTGTCCCCGATGAGATGAGATGTAGAGCATTCTCTGGAACTCTTACTGGATCTGCCCAAATATGGTACAACAACCTTCCTCGGGGAAAGATTTCAACTTTCTTTCAGTTGGCCGAATTTTTCATTGGCAATTTCTATTTTGGAGCAAAGCCAGTAAAAAGAGTAGCACATTTGTTAAGTGTAAGACAAAAACCTGGTGAGAGTACTAGAGATTACATAACTCGTTTCAATAACGAGAAGCTAGAAGTCATGGATTATGTAGAAAAGACAGCAATCACCGCCTTGATGAGTGGTTTGTTGCCTAATAAGTTGTACTATACTTTGGCCAAAGACCCACCTACAACTATGTCAGAGTTGATGGTAAAAGCGGCTAAAATCATGAATGCCGAGGAGGCTATGGCTGCGAAGAAGAATATGGATAAAGAAACCAAGGTGGAAGTCGACAAATCTAAAAAGAAAGAGCATAAAGGCAATGGCGGTGACAGGCATTCCAAGAATAATAAAACATCATGGGAATTCCTGAAGAAATTTGATAATTATACTCCTTTGAAAATGGGTATTAATCATGTCTTGGAAGAAATCAAGAATAACGAGGAGGTAAAGTGGTCGAAGAAACTGAGGTCAGACCCTGATACGAGGGACAGGGATAAATATTGCGAGTTTCATAAGGATCATGGTCATATGACCAAAAATTGCATAGCTCTTCAGAACGAGATTGAAACACTCATCCGAAGAGGGAAGCTATCAAAGTATGTTGATCGGGGAAGCGAAAGAAGAAATAATGATCGAACTAGAGAAAGGTCTAGATCTCCTCGTCGAGCAGCGGAGAAAAAGAAAAGGGATCATGAAGATGATCCAGATGATGACCCCGATCTTCCCAAGAAACCAAGGCAGCCAGAACGAGAGGTATTTTTAATACGTTTTGGTTCATTTGATTGCAATGTTATTACGGGAGGAGATACAGGAGGAGGAGACCTTACTGCAGAAAGAAAGGCTTACCTCGGAGAGGCCCAAGCTTGCTCGTACATTCAGCGAATAAATTTGGCCGAGGAAGATCGTCCGAGGAAGGTAAACAAAGAGAATCTGGTCATTGGCTTTTCAAAAAACGACCTTGCAGGTGTTCTTTACCCTCACGACGACCCTTTGGTGATCAAAATGAGGATGAAAGAAGTAGTGATTTCAAGGGTTCTGGTAGACAATGGTAGTTCGGCAGACATTAGGTACTATTCATGCTTTGACAGTTTAAATTTGAAATTATCTCAATTGGAACCTTATCACAGACCTCTTATGGGTTTTGCTGGCGAGAAAGTTTTTCCACTTGGGATGATCAAGTTGGATATATTCATTGGAACTTGTCCTGCGCGTCGAACAGAGAGAATACGCTTCTTTGTGATGGATAAGAATGTGCAGTCAGCTTACAACATCATCATGGGAAGAGTTGGTTTGAAGAAGTTCGAAGCAGTCCCATCTACAGTACATCAGTGTTTGAAATTCCCTATAAATTTTGGAGTAGGAGTTGTGAAAGGTGATCAGAAAGTAGCTCGGGAATGCTATTATTCATCTGCCGAGCAAGAAGAGCTTGAAGAGTCAAGGAAAAAGACTACTACCTACCAGGTGGAGGAAGGTACGGAAATTAAAACACTTGATCCCAGAGATGAATCCCAACTTATAAAAGGACAGGTAGTGGAATCTACAGAAAATGTTATTCTGGACGACGAGCACCCTGAACGAGTAACCCAGATAGGTTCGTCGTTGGATGCCTCGATAAAACAGGAATTGATAACTTTCTTGCGAAACAGGAAGAAAACTTTTGCATGGAGTCATGAAGACATGCCAGGAATAGATCCAAACTTCTTATGCCATGAACTCAATGCGAATAAGGAGATCAATCCTGTAAAGCAGAGAAGAAGAGTGTTTAGTCCCGAGAAGAATCAAGCCATATAAGAGGAAGTCGAGAAGCTCCAGAAAGCCCAATTCATTGAAGATGTGAAATATCCAGACTGGTTAGCAAATGTGGTGATGGTAAAGAAGAAAAACAATAAATGGAGAATGTGTGTTGATTTCACTGATCTCGACAAGGCCTGCCCAAAGGATCACTTTCCATTGCCCAGAATTGACCAACTAGTGGACGCTACCTCGGGACATGAGCTGCTCAGCTTCATGGATGCTTACTCTGGCTACAACCAGATCAAAATGAAACCTGAAGACAGGGAAAGCACATCTTTTATTACCCCTAGGGGAACTTATTGCTACAATGTTATGCCTTTTGGTTTGAAAAATGCAAGAGCGACATACCAGCGGCTGATGAACAAGGTTTTTGCCGAACAAATCAGTTGCAATATGGAGGTTTATGTCGACGATATGCTGACAAAGAGCAAGAAAGCTACTGATCATCTAGTTGACTTAGGTCAGACCTTTGATCAACTGGATAAATACCAAATGAAGCTCAACCCGATGAAGTGCACCTTTGGAGTACGAGAAGGAATGTTCCTCGGGTACATCGTCAACCAGCGAGGCATTGAGGCAAATCCAGCAAAGATCAAAGCTCTTTTAGGGTTGTGATCTCCAACGACGAAGAAAGAGGTGTAGAGTCTTACAGGACGAGTTGCAGCGCTCAACAGATTTGTATCCCGAGCAACTTATAGATGCCTCCCATTCTTCAAAACACTTCGAAAAACTTTCGAGTGGAATGATGAATGTGAAAAAGCCTTTCAAGACTTGAAGAAATATCTGGGAGCACCTCCACTGTTGTCCAGGCCAATAATGGGAGAAAAGTTGTACTTGTACCTGGCAGTATCAGAGAATGCAGTCAGCTCGGCATTGATCAGAATGGAGAATGGAGTCCAGAAGCCAATTTATTACACAAGTAAGGCTTTTCGAGGTGCAGAGATCAGGTACCCAAAGCTGGAAAAATTGGCAGGCATTAGTTGAAGCAAGTAGAAGAATGAGGCCATATTTCCAGGCCCATACCATCGTCGTGTATACAGACATGCCATTGAGACAAGCCCTTCATAAGCCAGAAAAATCAGGGAGACTGATGTACTGGGCAATAGAGCTCGGTGAATATGATATTGTGTATGAACCCAGATCATCATTAAAAGGGCAGGCTGTAGCAGACTTTATAGCAGAATTTACATATCCTGATACCCCCGAGGAACAAAAGTTACTCGCTGACCAACCTGTGGATGTTACAGAATCAACAGACATAAGTCCAAATCAACTCCGGTTGGTAAAAGGGCTTGTGAATGTAGAAAGATCATCAAATTCAAACCCAGATCAACTCCGGTTGGTAAAAGGGCGAGAAGAGATGATCGACGAAGAGCAAAAAATACCAGGGAAGGATGAAAGGAAACAGCAGATATTTCACTGAGGAACTCTGTCAGATAAGAAATTTGAAGACGAGTTACCTACATGGAGATTATATGTAGATGGATCATCTTGCACAACGGGTTGTGGAGCAGGGATTGTTTTGAATACCCCAGACGAGATTGACGTGGAATATGCCTTGCGATTCCAATTCAAAGCTTCTAATAATGAGGCTGAGTATGAAGCCTTGATAGCAGGTCTTAATTTAGCAAAGATTATGGAAGCGCAACAAGTGATGGTATTCAGTGATTCTCAATTAATTGTGAATCAGATGATGAGAACATATGCAGTTGAAGGAGAATTAATGGTCAAGTATCATGCAAAGGAGATGGATTTGTTGGCAGAATTTGATGCCATTAAGTTGATCAGAATACCAAGAATGGAGAATGCACAAGCAGACGCACTGGCCCGACTAGCATCAGCTACTCGTACCGAGCTGCGAAGAACGATACCAATTGAGGTGTTAGAAAGTCGAAGCATAGATGAAGACCTGACGATGAATATTATTACTCTTGATTTAGGACCATCTTGGATGGATCCCATCAGGGCGTATATTGAAGAGGGAGAATTACCGGAGGATAAGCTCGCTGCTAAGAAATTGAAGTTTAAACCTGCTCGGTATATACTAACTAATGGTGTTTTGTATAGACGAGGAATTATTACAGGTTTGCAAAGATGTGTACATTCCTCCGAGGTGAAGGAATTGATTGAAGAGATCCATGAAGGGTCGTGTGGAGCGCATGTAGCAGGTCGGACACTTTTACAAAGAGTGATGACGCAGGGGTACTACTAGCCAACGATGAGGGCTGATTGTATAGCCTATGCTAAAAGATGTGATAAATGCCAACGTTTTTCTTCCATCCGACGTACTCCACAAGCATTATTGACACCCATAACTTCCCCTTGGCCATTTGCCATGTGAGGAATTGATCTGGTTGGACCACTGCCAATGACCCGAGGAAGATTCAAATACCTCGTCGTGGCAGTGGATTATTTTACTAAGTGGGTAGAAGCTGAGCCACTTATTGATATGACGAACGAGAAGTTATACCAGTTCGTTTGGAATAATATAATCTGCCGATATGGTCTCCCTCATGCCTTCATCACAGACCATGGAACACAATTCGATAACGAGGAGTTTGCTGCCTATTGTCGACAATCAAACATTTTGAAGACTCATTCAGCACCAGGCCATCATCAAAGCAATGGACAGACTGAAGTGACGAACATAACATTACTCAATGGTTTGAAGAAGAGGCTAAATGAAGCTAAATCTAATTGGATTAATGAGCTACAGTCAGTATTGTGGGCTTACCGAACAACTCCCCGAGTAGCAACTGGAGAATCACCATATATGCTGGCATTTGGAAGTGAAGCTGTAATACCTGCCGAGTTGGGTCTTCCAACACATAGAGTGCTGAATTTCAATTCCTTAGTCAGCGACTTAATGAGAAGATTGGATTTGGATATGCTCGAGGAAGTTAGAGAAGAGGCAGCCATTAGGAATGCTGCTTACCAACAACGAACAACTCTGTTCTACAACAAGAGGGTAAAGAAATGCGACTTAAAAGAAGGAGATTACGTGCTAAAGAAGGTCATTCAGAACCACAATAAGTTGGAACCAAACTGGCATGGACCTTACCGAGTTACTGCAGTTGTCCGACCAGGAACTTACCGAATAGCAACTCTAGAAGGAGAGGAATTTAAGAATGTATGGAATGCTGAACACCTACGCAAGTATTATCAGTGATGTAAAATGTAAAGCAGTTCCATCAATATGAATAAAACGATGATATTTCACAATCTTCTCTCCTTTTATTGAAAGTTTTTCGGGGAATACTAGTGTACAACACTACGTTGTTCAGCAACACTGATAGTTCAAACCCACGACCAACTCCGGTTGGTAAAAGGGCGAGAACAAACTATACTCCTTTGGTTAGGAGGTGTACACTAGTGTGACCAACTCAGGTTGGTAAAAGAACTAGTGGACATGATAGTTCAAACCCACGACCAACTCCGGTTGGTAAAAGGGCAAGAACAAACTATACTCCTTTGGTTAGGAGGCGTACACTAGCGTGACCAACTTAGGTTGGTAAAAGAACTAGTGGACATGATAGTTCAAACCCACGACCAACTCCGGTTGGTAAAAGGGCAAGAACAAACTATACTCCTTTAGTTAGGAGGCGTACACTAGCGTGACCAACTTAGATTGGTAAAAGAGCTAATGGACATGATAGTTCTAACTCAAACCAACTCCGGTTGGTAAAAGGGCGAGAACAAACTATACTCCTTTGGTTAGGAGGCGTACACTAGCGTGACCAACTTAGATTGGTAAAAGAGCTAGTGGACATAATAGTTCGAACTCAGACCAACTCCGGTTGGTAAAAGAGCGAGAACACGTGACTCCTAAAAAGGCCAATCTCGGTTGGTTAGGAAATAAGATATGCTCTCAAATACCAACTTATGTTGGTCGGGAGGTAAGATTATTATAGAAAATACAAAAATTCCTCGAAGAACAAAATATTCCAAACTGAACCAAGTATTGTTGATGTAAAAAATTAGATCGCTCTAATAATTCAATCACAGATAAATAAAATGAGACAAAGATTTTTAAAGTGGTTCAGCCTTGTATGAATGGCCTACGTCCACTGTTATGTTATTGCTGAGTGTTTTGGGAATTCTCGATTACAAGCTCTATCAAGAAATTTCGGTCCCCTTGAATGAGGGTGATACATGGTATTTATAGCCCTTAGGCTGTACACGAAAAGGTTGATACATTGAATGATATACATATGAAAGGGTAATACATTTAATGCAGCTTGTGCGTCAAGATAATAAGCATTCAATGAATAGTTGAACTGTTGATTATCTGGTAATCAATGCTGGGGCCGAGATGCAGCTCGGACCGCCTTAGTTGCTCGTTACTCAAGAGTTCCTCGGAGCGCTGGAGTTCCTCGGAGTGATAGAGCTCCTCGGTGTATCCTTATTGTTCGGAGAGAACATGAGTTGGTCAGGGGAATGAGCTTCCTCGTTGTTATTTTGCCACGTAGATTGACACGTGTCTTCGTATTATTCGTCCACATCAGTATATTAATTTTGGTATCAACAGAAGCCCCCAATGTTTCATATTTCGAACTTTGAGGAGTATGGAACATTCTTTCTTGGTATATAGTAATATTAAATGACTCTCCTGGGTTTTAGGAACTTTTTCTTCGTATTTAAATTTCCTTCCAAATTCGCAGAATCCGCCTTTTTGTATTTTTAAAAGCGCTTCGATCTTCGTGCCTTTTTTGTCCTTTTAGCCGCCGGTAGCGTAATAGTTTCCTTTATATAATCATTTCTTTCGTCGTTTCCCAAGGCAAGGTATTTAAACTTCAGAGGCAATCCCATCGTCTTCTACCTTTTCAATTTCTTCTTTCGAGTTTTCTAAAGCTTTTCTCTTTCTTGTGTGTTCGTTCCCTCCTTCGTTTGTTTGTCAACAGATCTCCTTTTTCTCTGTAAGCTCTTCTTCCTTCTTCTTCATTTCTTTTTATTCACCATGGTTTATATTATCGAATCTCTTGAGAAGTTTCGTTATGACTTCTCTATTCCTTCTTGGGTAATCTTGGAGAGTCTTTCTGAACCTTCAAGTTATTTTGATTTGGCTGAGGGACACTGGTTCCCTAGCCTATTTATTGCTGAATGTGGATTTTCTTTTCCACCAAATCCATTGTGTTTAGAATTTTGTCAATACTTCGATGTTGTCCCTGCAAAAATAGCCCCCAACACATGGAGAATAGTTAATGGGGTACATAGGTTAAATCAAACTCATGGAACTCGCATAGGAATTCCTGAGATTATGTATTGCTATAGATGGGCTGTTTTAGACAACGTTTATTATTTAAAAACTAGGTTTTTGAATAGAGCTTTAGTAGTCAACCTCCCTGATGCAAACAGGGATTATTTTGAACATGGGGTAGTTATAAAAAATTGGCAACATGCCCCTTTGGTTGGAGATGCTGTATATGAGGGTCCCAGATGCCCCCCATATGGCAATGGGATAGGTTATTTTCATTTTATTTTATTTTATTTTTGAAATTATGATTTCATCATGTTTGAACAAATGCATAATTGATATTTCAATTTGTTTTTGTTTGCAGTTGACAGCAAGAGAAAAACTCCCAAAGAATCAGAAGTTAACATAAGGCAATTGAAACATATCTGGAGTTTGTATCAGAAAGTTGCAGACGAGCACATCAGGTCTGCCTCATACTTGTTGCAGTACAGGAGCTATATATCATTTTTTACTGCTCGCCCTGTGGTTAGCTCCAGTGATCCAGTGCAAATTCCTGAAGACTCTGATCCGGAATCTCATATTCCTTTAGGCCAAAAAATGGGCAAGAGAAGAGTTCCCGCTCTCTTCGAGGAGACTTCCTCTGCTGGAGATGGGAAGAAAAATAAGGTTGATGTCCAAAAAGGGACAAAGAATAAAGATGCCACCCCTCCTGTTGCTTCTCAGAAAGCTGTCGAGAAGCCCCCAGTGGCTCCTGTGCAGAAGGATGCACCTGTTGAAGTAATCACTATCTCACCAACCAAAAGTTCTTCTTTGGTTGAGGTTGTTGAAAAGGCACCGAGGAGATTGAGGAAATCCTCCTCGGTCAGTATTTCTGGAGCCATTTCCCAGCTCCCAGCTGGTGGAGATGGTGTTCCAATCATTGTTCCTCCGAGCTCTACGATGAGCTTGGCAAAGTTTTCGCCTATTCCTGAGGTGCAAGGTACTGAAGAAGACCTTACTCGGGATATGGTTACTTCTCTGGCTGCTCGTCATTTGGCTTCGGTAAGTATCTCTATTCCTAGCTTTTTATATTTTCCTTTGTTGTTTCCCATATTTGTTTCTGATTTCATTTTCCTCTTTTGATTGCAGTTGACGAGCTGTTTCAATATAATCCTTAAAAAGGATGAAGCGATCAAAGCTTCTTGCTCCTCGTCCACTGTGGAAGGAGCACTGGAGAAAGCTATTAAATCTGTGAGTGAATCTCGTCAGAAGTATGACAAGGATAAAATTGAATGGGAGAAGAAGTTGGTTGCGTTTGATGCAGAGAAAGTACAACTGGGTAATAAGGTGAAGGACTTGGAGAGAGAGAATAAAGACTATGCCGAGAAACTTTCAGGCTTTGGGGAGCTGGAGAATAAACTGAAGTCAGCCGAGGATGAGTTGACACTTCTGCGCGAAACAAATCGTCAGAAGGAGGAGTTAAAGGCCAAGCTGAAAGCCTCCGAGGACCTTCTATCCGAGAAGCTCTCCTCGGAGAAGATGAAGAGAAAAACGGCTGTGAAGAAATCCTTTCGGACTGGTTGGGATAAAGGATGGGATAGGGGGGTAGCTGCAATGATGACCCAGGTGAATTATGGAAGTTTGAAATTCTTCCATGATGGTTGGATTGCTGCCTTGCAAGAATTGAAGGTGAGCGAGGACTCTGAGCTATTTCAACAACATCTCCCTGGTCCTCCTCCAGTTATTGAAGACGAAGATGAAGACGAGGCTGGATCTGAAGAATCTTCAATGATAGGGGGTGATCAAGTCGGATTTCGTCCCGCAACTAGAAGAAGATCGCTTCGAGGGTCCTTTATTATATTAAGGGTGTGGCTGAATGTAGAGCAGTCCGCCCTTACAGCCTTTGATCAGTAGATTATTTAGAACTTCGGAAGATGGTCAAGGTAGCTTGCTTCCAAGCCACTGCACTAGATGCGCATGTAGTCGTAGTAGTCGGCCCAGAATGCCTCTGTTCTATACTCAAATACTATTTTCTTTCAGTATTTGATCATTTGTAGGATTTTGTTGGAGGGGCCCGTGCATGTAGGCTTGGGTCTTTCATTCGGGCCTTCTTGAAGATGGGCACCCTGTGGGCCGATGCGCTTGGGCCTTATTAACATGCGTCATTTGACGACCCCTACTCGAATAAAGGCATGGATGTCACGAGTCCATTGGCATAGGCTTAGGCCTATTTCGTAAGTGAGCAGTCTTTGGCAGGCCTGGAGATTTAGTTAAGGGGAGTAGAGGTCCAAAGCCCATACGGGTCGTGCACACTTCATTGGCACCGGGCCCGTTTCGTGAGGGCCACGCCCATATGCATAAGGCCCATTTTCTCTTCATTTTTTCCCCCCTTTCCTTCTTTTCTTTCTTTTTCTTCTTCTTTTTTTGTTAACAATATGAAGAGAACACATCAGGTTTGGTCTTTGAACGCCATGCTAACACCATGCTTAGCAAACCGTGCTAGGACCGATCTTAAAACATCATGCTTTAAGAGATAGGGGTGCGGTCCATTTTCGATCATGTTCAAAGCCAGCTACATTCTTTCCCCTTCAAACCAAGGAAGCCAGAGCATAGCCAAACCTCGCGAGGGAAGCGGGTCGGGGACGACGTTTCAAAGCTGTCAAGCAAAGAACCTTTGCTGCAGGAAGAGGGTGATGGGAGCCTTGTTCGGTATCAGGCTTGGTGATGTTTCGGAAGCCAAAGTGGATGGCAGAGTAGTAGATATGAAACTCAAATCATTACTCCCCCATCTCCATCATGATCGAAAATGGACCGCATGAGTGACAAAAGATTGGTCCTTGTGGTGAAATGTCAGCCTTACTCAAATAGGGGCTGGGGAAGCAAAGAATGGAATGTCTGTTCATGATTTTATTTGATTATGATTTTTCAAGAGCAAGCCATAAGGACTCTGTAGATCGCGAGAATGCATGTTCTGATGCTTGCATGGGTGAGAGCTCATCTGCTTCCTTAAAAGTAAGTTTCACAGAAGGGAGGTTAGCGAGATCCCTTATCTGAGGAAATCAAAGAAGCTCGACCATGAAAAGGAGTGGAAACCCTAGCAATAAGGATGACTCTCGAAAGTTTGGCCCGTATTACATTAGTGGGACTACGGCTGGCTCTTTCTCCTCAATCGGTGGCACTTCCACCAGTTCTTACTTCCTACGGAAGTGTAGCCATACTTTCTTTCTTGGAAAGAGACCCCCGTTGTCAGCCACGCTTTGTTTGAGATCCGTTGCTGGGCATGTGAACTTCTACTTCTCCTCTCTCCAAGAGATACGATTCGGTATCTGAATCGGCTGAAGGAGAGTGAATAGGCGGCTACTCTCCCAGCCCAGCCCACGGGAAAGCCTCTTCTTTCTGGTCTACGTGCATTGAATGCCCCACAATCAGAATCAAAGAGGATGGGTCGTGTGATGGGAAACCTTCCCGCACGGTTCGGAGAGCACTGAATTAGAATGAGAGGTTCACCACCACATCATTGCATGCAAGGGGAGCTCGCTCGATTCGCAGATTGGTCCGACTCGTAATTCACTTCTGACCCCGTGTTCGATAGCCCGACCGTAGTGATTTTAACAAGGAAATGGCCCCATAAAAAGCGATACCGGAAATGACTAAAGAAGCGAAGGAAGATTCCCCCGCGGGTGCTTACTCTCAGTCTCAAGGAAAAGCTTTTACGACTGGGCGGACATACCGAATAGGCGGAAGGAGATTTCTTCGTTGCCTACTCCTCCAGAACAAGTCCCAGCTTCTACCAATCAGATCAATGTTCCCACCGCGAAACCAAGCTCCTCGTCCCAGCCTCCCGAGAAAGTCTTGGGAGACAAGGAAAAGGTGTGAAGTTGTTCGGTACTATCTTTCTATTTTTCTCCTTACTTGTATTTTGTATCTCAGATCTTTGTAACTTTTGCCTTATGATCTAATAAAATTTGAGTTCTTTCTTTCCATATAATTGTCTCTTCTTTATCTGCACTCTGTCTTGATCTTCTTTTTCTTTCTCTGTTAGTTTCTGGCCAGGATGGATCTTTTGTCTGCTAACGACACAAAGTTGATGCAGCAATGCCATGAGTATTATAAAGCTGGTCACACAAACCTCAGTACATCTGAAATTGTCGATATCCTTGGTCATGATGCTTCAGAGCAAGCAATCGAAGCTTATCGGTACTTGAAGGACTTACTTGATAGAGCAGTGGCCAATAACGTGGCTTACTATGATAGGATGGAGGAGCTTCAATATACTCTAGAAGACCTCAAGGATCAGTACAGGGAGTCAAATGCCTTGTTACATGAGGGGTATGAAAAGAAATATCAACAGCTTTCTGCCGAGAAGGGCTATAAGAAACTCATTGCTGGGTATGATGTCAGGGAAAGGACCCTAAAAGGTGAAGTTGAAGCCTGCAGACAAATCGTCGAGCTGCTGGAACAAGAGAATAACAATTTGCAGACAGAGTTGGCACAGTATAAGTCTGCAGCTTCATCTTCCACTGCCTTGGTACCAGTCTTCGACGAAGGGTTCTCATTCTTATAGGTTGAGAATGCTAAATTAAGGCAAGAATTGGATACTTTAAGAAGGTCTGGTATTTCTGCTACTGCTCGGGGACGAGGAAGAGGTTCTCGTGGGCGAGGAAGAGCTGCCCAGGATGTTAACGAGGAACGAAGCACTCCAGCTGCTCGGGGTCGATCAAGAACTCCTCGTAGTATTGAAAAAGCTCATACTCTATCAACATTGGAAACTCAGGCGTACCAGTTGAACGCAAAAGATCGGGCTTTGTCTGAAATGTCCAAGAAAATCCTGACTTTGGAAGATCAACTTACTGCGACGAAGTCTGCTTTGAATGATAAGGATGTTTTTGCCAGGAACCTTCATGAGTAGTTAGAAAGATTAACTTTCCAATTCCATAAACAACCTCGCGAATTCTGGAATGCAGGCTATAATGAGGCCCTTTATCACTTGGATGCTCGCATTGAAAATGCCAATAATGAAGGTTAAAAGCAGGGATGGTTGAACGCCCTGGGTGTGCTGAAGCTCGAACAAGGCCATTATTTATGGGATTATCATGCTCCTGGACTACTAGACTTGCCTGTACCGCCTTATAAACTAGACATGGAATGGATACCAGCTCGTGCCATTCCTCGGAGCTTAATTTCAAAATACCTTGGTGACTATAGTCTTCATTCTCAGATTGAATTATCTCGTCCCGAGCATCTCTTGGATACTCCTTCAGTAATGAATGTCAGAATGTTGAAGGACTTGAATTTTATCAATTCTCCCCAAACATTAAATGATCCTCCTGCTGACGAGGAACCTGTATCGAAGGCTGAGGGGAAAAAACCAATAGAATAGGATTTTCAATGTAATAGTTAGCACACATATGTAACTTGTACTTTATGAAAGACTTTCATTTTTTGCTCGCAAATCTGTGTTGCTTATCGTTTTGTACTTATCTAATACTTTTTATATTTGTGCTTACATACCAATATTGTATGGTTCATTGACCAAAATAAAGTATCAGAAATGTTGCTCGATCACTTAATAATAAAGTAATGAGTAAAATAACTGCTTTAAAATTTTTCCAACCAACCAAAGTTGTTAAATTGTGCTCGTCGACCGATTATAATTAGTGAGAGTTTTTATCCCCAACTAACCATACTTGGTAATTTTTTCATAAAATGTTGTCCGACTAACCAAGGTCGCTAATTTTATCCTCGTTGACCAACTATAGTCAGTGGATTTTTATCCCCGACCAACCATACTTGGTTTAGTTTGGAATATTTTGTATTTTCTGGAATAGTTTTACCTTCCGACCAACATAAGTTGGCATATTTTGTTTCTTAACTAGCAGAAATTGGCATTTTTAAGAATGTTGTTCTTAAAGTTGGTCGTGGGTTTGAACTGTTAGGTTCTTTCGAACTATCTTATGTTCTTGCCCTTTTACCAACCAAAGTTGGTCATGGGTTTGAATTGTTAGGTTCTTTCGAACTATCTTGTCCACAAGCTCTTTTACCAACTGAAGTTGATCACGCAAGTGTATGCCTCCTAACCAAAGGAGTATAATTTGGTTCTTTCGAACTATCTTGTCCATAAGCTCTTTTACCAACCGAAGTTGATCACGCAAGTGTACACCTCCTAACCAAAGGAGTATAATTTGGTTCTTTCGAACTATCTTGTCCACAAGCTCTTTTACCAACCGAAGTTGATCACGCAAGTGTACGCCTCCTAACCAAAGGAGTATAATTTGGTTCTTTCGAACTATCTTGTCCACAAGCTCTTTTACCAACCGAAGTTGATCACGCAAGTGTACGCCTACTAACCAAAGGAGTATAATTTGGTTCTTTCGAACTATCTTGTCCACAAGCTCTTTTACCAACCGAAGTTGATCACGCAAGTGTACGCCTCCTAACCAAAGGAGTATAATTTGGTTCTTTCGAACTATCTTGTCCACAAGCTCTTTTACCAACCGAAGTTGATCACGCAAGTGTATGCCTCCTAACCAAAGTAGTATAATTTGTTCTCGCCCTTTTACCAACCGGAGTTGGTCGTGGGTCTGAACTATCATCTTCTTTTTGCTGTCGAGCAGCGTAGTGTACAACACTAGTATTCCCCGAAAAACTTTCAATAAAAGGAGAGAAGATGGTGAAACATCATCGTTTTATTCATATTGATAGAACTGCTTTACATTTTACATTACTGATAATACTTGCGAAGGTGTTCAGCATTCCAAGCATTCTTGAATTCCTCTCCTTCTAGAGTTGCTATTCGGTAAGTTCCTGGTCGAACAACTTCTGTAACTCGATAAGGTCCATGCCAATTTGCTTCCAATTTATTGTGCTTCTGAATGACCTTCTTTATCACGTAATATCCTTCTTTTAAATCGCATTTCTTCATCCTCTTGTTGTAAAACAGAGTTGTTCGTTGTTGATATGCAGTATTCCTAATGGCTGCTTCTTCTCTAACCTCCTCGAGCATGTCCAAATCTAATCTTCTCATTAAGTCGCTGACTGGGGAATTAAAATTCAGCATTCTATGTGTTGGTAGACCCAACTCGGCAGGTATTACAACCTCACTTCCAAATGCCAGCATATATGGTGATTCTCCAGTCGCTGCTCGGGGAGTTGTTCGGTAATCCCACAATATTGATTGTAACTCATTAATCCAGTTAGCTTTAGCTTCACTTAGCCTCTTCTTCAAACCATTTAGCAGTGTTTTGTTCGTTACCTCTGTCTGCCCATTGCTTTGAGGATGACCTGGTGCTGAATGGGTCTTCAAGATGTTTGATTGTTGACAATAGGCAGCAAACTCCTCGTTATCGAATTGTGTTCCATGGTCTGTGATGAAGGCATGAGGGAGACCATATCGACAGATGATATTCTTCCAAATAAACTGGTATACCTTCTCGTACGTCATATCGATAAGGGGTTCAGCTTCTACCCACTTAGTAAAATAATATACTGCGACGACGAGGTATTTGAATCTTCCTCGGGTGGTTGGCAGTGGTCCAACCAAATTAATTCCCCACATGGCAAATGGCCAAGGGGAAGTTATGGGTGTCAACAATGCTTGTGGAGTTCATCGGATGGAGGAAAAACGTTGACACTTGTCACATTTCTTAGCATAGGCTATACAATCAGCCCTCATCGTCGGTCAGTAGTATCCTTGAGTCATCACCCTTTGCAAAAGTGTTCGACCTGCTACATAAGCTCCACAGGACCCTTCATGGATTTCTTCAATTAATTCTTTCACCTCGGAAGGATGTACACATCTTTGCAAACCTTCCATAATTCCTCGTCTATACAAAATACCATTAGTTAGTACATACCGAGCATCTTTATACTTCAATTTCTTGGCAGCGAGCTTATCTTCCGGTAATTCTCCTTCTTCAATATATGCCCTGATGGGATCCATCCAAGATGGTCCTAGATCAAGGGTAATAATGTTCATCGTCAGGTTTTCATCTATGCTTCGACTTTCTAGTACTTCAATTGGTATTGTTCTTCGCAGCTCGGTACGAGTAGCTGATGCTAATCGGGCTAGTGCGTCTGCTCGTGCATTCTCTATTCTTGGTATTCTGATTAACTGAATCGCGTCAAATTCTGCCAATAACTCCATTACCTTGGCATGATACTTGACCATTAATTCTCCTTTAACTGCATATGCTCCCATCATTTGATTCACAATCAATTGAGAATCACTGAATACCATCACTTGTTGCACTTCCATAATCTTTGCTAAATTAAGACCTGCTATCATGGCCTCATACTCAGCCTCATTATTGGAGGCTTTGAATTGGAATCGTAAGGCATATTCCATGTCAATCTCGTCTGGGGTGTTCAAAACAATTCCTGCCCCACAACTTGTTGTGCAAGATGAGCCATCTACATATAATCTCCATATGGGTAACCCGTCTTTAAATTCCTTATCCGATAGAGTGCCTCGGTGAAATATTTGTTGCTTCCTTTCATCCTCCCCTGGCATTTTTCGCTCCTCGTCGACCATCTCTTCTTGCTCTTTTACCAACCGGAGCTGGTCTGAGTTTGAAATTGATGATCCTTCTACATCCACAAGTTCTTTTACCAATCGGAGTTGGTCTGAGCTTGTGTTTGTTGATCCTGTAACATCCACAGGTTGATTAGCGAGTAATTTTTGCTCCTCGGGGATATCAGGATAAGTAAATTCTGCTATAAAATCTGCTACAGTCTGCCCTTTTAGTGATGATCTGGGTTCATATACAATATCATATTCACCGAGCTCTATTGCCCAATACATTAGTCTCCCTGATTTCTCTGGTTTATGAAGGGCTTGTCGTAACGGCATGTCGGTATATACGACGATGGTATGGGCCTGGAAATATGGCCTCATTCTTCTACTTGCTTCAATTAATGCCAACGCCAATTTTTCCAACTTCGGGTACCTGATTTCTGCACCTCGGAAAGCCTTACTTGTGTAATAAATTGGCTTCTGGACTCCATTCTCCAATCTGATCAGTGCTGAACTGACTGCATTCTCTGATACTGCCAGATATAAGTACAACTTCTCGCCCATCACTGGTTTGGACAACAATGGAGGTATTCCCAGATATTTCTTCAAGTCTTGAAAGGCTTTTTCACATTCATCATTCCACTCGAAAGTTTTTCGGAGTGTTTTGAAGAATGGAAGGCACCTATCAGTTGCTCGAGATACAAATCTATTGAGCGCTGCAACTCGTCCTGTAAGACTCTGTACCTCTTTTTTCGTCGTTGGAGATCGCAACCCTAAAAGAGCTTTGATCTTTTCTGGATTCGCCTCAATGCCTCGCTGGTTGACGATGTATCCGAGGAACATCCCTTCTCGTACTCCAAATGTACACTTCATCGGGTTGAGCTTCATTTGGTATTTATCCAGTTGATCAAAAGTCTGAGCTAAGTCAAATAGATGATCAGCAGCTTTCTTGCTTTTTGTCAGCATATCATCGACATAGACTTCCATGTTGCAACTGATTTGTTCGGTGAAAACCTTGTTCATCAGCCGCTGGTATGTCGCTCCTGCATTTTTCAAACCAAAAGGCATAACATTATAGCAATAAGTTCCCCTAGGGGTAATAAAAGAAGTACTTTCCCTGTCTTCAGGTTTCATTTTGATCTGGTTGTAGCCGGAGTAAGCATCCATGAAGCTGAGCAACTCGTGTCCCGAGGTAGCATCCACTAGTTGATCAATTCTGGGCAATGGAAAATGATCCTTTGGGCATGCCTTGTTAAGATCGGTGAAATCAACATACATTCTCCATTTATTATTTTTCTTTTTTACCATCACCACGTTTGCCAACCAGTCTGGATACTTCACATCTTCAATGAATTGGGCTTTCTGGAGCTTCTCGACCTCCTCTTGTATAGCCTGATTCTTCTCGGGACTAAATACCCTTCTTCTCTGCTTTACAGGCTTGATCTCCTTATTCACATTGAGCTCATGACATAAGAAGTTCGGATTTATTCCTGGCATGTCTTCATGACTCCACGCGAAAGTTTTCTTCCTGTTTCTCAAGAAAGTTATCAACTCCTGTTTTATTGAATCATCCAACGTTGAATCTATCTGGGTTACTCGTTCAGGGTGCTCATCGTCCAGAATAACATTCTCTGTAGATTCCACCACCTGTCCTTTTACAAGTTGGGATTCATCTCGTGGATCCAGTGTTTCAATTTCTGTACCTTCATCCACCTGATAGGTAGTAGTATTTTTTCTTGAATCTTCAAGCTCCTCTTGCTCGGCAGATGAATAATAGCATTCCCGAGCTACTTTTTGATCACCTTTCACAACTCCTACTCCAAAATTTATTGGGAATTTTAAGAATTGATGTACTGTAGATGGAACTGCTTCGAACTTCTTCAAACCAACTCTTCCCATGATGATGTTGTAGGCTGACTGCACATTCTTATCCATCACAAAGAAGCGTATTCTCTCTGTTCGACAAGCAGGCCAAGTTCCAATGAATATGTCCAACTTGATCGTTCCAAGTGGAAAAACTTTCTCGCCAGCAAAACCCAAAAGAGGTCTGTGATAAGGTTCCAATTGAGATAATTTTAAATTCAATCTGTCAAAGCATGAATAATACATGATGTCTGCTGAACTACCATTGTCTACCAGCACTCTTGAAATCACTACTTCTTTCATCCTCATTTTGATCACCAAAGGGTCGTCGTGAGGGTAAAGAACACCTGCCAGGTCGTTTTTTGAAAAGCCAATGACCAGCTTCTCTTTGTTTACCTTCCTCGGACGATCCTCCTCGGCTAAATTTATTCGCTGAATGTATGAGCAAGCTTGTGCCTCTCCGAGGTAAGCTTTTCTTTCTGCAGTAAGGTCTCCTCCTCCTACATCTCCTCCTGTAATAACATTACAATCAAATGCCCCAAAACGTATGGAAAATACCTCTCGTTCTGGTTGCCTTGGTTTCTTGGGAAGATCGGGGTCATCCTCGACATCATCTTCATGTTCTCTCTTATTTTTCTCCTCTGCTCGACGAGGAGATCTAGATCTCTCTCTAGTTCGATCATTATTTCTTCTTTCACCTCCCCGATCAACATACTTTGCTAGCTTTCCTCTTCGGATGAGTGTTTCAATCTCGTTCTGATGAGCTATGCAATTCTTAGTCATATGGCCATGATCTTTATGAAACTCGCAATATTTATCTTTACTTCTCGAATCAGGGTCTGACCTCAGTTTCTTTGGCCATTTTACCTCCTCTTTGTTCTTGATTTCTTCCAAGACATGATGAATACCCATTTTTAAAGGAGTATAATTGTCGTATTTCTTCAGGACTTCCCATGATGACTTATTATTTCTGGAGCGTTTATCACCGCCATTGCCCTTATGTTCTTTATTCTTAGACTTGTCGACTTCCACATTGGCGTCTTTATCTATATTCTTCTTTGCAGCCATAGCTTCCTCGGCATTCATGATTTTGGCCGCTTTTGCCATCAATTCTGACATAGTTTTAGGTGGATCTTTTGCCAAAGTGTAATACAACTTATTAGGCAACAACCCACTCATCAAGGCGGTGATTGCTGTCTTTTCTTCGTAATCTATGACCTCCAGCTTCTCGTTATTGAAACGAGTTATGTAATCTCTAATACTCTCACCAGATTTTTGTCTAACACTTAACAAGTGTGCTACTCGTTTTACTGGCTTTGCTCCAAAACAGAAATTATCGATGAACAACTCGGCCAACTGAAAGAAAGTCGAAATCTTACCCCGAGGAAGATTGTTGTACCATATCTGGGCTGCTCTAGTAAGAGTTCCTGAGAACGCTCTGCATCTCATCTCGTCAGGGACAGCATAGATATCGGCTGCAGCTTGATATTGTTCTATATGAAGAACAGGATCTGTCTTTCCATCATAATTGGGGGTCACTACTGGTGCTTTAAACTTTGACGGTGTAGGAAAATTCACAATGGCCTGGACAAAAGGTGTCCCTTAAACAAAACTTCGTTGTAGGGGATTCTTCGCCTTAGCCATTTCTCCCAATCTATCCTCCAACCGCTAAAGGGATCCTTTCCACGATTCATTTCCTTCCTCGGGCTTATTGGTTCGAGCAATGGAACGTTCTGAAGTAGCCTCCTGAGATTTATCTTGACAAGCGACTGGTCGTGATTGTGCTGATCCTTCTCTTAGATCTGATGGTTGTCGAAAACTCCTCGACATGGTCTTAGGTGGACTCCTATTCCTCCTAGGACCTAATCGACTGAAAGGAGACACCCTACTCAGTCTCTCTAAGGCACTGAGTCTTTCTGGAGAGAGAGTTATACGTCGATCAGTATCTGTATCCCTTATTGACAAAGTTCGCCCAGGTTGATAAGAGAAATCATCAGACTCCTCATTACGATATGACTCAGTACGCCTGGATCGTGAAGAAAGTAAATAAGTTTGCCTCTGACCACTTCGTTGTCCTGAACGT
This sequence comes from Sambucus nigra, assembly GCA_949130495.1. Lineage (NCBI taxonomy): Eukaryota > Viridiplantae > Streptophyta > Magnoliopsida > Dipsacales > Adoxaceae > Sambucus > Sambucus nigra. The sequence continues at coordinate 249,903,838 of OX422208.1, forward strand.
GCAGGTGCGCCGCCATGAAGGGTTTGTATGAGTTGCCTCATTGTGTCTTGCATGGCGGTTTGTCCTTGAGCCAGATTTGTCATAATCCCGGCCAGATCTGGTGGTACAGGGGGATTTGGAGGATTTCCAGCATTTCCAGCATTTCGATTGCTAGATTCTGGATTATCCGCCATTGGTGATGAATGATTTTTGGTGAAAAACGATAATAACAATCGATTCCCACAGACGGCGCCAATCTGTTGATGTAAAAAATTAGATCGCTCTAATAATTCAATCACAGATAAATAAAATGAGACAAAGATTTTTAAAGTGGTTCAGCCTTGTATGAATGGCCTACGTCCACTGTTATGTTATTGCTGAGTGTTTTGGGAATTCTCGATTACAAGCTCTATCAAGAAATTACGGTCCCCTTGAATGAGGATGATACATGGTATTTATAGCCCTTAGACTGTACACGAAAAGGTTGATACATTGAATGATATACATATGAAAGGGTAATACATTTAATGCAGTGTGTGCATCAAGATAATAAGCATTCAATGAATAGTTGAACTGTTGATTATCTGGTAATCAATGCTGGGGCCGAGATGCAGCTCGGACCGCCTTAGTTACTCGTTACTCAAGAGTTCCTCGGAGCGCTGAAGTTCCTCGGAGTGATAGAGCTCCTCGGTGTATCCTTATTGTTCGGAGAGAACATGAGTTGGTCGGGGGAATGAGCTTCCTCGTTGCTATTGTGCCACGTAGATTGACACGTGTCTTCGTATTATTCGTCCACATCAGCATATTAATTTTGGTATCAATAGGTTGGTTGAGGATAAAAACCCACTAATTGTAGTTGGTCGACGAGGAACTTTTATTGACCTTAGTTGGTCGGACATATTTTATGAAAAAGACAAAAATTTACCAAGTATGGTTAGTCGGGGATAAAAACTCTCACTAACTATAATTGGTCGACGAGCACAATTTAACAATCTTGGTTGGTTGGAAGAAATTTTAAACATTTTCATACTCATTACTTTATTATTAAGTGATCGAGCAACATTACTAATACTTGTAATTTTTTATTATTAAGTTGGTCGATGAACCACACAATATTGTTATGAAAGCACAAATATAAAGTGTTTGACAAATACAAGAGCAATACAAATTTTCAAACAAAAATGAAATTCTTTCATTAAAGTCAAAATGAATTACACAAGTTTATTACATTGATATTAAATTGTGTACTAATTATTACATCAGAATTTCCTATTCTATTGGCTTTTTTCCTTCAGCTTTCGATATGGGCTCCTCGCCACCAGGAGGATCTTCCGAGCAAAGGGGAGAATTAATGAAGTTAATATCTCGGAGCATTCTGACGTTCATTATTGAAGGGGTGTCCAATAGATGCTCGGGATGAGATACCTCGATCTGAGAATGAAGATTGTAGTCACCGAGGTATTTTGCAATTAAATTCTGAGGAATGGCACGAGCTGGGATCCATTCCATGTCCAATTTATAAGGTGGCACAGGCAAGTCTAATACCCCAGGATCATAATAGTCCCACAGGTAGTGCCCTTGTTCGAGCTTCAGCATGCCCAAGGCATTCAACCAACCTTGCTTGTAGCCCTCATTATTGGCATTCTGGATACAATCATCTAAATGGAATAAAGCTTCGTTGTATCCAGCCATCCAAAACTCCCTGGGCTGTTTATTAAATTGAAATGTCAACCTTGCAATCTTCTCGTTAAGACTCTGGATGAAAAGTTCGTTAGTCTTCAAAACTGATTCCTTTGAAGAGAGTTGTTGTTCCAATTCTCTAACTTTCTTGGACAACTCAGACAAGGCTTGGTTCTTAGCCATTAATTGGAATGCTTGATTTTCCAACGTTGATTGAGTACGAGCTTCTTCAACATTACGACTAAGAACTCTTGATCCTCCCCGAGCAGGTCGAGAACTTGGTTCCTCGACAACATTCTGAGCAGCTCTTCCTCGACCACGAGAACCTCTTCCTCATCCTCGAGTAGTAGTAGAGGCACCCGACCTTCTCCAGGTATCCAACTCTTGCCTTAATTTGGCATTTTCAACCTCTAAAAATGAAAATCCCTCGTCAGTCACTGGGATTACAGCTGTTGAAGAAGAAGCTACAGACTTATATTGTGCTAGCTCTTTCTGCAAATTGTTAATCTCTTGCTCCAGCAGCTCGACAATCTGTCTACATGCTTCAACTTCACCCCTTAGGGTTCTCTCCCTGACATCGTACCCAGCAAGGATCTTTTTGTGGCCTGTCTCGGCAGAAAGTTGTTGATACCTCTTTTCATACCCCTCGTGCAAAAGGGCAGTTGATTCCTTGTACTGAGTCTGAAGATCTTCTAAAGTATATTGAAGCTCCTAGATAATGTCATAGTAAGCCACGTTATTGGCCACAGCTCGATCAAGTAAGTCCTTCAGGTATTGATAAGCTTCGATAGCCTGCTCTGAAGCACCATGACCGAGGATGCAGCAACTTCTGATACACTCAATTCTGTGTGACCAGCCTTATAATATTCATGACATTGCTGCATCAGCTTTGTATCATTAGCAGATAACATATTCATCCTGGCCAGAAACTAGCAGAGAAAGAAAAAGTAATCATCAAAAAGAAGATCCAGACAGAATGCAGATAGAAAAAAGACAGCCATATGGAAGAAAAGAACTCAAATTTTATTAGATCATAATGCAAAGTTACAAAGATCTGGGTTACATATGAAAAAGAAGAAAAATATAAAGAGAATACCGAACAACTTCACACCTTTTCCTTATCTCCCAAGACTTTCTCGGGAGGCTGGGATGAGGAGCTTGGTTGCTCGGTGGGAACAACGAGTTGGTCGGCAGGAACTGGAACTTATTCAGGAGGAACAGGCCGAGATGAAAGCTCCTCGTCAGCAGGCTGGGTAAGGATGAGATCACCCACTACCATTGAAGATTCTTCGGAGGAAGCTTCATCCTCTTCTTCATCCTCAATAGTTGGGGGAAGACCAGACAGATGTTGTTGAAACAGTTCTGAGTCCTCGCTCACCTTCAATTCTTGCAGGGCAATAACCCGACCATCTCGGAAGTATTTCAAACTCCCATACTTGACCTGGGTCATCATTGCCGCTACCCCCTATCCCATCCTTTATCCCAACCGGTGCGGAAAGATTTTTTCACTGCCACTTTTCTCTTCATTTTCTCCGAGGAGAGCTTCACGGATAGAAGATCCTCGGAGGCTTTCAACTTGGCCTCCACCTCCTCCTTTTGGCGATTTACTTCTCGCAGAAGGGTTAGCTCTTCCTCAGCCGATTTCAACTTATTTTCAAGCTCCCCAAAATTTGTGAGCTTCTCGACATATTTTTTATTATCTCTCTCCAAGTCCTTCACTTTATTTCCCAATCGCACCTTCTCTGCCTCAGATGCAGCCAAATTCTTCTCCCATTCACCCCTATCCTCGTCATACTTTTGACGAGAATCCTTCAAAGATTGGGCCAAACCCAGAAAAGCATCCTCCACTCCAGATGAGGAGCTAGAAGCCTTGAGTGCTTCATCTTTCTTCACTATGGTGTTAAAGCAACTCATCAGCTGTAAAAAGAAGAAAATAATGATAAGTCATTGCAGAGACATATATATTGATGGGAAGAAAGAAAAATTCAGAATAAGAGAAACTTACTGAAGCAATGTGACGAGTATCAAGGGATGTCAGCATATCCCTAGACATGTTCTCTTCAATTCCTTGGACTTCAGGAATAGTCCAAGTCTTTACCGAGCTCATTGCAGAACTCGGGGGAATAATGGTTGGAACACCAGCTCCACTAGCTTGGAGCTGGGGAATGGTTTCAGAAAAACTGACCGAGGAGGATTTCTTCAATCTCCTCAGGGGCACTTCAGCAGTTTCAACCAAAGAACTTTTGGTGGGGGAGATGGTGACCACTTCCACAGAAGTACTTTTCTTGCTCGGAGCCACTGGGGGCTTCTCGGCAGCCTTCTGAGGAGCAACAGAAGGGGCAGCATCTGCTTTCTTTGTCCCCTTTGGGACATCATTCTTGTTTCTCTTTCCATCTCCAGCAGAGGAAGTCTCTTCGAAGATAGCAGGAACTCTTCTTTTGCCCATCTTCTGACTTAAAGGAATGTGAGATTCTGGAGAAGAGTCCTCAGGAGTTGATGCTGGTTAACTGGTACTAACCACAGGGCGAGAAGTAAAGGATGCAGTATAACTCCTATACTGCAACAAATATGAAGCAGACCTGATGTGCTCGTCTGCAACTCTTCGATGCAAATTCCAGATATGTTTCAAATGTTTAATATTTACTTCTGATTCTTTTGGAGTTTTTCTCTTACTGTCAATTGCAAACAAATACATAGTGAAATATCAGTCATGCATTTATTCAAACATAATGAAATCATAATTTCAGAAATAGAATAAAATGAAAATAACCTATCCCATTGCCATATGGAGGGCATTTGGGACCCTCATATACTGCATCTCCAACCAAAGGGGCATGTTGCCAATTTTTGATAACTACCCCATGTTCAAAATAATCCCTATTAGCATCAGGGAGATTGACTACTAAAGCCCTATTCAAAAATCTAGTTTTTAAATAATAAACATTGTCTAGAACAGCCCATCTATAACAGTACATAATCTCAGGAATTCCTATACGAGTTCTATGAGTTTGTTTTAACCTATACACCCCATTAACTATTCTCCATGTGTTTGGGGCTATTTTTGCAGGGACAACATCGAAATGTTGACAGAACTCTAAACACAAAGGGTTTGGTGGAAAAGAAAATCCACATTCAGCAATAAAGAGGCTAGGGAACCAATGTCCCTCAGTCAAATTAAAATAATTTGAAGGCTCAGAAAGATTCTCCAAAGTTACCTAAGAAGGAATAGAAAAGTCAGAACGGAATTTCTCAAGAGATTCAATAATATAAACCATGGTGAATAAAAAGAAACGAAGAAGAAGGAAGAAAATCTTACAGGAAAAAGAAGATCTGTTGACAAACAAACGAAGAAAGGGATGAACGCACAAGAGAGAGAAAAGCTATAGAAAACTCGAAAGCAGAAATTGAAAAAGGTTGAAGACGATGGGATTGCCTCTGAAGCTTAAATACTTTGCCTTGGGAAACGGCGAAAGAAATTATTACAAAAAGGAAACTATTACGCTACCGGCGACTAAAAGGACAAAAAGTGCACGAAGATCGAAGCGCTTATAAAAATGCAAAAAGGCGGATTCTGCGAATTTGGAAGGAAATTCAAATACGAAGAAAATGATCCTAAAAACCAGGAAGGTCATTTAATATTGCCATATACCGAGAAAGAATGTTTCATATTCCTCAAAGTTCGAAATATGAAACATTGGGGGCTTCTGTTGATACCAAAATTAGTATGCTGATATGGACGAATAATAAGAAGACACGTGTCGATCTACGTGGCACAATAACAACGAGGAAGTCTATTTCCCCGAGAAAGTCATACTCACTCCGAGCAACAGGTGTACTCCGAGGAACTCCAATTCTCTGAAGAACTCCTGAACGACGAGTAACTAAGGCGGTCCGAGCTGCATCTCGACCACAGCAGCTGCACCTCGGCCACATCATTTATTGCCAGATAATCAACAGTTCAACTATTCATTGAATGCTTATCATCTTGACGCACACACTTGAATAGCATTAAATGAATTATCCTTTCATGTACAGCCTAAGGGCTATAAATACCTTATATCACCCTCATTCAAAGGGGACCGAAATTTCTTGATAGTACTTGTAATCGAGAATTCCCAAACACTCAGCAATAACATAACAGTGGACGTAGGTCATTCATATAAGGCTGAATCACTTTAAAATTCTTTGTCTCATTTATTTATCTGTGATAGAATAATTAGAGTAATCTAATTATTTACATCAACAGCTCCCATAGTCAGTTGACTTATCAACTCACAAATAAGTCTTCATAGTCATATGTTCTGATATACAAGTCAAATATCCCCCCGAAGGTCACCCAAGATAAGACTATCTCTACACAACCTCCCGCAATAGCAAGCAGCTAGGTATGTCATACACATAATATTAAGTATGTAATAGGTATTAACACATCCTATTAAAATCCATTATGTATATAGTCAACCTAATCATATATATCCCATATGGATTATTCTCTTATTTCTACGTATAATATGTTTACTTTATCCTAAATAATCTACGTAGAGTATTTCTCCTCACTCGAAGGGTACTACTACATTCCCCTCAAATCTCACAAACTTAAGATTCTAAAGGTTCCCCAAAGTCCTGCAGCAGCACAAGAAGTCTGCAGAAAACAAACCGAACCGAATCCCCCAGAAATAGAACCAAATCCCCCAGAAAAACGAATCGAATCCCCCAGAAAAAAAAGAATCGAATCCCCCAGAAATGGAACCGGTTCCGTTACGTCAGACCTGTTCTTCAATAATTATGATTTCACCATTTTCACACCCAAAATCTCATAGTTCATACCCAATCTCCAATTAATCAGTCCCAAATTGAATCCTAATAATTACACATGGATTCTAACATCTTAGAATCATCAAATCATTACGAATCATCAAAGAAATATAAAATCCCGAAATTAATTACTAAAACCCTAGTTCTTCAAATTGTTATTCAAGAACACATGATTTCCAGATTCATTCATGACATAAGTTCATCAAAACGTGATTTCTATCTTACATACATGAAGGGTTCAATCTAATTAATCTCAGATTCAAATCATACATCCTAAATCTCTAATTTTTCATCACTTTTATGAACGATATATGTTTATATCATCCCTATACTAACACGAATATGGTTAATGCTAAAGAAAAGAAAGTAATAAACACTTGCCTCAAATTAGTTGTCTGATTTCTTGATGTTGTTGGTATGGGTGTGTTCCTCTTGTTCCGATCTACACGATGGTAGTGGTGGTTGTGCAAGGTGGTGCTAATTAGGCCTTCCCTCTTGGAATTTGTTCTCCCTCACTCCCTCTGTGAACGTTCTTTACTTTCTGTATCTCTTAACCCTAATGGACCTCTCGTGGATGATAAAATAACTGCCAATTTTCGTCCATTAATTAAACCCAAAAATATAATTTACCATAATGTCCTCTCGGGGCACCGGTTAGGCCTAAAATTTCCCCGGACCCTAACTAAACACCCGAGTATACTATTCTGACTATCTCGACCCTTCCAGACTCAACGGCGCACTCAAAATGACCATACGAGTTACCAAAAATAATTAATCTTTTTATTCCATTAAATTAGTCCCGACACGACTCACATGCGAGTCTGACTTAATTTACTACATTGTCGTGTTTCTTATTCTTGAAAATTTATCGAAGTGTATAGTTCCATATTACACATAACACAGTAATATTAAATCAATAAGTATTAACCCTTAACACGTTAGTTAATATTTATTTTAAATATGGATTAATTAACAATTAAATTCTCATATTTTAATTCAATTAATCCCACAATAATAATTAATCCCATAATTATTTAAATCCAAAAAATATGGGGTATTGCATACTTCCCCCCTAATAATGAAATTTCATCCCGAAATTCAGAAAATATGGAATAACTGGTGCAAATAAATCTGAATATTTCTCACGCATATCCGTCTCACGCTCGCAAGTAGACTCCTCCACATTATGATGCTGCCATTGCACCCGAACAAGTGGAACTATATTTGACCTCATCCTCCTCTCACTATAATCTAGGATAGCCATCGGTCTCTCCTCATATGAACTATCTGGCTGTAACTCAATCTCCTCAATCGCGATGTGAGTGTGTGCCAACTCATGCCGAAGATATCGCCTTAGTGATGAAATGTGGAACACATCATGGATACGATGCAAGTACTCCGGCAACATAAGCCTGTAAGCAACTGGTCCGACCCTATCTATAATAGGGAATAGCCCTACGTATCTCGGAGCCAATTTCCCTTTCTTCCCAAATCTCATTACTCCCTTCATCAGAAATACTCTCAACAAAACTTGGTCCCCTACTGTGAACTCTCGGAAGGACCTCTTAGCATCGGCGTAGCTTTTTTATCTGTCCTGGGCTACCCGTATGCGATCTTGAATCATCTCAATCCTGCTTGACGTATCCTGAATTACCTATGGCCCGAGTAGCTTGTTGTCTCCCACCTCTAACCAAGAAGTTGGATAACAATAAGGTCTACCATAAAATGTCTCGAACGGGGCCATACCAATCGTAAACTGATAGGAGTTGTTATAAGCAAACTCCACCAGTGGAAGATACTACTCCCAACCTCCCCCAAAGTCAATGATACACATGCGCAACATGTCCTCGATCATCTGATTAGTGCGCTCAGTCTGCCCATTGGTCTGCGAGTGATACGATGTACTCAACTGCAACTCGGTACCCATAGCCTCCTAGAAACTCTACCAAAAATGAGATACAAATATTTTGTCTCTATCCGACACGATATTAAAAGGCACACCATGCAGTCTCACTATCATTGCAATAAATAGTTGAGCATACTGTCCTGCTGTATAGTCTATCCTGACTGGTAGAAAATGGGCTATTTTTGTCAACCAGTCCATAATAACCCATATAGAATCATGTCCTCTTTACGAAGTAGGCAACCCGGTAATGAAGTCCATGGAAATTCCCTCCCATTTCCACGTCTTTAACGGCTGAAGTAAACCTGGTGGCCTCTGGTGGTCCACTTTCACTAGTTGAGAAGTGGTACACTTGGAGACGAACTCCGCGATGTCTCTCTTTATTCCACTCCATCAGTACTGTCGCCTCATATCTTGGTACATTTTATCCCCGCCGAGATGTACCATAAATTGATACCCATGCGACTCCGTCATCACTGCATGTCGAAGGTCCTCCCCCTCTAGAATAATGAGTCTCCCATTGAAGCGGGAATCGCCCTCGGAGCTCACTGAAAAGACTCGGCGCTACCGACTAAAAGCTGCCTAATCCGATCTCAAAAAAATGAATCCACTACCTGTGCCTGTACTACTCTCATAACAATCTGAGGCGTAACTGTCATCGCAGATATAAATGATCGGGCTATGGCATCTTGGTGTCCCAATTCCTTCCATTTCACTTTCCACACCTCGGCCCTCTCGTCCAGTGGCCTACGGCTCAACGCGTCTGCTACCACGTTAGCCTTTCCTGGGTAGTATTGGATATCAAATTGATAATCCTTCACAAATTTGAGCCATCGACGTTGATGCATATTCAGCTCTTTCTGCGTGAAGAGGTACTGTGGTGACTTGTGATCCGTGAATAGGCAAAATTTCTCCCCCAAGAGATAGTGCCTCTATATCCGAAGTGCAAACATGACTGCCTCTAACTCCAAGTCATGGGTGGGGTAGTTCCTCTCATGAGGTTTAAGCTTATGGGAAGCATAAGCTATAGCCCGATCCTCCCTCTGAAGCACACCCCCAAGTCCTAGTAAGGATGCATCTGTGTTGACTAGATACTCTACTCCTGGCCTGGGCAGTGCTAACACTGGTGCTGAAGTCAACTTGTCTTTCAGCTCATCAAAAGCCAACTGGTAGGCATCGTCCCAGATAAATGGCACCCCTTTGCGAGTCAAATGAGTCAATGGACCCGCTATCTTAGAGAATCCCTGAATGGACCTCCTGTAGTATTTTCCTAAGCCCAAGAAACTACGTATCTCTGTCGGTGTCGTGGGCTGTCCCCACTCCCTAACCGCTGACACCTTCCCTGGGTGTACGGATATCCCTCTATCCGAAATAATGTGCCCCAAAAATTGAACCTCTTTCAACTAAAATCCACATTTCTCATATTTTGCATACAACTCATCCTGGCGCAGAGTTTGCAAAATCTGTCTCAAATATTCGGCATGCTCCTCCTCAGTCTGGGAGTAAATCAGGATGTCATCTATGAAGACAATTACAAACTGATCCAGAAACTCTCTGAATACCCTGTTTATCAAGTACATAAACACGATTGGGGCATTGGTTAGCCCAAAAGGCATAACCCTAAACTCATAGGAACTATATCTCGATAAAAAGTAGTCTTCGACACATCCTGCTCCCTGATCCTTAACTAAAGGTATCCCGACTTCAAGTCAATGTTTGAGAAGAAGGCGGTGTGACACCCCGCCTAATTAAACATCGGGTGATCAGGCCTTTATTAAATTAAAACAGGTTTCTCAAATGGTTCATTCTTAGCATCACTGTCGAAAACGTTTTAATTACTAATCCCCTAAGTATAATTAGACCGGTGCCAAATTTTATCTTTCTTAAAACAGATAAATCAACCATGGGGAAAAAAGTACAAACAATCATGTACAATAATTCAAACAACAAAGTAAAAGTACAACAAAACAAAAGTATTACCGAATAAACCATCGGCTAAAAATCCCCAACAACAATAGAATGACCACTAGTCTGAAACTAACATCTGAGACTAATACCGGACCACGAGTCCATGCATAGAAGAGTGTGAGATTCTGTACTAGATCTGAATGAGAGATATCGTCTAGTCAAAATCCTGTAAGCATCCACTGTGCTACAGCTCCGAGTCTCTGGAATGGAATCATCATACATGGCATCCCTGTGGCTGGATACCTAAAAGGTTTTGAAAATATTTTATAGCAAGAGTTAGTACTCAAAACATTTTGAAAACATTTAGCAAGAGTTTATCACAATATAAAATGCGGTTATTGATTACACATGTTAGGTTCTCGTACACTCTCTTGAGTTACTCACCCCCTCATCTTTTGTGCACACCTAACGTTCTACACTTAGTTTATCTAGACATACCTCCCAAGCTAACTAAAACCAAAGTAGTCAATTGAACTTATCCGTACCCAAGTTCCAGTACCGCCCATACAGTACAACCGTTTCACTAACATCTCGCGTATGTTAATTAATTCTCAAGTAACATTTCATCTATGTTATTTTTCAAGACTTCCCATTTAGTTTCACTACTAAAATTACTACAATTCTCACAATTGTTGACTTCCCACTTATGTAATTAAGTTTCACTACTTGAATTACTAAATAGATTTTCTCTATCTAAAGGTGCATTTCGTAATTAAGTTTCACTACTTAACTTACTAATTCAGTATGTATCTTTAAATACATAATATGTATCAATCTACTAACACACGGAAGTAGGATATTATCAAGTATATATATTTCACACACAATATATACTAAATATCAGTCATTGCTATTTTGCCCTTTTTATACACGTAAAGGACTCTTGGTTCGGAATGATTCATCGACCCCAAGTAAGAATTGGTTCGGAATGATACATCGACCCCAATTATTTATATACACAAATAAAGATTTCTTGGTTCGGAATGATTCATCGACCCCAAGTGAGAGTTGGTTCGGAATTATCCATCGACCCCAACTATTTTAAAAAATATATATATACACATATTCTGGTTCGGGACTCTCTCATCGCGACACCAGTTCAAAGTTTGGTTCGGCATTTCTCATCGACCCCAAACATATAATAACTTTATGTTAGTTCGGAATATCTCATCGACCCTAACATAATTAATTTAGGTATAATCTCTCTACCTAAAAGATCACATAATTCAGTAGGTACACGCCCGACCTATTAATCATATACGTACGTAATATTTTAATCTCATATATCTACCGTACAATATTCGCTTTACGATTTATCTCATTAATCGTATTTATTTGAGTATTCACACAACTCTAAGGGTACTAGTTACCTCTTACATATAATTTCAGTAGTTATTTCTTACCCTACTGGTCTATTACTTAAATTGAATTTACTTCGCCCCGTAACTCAATTTCCGAAATCCTCGATCCTCTACTAAATCGGATTATTCTCCTTGGTCCGTAATCCAAGCCCTACACCCAATGGCCTTATCGGACCTCAACAATATACCTACTGGTCTTATTCTCACTCCCATATAAGTATAATGTAAATCCTAGAATACTTATTCATTCCCGAACTCAACGAAGAATTTAACACAAAATTTTCGGGAAACAGCTTGCGTCGATCGATCGACGGCTGGGTTCGATCGATCGACATAGCCGGTCGATCGATAGTTCGAGATCGATCGATCGATCGAACAGGGACAGACGTAGTTGTCTTCTTCGTTAAGATTTTTCCTCCATTAACAAACCTTCAAACTCCATTATAGTCCACCAAACTTTGACCCAATGATCCTAACATATTTCCACATATACTAGGACAGTTTCTAACGTGTCAAATACATCAAAACTCCAATTACTTTAAAGAAATAATGAATTAAAATCCAGAATTTCTTGAAACCCTAGTTATGGTGTTCTTCCCATATTATCATTAAAAATCCAGATTTTAATCCGAAAAATCATCAAGTCTAATCTGAATCTTAAACCTCTACATAAGGTAAATCATTCTACATGCGATTCCTATCCCAACATGTATAAATATCATCTTTCTCCAATCAAAATAATGATTTAAACAACACTATTCAAAAACCCTACACATGGGTATTATAACTTTATAGTTTTTGCAATAAACAACTTGCCTTATAATCAGTAGGGTCTGATTTCGTGATTGTTGTTGATGATTGATGATCTTCATCCTTCAATCCTTCTTCCCCAACAAGTTGATGGTAAAAATCCTTTTGAATCCTTCCCAATTCTTCCTTTTGCCTTAGAAAGTTGTGCCTCTCTTCTCTCTAATGGTATTGGTGTTGTCATGGGTGTCCTAACCCTAATTCCTCTATCATACGGCTGATATAAAACTCTCAATTTCGTAGGTCTCCATACCCTCTTATGTTAAAAGACCAAAACGCCCCCGAACGGTCTCGGTTTAGTCCAAAATTACCCCGGGACTCAACTAGTACCCCCGGGTATACTATTTTGACTAATTTGATCCTTTCGGACTCATCGGTGACCTCTAAATTATCATTTGAGTCACTTAAAAAATATTACTCGTTCTCACCCCAACACGGCCTACACGCGTTAAGTAACTATTTACCACTCGCACTAAGTAAATAAAATGAGGCAATATAAACCGGTATCTATCTCTCGATTAATATTCCATAATTACAATTTTAAAAAAAAAAACTCTTTAAATTACTACTCTTACGTAATTTAAATTAAGCCTAAATTTTCTCATTTAATTCTCCAATCTAATTAAATAGAATTATTTAGAATATTCAGAAATGCGGGGTATTACAGGCGGCTCTTCTCAACTGGTCAAATAAGTCATCGATTCGGGGCAACGGATACTTATTCCGTATCGTGACCTTATTTAACTCTCGATAATCAATACACAACTGTAACGATCCATCTTTCTTCTTAACGAACAACACAGGGGCACCCCAAGGTGAAGTACTCCTACGAATAAACCCCTGGTCCAATAGTTGCTCTATCTGATCCCGTAGATCCCTCATCTCCACTGGGGCTATACGGTACGGTGCGCGGGCAATCGACCGAATGACCGGTGTCAAATCTATAACAAAGTCTATCTCTCTGCTAGGTGGCAATCCCGAAATATCCTGGAATATATTAGCGAATTCCCTCACCGCCGGTATCGAATCAAGCGGTATCACTACCTATTTAGAGGTCTCCTCCTCTATATAATACAAATGAGTGGATGATCCTCCCTCAGGACGAGGCATCGCCACCAGGAACATCTCCTGATCAGGTATGGAAAAAATAATAGCCATACTAAAACAATCGATAATTTCCCTATATACAACAAGCCAATCCATAACGATAATTGCATCATATTCGGACATATCTAATACGAGCATGTCGACCGGTAAAGTAAGTCTCCCAATCTCTATACCCACCCCTCGACATATAAAGAAATTCGGTGAACCACTACCCAGAGGCGAATCTACACAAGTAACAGTATTCTCTGCTGTAACTAATAACCCCATAGCACGTGTAAAACTCGTGGAAATAAAATAATGTGTGGCTCCTGTATCAAATAAAATATGCCCCATAGTCCCCTGAATAGGAAACATACCCTCAATTGCGGGTGGAGCCTGTGGGGCTGCGGCCTGATGGAGGTTATAAACCCATCCATACTGAAGTTGTCCCTGCTGGACTGGGACTGCTGGAATGCCTGGCAACGCTGGCATCTGAGGTGGTGTTGGGAGGGCGACGGGGAAAATCGGTCTCTGGGGATCCTATCGAGCACCTTGCTGCTGCTGCTGTGGGGACCTGCCCCTCTCAGGACAATCATGTCGCTTGTGGCCAGTCTTGCCACATATAAAACACTTCCCACCAAAGTTTCCCCCTCGCTGCCCCTGCTGTCCTCGGCCCTACTGGACGTTTCCACCTCCCCCTTGGTCCTGTTGGCCCTCCCTAAATTGCTGTTGGCCCTGATGTCCCTGTTCACCCTAACGGCCATGCTAACCCTGTTGGCCAGGTCTCAAACCTCCCTGACCTTGATGGAAACCTCCTAACCTGAATCGCTTAAAATCCCCCTGCTGGGACTGTGATCAGCCTGTCTCTGCTGACCCTGAGCTAGTTGTGCCCTGCTAGCACCATTACCTCATGTCCTGCCCTACTGGCTGGACTCCCCCGCTCGTCTTCTCCTAGTCATATGGAAGCAGTGGTCTTAGAAATACAATAGTGTTGCATTAAGCACATCAGTATAGGTCTGTAATGAGAGGTTACCCAGAAGATGCTGCCTGATCCTCCAGGTGAGGCCATCCATGAACATCTGTATCTTCTTCTCCTCGGTAGGTACCTCTGTTGGTACCAGATTAACTAGCCTGGTAAACTCTTCTTCGTACTCAGCTACGGTCTTCCCTTCCCGGGTGAGGTTTAATAGCTTCCACCTCATCTCAGTCTGAATGGCACAAGGAAAGTACTTGCGGTCAAACCCACCCAGGAATCACCAATCGTCAGCAGATCTCTCTCCTCTGTAGTAGTAGTGGACTCCCACCACTGTAAGGTTGCCCCTGTCAGCTTAAAGGTAGCCAGAACCTGCCTCTGCAACTCGGTGCACTCATACATACAGAGGTGTCGCTGTATGTCCTTCCACTGGCTAGCAATCGCCACGTCAGAACCACCTGTCAACTCTGGAGGGTGCGCCTTCTGAAAGGCATCCCTATCTCATGCAGTAGGGAAGATGTGGGCAGGTGCTGGCGCCACTGCTGGTGCCTGTGGTGGTGCCTGCTATTAGGCCTGTTAATGGATCGGATTTTATCCGAATCCGAATTCGAATTCGATCCATTTAAGCGGATATGGATCATGCTTGAAATTCGATTATCCGATTACCCGATTATCCATTTATTAAACGGAGCGGATTTGGATTCATATACTCCGATCCGTTAATAATCCGATCGATTAATATTTTTAATATATATATATATATATATATATATATTTTAATTGATATATATTGTATTTAATAATATTTTTAATATATATTATAATAGTTCTTTATTTCATTATCTGTTTTTTTGTAACATTTGCAAAATAAAATTATGAAATAAGAATTAAAAATAAAAATATTGCAAATCAAGTTTAACATAAATGGATAATTGGATAATCAGATTCAATCCGAATTCGTTTAACATAAACGGATATGGATTTGGATTTGCCTGATCTGATCCGATTAATAAACGGATCCGATCCGAATCCGTTTAATATAAATGGATATGGATTTGGATTTGCCTAATCCAGTCCGAATCCGATCCGTTTACAGGCCTACCTACTGTACCACTGCCAATGCTGCGTTAACTGCCTGTGCAACGATGGCAGCAACTTCCGTAGCATTCATTATGCCCTGAGCTGGAATTGGCGGTGGCTCTGGCTGGGCATTCCTGTCCTTAGGTGCACGTCGAGGAGGCATCTGAGACGAGAAAGAATTTTGTTAGTCCACATTATATTTAAATCTCAAATAGCTGAAGACGTAAACGTACAATCAAGAATACAACAATCCTAAAGATAAGGCTCTATATCAAAGAACGCTAAGCTAAAAGCATGATAAATCGTACAGATCCTAAAGGACTCTAGAACCTGATGCTCTAATACCACCGGTGACACCCGCCCAATTAAATACCGAGTGATCAGTCCTTTATAAAATTTAAAACAGAATGTTCGGTTGGTTCATTCTTAGCATCACTGTCGGAAACATAACAACCTTATTAGCCACCTAATAATTAATTAAGCTAGTGTCAAAATATTATTTTTTCTTTTTAAAAATTTAATAAAAAAAAATCAATTATTTAAGTCCAAGAATTTAAATATAATCCATCCACTACACAACTGAATAAAATAAATAAAGAATCTGAATCAAGTACTGAAATAATTAAGATTGGAATAAACATTTCCAGTTCAAAACTCTAAACCAAGTACCATAATAAAATAAATCCAACTGAAATGTCTGGAAAGTAAACTGAATACACTCTCTTATAAAAATGTCTAAGGAGTGGGCGACACATGCCCTATATGGAAAGTCTAAATAAAACTGAGTGAAATGATAAAGGCGTCTAATGCAAAGACCTATAGCTTCCAAAACATTGCAGCGCGTCAATCAATCCAAGTCTCTAAGCCTAGTGTCCCTGTGGTTGAGCACCTGATATAATACATATATATAGCAAGAGAGGAAAGAGATACAAGAAACGGGTCAGAGCCCGATGTGTAAAAATATTTATTTCACTAAGTATTTAAAATTTGTAATAAAGCAAGTATCAAATGCATGTTAGTTTGAACTCTCACATGAGATTCTCACCTCTCGTCTATTGTGCACTCCTAACGTACATCTATTCTAACCTAGCCATCCGTAACCCTTCTAACTAGGTAAGGACTTATACTTCTAGTCATACCTCATGGTAGACACCCGTGATTTCTAAATTCCCACATTGTTCGTAACAACATTTTATTAATTCGGTTGGGTGTTATCACACTAAGTTAAGTACTCACGGTTTACGTTATTTAAGATTGCACTATCCCAATAACGTACAGTTATCTCACATATATATATATATATATATATATATATATATATATATATATATATATATATATATATATATATATATATATATATATTTACCACCATAATATATATATACTAATACAGCACCCCAAGGCTAAACCTGTATTGCATTGCATACTCTGTTATCTTGTCCCGGTACATCTCGTGCTCCAATAAGGACTATCGACTCGAAAGTCTCCCACGAACCATATACACAAATCACACATAGTGGAGGCGAACATAGTTCACATACCTATGGGTTACGCACATACCTACGCTCCCATAGTTAGCTGACTTATCAACACACAAATAAGTTTTCACAGTCCTATGTTCTAAGATACAAGTCAAATATCCCCCCGAAGGTCACCCAGGATAAGACTGTCTCTACACAACCTCCCGCGATAGCAAGCAGCTAGGTATGACATACACATAATATTAAGCATGTAATAGGTATTCACACATCCTATTAAAATCCATTATGTATATACCCAACCTAATCATATATATCCCATACAGATTATTCTCTCATTTCTACTTATAATATGTTTACTTTATCCCAAATAATCTACGTAGAGTATTTCTCCTCACTCGAAGGGTACTACTACATTCTCCTCAAATCTCACAAACTTAAGATTCTAAAGGTTCTCCAAAGTTCTGCAGCAGCACAGGAAGTCTGCAAAAAACGAACCGAACCGAATCCCCCAGAAAAACGAACCGAATCCCCCAGAAAAAATGAATCGAATCCCCCAGAAATGGAACCGGTTCCGTTACATCAGACCTGTTCTTCAACAGTTACGATTTCACCATTTTCACACCCAAAACCTCATAGTTCATACCCAATCTCCAATCAATCAGTCCCAAATCGAATCCTAACAATTACACATGGATTCTAACATCCTAGAATCATTAAATCATTGCGAATCATCTAAAAAATATAAAATCCCCAAATTAATTACTAAAACCCTAGTTCTTCAAATTCTTATTCAAGAACACATGATTTTCTAGATTCGTTCTTCACACAAGTTCATTAAAACGCGATTTCTATCTTACATACATGAAGGGTTCAATCTAATTAATATCAAATTCAAATTATACATCCTAAATCTCCAATTTTTCATCACTTTTATGAACAATATATGTTTATATCATCCCTATACTAACATGAATATGGTTAATGCTAAAGAAAAGCAAGTAATAAACACTTGCCTCGAATTAGTCATCTGATTTCTTGATGTTGTTGGTATGGGCGTGATCCTCTTGTTCCGATCTACACGATGGTGGTGCACTACACCAAATCTGCCCATTTGTCAAGGTCATTGACCTTGACAAATTCACCTTGTCAAGGTCAATGACCGTGACATTTCGAGGCGAGACAACTTTTTTTGTCACGGTCGTGTCACGGTCATTGACCTTGACAAAATACTCGCGTTTTGTGTCACGGTCGTGTCAAGGTCAGTGACCGTGACACGTTTGTCACGGTTTATAACCGTGACATAACCGCGACCCCAATTGTCACGGTCATTGACCGTGACACGTCCGTGACAACTTTTGTCAAGGACTTGTCACGGTCAATGACCGTGACAATTCTGGACAGAATTTAAAAAAAAACTGCTGGCAGTATGGCCACCGCCACTGCCCAGCAGTATATTTGTACCTGTTATAGCAACGTTGTACCTGTTCCAAACATCATATATCCAACACAAACTAAAGATAATGCAAATATATATTCATGACGATATAATCCAAATATTCAAAGTAAAAATAATATACATGACGATATAATCCAAATTTAATTAAAATGGACAAACTTAAAAATAATGTTACTACACTTGGATAAAACTGAGGAGGTGAGTAGGCCACACGACATACGAATTGACGCACCCACTAATATACGTCGTGCCGCATTGTTCGCGCAACCACAATAGGGAGTTCTCCTTCCCAGGTATGACATGCGTGACGAGCACCCTGGACTCCATCTCTTGAAGCACACGTCCATGGACTATTCCACCCTCGACGATATTCGGGTCCCTCAACCCCCGCCCTATCCGCTGGCCATCAAATACGTCCAATATGAACACGCTCGGCCAACCAATTGTCGACAATGGTCTGTTGGAGGGCGTCAAATAGGGAAGTGGATCGTCGAAGTACGAACGTGTCGGTGATGAAGCAGCGAGGTCCACATCCTCGTCATCCTGCGCCTCGTCCTCCCGCACCTCCTCCTCCACCGCCTTCTCCTTCCCTTTCCCTTTCCCTTTCCCTTTACGGTCTCCACCCAACGTACGCTTCATGAATGCGTACATATATTGGACCGTCGCCTCCAAACGGGACAGCTTCGCGTCGTGTGAATCCACCGTTCGAGACAACCCGGTGTCGCTCGTCTCCAATCCGATGATCCTAGATTTGGCCACCTGCGAGCTCACTCCCCTTGTCCTCCCTTTGCGATCAGAGCCAAGCACTTAGCTGAGTGCGTCTGTGGACAAAGATGCCTTGTCGGCATCAGACTGCGACGCATGCACTTCCTTAAGCTTTGCCTTAAACGACAAAAAGCACATGATTAGTAAAATAAGTAAACTAAAAAATTATAACGTAATTAACAATAATTAAACTGTCGGATTACTTACAATCGTGGCCGCGACGCTCGGGGACACCTCCTTATCCTTCCCCTTCTTCGTCCGAAGAGCCACATAAGTATCGAGCCTATGTGGCTTACCCCCTGGCCCACTCCCTACCCCCTGAAATAAAATAGAGTAAAGTAAAATTAGTATCGGCCCCGTAAAGTAAAATAATATCCAATAATATATTTTTGTAGTTATAGATAAATTAAATTTTACCTGCATCCTATGCTCCACCTCAGCGTAAGAGGTCCGGCCGGAGTAGTGCACGTCCGTCTTTTTAGCCCGATTTTCCCTCCCCGATTGGCGAGATGCCAATTGTCGATCCTCGCTCTCATTGTCAATGAACTTTTGCCATTGTGCCAATGAGATCGGCTCCTTGGGCGGGACGGATCCGCGCCATTGCAAAATGGACTCTCGTGTTTTTCCAAAGTACCGTGTCCGCATATTTTTCTTCCACGTCTTGTGTTGCTCCCTCAACTGCTCCAAGACGGAATCGCGTAGCTTTGGATCCAAGTTGAATTGTTCCTGTCCAACAAATACAATGTTAGTTGCGAATAAATATAAATATAAATATAAATTGAAATATTCATATAAATATTACCTGTAGTGCCGCCCAAACACCTAACTTGAGCTCATACGACACCTCCTTCCAAGTCATAAACCCCGGACCGATGACCGTCTTTAGCAGCTCGAGGGATCTCGCTAAAATCTTCGACTTATTTTCGACGGTAATCCCAAATTTTCCATATTTGGGGAGCCTAGCGGCGGAGGAGCCCTCGTCGCCTCCGCTACCACCGAACCCAGACGACATCATCATAAACAGCATCATCATCTTCGCCTTAACATCTGAAGGAGAGATTTTTGTTGTAAAAAAAATGTTATTAGTACAGATAAAAAAAAATGTTAATAGTACACATTTCGTTTTACCTAATTGAATTAATTGAATTAATAGTACAGATAAAAAAATGTTCCATCTATATTATAACGTATGTGTAAGTTCCGTCAATACCATTTCGTTTCAATTTTGTAATATTATGTTTTTTCCAAATATTTAAAGAGTCCTAGTATTTACTAGTATTTACTTTGAATCCAGTTTATTTATTCATCTTTGGTCCCTAGTATAGTCATTGCCCAAGTAGTAGGAGCGAAACTCTATAAAACCCTAGTTTAGCTAAAGCCCGTGAATTATCCCTCCCCCACCACACACCACCACCACACACACACACACACCCCACCCCACCCCACCCCACCCCGTGCCCCCCTCCACCACCCCCTCCCCCACCACACACCACCACACACACACACACACCCCACCCCACTCCACCCAAAATCCCATGAATCCTCCCATTTTTACCAAAATAAAAAGCAGTGCCAAATCTAACAGGTGCCGAATATATTTGGGCCTTTTCCGAATTGATTCAAACCAAGGAAGTAAGAAAGATGGTACAAAGTGAAATGATTCGAATTTGAATCGAATCGACTTGCGCCTTTAAGTCATTAAATTTGACTCTCTTAAGTTACCCCTCCCCATAATTTTTACAACGTTTCTCCCATACTCTCCCCAAAATCTCGGGACTTCCTTAAGTTCTAGCATTACAAAACCTTATTTCTCCCCCCAAAGAATTTCAAATATCCATCTAATAACTTATAGGTATGAATCATCCTTTTGTTTTTTCATTACTGATTTATGGTGTTTATGTGTTCTTGCTAGGGTGTATAATTGTTTGCGTGTTTATTGATTCAACTTGCATATTAGTGTTAAAAATGCTTAATTCATGCTTTTATTTCCTTCAAGTACAACACCACACACACCCCACCCCACCCCACCCCCTGCCCCCCTCCACCACCCCCTCCCCCACCACACACCACCACACACACACACCCCCCCCTGCCCCCCTCCACCACCCCCTCCCCCCCCTCCACCACCCCCTCCCCCAAAACACACCACCACACACACACACACACACCGCACCCCACCCCACCCCACCCCCTGCCCCCTCCACCATCCCCTCCCCCACCACACACCACACACACACACACACACCCCACCCCACCCCCTGCCTCCCTCCCCCCTCCCCTCCCCCCCCTCCACCACCCTCTCCCCCAAAACACACCACACACACACACACACACCGCACCCCACCCCATCCCACCCCCTGCCCCCCTCCACCACCCCCTCCCCCACCCTGCCCCACCCCGCCCCATCCCCCACACACGCACACGCACACACATACACATATATATATATATACACATACACACATAAATATACACACAAATATATATATAAATGGAAGAGAGAGAGAGAGAGAAATTGGACCTGAAAGTAGAGAGAGAGAGAGCAGCGTCGATCGATCGAGAGAGAGAGAGGGAGGGAACGATGGGAGGAAAAAAAGAATGGGGAAAGGGTTTTTGCTGGAAAAGTTGTCCCGATCGTGTCAAGGTCATTGACCGTGACAATTAGTTGTCACGGTCGTGTCAAGGTCAATGACCGTGACATAAAATGCGTGTTTTTTTGTCACGGTCAATGACCTTGACAAGGCTGGCCGGCTGAAAGGTGACAATTTGCCCATTTTGGTGTAGTGGTAGTGGTTGTGCAAGGTGGTGCTAATTAGGCCTTCCCTCTTGGAATTTATTCTCCCTCACACCTTCTGTGGCCGTTCTTTACTTTATGTATCTCTCAACCCTAATGGACCTCTCGTGACTGATAAAATAACTCCCAATTTTCATCCATTAATTAAACCCAAAATACAATTTACCATAATGCCTTCTCGGGGCGCCAGTTAGGCCTAAAATTGTCCCGGGACCCAAACTAAACATTCGGGTATACTATTCTAACTATCTCGACCCTTACGGACTCAACGGCGAATTCGAAATGACCATACGATTTATCAAAAATAATAAATTTTTTTATTCCATTAAATTAGTCCCGACACGACTCACACACACGTCTGACTTAATTTACTACACTGTCATATTTCTTATTCTTAAAAATTTATCGAAGTGTATAGTTCCATATTACATATCACACAGTAATATTAAATCAATAAGTATTAACCCTTGGCACGTTAGTTAATATTTATTTAAAATTCGGATTAATTAATAATTAAATTCTCACATTTTAGTTCAATTAATCCCATAATAATAATTAATCTCATAATTATTTAAATTATAAAAATATGGGGTATACAATCCAATATTTAAAACTCATAAAAATACGGGGTATTACAGTTTTATAGAAATTTCCCTACAGGGACATATATAATTGAACATGATTTTGGAATTACATTGTTATAATTAACATATAGGGCATATTGTGAGTGCAAAATAATGAGTAATTATATAAGTATCCTAAACTATTAAGGGTATTATAGACTTTTTAGGCAAAAATTAATATTTAACTTTCATATCTTGCTAGGTTATACTATTTATTAGTTAGTAAACTTTGATTTAGAAATAAAATAATGGGAAACATAGTGATAAATCCTTATACTTTTTTGAAATTAACAATAAGAATAAACTGTAAATAGTTTTTTCAATAAGTCCGTACGTGTTACAATTATTAATATAGATAAATGAATATATGAATATAGATATATACAATTATACTTATTAATGTAAATAAAGTTACAATTACAATTGTATCTACATTATTATTAATTAAATAAAAAATTTATGGATTTAAGATACTAAAAAAATTATTGTTTGAACGGATTATAAAAAATTAATTTTTTAAGAAATTTATCACCTAATAATGTCTTTGAAATAATTTTATGGATAATTTATAATTAAGTTCTTTATTGACAAGTTTTAAATATTCAAGAATAATTTACTATATTAAGTTCAGTTAACGTATTTAAAATTTATTTATAAAAAATTTAAGGGTCTGTTGAAATTCAAATTGGTCTTCAAATTTTAAACTTTAGAATTGGATTGCCAAACAAACCCTAAGAATAGTTTGCTATAATTTTATTAGTTAGATCATAATATTTGTGTAAAAAATACAAAAATAATATTGGGGTGAGAGAGGCTCGAACTCTCGACCTCAGGATTACTCAGAAGCTATGAGACCTACGCGCTAACCAACTGCGCCACCACCCCATGTGAAACGACTCCCAATGTAAACATTAATAACGTCACATCTGAAAAGAACAAATGAAATACAAAAAGGAGCATTCAACGGCCAAGATGAACACGTGTCCATTGGAATTAGCAAGTAAATGGTAGAGAGCATACATATGGCAAGAACAAAAACTCCCCGAACTTAAAAAAAGCGTTGGATTGGTTTGTGTGTTGTTTTGTTTGTCCCCGACCCTCCTTTCCATCCGCCTATTTTGCGAGTGAAGAAAACCAAAACCCACATCCGCCTATTACTTAGATCCTTCTTTTCATCACATTTTTGCATGCAAAAGGTACGATCTTGTTTCCAGGTTTCATTTTTCAGATATCATATCATCTTTACTATTTTGCATATCATTCCTAAGAGCTATGCATTTGCTTGGATATTAAAAGGTTGAACTTTAATTTGTTAATTTCATTACCCAAGTATTTGGTATCTGATCATAGTGGGCTTTGTTTGATCTTTTCTTTCAACCTTTATTAGACATACATGTACATCAATTGTTTGAGAATTTGCCTGAAAGGCAACATTTATTAGGATCTCATTTTTATACTTCGAAATTGTTAGATGAAACAGATTGTTTCCAAAGGTACTCTTTTCGCCTTGATCTTATTTTAATTCTCTCTCTCTCTCTCTCTCTCTCTATATATATATATATATATATATATATATATACATATATATATACACTAGTGTGTTGTAAAAATGTTCAGGATATTTCGTAATAGTGATTAGGTTGGGAAAAATAAGATACATGCGATAAAATGATACGAACTGACATGAAGCGTGCCATAAGTTAATGTGTTGACCCTTAATAATATGAGCACTAAACCAATAAAATATGATAGTTAACTGGTAGGATTTGTGTTGACCCGCTTTAGTCGTTAATAACCATTAAGATACATCAAGTTTGGTAAATAAGAAAAATTGCTTTCTTGTAGATTAATGTTAATTTAATCATAAAGAATTTTCATAAATGAGAGATTTAGTGTTGGTAAAATTGGCTAATGTATCGATCTATAGACGATTCAAAAATAATTCATTGTTTTAATGAGTAATAAAGGATGAACACAACACGACACGTTAAGGGGTTGGGTTTAAATATGATTTTTTCACACAATAAAAAAGAAATCGATTTAGATATAAACCTGATAAGACTCAAACACGATAAATTTGAAAATTGGAAGCTGGTGGGATTGTGGCCCACACCAACAGTACCATTGCGCACCCCCACCATCGCAGCAACGCCGCCACCAGCCGGGGGTTGCCGATCGATGCCGAAGACAACAACTCTGGCCTCCATGCACCGCGTGGGCCCTCGCGAGGGTTATAGCAGGCCGGAGGAGGGTGGAGAGAAGTCCCAGCCCCTCGGGCTGCCTAGCAAGTGGGTTGGGTGGAGTGGCCCAACCCCATGGGTTCACCGAAGGGATTTTTGATGACGTTTTTGAAGAAGCACGGGCTGAATTGGGCAAAAAAACAGCCCAAACCGCCCTTGAGAACTTTTAGAACGGCGTAAAAGAGTCCGTTGATGTGTTCGATGTGAAGATAGAAACTTGGGAACGAGCTCGGGTAGAAAAGGTCTTGGATAAACAACCGTGAGGTGATCCTTATTGAGGGCCTTCCCTCTCAAAAATTTGACAAACATCGGGAAAAAATAAGTTCTATTCATCCAAAACGTCAATCGGTGCCGTGGGATTACAAAGGGGCTGAAAAAGATGTGTCACAATGGGTCCAAGCAATTCAGCGCGACCCATTAAAATTGAGGGTGGACGGATAAGAGACTGACGAAGAGGATGGTATCCCACTCACCCACAATCTTAGGGATTTCTCGTTGGTCTTAGGCATAGTTGTTAGTATCGTCCGATTCATGAGTCGTATCGTACGATACGATACGATTCTAAATGAAAACGATACAAATCGGATATATGAATTATTGTTTGAATCGGGCCTGATCGTGATACGATACATGTATCATCTGAATCGCGATACAAAAACGATTCACATCGGCCGACTTGGGTCGGGTTTTGGCGGACACGAGAGTAAAAAAAACCCTAAAAAATCATTTTTTATTCTCTCTGGCGAAAGTCATTTATTAACTTCATATATACTTTTTGACCCAGAAATACACAAAACCCTAGCTTCATTTGGTCTCTTTCCTCTATTTCATGTGCACCCCACTATTATTGCTCCGTTCCCTTGTTTGAAACAGCTATGTCTTGACTTTTTCCTCTATCTTTTTGCAAAGAGAAACTTCCAAAGGTTAAAAGAAAAAGAAATATAAGACTTACGGTTGATTTAAAAGAGAAAGACAAAGGGGGTTTTCTGTTTTGGTGCTTTGGTAAGTAACTTTAGCTTATTTATTTACTCTTTCTCACTTTCTCAACCTATTTAACATCTTTCCAGCCTATTTATTAAGTTGTCTTTGTTAGGTAGCTTTGATCTTTGACTATTTCATCTTATTTATTTAGGAAATGGCTAAAAACAAGAAAAATGTTTATTGTATTAAATCAAATTGAAAAATCTATTATGTTTATTTTATCTTTCTTACATTTATTGTCTCTTTCATGTTGCGTTGTTACCACAAAGGTAAATTTCTTACCACCGAACCATGTAACAACTATGTTTTTTATTTTTTGTTCCGTATCTTATGATATGTATCATGATACGATTCACGATACATAGAGTTTTCGATACGCGAGACGTATCACGATTCAACAACTATGGTCTTAGGTCTTTCTCGAAGAGTGATATGGTGTGTCTCACCCTTGGTGGCTTCAAGGACTTTCACTACTGGCTCCCCGATTTGACTACAAACGAAGGGTTCTGTGTTGGGGCACCAGAGAACAACCAAGGAATTGGGTGTTTTTGATAGGCAGTATGCTATCCTCTGAGGTTGACACGGGAAATTGGGCCAGCTATGTGGATTTGAACTCAATAACATTTGATGCTGAAATGATAAACTCGGCTCACATTTGGGAACGAGGAGAAATGTGAATTTTTGCCCAATCTCGCATACAATTTTTCAAAACTCGAGAATAAGCCTTCTTTAGGTGTGTGTGTTAAATAGGAAAGGGATTTTGGGTATAAATTGTAATTTTCAGTGTTTTGTTCTTTCTCCTGTTTCCCTTGTATTTTGACATTTATGAGTAGTTTGGAGAGGGTATTTTTGTCCCTTTTGTATATAAGGATGTAGATGCTTATTGTGAAATAATGGCATATGTCATTATTATAGTGATGTCACCCAGGCCATCACATGATAATATAATAATAGAACATTCCATTAGTAAATAGGATATTTGGGGAAATTTTTTTTGCCCATGTTCACATATATTTTAGTCCCTTCATTAGATAATGATCATTGTATATATTTTGGAGAAAGTCTATCTTAGTTTGTTTACTGATCTTTTTGGTGCATTGAGTGTATGCCAGAAACAAAATTGGCACACTTTTTTGTATTCACTTAGGTAAAGGTGCTTTTATGTATTATTCAGGGCTTCTTTATTTTGGTGGCGTGGTTGGGATGAAATTTTAGTTTGCCGATTCCGATTTTTCGATTTTCGATTTTTCCAAAAAACCCGGATCGGAAATCAGAAATAATTATGAATTTCCGATTTTTCGATTTTTCCGATCCGACTTTTCCGAAACTATGCGGATCCGATTTTTCCGAATTATTTCCGATTTTTTCGGAATTATTTTCCGATTTCCGATTTTTTCGATTTCTTTTCAGATTTTCTGAAAGTTTCCCATATCCCACATTGGTTGGGAGAGGGAGAGGGCTCCAAAATATGCTCTATAAAAGGAGAGTATCCTCCTAACTTCTACTCAAATGAAAAAATGGGCTAAATACTCATGTATTTACATGTTGGATTAAGCCATTTTCTTAGTTTCTTTAAAATGAGAATTTCGAGTAATCGAAAATCCATAATTTATTTTTTTGAAATTTTGGAATTTCCGAAATTTCTGGATTTTTAATATATATTGTGAATTTCCGATTTTTTCCGATTTTCTGATTTTTCCGAATTCGGAATTTTTTTTAATTTTCCGAAAAAATCGGATCGGAAATCGGAATAGTTATTTTATTTCCGAAAAAATCGGAATTTTTTCCGAAGAGGCATTTTCCGATCCGATCTGGCCGGCTGAAACACAGCCCTAGTAAGAAAAATTACTAGGTTAATTTAGAAAGGACTGGGAGATGTAAGAAAAATTACCAACTTTCCTCCTGGCCCAATTTATATTTGGTTATTGACTAAAATCTGCCTTTGGAGGGGAAGGATTGGTTGCTAGTGTAGATGACTTGGAAGATATAATTGGAGGACATTTATGGCTAGGTTCCATTTGTTTACTTGTTATCTGACATGTCTTAACCAAACCCCTCGTATGGGCTCAAAGCGGACTTATATGATCTGTGGTTCATATGGGTTACTGATCCAAGATAATGGTACTGATCACTCTAGGTATTCCATGTCATTATGTTTCCACTATTGCCACGTTTATATGTGCAGTATTGCTACAGTTACATATCTTGCTTTAATCTAAACCCTTTAGAGTTAATCTATGTTGTCCCCTAATATATTGCTAATTTGTTTCTGTATTGATGTTTTGGGCAATGAAGTAATTTGGTAAGATGATTGTTCCTGTCCGTCGAAGCAAACACACACACATGCGCACATGCATGCGCGCGCGCGCGCGCACACACACATATCTGCAATTCCCTTTTTATTATTTTTATTTGTTTTCTTTGAATTTTTATTTTTATTTTGTATAAAGAGGAAGTAAATGACCTTAATTTCTAGACCTTGGTCATAATTTGTTTGTCCTCAAAATTTATGTTTATGGCATATACTGTAAAATTTTCTATCAGCTATTGCACGAATTATGAATGTCAATAACTTGTGGAGTTTCGAGCCTCAAGTATTCACACAAGGCAGAATTTCAAGGCAAGAGGACAAAGTTATAGGTGTCTCTTGGAGCCTTTTTCAATAGACGTTCAACCAGAGACTTTTCAGTACACGTGACATGACCATTAATTATAATCGTGTCTGTGATCAAAAGAATCGTGTCTGTGCATGTTAATGGATATTGGGCTATACAGTGATGCCATGTTCTACGAAGCTTGGCATTACCTGTAGTCGTATTATCTATTTTGTTTGCACACGATACTAAAAATGTATACTTAGGTTCTAATGATTATATAATGAAACACAACATTCTACTTTGTCCTCTTGCCTTGAAACACAACATTCTACTTTTACAAATGAAAGAGAATATGAAGCACCTTTAAGTTCTAATGATGTTTTAAAGGGCAAAAAAGCCTGATACCCAGTTTGTTGGGACAACCTCCATCAACCATGACCCGGATATAATAAACAATCACAATAAAGATGCAAAACAAGAGTTCCATACTCAAGCACACCAAGATATAAGTAATTCACCAATTTGGATACATCCACGGAGAGGACCGATTCCAATATATTTGAACAGGTTATAAGTATAATGGAGATTAATACGACGGATAAATCACATATTTTATATTCTCCTACTCAAATTCCGGATAGCCACTGTACACCAACTCCTCACCGAAATAAATTCAAGTTCTAAACCTAGAACCCTCTCAATCCCATGCTTTCATGTGTTTCTCATGTATCCATCAAGTGTATTTTATTCCCCATGTAACCCGGTTTGAAACCCCTTGAAACAATACATTTAGAGCACACTTAATACATGAAACACTCACACACTAACCCCACCACCTTTGAGCAATACCCATGAGTGAGAGGGAAAATACCTCATATCTCACCCAAAAGTCTCACCTCAGGAGGATAAAGTCTCACATCTCTCTCTCAAGCTCACGAGCTGTTGCAAACTTAGGGTTAACCCTCATGCCAAATCTCTGTTTGCTATACAACAAAAAAAAAGCCATTGACCTTCCTTGTATCAGCTATACCTATCTATACACCGTTTAATACCACTTCAAAGATCCAATTATTCGAGAAAATTGTCCTCAGAGTAGGCACCTCCCTTTGTAAATATACCTATTGCACTTTTGTAATTTTCAGTTGCTCTTCTTGGCCATTTTCTGAAGTTGAACACACTAGTTAATGCCTATATGTAGCTGCTACCAATTGAATATACCCATCGACTCCAAAGAGGGATCTCGACCCAGCTCCTTCGCTAGCAAGATTTTCTCACCGTCATCTGCCGGAAACATACACCCCGACCATCGGTTGTAAATTAGAACGTCAGAAAAGCCTTTCATACTTGTGCATCTTGTTTCCAATATAAACCATCATGGTCAAACCAGACAACATCAACCATTCACAAAAAACCCATATAACATCATGTGATTCATGAACTCCACCTACAACCGAGCACTGTTGTCCATAGAATTCATCACTTTTGGAGATCGTGAGATTATCCTCGAAAGTTCAGCAAATACCGATACCGTTTTGTGGTACTTCCCGAGCCACTACCGTACTTGTTTATATTACCAAACCAAGAAACTACTCATATCCCTCCACACATAGTAATGCTCATTGTCTTTAGTGGGGGAGTGATCAACAAAAAAAATCTCCCACCCGCAATACAAACATGGCCCGATCTCTACTCAAACTCTTTCAAAAATTCCACAAAAGACGCATTAGATTGTGGGAGCTCCTCTTTGAGCCATAAGTGCACAGAATTCGCATGATATATAACACAGATTTACCGGATCTATCTTAATGCCTTCAAAACACCTTATGTTCCTTTCCTTCCACACCGCCCAAAAAATACACAATGGAGAAACATCCCATAACCCCCACCTGTGTTTGCCCATTGTTCCATTCCTTCACGCTTCCCGCACCCCTAACACCGACTTAGGCATAGCCCATCAAATTCCAAAGAGCTTAAAAATAATGTCCCACAAACTCCTCGACATCCCATAACGTAACAAGTGATCCACCGTCTCCTCCCGCCTACAAAGCCAACACTGGCTTGCCATATGCCTGCCGCTCCTCTGCAAGCTGTCCGTTTTTAAGAATTGCCTCTTTTGCTGCCGTCCGAACAAAAAGCGGCACTTCGACCTTGCCTCCATGGGAATATCCAATCTCCCCTTCGCACATGGTTCAAAGTCTCGGTCTCGGTCCTCGTAGCGGACGATCGATTTTGAACTCGGTTGCGGTATTAGGCGATACGCAAAGATACGCTATTTAAAGAGCCTAATTTTTTTTGAAAAAATATAGAAAATCTTAAAAATATAATATTAATAATCTGGATTAATTAGATAAGTTCAAAACCGTCCTTTAATATGCATAACATTGTCTAATTGATTATACTGACGCGCGTCGGACTTGTCAGATTCAATATTTTAATATTATGTTAGAAAAAAATCTAATGACGTATAAAACTTGATAAAGAAGTTACGTAGAAGTTAAATATAAACAATTACATTGTTTTCATTATTTTCATCTCCTTATGTAGTTGTATAAAACCATTTATTTTTTTTGGTGCTACCGTAGAACAACTTTTCGAGAATTTTTAAAGAATTAATTTATTAAAAATGTATAATGAGTGTTTAAGATTTTTTTAAGAAATAATGCCAATTTTTTAAAAATGTACGAGTTTTAAGATATTTTTAGAAAGTGTATTGATCATTTTTAAAGAAAATAAATGCTTGATTTTTTAGCATTTAAATACTGTAACTTTTACATAAGAATGTATTTGATTAAATAGTCCACATGAATATATAGTATAGCTAGAGATCATTCGTTATGAATCAAGTGACACATGTAATTCATTAAGAAATAAGTGAACACCTGCCATTCATTTGTGACATGGTAATGCATGCATCTCACTAAATGAAAACAATTCACAATGAGTTGATCTGATGGATTCTCCACGCGCACATGTACTCTACGGTTATAAACCATTTTACAAAATAATTTAGGGGCCTTCTACAAAAAAGAGGCCTTTTTTTCATTTATTAAAAATGAAAAATAACTTACTAAACATGAAAAAACAAGTTTTGAAAACTTGTTTATTACTTTTGTCTAAAACCATTTAATTAAAATATCTATGTAAATTGTATTGTAAAAATGAAGTTTTAAACATAAGTCTACCGTAAACTTATTTTTTCGTACAATAAAAGAATTTTTCAACATAAGTGAGCTGTTTAATCCTTTTTTATTTTGTAAAAAAAGAGCTTTCAAATAAATGTTTATGTAAAGATTTTTTATTTTGTACAGAAAAAAATAATTTTTAAACATATATGAGCTCTACCCCACAAACAAAAAAGAATAGAGTAAAGAAAAGTTCACTTACCGTGGGAAGCAAAACCAGAAACGAACCCAGAAAACAAACAAAATCAAACAAACGAAAAACCCTCCTTTGTGCCTTCGAGAAGAGAGTATGAGACCCAATTGCTTTTGAGAATTGTCGACGACTTTGACAAACCCTCTGGAGACCACTAGGTAAGATTCCTACATTATATTCATCATGTGGCCCCTTTCTACCTTCTGTCCCATCTCGGCTGATATTTTACAAAAATTGACGAACTCGTCGAGATATCGTCTTAAAATCAACTCTCGACTCGGAATCAAAGCGGTGCCTTGCGATACTTAGTCAACTCGGTCGAGACTTTGAACCATACCTTTGCATGAGCAAAGAATAATAACCGCACAAAAAATTTCCATGCATACTACCTTTCCATCTCAAAGCATCCTCCCCTATGTCCGGTATGCCTACCTTCCCAATGCCACGTGGAAAGCATCAACCTTCAATTCCCAATCCTGAAATTGCTTCCTGAAATGCGAATTTCATACCTCCCTTTCTCCCACCCATGCTAAAAAATTTGCTACCACACCATCCCTATTTCCCGCTACTTGAAACAGCCCTAGGAATCTCTCCTCGAATCAGCCCTAGGATTCCCCAATCATAGGCCCCTCGTGCTCGCAAAAAATCCCATCGACGTACCAACAATTCAGCAAGATCGAGTAGCGCACGATAGATATACAAAATTAAATCCATCTCACCCATGTCTCCCCAAATTCCACCCTCAAGATGTACAATAAGAAACCCCAATTGACTTGAGCCTCGTAATATCTAGTTTGCAAATCAAACCCGAAAGCCTAATTCTTAGCCTGACCTCCACACACTCGTTCGCCACAAGAACATCCAAAATTTGTCTACTTCTCCCAAATGCGTTCTGCGACTTCGACATAATAGGATCAATCACCTTTCGGAGCCTAAGCGACAACAGTTTAGCATGAATTTTATAGACTCCCCTCTAATCTGATAGGCCTAATGTTCTGAACATCCATCGCACCCCCTTTCATTGGTACAAGAGTAATAAATGAGGCATTGAGGCTCCTCTTAAACTTACTATGAGAATGAAACGCGCTAAAGCACACTATCACATTAGACCGTATCACCTCCAACATGCCTGAAAAAACGCCACAGTGAAACTATTTGGCCAGAGCTTTATCACCACTCATGAACGAACGAGCTCTGGCCACCTCCTCTTCCGAGAACGGTCTCTGCAACAACCCTACATCCTTTCCTGAAATGGTATCAAATTCCATCCCATCCAATCTGGGTCTCCACTCCCCTTCTTATGTAAACAGAGCATCATAGTACTGGCCAATCACTCTCCTAATATCGTTCTCCTCCGTAAATTCTGAGCCCGCAACCACCACCTTCCTAATCTGGTTGAATCTAAGATCCATGTTAGCCACGCTATGAAAGAATTTCACATTCTCTTCTTCTTCTCTTAGCCATAACGCACGTGATTTTTGTTTCCAACTGATTTTCATTTTTAACAGTTTCTTTAAATCTCCCTTTTCACCTCCTCTCTCCGTACCCATTCTTCCCTCGACAATGCACCCAACTACTCTTTCTCATCCAACCTTTTGATTTCCTCCACTCCGTAGAGATGCATCGTTTAACATTAAAAAAACTGATGTGAACGCAACAGAATTTAAACACGTTAATTACACACACACGAATGAAACGTAAGAAATATGAAATCTCCATTAAATTTCTCTCTAACTCTCTCTAAAACAAAATGATAATAATGAAAGCAAAGCACCCAAGTGTCTCTTTAAAAGCACAAAACCCCAAAAGACGAAAGTACCTAAATAAGTAAATAACAAAATAAAAAATGAAATAACATAAATGACACGCTCCTACGTCACTCTCGCCCCCTACGAAGCACCGCTATATCCTCTTGGAGATAGTCATAGAAGTCGCGATCAACATGTTAAAATGTAGCCTCAGTAATCCATAAGTCGTC
This sequence comes from Sambucus nigra, assembly GCA_949130495.1. NCBI lineage: Eukaryota > Viridiplantae > Streptophyta > Magnoliopsida > Dipsacales > Adoxaceae > Sambucus > Sambucus nigra. Next base: position 249,937,783 of record OX422208.1, read on the forward strand.
ACTCGCACCCTAACCAATGAATCAGATAACGGATAAGGGGGCCCGTCGACGTCATAGTCGTTTCAAAGTCCAAAATATTCTCGACACGGTCAACATGCGAACGAACTGGCTGCATCGGACCCACGAGGCCGAAACGGAGTCAAATCAGCCACATTAAATGTGGGATGTGTCCTGAAACCCTCGGGTAAGGCGAGATCATAAGCGTTATCACCACAACGACGAAGAACAGGGAAGGGACCAAATTGGTGCATCTGTAACTTGGTGGCCTTGCCCACTGGACATTCGCACCGAAGATATACCATAACAAGATCTCTACGCTGAAAAACAAGGGATCGACGACGAGAATTTGCCTGCGTCTTGTAGGAAGCATACATACGTTGTAAACGTGTTCGCACGTCGTCACGGAAGTAGAGTGTGGCCTCATGTGAAGCATTCAAAGTCCTCGAACATGGAATAAAATGGACTATCTTAGAAAATCGGTCAACTACCACAAACACAGAATCATCCCCCTTTGCCGTCTTCAGTAACCCCACAACAAAGTCCATAAAAACATCAAGCCACGGTCGATCAGGGATGGGTAGGGATGTATACAAACTGGTATTAGTGTGCTGCCCCTTCACCGTCTGACAAGTGTAGCAACGCTGAACATGGGAGTTAACCTCCTTCCTCATGGTAGGCCAATAGAAACGCTCACGTAATGTAGCTAAAGTACGGGCGACACCTGAATGGTTAGCTAAGCCCCCATCGTGGAGCTCCGTGATGATCTTCTCTCGCAGAGAAGAAGCAGGGATGCACAATGTTGTGCTACGATACAAGTAAGTACCCATCCTATAGTAAGTAATCAACCTGAACCAATGTTTTAAATCGCGGTCGCGCAGGGTGTCGCGTTCTGGCTCCTAAGTAGCGTCGCGCTAATCGCGTCGCGCATCGCGCAAGCAATTCATGCATTCCCGCTTTTTAATTAAAAAACTTATAAAAAAAAATATAAATAAAAAAATAACATTTTAAAATGAAATTTGTAAGAAAGTAACATTTTAAACTGAAATTGGTAAAAAAAGTTATAATTGAAATTGATTTTTTTTATTTTTTTCTAAATTTACTTTTTAAATTGGCAATTAAAAAAATAATAATAATAACATTTTAAACAGAATTCTGAAAATAAGTAACATTCAAAGCTAAAAATAATAAAATAAATAATTTTTTATCTAAAGTTACTTTTTAAATTGCCAATTAAAAAAATAATAATAATAACATTTTAAACAGAATTCTGAAAATAAGTAACATTCAAAGCTAAAAATAATAAAATAAATAAAACTTTAATATGAAATTTGTAAAATAAGTCAAGTTTAAACTTAAAATTATAATATAATAACATTTTAAACATAAATTTATAAAACAAGTAGTATTTTAAATTGACAAATATAATAATAATAATAATAATAATAATAATAATAATAATAATAATAATAATAATAACAACAACAACAACAACAACATTTTAAACAGAAATCTGAAAAATAAGTAACATTTAAAGCTGAAAATCATAAAATAAATAACAATTTAAACAGATATTAATGACACATGTAGCATTTTAAACTGACAATTATTAAAAAAAAACATTTTGAACTGAGATTTGAAAAATTAGTAACATTTAAAACTGGAAATTATAAAATAAAAAACATTATTTACTGAAAAATGTAAAATAAGTAAACGTTTAAGTAAACTGAGAGTTTGGAATAGAAAATATTAAATAAAAGTAACCTTTAAGCTAAACTTTTTAAAAAAAGCAAATAACATCATTGAGACCTTCGTAAATAAGTAAATTGAGGGTTTGGAACAAAGAATAACTCACCCAAACAAAGTCCGTACGTGAAATAAGGTAACACTTTTCCCCCTCCTTAACTAAACTGTGATTTAAAAAAAAAACATGAATAGCGTTCCTGTTGCGCCAAATAGCGCAAAATAACGCACGCTTTTTGAGCATCCTAAATAGCAGCCTTGTTTGCCTTGCTTTTTTCCACCGCAAAACGCAATAGCGCGCTATTGCGTTCGCAATAGCACGCTTTTAAAAACACTGCCCTGAACGCCATGCTGACGGGCACACACCTCTATAATAGGCCTAAAAAAGGTGTCTGTTGCATACAAATCTTGAATCTCAAAGAAGCCGAAGATCGACCCTTGAATGGTGACTAAGGCATGAGACCTCCTACTCAGAGCATCTCCAATCAGGTTCTTCTGACCCGATTTGTACTGTAGGTGAAACGTGAATTGCTGTAAGTAACTAGTCCATTTGATGTGTTGATCGCTGACCTTCTTCTAGGAGTTCATTAAACGGAGGGCCATGTGATCCGATTTAATGATAAAACTCCCGATAAATAAATCAAATATGGTTGCCAATGCTTGACCGTGCTAACAGAACTGACAACTTTCTGACCAAAGTAAGCAATGGGGCGACCATTCTGACCGAGAACTGCACCAATTCCGGATTTGTTAGCATCACAAGTCAACTCGAATAGCTGGGTGAAGTCAGAGCTAGAATGGGAGTGGACGTCGTCTTGAATTTGATGACCTGGAATGCCACTGCAGCCTCACCAGTTATAATGGATGCGTGCATCAACGCAGTAATAGGAGCCATTACAGAACAGAACCCCTCAATGAATCGTCGATGAAAACTGTCCAGCCCGTGGAAATTGTGGACTTGAAGGCAGTGGTTGGTCTAGGTCACTCTTGGATAGCCTGAACCTTCTTGCTGTCAAGGCGTACTCCTTTTCCTGACACTATATACCCTAGAAAGGAAACATCTGGCACCATAAAAGAACATTTCTTTAGCTGAAAATAAAAACTCTCATGTCGAAGAACCTCCAATACCTGTTTGACATGGCCTCTGTGCTCCTCTGTGGACTGACTGTATATCAAAATGTCATCAAAATACACCACGACGAACTTACCCAAGAAGGGGTGCAGGATCTGTGTCATAATACGCATTGAACAATCCGAAGGGCATGACGGTCTACCCATACAATTCGTCCTTCGTCTTGAAGTTTGTCTTCCACTCATCCCTAAAAATATTATGAATCTGATGGTACCCACTCTTCAAATCAAGCGTTGAAAACATAGTGGCCCCGTGGAGATGGTCAATCATATCCTCTAATCTTGGGATGGGAAAACGATACTTGACTGTGATTTTATTCACAACCCGACTGTTGATACACATTCGCCAACTACCATCCTTCTTCGGCGTCAAACAATGCAGGCACGACACAAGGGGACATACTCTCCTGTACGAGGTCACGGTTGCTAATTCCGATACCTGTCGCTAGGGGTGGCCATGGGCCGGGCCTGGGCAGGCCCGGTTGGGCTTATAAAATTATGAGCTATCCCAAGCCCGCTCGGGCCTGGATCGGGCCTTATTATGTAATTTCAAGCCGCCCAAATTTGAAAGCTCTTTACCCCAGGCCTGTTGGCCAAGCCCGGTTACTGTTTTTTTTTAAATAAAAAAATCTATATTTTTCTTAATCAAAGACCTATTTTTTTAATTAAAAACATGTTTTAAATTTTATATATTACAGAGTCTATATATAAAGTTCCCCACTCTACATAAAACGACTTAGTATATGTTTTATATTATAAAAGTTACCCACTTTATATATTTATTTATAACTTTGTAGTCTTAAACTTTAATAATAAATTAATATACACACACACACATATATATATTAATATTATATATATAATTCTCGGCCGGGCCGGGCCTCATCGGGCTTAAGAATTCATGCCCAAGCCCGCCCCCCCCCAAAAATCGGGCCTATCAAATTTTTCCAAGCCCGCTTTGCGAGCCTATTCACCTTACCCAAGCCCTATTTTTTTTTTTATTGGGCGGACTGGACGGGCTTGGCGGGCCTTGAGCCTATGGCCACCCCTACCTGTCGCTGGAGCTCAGCATGCTTGGCTAGTGACATCCTGTAATGGGGGAGGTTGGGCAGTTGGGCGCCTGGTACAAAATCGACCGCATGTTGGATGTCTCTTAATGGTGGAAGGGAATCGGGCGGTGTGCGTACATCTTGGAATGATGCCAAGATGTCACGAAGGGCCCCTCCGGAACATTAGTAGGTGCGGCGTTCAATGGGCTAATAAGGGCATAATACAATCTCTGCTCGAGGGCATCGACAATGAATACAGGTTTCGAGGTCAGGGATATAAGTGGGCCGGGAAGTCAGGCTTAGTCATGGGGTGAAGTACCACTTCACGACCCTCATGTATAAATGAATAAGTGTTAGCGCGACTCTCGTGTATGCTAGCCAGATCAAATTGCCAAGGTCGGCCTAACAGGAGGTGGCACACATCCATATCAACTACCGTACACACTAACTCATCTGAATATGATCCAATGGTGAATGGTATGCGGCACTGTCCCGTGGGTTCACTTCATCCTTGGATCATAGCCACCCAATCTTACACGGAGTCTGAATGGGTTAGACAAGACAGGAAGACCCAGACACTCCACCATCTTGCGGGATACCAAATTGACACTAGAACCAATGTTAATTATGATCTTAGACTTGGGGTCTCTTTATAAGCACAAAGACCCAAAAGACTAAAATATCCTAAATAAGTAAATAACAAAATAAAAAATAAAATAACATAGATGACACGCTCCTGCGTAAAAAACACTCCTTATTCCACTTCTTGAGCTCCTCCTTAAGCAAGGCTAAGCTTTTTTACCAAAATAAAACCTACATATCCCGACACTTGGTAGCCTTGCCACTAATTCTTCATCCTCTTTTTGAAGCCATCTTCCTTCAGTCACATATTCTCAAATTTGAATGGAGTATGACCCTCTAGAACCCCTCCACATGATAACAAAATTGGGATGAGATCTGAAGTAACCCTAGGTAAGCAGGCCTGGGTCATCCCCGAAAACGTCTTCTCCCACTCATGTAATACCAGAAAACGGTCCAATCTAGATATAGAAGGGACCTTCTATTACATGCACATGTGAGGTGAACTGCTTCCCCTGCAAGAGGCAAATCCACCAACTCCATCTCATTAATGAACTCCAAGAAGTCCCTTATCGCTTTAAAGAGCCTCTCTGCGCCACGTTGTTAAACAAACTACGTAGAAATCCCCACCTACACACCAAGGCACCCTCAAACCCCTCTCACCCCCGCTAACTCTTCCCACAATTCCCACCGAACTCTGTCCTCAACAGGATCATAGACCCAAAGAAGCACCATAATAATCTATTATCTACCCCTCTGAACAAAAATGAAATAGAATGGCAGCACTCTAGAATACCACCAAGAAATCACTCTCCCGAAGCACTATACGAATCGAGACTACGCCATTCCACCCACCGTCCATTCCATTGGCTATTTGCAATCAAGTTTGACATAATATTAATCTCAATCTCATAAAGACGCACCACATCCCGCCTCCAGTGCGAGATAGAGGCTTTCACAAGGACCCTCTTATCGAGGTCATTCAAACCCCTCATATTTCATGAAACTAAACTCATCTTCATTATGTGCTTGAAACAAGAGCCCCCATTTCCCCCTTCCTCCCATCATAATTGATAGGACACTTCTTTAGTGCCCTTTCCTTTCGACTACTTTGACGAAAATTCGCTTCCCCCTTTTTTCTGCCCCTCACCACTTCCTCTTTATTTTCCAAAATAGCATCCACGCCTCCCTTTCGTGTCCCTCCTATGACACTCAAAAATTTACTGAACCTGCCAATAGTAGCCTCCATCCAATTCTCCATCTCGTCAACACCGTTACCTGCTTGCACCCCTCCTAACCTGTCAGAATACACCCCTCCCCCATCTCCAAAGCGTACGGATCCAAAACCTTCAACGGTGAACAAAAGTAGGGTGAGGACCCCTCTGCCATACCACCAAAACTCCTCTAAATGAATCGTGATCTTCACTTGCTCACTTACCTCAGCATCTTTTGCTCCCACACTCTCTAGGACAATCACAACTTGCCCAATTAATCAATACTCCTTCCTAGAATAGCCCAGTACTTCATCCAACAATACTTCCGAAAATCAAGCGGCTCAATATCCAAACACCTGCACTCCGTCCCTGCCAGACACGGACTAGCACTTAATGCTCTCTTGACGTTGTCCCACTCGATTCACCATGCGCAAACACGGAACCTAAAAAAATTAGAATTGTTGTGTTTTGGAGTCGCAGATTGTAGGGGAGAACACAACAGCTTCTTCTCGAAATCAGGGTAAATATTCCTACCAGCTAAACCTCCCAAGTTCCAATTCTAGTGTGTTAACACATGCCTCCTCTGGTATCTGAAAATCCACCTCTATCCTTACTCGGAATGGAGGACTCTGGCCACAACTGAAAGGCAGCTGCTTTGGTAAACGACTTTGGCCTGTGCTTTGAATTTCCAACTTCAAAAGGTTTCCACAGGTTGGGGGATAATTCCCCTCCTTCGATTAGATGAACACGACGCGATAGAGGGACTAGCTTAAGAGCTGGCTCCTATTGACTAAAGATGGTGGCCACAAAAAAAACACACCTATCACGACCTTCGGTATTCTAAAAGCAGAGTAATATGGCTTTGCCACAGTCTAAATTAAAAGGAATCTGCCATGGTTATTTGCCTTGGAGTCTAACACCACCCTCTGTTTCTACTTCTAATCAGACATAATGGAAGCTATCCAAAACAGCTGTCCCTTCAAAAAACACCAGACCGCATGAAACCTCTCCACCTCTCCACCATCTTGAACCCACAGACTTCATGTATTTCTTCAGCTGAGATTTCAAACGATTTTGAACCTGCTTGGAAGAACTCACAAGAAGAGAGAGGAATGCATCATGTCTGCAATAAGGTAATAAATCTGTTTTTTAGAAGTAGACTTGCTATGAATAAATCCCCGACAATCGATTTTCTTTTGGGTGAAATAAAATAGTATAATAGATCTTGCGGATAGCTATCACACCATTTCCAATTGCAATTCGGGTTGGCAATCACACCCTCCATCTTCTCCGGCCTCGATTTTTCCATAAATCCGGTACAAGTCCCATGTTGAACAAGAATGACCTCCACTCCACATTACTGAGAGCGAATCAACCATTACCATTAAATCACTCCACCTAAATTTGTGAAGCAATATCCCATTATTATGATTGAGTGAACACACCCAATAAATTCAAGCACTAGTATTTTGACATCAAAATCACATTTAAATTTTTTGACAAATACCTTGTGCGCACGAAGATCTATGATAACAATTTTTCGTCTCTTGATACCAAATTTGTTGGAGCAACCTCCATCAACCATTAACCCATATTTAATCAAGATATAATGGTAGTAATAAACAAGCAAAATAAAGATGTAAAAAAAGAGAGACATACTCAAACACACTATGGTTCACCAATTTGGCTACATCCATGGAGAGACCCACTTCCACTATATTTAAACAATTTACAGGTACAATACAGAATAATACCAAGGATAAATCAGATACCCTGTATTCTTCTACCCAAATCCCGGATAGTCATTGTACGCCAATTATCAACCCAAGTGAATTCAAGTTCTAAACCTAGAACTCCCTCAATCTCATGCTCCCATGTGTTTTTCAAGTACCCACCAAGTGTATTCCACTCCCCATATAATCCGGTTAGAAAACCACCGCACACAGTCCAACTAGAGCACACACTCAATACATGAAACACTCATACACTCATCCCTCTTCCACCTTGGAGCAATATCCATAGGTGAGGGTGATGATGACAAGTGGCATAAGGAGGTGGATCCGGAAGACAATTTTAATTTTTAATTGTATTTTATTTTATTTTATTTTTATTAGTTTAATAAATGAATATTCCTTTGGATTATTCTAATTTAGGGTATTTTAGTCTTTTAGTCATTTTAGGGTCTTTACTTGGTTTCCAAGGATTGTTAGGGTTTATTTTTGTCTTTTGTTTGTTTTGTCATTTTTAGTCTTTTAGCTTTTAGGGTTTAGCTTGTCTAGCAAGCTAACCTCACTTTATAAATAAGGCCTTTGACCCTCATTTGTAATCACAACTTGATTTCTAGAAATGAAGAATTAGAGTGAGAGTCTCCTCTATTGTTGTTGTTACAAAGAAAAAACCAGAAAAAAACAAATACAAGAAGACAAAAATAACCCCTAAAAATACTTAGAAAAACCGAGTAAAGATCCTAAAATGACTAAAGGACTAAAAAACCCTAAATTAGAATATTCCAAAGGAATATTCATTTATTTAACTACTAAAAATAAAATAAAATAAAATACAATTAAAAATCAAAATTGTCTTCCGGATCCATCTCCTTGCGCCACATGTCATCAATATACATCAGAGGGGGAAAATACCTCACCTCTCATCCAAACTCTCACCTTAGGACGAAGCCTCCATCTCTCTTTCAAGCACTCAAGAGTGCTGAAAACTTAGGGTTAAACCCCCCAACATGATCCTTTAATATATACACATTTGTGGAAAAATCCCGAAATACCCCCACTTAAATCCATTTGCATTCCCGTTCACTGCTACTGCTTCGACCTGTTCGCTGGAGCGAAGCACCCGCCACCAAGTTGAGCAGAAAACATGGGTTGATTGTTTTGAGCTAATTTTCACAAAAAATAATAAGCCCTGATGTTTGGGTTGATTTTCAATGTTTTCCCTTGATTTCTTAACTTTTGCAATTTAAATCCTGTAGTACCTTTAGGTTTAATTATGTTTAATACGTTTAATATAACATTGACACATGGAGAAAACATTTCACTAGTGTGATGATTTGTTGATACAAAATCGGTTTGAAGCCCTTACAAAGGGCAGGATATTTTAATTTCATCTTATAGTTGAGAAGAATACAATTTTGCAGATGTGATCCTCCATCCTTTTTGATTAGTGCGAAGAAAGAAGATACATATAGTTGTTCAGATGAGTCGCCAATGGAGGTGACCCAGAGGTTTGTGGTATTTTTTTTGGATGCGTGCTGGATGTTGCATGGAAAGACGAGCTAGCTAGCAGTGGTACGTAACATTATCATGTAATTTCCATCAAAACAGGCAATTTTATAGAATTATTGGTTTTTGATGTTCTTAAAATTTTTTGTAACCAACTATCGTTTACTGAAATTTACCCATGCAGATGTTCCAACATTGATTTAAAATGGAAAATCAACAGAACATTTATGCATCTACAATGGATGATTCTCTAATGAACCCTCTTGGTGAGAGAGAACATGCCGAAAGCTCCGATGACATAATAACCCGTCGTTTAAAGAATCGAGAGCGGCAACGTAGATACAGGGCTAGGAAACGCCTCGAGGCTGATATGAAGAAGGCAAGTATCATAAACCAACCAACCCCAATGCAAGTAGAAATACAAGTCAATGGAGTTCACAATGCTTGTGCGACCCGGATTTATTGCCAAAGAGATTGGAAAAAAGACGCAAGAAATGCCCATGCATTTAACAACAAACAAGAAGTAAAATCTGATGGTCCTGTTATTCCTGATTCTACACCAGTTGGAAGTCAGGCTTCTTTAGAAAGTATTGGTCATTCTAGGAGTTCTATTGTGGAGTCGACTGAAACACACAGAAGTACACCCAGTCGTAGGCATTGGAAAACAGAGGCAAGAAATAAGAAAAACTGAAGTTGGATCAGTGTTTTAAAGATGTTAGTTGAGTCATGAGTGCCTGATTACAAGAATTATTACTAGGAACGTGTCTATTGAACTTCTGACACTGGTGAGTTCTCTACTTTACTTGTTACTCTTTCCTTTTTTGAGGGTAAAATGCAAAGTTAACCTGGAAGTCAGGGGTCAATTTCAAGGTCCCCCTTTACGTTTCAATTGTTCAATATGTACCTTGGGTCCAACTTCAATAGTGTTTCAATCTAATCCTTGGGTCTAACTCCATTAAAATCAAAGGGGTAAATTGCAAGATAAATCCTAAAGTTTAAAGACAAACCTGTTTAAATTGTTTTGATTCAAACCCTGTAGTACCATTAGTGTTTCGATATCAGCCTTGGGACTAACTGCACTAGGTAACACTATCGGAATGCGGAATGAGAATCCTATATGGCTAAAACCTCTAACCTACCCAATTGTATGATGTCATGTGTTAAGATTAAATAAAGTAATAAAAAATTTGAAAATACTATGATTTCTAATTTATTTCTTGTTCAAAAAGGGGTAAATTTCAAGGTAAACCCTCAAGTTAGGGGTCAATATCAAATTAACCCCTCAAGTTTCAATTTTTTCAATTCAATATTGAAAAACCGGATCTGTCGGCAGAGTTGGTGTTGGGGTCTGCCAACGGTGGTGGTGGCTTGGTTGCTGCCGGTGGTGATGTTCCTGGTGTCTACTGGCATGCATATATGTGGGATACATATATGGATGTATATGCATATAACGAGAAATAAGTATATATATAGCATTTGTTAAATAAAAGTGTCCCATATTTCATTAAATGACTGGGTACTCGTACATTTTTTCCACATCGGGGGGGGGGGGGGAGGGGGGGGGGGGGGGGGGGGGACACAGGATGCTGATGTGGATATCAGGTTAATTTTTTCTAACAGAGTTAGTCCGAAGGTTGGGATTGAATTTATGATACTTTAGGCTGCTAATTGTTTATAATAATAATAATAATAATAATAATTATTATTATAATTAATTATTACTATTATTATTACTATTATTATTATTATTATTATTATTATTATTATTATTATTATTATTATTATTATAGCCTGATTTTTTTTTTAAATATCATTTTAATCGCAAAGTTTAGGCCACATTAGGTTTCCGTCTGTAATCTGGAACGAAGTCAAGGCTAGGGTTCGGGTTGCTGCACTAAAGAAAAGTAAAGGTTGAAACTACAATAATGGAAAGATGGAGAGACATTGAGATTGACCCCTAACTTTAGGCTCTTTTTTTGCAATCAAACCTTTTTTTACCTGCTCTCATTGGTGGATTTTAGGGGGGAATAGGTTGTGGCCCCGACCCTGCAAAATTTATGAAAAGATTTTATCGAAATATTTTCATTTATATACACTTCACCCCAACAAGATTTGTTTGGACATTGACGTCCTCAATATTCAACTGATTGATCCGCTACTGGCTATATTTGAGATATCTCCTTATTTTTGTAATCATTAGACATAATTCTTTCGTTGTGTGGGATTTTTTAATCTTATTTTTTTTGGGGGGTGAGGGTGGGGGTGCTAGTGCTATAATGATTATTGATGGGCTTTTTTGGCATATACCGATGTTGCTAATGCTATATTTGAGACATAACCCTGTGTTGCATTTAAATGATTATGAAAAGAGGAGGTATCTCAAATATGGCATTTGAAAGAAGGAAATTATTTTTTTTATTTTTTTTATACGTTGTGATTTGTAAAAGGGTTCTTATAGTCATATTCTCGTAACTTTTTCAGTATATTTGCCCGCAGATGTTGGAAGGCATGATAGAGCAAAGGCTACAACTGCGTATGAATACAACCAGACTGCTTGAGGGGTTATATTATGAGTAAATATTAGTGAGATTCTTTTTCGTGATCATTTTTTGTGACCCTACTGATATGTCAAATACACATTAGGTGGTGTTTTAAATGGACCCATGTGAACTATAAACACCACTAAACACCACTCATTGCGTGTTCGACACATCAACAGGGTCACAAAAAGGTCACGAAAATGGATCTTCCTAATATTATTCTTATATTATATATACAATCATGACACACTAAAAAAGAAATTATGGTCATTGTATGCATTGTTGTATGATAAGGCTTCTAACTAAGTTCTAACATTTGAACTTGCTTTACAAGCAACGCATTTGTCTTTGGTGATCCAGGCTTTCGTTTATGGGTGATGATACAGGGCCCGTTAACACATTTTCTAAACCCAGTGACGTGTCAGATATATATTGGGTGGATTTTTACATCACATGGGGTCCATTACAAAACACACCCAATCCGTATCTGACACATCACTGGGTTTAAAAAATGCGTTCATGAACTGGGTCCCCGTATCTTTACTCTTCGTTTATTTTTGAACTGACATATCTACACCTGAATATAGAAATACTGATCATTGTTATTCTCTCTCTCTCTCTCTCTCTCTCTCTATATATATATATATATATATATATATATATATATATTAGTCTCTTTTACATAAGACATTTTCTCATGTCTTGTCAAAACAAAATTTTCTCAATAGAGCTCATCATATATGTCGTAAATACTCATTTCCTATTGGAGCAAACATGTTTTCTCAAGAGTCTCGTTAGAGAAGAAAAACCATTAGGATCTACTTGACTATATATTTGGTAAACGAGATCAATTGGTAAAAAAATGGTAATTTTACGGTGCGATGAGTACGGGTAAGTTTCCTTATTCTTGTAATCTTTTCAACCATAAATCTAGTCTTGTAAATAATTCCTATCACTGCATGTCACCAAAAAGTATAGAGTAGCCCAGTCTGGGTCCCTGAGCATACTAACTTGATTGGGTGTTTACAAGCCACCATTGCTTGGTAGCAGCGTGTGTGTATGTATATGTATTGCGGTCTTCCCTAACAATAAAATTATCGAGTTTCAATTTATCTCCTAAAGTTTCTATCCTTTTTCTCCCTCTCGCTTCTCACCTAACACTTCTACTATTTCTCCCTCTTCCGACATCATATAGATTGAACTCAAATAAACTACCCCGTTCCTTATTTTTATAGAGAGTGGGAGAACCAAGCAAAAATTAAATTGATCCCGATGTTCCAATTGGAAAAAATAAGTAGTGGTCCTGATGCATAGTGTAGTGTGGTCTTCCCGCACACATAAGCATTATACATACATATATATATATATATATACATATATATATATATATATACACATATATATACATATAGGGATATTATCTGGTGCGGATCAAACTGTGCGCACCGCACCCAGTGCAGACTTTGTCCTCTTCCTCACGTGGTCCCTAAAGACATTTTGTTATTTTCTTTAGATGGTCCCCATCTCGTCTTATATTAAAATCTTAATTTAAGACTAGATATTTAAAAGATTTATAGTTTAGACCCAAATTAGTATCAAGACCTTAAGAACTTTAGAAACTCACCAAATTTCGATCAAAACCTTAATTCTGGTATCAGAGCCATAAGACGCTCTTTTTAGACTTATAGTAAAAAGATTTGAGATTTATCCCTCGTATTTACAAAGATATTTTTGGAACCAACCCAAACTACTATTTTATACCTATAACTGATTTAGACTCAGTAGGTTGTTTAACCACACACATAAACGGTTGTTCACACACTGAATACATCCCCGCCAAACACGCAGATAGTAGATAAGTTACTGCTAGTGCTATTAATAGCATAATAGACCAAAATAAGTATATACTCCTTATTTTAAGACAATTAATAAAAGACACTCAAACCCTACAAACAGAGATAAAAAATATCTCTAAGAGGCTACTAGAAATAGATAACCAAATCCCAATAGACCTAGTACAAGTTTTACATGAAATAAATATTAAGACTAACCATATAAAAGTCCTTAACAAAGACATTTTAGAAATTAAAACCTTAACTAAAAATCAAGACAATGAGTTAATTAAACTTACTAAAAAATAAGCCAAGCTTATCCCTAGATTAGATAGTTATCTTCCTAATGAAGATAGTTAGATCAGACTGGAATAATGAGGTACTAAGAGACCTCTCTATTCAGACCTTATCATACTTTTACCAAAGAATTATAGAAAAGATAAATGATGATAGATTTTATTATAAGATAAATGAAAATGAGATTGCCAACGTTGCTAAGGCAACTAGACTCATATTATAAATATTAAATTTAATTTCTACATCCATAGCAGCTACACAAGACTATAACAATAGCTTTAGCAAATTATCTTAATATTATGGAAAGCCATAACCTATCCAAAATGGATAGTATTATTAATGAACTTAGACTAGATATGATCCAAGTAGAAGAAAAATACGAAGAAATTATAAATGGAATTAAGGCTGTATATAATAAGCCTTCCCAAGCAGAAATAGACTCGCCTTTTATTCTAACTCGTTTAGATAAAATAGAAAGGACTGTAGAATCTATAAAAGTTTGATCTACGCAACAACAAGAAAAAGATAATGAAGTAAAAGACTATATTACAAATGTTGCCAAATCCTTAGTTAATTCTCTTGCTAGACATAGTGAAGAAATTTCTGAGAAGACAAGAAAAGAGAATAAGAATTTTAAAGAAGAAATCCTTAGTCAAATAAAAAGACAAAAAGATTATTTAGACTTCTTAGAAAGAATTGAAAAAAGACTTGAACAAAAACAGGTATCCACCTGTAAATTTAGAGAACCCCCTCCTATAAAAATTAGATAAAAGAATACCATAGGTAGACGAGTCATAAATGATGAATTAGATAAGACTAGTAAGATAGTTAGCGCTATCCCAAATATTGGATAGAGTAATCATATGCTCCAAAGACTTAAGGATTCATCCTCCAATGTTAGGACATGGTGGAAAGAAAGAAATTTCACCAATCCTCTCCAATGGAAAGAATGGGGTGAAGTTGGCTGGAAGATTGTTGAAGATTCCATTCATAATGGACAACTTCCAGCCGTTAAATACATAAACTTGTTTAAAGAAGGTGTCACTCCTAAGACTCCTAATTATAACATAACTTACCATTGTAGGAATCATGTGTTAGACAAATCCTATACTGAGCTCCAAGTGTTTGACTCATAATGGCTTAGATCTTAGAGGAACTGATAGGAAGTTCCAATTCCTAACTTTTGAACTCTTTCAGGCAAGAATCCAAGGATTACATAGACCTCAGAATAATATCAACATATTATGTTGTTTAGTAGATAAAAGATTTTGAGAAAAGCCTTATTGGGATAGCCCAATTAGAAATGTCAGACAACATAGGATACTTTAATGTCATTCCGGAATTTACAGTAACCGTAGACACAGCCAAACATTTTAAGTTAATCTTATATGCTAGTGGCTATAAAGACTATATCATCCCAGACGCTAATATAAATATAGAATTCCAAAGCTACGTGAAGTTCTCCCAATTTTCTTCTGAAGGAATGCAATCGGGAATTCCTAGCGGTAGACTTAATGAAGAAATCTTAGTTAAAACCAATGTTTCAGAGTACAATCATACTTACAGTATTAGGAATACTGGACCTATGAAAGAAAAAGCGGAGACTCTTTGGCAATTGCCAGAATTCCAAGAAACTAAGACTACACAGAATAAACATTTGTTTATTAATCAAGACGATGTCACTGAAAATGTTACTATCCAGTTTGGCCCCTGTAAGATTGTCAATAAGAATATCCAGACTGAAGAAGTTAGATTTAGGAATATGGGAGAAGTCATAATCAATGATCCTTCAGAAGGAGAATGTAGTAGTAAGACTAGTACTAGTTTACTAAGACAATGCCCTGTAATTAGCCTTAGAAGATCATTTGAACAAAAAGACTTAGTTAAAGAAAAAGTTAGGATCCAAAACTTTGGACATGAACCCTCAAAATTGGACATGAAGACATTTAAAGATCACCTTAAGAAAAGTCATTCTGTTAGATTTAAAAGAGAGATTTAATATGATAGCCCAAGACCGCATATTAAAATTAAAAGAATCTAAGAATACTAAGGAACTCCTTAGAAACTTAAGACTAATAGAAGGAGAAAAAAGACTAATGCTGGCTACACAAGTAGAACTTAATAAGCAAGAGATAGGAAATAATAGTAGGCTAGAAGATGCTCCTAGACTTTTTAGTAAACCAATAGGAATAAATATTCCTACATACTCTAGCACTATAGTCAAGACTAAACCAGACTATATAAAAGACTTTCCAACTAGTGACAAGAGTTTCACTCTTGTTAAGACCATGGCAAGTCAAGCCATAAATCCAGTAGGTATATACCTTAACCTAGACAATGTTTAAGATAGGAAGAAGGCTTTAGATGAATGGCGTAATTAGATGAACATGTGTTTTGCATCTAATGAATAATGGGATGCAAGTTCATGTAAACAATATGCTGAGCAATCCATTAAAGGTATTGCAAAAGATTATTTAGATAGTTTAAGAAAAGCTACAGATGAAGAATCCTTAGCTAAGATTGAGAAGATGAAAGAAAACTTAGAAGAAAGATCAATTAAAGAATATATTCAATTGTTCAAATAAGAATTCATTGGAGCTGGACATCTAACTCAAATCAATGAACAAGACCTAGCAAAAACTAAGTTAGCCCTCCTTAGCATTTGCAAACTAGATAAGATAAATGAATATAGCAATAATTATGAACAACTACATTACCAAATTAAAGAATTTAGAGAGACATTAAAAGATGAATACTTCAGGAAGATACCAACCATAGGACAAATCCTAATTAATGAATATAGGAATTGGCCAGGAGTAGCTAGAGTTAAGAATAGCTCCCTTGGTGAAAGAATCAATTTTGCCAAATACTATATCATAGCTAAAAGACGCGATATAACTCAAGGAAAGTTAATAGAAGAAACTTTCAAGCAGATCCCTCCAACCAAAGACGAAAGAGACATCGCTCCAATCCAATGGGGATGTGGTAGTGAATCTAAGAAATTAAAAAAGAAATTAGAATGGAAACATAGGAAGTTTAAGACTAGACCTTTAAGATTTTCAAAGAAGTATAAATTTAGACCATCTACTACCTTTAGAGAAAGGAACACTAAAGCTGAGAAAAATAGATTTAACTAAAGATGATATTTTAAGAACACTAGTAAGTATAAGAAGGTTCCTAATTATAGGAAAGAAAAAGATGTAGCTCAATCTAAGACTTCCATCAAAGAATGTTGGACATGCGGTAAAGAAGGACACTTTGCTAAAGACTGTCCTAATAAGACAGATAAATAAGGTATTAAGATTATTAATACAATATTAGACTATGCAAATCAAGAAGAATTAGATATCCTATATGCTATAGAAATATCAGACATAGAAGATGATGATAATACCAGTATCTATAGTGCATATACATATAGTGACTTAAAAGACTATAATAGTGATACTGATGAGTATGAAGACTCTCAGGATACTTTAGACTTATACATGATGCAAACTGATCAAGACGATTTAGATAATGAATATATAGACTTTGAAGAAGCTTGGTATAAGTGTATATTAAGCCCCTTTTTAAAGAAAAGATGGATAGTTAGTTATCCTGATTTACTAACCTATATACCTAAATGCTACTTTGATGAAAGACATTATTGCACATTTGAAATGAAATGTAGCAAGAAAGACTTTAGATGCGTAGAATGCTTTGAGATTATACAAACAGAATTATTTATGGTCTGTGTTATTTGTCAATTACACTACCATGAAACTTGTTAGGGAACTAGATTTAGAGCAATTTATACTAGCCAGTATGACGCTCAAATAGACTTAGATATTAAAACATATTATCAAGACATTGACAAAAATATAACCAAAAGATTGCAAGAAAATGAAGACTTCAAAGGAAAGAGAATTTCCTATGATTTAGAAGGATACCATTCTGATAGTAGTTCAGAAGACCAAATACCCTTAGATTTTATAGATAAACCTCAGAAAGGAATATCTATTTTAGAAAAGAATAATTTAGGAATTTCTACTAAACCACATGCTTGTTTTGTAGAGTTATTTGTTCAACACAAAGACTATCCTAAAAGACTTTCAGCTTTTATAGATACAGGATGCTCTCAGAGTATTTGCAAGGCTAATGCCTTCCCTGAAGACTATTTTTTAGAAAGTACTCAAGAAATCTATGGTAGAGTGACTAATGGAGATCCATTTACCTTATATTTCCAGACTATTCCTATTTATTTTAAATTAGAAAATCAGACCAACAAAATCGTTAATCATCGGTTTTGGATAATGGATCCTCGTCCTAGTTTCACAGGAAACATTATTTTAGGAAAGCGCTTTATTAGTAAATATCATCCTTATACTTAGTATAACGATAAGATATTAATTAGTGATAAAGAGGAATTTAATATTAAAGCCCCTCTAATAGATCACAAGACTGCCTTTGACCTTATGCAGGTCAAACCCAATTATAGACCCATAAAACATCAGAGTTCTTCAGCTAAGCATGGTGGACCTAGACCTACAACCCAACAAGAAACCTTAGAAATTACCAAGCCCTTACAAAAAGAATGTAAGTATCCAGACCAAAAGTTTTATAAGCAAATAACGCTTATACAACAAGACATTTTAGATCAAGCCCAACATACCTTATTACAGGTTCAAGCTATATCCAAACAGAAGAAAATGGATATAGAAGTAGAAAAGGAAAAGATTAGGCAACTAGCAGAGCCTACTTTAGGAGAAAATACCATAGCTAAATGGGAGAAGACCAAAGTTATTGTGAAATCATCCCTATTAACCCAGACGCCACTATTAATGGTGGAAGCTATAAGAAAGGATATTCACAAGAAGACAGAGAAGAATTTAAAAAAGACATAGATGAAATGCTTAAGTTAGGCATTATTAGATAAAGTAAAAGTAGACATAATAACTTTGCCTTCTATGTTCAAAATGAATCTGAACGTAAAAGAGGAAAAAGATGTATGGTTATAGATTATATACAATTAAATAAGAACTGCGAATTTGATTCTTATAAGATACCAGACAAGAATAATTTAATCAATCTGATTGAAGATAGAATTATATTCGGTAAGTTTGATTGCAAATCAGGCTTCTGACAAATTAAGATGCATCCAGACAGTATTACTTGGATAACCTTTAGTGTGCCCCAAGAAAAATACAAATGGCTAGTAATGCCATTTGGATACTTGAATGCTCCTCAAGTATTCCAAAGAAGAATGGATAATATATTTAGACATTATTCAGAATTTTATCTTGTATACATGAATGATATTCTTGTAGCCAGTATGACTGATATAGAGCATGTAGACCATCTTAAAAAGATTATTTTAGAATTAGACAAACATGGTATTGTTATTTCCGAAAGAAAAATGCAATTATTTCAGACTGAGGTAGACTTTGTGGGAATGCATATTAATAAAGGAAAATTATCCTTAGCAGAACACAACCAAAAAGATTCTTGAGTTTCTAGACCAACTCAAAGATAGAAAATAATTACAATCATTTTTAGGATTGCTTAATTGTGCTGCGGACTTTATTAAAGACCTTGCTTCAAAAAGACAAAGCTTAACTACCAAATTAAAAGGAATAGACAAAATTAATCATTTTTATCGGATTAAAGATGATTTTGAAGTCACAAGACAAATTAAAGATGCAGTCAAGAACATTCCTTTACTTGAGCTATTTAACGTAGACGGCCAATTTATAGTAGAAACAGACGCCTCTGATAAACAATGGGGAGCAGTATACTTTGCCATTGATCATCAGACAAAAAAGAAGAAACTTTGTAGACATAGTTCAGGAACCTTTACAGACCCAGAAACAAGATACACTGCCCATGAAAAGGAAGTTTTAGTTATAGTAAGGGCAATAGAAAAATATATGCTTTTTCTTAGACCTAAACATTTTACTGTATATACTGACTCTTCTTATGCAGTAAAATTCAGAGACTTAGACTTGTCCAAATCAAGGACTAATAGACTTATTAGATGGCAACAATTACTTAATGGTTATGACTTCTCTGTTATACATATTAAGGGAAGTAAAAATACCATTCCAGCTATTATATCAAGAGAACCAATGTTTGCTAACACTAATATGATTTCATGTTTTATGTTGCAAACAGAAGACCTAGGCAGCATGAGTTCCTCTGGGACGAATATACCAAACAAAGAAGACGTTGTAGACTATCTTAGACGCGTAAGGCCAAATGCTGGTGTAACGCAAAGACAGACTCATATTCAAGACTCTCAAGAAAGACCAATCCTAGAGAACTTTGATGATATCCTAGTTCCTCGTGAAAAATCTAGACATAAGATTGTTTCTCAAAATAGACTCATTGGGAAGATGTATTTTCCCTAATATAGACCTGATCAAAGATATCCAGACTTAATAAAATTTAGACGAGAATTTTCAGATGATGAAAATACTCTCATAGACGCTACATGGTGGAACGTGAAGAATAGATTATGGATCAAGTTCAAACAAAATTTGGTAGCCATTGTCAGATCTATGAGGACTCAAAGACTTGCAGTTACCCAATTCAGTGGTACTGCTATGCCTAGACCTCAGACTCAGACTTATGCTCAGACTCTTGGAGAATCCTCCAAAACTAGACCTACTGATTTCTATTATCAGAAAAAGACTTTTAAGACTAAGATTGATATACCGTTTGGTCATAATAATCTCCCATTAGCAGAAGACTTTTAAAAAGAAACTAATAACATTATTGATTATTTTAATATGTTATTATCAGAAATAAATGGAGATGCTTTAATGATTAAAGGTTTCTTCAAAGACGTTCCAAAAATATATCTTTTTAGAAAATCAGATATGGCTCATACAACTCTTGCAGACCACGAGTTCATTGGACTCGTTCAGATAAAGGATATTGAAGACTTTGTTGCTCTTGGAAAAATAGTCCATGAGTATGTTAAGAAGGTAGAAGACTTCCTTCCTCTATTTGCTAGAATCTATCAGATTGCTCCAAGTTTCTGTAGAGAAATGAGAGTTGAAGGATTTAGACTTGTTAGATTTTCCATTTATTTATTTGAAGACGTTGAGATTCTATCAGAAGACGAGACTAAAGATTTAATTATTGATAAGTCCAAGCTCCAGATTATTCATGCCATGGAGATCATAGAGATCATGGAATTATTGACAGGTGAAGACAGATGGTACACGACCTACCACAAAGAAGATCTAATAATCCAAGCTGATGAGCCATTTAATGGAAGGCTCAAGAAAGAAGCCAAGGAATTGGTAGATATAGCTTTGCCAGCTAGCCTTAGAATTATGGGCCTCATTGATGAAATTTTCAATAATGCCCTCCAGGCCAAGACAAAGTAGAAGAAGACACGGACGAGACAAAGACGGCCCCCTCATTAGCAGAAGAATTATTGAGGACAGAAGATGCCCTGCTCTAGCTATGCATTATTACAAGACGACAAGACTCATCTAGATACCCTTGTAGTGTAAAGAAGAAGACAACTCAGACATGCCCTACACGGGCCCTTAGAAAGCTTCTTTTTATAAAGAAGAAAGAAACCCTCACAAAGACGTTAGGATAGAATTATTGCTAGACGCCAGACTTACTTTATGTAAAGCAAATAGTATAGACTTTAATAATTTGTATCTCTTTAACAGGCTAGCTTTTTAGCCTTCGGTATCCAGTCATATGTAATGCCCTTGTGCTATAAAAGGGAGCGTCCAGTTGAGTTTTAGATATCAGTTGTTAGACTTCCAGTATTAGATATTAGAGAGAGAGAGAGAGTATGCTTGTAATGAGTAATATGTATATGAGTGAGTAAACCTCTCATAGTTAGGGGAGAAGGGAGAGGGGAGAGTTGTAACTACTTATGCTATGCAATAAAAGTATTTTCTTTTCCAAGAAATCTCTTATGTTGAGTCATTATTATTTTCCAAATTGTCTCCCACTTCCTGTTCATAGAGGACAATTGTGTGGAACCTCTGGTGTAGCACACAAGGTGTTATACTGGTGAACCGCCGTCAGGTGCCGATTTACCGTGAGCCGTTAGCCAGGTGGGAGTTAGGCGTATAGGCAGGAAACAGGTTCAACGCCAAAATAGTGGATTGAGGTGCGACACATAAAGAGAGATTTGTAGGAGGCCGAGACCGGAGAAGAATTGTCACACCCCAACCCAGTTACTTATAATTAAGTTTGAAAGTCAAAGTGAGTCAAATCATAATTACCTTAACCAAACCATCTTCACGAGTATTCTTTTTCGTTAACAACATGAAGCCATAAAGCCAAAACTTTTCACATATTTTAAAATGATTACGTTTATTGAAACTTGCTTCAAAGATAAGTAAAATTAAATTATCGCTTTTTCATTTGACCAAAACTATGGTTTTATGCATCCTTTGCTAACCCCACTGAGCTCCTAGATTTGGCAGTGAGATCACAGTACCTGGAAAACATAAACATAGGAACCATGAGTAAAATAGCTCAGCAAATGCATCACTACTATACTATTGTATAAAATGAAATGCAATAAATCGTATCTATATAACAATATAAAACATCTCACCATATCTTGGTTATTAGTAAGTAATAAAATCTCTTGGCTGTTGATAAGCCATAACATCTCTTGGCTATAATAAGCCATAACATCTCCTGGCTATAATAAGCCATAGCATCTCTTGGCTGCTGATAAGCCATAACATCTCTTGGCTGCTGATAAGCCATAACATCTCCTGGCTATAGTAAGCCATAACAACTCTTGGCTATAATAAGCCATAACATCTCCTGGATATAATAAGCCATAACGTCTCCTCATAACACATACATATCATATCCATAATCAACTTAATAATTATACTTATCATATCCATAATCAACTCACTAACATATCATATCATATCATATCATATCATATCATATCATATCATATCATATCATATCATATCATATCTATAATCAACTCAGTAACCACACATTCCATATCCATTTTCAACTCAATGACTACACATCATATCCATATTCAACTCAATAACCACCCATATCATATCTATAATCAACTCAGTAGGTACAAGATATCATATCTATAATCAACTCAGTAACCATATCCATATCCAATTCAGTAATCACACATATTATATCTATATTCAACTCGGTAACCACACATATTATATCTATATTCCACTCAATAACCACCCATATCATATCTATAATCAACTTAGTAGGTACAATATATCATATCTATAATCAACTCAGTAACCATATCCATATCCAATTCAGTAATCACACATATCATATTCATATTCAACTCGGTAGCCACACATATTATACCTATATTCAACTCAATAACCACCCATATCATATCTATAATCAACTCAGTAGGTACAACATATCATATCTATAATCAACTCAGTAACCATATCCATATCCAATTCAGTAATCACACATATCATATTCATATTCAACTCGGTAACCACACATATTATATCTATATTCAACTCAATAACCACCCATATCATATCTATAATCAACTCAGTAGGTACATTCAACTCACTAACCACACACATTATATCCATATCCGACTCAGTAACCACTCATATCATATCCATATTCAACTCAATAACCGCACATATCATATTCATATTCAACTCATTAACCACACATATCATATCTATATTCAACTCAGTAACCACTCATATCATATCCATATTCAACTCGGTAAGTATATCATATCTATACCCTATCCATATTCAACCCAGTAAGTACCACATATCAAATCTATAGTCAACACATATCATGTCTATATTCAACTCAGTAACCACTCATATCATATCCATATTCAACACAGTGACCACACATATCATATCTATATTAAACTCAGTAACCACTCATATCATATCCATATTCAACTCGGTAAGTATATCATATCTATACCCTATCCATATTACCCAGTAAGTACCACATATCAAATCTATAATCAACACATATGATGTCTATATTAAACTCAGTAACCACTCATATCATATCCATATTCAACTTGGTAAGTATATCATATCTATACCCTATCCATATTCAACCCAATAAGTACCACATATCAAATCTATAATCAACACATATCATGTCTATATTCAACTCAGTAACCACTCATATCATATCCATATTCAACACAGTGACCACACATATCATATCTATATTAAACTTAGTAACCACTCATATCATATCCATATTCAACTCGGTAAGTATATCATATCTATACCCTATCCATATTCAACCCAGTAACTACCACATATCAAATCTATAATCAACACATATCATGTCTCTATTCAACTTAGTAACCACTCATATCATATCCATATTCAACTCAGTAAGTATATCATATCTATACCCTATCCATATTCAACCCAGTAAGTACAACCTATCAAATCTATGATCAACTTAGTAACCATATGCATATCCAACTCACTAACCACACATATCATATTCACATTCAACTCAATAACCATACATATCATATTTATATTCAATTCAATAACCACCCATATCATATCTATATTCAACTCAGTAAGAATATCATATCTATACCCTATCCATATTCAACTTATTAAGTACCACATATCATATTTATGATCATGTATAAATACATCTTATCAGTGAGTACACTCACCTTGGCCACTTCATGTGTCTTTCCCTTGCCTTTGTCTGACACTTATTCAACCGGTTCTTCTCCCCTTTCACATATAAGGTCTTAAAATATTAGTATCATCATAATTATATTAACAATCCAAATAATAACTTAACCTTAACCGAATTCATAAGCATCATATCATCCTATTCTAATAATTTATCATAAAGGAAGTCTCATCCAATTTTATGTTAAAATATTTAACATAGCCACTCCATAGCCCAAACATTCTTTAATTTCTTCTTGGTAATCCAATTCTTATCATATAAGGTTCCCAATATAAAAGACAACACATCATTTCAAGTTTCCTAGAGCAAGATGTGTCGATTTCTTTATTACAAATCTAATTTGCCCTATAGGTTCTTTTATTGTCCACTCAACTTCGAAGAATTTTCATAATTTTTCTGCATCATAACTTCCTTTGATATTTCACCCAACATACATAAACATATTAAACAATACAAAAATAAAGTTTCATAAATTTTAAGGTTCATTTGCTATGTTAAGCAAAACATCGAACGCCTGGTGTGCATACTTACACCTTTGGGGCAGATTTGATACATGAACTTCAAACTATCACCAAAGATTCATTTCTTGGTATTTTCACATAATTTTAGGGTATGTTATACATATATGAGTCTATTTTCATATACAACTGGAATTATTCAATTCCAATAAATATATAAAAAGTTATAGGAGTTTGAATACACAAGGTTTCCAATCGAAACAATATACATGATTTACACGTTTCACTCTGCTTAAACTCGCATCTATTCATACATATAAACCAAGCCATTAAAGTTACATAAACAATCTATGATTTATACTTTTTAGATCAGTCACACAAGAAAGTTAACAAGATTTACATATGGAATTACCTTGTGGACACTTCCGTAATTTCCCACGAATTTTTCTCCCATTTTTCCTCACCTTTCTCTTCTTAAACTTCCCGTTTCTCTCTCCTTAGGCTAAAACTCCTCCATGGATGAAGTATGCTTAAGGATTAGATTATTTCAAGCCTCTAAAGTCGTCATAAGTCACCTCCCCCTTGGCCCAATCAAAATATGACATGTGTTGCCATATAAGACAAAATATCCCTTAAAGCTAAATGACTACTTTACGCCCTGTTCGTAATTTCAGCATAACTCCTTCCCCGTACCTTTGTTTAATAAACCATTTTTTGTGTTACAAACTTAACTCATATATCTACATTTATCTAGTTTTCATCTCAGTCAATTATTATATTATAGTGGCCAAAACTAGTCCCGAACTCGAACATTCCTACCGAAGACTTCACAAATTTGTGTTTGTGACTAATTCAATATTTCATAAGTTATGATGGTAGGATTAGACTAAACACAATAACTTAACATTATATATTCTAATAACACATTATCATCATCCCATGTGATAATCATGATTTAAACATGGTTTATCATAATCATATTCGGGTTATCACAAGAATAGTAGCAAGGCTGAAGAGAAGAAGGAAGGAAGATAAAGATATTACAGACCGGAAGGAAGGTATAACTCGAACCAAACCCTTAACTTTTTACATATTATTGTTTTAAAAGAATCTTGTATGAGCCTACAAATCATTGCAGACTTTTTAGAATTTTTTAATCAAACAAGTCTAGACTTAACTAGAGAAATTCAAGACTGGACTCTTACACACCCTAAAGATAAAGAACTTATAGAATCTGTTTTAACATACGCAGGTGGTACTTTCAAATAGATAGACTAGATTATTGCATGGTTTGGAAGAGAATTACCTAGAATAGAAATAATTAGAACAGGGATCCGTGATCTCTTTAGACAAAAATTAAGAACTGAAGATTTTGCAGAAGAACTATCAAGACCTAAAAAATATCAAGAATATACTAGGATACTTGAAGACAGTATATACGTATTAAAATTTATTAGACGAAAAAAGTTTAGCTGAAACAAAGGCTATTTTAATTAGAGCCGCAGGAATCCGCCCTCTCCTTAGAAACGTAAAGATAACTGCCCCTAGAACATATCGTAGATTTTTATCATCTTATGGTGATAATAATTTAGACGAATTTATAGATAACGATATAATTGATATTGTTAATCAAATATATAAAGAAACTAGACTGATAAACCCACGATATCGTATAAGGTATTTAAGACTAGAATATTTCCCTGCAAAACTGCTTGCAATCTCTAGATTCCCTAAAGAAACTATAGACAATCCTCGCTATTCAGAATCCCAGCACGATAGTGACGGAAGAATCTTGAGAAGTAGCAGTAGCCCTGAAACTTCTACACTTAGATTCCCAGATTAATTAGGCTTTGAAAAGCTTAAAATCTCTTAGAAATCATTGGGGTAGAAATTAATATTTCCAGAAACCTTAGAAAGAGAAGGTGGTCCATAAAAGACAAATGCGGTCCTTAAGCGCATTTGGACGTTAGCTAATCCGCATTCTATCCGCATGGAAAGATCCGTATAGGAGCCGGACTCTCTCTACACACACACACACACACACGTGTTCGATCAAGTGCGGATCCAAATAACAGGTTTACTAATGGGTCACCTCAAAACGACATAATTTTGGTGTGAAAATGAGGGTAAAATTACAAGAAAATCATTCACTCCACCTCAAAACACATGAAAACTACGTTGTTTTGAGGTGGTTCGTTGGTAAACTCGTTATTTTGGTCCTCACTTGATCGGTTATATGTATATATATATATATATATATATATATATATATATATATATATATATATATATATATATATATATATATAATATTGCTCTTGTGTAGACTAGTCCGCATTTTAAGAGTGCGGACCAGACATGTGTCACCTGACGGTGAGCCTAAAAGTTATCGGCTAAATTATAGGTACACTCTCTCTCTTTTCTGGGCTCACCGTCAGGTGACACATGTCCGGTCCGCACTCTTAAAATGTGGACTGATCCGCACAAGAACTGTACTGTGTGTGTGTATATATATATATAATCATTTTGGACATCTGACCTAAATGAAGTTGTGTAATATATTTTCATTTGTACAATTAACGGTAATGTCTTAAATTATTGTTTGGGAACCCCAATTTCATGTATTGGAATTGTTATTGGAAATTTTTCGTTCAAATTTTGAACCGAAAATATTCTAATTTCAATTCAATGACATAAAATTCGGGTTTCCAAACATACCATGTTTTGAGAAGATTTATTGTTGTATGTTGTGGAATGTGATGGAGGTATGATTCCCATATTTCTCCTCTCTTCACACGGTTAACCCAAGTTGTAATGCAAATAGGAGCTCTCATCCATTTCTTAAGGACCACATCTAACACCCCTAGTTTATTAAGGTATCCTACCCTAGATACATCACATCTCCATGCATACCCTATACTCATGTTACCAACCAAAAAGCAATAGCTCACATATATGGCCACTCCCAACGTCAATCTCTACAAAGTCCACAACTGGGGTTACTGATAAAGAAAACTTTTCGGTATATTTCGTCGTTGCTTGAAAGTCCTCTAATCAAAATCCTCGGTTTACCTACAAAATAAAACAATCTCAAGTGTAGTGGTAAGTAAGGGCATCAATCCACATCAAGGGGGTAGCTAGAGACAAACTCAATTGTAATTCATTTTTTATTTTCTTTTTGGGCTTTTGCTTTTTCTATTTTTTTGATAGCTTTTCAAATATTAAAACAATTAGGTGAGGTGAGGATTTGAAATAACACTAAACTAAAATGAAAGATCAAATTACAAACTAAAAAGTGACTAAAATGAAAAATAAAGTCTAACATTAAAATAAGAGATAAAGCGAGGTAAATAATTATGAGAACAATCAAGGAATGGGATTACACCACAAATTCTAGCTATTCTAGTTAATTAATTTAATTATTTGAATCCTCCCAAATTAATATCAAAACTTCAAATCAACTCTCATTGCAAATATAATTTCAATAGTAATCTTTTAGAAAATTAAGTTTAACCCCCCACAACTCTACAAAATAGATCTACACTCCTTTTAATTAATCACCCGCTAGGATCGATCGAATAAAATTTATGTAAATCTAGAAAATGAATTTTAGAGTTGAAATTCAAGGAATAATACCACACTTAAGAAACCCTTATCTCTAGTTCGAATATAAAATGAGTATTATAACTTAGAATTTTGATTTTCTCCCGAAAATCATTTACCCTCTCTCGAGGCGTAAATTTAAGGGTGAGGAATCAAAATTAATATTCAAAGGAAATTTTCAAGTAATCAAACAAATTAAATTAAAATAACATCAAATAAGGATTCCCCCACCCCTTGAAAATGGATTTAGCCTAACATCATATTAAACATGATAATCAAACAATCAAAGGCTAATAAAATAAAGTAGAAGAGAAGAACAATCAAACCCAATCTCTTGATGCTTAATTGAACTTCAATCCATGAGTTTGAAATTAACATCCCTCAATTTGAATGATCCAAACAAAATTACATAAAAAATTTCTCTCAAATTGATCCTCACAAATATCTAAAAAAAATAAAAATAATACAATAAAACTATTTACAAAATGGTGTTTATCCTAATTTATTTTCTACACTAAACTATCTCTAACTCTCTCTAAAATTCTCTTATCTATAAATTGATTCTTTAAAAATGGTCTTCATCTTCTTTTTATAGTAGTCATGGAGCTAAGGGTTAGTTTGGGTATTTGGGAGTGCAAGAGCATGGGGTGTGCGCACATGAGGATAAATTGGGAATGGAAGTGCACATGTGCATGGCAAATGTGTGAGGTAAGGAAGGTACATAGGTGAGGGAATTTGGGTGGCAAAATCTGATATGGTTATGGGGTATTTTGGGTGTATGGGTTAAATGAGTTAGTTGGGGGTAGTTTGGGAAAAAGGGCTAAAAGGGTTTTAAATGGTATGTGGGTTAATTTGGTCTTTATTTTTGGTTTGATTTGGTTTTGGCTTATGCAGGTAAGAAAATCGTATGGCTTTGTGAGTCTTGAAATGGATTGGGACAAATGGGTTTTAGTTGGAGGTTGGGAGGTCGCCGGGTTTGGAAGCGGGTTTTGTGGACTTGGCAGCGGGTAGCTTCGGGTTGCACAGGAGGAGGTGGGTTACGTGGTTGGCAGCAGAAGGGAGTAATGGGTCGTGGATCAGGCTGGTAGATGGCCGCCGGGTTGACTCCGGCTTGGTGTGAGGCTGGGGACGACTTACGGGTTCGTGACAAGGGTGAGGTCGGAATAAGGGGATCGCGGGTAGGACCATGGCTGCTGGGCGCGGGTTCGGTTCAGGTCGGAGGTAGGTCACGACCGGGTTGGCTGGGGGGTTCCGGGTTGGCCGGAATGGAGGTATAAGGGTATTCGGGTTAGGTACGATTTTTGGGGTTGAGTTAGGAGAGAGCGAGAGAGAGAGAGAGAGAGAGAGAGAGAGAGAGAGAGAGAGAGAGAGAGAGAGAGATATGAGTTTAATGGTGGTGTATTAATGGAGGTTTTGTGGTGAGGAGAGAGGAGAGAGAAAGGTATTGGTGTGAGGTTGAAGAAGAAGGGTGTGGGGTTAGTGTGTAGGTGGGTGTTTAGGAATGTGGGTGAGGGTGAGTGAATGTGTTTATTTTGTGACCCTAAAAAAAACTATCTAACTAAAAGTAATAAAACTAAAAATTAAATCCTAAAAAATAAAAATAAAAACTTAAATAAAATAAAAACTCAAGTCCTAAAAAAAGAAACTAATAAAAGTAAAAAATAAATTTCTAAAACTTAAAAATAAAAAACTAAAAACCTAAAAAAAAAAGTAAATCCAAATAAAACTAAAAAAATAAATGAATTCCTAAAAAAAATTAATCCTAATAAAATAAAATAAAAACTAAAAACTAAAAATCAAAATAAAACATCATTAAATAAAAAGAAATAAAAAAATAAATGCTAAAAATAAAAACGATTCAAACAAAAAATTAAAAATTAAAAATATAAAAAATACGAAAGGGAACAAATCAAACATACATGGCTCGGGACAGAGTTCAGACTAGGTTAGGGTAGGCTAGGGTACGGGACAAGGGTAATCAGCTCCATAATCCGCACAATTGTCTTGAAATACGCATTTGAACACCGCAACGTGCATTCGACCTACAAAATAGACAATAATGCGCATAATACCCAAATTGTCGAGAATTAGCAACTAAAATACGTCTATTCGGGGTATAAAATGTACACTTTTGGGTGCTTATCACACCACCCCGAAACAAAGCGTTGCTAGTCCTCGAGCAATATGTAAAATAGAGAGAAAGAGAAAGATGAGAAACCAAAATTGTACCACTTTCAGGGGCACTTGCGAATGCACTTAGCATGTGCAACAAGCCTTTAAACCTATAGCTTTCCCTACATGACGAGTTGTGTCTCGTGAGGGTTTACAAGGAATATACTCACAAAATTCTTATTTGCAAACGGCAGTCTATCTCTTATTAGACAAAGAATGATCGCACAATCCATCATTAGAGAAATAATTTGAGAAATGCAAGCTAGAATGTGTAAAAAAGATTTAACTAAGTAAATACACAAGGCACATCCTTCCTAGAACTCAACGTGTGTAGTGTGAATCAGTTAAAACGGGTCGAGCATCATAAGAGTAATTCCTAGATTGCCTTGTCGGAATCAACGGTTCAACTTCAAATCTCATGGATATATCTCTCTCAAATGAACTCTCGAGATTAGGGTCAGTGTATCGATCTTGTGCGTGAGGAGGTGAGTAAATGTAAGAAAGTTCAAACGTCTCACACACATATAAGAAATAATGAATATACTAAAAAGAAAAGTGATCTCATGAAAGAATGCTAATCACTATAGTGAGAACATCGAGTTATTCACTACGTCGACTTTCATTTGCTCGAACACCTAGGGGAAATATGGATGTATATGGGTGATAGGGAAATGAAATGAGGAAGGATGATATGAGGCAGGTGGGATAGGATGGGTGATGGATGGATATGTGAGAAGAGTGTTCAATACATGAAGAACAAATATCTTCATTTCAAAACTAACTACTAACTACAAACTCTCTTTCTTTTCTTTTCTTTTTTTTTTCATTAATTTTTTCCTTTTTCTTTTTTTTTTCTATTTTTATGTTTTTCTTTTATTTTTTATTTTTTTTATACTCTCAACACTGAAGACATTTAACATATAGAATCAACACTCTTTTCTCAAAAAATAATGGATGAAATATAAATGGAGATGATAGGTGAGGGTGTGGGGAATATGTGTGAATAGGGTAGAATACGGGTGAAGTGAATGGTAAATGGTATGTGTATGAATGAGAATCTAGTATTCGGCACAAATTTCAAGACACACGTTTCTTACAACTCGAAAGTGATGTCGTTCTCAGTGATTAAGCCAAAATTTTATGAAAGATAATGATATCATACAACAATTAAAGTGCGGATCCAAACGAAGTTGAATCAACTTGTGACTCGGAGATTGCATAAAACACTCTTAAAGGGTGAAATGCACTAATCTCACAAGTTAAAGTCTCTACTAGTGATCCTTAAGGTTTTCTTGGGAATTGTAGTACTCTTCAACGCTAAATCGCAGTGATGTGATAAGTGCGCAAATATTATTGAGTCTAGAAATTCATGGTGCAACATGCCTTGTTATGTATTACATAAGATATTTAGAAAAAATATTCTCTAGCTTGATTCATAGACTTTGAAAGATGGATGATAGAAAATTCACGTCACTGATTGAGATGAAAGAAACTGCATGAAATTTTAAAAATCAGGTTTAAAAATCAAAATTTTTCAAAAGAGGTACGATTTTGATAAAATTCCCCACCCCCAAACAAAAAAGAACATCGTCCTCGATGTTAAGTAAAATGATTTTGAAAATTGAGAGCATAAGGTAGGAAAGAGATTACCAGAATGAACCGCTAATGAAGTGGACAGATCTATGCGAGAAGAACCTGGAGAAAAATTAAGATAAAAAGATGTGTACAAGTCTACAAAGAATGATATAGCACTGGGTGATGTGAAACACCACCCCCAAATAGGATGATACTAGTACAAGAAACACGGGCTGCCTCCCGGTAGCGCTAAGTTTAATGTCTTCAGCCAGACCGATGGAATCTCACCCTAAAGATAAGATCTATGAAATCACAGGGCGACAGAAGAATTGGGTGACGAAAATCACCCCCAAACAAGATTGAAGCATCGGTCTTACTGGATAAAGGCTAAAGGGGTCAATGCACTTGTATGGCAAAGTGCATCACACGATGCAAAGCATCGGTCGACCATGGGCGGGTGGGTATTAAGGTAAGGGTGGAAAGGGTGAAGAGGTATCGGCCACGGGCCTTGTTAAGCTTAAAGGTGAGGGCGACTAGGGCCCTATAAGCATAGTGCTCAAGTTGGTGAGGAAGAAAAAATGGTTTGGTAAGTGGAATGGGGTGGGTCTCAGAGAAATCACACGACCATTCTATAAATGGACGATGATAATAGTTGCGCCGTGATACGCCAGTGAGCTGTCGATAGGAAAAATCAACACCACAAGAGAGTGGCGGGCATAGAGTAACAAACTCGGTGTCACGAAAGTGGAGAGTAGCATCACAAATACTCTCATGGGTGGTGGGGGATGGTTTCAGGTGAGGATCTAAAAATGTAGATGGAAACTTGAAACGTGTAAAATTAAGATCCAAGCCAGGTGGTGGGGTGGAAGGGACAATGGGTGGACCGGGTGGGATAAATGGCGGAGGAAGATGATCCAACTCAAGCGTGGGAGACACACACTCATTGGGAGGAGTAAATGAATACTCACAAGGGAGTGTGGTTTCTAAAGATGGGGTGGCCAACTTCTCCACAAGAATATCACCAATGAATGTGGTGGGTAGGTCAAACTAGGCACCAAGATCGGAGATAGAGGAATCACTATAAATAATGTGCTCAAAATGAGCCAAGCATGGTGGAACATGATCCATATCCGGAGAGGTAGAAACCATCTCAGATTCTATCTCGAGAAAATGGTGAGCACTCGTAGCCGGAGCTAACCTAAAATATATGGGCATGTCAAAGAAATATGCAATTGGGGCATAAGGTAAAAGCTCGGGCATATTTTTGGATATTACGAGAGTGGGAATTGGAATCTCAAATGTGGGTTCATGTGGACAGGACAAAATTTGATCAGGCTCACTATCAAAAGGTAAGTCAACACAATTGTCAACTTGAGGCCCAGACCATGGGATGGTCTCAACTTTGAGATTCTCGGGGTGGTAGGGTTGGTCACACTCAAAATCTGTGTCACAAGAGGACACATCATCATCACACTCGGGTGAAACAATGGGTGGATCCATAGGAATATCTAACTCTCGCGCACACTCAAATTCATTTAAATGTTGTTCAAGCCGTTGGAGGGCTTCATTTTGGATTTGAGTGGCTTGCTCTTGCTCGAGTATGAACTTTTGCAAGAGACGTTCGAGAACATATGTGGATGGAGGTGGTGGTATAGTGACGGGTGATGGTGGTGGTTGAGGTGGACATAACTCTCTAGGGACAAGACTATACGGAGAATACTCAAATGAAGTGTGTGGAGTGGGGCCAAGTTTATTATACACGAAAGGATCGCCTTCGTGATGGACAAATGGTTGATACTCATGGGGTGCGTAGTGACGGAACTGATCGTGAACGGGTGCACAAGGTTGCCATGGCGACTGTTGGAATGTGTGAGTATCCACAACATCGGGTTGGGATTCGTATTGCGTGGAAGGGTGATCAGGCCTCCACGAATAACTAGGGTACTCACACAACTCGGGGTTAAGTATATCGGGATAATAGGCCGAGGTGGATTCCAAAATAGTGTCATATGGATACACATGTTCAACGGTGGGTTCGTAGGGTTATGACAAGTACGGACACTCATGGGACAAGTGATTGGCATAGGAACAATGGGTGCACAACGGAGTAATTGACACGTCGACACTTGACACCTCGGGTGATGAAATAGGAGGTGCATGCATAGATGGTGCAAGAGTATCAACGGTACTCGTGAGAGAGGGGAAACCACTAAAAATATCATAAAGAGATGGCTCAGGATCACTCTCACACGTGTCGCGTATCAATGGAAAATGACCAAAGTAATCTCGTAAGGGACGTTCATCGGCCATGTGGAGAGAAATATTTTTTTGAGTTTTTTAAATTTTTTCAAAAGGAAAGAAAATATTTTTGGATTTTCTAAAAGTAATGGAAGAAAATATTTTTGGATTTTTGTGAAAAATAAAGGAAGAAAATATTTTTGGATTTTTCTAAAAGGAAAGAAAGAAAATATTTTTGGATTTTTGTTATAAAAAAAAAGAAAATATTTTTGGATTTTTTGGAAGAAAAGGTGGGGAAAATAGGTGGACTCTCTGAATTTGACGAACTCACTAAAACTGACTACCGAAAAATTATATTGGACACACATACGTCAAGAAGAATTCCTAACTAGCACATAACCAATTTTTATCTTTAAATTTAGTGAAAGGGTAGTCAAATTTTAATTAAGTCCGCGGGCGATAAAAATTCACGAAATTCTTTGTGATCGCCTTTGAAAAAATATTCTCCTAGTGGGCTACCTAGTTAATGGATTTTAAATTTAGTGATGGCTAGGGTAACACACAATTGGTAAGCGAGTGAGTCGGGTGATGAAATCCCTTCTCGTGAGTGACCGGGTGTAGGTCTTAGTAATTTAATTCATCACACCATTCAAAAAATAAATGCGAGAATAAAATCACACAAGAGCACACAAAATAATTGACTCGCTAATAGGAGAGGCGCAAGGTTGTATGAAATGTACCTCCCACGATTTTTAGGCCGTGGGGTGCCGAAAATTTGAGTCGACTTGGGGAGATCACGCCTATCTCAGTCGGCCCCGGGATTCCTACCGATCCAAGGTAGAGAGGCTTCTAAATCCTCGCCTTGGACGCCCTCTGTCTACCTTGTCCGGTTTTCCTATCACGCTAGTCTTCGATTTATTACAAATTTAAAATAAATAATAAATGGTGTCTCTATGCACCGCAATACAAGCCAAGAATAGAATAATCCTAAATACAAGCCTTCTAAAATAAAGAAAAATGGTACTAAAAATAAATAACAAAGTTCAAAAAATAAATAAACTACAAGATGAAATCCACTCCAAGTGCTTTACGCTCCCAAGAATGGCAACAACGCCATTTGATAAAGAAAACTTTTCGATATATTTCACCGTTGCTTGAAAGTCCTCTAATCAAAATCCTTGATTTACCTACAAAATAAAACAATCTCAAGTGTAGAGATAAGTAAGGGTATCTTGATAGTTTGGGTGCTTATCAGTTACCCTTACATTTTTCAAATATAACTATCTCAAGCTAACCTCCCACAGTAAGGGTTTTACTACGTAATTCAACTAAAATTAACTTAAATACTATTTGTCTTGCGCATGTGGGAATAAGAACTTACATATTTCTTATGATAAGAATCAAGGGCTTTTACCACCCTCAAAATCAATTGAAAAATCTAGAGAATCTCTCCCAAAAGTATTTAACAATACACCCTATTTTTTTTTATAAAAAAATCACTTTTAAAGAAGTGTTCACAGACCCAAGATCTTTTGTGTTAATAAGATTTACATAAAAAAATCCATTCATCTCCAATAGAGTTGACACTAAAAAAATCATTTATAAAATATAGGATTTTACACCCAAAATCCATGTGAAAACTCATCCCATTTATTAAATCCATTTTTAAAAAATAATTTAATTGTTCTAATCAAACAACTAACACAATTTAGCAATCATAAAAAATTAAGATCTTTTCTCAATTAATAGGAAAAATCCAAAATTCATAATACAGAATCTCAAAGTTTAGGGTTCAATCAATCTAACCACCCTTAATTCTCATAAAGTAAAGTTGTCAATGAAAGTTGTTGACATAAGTATGCGTAAAATACCCCAATTAAGTCGTTAACATAAATCAGTCTCTAAATACCCTAATTATCATGAAGTTTGGGTGTTATTCACGATGATAACATCAAAGGAGATAAGTAGGATATTTGATTTCCTTTAAAGAAGAATTCTCAAAATCTGAATTAGAATCCTTAATCTCCTAGCTAAAATCCATACTTTTGAATGCTTCCCAATCCTTTCTTGAATGGCTCCCACTCAAGCTTTGGCTATGAATGTTTATTGAGAGGAGTTATAAGGTCTTTTGGGGTGAAGTTGGGGGTGAAAATGACTGAACAATTTTTTTTTTAAATAGGGTTGACAAGGTATCTCTACAGTCCCCCGCTAAAACGTCCAAACAAGCCTGATGTAAAGGGCCTAAATCCTCTAGGGAAGCCAATAAACCCGCTATGGAGGCCAATTCCACTATGAAGGCTTCTTACAACTGTTATCGTCGACCTATTTGGTATTTAATAAATTTTTGATTCTTATAACCCATGAAATGCCCATAGCATCACTTCCCACCTTCTACTAGGTGTTTGCTATAAAGATAGAACTTAAGGGAAGCCAAAAGAAAATAAATGAATCAAAATACTTAACCAATAATAACTTTACCCTATAGAGAGAGAAGTATTGGATCATTGGTTATGTTGTTTGGTTGATTATACTTAGTGGATGTATTGTATAATTGTCTCTATAAGTCCCGAGTGTGCTTAGAATACTGATAGTGGAATTCAATTGCATTGCAATGTCCCCTAGCCATTACAAAGACATTAGATTACCTCAAGCTATAACTCGAGGCCTGTCATGCTTGTCATGTTCATTCTCCAAAGATATATACAAAGGAAATAACCTTCATAGTGGACGTAGTCTCCTCATTTGAGGTGATGTTCCACTTTACATTAAGTCTTATCTTTGTTATTACCATACAACCCATTCACCAGTTCACAATGAGGGAATCATTTGGTGAGGACAATATATCTCAAGCTAGTCTTGGTCCATCAGTTTGGTGTAATCTATGGGACTTCTTGTTCTCTAAATTTATTCTTAGCAAAATGAATACTAATGCTTAGTGTATGTGGTAAAATCCTACTAGCTATGGTTCAACATAAATCAGCTGAACAAAATAAAAAAATAATGCACACACATACAAGAACAAGGTTGTACGTGGTTCGATAACATGGCTACGTCCATTGGAGGTTCTACTTTATTGTTGACAAAATTCAATACTTGTCGTTATATTCTACTATTCCCTAGGGGATATGTTTACATTTATAAGAGGAAGTGATTGAGTCCTTAAAACCTCAATCACTGTAGCAGTTATCCCTAGTTGATCGATCATATCTTTTCCTTTGATTTTTGCAGGTCGGTTATCTTCAGCAGTCTGTATCTTCGTGATGGGAATAATTGAGTGGGTGAATGGGACACATGCGGTGAATTATTTCCCTTACAATTTCCCCAGAAGCTCTACATCTGATTGAGGTTGCGAAGGTTTATTCTGAATTTTAAAAGAATCCATGTTTGGTCGCGGATGGTCTTGATCACCCAGTGATGCCGTGGTCGAAGGGCATGAAAGTAATTTATCTTGGTAGTGAAGAGTCGTTTTGACCATTAAATTCTGAGGGAACGCTAGTCTTTTGCTCCACTCATCTGGAAGGTACACTGGTCATCTGGACGTTATGAGCTAAAGGGACGGTTGCTTGCTAACTGTCATCTGGGGGCGTGTGTGTCCAGTGATGAGTTTTCTTGTTGGAACTCGTTCCAAGCTACTAAACCACCCTTTTACCATCATTTGTGTTCCCCAGATTATACTCAGGAGGGGGGGGGGGGGGGGGGGAATTGAGTTTAGCAAATTTTTAGTCAAATTAAAATTTCAGAAAAAATATTTAATTTACAACGCCTTAACAATTTTCAGATTAATAAATATTTAATGAGTAAATCCGAGAATATCAAATAAATGCAACCAATTAATTTAGACAAGCTTAAATGCAGATTTTAACACTTCACAAATATTAAATTAATTTTCGTATTTAATATAAATTAATATTTTGAAATTAATTCTAAAATAATTATTTTAACCTTAAAATAAATTTATCAATTTTCAGAATTAATATATTTGCAAATTTAAGTGCTGAAAAATATAAATTAAAGTAAGAACAAATAAATAAGCAAATAAAATGCGAAAAACAAATGACACCGTATTTTAATGTGGTTCGGCCAAAACCCGACCTACGTCAATGCGCTTAGAGCTTCTGACTCCCTTGCGCCTCACTATTATGATCCTCTTGAAGGGTAGGATCAAACCACCGCGTACATCTGTTTGCAAGCTAACTCTGAGGTTCAAATCCCGTGGCCCATTTGCGGGTATAAACCAATCACTGTTACAACTGAAGCCTCAACAAAGCTTCAAACAAATCTGAATTTTTAGTACAATGTAGAATAATGAAACTCTCGAAAAAATACAATTTATATAATGAGTTTCTTCTTCTTCTTCTTCTTCTTCTTCTTCTTCTTCTTCTTCTTCTTCTTCTTCAATAAGACTTCAATAAATGATGTTGGTGTAGGTACAAGTCTTCTTCTTCAATGATTGAGCAAATAGTAAAATTAATTGCTCTCTTGAATGTTGTATTAGTTGAATAATAACTTTGAATGCTCTTAATAAATTTTTAAGTCTTGCTCATAGTCTCATTGTTGTTGTATTCAATGCAGCACTTTGAGTGCTTAAATATGTCTTCAAAAACTAACGGTTATACACATGCATTGTGAGCATTAAATGCTCCTGATTTAAAATGATCTCTGATTTTCCCATTTGGCTTCTCAATAAAAATGGACGTCTGAAACATGATAAAAGCATCCTAAAAATATGGGATTGAAAATATGTTTCGTAGATAACTCATTTTCGTTCTGTAAAAGTGTTAGTCCTAGAGAGAGAGATACAATCTGATATACGGAAAAAGTGTTAAGTCATTTTAGTGTATAAAACAAAAGATTCGAGATTTAAGAAAATATATAGTAAATAAATCAAATAATATCTCAGGGTATACAGTAATAAAAAAAATATTTTCTTGCTAGTCAAATGACACACTGCCACCGAAAAGAATCTTACAACAGGACAATATAGGAGTTAAAAGATTCATCCATTACTAGGATTTAAGAGCATGTGTAGTGGTGAAGGCTACCGAAAGGTAGATTTACAAAACGAAAAGGAGGTCTACCTTTCATTCTGAAGAAGCGTTTACAATGGAGAAATCTTCAAAATTTGTAAAACAGTTCCTACGAACTTTTATTCTTCATAGGAAACAAAATAATATTTTTTACGAACAACAAAAGTTCGTTAGAATTCTTACGGATTTTTGTTGTTCGTAGGAACTCACAAATATAATAAAAATAAGTATTTATATTTTTTACGAACTTTATTTATTCGTAGAAATTCCTACGAACAAATGAAGTTCGTAGGAACCTTTGCAAATTCTGTTTCGAATTTGTATCTTTGCAGAATCCGTACAAATCGAACTAAAAAATTTGTTCAATTTCACCCACCACGATAAACAACTCATTTTGTAAACTTACAAATTTTGTTCACTTTTTCTCCCACCATTAAAAATGCTCTAAGGCACACAGCCATTTGGATGATTAAAAAAAATAATATATTAAGTTAAGTCTTGCCATGCACAGACAATGAAAGGACAATACACTGCTCATATAGGTAACTTGCAAGCAGACGTGCTTTTGTTAAAAAAAAGGGACAACAAATTGTATGCGTGTGGCTTAACTGCTCAAAGTAAAAAAAATGATTTATTTATTTATTTTAAATAAGATATATATGTGTATAAAAAACATTATATAGTAAAAATACTGTTCGAGACAGTTTTTATAAACAAACAAAAAAAACGTTTGGGCCAATAATATATATAATAATGTGTGTATATAACTTTTGCTAGGCTAAAAAAAAATAACATAAATCTTGTCATTCAACTGCACAAAATATATAAACTCATAATTGATGGAAGAAGCAAACAAACTCTTCAGATACTGGTGGCGTGGCTCGAGAAAAGAAATGAGATGACATCTCATTGAGATAATAAGAAACAGTTTGAATTGACAACATAGCAAAGGCATGCGTATAGGATAAATAAAATGAGGGATACAGCTATTCCCAATCCAATCAATTTCTAAGGCACTCCAAAACCTTGTAAAATGACAAAACAATCCTTTAATACTTACACACTCCTATTAACATGCTAAAAGTAAAACATAATTAATAAATCTTTATGAAAAATAATTTTTATTTTTAGAAATTTTTTTTGTTTTTTTAACCTTTTAAAACACTTTTGAACTATTTTAAAAGTTATGATTTTTATTATATTTAATGTAGGCGCTCGTTTTTATCATTGTCGTTAAAAAATATGTTTGCTATGTGCTCTTTTTTTTACATATGTTTTTTTTTTGAAAATTTGATTTCTTAGTGACGCAATTGTTTTTAATTTTTTTTTTATGTCTTAGAGATGCGATGGTTAATGCCGCTGGCGTGGACCCACATCATTTAATGAATATGGGTCTGCGCCAGCGG
This sequence comes from Sambucus nigra, assembly GCA_949130495.1. Classification (NCBI taxonomy): domain Eukaryota; kingdom Viridiplantae; phylum Streptophyta; class Magnoliopsida; order Dipsacales; family Adoxaceae; genus Sambucus; species Sambucus nigra. The sequence continues at coordinate 249,978,575 of OX422208.1, forward strand.
CACTAACCAATCGTATCTCTAAAACATCAAATTAAAAAAAAAAACATATGTAAAAAAAAGAGCACATAGTAAACATATTTTTTAACAACAAAAATAAAAACGAGAGCGTACGTTAAAAAAACTAAGTTCTCTTTTTAAAAAAATTCAGTGTTTTTTTATTAATAAAGGGACAAAAAAAGTGCCTTTTTGTCAAATTTTATAACACCAGTTCGATTGTTTTTTAATAAAGAAAATGAAAGATGAACTTAAAAAAATCTGAGAATAAATATTTTTTATTGTTTTTCCTTTACTTAAATAGAACAACATGTTTTTAATAGAAAACGATAAACATTCCCACAACTTTTTTTTCTTTATTTACAGTAATTCTATCAAAGTAAAGAAAAAATGATAAAAATATTTATTCTCGAATTTTTTTTAAATTCTTCTTTCATTTTCTTTATTAAAAAACAATCAAACGGGTGTTATAAAATTTGACAAAAAAGACTTTTTTTTGTCCCTTTATTAATAAAAAACACCGATTTTTTTTAAAAGAGAACTTAGTTTTTTTAATGTAGGCTCTCGTTTTTATTTTTGTGGTTAAAAAATATGTTTACTATGTGCTCTTTTTTTTACATATTTTTTTTAATTTGATGTTTTAGAGATGCGATTGTTTAGTGCCGTTGGCACGGATCCATATCCATTAAATGATGTGGGTCCGCACCAGAGACATTAACCATCGCGTCTCTAAGACATCAAAAAAATTCAAAAAAAAAAACAATCGCGTCACTAAGAAATCAAATTTAAAAAAAAAAAGCGTACATAAAAAAAAGAGCACATAACAAACATATTTTTTAGCGACAATGATAAAAATGAGAGCCTACATTAAATATAATAAAAATCATAACTTTTAAAATAGTTCAAAACTGTTTTAAAAATAAAAAATAAAAATAAAAATAAAAATTCCTAAAAAAAATTGTTTTTCATAAAGATTTATTAATTATGTTTTACTTTTAGCATGTTAATAGGAGTGTGTAACTATTAAAAGGTTGTTTTGTCATTTTACAAGATTTTGAAGTGCCTTAGGAATTGATTGGAGTGGGAATAGCTCTACCCAAAATGAGGTACAAATCTTAGAAAATACCAATGGGTGTTGAGACATTACCAATTAACTTTATTGCGAAAGGCCTTTGGTGACTTACTTCTTTTAAAAGTAAGAGAAATATGATACATAGTAAAAACACTTGTAATAGATGTAAATATATGCAAAAAGGTTATAGTAATTGTATAAAGTTATAGCAGAGTATAATATATAATAATATATAAATAGCATATAAAAAAAACGTGAATAGTAAATTTATATATAAAATATAAATATATAACTATAAAATATAAATTTATATATATATAAAATATAAATATATAACTATAAAAAAATGTAATTAGTAAAAAAAAGTTATATATAACAGTTATATATATATATATATATATATATATATATATATATATATATATATATATATATATATATATAATGGTTTTGTCCAAAGAAGGCCAAAGTGAAATGCATGTAGTTATAAGGTTTATACATCACCACTGCTATTAATATATACTATATATAATATATAAGTATGTGGTTATGATATTTACTAAAAGTTTTAGTTTTATAACAAGTGCTAAGTCTTCTTATATAAGGAATGAGTTAAAAAAATATAACAAAACTAAAACATATAACACAATATGTATAGGTAAAAAAAAACGTATATTAAAAATATATATAAAAAAAGTTCTTCTATTGAACCCTTTTTTTGACATAAATTTTGACTGAAAACACACATGGCAGTGTGGTATTGATCGATTTCCTTATCCCACTGGCGTGGACCCCATAAACTAACCAATATAAACCCTCCACCTAATTCGGTATTTTCACTTTCGGTAAAAAATTATATTCCAATAGCATTTTTGATATAAAAAATTCTTAAGTACAAAAAGTATTTATCATTATTATATATACTAATTAAATATATAAAAATGACTAAGAGTAAAGTGTGTTGTGTTAAAAAAATATTTATTATGTGTACTAAAAAAATGCATAGTTAATAATAATATACAATTACAAAGATATTATATATAAATATATAACTATACAACTTACTAAATATATATATAACTAATAAAAAAAATGTATATATAATAATAGTTACATGTATAAAAGCAATTTATATATTACATCTAATAACAGTATAAATTGGAAATATTTACATAGTACTTAAATAAAAATTTGTTTTGAATCATCAAAATCAATATATTATATTAAACTAAAATGTATATTAATTACAATTAAACTTAATTAAATGTTAATTAAAAAGAGTAATTACATTTCGTTTAACAATTTGGATTCCATTATTCAAAATTAGGGATGATTTTTTTCCTCGTGGGTTCGGGCCCCGCGAGGATCTGACCCTAATGGTTAGGGTTATGATACCTGTTTTTGGGTTCGGGATCTGATATGGGGATTAAAATTAATTCCCAAAAAGTTTTAGGTCAGTCTGGGGTCACGCCTCGAGTCCCCATAGGGATACCCAATATTTTATATAGATATATAAAATAATTATGTATTAGTAATCTTATTATATGTATGTAAAAGACCAAACCCAATAAGAAAAATGGGCCCAACAAACCCACTTACCACTCATTCATTCACGTCACGCTCTTTATCTCACCCCCCAAATCCTACCTCATTTCTTTTCTCCTCTTTCACCCCCAAACCCTATGATAGATACTGGATACACACGCTTAACCTCATCACCCGACGACGATATCTCTCATAGCCTACGACATTACTCGACGACGGTATCCCTCACAGCCTTCGACGTCTTCCCCCCCCCTCTCTCTCATAGTACCTCTCTCTCTCCTCTCTCACTGTCATTCTCTTTCTCTCTCTCTCACACACACACACACACATTTTCTTCCCCGCCAGTGATAATTTATGGCATCCGAATCTCTTAAATTTATGGTGGATCTTTGCTCTAGTTATGCTTTTGTTGGTACACTTTATATATTGTGATTAAAAAATCACATCAAAGAGTTTAATGGAGAAATTGAAACATAAAATCATAAATTAATTTTAAGTCTACTGCTCAAAATTAAATTATTACCACATATGATTATCGCAAAATATGAACCGCGTGCGTTGAATCCAAATATTTACTGCACAATAAAACATAAACAATATTACCTCAATCGTTTATAAATTCGTCGTAGACGATTCCTGGGTTGAGTAGCGAACTAGGTCGCTCTCTTTAAGACATTTCGCGGCTCTACCCTCTTTGTGCAGGTAGTCTATAGTCACGTCGTTCCCAGGATAAAACAAGCCTAGAATCACCTCAGTATCATATAATCATGCACCGTAGTTATATGTCTTCTAACACCCATTCCAAATTAATTTCTCAATTCCACAATTTCAATTTGGGGGGACAAACTGTTCTTAAAATATTTTTTTGAGAGAGAACATTTATGAGTTTCTCTTTTATCTCAACCAAATATTTTGCTCAATATCAAGGCTTGAGCTATTTTTTTCTGTTATTTTCTTGCTCTTAAGAAACTTGAGCTCTCAAACTTTCTAAAAAAAACTCTTCTGCATTTTGGCCGGATGAGCCTGTTTTTAATAGAAGTGGCAAGTGGGTACACAAGTGGCTTAGTGGGAGCCGTTGTAAAAGAAAGGAAATCAAGTGGAAAAGAAAGAAAGAAAGGAGAAAAAAAAGTTGTTGTCTGCCACCTTTCTTTTTTTCTTTTTTCTTTTTCAAAAGCTATTTTTTTTTCTTTTTAAAATTTACACGCAAACAAAATGTTTCAACAATCCCCCACTTGTAAATTTTGAAAAATTATTGAGCAATAATTATTAATAGAATTATGCATAAGCAAAGGTGTCTTTCGATTTGAACCTTTACGTAGTAAAGATGATTCAAATTATACTAGAGTAACTCATAGTTTTGAACTCTATCTCTGAAAACATCCCACACATAACCCTACTTGGGTGTAGTCCTCAAGCCAGCACGTTACGACCATGTGCTTATATCCCAGTATGTTAACGCTCTAGAAAATTTGCCCAAAATTACCATAGGAAGCGGCCATACTTCCACATCCACATAGCTGAGTCTATCAAGGATACTCCCGTAGCTAGGTACCCCACTTAAAATAGAGCTATAGATCATCATTAAGAGTTATAATTAACTCAACCTCAACTCGCTTCAGGATATCTTGTGCCATAGGGATGGACTCGGAGTAAAACCCCGTAAACAATAATTAGCGTGATTCAACCCATATCACTTGTGACTTGTTATTACCCTTTGAACCTATTTTTTGGGATCTCCAGTCAATAGGTTGGGTTACCACCATAAATGATTCAATATCAACGGGCTTTAGTCCGATCCCTTTTTAGGTGTTAAAACACCTTCTTTCGCATTAGTCCTTTCGTCAAAGGATAAGTCAGGTTCTATTCATCAGTCCGATCATAATCCACACTCACAAGTCATTAGTTTTTAAATTCTCAAACTATGTTGTGCTTACGGCATATTTGCCGTTCTTTTCGTTATGATAACGGTTCTAAAATTTTACAATAGCCATGGTTCTATTGTTGTGGATAAAGTTACTGGTGTCAATCTCTACCATAAATGGTATCTTATAATAGGCCTTTCAACCTTTCATTTCCTCACTAGCCATAGCTAATGGTATCACCATATACTCCATTATTAATTATGTCAATAATTAATTTTTCTTGGAGTTCCAAAAAATAATATCATAATATGTGTTAGACACATATCCATTATTGATTCAGAATCAATTCTAGGTTCGTGATTTTTATCAAAACACATAACTTTTCTCGATAGCATAAAAATGCACTTTTTCAGTTATAAACCTTCATAGTACTCCCACAAAAAATAATTCTAAGTCAACAGTATTTAGTAGCTCAATTGAGACTACTTAAGATGTTCGCATATTCATCTTTTCTTATCACTATATATAGTTTCCTTATACTTGGATCATGTGGAGTACAAGATGGTTCATAATAAGCATATATCTAATAAACAGATATTCTTTTATTTCAATGCACTCGATCAATTAATTGATCCATATAGCCTTGTAATATTAACAAGTAATATTATTATTTCATTGAAACTCTTTATGCTAAAACTTTGACTTAGCATGAATTTTGTTTTCTAGGCAACATAATATTATAACCAAATATTAACTAATCATTCTTGCATAATAAATAAGAGCGCATTCATTATTTCAACATGCTTACTGATAAACACAATTCATATTATTCTCATTTGATGATTTATCAAAATATCATGCCATTTATTGGTGCCTTCCACATTAATTATTCAACTTCAAGTTGGTCCATGTAAGTTGCCTTACATAGGTCACCATCCGAAAACAATATTATATATATTTAGTTTTTAACTCAACATCATATATAATATCAATGGCATTCAATTAAATGAAGTTTCTTCATTTTCATGAGAATAATTTAACGTGCAACATGTATAACTAAGTTGTATTGATGAATTTCGGCTATTAAACAAAACTTATATTCATAAATGATAATGGTCTAAATATTCCTTCAAATGGTGTGTATACACCTTATTATCTTAAAGTTATAAGATAAGTCAATTGTAAACTAATTTCTAGTTCATTCCAAGGAATTCAATCAATCATTTATGACATGACTTCTCTAAGGATTTTTTGAATCCTTTTCAATAACATAAGCAAGCTTTTATTTTTAACTCAATACTAAAAAAATAAGAGTTCTCTTGAACACCAAAGTTCCAGATTCTATTAAATGTTCTTTAATTATAGTTGAGAGGTACTCGATTGAGTGCCCCCATTATTCTCTAGGTATAGCGTAGAGAAGATACATGTAATGTGCCTCCACTATATCTTCAATTCATAAAATGGAATCTAAACTTATAGAGTTTCAACATTAAATAAGAATTATTCTTATTTCTTAAATAAATACATACTTAATGTTTTCAGGTATAGTCGAATAAAAAAATACATGTTCATTCGTTCTAGTCATAATTTCAGATTTTCAAGGGTCTAAAAGTCACATATAGATTATACAATCTATTTCATAAAAATTTATAATATACAATTTTTCACAATGTATACAATAATACTTCGTATTAGAGTTTAAACCTCTATTCCAACACTAAGCATATGGTTAAAATAATTTTACCCAACTAAATTATTTCTACACGCGTATGAAGCACACCAAAGTGATTCCAACATAGTAGAATTCAATTTTATTAAATACCTTTTCCAACTCATATAAATGAATAATACAAAGAATTATTCATATAAAATTCTAGCGATTGCACTCCAAACTCAAATATTGTATAAGTCATTATACAATTTTTATGAAATTCATCTTCCATAAATTTGAGTCCAAATTTTTCTAAGTACTTCATAAATCCTTAAATAAGAAATTTATAAAGGCTTCAAAATATTTTGAATCCGTTGGGAACACGACATAATACATTTTTTTTAAGAAAATGTTGTCCAAAATATTTGTTAAAACGAAAAAACTTCAAGTTTGAAATTTTACCACGACCAAACCGCTTATTGAAAATTTATGAAATTTTTCAGAACTCATCCTTTATGATCTAGTCTTATCCAAAATTGGAATCACCCAAAAATATTAAGTACAAGTGAAGATAAACTTGTTTTACTACAAGTTGTCCAAAAAATTCAACATTGTGCATCCCATTTGTAAAAATCATAATAAAAGATATACAACTCTTTTTTTAGAAATTCCAAAGCCCAATATTTATAATCTTAACATACTATATGCATACCAAAATTCATGAAGTTTCAGTTTATATATCATCAAAAAACTGAGATGATATTCCAACAAAATTCATAACAAGAATTTCAGTTTTTTTTCCATCATCGATCACTTTAGTGTGGTTGAAAAATATCAATTACACTTTCAGATAAACACTTCAAAAAATATTTGAACAAATTTCTTTTGTAGTAAAAATAGCGTAAGGTGCAAATGTTTATAACTTACCCTTTGAATCCATATAACAAATGTTCATTTGTTTTCATATAACAAATTTTCATTTGTTGCCAAATATCAAATTTTTAATTTGATTCCATACAAAAAATTTTCATTTGCTTCCAAATATCAAATTTCAATTTGATTCCATATAACAAATTTTCATTTGTTTTCAAATATCAAAATTTTAATTTGATTCCATATAACAACTTTTAATTTGTTTTCTTAACCACAAGTGGCTTAAAATGAATTGTCCCAAAACAGTATACAATTCCATTTCCAACAATGACATCTTATGTGAAATAATATTTCACATTCATAACTAAAAAATAGGATTGACCTATTTAAAAGTTTTTCATGAAGGGGTTCATTATTGTTCAAAGTCTAATTTCTCACGAAATTATTGATCGATTCCGAAATGATAAAAATACTGAAATTCATATATCTACTTCACAAAATATAACATTTAGGAAGTTCGGGGGCTAAACGATCATTTCTAGAGATAAAATGTCAAAATTATAATTTCTACACATAGAAACTTAGTTGGCCTTTTTTCATTTCGACATCATAAAAATAATCATACATGCCCATAAGATTTATTTTTCGCTCTCCATGGTAAACAGGAATCCTCTTAAAATTGTTGGTACACCTTATATATTATGATTAAAAAATCACATCAAAGAGTTTTATGGAGAAATTGAAAAATAAAATCATAAATTAATTTTAAGTCTACTGCTCAAAATTAAATTATTACGTCATATGATTATCGTAAAATATGAACCGCATGCGTTGAATCCAAATATTTAGTGCACAATAAAACATAAACAATATTACCTCAATCGTTTATAAATTCATCGTAGATGATTCTTGAGTTGAGTCGCGGACTAGGTCGCTCTTTTTAAGACGTTTCGCGACTCTACCCTCTTTGTGCAGGTAGTCTATAGTCACGTCGTTCCCAGGATAAAACAAGCCCAAAATCACCTCTGTATCATATAACTATGTACCGTACTTATATGTCTTCTAACACCAATTCCAAATTAATTGCTCAATTCCACAATTTTAGTTGGGGGGGACAAACTGTTCTAAAAGTATTTTTTTGAGAGAGAACATTTATGAGTTTCTCTTTTATCTCAACCAAATATTTTACTCAATATCAAGGCTTGAGCTATTTTTTTCTGTTCTTTTCTTGCTCTTAAGAAACTTGAGCTCTCAAACTTTCTAAAAAAAAACTCTTCTGCATTTTGGCCGGATGAGCCTGTTTTTAATAGAAAGTGGTAAGTGGGTACACAAGTGGCTTAGTGGGTATAGTGGGAGCCGTTGTAAAAGAAAGGAGAAAAAAAAAGTTGTTGTCTGCCACCTTTCTTTTTCAAAAGCTATTTTTTTTCTTTTTAAAATTTACACGCAAACAAAATGTTTCAACAACTTTTCTTGTTTGTCATTTTCCTTATTATACTTGTATAGGTCCTAGTGCTAAAGTTTGGGGTGTCTCTGACTTGATAAAATCTTCGACCAATTTGATACTTTAACAAATTAATACAAGCCTTTAATAACTAGCTAAATTCTTGATAACTTAGGAATAGGAATATGAAAACAAATTAATCAAAGGTGTGTGTGGTCTAGTCACAGAAAGTTGTATTATCAACTCCATTTATATACAAACATCATTTTAAGATCCAACTCTTTATAAACATATTTGGTGTAATGATTATACATTATATTTAGGGCTGCTGGAATGATTATATAATATATTTAGCATTTTGTACAATTTATCCTAACAACCTCTCTATATAAAAAAAATTGATTTTTTCCAAATGGTTCCCCGCAGGGAACCCGATATTCGCTTCTAACGGGTACTGGAAATCCCTAATCTAAACCAAAGGGGAATGTGACGGTTATGGGCACTAATATTTCTAATGTGGACGGGGATGGAGGTGGCTTCCCCAACCATGCCTTTCCCTGTTGCCATCCATATTCAACATTCCTCATAGCCTTCAAGAGCTTTACAGTTGCATGCCTTCTAACTACTTACAAGTTCTCTCCTTCATCTCTGCAAGAATTTCATTTGTCAAAAGTCCTTTATTTGATTGTGAATCCTACTTTTCATCTTTTAGTCTAGGGATATTACAAAATATGGTGTATGTTATAAATGGAAATACCATAGAGGCCTTCAAGCAATGTTATATCCCCAACTGGGTGACTGTTGAAATGGAATCCGGTCCTATGGACTATTGTAACGTTGACGAAGGCCATTGGATATTTTCCCAATTTATGGCTGAGGCTGGGGGACTTTTCCCCAGAATCGCCTGTTTTTGGAGTTATGTGAATTCTTCAACATTTTCCCTGCACAATGCTCACCTCACACATAGAGAACCTTATAACGACCCCAAATTCCACAGTGGGGGGCATGAAATAGATCTATTCCCATTCCTTGGGTTTAAATTACTTTATTCTGAAATGCTTCTTAATATTTCTATTTCTTTAATTTGGGTCCTATTATGACACTTCTCTTTTTTTGATTGCACAGTTCCTCAAAAGAATAAATATCCCAAGACAAAGAAGTTAACATTGTTGCCCTTAGGCCTAGTACTAATTTCTGGCACTAATGCACCTATTCATAGGGCTATCCACCCATTCAAGATTTTATTCAACAACTTTTCATGGTCTGCTAAGTGCCTAAGGATCCCCCTTAGGTCTTTTGCATGCCATGGGAAATACCTCATGCTTTTGTGTTGTGTTGACGAAATATGTAGCCTTAGAGTGGAGACTAAAAGTTCAATCAATTATACAAGGCATTATTCGAAGTAAGTAAATCACAAAGTTTGGTTGGATGCATATAGTGAGATAACTTGCTTTGTTATTGTCACGTCACTTGGAATAATCAAATCTAATTAATTTAAGAAATAAGCAAACCCTTAATCGTCTAATGTAAAAAATAATTTGTAGAAAGAACAAACTGAAATTTGATTTAAAAATAAAATTTCTTAAGATTGGTTGCATTCCAAGCCCGGGGTACTTCTCTTCCTTCCATTCTTTCCAGGTGATAGGCCCCTTGGAGGCCGTGGACCCTCCCTATTTGCTCCTAATTTTCCATCTCATGTCTTTTTCTCGTTGTCAATGATCTTTCTTAGGATGTAATCTCTAATCTGAAACTTATTTGAATGCACGCTTTTGTTGTATTGCATTGCCAACTGCTGTTGGTAGGCTTCCAAACTGACCAGGGATTGCTCCCACCTTTCGACTACCAAGTCGAACTCTACATCAATCATTTCATTATTTAATCATTGGTCGTCCGTGGTCGATAACCGTAACTCTAGCGGTATAATAAATTTCTTTCCATAGGCTAAGGAAAAGGGCATTTCCCCATTGACCTCATGAGAGTTGTTCAATATTCCCAGAGGATATGTGGGGGATCATCCACCCATACGCCTTTTGCCTTTTCTAATCTTTTTGTTCATTTTGTCGAGGATCGTTTTATTGGAGGTCTCTGCTTGTCCATTACTCTGAGGGTAAGCTACTGAATCATAGTAGTACTTTATTGTATGATTTCTACATAAATTTTTGAAGGGCTTGATTTTGAAATGCATCCCATTATGAGTGATGAGGGTGCTTTGTAACACCCCGTGTTTTCATTAACTATTTTTATTAATTAATTGGAATTTTTTGAGAAAAATAAAATTTTGAATTTAATAATTTTTATTGGCTAAATATGTTGGTTATGATTTTAGAAGAATAAAACTTCAAGCGAAATTAAAATCGGAGTTAAAATGGATTTTATATTGATTTTACAATTTTTGTCCCTTATAATTTTTTTTGGGGGAACTGCCAGATTTTAGGCATGATCGATCGACCGATACCTGGGGGTAGATCGATTGACCCTCCCAAAAAACGTGAGCAGTAAGCTGTTTTTAGTATTTGTGTAGGATTAGGACTCCTAATCACTATATAACCTTGTTAATCCGTAGGGGGACTTCTCATAATCACTTTTTCTCCAGTTTTTCACCAGAGAACACTTCCAAATATTTTTCCTCTCACCCATAATCATCAACCTTCTTCATTATCAAGCTTTAGTATTATGCATTTTAAGTGTCGCCTAAACACTTAATTACATGTTTTCTTAAAAATAATTAGTAACTTAATTAGAAAAAGTGGACACTAATTATGGGGTTATTTTTATAAAATCTTTTAATCTGAATAATATTCATAACCCTTTGGGTACGTAGGATTCATGAGTGATTTTGGGTTTTATTGGTGTAGGTTGCATGTAGAAAAACCCTAGCTTTAAAATAATTGACTTTTGGGTGTGTATAACTCATATAATACATGTAGAGATAATAAAATTTGGTTTTTGATGTATATATGATGAAAACTTGGTATATTTAATTTAAAATAATTAAATGAGATTATTTGGGTATTGTTGACGTTGTGATAATTTAATTAAAGGTTTAATTGAATTGGACTGTCATGCGTAGTTTTATACATTGATTAAGTATGCTTATTTGCGTGACTTTTTGGTATTATTATATTGCCTTTGTGACGACGGATTGTTGGGTAATTTTGCTCTCCCTATACTTTAGGATGCCTTCTAGGTATGGACTAGCGGGTAGACCTTTTATGATTTATGCCTTCTAGGTATGGGACTAGTGAGGGTAGATTATTACGTTTTTATCATCTTGAGGGTGGGCTGATTTTTATTACTTTATCATCGTTACGGTAGTCTAAGTACGAGACTAAGTTAAGATTTATGTTAGAAAATCCTCCTATACATAGGTTAGGACGTATTGATAACTTGGGGACCCTTAGGTATGGGACTAAGGGGTATTTTGAGAATCTCACATCGATTAAAAGGGTGGGGTGATTATAAATTGAGAATTAATGCCTAAGATAAAAATGGGTATTAAAATTTGTGGCGACATAATGTGTCGGGCCTGACAGTTTAAACGGTCCAGAGGGCGATTTATGTCGTGTCATGTGTGGAACCTTGTCATGTGTCGGGGCCGACAGTTAAACGGGTTAGAGGGTGATTGACAAGGGGAACCTTGTCATGTGTCGGGGCCGACAGTTTAAACGGGTCAGAGGGAGATTGACAAGGGGAAGTGTGACACTTTAATAAAAAGTGAGAACAATAATAAAAATTGGTTAATTTAATAAATTAACATCGTGGTACTTGAGAATTTAAAATCATATTGGTGTGCCTTTATAAATGGGGATTTTTGCGGGTAGTTAGTGATTTATATTTATCGCGTTTAATTATCCCGTTTAATTTAAAATACTCTATTGTGATATTTATTGCGTATAATGCTACTGTCTGGATTTAAGGATCCTATTTGAGGGGAGTAGTGTGTATTCTTGCTCGGGGCTTTGGCTCTGACCCATGCGTTGACTAATATTTTTCAAGAGTAGAATTGGAGAAACTGTATAAGTTTATCGGAGTTATCATTTGGAGGTGAGACTGGAGTTATTCATTTTATGGCATAGGTTAGTTAGACTTTTTTTTTCAGTCGTATTTAATTATGAGACTTAATTTGAGTTTTATTGGGCCATTCGGTTCCAAAGTTGTTTAGAGGATTTCTGTTGGGATTATTCAGATTTTATTTAATCATTATTGGAGTATGAATTTTTTTTTTGGAGTTAGCATGTGATGGATCTTTTATCGCTTAGTTGTTTATGATCATTTGAGATTGATTCAATTATGTATCTTATGGACTGGTTTATTTATGTCTCATATCTGTCTCATGCTAAGAATAGTATTTTATTTACTCATGCCCGACTTAGTTTTGGTAGCGGCCGACGCCAGAATTAGGCGGGGTGTGACATGCTTGTCATACTAAAACGGGTTATGATGTTTCTAAAAAAAATTCTTATCATATTAGCATTCTTGATGTTCGCCAATGGATCTACTTCAATACATTTAGTGAAGTAGTCTATGCCGACTAGAAAGTATTTCTTTTTTCTAGGTGCAATAGGCTATAATCCTAAAATGTCCAACCCCCACTGAGAAAATGGAAATGGTTGGTCAAAGACTTGAGGTCGCTGGCTGGATGAGTAGCGATAAGAACAACACGTAGAGTAATTTTTCACATACAAGACGACGTCTTTTTGGTATAAAGGGCCACTAGTACCCTTCCTTAATTTCTCAGAATTCTTGAGACCTTACACCAGTGTAACTCTCTCAAATTCCTTCATGTAGCTCGTAAATGACTCGATCAACATCGCTAGGATGGACACATTGTAAATATGGTTTAGTGAATGATCTTCTATAGACATTTCCACTAGGGGATAAATAGAATTGAACAAATTTCACCCTAGTTTGATGGGACTCTCTTTTGTCCATGGGCAACACATCTTCTCTAAAATAATTTACTAGTGAGTCCATCTAACCAGGAGATTTTTCCACGACAAGCACTTGGTGGGCATTTTATTTTCTTTGGATGCTTGGCTATGATAGGTACTCCACTTGTATCACTATTTTGAGGCTAGACTTAATGGACAAAGCCAATGTGGCCAAGGCGTCTGCATGACTATTGTTTCTCCTTGGGAATTATTATATTTGGACATATTGGAAATGAGCGACCAACTTCTGGGCCTTTTCAAGGTAGGATGACATTCGTTCATCTCTGATATTTTGGTTTCATGATATCTGATTAGATACTATCCTTGAGTCATAAAATACATCAAGGTGATGGCGCTTAGGGATGAAGATTTCTCCGATCTGCTTATGGGAGATTCACTTTGTACCTCATTATTTAATTCCTCAAAGCCAAGTTGTATAGTCTGCTAGAGAATGGTGAGATATGGGGTGACTAACACTATTCCAACTCCGTCACCCTTTGTGTTGGTTGCTCTGTCCATATACGAAGTCCATATATTATCATTTTATTATCCTTTTATGACACTTTGATTATCAAATCTGGGGTTCTCCTCAGGTCTATGTTCTCTGATGTACTCTACAATGAAATCTACCAAAACCCACCCTTTGAATGTAATTCTTGATTGATAATAGATATCAAACCTCCCCAGTTCCACTGACCATTTGGACATCTATATAGAGATGATGGTCTTTATGAGGAATGCTTTCAACAGAAAAGAGGTTATGACTATGACAAAAAGGTTCTTCAATGTAATGTTTTAACTTGTGTGAGGCTATACAAGCAAAAAAAAGACAACCTTTCAAATGGGAGATATCTCAGTTTGACATCCAATAGTGTTTTAGTGACGTAGTAAATTGGGGCTTTGCGTCACCCCTTCTCACAGATTAAAGCCTAGCTAACCACATGGTCAGACATTGAGAGGTATAAGTAAAACAAATCCCATGGATTGGGAACAATGAGTAGGGGTGGTCGACTGAGGTAAATCTTGATCTCCTCCAATGCCATTAAGCATTCATCATTCCAAACTCCATTTTTCTCCTTTCTTAGTAATTAAAAGAAACGTCGACATCACTCAGAAGATTTGGAAATGAATCTATTGAGTGCTGTAAACATTCCAGTAAGCTTTTGAACATCCATGACGATTTTAGGAGGCCAAATTATACTTATCTCTTCAATTTGGTCGAGACTCTCTTCGATTCCTTTATGGTTGACGAAGTAGCTATGAAATTTACCTGACTGTACTCTAAAGGATCATTTATCCTCATTTAAAAATATCGAAGAACTTCAAATGACTTCACAAGATCTAAGAAGTGATCAACCTTTTACTTTTTACAAGCATATCGTCGATGTAAACTTCCATGCTATCCCCCAATTATTGTTTAAACATTTTGTTAAATAACTTGTGGTAGGTTTCTCCTACATTCTTGAGTCTGAAGGGCATAACTTTGTAATAGTTCAGGCCAAGGGTGGTTATAAAATAGTTTTTTTTCCTCGTATGGTTCGATGAAAGGGATCTGAGGGTAGTCGAAATAAGCATCTAGAAAACACATTCACTCATTGGGACATGCTTTATCTGGTTGGTGAAGTAAATGCAAACTCTCCACTTCCCATTATTCTTCTTGACTATGACTGAATTTGAAATCCATTCGGGGAATTGAACTTCTTTGATGGACCTTGCCTCCAAAAGTTTTTCGACCTTTTCTTTAACTTCTTTTGCCTTCTCAGGAACTATTCAATGGGATTTCTGCATCACTATTGAGAATGTCGGATTAACGTGAAGCTTATAAAAAATTATTGTAGGATTTATACTGGGCATGTCATATGGCTTCCAAGTGAACGTGTCTTGATTATCTTTAAGGAGACCAATTCTTCCTTTGCATTTTTAGCGAGAGAGCTGCCAGAGAGAAATCTTTTGTGCAAGTGAGAATTATTAAATAAAACCTCTTAGAGTGGTTGCATGACCCTATTGGTGGGGGATAATCTTGTGTCTTTTATCCCTAGTCATCCATACTTTAGATCTTATTTGGAAGGGATTTCCCCTTCTGCGTTCTCCACCTTTTCCTTATTTCTCTCCCTTTTAAGCTCGATGGTTGCGATAAAACATTGCTATTCAAAAGTCAATTTTCAAATATTTTTATTTCCCCAGGTCGGTAATGCATTTGAGCTTTTATTGGTAGGTAGATGGGATCGCCTTCATCACGTGCGACCATCCTCTTCCAAGGATTGAGTTGTATTAAGATTAAATGTCTACGACTATAAATTCATCCATCTTTAATATGCATGCAATTCGTACTGGAAGGAAAACTTTTCTAAGTGACATTTCCTTTTTTCTAGCAAATCTGACCAAAGGGATGGTTGCTTCCTTTAGATCTTCCATTCGTAAGTTAATTTGGTTGATTAATTTGAGATACATGACCGCTGACGAGATCCCCTAGTATCTTATCCCTATCACAATTAGGAATTATGAGTGTGATTACTAGTTCATCATGATGTGGAGTCTTGACTCTGACCATGTCCTCCTTAGTGAAGACGATATGCTTGGCGTTGTTTATTTCCTTGGGTCGAAGATGTTTGCTGAAAGTGGGATTTCAGATCAATCTAGAAAGCCTTCACTACCACGATGATCTTTTTCATCTTCATTCTTAGAGCATTTCCTTTGATCTGATTAGGGTTTGAGAATCCGTGGATCATTACAAACTCGTGTCCTAACTCGTCATCTTTTAGGACTTTTTTTGGTTTTTGATCACGTTATGCCAGACTTTTTTCATTCTTCTTCTCGAATAAAATCATCTAAATATCTTGCCTGGGCTAGTTCATCTAGATGTCATTTTAATGCTTTCCATTTCTCTGTCTTGAGCTCATGTTACTTATGGTAGGAGCATCTCAGGGCGA
This sequence comes from Sambucus nigra, assembly GCA_949130495.1. Classification (NCBI taxonomy): domain Eukaryota; kingdom Viridiplantae; phylum Streptophyta; class Magnoliopsida; order Dipsacales; family Adoxaceae; genus Sambucus; species Sambucus nigra. Next base: position 249,994,874 of record OX422208.1, read on the forward strand.
TCCTACCATCTTTCTTGGCCACTTGAAATATTGATGGTACTTGATCTTGGTCAAGATCTTATATATTGGTTCCTTGAATACTATGTTGATGGAGAGATGAGCTTTGTTAGGATTTGATTTCTCATCTCCGTTTTAGACGTTGTTCTTCTTCTTTCCCCCTTTTGGGGGGAAACATATTTGTCTCCATTCTTTCTCACCTTTGGTCGTCCGTTATCCTAGTTTTCTCTCGTGACCACATCTTTGACTCTTGTTTTCTTCTCAATTTTTGAGATTAGATCGTTGATAGTGATCACTTCCTTCTTGGTGAGGGAATGTTATAACATGAAGTTATTCGGCATGACGATATTAAATGAGGCTACTATAACTTTTTCGGTGAAATCTTCCACCTCATTATAGATCTCTTAATATCACCTGACATACTCGTGTAAGGTTTTTCGGGGCTTCTTCTTCTTCTTCAGCATGAGGAAAAAATCCATTATCTTTGAATGTATGATGCTTGTGATGAATATTGCTATAAAGTCTTACTTGATTTGTTTAAAGTTAGAGATGGATCTCTGAGATAGCTTTTTGAACCACTTTTATGCTACATCCCCTAAGATTGAGGGAAATATTCGACACATAAGAGGTTTGTTGTTGTTCCAGAGTGTCATAGATTGGTGTTACTGAAAAACATGGTTAGTGGGATCTGTCTTCCCATTGTATATTTTGAATCTTAGCACAGTGAGCTTCTTCGGTGGTTCGAAGTCTTCGATTGATTAAGATAATGGAAACTCCATTTGGCTAAGAAGGGATCTTCTAGATAGCTCCTTGGTAGTCCTAGCTCGATAACTTGGATGTTCATCCATTTCCATTCATATGAGATTACGAAGGTCTTCCTTGCCATGATGACTACTGGTTCGATCCATCCTTTCTTGTGATCTCTTTGTATGGGAGAGATCTAGGTCACTTCATGAACTTCTTCCTCAGTTGCGAGTCTTACTCGCCTTGGGCTAAGGGTGGGGGAAATATCCCCGTGCTTACATTTGTCCCTTTGGATTTTCTGTTGATGGCATGTATCTGATTCTTACTCGCGAAGACGTTTCACATAAGCATTTATAAGACGTGATATCTGATTGGATCGTGGTGTCTCATTTCTTTCCATCGTTTCTCCTGCTGGGGGTACTCCGATTTCGGTGGGGTTTGATCAGAAGTTTGATATTAGGGGGTACATGTTCATCGCGGTAGTCTTGATGATCACACCGAGATGGTGAGTGATCACTATATGAATTAAACATGATCATTGTTGGCTGGCAAGGTTAAGGAATGAAATTCGTATCCCACAAACAATGCTAATTTTTAGGAGGTAAAATTTTACTGATTATGGTTCAATATAGATCAACATAACATAATAGAAAAATCATGCACACACACATAAGAATAAGGATGTACGTGATTCAACAATGTGCCTACATCCACGGGAGGTTCTACTTTATTATTGATAGAGTTTCAATACTCGTGGTTACATTACGCTTTTCCTTGGGGGCTACATTTATATTTATAAGAGGAAGTGAATTAGTAGTTAGGACCTCAATCACTATGGCAGTTATCCAGAGTTAGGACTGGAAATCTGGACGAATACAAGGATTCAACCCATTAGAGACTTGCAATGGTTTCCTTTGGGTCAGACTACTACACCAAATCAAGCCTTTAGTAACAGTATTTTACCGTTACAAAAAATATTAGTAATGGTAATTTTTCGTTAGAAAAGAGGCGTGGGGAATAAAATTAGTAACAAATTTTTTCCCTTACTATTAGTAACGGTAAAATTCCGTTACTAATTCTGAATTTACCAACGGTATTTTATCGTTATTAATCCAGAATCAGTAACGATAAAATATTCTTACTAATTATGATTTAGTAACAGACTTTTCTGTTACTATTTTCACCCTATTACTCACGTTTTAGAACGCTTTTGTCTGATTTTGTAAGGGTAAAGGTCCGTTACTAATATTAGTACATATTGAATAAAAAATGTAGTTTTCAAGATTCGATATCCCGTCTTGAATTTAAACAAGTTAAGAACATAAACAAAAATTGTCCACATAAACAATGACACTATATTAAACATTTACATTTTATATAAGCCACCACTGTTTTTTTTTCAAAAGATACTTACAAGTTTTTTTTTTCAAAAGATACTTACAAGTGTGTGATATTACGAGGTAAGTTGTATGGAATTTTGCCTTGAATGTGATACATATACAAACATACACATACACTTCTCTGTGATACAGAGTACTTCTCCGTGACATATGGCCCTCGAGCCCCCAGAATCGCCACATACAGAACATTATATGAAATTACCCCAACAAAGCAACATGATTTAACCTATGCAATTTATGGCCGAGTCATCCATGACTGCTTAACCAAACACAAAAACTCAGCTTCAGTTTGAACAAAGGCCTTCATTATCACATCAACAGACAACCATCCTTTTTCTAATGCAAACTCTGACAAAAAAATAAAAATATATTAGGATCCACTCGTCTGTCCATGAAGTAGAATATAATAAAATATAAGACTCAATAGAGTTCGCATCAATTTGGGATTTAATCTAGCCATTAATATGGCAGATGTATGCCTCTAGCTACTATGTTTACAACACTCGTGAGGCTATTTTTCAGTGACTCTTGAACGATTAGTATATAATAAATCCTATCAACGTAAGAATAAACCAAATTTGGCTATGATAATGGATTATATAGCATAATCCGGTAACAATATTTTTCACCGCACAACTCACCGGCTTTAGCTTCTCCAATGTAATACCCCGTATTTCTGAATATTATATTTAATTAAATTGGAGAATTAAATGAGAAAATACAGCTTAATTTAATTACGTAAGAGGAGTAATTTAATGAGATTTATTAAAAATTATAATTTTGGAATATTAATCGAGAGATAGTGACCGATTTATATTGCCTCAATATATTTACTTAGTACGAGTGGTAAATAGTTACTTAACACGTGTAGCCGTGTTTGGGTGAGAACGAGTAATATTTTTAAGTGACTCAAATGATAATTTAGAGGTCACAGATGAGTACGGAATGGTCAAATTAGTCAAAATAGTATACCCAGGGGTACTAGTTGAGTCTCGGGGTAGTTTTGTACTAAACCGAGACCGTTCAGGGGCATTTTGGTCTTTTAACATGAGATGGTAAGAAGACCTACGAATTTGAGAGCCTTTTATCAGCCGTAAGAAAGAGGGGTTAGGGTTAGAAAGCCCATGAAAACACACCATAGCCACTAGAGATAAGAGAGAAACAATTCTCAAGGTAAAAGAAAGAATTGGGAAGGATTCAAAGGAGATTGTCACCACAAACTTGTTGGGAAGGAGGATTCAAGGAGAAAAACAATCAAACATCATCAACAATCACGAAATCAGGAACCCTCTATCAAGGCAAGTTGTTTATTACAAAGATTACAAAGTTATAATATCCATGTGTGTGGTCTTTTGAATGATTTTGTTAAACTCATATTTTGGAAAGAAAGTAATGATATTTATACATGTTGGGATATGAATTGCATGTAGAATAATGTAACATATGTAGAGGAATAATATTCAGATTTGACTTGATGAGTATTTAGAATAAAATCTGGGTTTTGAATGAAATTATGGGAAGAACACCATAGTTAGGGTTTTCAAGAAATCTTAGGTTTAATACACAATTCCTTTAAATATATTGTGATTTTGATGTATTTGAAATGTTAGAAATTGTCCTAGTATATGTGGAAATATGTTAGGATCATTGGGTCGAAGTTTGGTGGACTATAATGTAGTTTGGAGATTTGTTAATGGAGGAAGAGGTTAACGAAGAAGACGAACTGCGTCTATCCCTGTTCGATCGATCGATCGATCTCGAATTGTCGATTGATCGACAAGGTCGATCGATCGAACCCAGTAGTCGATCGATCTACGTAAGCTGTTTTTCCTCCAAATTTTCCTTGTTTAATGTTTCTTTGATTTTCGGGAGTGAATGGGTAGCCTAGGATTTATATTATACTTATATGGGAGTGGGAATAAGACCAGTAGGTATATTGTTGAGGTCCGATAAGGCCATTGGGTGTAGGACTTGGACTATGGACCGACGAGAATAATCCAATTTAGTAGAGCATCTGTAAATTTGGAATTGAGTTACGAGGCGAGGTAAAGTCAATTCAAGTAATAGACTAGTAGGGTAAGTAATAACTACTGAAATTATATATGAGGGGTAACTAGGACCCTTAGAGTTGTGTGAATACTCAATAAATGCGATTAATGACATAAATCGTAAAACGAATATTGTACGGCATATATAAGAGAATAAAATATTACGTACGAACATGGTTGATAGGTCGGGCGTGTACCTATTGAATTGTATGAACTTTTAGGTTAAGAGAAGTATACCTAAATTACTATGTTAGGGTCGATGAGATATTTTGAACTAACATAGGGTTATTATATGTTTGGGGTAGATGTAAAATGTCGAACCAAACCTTTGTACTGGTGGCGTGATGAAAGAGTCCGAGCCAGAATTTATGTATATAAATAATTGGGGTCGATGTATCATTCCAAACCAATTCTTAATTTGTGTATATAAATGATTGGGGTCGATGTATCATTCCGAACCAATTCTTACTTGAGGTCGATGAATCATTCCGAACCAAGAGTCCTCACGTGTGTAAAAAGGACAAAATAGTAATTACTGATATTTAGTATATATTGTGTGTGAAATATATACTTGATGATATTCTACTTCTGTGTTTTAGTAGATTGATATATATTATGTATTTAAAGAATACATACCGAACTGGTAAGTTAAGTAGTGAAATTTAAATTACGAACGTAACATTAGATAGAGAATATCTATTTAGTAAATTAAGTAGTGTAACTTAATTACAAAAGTGGGAAGATAGAAATTGTGATAACTGTAGAAATTTAGTAGTGACACTAAATGAGAAGTTTTGGAACATAACATAGGTGAATGTTACTTGAGTATTAATTAACCTTCGCGAGATGTTAATGAAATGGATGTACTGTGTGGGCGATACGAGAACTTAAGTATAAATAAGTTCCAATGATTACTTAGTCCTAGTTAGCTTGAAAGATATGGCTAGGTAGGCTAACTGTAGAACGCTAGGTGTGCACAAAAGATGAGGGGTGAGTAAACTCAAGAGAGTGTACGAGAACCTAACATGTGTAATCAATAACCGCATTTTATATTGTGATAAACGCTTGCTAAATGTTTTTAAAATGTTTTGAGTACTAACTCTTGCTATAAAATATTTTCAAAGCCTTTTAGGTGTCCAGCCACAGGGACGCCATGTATGATGATTTCATTCCAGGGGCTCGAAGCTGTAGCACAGTGGATTCTTACAGGATTTTGACTAGACGATATCTCCCATTCAGATCTAGTACAGAATCTCACCCTATTCTATGTATGGACTGGTAGTCTGGTATCAGTCACAGATGTTAGTTGCAGATTAGTAGTTGTTCTATTGTTGTTTGATATTTTTAGCCAATGGTTTATTCGTTAATACTCTTGTGTTGTTGTACTTATACTTTGTTGGTTTGAGTTTTATCATGATATTTTTTTTACTATCTTTCCGCATAGTTGATCTATCTGTTTAAGAAAGATAAAATTTTGGCACCGGTCTAATTTTCACTTAAGTGATTAGTAATTAAATAGTTTTCGACAGTGATGCTAAGAATGAACCATTTGAGAAACCTATTTTAATTTAATAAAGGCCTGATCACTCGATGTTTAATTAGGCTGGGTGTCACAGATGGTATCAAAGCATCAGGTTCTAGTGTCCATAGGATCTGTACGGCTTACTACGTTTTAAGTGTATCGTTTGATTGATATAGAGCCCTATCTTAGGATTGTTGTACTCCTCTACGTATATAGTTTACGTTTTCCTGCTAATTAGTAGATGTAGTGTTATATATACGAGTTTGATTGTGCATGGTACGTCGAACATGGCGTTAGGACCAACATTGGCGTTGGAAGGACTGCAGGAGGGAGTAGCTCGGCATGAAGCATGGAGTTTTTGAGGATGGTAATCATGGGAGAGATGAAAGTTGTCGGAGTCACTCCTAGTGTGTAATGGAAGTAGATGATGCAAGGACCGTTGGGGCATTGCAGGCATTTTCCAAGTACCGCGGCGGCAAGGAGTGATGCTAATCTAGACCCGCCTAACGCAGTGATAATGGGAGATGGTCTGAAGGACCTTTGGAGAAAATGAACCGTGAAAGGTTGATAAAACGTGGGCAGTGCATGTTAACCAATGAGTGTAGAATGTGCAGAGGTCTTGGCATTAAGGATAAAGTAGAAATACTCAAAAGTGAAAATTTGAGTAAATTTTTAGAGGCAACGTGGTGGGGATACCAATCACCACATCCGAACCGAGGGCCAGTATACAAATAGAGGGAACTTACGTATAGTTTAATCACAAATTTCTCCAAAGATGGTTCAGAAGCGAAGTGAATGGAAATTTCTGAACCCATCACGTGGGAGCCTGGTAGAGGCCAACTGTGAGAAAGAAATTTATCTGTTAAAGTGAACTTGTACCCAATGAGATAGGTATAAGGAAATAAGAGCCCTTGAGAGAATGGACTCTCGAGTTGTCATTCGCAATCTTGGTAAAACTCTTCTTGGACGACTTAAGTGAATGAAGGCAGTATGGAGCATCTTACAAGGTTGAGGTAAATGCTCCAAGGTGGGCGGAGCTAAAAGAGTTTAAGGATTTAGTCCGAGTAAGACTGAATGTAATGGGGCTAGTGCAAGCCATAAGTGGGAACCCACTAAGGGATTCATTGATTTGATCCTAAGTCGGGACTGTTAATTCTAATAGTGCCTTCCTTGGTCAGCGAAACTAAGGGAACCCTGATGATAGTGTTAACAATCAAGGTTGCCAAGTCCGAAAGGAGGAATACCCTAAACCAGTCGGTGTGGCTTGGAATGATGGGATTTATGAAAAGATGTCCTATGTGGGACGTAAGACCACGCATGTTGATCTTGTCCGAAGTTATTTAAGGAAATAATAACTCCTATAAGTTTTTCATTCCGGAAAGGACAAGCGTGTTATGTTCGGGAACCAGTTGAACCACCAAAGCGATGGGCAAACGGTATATGAGTTTGAGCCTCGAGTGAATGGGGTATATGACGATTCCTCACCTGAAAGAGGGTCGAACTGTCATTTTTCATTAATATGTGGGAGACTCCAGAGATTAAGGATGTCTCATAGTGATTGATTCCGGTGTGTAGGAACCTTAATGATGTGATTCAAGGTATATCGTATGACCTCTGGGCGGAGAGATCGAGCTCGTTCTTGTAACAAGAGCTAAGGATTTAGTAATAGTATTAGCACAGTGCCACTTGACTCCTTTAGAGATGATGGAGTATGGTTGTACCTATTGTTGGGGGATGGAATTTGAGTATTTCAACTATGTGTTGTTCTGGAAATGCTCCGTAGAAATGCATTGGGAGAAGTCCCTTGTTAAAGTTCGGTTGCGAAAGGGGATACATCTAATTTTTATGCACGTCAGGAGGAGAGACGTTAGATGCTACGGCATCAATGGATCCGGTAGTGTTGTGGGGAAACATAAAAAACTCATCTTAGCACGAAGGGATAGGTGGGACTTTGTGGACAAGAATTTGATTTTTGGTCTATAGGGGATTGAGATACCCACAAGATTGTAGTCACGCCGTGAAGACAAGGCGAGAGTGAGGAAAAGCGTGTCACGAGTGCGACAGTTGCAATGATTTTTGCAAATGTGCATGGAGAAAAGGGTGTGTGGACTCCCTAGTTAATTGACTTTCTTAATCACTTAAGAAAGAGGGATGCGGTTAATTATTTATTAAGTACGCCGATGGGGGAAGTTGCGGCTAGTCATGTTGATGAAATGGATTGAACGTCATGGGAGATAGACGGTAATCAAAGATTTTTATGTGCTGAGAGAGCCAGCACACCCTATGGGATAAGAGTCGTTGGGAAGCCATTCAAAAGTTATCTCTTGATATGGGAGGCTTAACTAGTTGTGAAGAAGTGACGCAAGGTTCTACTTAACTGTGTGTTGAGAGTGACTTATGCGTTACTAAAAGGTTGATTCTTATAAAGTAATCAACCCTAAAGGTTCGCCAATTATGAAGAGTGCACGGATTGTAAAGTATAATATACCCAGAGAGAAAGGGGAGTAGAGTACCACTTGAGGAAAGATGACGTAAGTGGGAAGCGGTGTTGAGGAAGAAACATAGTGAGGTTGTCTCCATACGCACCACTAGTTGATAGAGAAAGATGTACTCGAAATGAGCAACCAGAAATTTGGTAGTGAACCTACGTTTCCAATGATGGAATGAGGAAACAGACTTATATATTATTGATGGGCTGTGAACATCATAACTAAACCAACATTTCGTTGGGATAGCGGAATGGGTTGACCGGGATGAATTATTTTGTAATTAAAAAGGAAGAGTGCATAAGTGCACGGTGCCATTCTACATGGTTCTGAATCAGGATAAAATCCTAAAATCCCACCCGGTGAGAGATGGTCAGGGAGGAATAGAAATAAAGTTTTATTTTGATTATGTTGTGTCGCTTACGACTCAATGTTAGTGAGAAAAGATGATAATACACCCTTACGATAGTGGAATTTTGGAGAAGCCCACTGATCAATTCATAGGTTGAATGTATACTTATATGTGCATATTTATAGGTAGTGTGAGTGCCTATATGGACTGTACATAAGGATTAGGTTCGTGGGTACCTATTACGAACAATACATGTACTTTGAGGTGTAGTTCGAGGAGAAATTCCAAACTCTTAGTCCTTAACGCGTGATATGAGGACATTCTATTGGGGTATGACATTTTAGAATATATGAAGTGTGAAAGATGTGGCTCACAAATTGTCTACTCATGTGCGATGAGATATATGTATTTATATTGTGCTCAAAGTGTGATTCCCAGACAATATAACCAATCACTATTGGTGATCGAGGTGGGATTCCGGGCCAATAACCCCAAAAGTGTTATAAAAGGGGGGTGATTATAAAATAAGTATTGATAGTATATGTTATGTGTAAGATATATATATATACCTATTGATTTTCCTACTTATGTGCGATAGTAAGTGTGCTTAATCTCTGGATTGGGGTCGATGATGTTCCTGACCAATACATGAGGGATCGATTTGGGATCGATGATTTTGCCGGACCAATTTCCCTTATGGTATATATTGCGTGTGAAATATGTACCTTATAATATTCTACTTATGAGTGATAGTAGACACAAAGATATTATATATAGAGATATACATCAAAAGAGTAAATTAAGTGGGGAGGAACTTAATTTCAAGAGTTAACGTTAGATTGGGAAAAATCTATGGAGAAATTAAGTAGTGAGAGTTAATTATGATATATGCGGCATGGGTAACATGCGATAAGAATTTATAATGAAGCAAGGCATGTACTTGGGGCGACCGCTAGGATGTTATGATTTGGTTTTGGGTATTAGAGGATGAAATGATATTTAAGGTCCTTAGCCTTAATACCAGGCTTATCCTAATTTCGAGGACGAAATTCCTTCGCAAGGGGGGAAGTATGTAATACCCCGTATTTCTGAATATTCTATTTAATTAAATTGGAGAATTAAATGAGAAAATACAGCTTAATTTAAATTACGTAAGAGGAGTAATTTAATGAGATTTATTAAAAATTGTAATTTTGGAATATTAATCGAGAGATAGTTACCGATTTATATTGCCTCAATATATTTACTTAGTGCGAGTGGGAAATAGTTACTTAACGCGTGTAGCCGTGTTTGGGTGAGAACGAGTAATATTTTTAAGTGACTCAAATGATAATTTATAGGTCACATATGAGTTCGGAAGGGTCAAATTAGTCAAAATAGTATACCCGGGGGTACTAGTTGAGTCTCGAGGTAATTTTGGACTAAACCGAGACCGTTCGGGGGCGTTTTGGTCTTTTAACATGAGATGGTAAGGAGACCTACGAATTTGAGAGCCTTTTATCAGCCGTATGAAAGAGGGGTTAGGGTTAGAAAGCCCATGAAAACACACCATAGCCACTAGAGATAAGAGAGAAACAATTCTCAAGGAAAAAGAATTAATTGGGAAGGATTCAAAGGAGATTGTCACCACAAACTTGTTGGGAAGGAGGATTCAAGGAGAAAAACAATCAAACATCATCAACAATCACGAAATCAGGAACCCTCTATCAAGGCAAGTTGTTTATTACAAAGATTACAAAGTTATAATATCCATGTGTGTGGTCTTTTGAATGATTTTGTTAAACTCATATTTTGGAAAGAAAGTAATGATATTTATACATGTTGGGATATGAATTGCATGTAGAATGATGTAACATATGTAGAGGAATAATATTCAGATTTGACTTGATGAGTATTTAGAATAAAATCTGGGTTTTGAATGAAATTATGGGAAGAACACCATAGTTAGGGTTTTCAAGAAATCTTAGGTTTAATACACAATTCCTTTAAATATATTGAGGTTTTGATGTATTTGAAACGTTAGAAATTGTCCTAGTATATGTGGAAATATGTTAGGATCATTGGGTCGAAGTTTGGTGGACTATAATGTAGTTTGGAGATTTTTTAAAGGAGGAAGAGGTTAACGAAGAAGACGAACTGCGACTGTCCCTATTCGATCGATCGATCGATCTCGAATTGTCGATCGATCGACAAGGTCGATCGATCGAACCCAGTAGTCGATCGATCGACGTAAGCTGTTTTTCCTCCAACTTTCCCTTGTTTAATGTTTCTTTGATTTCCGGGAGTGAATGGGTAGCCTAGGATTTATATTATACTTATATGGGAGTGGGAATAAGACCAATAGGTATATTGTTGAGGTCCGATAAGGCCATTGGGTGTAGGACTTGGGCTATGGACCGACGAGAATAATCCAATTTAGTAGAGCATCGGTAAATTTGGAATTGAGTTACGAGGCGAGGTAAAGTCAATTCAAGTAATAGACCAGTAGGGTAAGTAATAACTACTGAAATTATATGTGAGGGGTATTAGGACCCTTTGAGTTGTGTGAATACTCAATAAATTCGATTAATGAGATAAATCGTAAAACGAATATTGTACGACATATATGAGAGAATAAAATATTACGTACGAACATGGTTGATAGGTCGGGCGTGTACCTACCGAATTGTATGGACTTTTAGGTTAAGAGAATTATACCCAAATTACTTTGTTAGGGTCGATGAGATATTTCGAACTAACATAGGGTTATTATATGTTTGGGGTAGATGTAAAATGCCGAACCAAACCTTTGTACTCATGGCGTGATGAAAGAGTCCGAGCCAGAATTTGTGTATATAAATAATTGGGGTCGATGTATCATTCCAAACCAATTCTTAATTTGTGTATATAAATGATTGGGGTCGATGTATCATTCCGAACCAATTCTTACTTGGGGTCGATGAATCATTCCGAACTAAGAGTCCTCACGTGTGTAAAAAGGACAAAATAGTAATTACTGATATTTAGTATATATTGTGTGTGAAATATATACTTGATGATATTCTACTTCTGTGTTTTAGTAGATTGATATATATTATGTATTTAAAGAATACATACCGAACTGGTAAGTTAAGTAGTGAAATTTAAATTACGAACGTAACATTAGATAGAGAATATCTATTTAGTAAATTAAGTAGTGTAACTTAATTACAAAAGTGGGAAGATAGAAATTGTGATAACTGTAGAAATTTAGTAGTGAAACTAAATGAGAAGTTTTGGAACATAACATAGGTGAATGTTACTTGAGTATTAATTAACCTTCGCGAGATGTTAATGAAATGGATGTACTGTGTGGGCGATACGAGAATTTAGGTATAAATAATTTCAGATGATTACTTAGTCCTAGTTAGCTTGAAAGATATGGCTAGGTAGGCTAACTGTAAAACGTTAGGTGTGCACAAAAGATGAGGGATGAGTAAACTCAAGAGAGTGTACGGGAACCTAACATGTGTAATCAATAACCACATTTTATACTGTGATAAACGCTTGCTAAATGTTTTCAAAATGTTTTGAGTACTAACTCTTGCTATAAAATATTTTCAAAACCTTTTAGGTGTCTAGCCACCGGGACGCCATGTATGATGATTTCATTCCAAGGATTCGAAGCTGTAGCACAGTGGATGCTTATAGGATTTTGACTAGACGATATCTCCCATTCAGATCTAGTACAAGATCTCACCCTATTCTATGTATGGACTTGTAGTCTGGTATCAGTCTCAGATGTTAGTTGCAGATTAGTAGTTGTTCTATTGTTGTTTGATATTTTTAGCCGATGGTTTTTTCGGTAATACTCTTGTGCTGTTGTACTTATACTTTATTGGTTTGAGTTTTAGCATGATATTTGTTTTACTATCTTTCTACATGGTTGATCTATCTGTTTAAGAAAGATAAAAATTTGGCACCGGTCTAATTTTCACTTAGGTGATTAGTAATTAAAAGGTTTTCGATAGTGATGCTAAGAATGAACCATTTGAGAAACATGGTTTAATTTAATAAAGGCCTGATCACCCGATGTTTAATTAGGTGGGGTGTCACAGATGGTATCAAAGCATCAGGTTCTAGTGTCCATAGGATCTGTATGGCTTACTACGTTTTAAGTGTATCGTTTGATTGATATAGAGCCCTATCTTAGGATTGTTGTACTCCACTACGTACGTAGTTTACATTCTCCTGCTAATTAGTAGATGTAGTGTTATATATACAAGTTCGATTGGGCATGGTATATCGAACATGGCGTTAGGACCAGCATTGGCGTTGGAAGGGCTGCAGGAGGGAGTAGCTCGACATAAGCATGGAGTGTTCGAGGATGGTAATCATGGGTGAGATGACCGTTATCGGGGTCACTCCTAGTGTGTAATGGAAGTAGATGCTGCAAGGACTGTTGGGGCATTGCAGGCATTTTCCAAGTACCGCGGCGGCAAGGAGTGATGCTAATCTAGACCCTCCCAACACAGTGATAATGGGAGAAGGTTTGAAGGACTTTTGGAGAAAACGAACCGTGAAAGGTTGATAAAACGTGGGCGGTGCATGTTAACCAATGAATGTAGAATGTGCAGAGGTCTTGTCATTAAGGACAAAGTAGAAATACTCAAAAGTGAAAATTTGAGTAAATTTTTAGAGGCAACCTGGTGGGGATACCAATCACCAAATCCGGACCGAGGGTCAGTATACAAATAGAGGGACCTTAGGTATAGTTTAACCACAAATTTCTCCAATGATGGTTCAGAAGCGAAGTGAATGGAAATTTCTGAACCCATCACGTGAGAGCCTGGTAGAGGCCAACTGTGAGAAAGAAATTTATCTGTTAAAGTGAACTTGTACCCAATGAGACAGGTACAAGGAAATGAGAGCCCTTGAGAGAATGGACTCTCGAGTTGTCGTTCGCAATCTTGGCAAAACTCTTCTTAGACCACTTATGTGTATGAAGACAGTATGGAGATTCTTACAAGGTTGAGGTAAATGCTCCAAGGTGGGCGGAGCTAAAAGAGTTTAAGGATTTAGTCAGAGTAAGACTGAATGTAATGGGGCTAGTGCAAGCCATAAGTGGGAACCCACTAAGGGATTCATTGATTTGATCCTAAGTCGGGACTGTTAATTCTAATAGTGCATTCCTTGGTCAGCGAAACTAAGGGAACCCTGATGATAGTGTTAACAATCAAGGTTGCCAAGTTCGAGAGGAGGAATACCCTAAACCAGTCGGTGTGGCTTGGAATGAGGGGATTTATGAAAAGATGTCCAATGTGGGATATAAGACCACGCGTGTTGATCTTGTCCGAAGTTATTTAAGGAAATAATAACTCCGATAAGTTTTGCATTCCGGAAAGGACAAGCTTGTTATGGCCGGGAACTAGTTGAACCACCAGAGCGATGGGCAAACGGTATATGAGTTTGAGCCTCGAGTGAACGGGGTATATGACGATTCCTCACCTGAAAGAGGGTCGAACTATCATTTTTCATTAATATGTGGGAGACTCCAGAGATTATGGATGTCTCATAGTGATTGATTCCGGTGTGTAGGAACCTTAATGATGTGATTCAAGGTATATCGTATGACCGCTGGGCAGAGAGATCGAGCTCGTTATTATAACAAGAGCTAAGGATTTAGTAATAGTATTAGCACAGTGCTACTTGACTCCTTGAGAGATGATGGAGTATGGTTGTACCTATTGTTGGGGGATGGAATTTGAGTATCTCAACTATGTGTAGTTCTGGAAATACTCTGTAGAAATGCATTGGGAGAAGTCCCTTGTTAAAGTTCGATTGCGAAAGGGGATACAACTAAATTTTTATGCACGTCAGGAGGAGAGACGTTAGATGCTATGGCATCAGTGGATCCAGTAGTGTTGTGGGGAAACACTAAAAAGCTCATCTTACCACGAAGGGATAGGTGGGACTTTGTAGACAAGAATTTGATTTTTGGTCTATAAAGGATTACGAATACCCGCAAGATTGTAGTCACGCCGTGAAGACAAGGCGAGAGTGAGGAAAAGCGTGCCATGAGTGTGACAATTGAAATGATTTTTGCAAATGTGCACGGAGAAAAGGGTGTATGGACTCCCTAGTTAATTGACTTTCATAATCACTTGATAAAGAGGGATGCGGTTAATTATTTTTTAAGTACGCCGATGGGGGATGTTGCGGCTAGTCGTGTTGTTGAAATGGATTGAACGTCATGGGAGATAGACGGTAATCCAAGATTTTTATGTGCTGAGAGAGCCAGCACACCCTATGGGATAAAAGTCGTTGGGAAGCCGTTCAAAAGTTATCTCTTGATATGGGAGGCTTAACTGTTGTGAAGAAGTGACGTAAGGTTATACTTAACTGTGTGTTGAAAGTGACTTACGCGTTACTAAAAGGTTGATTTTTATAAAGTAATCAACCCTAAAGGTGCGCCAATTATGAAGAGTGCACGGATTGTAAAGTATAATATACCCAGAGAGAAGGGGGAATAGAGTGCCACTTGAGGAAAGATGACGTAAGTGGGAAATGGTGTTAACGAAGAAACATAGTGAGATTGTCTCCAGACGCACCACTAGTTGATAGAGAAAGATGTACTCGAAATGAGCAACCGGAAGTTTGGTAGTGAACCTACGTTTCCAATGATGGAATGAGGAGACATACTTATATATTATTGATGGGTTGTGAACATCATAACTAAACCAACATTTCGTTGGGATAGCGGAATGGGTTGACCGGGATGAATTAGTATGTAATTAAAAAGGAAGAGTGCATACGTGCACGGTGCCATTTTACATGGTTGTGAATCAGGATGAAATCCTAAAAGCCCACTCGGTGAGAGATGGTCAGGGAGGAATAGAAATAAAGTTTTATTTTGATTATATTGTGTCGCCTACGACTCAATGTTAGTGAGAAAAGATGATAATACACCCTTACGATAGTGGAATTTTGGAGAAGCCCACTAATCAATTCATAGGTTGAATGTATACCTATATGTGCATATTTATAGGTTGTGTGAGTGCCTATATGGACTGTATATAAGGATTAGGTTCGTGGGTACCTATTACGAACAATACATGTACTTTGAGGTGTAGTTCGAGGAGAAATTCCAAACTCTTAGTCCTTAAAGCGTGATATGAGGACATTCTATTGGGGTATGCCGTTTTAGAATATATGAAGTGTGAAATATATGGCTCACAAATTGTCTACTCATGTGCGATGAGATATATGTATTTATATTGTGCTCGAAGTGTGATTCTGAGATAATATAACCAATCACTATTGGTGATCGAGGTGGGATTCCGGGCCAATAACCCCAAAAGTGTTATAAAAGGGGGGTGATTATAAAATAATTATTGATAGTATATGTTATGTGTAAGATATATATATACCTATTGATTTTCCTACTTATGTGCGATAGTAAGTGTGCTTAATCTCTGGATTGGGGTCGATGATGTTCCGGACCAATACATGAGGGATCGATTTGGGGTCGATGATTTTGCCGGAACAATTTCCCTTATGGTATATATTGCGTGTGAAATATGTACCTTATAATATTCTACTTATGGTATAGAGACTCCTTATTAGTTAAATGAGCACGCCGCTCATAGTTCATTCAGTCTTTGTCAGACTTGTTGAGATTGATTACTTGTCTTTATTTTATATTTGTTGGAGTTTGGGCCGATGGTTTATTCGATCATTTAATTAATTGTGAATGATTGTTTCAGTTAATTATGAGTATTATGATATTTTATTTTGGCATGAGAGTTTCATTTAAGTTAATGAAAGATAAAACTTGGCATCAGTTTAATTTTCTCACTTAAGTGGTTAGTAATTAAAAAGGCGACAGTGATGCTAAGAATGAACCAACTGAGAAACATGTTCTAACTTAATTTAGGACTGATCTCCCAGGGTTAATTAGGCGGGGTATCACAGATGGTATCAGAGCATCAGGTTCTAGTATCCTTAGGATCTGTGCGGCTTACTACATTTCAGCGTTGCATTCGGTTGTTATAGAGCCCTATTATTAGGACTGTTGATTCATTTTTCCGCTTGTGAGATATCGTATTTCTGCTATAAATATTTTTGTACAAATTGTGTACTTATACAATTCAATCTATTTCAGATGCCACCGAGGAGATAGAGAGCGTGGAGGGCTGAGGCTAGGGATGAGGTCTGGGAGGCTCATCAGGAGCCACAGGTACCGCCACCCCCACCCGAGTTGATTTCTACTACTCATGTGGCAGTGATAGTGGCCCAGGCGGTCGAGACAGCGATGCGAGATATGGAAGCTCACTTTCCACAACCCCAGGCATCGCCTCCAGTGGTACCAGCAGTTCAGGCTCCAGTGGGGCCACCGTCTTGGCAACGAGTTAGGGAGACCTTTCAGAAGGGTCACCCACCTGAGTTCTGGGGTAGCACCGATGTGGTAGAGGCTTATGACTGGAAGAAGAACATTCAGCGCCATCTGCGCATGCTAGATTGTACCGATGTGCAGAAGCAGATGCTTGTTACCTTCCATCTGTCGAGGGCAACCTTACAGTGGTGGGAGTCAGTTACCACCGTTGAGGAGCGAGATTTGATGTCGATAGCAAAATTCTGGGTGCGGTTCAATCGCAAATACTTTCCACCAGCAGTAGTGGCTGAGATGAGGAAGAAGTTCAGTGATTTAGTACAGGGTGACCGATCAGTGGCCGACTATGAGGAAGAGTTCACCCGTTTGGCAAACTTTGTGCTAAATGAGGTGAACGATGTGGAGTGAAAGAAATCGAGATTTATGGATGGCTTAGCCTGGCGGATCAGGCAACATTTGATTGGGAATCCGGCATTAGTGACTTATACAGATGTCGTTAATATCGCACTTGTACATTGCCAGGATCATCGCTTCCATACAAATGGGAGCAAGAGAGTAGGGGAGCCGAGCCAACAGGGCAAGGCAGTTACTAGTGGTGACACGAGTGGTACTCAGCAGCAGACTGGCAGTCAGCAGGGGAATCAGGCTAAGAAGTTTAAGCCTGGTGGGTTCCGACCGGGAGAACAGTGGTTCAGGCAGGGGCAGCCAGGCCTGAATCAGTAGCAACAGGTTCCTCAGGGCTGTCAGGGCCAAGGGAACAATGGGGGAGGCCAGCAGGACTAGCCACGTCAGGGCCAATAGGGCCAACGACAGGGGGATGGTCAGAAACACTGTTTTGTCTATGGCCAACCAGGACACTTCAAGAGGGAGTGCCCATAGAGGGGCAGAGGTCATCAGCAGGAGGCCCATCAAGGGAAACGGGGGCAGATGCCGCCAGTAGCAGTAGCCCCACCGCATCAGGGGCAGATGCACTACGGGTGTATGTATAACATCCGGGATGTTCCCAATCCTCTAGCACAACAAGCACCGCCAGCAGTTGAGGGTATGTTTCTCATTCATGGTTATGAGGGTAGTATTCTTTTTTACACGGGAGCATCGTATTCATTCATTAAATCTAATTTTGCTAAACGGGCCGGATTACTAGGGACCGCGGGTAGTCTTTGGATGTGTGTGGAGTTGCCAGTAGGCAGCGGGGCTTCGATTCACTCGATTTGCCGGGGAGTGGACATTTTTATTGGGAGGCTTAGTTTAACAGCGGACCTCTTAGTGTTAGATATGGAGGGGTACGATGTCATCTTGGGTATGGATTGGTTGGCCGGTTATCGAGCGACTGTGGATTGTTATGAGAGGATAATCGTGTTCTCCATTCCAGGACAGGAGATGTTCTTGATAGCAATTCCGTTACTTGAGGGAGGGTCACGCACGCACCTGTATTACATCGAGGTGGAAACCTCACAGGAGGTGGCGATTCCGTTGGACTCAATTTCGGTAGTGAGGGACTTTGAGGATGTGTTCCACGAGATACCAGGGTTGCCACCCAACAGGAAAATCGAATTTGTAATCGATTTAGCACCGGGGATGAGGTCGATTGCTCGGGCCCCATACCATATGGCCCCTTCAGAGATGCGTGAGTTGAGAGAGTAGATTCAACAGCTTCTAGGCCAAGGTTTCATTCGGCGGAGTACATCGCAGTGGGGTACACCGGTGTTGTTTGTGAAGAAGCGGGATGGTTCACTACGGTTATGCGTGGACTATAGAGAGCTGAACAAGGCGATGATACGGAATAAGTATCCGTTACCTAGGATTGATGATCTATTTGACCAGTTGAGAGGGGCGTCTTACTTCTCTATGGTCGACTTGAGGTCAGGGTATCATTAACTGCGTATCTGGGAGGAGGATGTTCCTAAGAACGCTTTCCTATCGTGGTATGGATCTTATGAGTTCAGGGTGATGCCATTCGGGCTCACCAATGCACCAGTAGTGTTCATGGACCTCATGAACAGGGTTTTCAGGGAGTTTCTCAATCAGTTTGTCATCGTGTTCATTG
Organism: Sambucus nigra; assembly: GCA_949130495.1. NCBI lineage: Eukaryota > Viridiplantae > Streptophyta > Magnoliopsida > Dipsacales > Adoxaceae > Sambucus > Sambucus nigra. Next base: position 250,013,820 of record OX422208.1, read on the forward strand.
ATGACATCCTGATCTACTCGTGCATCGAGGAGGAGCATGTAGATCATCTGTGTATAGTTTTACAAACACTACGGGATCACCAGCTCTATGCCAAATTCGAGAAGTGTGGATTTTGGCTACATGAGGTATAGTTTCTTGGATACATGGTGTCAGATCGGGGTATTGCGGTGGATCCGAGTAAGGTATCGATGGAAAGGGAGTGGGGGAAACCCATGACACCGACCGAGGTGCGCAGTTTTCTGGGATTGGTCGATTATTACAGGCGGTTCATCAAAGGATTCTCAAAGATTGTGGACCCTTTGACGAATCTGACTCAAAAATGGGTACCTTTCACTTGGAGTGATCATTGTCAATTAGATTTCAACGAGCTAAAGGACAAGTTGACATCTGCACCCATACTTTCTATACCGAAGGGAGGGTTAGAGTATCGGGTTTACACTGACGCATCCTTACAGGGACTTGGGGGTGTGCTTCAGCAGGAGGAAAGGGCTATAACTTATGCGTCCAGAAAGCTAAAGCCCCACGAGAGGAATTACCCCACTCACGACCTGGAACTAGCAGCGGTCATTTTTGCTTTGAGGATATGGAGACATTATCTTCTAGGAGAGAAGTTCACGTTATTCACGGATCACAAATCACTTCAGTATCTCTTCACACAGAAGGGTCTGAATATAAGGCAGAGGAGATGGTTAGAATTTGTGAAAGACTACTATTTTGATTTTCAGTATCATCCTGGTAAGGCTAATGTGGTGGCAGATGCATTGAGTCGGAGACCGACTGGGGAAATGTCAGAAGTCTGGAAAGCGAAGTGGAGAGAGCTTCGATATGAGGATGATGTAGCTAGGGCTTGCATGTCAGCATTATCCATCACACCTGAGATCATTATGCGGGTTGTGAGAGCTCAGGAAGAGGATAAGATCTGACGGGATAGGGTGACCCAGTTGCTAGCTGAGGGAGAAGATGGTTACTCGATTAGCTCAGAAGGAGGGTTACGCCTTAATGGGAGGTTAATTGTGCCAGAGGATGAGGATTTGAGGCACGCTGTTATGATAGAGTCCCATGGGTCGAGATTCGTGGTACATCTCGGTTGGGATAAGATGTACCAGGATATGAGGAGGCACTATTGGTGGGCAGTAATGAAATGGGACATAATAGAGTTTGTTTCGAAATGTGCCACGTGTCAACTTGTGAAAGTTGACCATCAGAGACCATCAGGGATGCTACAGTCGCTGGAGATTCTCGTGTGGAAGTGGGAGAGCATCTCCATGGACTTCATTACAGGGTTACTTGCATCGCAGAGTGATTACGATTCCATATGGGTCATTATGGATCGGTTGACCAAAGTGGCCCACTTCCTGTCGGTTCGCACAGACTTTGAGACGATGCGATATGCGTAGCTATTCATAGCTGAGATTGTCAAGATGCACGGGGTACCGGTTAATATTGTGTCTGATCGAGACAAAATCTTTGTGGCCCACTTTTGGCAGAGCTTTCAGGAGGCCATGGGGATGGAGTTACTTTTGAGTACAACCTATCACCAACAGACCGACGGGCAAACTAAGAGAGTCAATCAGATGCTGGAAGATATGCTCAGAATGTGCATATTAGACTTTGGGGGAGTTTGGGATAAATATCTTCCTCTGGTAGAGTTCGCGTATAACAACTCTTACCAATTCACGATCATCATGGCACCGTTAAAGGCACTATACGGGAGACCTTGTCGTTCACCCGCCTGTTGGTTAGAGGTGGGGGACAACAAACTATTGGGGACAGAGATTGTTCAGAAGACGTCTACCAAGATAGAGTTGATCCAAGGGAGGATTCGGATAGCTCAGGATAGGCAGAAGAGTTATGCTGATGCTTCACAGAGACATGTGGAGTTAGATGTTGGGGACCAGGTATTAGTCCGGGTGTCCCCTATGAAAGGGGTGATGAGGTTCGGTAAGAAGGGTAAATTAGCACTGAGGTACGTGGGACCTTTCCCTATTATCTAGAGGGTGGAACTAGTAGATTATAGGTTGGGATTACCAGAGCACCTTCAGTGGATACACGACGTGTTCCATGTGGCATCGCTGAAGAAATATCACAGGAGCGAGAGGGCCTTCTGGAACATTCCACTCGGGGAAATTGATTTACAGCCAGACATCTCATATGAGGAGAGACCGGTGGCTATTCTAGATGGTAGTGATCATAAGTTACGATCCAAGGTTGTTCCACTAGTTATAGTACAGTGGGGTCATCACAACATTAATGAGTCTACCTGGGAGCGGGAGGAGGATATGTGAGAACAATATCCAGAGCTTTTCACCACAGGTACGACCTAATTTCGGGGACGAAATTCCTTTGTAAGGGGGGGGGGGGAGTATGTAACACCCCGTATTTTCATGCATTTAATATTTAATTAATTCGGGAATTCAAAATTACTTGTGTGTCATAATTTTAATTAAATTAATTATGGAAATTTATATTTAAATATTAATCGGGGAGTGAATGGTTAATATTTAGGGAAATTTATTTACTAAGTGAATAGTAATAATGCATTTATGTCATTTCAGGTATTAATGACGGGATATATACTTATCTCAATCGGGAGTCGGTACAAACCAATTTGGGTGTGAAATAATTTTTTTTATAAATTAATTCGGATTCCAATTCTGAGTGTACGGTTGAGTGCGGATGGGCATAAATAGTCAGAAAAGTGTACCCGTGGGTAGTAAACGGGTCACGGGACATTTTTAGACATAGCCGGGACCACACGGGGGCATTTGGGTCACTTGGGCTTAGCCCATTAAGCAAAAAAGGGATTAAGGTTAATTAAGCAATTATAAGAAATAAGAGAACGACTGAATTGAGTTTAGAAACAGACTTAGTGGTTTAGGAAACCCTAATAGCAGTTAAAGGCAAATTTGGGGATCACAGGAGAGACAAAATAAGGAGTCATCTTCAACCTTGGTCAGACTCTATGAACCCTAAGGCAAGTGGTTAACTTGTTGTAGTATTTAAATTGTATTTCAATTCATATTCATGTGATGTGGGTAATTAAAGAAATTCGTTTTGGGATTTAAAGGGTATAAACATGGGGTTTTGTAAACCATGAATCTAATTTCTAAATTGAGTAGAAATTCATGTATAATCTGAGTTTTGCATTTGTATCTGGTGAGATGTGTAAACCCGGATGAATTAGAAATGAATTGGTGATACGAAGTTGCTGATTAAATGAATTAAAGATTAAATTGGATTTTTCCCAAACTCGTGAAAACTGTAGAGAAAATAAATTAATTGATGTTTTTGGACTTTAGGGAGGTTCCTTATAAGGTTTTTGATGTTTATTGTCGATGGGAAGGCTTGGTTCTCATTGTAGAAGAAACTAGGGTTTGGAGGTATTCGTCCATGGCTGAAACAACCAACTCCGGGTATAAAGGGAAATTAAATAAATATTCTTCAATGTTTTAATTATTGAGAAATTAATACATGAGTTTAAATCTAATTGATTGTGAATAAAATTAATTAGGTTTTGAGGACGATTTTTGTGGCACATCATGGTTGAAATTGATTGAGATTTGGAGGAAAAATTAGGTGCGACACACTAGGGTTAAATTTTGGGAATTTTGATTCAAAATGATTAAATACGGTTTTAGTGGACAAGTCCGGGGATAATAGTTGAGCGATACCAAAATGTAAATTTTATTTAGGTGAAGGTTAAATAGTTTAGAGTCAGGGATTTAGACTCGGGTGATGTTTTATTTCGGGCCACGAGGGTAAATCCGAATATATTGGTTGGGGCGATACCAAGAGAAATTAATGTGCAAATTAATAATTAGAGTTGGGCCATAAACTCATAATAAAAATGGAATAGGCTTGTGTCACAGACTTAGTACACGGTATAGCCGGGATATTTTATATTTATATATATACGGTATTTGATAGTATATATATGGTGTGTGCATTAATATCACTGGATAGATATTATTATTATATACTCTAGTGCTATAGGGAAAGGTTGTGCATAGTGGATGAATCCCCTAGCTTGAGGAGTAGGGCGAGTATATTCCCAGGTCATAACATCCGTTATATGGGTGAGGGGAATCTCACTTTCAGGGAAGGAATATGACCGCCTCCAACATATATGTATTAACCAAGTTACTGAGCGATTCTGACTTGGGGTAACTAGGTTATGTGGATACACCTAGTGGAATAACACTTTAGAGAATTTATTCCCGATGAGACTTTACTCTGGGGGGGGGGGGGGGGGGGGGAATACTATTATTAAATGTTATTTCAGTATGTTTGTGAATACTGTAAAATGACTAACTATATAATTAGGTAAATAATTATATACAGAATAATTAATACAAAGCATGAGTTGTATTATATGTATAACAGATGTGGAAGTTATATGAAATTAAAAAGGAAAATGGTTTAATTAAGTTCATGTTGATAATAACTTAAAAATCATAATTAACTCATACTCGGTTAGAGTAGGGTGTTTACAAGGGGTTATATAATTTATCTAGTCATGAGATAAAGAACTAGGTAGATTTAATTAAGGCGTTAGTAGGGCACATTAGAGGAGGGGTGAGAATGTCCTAAAGGGAGTGCGGCACTAACTAAAATATGGAGAACATGCATATTCACTTATTACTGCAAGTTAATCAATTGCTAAATGTTTTTCAAATGTTTTTGGGTACTAACCTTTGCTATGAATTTTTTTATAAAAACCTTTTAGGTGTCCAGCCACAGGGACGCCAGGCTTGACTCAAATTCCAGGGGACCGTTGCTGCAGCATATGTGGATGTTATGGGAGTTTGATAGACGCATCATTCTTTCATTCCTAGTATAGAGACTCCTTATTAGTTAATTGAGCATGTCACTCACAGTTCATTCAGTCTTTGTCAGACTCGTTGAGATTGATTACTTGTTTTATTTTATATTTGTTGGAGTTTGGGCCGATGGTTTATTCGGTCATTTAATTAATTGTGAATGATTGTTTCAGTTAATTGTGATTATTATGATATTTTATTTCTGCATGAGAGTTTCCTTTAAGTTAATGAAAGATAAAACTTGGCACCAGTCTAATTTTCTCACTTAAGTTGTTAGTAATTAAAAAGGTGACAGTGATGCTAAGAATGTACCAACTGAGAAACTTGTTCTAACTTAATTTAGGACTGATCACCCGGGGTTAATTAGGCGGGGTGTCACAACCACTTGTCAATTGGTGAAGGTGGACCACCAACGGCCAACTGGATTGTTGCAGCAGTTAGAAATACCGGCGTGGAAATGGGAGAGTATCTCTATGGATTTTGTCACAGGATTGTCGACGTCGTAAAGTGATTGTGATTCTATTTGGGTAATTGTCGATCGTTTGACCAAATCGGCACACTTCTTACTAGTACAGACGAAATACAATACCGCTATGCCTAGCTCTTTATTGAGGAAATCGTGAAACTTCATGGGGTGCCTATCAATATAGTGTCATACCGAGACAAAATTTTTGTATCCCATTTTTGGTGAAGTTTCCAAGAGGCAATGGGGACTGAATTGCCGTTGAGTACATCATACCATCCGCAAACCGATGGGTAAACAGAGAGGGTCAACTAAATGTTGGAAGATATGATTTTCATGTGCATACTTGATTTTAAAGGAGGGTGGGAATAATACCTTTGTTGGTTGAATTTTCATACAATAATTCGTACCAATTTACGATAGGTATGGTACCCTATGAGGCAATGTATGGCCGGACGTGTCGATCAACTGCTTGTTGGTTGGAAGTAGGACATAATAATCTTCTTGGACCTGAAATGATCCAAGAAACCTCTTCAAAGATTGAGCTCATTCGAAACCGCATACGAATTTCACAAGATCTCCAGAAGAGCTATACCGATGAAAATCGGAGGCATGTGGAATTCGTAGTGGGGGATCAAGTTTTAATCTCATCTTTAATTAGAATTATATTCGATAAAACCTATTCTCTCGTTGCTATATATTCCTTCACTTAGGATTATTCTCATATGGACTTAAAATTTTCTAGGTGATTCAAATGATTCCCTGCCTACTGGTCCTATCCTTAATCTTCACATAAACGAATCACGACCCAAAACGTGAATTTAACATCCGTAATTCATTCGATTAATTAACATAATTCTCTCCAATTTAAATCCCAAATGTAATAAAATTAATCCGGGTCTTAACTATGGAATATTGACCATACCTAATTCCTATTATGTACAAATAATAATCACTGAAAATTCCTAAAAGATTTGGGATTAAACTAAGAATTAAAAGGGCACAAGTTCATCTTTTCTGGGGAGGTCAATCGATCGATGGTTAGGGGTCTATCGATTGATGACCTAGTTATCAACCCAGATTCTGTAACTTTTGTTCTACGGGTTTCACATCTTTTGATCATTCAAAACTTTATTTTAACGTCCCTAATTTCTTAAAATCCATACCACATGATATAGCAACCTATGTAAATGATTTCTACTAATTTAAACGTCCTTGAATCATTAAGAGATTGGATTAAAAGCATATATTTTATATTTTTCCAGAAAACTAAATATGTGAATATCTCAAGAACAATCCTATAATTCTCAGAATTGCTCCAACATGTGATGTTTATTTCGTGGATTAATATCTACCAACTACATGAGATTAATCCTACATATTTCTACTTTCCAGAATTGAATTAACATCTAACTAGTTTATCTCCAAAACATGTAATTTCTCATAATTTTTAATTATCCCATCCTGGACATTATACTAACTAGATTGAAAATATTAAATCACTTGCCTATACTGAAGATCTGATCCTTTGGGGATAAATGTCCACTGGTAGTTCTTCCCTTCTCCGATCAACTTCCGGTGGTGATTGGTGGTGGTGAGCTTTAGCTCTTGGTTCTCCCACAAAGACTCTTCCTTTTCCCCAGAGAAACTCCTCACTCTCTCTCAATTTCTTTCTCTCTAAGTTTGTAGAATGAAATGAATAACCTAAACCCTTTATACTTATAAATAATCTCCCAAATTCGTGTACACTATTCACCTCCCTAGTGAAATGACCATATTACCCCCGGGGTGACTATTCGACTCCAAAGTTCCCCCAGACCCTATACAAACGTTCGAGTAGACTTTTTTGACTATAAAAACACTTCCGAACACTTTGGCATAGTCAAAATGACTATTTGGATGACATAACAATATTTTATTTTTATTTTATATAAATTCAGTCCCGACACTACTTTCACACGCGTCTGACTTATGCACCGAAATTGCGGTATTACTTTTCACGAAAACTTCTAAAATTAATCATAAGTAAAGTCAAAACCACATATTACTTTGATTCACTAAGTAATATTCAACATATATCATATATTACTACTTTCTCAGGTAATACTTAAATTCGGATTAATTTCAAATTATTCAATTAGTTCTAAATAAATCCCTTTTTAAAATTTACCAAAATTACGGGGTATTACATACTTACCCCTTAATAACGGAATTTCATCCTGAATTTCGGAAAAATGAAATCATACCTGGTACAAATAACTCTGGATAACATTCGCGCATATCGTGCTCGTGCTCCCAGGTAGATTCCTCCACTTTATGGTGTGCCCACTGGACACGCACAAGCAAAACTACCTTCGACCTCAAGCGTTTCTCGGCGCGGTCTAAGATCATCACTGGTCGCTCCTTGTAAGAACTATATGGCTGTAATTCAACTTCCACCAATGCAATATGAGTGTGATCCAACTTATATCGAAGATACCGTCACAACGAAGAAATGTGGAACACGTCATGTATACGATGCATGTCTTCCGACAACCCAATTCGATATGCTACTAGCCCCACTCTCTCTATGATAGGAAATGGTCCCACATATCTTGGTACATTTTGTCCCCACTGGGATGGACCACCAATTTGGAACCATGCGACTTAGACATCATCGCGTGCCACAACTCTTCCCATTTCGGAACAATCAGTCTACCATTAAAGTGCAAGCCTCCCTCTGAGCTCACTGAGTAAGACTCTACTCCTTCGGCCAAAAGTTATCAAATTTTCCCTTGACAGAACGGACCAGTTTCCTAGGCCTATACTACCCTCGTCATAATCTGAGGAGTAATGGTCATAACAGACATAAATGACCTAGCAATTGCATCCTGATGGCCTAGTTCCTTCCATTTTGCCTTCCATACCGAGGCTAGCTCACCCTCAGGTCTATGACTCAAAGTATCAGCTACCATGTTAGCCTTTCTCGGGTGATAATGTATCTCAAACTGATAATCCTTCATGAATTCAAGCCACTTGCGCTTCCACATATTCAACTCTCTTTGAGTGAACAAATACTGCAGCGACTTGTGATCCGTGAATAAGCGAAACTTTTCACCCAACAAATAGTGTCTCCATATTCGAAGGGTAAATACTATCACTGCAAGCTCTAAGTCGTGGGTAGGGTAGTTCTTCTCATGAGGCTTAATCTTTCTAGAGGCATAAACTATAGCCTTTTCTTCTTGCTGCAACACCCCACCGAATCCCTGTAATAATGCGTCAGTGTATACTAGATACTCCACTCCTGGCCTGGGCAATGCTAGTATAGGAGCAGAAGTCAACCTATACTTCAGTTCATCAAATACCAACTGACACGAATCATCCCAAACAAATGGTACGCCTTTACGAGTTAGATTAGTCATTGGTCCCGCAATCTTTGAAAAGCCTCTGATAAACCGTATGTAGTAGCCACTAATCCCAAGAAACTGCGTACCTCCGTCGGTGTCGTGGGTTATACCCACTCCCTCACCGCTGATACTTTTCTAGGATGCACTAAAATACCTCTTTTTGACTCTATATGCCCTAGGAATTGAACTTCTCAGAGCCAAAACCCACACTTGTCATACTTGGCACATAACTGAGGGTCACGTAATGTCTGTAGGACCTTTCGCAAATTTTCGACGTGCTCCTCTTGTGTATTAGAGTAAACCATGATGTCATATATGAAGATAATGACAAAATGATCTAGGAACTCTCTGAATACTCGGTTCATCAAGTCCATAAATACAGACGACACATTGGTCAACTCGAACGACAAAACCCAAAACTCGTAAGATCCATATCGTGTCAGAAAAGCAGTCTTCGATACATCATGTTCTCTGATTCTCAATTGGTGATAACCAGATCTCAAGTCTATCTTTGATAAGTAAGTAGCAACTCTCAACTGATCAAAAAAGTTGTCTATGAGGGGCAAAGTATACTTATTCCGAATCATGACTTTATTAAGCTCCCGATAATAAACACACAGTCATAAGGATCCATCCCTCTTTTTTACAAACAGAACTAGGGCACCCTAATGTGAGGTACTTCTAGGGATGAAACCTTGTCCCAATAACTTCTCGATCTGATCCCTCAATTCTCTCATCTCTGCAGGAGCCTTACGGTAGGGAGCACGGGATATAGGTCGAGTGCTCGCTGCTAAGTCAATCAAAAACTCATTTTCCCTATTAGGCGGTAATCTAGGTATATCCTAAAATACATCAGCGAATTCTTTAATAACTGAAATTGAATTAAGGGAAATTATAACTCCCGTAGAGGTCTCCTCCTTTAAGTAGTATAAATGAATAGACGATCCTCCCTCGGGCCGAGGCATCACTAATATGAACGTCTCCTGTCCAGGAATAGTGAATATAACACTCCTACCAAAAGATCGATTGTGTATATATAATTGGCTAGCGAGTCCATCCCAATAATAGCATCATATTACGACATCTCTAATACAAGCATAACGGCTGGTAAAATCAGACTCCCAATCTCTATACTCACACTACAACATATAAAGAAAATAGGCGTGCCATAACCCATAGGTGAATCTACATAAGTAATAGTACTATTGGCTATGTCTAACAACCCTATGGCCCGAGAAAAACTTGTGGATATGAAAGAATGTGATTCTCCCGTATAAAAAAAATATGTCCCATAATTCCAGAGATAGAAAACATACCCTCAATTGCGGGTGGTGGTTGCTGAACTGCCGCCTGCTGAACGTTTTACACACTTCCATACTATAGCTACCCCTGCTGCGGAGGAGCTACTGGAATTGCAGGTAAGGTTGGAATCTGGGCCGGTACTGAAAGAGCATCTGGAAACATAGGCCTCTAAGGCTCTCGATGCGCACGCTGCTGCTGGGGCATCTTACTCTTATCTAGGCAATCCTATTTCTTGTGACCATCTTCGCTACATGCGAAACATCTACCTGTAAATTTCTCCCCATTATGACCTTATTAGACACGACCTTGTTGACCATTTCCACCCCTGCCTTGGCCTTGATGGCTCTGCTGATTGTGCTGTTGGCCCTAGTGTCCTTGCTTATTACCACCCTATCCAAAACGAAATCCTCCCGATCTCAGACGTTTCGCTTAATCCCCTAGCTATGAATTCTGATCATCCTATTTTGGCTGTCCCTGAGCTGAAGATGATCCACTGCCATTATTTCCTCTAGTACGACCTTGGTGACTGGACTCAGTTCCCCTCTTACTTCCCTTGACATGAAGACGGTGGTCCTGGTAGTGAAGTAAGGCAGCATTCAATACATTATTATAGGTCTATAAGGAAAGATTTCCCAACAGATGCTGGCGAATCCTCCAAGTAAGGCCATCCCTGAATAATTGAATCTTCTTCTCTTCAGTAGGTACCTCTCCTGGAACCAAATTGGTTTGCATAGTAAACTCTTCTTCGTATTCCACAACTGATTTCTCTTCCTGGGTGAGGTATAAGAGTTTCCTCCGCATCTCAGTCTGAACTGCAGAAGGAAAGTATTTGCTGTCGAACCGCACCCACAAATCCCAAATAGGCAAAATATCCCTCTCCTCTACTGTGGTAGTGGACTCCCACCACTATAGAGCTACACCAACTAACTTGAATGCAGATTGCATTTGTTTCTGAACCTTCATACATTCATATATACGTAGATGCCGCTGGATGTCTTTTTTCCATTGGCTAGCAGTTACGACATCGAAACCTCATTTGAATTATGGTGGATGTACCTTTTGGAGGGCCTCCCTTACACGTTCCCAAGTAGTGGGAAACCCTTTCACTGGTGCTGGTGGCACTTCCTGTGCTGGTGGAGGAGCTTATTGGGCAGCCGCCAAGGCAACATTTACCGCTTGAGCAACGATGAGATACATCAAAATACCACATAAATAAATGAAGTCATAAATGCGTAAATATGATTTCAACAATCCTAATGATAGGGCTCTATATCAAAGGACGCTAAGAAGAAAACATAAGTAAGCCTCACAGATCCTAAAGACTCTATAACCTAATGCTCTGATACCACCTGTAACACCCCACCTAATTAAATATCGGGTAACTACTCCTTTATTAAATTAAACAGACTATACATTTGGTTCATTCTCAACATCACTGTCGAAAACATTTTTTCTTTTTAAAATAACTCACCCAATACTTAATCAAGTCAAGTGTTAAAAACATTTTCCATCATTAACAATAATTTAAAACCATTACCACAATACTGAACAATAATAGAGAAGTCTCATATCACAACTGAATAACGAATAACAAGATTAAATGTAGATGGGTAAAACTTCCCAGTTTAAAATATCCAACACCAAACCAACAAACCAAAATGAAAGTACCAACATAAACCCAATACAATATCTGAAAAGGAAAATGGAATAATTGGAATCCTGGGCAACAGGCCCTAAATAAGAGAAGTACTACAGACATAGGAATCAAAGAAATGAAGCATCTAAACAAGTCTGCATCTCCAGGAACAACAAATCATAATCAAACATCCATACCCAAAGCTGCACGTCCCTGATGCTGGGCACCTGTTAATATAGATACAGTAGAGAAGCGAATATGCAAGAAAACATGTCAGAGCCCGATTGTAAATGATTTTAAAATAGCAAGTGTTTAACAAGTGTAATTAAGCATTTATTATGTATATGTTAGATTCCAGGCTCTCACTTGGTATTCTTACATATCATCTAGAGTGCATGTCTAACGTATCCGGGTAATTTTCTAATTAAGGTTTCCTTCTAACTAGTTTCCATTACATGATTATATCCCATATATTAACGTCGCATGTCCCATACCATACGTAGTATAATTATTCACATTATTTTCTCTTTAATATGGGTTTGACTTTTCAAAGCCTTAAGATTTAAGTATTCTTTTACTTAACTAAATTCAATTTCTTTTATTCACAATCAACTAAAATATCACACAGTAGATTGAATTACAGTATATATATTCACCATATAATATATACTAATATAGCACCTCCCAGTCACAGCTGCGGTGCCTGCATACTCTGCTATCATGTCCAGTTATAATTCTCATTATACAAAGGACAGATGGTTTGGTGTCTTCCCCGAATCATAAATAACATAACACACATATGTTGGAGGCGAGCATACTCCCCATCCAAATGGGTCGCGCACATACCTACATTCCCATTCAACCGTTGAAACAATCATATACACCGATAGCATGTATCCAAGGTCCTATGCTCAGGGTACGTGATTAGGCATAAATTCTTCACATTTATCCCCTTAATTTCAGTATTTTTATGATCCATGCATTGTAAATAGCTTGAATTTGTCTTATATTAATGCTACTAACCCTTTTTGGCAAGTATTTCGTATTTTGTCTATCTATTATATGTTTTACATGTATTTCATATAAATTAGTGTGAAAGAGAACGCAAAACAGTGAAAGAAAGCAAGATATGGGGAGTCAAGGGCATTTTCATAATTTTATAGCCATATTCCGGAGGTGGGAAAAACTAGAAAGTTGAAGAGCTATAAATTACAAGAACATTGGAAAAATCGACACCCCAATCCGAGCTACGGTGAAGAAGTTATGCCGATTTGAAGTTGAGAAATAAATCTAAGAAAAAACTATTAAGGACGAACTGAACAGAAGGGATTGAAAAACGAACCGATCCGGCCATTAGTCACGCTCCAGATCCGTTACAAAATTAGTCACGCTTTTTAAGTGTGACAAATTATTAGATACAGGATTTTTATTTTGTGCTTATCTTTTTGCCAAAAGAGTTTTATATTTTGGGGACTCTTCTAAACGACCTCTAGCCTATATATTTAGTCATTAGGACTCTTTTTATCCAGATTTTATTCATGTAAAAGGCCCATAACAAGTAGGAACATCTAGGTGAAGAATCTGTATATTTTGCACCTTTAATTCAAGAGCTTTTCTAGTTTTTCTTCAACCTTTGATTTCTTCTTGCATGTTCTTGTTCTTCAATCTTGGTAACTTGTATTTCTAGCACTTTTATTATTATTTCTCATGTTTAAACTCTCTTTCCAAGCAATTACGAGTTCATGCAACGTAGATAACATTATTTTCACTAATTTCACCATGTTAGGCTAGATTTTTAAGGGTTGGGATGCATGAACCCAACCCGATGTGGTTTGCATGGGTATGAAATTAGTTCCCTAAATTAAATAAATGATTAAATCCTGTCGTATAACTGATACGACCGTTGTAAACTTCTAATCTCATTTGCCCTAGGTAACCAGGATGCTTAAAAAAGCGACGTGAGTATTGATTAATACGATACTTCTTTAATTTATCCTTTGCTTACATACTAAGCGGGCTATGATCCCTCATATGTGTAATACTTAGGAGTATTAACGAGGGGGTTTAATTTGTCCTTTGCTTACATACTTTGCAGGATACGATCCCTCATATATGTACTACTTAGGAGTACTAAAGACCGAGTTTGATCAATTATCTAATTTACGACTAGTTTTGTACTTGGCATGTACACAAGGGTTTGGGGGATTATATTCCCAACCTGTTTTCCCTTCATTCTTATTAAGTCATTCTTAGTTAGTTAATTTTTCTCACATAGTTAATCAAGTAGTTTAATTTAGTGTGAATTTAGTTAATTAGTTATTTCCCATCTCAATCATCTTTTTGTTTCTTTTTAGAGTCAAGTTAGGTTAACAGTCTTACCTTTGTCGTCACGTTCACTCTTCCTAGTTCCCTGAGGATTCGATACCCAGACTCGCCGCTATACTCCATAAGAGTGTAATTAAAGTTTATATTTTTGTATTGCGGTTGGAAGCCGATAACAACGATTAGTGTATTTACACGGACGCTCGATTTTGCACCTCGATCAGTACGTATCTAAAATCCTCCCTAAATTGGGCGCACATGATAAGACCATCCACATCGCGAAACCTCCATCCCGATAGCAAGTAGCATAGGTATGTCTTAATATATAATATAGGTATACATCCACCTATATATATGTAATATCAACAAGGTATTCACGCAACCATAAGATAATTCCCATACGTAGTATTATCTATCTCTCAATTCCCACGTATTAAAATATTATGACTTTACTCCTTAATTTATTATTCCCGAGCCTATCTCATTACTCGAAGATTAAATAAATTTTTCCTTGATATATATTCAGTAAGAAAACTCACTTATACCTTATGGGTCCATGTCACCATACTCCCCGAATTATTGCAAATTAATCTCATCTTTAATTAGAATTATATTCGATAAAACCTATTCTCTCATTGCTATATATTCCTTCACTTAGGATTATTCTCATATGGACTTAAGATTTTCTAGGTGATTCAAATGATTACCTACCTACTGGTCTTATCCTTAATCTTCACATAAACGAATCATGACCCAAAATGTGAATTTAACAATTGTAATTCATTCGATTAATTAACATAATTCTCTCCGATTTAAATCCCAAATGTAATGAAATTAATCCGGGTCTTACCTATGGCCTACTGCCCTTTCCTAAGTCCCATTATGTTCAAATAATAATCACTAAAAATTACTAAAAGCTTTGGGATTAAATCAAGAACTAAAAGGGAACAAGTTTATCTTTTCTTGGGAGGTTGATCGATCGATCACCCAGTTATTAGCCTGGATTCTATAACTTTTGTTCTATAGGTTTCACATCTTTTGATCATTTAAAACTTTATTTTAACGTTCGAAATTTCTTATAATCCATACCACATGATATAGCAACATATTTAAATGATTCCTACTGATTTAAACATCCTAGAATCATCAAGAGATTGGACTAAAAGCATATATTTCATATTTTTCCAGAAAACTAAATATGTGAATATCTCAAGAACAATCCTATAATTCTCAGAATTTCTCCAACATGTGATGTTTATTTCGTGGATTAATATCTACCAACAACATGAGATCAATCCTACTTATTTCTACTTTCCAGAAATGAATTAACATCTAACTAGTTTATCTCCAAAACATGTATTTTTCATCATTTATAATTATACTAACATGGACATTATAATAACTAGATTGCAAATATTAAATCACTTGCCTCTACTGAAGATCTGATCCTTTGGGGATGAATGTACACTAGTGGTTCTTACCTTCTCCGGTCAACTTCCGGTGGTGGTTGGTGGTGGTGACCTTTGGCTCTTGGTTCTCCCACAAAGACTCTTCCTTTTCCCCAGAGAAACTCCTCACTCTCTCTCAATTTCTTTCTCTCTAAGTTTGTAGAATGAAATGAATAATCTAAACCCTTTAGACTTATAAATAATCTCCCAAATTCGTGTACACTATTCACCTTCAAGTTAAATGACCATATTATCCCTCCGCGATGACTATTCGGCTCCAAAGTGCCTCGAGACCCTATACAAATGTCCGAGTAGACTTTTTTTGACTATAAAAACACTTTCGAATACTTTGGCGTAGTCAGAATGACTATTTGGATGACATAAAAATATTCCTCATTTTATTTTATATAAATTTAGTCCCAACACTACTTTCACACGCGTCTGACTTATGCATCGAAATTGTTGTATTGCTATTTGCGATAACTTCTAAAATTAATCATAAGTAAAGTCATAACCACATATTAATTTGATTCACTAAGTAATATTCAACATATATATATGTCATATATTACTACATTCTCAAGTAATATTTAAATCCAGATTAATTTCAAATTATTCAATTAATTCTAAATAAATCCCTTTTTAAAAGTTACCAAAATCACGGGGTATTACAGTAGGGTACTCACGGACACCTATAGAGGGAAGCGTTCAACAATGATGGTCAGAGCATCGCAAGCTAGCATAGCTACGCCACCCAATGATAATTATGCAAATAAATAATAATTCTTAAGTCTCATAATGCATAACGTGCCCCACACACACGCACGCACGCACGCGCGCGCACACACACACACACACACACACACACACACACACACACACACACACACATATATATATATATATATATATTGCAATCTTTTATTTATTTCAAATATAACCCTTGGGCATAACTAGTACCACATGGATATGAAATAAAATAAATCATAACGTAAATAAATTCCCATCATATACCCAAATCTAACCTCACCTTATCCACCCCAAAACATCACTAATAATAAGATCATCGTAATCGTGTCTGGATCCCACTCCCCATTGGAGTCACCGAGCCCCACGATACGGAACCAGCCTTATTCACCCCAAAATATCCATAGCAATAGGATAACAAAAGTGGACTCGTGCATTGGGTCATCAACATAAGAGTAATATTGATCCACTCTCAATAAGATTCCACAATTTAAATCCACAGGTCACTAATTTATTCCAGCTGTATTCACATTCTCTTAAATCACTTCTCAGTGTTATACTACTTTTAAAATGGAAGGGAGCAAGACATATATTCTACTCTAAAGTCTAAATGGGAAAAAATGTTTCATTAAGCATTTCAATATTTTCTGGCATATCTTACTTTACTATTTGTCTCAATTAATTATGTTACGGGGACATCATACAAAAATTTTAAATGGTAGGGGGAAATATCAATTTCATTATAACGTGAGTATTTAACTGAATCAATTCTACCAAGTATACGTATGGGAAAACAACTACTACATGGGAAATAAGTAAAGAATTCACATTCTTTACTAAAATCATATGAATAGTAATTTCTCATGTATGACCATTCCATATAATTATATAACTCTTAAATCACCCATTATCTACAATAATAATAATAATAATAATAATAATAATAATAATAATAATAATAATAATAATAGTAATAACAATAACAATAACAACAACAACAACAACAACAACAACAACAACAACAATAATAATAATAATAATAATAATAATAATAATAATAATAATAATAATAATAATAATAATTTAATCAAATTCTACAATTCACCAATTTTCTTAATTGGGATAATCAATTACTAAAGTGAGTATGGGAGTGTATAATTAGAATTTGCATGTACTACCATAAAAGTTCTAATTATCATCAAATTTATTTAAATTATCAATTCATCAATTTATAAAATTTGCAAATTTGTCAATTTCCCAATTTATCAAAATTTCTAGATTTTTAATTAAAAATATAAAATCCACTAATTTAAAATTTTAAAAATTATAATCCTAAGTATATATAATTGTTTTGAATTATTAAAAAATTTAGTTGAGGTAAAATTTGGTATTTAAAAGCTTAAAATGGGAGGATTAGAATGTTAACTTTTCTCTTTGAAGAAAATCCAGAAATTGAAAAAGAAATTGTGTGTAGAAGACTTCCTCTTGAATTATGTTGAAGTTACTCCTTAAATGCTCCAAAGAAATACTCCAATTTGACTTAAAAAGTGACCTAGAAAAAACCCTAAAAAATATAGATTGGAGGTTGAATCGTAGTGTGAATTTTTTGGGTTTAATTGATATAATTGGTGTTTGATTTGGATTTGGATTAGAGGATTATGTGTGTGTTAATGAAGTAGTGCAATAGGGTTTGTAGGGTTTGTTTGGTTGCTGGAGAGAACAAAATGAGAAAAGGAAATAAAGGAAAATGCAAAAGAAAAAAACTAAAGGTTTATATAAAAATGTCCACCGCTATAGCGCCTAGGTTGACTCGCTATAGCGGACCAACCTCCACTATATCGGCCCCTGCGCCAACTTTTATTTATTTATTTATTATTATTATTACTTTTTTTATTTGAACTAATAATCTTTTCTATCTATTAATACTTCTTTTGCCAAGTAAGATATGAACGATCAACCCGAAATTCCTTTCTAAGAAACATTCTAATTACTTTACTATCCTTATGGTTCTACTCCAATTACCTTAATTGCCCAATTAAACCTCTAGTTTAACATAATTATAATTAAGCACCAATAATTTCATTAACTAATTAAATAAGTTTTAGAAATCATCAATTAAATATTAAGATCGCATTTTCCATTATATTAACTTATGGAATTTTAAAAATAAATTTCCAAATAGAATAATCAAATAAACTTTAAGCATAAATTATATAGAATTCAATTTCCACTTAAACAAATTCTCCATTAAATTATATAAAACTACACTTCCACTTAAATGATCAATTAAATTCCCTTGGAATTAAAATTTAATGAGGCCAAAATTGTGGGGTAATTTGGCAAACGAATGTAGATATTGAGTTCAAGGATGCTAATCAATCGCCCTTTCTCTATAGTGGTGTATTGGTTGGCCGATACAGTGTACTAATCGTGGAATCATTCTGTCAGGGTCGAATCGACAGACCTCAGAATAACTATCAGGACAGTCTCGTTGAGAAATAATGTAGGCAGTCCCCATTTAAGTTCCGATTGGGAGGTCTTACTGTAATCTATAGTGACCCATGATATATTTAGTTCTCCCTTGTATATTGTATGGATTTTCCCGTAATCCATGTACAATCCCTCCTTATAGAGGATCTCCATTTAAGCCCGTAGGTATTTTTGGGTTTCATCCCACCAGGACTCTAGGAGTCTGTTATAGGGGAAGTCCCTTCCTTGGAGATAAAAGTGACCATTCCACCCTCGATGAGGGTCTTTGGTTCTATCTGTTATGGATTTACTATAGGGGTGCACTGAAGACCGACCTTTCCCTTGTGTTCTGTAGTGGTGATGTCTTTAAGGAGTTTTTGTTGGTTCTTTTTGAGTTCGAACCATGGAAGGAATCCCATATTTTGAATGATTTAGGCAGTACTGGATCCTTTTTTATCATGTGAGCAAGTGGGATAACCTGGAATTCGCTGAGGAAAATGTCGCTACTATCACGGCGAGTGTCTAAAACAAGGGTAGTGTTTGTACTTGATACAGTGGCCCAACCATCATCTCCCTATATGGTGATGACCTCGAAATCAAACTGGAACCTGACTTTCATGTGAAGTAATGAGGATAGTTCCCTCATGGGGTGTATTCAGTCCCTCCCGAGTAAGAGTTTGAAGTTAGCTGGGATATCGATAACTTGGAACTCGTCATTTCATTCGAATTACCCTGTGATGAGGGTGAGGATGATGACCCCTATGATTTCTCAGTGACTGTTATCATAGGCACGGATGGCTATGGAAGACGGTGTAAATTTTAAGGAGTGTATTCGACTAGTGATAGTGTGGAGAGGCCATACATTTATGGTGGCACCATCGTCTACTAGTACAAAGGGTACTATCTTTCTCTGGGTCTCAGTAGCGATCTGTAATGAGAACTAGTGGTTGCGACCTTATGTGAGGAGGTCCCCATTAGAGAAGATGATGTGTTATTGCGTGATATTAGAGCCGATAGTTGCTAACCTTACAATCATAATTAGATCTATAAAAATAGAAGCTTGAGACAGCCGACGAATAAGAGCATCTCGATGCTCATGGGATGTAGCTAGCAATTCCCAGATGGTGATGTTAACTAAGGTTCTTTGGAGTTACTCCTGGATTTTTTTATTTTCCCAGGGAGGAGGTATGATGGTAACTTTAAGGTAATATTTCTCCTTTTTGATGATGGAGTGGAGTGTCGACCTGACATGGTGAGGAAGTCGACCTCCTTGTATTGAGAGTATACGTGTTTTTTTTGGGTGTTCAGTTCTGATTTCTCTAGACGTATCAACATATCAACTAAGGATGTGGGACCGAAGGTAGGTGGTGTTGGCTTTGGATCTATCACCTCAATCCTGTCTAGAATGGGGTTCTATACTAGTCTCTTGGGAGCCTCATTCTGGGCCTTTTAGGGAGATCGGTACATGGAGTTATCCATCCACCATACAGCTACATTCGAGCTGGGAGTGGCTGTGGGAATTTCTATTAATGTGGGCAGGATTTGGTTATCTATTTGGTCAGGTGTCCTGAGTAAAGATTCAGTGGACATGGAGGATCCCTTCCATATATCATCATTCCAAGCAGTCCCTCGTTTCACCTCATCATTGATTGGGGGTTCTGGATCCCTAGATCCATTTCTTTCATGATACTAGAGGCTTCACAAAATATGTCTCTATACTAGTATTAGTATTCGACATATTCGGGCCACTAGGGTGAGATCTCATAGATAAACCTGGAACGAGTTAGTACCGATACCACGTATTGTATTCTGTAAAATTTCCCTTAAGCATAGTTATAGGGAGAAGGGTGGAGAAGTTTTATTTTGTCCATGTACAATTACCATCGTGATGGAGGACCTTATAGTGTGGGACGACCTCGGTGGGTCATCTCATCTTGCAGTTCAATGATACCAACGATATGTGTTGCGTCTAGGTACGAGTTACCTTAATTGTTCCCCATGTTTGTGTGATGGTGGGTCCATGGTAATATATCTAGGACAAAGAGGTCGAAGGCTAACTATAAGACTAGCCGATCTAGTTCATCTTGAGGACTTATGGGGTCTTCTTAGGGTGGGTGGATCTTAGGGGGATCATTATCTACTTCCATAAAGTTTCAAATGGTGTCTTATATTTCTACTGGTAGATCATCCTACCCAGTGGCTCAGATGCTGTGATATATGTTAATAATGGGATGTCGGAGCCCTCCCTTGCTATAAAAAAGCTGGAGAGGCTGTCCCTGTGTGAGAGGCTCAAATGTAGGTTGTTCGTTGAGTAGCCTCACTTTTTCATGTGGCAGGTCCAGTGTTCGTGCTGCATTAGTTGGTCGAGATCTTATGATGTAGCTTTGTAACTGATACCGAATCTCAAGTCTTGAAGGTTATGGGCTTAAAAGGACGTGGATCCTTGCTTATGTAACCCGATCCTCTTTCTTGGGGAGTAGTCCCACTACTCCATTATTTCCTAGACCTGAGGATTGAGGGTGAACTCATCTCTGGGATTCAAGGAAGTGTTTTATTTAGTGATAAGGAGATGTTCAAGGCAATTTGTGACCCCTTATTCTGGAATATCAATGTAGCACACATGGTTGGGACTGGGTGGGGAAGGTCTCCAAGTAAGCTCTGGTAGGTGAAATGAGGTATTTCTTGGGGGATGCATCAACTATGGGACTATCAATAGCGAAGGGTCGATGTCACCTCTGGAGTAAGTCCGTACCATGTGGATGGTATCGAAGGGGTAAACCTCAATTTTTCTCATAGGAGTATTCTGCTTTCGATTGTATTCTGACTCAAATAAGACTTGGACGACCATGGCCCTTTGGTTCTAACAGAGTCGGTTTAACATTTCTTTTGGGATTTTTGAGTCTACACTATAATTGATAGGACTGGGATTAGCCCTCATCTTGGCTTCCTAACCGATGTCTGTTCGGATGTAGTGGGCTCTTATCCTTTATTCCTCATCATATAATGACTGCTGATGAGCTCTATATCTCCAAGTAATATGATCATTGGCCTGAAGCAGTAGATCTTCCTCACTCATCTATACTAGGGAACTCGAGTATCGAGGTGGAAGAATCATGGGTTATTTATTTCAATGACTGATAGCAATGGTGCTTCTATTTTTTACTGGAAAGTGGACCGATGGTGAGCCAGGAGTGTGGGGCAAGGTTAACTGCCACTTGTTTCTGTATTCGAGAGGCTAAATAGGTGCACCTATAGGTAGATCCTTCACGTCCGATAGACTAGATAGGTAATGGGAAAGTGATGTTCTTTGTTATTTGTAGGGATTCTTCGCACAGGTCTTCCCATTCATTTAAATGATTGGTTTTTCTAGGAAGGGGGAGGTAAATACCGTCGATTTAGAGATAATGAATTCCTTGACTGAGAGGAGGTCTGGACTGTAATGGTTAATTTGCAAGAAGTGTATGGCCATTATGAAGAAGGTAATTTAGTCTATAATGGGCTTAGTCTCGATGATAATTTGTATGGAGGGTTATGGTGTGCTTAGGGGGGCAGTTGTTTGGAAGGGGGGATGTGTCCTAATCCTAGGCTTGTGATGGATACGAACTATAAGAGTGGAGGGATCCGTGTTTGTGATAAGAGCATCTGAGAGGGTATTAGTGCCAGGGTTAGGATAATATGGAAAGGGGTTATTATGATATTTAGACATAGCAGGATGAGTCTCCCGGCATCGATGAGATCCTAGATTGCATACCTTAAAGCCCAATAGTTATCGATGATGTGATTGGGCCCTAGTGATATTCGCAGTGTGAGTCCGATTTCTAATTTTTATTTATAATGGATGGGAGTGGTCTGGGGTTAAGTGTTTTCAGATTACCGTCTAAATTTTGAGTGGCGAAGACCCGACTGAGGGGGGGATTGTAAGTCAGTAAAGGTTCACGATCGGGATTGAAACTCTTTAGGGTGAGGCATGGTCTCATAATTTATAAGAAGAGTTCTCGATGGGATGGGTGAAATAGAGGCTACCATGGACGGGGTAGTATGGAACAATCGGGCATGATCCTAGTAGTGGACTGACTACGAGGGTGTTGATATGAGATGTGGAAGCCCCTGATAGGTTTATCAATGGGGAAAACTTATTGGTAGTTCAATAATATTCCTCAGTGGTTTTGGCAGCTTTAGAGGCTAAGATTTCTTTGATATTACACCCAATATGACTGAGGGATCTGAAATCTAGGATCTAGGTGATCTGAAGTTAGCTTTTCACTTCCCCCCAGAGGTTTTCGATTATGATGTTGTAACATCCCATAATTTTAATGATTTTTATTTCGGGATTAATTAAATTAAAATGGGAAAATAATCTGGGTTAAAATAAATATTAATTAGCGAGACAAGGGTTAATATTCATTTATATTGAATATTACTTAGTGAATGAGTAATAAACTGATAAGAAAGTATTATGATTTTCGTGAGTGAGAAATACAACAGTTACAGTAAATTTTGTGGGGATGCGCGTGTCAATTGTGTTGGGACTTAAATTTATGAGATAAAAAATTTAATTTAATTATGTCTCATCCAAATGGTCATTTTAGTGGTCCAGTGTGTCCGAAAGGGTTGAAATAGTCAGAAAAGTGTACTTGGGGGTTTGGTTTGTGTCCTGAGGCATTTTTAGGCCAAACCGGCACCCCGAAGGGGTATTTTGGTCTTTTGGATTTTTGGGGGAAAAGGGACCTACGAATTTTAGAGGTTATATAATCAGTTAAATTGAAGAGTTTAGGGTTAGAAGTTAACAAAAATACAAAGAGACCATTAGAGGAGGAAGAGAAGGAGTTTCAAGGGCTCCCACACCAATTCTTGCACCACCACCACCATTGTCTAGATCGGGAGGAGAGGAAACAATACCACCATTATTTTATAGAAATTCAGACCTACTAATTGAACCAAGTATTTATCTTGCTAATTTTGAGCATATATACCATCCATGTTAGTGAAGGATGAATAATCTCATGAATATATAAATGTTGGCTTTGATTTGGAAGACTAAATTGATGTTATTAGGTAGAAATATTGATGGATATGTTAAATTCATTTATGTAACACGAAATTAAGGATTGGAACATTAAAACTTGGAAGAAATATAAGATGCTGTTGATATTCTTGAAGAAAAATAATAACCTAGGGTTTTGGGGGTTAAATATAGGATTTATGTGAATTAAATGATCCTCTTTGATGTTTTGATGTTTGATTACATTAGAAATCCTTCATACATGGTAGTATAGGGATTCGTATATTTGGTTGGGAGTTTGGGATTGAATTATGGTGGTGTGGAGGGTTAAAATTTGTAAAAATCATAATTAAAAAAATGCAGAAAATGAGACCTGCTATCGCGAATCGAATCATCCCTTGGCCGAATCGATTCGAAAAGTGAATCGATTTGGGATAAGGCCAAATCGATTCGGTTTCCCTGAATTTGATTATTTTCCCCATTTTAGTCTTGAACTTGAAATCTATGAATAGGGGAACTTTTAGGATACCTTTAAAACATTGTGAGAGATATTTTGGGTTACTAGTAGGCTAATTGTAGGATTGGAACTTTGTTATAAATGAGAGGAATTAAGGCTAAGACTTATCGATGTAATTTTGTGATGTAATAAATTTGGGGAATAAGAATAAATCACGCTAAAGATGAGCAAACCTATTACTTAGACCAATAGGGTATGGGTGAATTACCTATTGAAATAATTTAAAGAATAATTGACACACTTAGAGTAGTGGGGGACACTCAGGAATATACAAAGAGAAGTGTAATTGGTAATTTTATAATACGTAGGATATTTAGGAGTTATATATACTACGTACGGGACATATATTATAGGTTGTGTGTATGCCTATATTGATGCTATAAATATATAGGTTATGTGAATACTTATTGTGTAAATTCTTATGTGTGAACTTGACTAGGCTACCTGCTATCACGGGAGGTACCACATCCTGGACAGTCTTATCATGATGAGCCCCTTTGGGGGGGGGATTTTTACTTGTGCCTCAGAAAATAGAACTTAAGGATTGATCACTACTTGTGTGAATGAAAGTGTGGCCGGTCATTTGGGTGCGTTTGGTGTGTTCGTAGCCCAAAGGCTTATGACTATATTCACCTCTAAATTGTATGAATTGTGAATGTATGGTTAGAGAGTGATTCCAAACCTGATGTCCTTTACTTAGTACATGATATACCAGGACTTGGTAGCAGAGTATGCCTGCATCGTTGGTCTCCACCTCGGAATTCCGTATTCATTATATTACAAGTGTGGTGTTTATTTATATACGTGTGATTTATTCTACTACGTGTGCAATATTAGATAAGATAAATAATGATATCGTAAGTAATATAAGTATGTGGGAACTTAATAATTAATTGGTAAATTTTAATGGATAAAAGGATTTAGAAATTTAGTAATGCATTGTATGGGCAATACAAGTGGGCATGATGAATTATTAGATGGGATGAGACTTATTTAAAACTAGTCAGGCGGGGTAGCATAACTAGGTTGGTGTAGAAGTATACGTTAGGTGTTCACAATAGTTGAGAGGTGAGGATCTCAAGTGAGAGCACGTGAAGCGAACATGTATATAATATCTACTCTTAATGAATTTTAAATACTTGCTAAATATTTTCAAACTGTTTTACTTGAGCTCTGACCCGTTTCAAATCCAATTTTTGTAAAAATATTTCAGGTTCCCAGCCACAAGGATGCCAGGCTTAGGAGTTCCTTCATATTTGACGTGCTGTAGCTGCTATGGATGTTGCAAGACCTTAGTAGTAGACGTTTCCACATTTATCAATTCCTTTCTATCATTCAGTGTTATCAGTCGTGCATATCACCCATCTCTAGCTAGTGGTTATTTTTGGAGGCATTTTACTTTATTTTATTTCCAATATTGGCTTTGGATTTATATTATGGATGGTTGTATTTGTATTTTTGTCTGGAGTGCTATTTAAGGCATATTTATTCATCCCATTGTGTTATTATTTATTATTATGTTTACTGGAATGGTGAATGTGAATTATTCATTTAAATTAATTGCATGTTAAGCACACGATTAAAATTTTGACACCGGGCCATTAAGGTATTAGTAAAATTGGATTTTGACAGTGATGCTAAGAATAAAGGCATTAATGATTCATGTTCAATTTATTAATGGACTGATCATCCCGTATTAGAATAGACGGGGTGTCACAGATATATATTTGGTCCTATTCTACGAGAATATTGACCATCTGATCAAATTTCTCTCTTCATCGAGTGACGAAGATGCCAACTACTTCCCCTTACTCCTGTTTTAGCATTCCATATCCTTACGGGTAATGCCCAGTTATTTATTGTATTCGTAGTTCTTCAGGAAAGAACGACATACATCATCGCATGTTTTGGCATTCCCCTCACATTTAAGGCCCATGTACCAAGTGAGGGATCCTCCAACTGGTGTGGATGACAACATCCTTTCCAAGACCCCTAAGTTGATGTTCAGACCTGCATCTAGAGGTGGTAGTTAGATAAGTGGGCAGTTAGAGATCTTATCCCTTTATAGGTTTTAAAGAATTTCATCTTGAATTTTTTTGGGAGTCGATCTTCAGGATAAAGGGCCTTATTCTTGACGTTGGTAAGCTCATCTATGGTTTGCATTTTATTGATGGCTTTCTAGAGGAGATGTAGTTCAGATTGGATTTGCATTATTTCCTAGTTTGGTGGTGAGGGAACAACCTCTTTAACTGACATCCTGAATTTTTCCAATACCCCTAGGTCGATGACAATATCCATTCCAATACCCTTAGGTCAACATTTTGGACTTGTATCTAGAGGCGGTAGTTTGATAAGTGTGCAGTTAGAGATCTTATCCCTTTGTAGGTTTTGAAGACTAGCATCTTGAATTTTTTCAGGAGCCAGGCTTCTGGTTAGAGGTCCATATTCTTGATGTTGGTAAGCTTATACGTGGTTTTCATTTTACTGATGGCTTCATGGAGGAGACATAGTTTAGATTGGACTTGCATTATTTCCTAATTCGATGGAGAGGGAACGATCTCTTCAACTGACGAAGGGTCCATAGATTCATCCCATAGGGGACCTTGGAAAGTGGTGTTCAAGTACTCGGAGTATCGATAGTAGGGATCAAAGTAAACATTCTAGGGAGATGATGTTTTTAATTTAGGACCAGTGATGTTAGAAGGGGGAGCCAGAACTAGAGCTGGAGCAAGCAATTCCTGGGGGTTAGCGGGTATGACCTCGATAGCCACCGCATACCATGTACCAATGTTGGGTATGGGAGGAGGAAGGATGTTCTCTACCATTACGGTGTGGGTTATTTGCATATAGGTTTGGGTTTGGCCAAGTGACTTGATCACGGACTGCATGGTGTTTTGGGAAGCAGTAATGCACTTTAGCTGTCTTAGGATCTGATCCATAACTGACGGGACTTGGTATTTTTTTGGTAAACATAGATCATACGATAGTCAACATCTGATAATCATGGGTAAGGAGTTGACTAATGAAAACTAAACGACCACACATTGTGAGAATTTTAGTTTCCAGGGTAAGGACTTAGTGAGATTCTTCTGTTGGTAGTGTTGACTGCAAAAAAGTCGGGGAACTTTAGTTCAGATTTTTACAAACATAAGGACTGACAGAAGGACAATACACGGGGGGAGAATGACTCACATATGCAATGACTTAATCTGATGCAATTCTTTTATCTATTTTTAGCCATATTTGGACGGGATTTTATTTTTTCGAGTTCTTTCGTTTAGTAGTATCTTTAAAAGAGGAGAACAATAACAGAGTTCCATTGGATTTGGGTAAACATGGCTGAGTTCTCATTTTTTAAACAAGGAGCGAGGAAATACCAGACTGAGGTCTAGAATCTTCTTAAAATAAAATGAGGTAAGGGTGATTAGGCACACATTCTTCATATTTATCCCCTTAATTTCGGTATTTTTATGATCCCGTGTAGTGTAAATAGCTTAGATTTGTCTCGTATTTATGCTACTAACCTTTTTTGGCAAGTATTTCTTGTTTTGTGTTTTTCTCATGTGTTTTACAGGTATTTCATACAAGTTAGTGCGAAAGAGAACACAAAACAGTGAAAGAAACCAAGAAATGGAGATTTGAAGGGCATTTTCGTAATTTTCAGCCTTATTCCGGAGGTGGGGCCAACTAGAAAGTTGAATATCTCTAAATTACAAGAACACTGGAAAAAACGTCACCTCAATCCGAGCTACGGTGAAGAAGTTACGATGTTTTGAACTTGCACGATAATAAAGAGAAATGGAACAGGACCGATCCGGATGGAACCAAACCGATCCGGTGGGGACCGGACCGGTCCGGTCAGGAAAAAAAGAACCGATCCGGGACCAGATGGATCCGGTCCGGACCGGTCTGACTGTGCGAATTGCTGTCATTAATTATGCAGATTTTAAGGTGATTGGCTGGTAAAAACTTGTGCCACAAGCAAAATTAGATGTCAAATTCGTGCAACTTGGTGCTATAAAAGACCAAGCCCTAACTCATTCAAAGGGAGACTCAAAAAAATTAGGGAGAGAAAGTCATTTTTTAGAAATCCTTTTTAGTTTTTCATATTCTTAGAAAAACCCTAGTTTGTATGTTTGAAGAACAAGTAGTATTCTGGATTCAAGTTCATCTAGTGCAGATTTCAAGTATCAATTCTTCAATTCAATTCAAGTATCAAATTCCCTTCTCTTATTTAATCTCAATTCTATTTTCAATTTTCAATTGTATTGCCATTTGTTATCAATGTTTGTTAGATCCATAATTCCATGTATAGGTATGAATTTGTTTTCTAGAAAAATCATGTCTAGCTAAATTCTTAAGGGATGGGGTACATGAACTCATTCCGGTATAAATTACCTGTGTAGAAAATAGAGGGTAAATTAAATATTAACCAAATCGTGTATGGAAATTCTACGAACATAGTCGGCCTTTTAATCTCTCTTGCCCTAGGTACTTGGGATGTTTAAGAACGTTATGTAAGTGAAATTGTCCATTCACCGCTTTATAGTTACCTTTGATTTCATATGATGCGGGCAAGATCCTTCATATATGTAATGCTTAGGATCTATAAAGACTGGATTTAGTCAAATCTTTTATTTTACAATTCTAGTATTCTATACGGTAATTTGTTAAGGTTTGAGGGATTGTACCCCACCCTATTTTCTCTCATTTTCAACTCTAATTTCTTTACAATTCTTTGTATTTTTGTGCACACTTTATTTCGTCACCAATTAGAAATTTAAACCCATCAATCATCTTTTTCTTTTCTTTTCTTTTATTTTAATATCAAATTTAGGATTAAACTACCTTACCTTTGTCGTCACGTTCACACGTCCTGATTCCCTGTGGATTCGATACCCAGACTCGCCACTATACTCCTTAAGAAGTGTAGTTACAAGTTTAGGTTTTTTTGTATTGAGGTTGGAAGCCGATAACAACGACTAGCGTATTACACGAACGCTCGGTTTTTCCCCTCGATCAAAATGGCTCCGTTGCAGGGGAATTAGGTAGACTTTAGGTTAGATTGGTTAATCTCGAATTTGACCTTAAAAAAAAGTAAAAAAAAAAAAAATTCTCATCTCATCTTTCATAAGTTGTTCATGCAAACTCCTCTGTTGTCTCCAACCTAATTTCACGAAATCCCCTTGCTGAAGCTAACTCTGACAATTCTTATAGTACCGACGTTCCACACTTTTGAGTCAAACACTGAGTGAGGGTTCTGAATCGTTGGGTAGCAATATGTCTGTGCACAGTAGTGTTCGTGTTGGTGCTGGAGAGGAAGAGATACCATATCTCCCCATGAAAGATCTTTTATTTCCTGAGAGAACTGTTACCCCTGGTTGCATTTTACTCCCGTATAATGCCGGTCAGTTCCACTTTCGAAATGGCATGATTCAAATTCTCCCCACATTTCACGGGATGGATTCTAAAAAACCATATCTCCATATTCGAGAATTCGAAGATACATGTGAGACGTTTGGTGACCAAGCTTGCCCACAAGATGTTATCCGGTTAAAGCTTTTCCCTTTTTCCTTAAAGGATAAAGCTAAAACTTGGTTATGGTCGCTACCCCTGAATTCGGTATTATCTTGGAGAGATATGCAAACCAAATTTCTCTCAAAAATTTTTCCTCAACACAAAACCAATTCTGTTAAAGCACAAATACAATCTTTTCGACAAAATGACAATGAAGCCTTTGATAAGTGTTGGGAACATTTTCAGGAGTTAGTTAGCGCTTGCCCACATCATGGTTTTGAGAAACATCATCTCATTTCGTTCTTTCATCAAGGGCTTACTTTGGCGTCTAAACAACTTGTTCAAACCATGTGCGAAAGACCTTTTTGGGAATTAGACTCGAGCGATGCTGAGGCTCATTTGAAATACGTAGCAGAGATTACGCAATCATGGGATGTTTCTGACCCCAACAGCCAAAACAGACATCGACAAGTGTCCAACACTCCTATTGCTTCCGGTATTTATCAGTTGGACAAGGACACTTTGTTAGACCGTCGACTTGATCAGTTTGAAAAGAGGATAAGAGACATCTTTGAGGTTCGGTTTAGAGAAGCTACTGGACATATCTCAGCTGAAAAAGAAGAGGTGTGTGCCATTTGTGCGGCGGGTCATTCTACCAAAGGATGTCCGTCAATACCCTCTTACAAGTCAATGTACACTGAGCAAGTTGAAGCTATAGGAGGGGTTAGCGGACATTTTAGTACACCCCCCGGGAAACGCGTACAATTCATCTTGGAGGAATCATCCTGGTGTAACACATATGCAGCCCCCCATGCAATCACCATCTCCTGGTTCATATGTTACCCCACCGAGGCAATCTCTTGAGGACAACTTAAATCACCTCATCCAATCTCAAAAGGTGAACAGTGCTAAGTATGATCGAATGTTCAATGAAATACATACTAGCATCTCAAGGTTGCAAACTGCATCGAATGTCCAAGATAAGGGCAAATTTCCTGCTCAAAGCCAACGACCTCCCCAAGGACAAACCAGTGTTGGCACTACATCCCACGACCATCGAGAGTAATGTAGCGCTATTACCACTCTACGTAGTGGGAAAGTAGTTGATTTGTCACCTCCCCCACACAATGCATCTAAAGATAAAGAGGTTTCGCCCGGAACAAGAGAGGCTGAAGATGCCCCTTTAATTGAGAGTGAGGAGGAGGAAAACACTAGTGGAACCAAGGCCATCACCCCCACCGCTGCCCCATACCCTCAACGGTTGGTCTCTCACTCCAAAACGACCTCCCGTGATGAAGTTCTGGAAGTCCTTAAGCAAGTAAAAATTAATTTACCTTTTCTCGAGACTATACAGAGAATTATCGTGTATGCTAAGTTTATTAAGGACTTACTCACGGTGAAATGCAAGCTAAAGGTAAACCAGAACGTCTCTTTGGCCCAAAATGTCAGCGCAGCCTTGTCGAGTGACTTTCCATTAAAATATAAAGATCCGGGTGCACCCACTATTTCGTGTATCATGGGGAAGAACCAAATCAAGAGAGTTCTAATAGATCTAGGGGCTAGTGTTAACATTATGCCCTATTCCATCTATAGGCAACTAGAACTGGGGGCCCTTAAGCCCACCAATATGACTCTCCAGCTCGCGGATCGTTCTGTGAAGCTTCCTTGGGGAATTGTTGAGGATGTGATTGTCCAAATAGACACTTTCTACTTCCCGGTGGATTTTGTCATTTGGGACGAAGAACCCTCCGTTCTCCCAAGTAATCATGTTCCCGTTATCCTTGGCCGCCCATTTTTAGCTACAGCTAATGCTCTTATCAATACCCGAAGTGGGCGTATGCAATTAACTTTCGGGAACATGACCCTCGAAACAAATATTTTTAATAATTCCAAGAAAGAGGGTGATGAAGGGGAACCACGAGGATTGGATCTTTTGGGGGAAGCACATGAGAAAGAAAGAACTTACAAGGAAGAGCCATTAGGGGAAGGTTGTGTTGAGCACATTGAGAGGAGTGGTTGCAACATCGAGAGCAAGGTAGGGGATGTATGTTTAGTTAATGCATTAGAGAGCATGAGTGAGCCCATGAATAAGAGTGAAAGAGGAGATTTAGAGTGTGTCAGGAGAGGCTCGTCGAAATACTTAGAGGAAAGAGAATGGCAGGACACTATCGATACATTTCTCCTCGATTACCACCCACCCACACCACCCTATCATTCGGCGAGTGAGCACGAAAGGCAGTTTGAGGACACCAAGCAAGAGAGACAGCTAGAGGAGTTGAGCCTAGTAGAGTTTGAGCGCGAGTTCGGACAGGTGGATGCAAGCCTAAATGTTGAAGTCCAATCTTTCTGGGCCTCATTTCGTCATTTAGACGAAAGCGAGTGGGAAAATAGAATTGATGAATTTCTCCTTCCCAAACCTCCACCCATACCATTTGAGTCTTCGGAGGTACTTGAAGATACGACTCAAATCTCATCCGACTTAGAGACCAACCCACGTGCTATGCAACAAGAGGATCCTTTCTCGGTTTATCATACTGCATCTCCTGGTCTTTCCTTTATCTATGGGTACGGTCCCAAATTGTTCCGTCTATTCACTTATGATGGTAAGACGGGAGAGACGAGGAGCGCATCGTACCCAGTGAAAGGGGTCGGGTGATTTGTGGAGAAAGATGAGAGGTCGTCGCACCCCCGACGCGTATGGGGTGATTTTTGTTGTATTTTTGAGTCATGTATAAGTGTTATATAGTGTCTTGTTGAATTTAGAGTAATTAGTTAAAGTTTTTGTTATTCTTTTTTGTTATGCTTGGTTCTAACATCTTTTGTAGATTCAATGGACTCGCACTCATCGAGATCGCTCCATTTGGGTAATATCTTTCTTTTCCTCTCTTTATGTTGTGTTCTTGATTCGCATTGAGGACAATGAAACATTTAAGTTAGGGGGTGTGGGATATTCTTCCCATTTATTGTTTAGATTCATTGATACGATCACATGTTCTTTCCAAGTGTGTTTAAAAAAAAATTGAAAATTTTTGAAAAAAAGAAAAAAATATTTTTGTTTAAAATAAATAAAATTTGGAATTTAAATTTTTCAAAAATGTCACCTTTATTCTATTTAAAGTCTCAAATTGTTAACAATCATAATGCACTAAGCCAAAAATTGACCAAAGATGGAAATTGAAAGAAAATTGACGACTTTACGAATAAGTGTGGAGATTAGTCAAACCCGGAGCGATTTCGAGCCATTCAATTTTTTATATGAGTTTTTAAATGAATCCGAGTGTATGATTAACTCAAAGTTCTTTTCAGCGTTTTAATAAGTCGTTGATGATCTCAATCCTTTGTTTTGATCGGTTATGGGAAATGTGTGAAATGTTGTCTCAAAATTCGTGCTATATATATCTCTAAACTTAATTAATCTCGAGATGCATATGGTAATGTGATTAGCAATTTGGACAATCAAGTAGGCCCTCGTTTGTTACCCAAAAATATTGGCCATAAAAAGATGTGAAAAATTATCCCTTTGCAACCCACTTTGAGCCTAATATAATATTTCCCTTTCATTTGATAACCCGAAAAACCCAAATATCCCGGAATTATTAAAATTGAGAAAATTCATCAAGTAAGTCCAAATTGTGCAGTAAAAAGGGGCAAGAAAAAAAAGGAAGAAAAAAAAAAGAAGAAAAAAAAATGAAAATTGAAAAAGAAAGAGAAAATTGAGCAAATGCCCGAAAAAGCACTAATGGACGTCATAAGGATATTTTCCAATTCCAAACAATCCATCTATTCCCATTTTTACC
This sequence comes from Sambucus nigra, assembly GCA_949130495.1. Classification (NCBI taxonomy): domain Eukaryota; kingdom Viridiplantae; phylum Streptophyta; class Magnoliopsida; order Dipsacales; family Adoxaceae; genus Sambucus; species Sambucus nigra. The sequence continues at coordinate 250,047,246 of OX422208.1, forward strand.
CTTTACACCTTTTAACCAAAAAAGTCCTAACCGAGTCCGAATGATGAAATTAATTACCGCATGGAGAGCTAAGACATGAAAAGATAATAAAAGATATTAAAATGGCGTGATTAAGAGACGATGTTTCCCGTTTCCTAATAACTGTATTCCGATGATGAGATCTTTTCACCATATATTTCCTTCTTTTCAATTTTGTATGCATGAATTTGTGTCCATTATATTTACTCTTTATATCATGCATATCGAGAGAAAATAGCCACAATCCGAGTGATTCATTTGTAAGTGCATCCCTAAGAATTTGAATCAAAACGAATTTTCGGAAAGTAACGTAATGCTCAATCGGTGGAAATTTGAGGTTGAATTTTTGGCTTTGCACACACACACACACTATGGTTTGAGACATTTGAATATGAATTTATGGTGATTATTTTTCGAAAAGTTTAAATTGTACAATTTTTAAGTATTTTGATATTTATTTGAGTCAATAAAGAATTTTGTGGGTGTATTCACTGCAAACCCTCACGAGACAAAACTCGTCCTACTAGGGTAACCTAGGAGTTTAAAGGCTTGTTGCATATGCTAAATGCAATCGATTGCCCGCGAAAAAGGTATTCTATCCCAATAAAAGAATTTTCAAGAGTTGAACTTTAAACTAATTTCTTTTACATTGCTCGGGACACGCAAAGTTCTAAATTAGGGGGTGTGATTAGGCACACATTCTTCATATTTATCCCCCTAATTTCAGTATTTTTATGATCCCGTGTAGTGTAAATAGCTTGGATTTGTCTCGTATTTATGCTACTAACCTTTTTTGGCAAGTATTTCTTGTTTTGTGTTTTTCTCATGTGTTTTACAGGTATTTCATGCAAGTTAGTGCGAAAGAGAACACAAAACAGTGAAAGAAACTAAGAAATGGAGAGTTGAAGGGCATTTTCGTAATTTTGCAGCCTTAGTCCGGAATTGGGGCCAACTAGAAAGTTGAAGAGCTCTAAATTACAAGAACACTGGAAAAAATGGCACCTCAATCCGAGCTACGGTGAAGAAGTTACGATGTTTTGAAGTTGCGCGATAATAAAGAGAAATGGAACAGGACCGATTCGGATGGAACCAAACCGATCCGGTGGGTACCGAACCGGCCCGGTCAGGAAAAAAAGAACCGATCCAGGACCAAATGGATCCGGTCCAGACCGGTCCGACTGTGCGAATTGCTGTCATTAATTATGCAGATTTTAAGGTGATTGGCTGGTAAAAACTTGTGCCACAAGAGAAATTAGATGTCAAATTCGTGCAACTTGGTGCTATAAAAGACCAAGCCCTAACTCATTCAAAGGGAGACTCAAAAAAATTAGGGAGAGAAAGTCATTTTTTAGAAATCCTTTTTAGTTTTTCATATTCTTAGAAAAACCCTAGTTTGTATGTTTGAAGAACAAGTAGTATTCTGGATTCAAGTTCATCTAGTGCAGATTTCAAGTATCAATTCTTCAATTCAATTCAAGTATCAAATTCCCTTCTCTTATTTAATCTCAATTCTATTTTCAATTTTCAATTGTTTTGCAATTTGTTATCAATGTTTGTTAGATCCATAATTCCATGTATAGGTATGAATTTGTTTTCTAGAAAAATCATGTCTAGCTAAATTCTTAAGGGATGGGGTACATGAACTCATTCCGGTATAAATTACCTGTGTAGAAAATAGAGGGTAAATTAAATATTGACCAAATCGTGTATGGAAATTCTACGAACATAGCCGACCTTTTAATCTCTCTTGCCCTAGGTACTTGGGATGTTTAAGAATGTTATGTAAGTGAAATTGTCCATTCACCGCTTTATATTTACCTTTGATTTCATATGATGCGGGAAAGATCCTTCATATATGTAATGATTAGGATCTATAAAGACTGGATTTAGTCAAATCTTTTAATTTACAATTCTAGTATTCTATACGGTAATTTTTTAAGGTTTGAGGGATTGTACCCCACCCTATTTTCTCTCATTTTCAACTCTAATTTCTTTTCAATTCTTAGTATTTTTGTGCACATTTTATTTCGTCACCAATTAGAAATTTAAACCCATCAATCATATTTTTCTTTTCTTTTATTTTATTTTAATATCAAATTTAGGATTAAACTACCTTACCTTTGTCGTCACGTTCACATGTCCTAATTCCCTGTGGATTCGATACCCAGACTCGCCACTATACTCCTTAAGAAGTGTATTTACAAGTTTAGGTTTTTTTGTATTGAGGTTGGAAGCCGATAACAACAACTAGCGTATTACACGAACGCTCGGTTTTTCCCCTCGATCAAAGGGTAATCCAATGTAAGGGACCTTTGTTTTGACGATGACTTGCGAATTCATACTATTGATCTCCCTTGTGTAGAGAAGAGGTTCAGCCTGGAACCTGAGGGGTTTTTGACCAGCCTTTGGCCATCTGACAAATTTAGAAAATTCTGTTTAGACAATTGACCCAAAAGTATCTTGTTCTTTTTTTTTAATATAATGGCTTCCTAAATATTTTTCTATGTGTAAATGGGTGATGTGACTTAGTCATCGAAGGATCTCTTTTCATTGACATGGGTCATGATATACCGGGCTACTTTGAGTGAGCAATCTTTAAGGAACGTGTGAAACCATTTTACCCTAGTACTGAATAACCGTGAGAGCCTATTCGATATACCCCGGTACTAAACAAACTTTAAACGTTCCCTATCGTTGATACTTTGGGATCAAGAGAGAAGTTATTTGATATTCTAGACAGGTGGACGAAAAGAGTGAGGAAACTCCTGGCGACTTTCCTTTCGGAGAAGTGACTTTTCAAAACTATGAGCTTCTTCCGGGGAGGTGACTTCACAAAGGTATGAACCTATATTTTGGGGATAGGTTATTGTTTCGAAGTATGCATGTTACATTGGGTAAAATGACCTTTTTAAAGTACAAAATTCTTTTGAATAGTTGCTTTTGGGAACCTCGAGGCAAGACTATGCATTGCGTGGTGAAAGCAAGTAATCTTTAATTTTTACATACTTTGATGTTTAATTTTATCACGAGGTCCTTCGCTCATACTTATATGTTTGGGAAAATGTACAATCATGTACATGGGTACCTATGCACATATATACATTGTGAGGGACTCTAAAACTAATGTCGCAAAATAATTCTAATATTGACGTAAAGTACTCATGCGAAAGAGCAATATTAAGCATAGTAGAAAGGAAGCATATAGATAGTTCAACGCATGATTTATCTTCAGTGGATTAACCACTTTGATGTAGCTAGAAAGACCCATCTATGATACATAATATTGTATTATGATAGAAGAAAAAAAGTCCCCAACGAATTTGCAACTGTGGTGTTTTGGGCCCCGAGAGAGTGTGCTGGTGCTGTGCCAAGGGGAACTTTATCATGGGGATGCGAGGAGTGCTTGTATCCCTCTTCCACTGCATCCCTATGAGGTCACGTTATTGGTCTGGGGTTTGGGGTTGATGACTTTCCTATGGATGTAGTTTGACACTATGTCTTGTTTTGGTGCATGCCCATTAGTAAATGTGGATTTCGTGTGGAACAAAGGGATTTCTTAGGTGTTCAGAGTCGCCAATTTGTTTTTTATTAAAAAGAAAAAGGTTCGGGTTTGCCCTTTCGGGCTAATCCTAAGGCAAGTTTTAAAGTCTACGGTTTGTCCAAGGATTCTTGTTGTGTGGGTTCGGGAACCAAATTATAAGTGGGGAAGGTGTTAGGCACCCCACTTGTTCTTTATACTTTCTTAATTCTATTCTTATTATTCCTATTTACATTAATTGACTAAATTTTTAGTTATTTCAGAATTTGTTTAGAGACCTTATCATAAGGGTCCCTACAAAATGTAGAGAGGTGACCAGGTTGGAAAATAGAATCCGTGAGCGGTATAAAAGCATCAATTTAACCATTAGAGGTACAAAAGATTTTCTTGTGCATGACTCCATAATCCGTATGTGTATAACGGATAGCCATTATAATGTATGTAAGTGTGCAAAAAATCTCGACTTGTATAACGAGTGGCTGTCAGTGTATATAGCTACACGAGAGACCTCAAATTTTAGATAGTTTGAAGTCTCTTTCATATTTTGAGGAGAGATAGAAAGGTGAGATATGGATGCATCTCTATTGTGATTATTGTATACGTGTTTGCACGTTTGTATGTTGGGAAATATTTGGGAGGTACTGTCTTGAGATAGTTTGATATCTCACTTCGTGTTATCGAGAGTATTTGTAGAGTTGTGTGAAAGATTGTGGCTATGAGATATTTTGATATCTCGTTTGAAGTACGTGAGAGAATAGACATGGATGCATCTATGTGGGGGTAATATATAATGAGACATTTATCGAGGTTCGAGCTCATGAGATGGAATATGTATTGTGCCTACGTACATATGAGGACTTAGGATCAAAGCCTCAGTAGTTCAGTTTTAACACAAGTTCGAACGTGACGTGTGTGCAAGTGTCGGAATAGAGATGGAAGAATCCCTAGGAAATAATATGTCGAGAGACGTATTATAAGGCTTGGTCTTCATGAGTTTAGCTTGGTATAGAGTCTATATAGCCAAGGTGACTTAAGATCAAAGACAATGTAGTTCTAACATACATGGTAGGATAATATATAAGGGTTGAGACTAGAGATGGAGGCAACTCTAGGAAATAATATACTGAGGGGCGTATTATGAAGCTCGGGCTTCATGAGTTTTGCTAGATATAGCACCTACGTACTCCAAGAGACATGGGATCAAATCTAACATAGTTCACAAACGGGGTTGGATAATATATATGGGTTGAGACTAGAGATGGAGGCATCTCTAGGAAATAATATGTCGAGAGATGTATTATGAGGCTTTGGATTCATGAGTTTAGCTCGGTATAATGCCTACATACCCAAGGAGACTTGGGATCAAAGACAATGTAGTTCATAACAAACAGGGTATATTTACAGGAGTAGGCAATAGGATACTGGGTATACAAGGTACAATAATACGATATCTATAGAGCCTAGTCCTTAATATAACATTTTGTTGTGTTGTATTTATATATTTATATGTTAAGAAATTAAGTTAATCAAATATAGATGTTTGAAAAATACTAAAATGAAAATACATATTTAGGGTGTTGTGCAGCGGCGGGCTTTGTTCGCTTGAAGAACTGGGGAGTGTAGTTGAATTTAGACTTTGGTCTGCAAAGTTTCGCTCTGAACGTAACTCAATGGCACTCTCCTCAGAACGTGTTTTGAAAAGTATGTTTTCATGTTTGTATTTCGGAATCATTAATTTGATTTGTATCATTTAGAATATGAGTATGTCAATTCGTGACACAAGTGGAGGTGTGGGGTTAAAAACCAGGCTTAAATAAATATAAACACTGTAAATTGAATACTCAGTCCCCCAAATGGGGGCTGGGTTAAAGAGGGTACACAAGTATGTACAGTTTATATATATATATATATATATATATATATATATATATATAGAGAGAGAGAGAGAAAGAGAGAGAGAGAGAGAGAGGCTCAAGTGCACACTAAGTTTGCACATCATTTTTTTAAAATAGTAAAAAAAATATTTTTGAGTTGATTTTTTTTGTAATATCTAAACATTTCAACGAACCCATGTAAAAAAAATCAACCCAAAAAAACTTTTTTTGCTATTTTTAAAAAATCGGTCAAACTTTTGCATCTCTTAAGCACTTTAAAAGCTGCGAAAGTTTGACCGATTTTTTAAAAATAGCAAAAAAAGTTTTTTAGGCTGAATTTTTGTACATGGGTTCGTTGAAATGCTTAGATATCCCATAAAAAAATCAACTCATAAATATTTTTTTTAATCCTTTAAAAAAATTGGTGTGCGCCAGCACTGTGCAAACTTAGTGTGCACAGGAGCCTGCCTCTCTAGCTCTCTCTCTCTCTCTCTCTCTCTCTCTATATATATATATATATATATATATATATATATATATATATATATATGGGGTGTTGCCCCGAAATTGGGGCAGAGATATTCTACCCTTGTGGAAAAAGCCGACTTTTTGCCATGGGAAAACCCCCGCTTTTTTAGTGCTTTTCAGTTGGGCAGAGCTTCGGTTATGAAGACTAACTTTGATAGAATTTGATCATTGATTCAAATCAGTTTTCTATTTTAAGGTGACTTTTCTAAAGTACGAACCTCTTTTTTAGGTGACTCCGCATAAGTATGAGCTTTTCCTTTTGAAAAAGTGGCTTTTTTGAAGTACGAGCCCTTAAAAAATGAGCTTGAGTATCTCGGGTGCTTGAGATTAGGAAATTTAGAAAACCAAATCAGTCTTGGGTTTGGGGATGCCTTTTATGGTTGGTGGTCACCTCTATTTATAGGGGTTTTGACGGATTGAATGATTGAGCCATTGATTTTTTATCAATGGCTGAGAATTTTTTTGCCAAATATCTTGTGCCAGAAGGATTTGACCTAGGGATAAGGCCTTTGTCCGATCGACCAAAGACCCCAGAGGGGTTGTTTGTGGGTTATTTTAACGGATTAAGTGGATTTTTGAGTTTTTGTTTATTTGTACTTTGGCCTTATATAATTTGGTGTTTGGTGTTTTTGACACCATAAGCTTTAGTGTAGTTTTCAAAAGTTGGATTTTCTCAAGGTTTCTTTCGACGTTCGTACTCGGGGATTATTTGGAATGAGACAAAGCATCATAGAACCTTGATTGCAGATAGAGGTTCCCACAACACCTTATATGATTGATTCTAACTACTAACATCTCCTATGAGTTAAAATACTATCACCTCATATAAAATGAATCAAAATACTATCTCCTCATATAAAATGAGTCAAAACTATCTCCTCATATCAAATGAGTCAAAACTAAATCTTATGTAAAATGAGTAAAAAATATCTCCTCATATAAATGAGTCAAAAACTATCTCCTCATATGTAACGAGTCAAAAACTATCTCTTCATATAAAATGAGCCAAAAACTATTTCCTCTTATAAATGAATCAAAATAGATGGGATATTTTTGCTTCATCAAATTATCACCTTCCCAAGTAGGAATAGTCTCATTATGGTGGTTCCACTACACACACACACACACACACTAACATTATCTCTTTATAATGATACCTTTTGGATTCTCTGATCCAAAGCACTCACCAGTTGCACACTATATGATGCATCCGATTATAACTCAATCTCACCCAAATCAATATACTGATATGCAACCCTAGGGGAAAACTTGTGAAAAAGGAAAATGTGAAACACGTTATGCATCCTATTTAGGTGGTCCAGAAGTGCTAGATGATATGAAACATTCCCTACCTTATCTGTAATCCTGAATGACCCAATGTAATGAGGGGCTAATTTCCCCCATTTTCAGAACCTTATCACTCGTTTCATAGAGGAAACCTACAATAAAACCTTCTCTCCCACTTGAAATTCCATCTTCTTCCTATTCTTATCGGCATAGCTCTATTGACTGTTCTGAGAGACTTTTATCCTCTCTCGGATCAACTTGATCTTTTTGATCATCTCCTGGACAAAATTCGGTCTTAAATTCCTTCTTTCACCTAGGTCTAGCCAACATACCGACGATTGATACAATCACCCATAAAGTGCCTCATACGGTGCAATGGAAATGGACTTCTGATAACTGTTATTATATGCAAACTCCACTAAAGGTAAATGTTTCTCCTAACTGACCTTGAAGTCCATAACATATGCACGTAACATGTATTGCAATGCTTGATTGACCCTCTTTGTCTGCGCATTTATTTGCGGATGGTATGCCGTAATAAGATGAAATTGAGTTCCCATAGCCTGTTTGAAACTCTCCCAAAAGTGTGCCATGAACGTAGGACCCCAATCCAAAACTATCGATAATGGAACCCCATGCAAATGGAAAATCTCGATGACATACTAATGTGCAAGCTGCTCGATAGAATAGTTGGTATGTATGGCCAAAAGTATGCCACCTTTTTAAGGCATTCAAGTATAACCCAAATAGAATCATGATGTTGAGGCTTTAAGGTATCCCCAAAATGAAATCCATCAAGATACTATCCCACTTCCACTCGAGAATGGATTCAGGCCGAAGCATACTAGACACCTTCACCATCTCACAAGTAGTGCATCTCGGTACGAACTCGGCCACATCTTTCTTCACACCGTCGCACCAGTACCATCACTTCATATTTTGGTACATTTTATCACTATCAGGAGGTATTGCAAAATGCGAACCATGTGTCTCCTCCAGAACGAATCATATTAACTCCTCGTACAAGGGTACCACCAACCGACCCTTATGGTGTAGTCTTCCATTTAACTTTATTGGAAAGAAAGGTACATCGGTAGAGAGAAGTTTTGTAACCTTCCTTTTTCACATCTCATCGTATGACTTCCCCCCAATCACGCACATCATAATATGCAGACTCTTATGATAGATGGAGAGTATAAACTTCTCTCCTTAAATAAAATGCCTTTACACATGCAACATAATTACAATGGCTGCCAGCTCCAAATCATAAGTTGGGTAATGAACCTTGTCCATGTTCAACTTTTGACAAGCATAATGATCGAGGTGGAAACCAAGCGTCCGTGTAATACGCTAGTCGTTGTTATCGGATTCAAACCACAAGATAAAACCTAAACTATAACTACACTCTTGCGGAGTATAGTGGCTAGTCTGGGTATCGAATCCTCAGGGAACTAGGATGAGTGAACGAGATGACAAAAGTAAGACTGTTAACCCTAACTTTACTCTAAAAAGAAATAAAAAGATGATTAATATGGGAAATAACTAATTAACTAAATGCAAACTCTAAATTACTTAAAATACTGAAGATGATTAAACTAAAACTTGAATTATATGATGAGAAAAATAGGTCAGGAATACAATCCCTCAACCCTAGTGTATTGATGGTATAAAACTAATAATAAATTTAAGTGATTAATTAGACCCAGAATTTAGTACTCCCAAGCATTACGTGTATGAGGCTCAAGCCCACACCATACATAATCAGAGGACGAGTAAATCGGTATTGCGATAATTACACTCGAATTGCATTCTGAAGCATCCCGGTTACCCTAAAGCAAACGAGATCCGAAGATCTACAATTGTCATGTTTCTACGCAATACGATCATAACCAAATCATTAAATTTAGAGGATTAATTTTATACACATGCAACTACCACATCAAGTTGAGTTCATGCATTCCAACCATAAAGAATTTAGCTAGACATATTGAACCTAACTATGCATGAATTCATAATTGCATGGAAAGGGAGATTAAACATGAGAAATAATAATAAAAGTGCTGGAAATAAAAGTTACCATGATTGAAGAACAAGAACATGCAAGAAGAAATCAAAGATTGAAGAAAAACTCGAAAAGCTCTTGAATTAATGGTGCAAAGTAGGTAATTTCTTCTCCTAGATGTTCCTACATGTTATGGAGCTTTTACATCAATGAAATATTCATAAAAAGAGTCCTAATGACTAAATATATAGGCTAAAGGTCGTTTAGAAGAGTCCCCAAAACATAAAACTCTATTGGCTAAAAGATAAGTACAAAATAAAAATCCCATATCGGGAAATTTGTCACACTTAGAAAGCATGACTAATTTTGTAACGGATCTGGTGCATGACAATTGGGCGAACAGGTTCTTTTTTCTCAGGTTCGGTTCGGTTTGGGTCAGACAACTTTTTTCTTAGATTTCTTTCTCAACTTCAAATGGGAATAACTTTTTCACCGTAGTTCGGATTGAGGTGCCGTGTTTTCCAGTGTTCTTGTAATTGAAATATCTTCAACTTTCCAGTTGGCCCCACCTATAGACTAAGGCTGTAAAATTTTGAAAATGCCCTTTAACTCCCCATTTCTTGGTTTTCTTTCACTGTTTTGAGTTCTCTTTGGCACTAACTTGCATGAAATACCTGTAAAACACCTAAGAGATACACAAAATACGAAATAATTGCGAAAAAGGGTTAGTAGCATAAATATGAGACAAATGCAAGCTATTTACACCGCATGGGATCATAAAAATACCGAAATTAAGGGGATAAATGTGAAGAATTTATGCCTAATAAACCCCCCCTAACTTAGAACTTTGCGTGTCTCGAGCAATGTGAAAGAAAAAGAATAAAGTTCCCAACTATTCTAAAAACTTTATTGGGATATAATACCTCTTTCACGGGCAAGATTGCATTTAGCGTATGCAACAAGCCTTTAAACCCCTAGGTTACCCTAGTAGGACGAGTGGTGTCTCGTGATGGTTTGCAGTGAATATACCCACAAAATTCTTTATTGACTCAAAGAAACTCAAAATACGCAAAATTGTATAATTCAAACTTTCTTAGAAAATAATCATTATCAAGTCATGTTCAAGAGACTCAAATCATAGTGCGTGTGTGCGGAGCCAGAAATTTAACCGCGGATTTCCACCAATTGACCATTACGTTACTTATCCGAAAATTCATTTTGATTTCAAATTCTCACGGGATGCTCTCTCAAACGAATCACTCGGAATGTGGCTATTCTCTCTAAGTGTGTGATAAATAGAGTAAATATAATGGATGCAAAGTCACGCACACAAATTGGAAGACGGAAATTTAAGGAAACCGGATCTCATCATTGGATTACGGATATAAGGAAACAAGAGCATTACCTCTAATTAGTATCTTTGATCTCTTTTATTATCTTTTTGTGTTTTAGCTCTCCACGCGGTAAACAAATTCACAATTTTGGACTCGGTTAGGACTTTTTCGGGCTAATGGTGTATTGGGTAATATAAAAGTGGTACTTGGAATTGCCTATGATGTCCGTTATTGCATTTTCGGGCTTTTGTTCATTTGTGTTTTTTCTATTTTTTTATATTTTTCACTCTTTTCTTTTCTTGCTATTTTTGTTGAACATAGCAATTTTTTTTCTTACTCCTTTCCTGCACTTTTCGGACATAAATTCTGACTTTTTCCATTTTTCGCAATTCCGGGCTATTTTGGTTTTTCGAGTAGTCAAACGAAAGGAAAAAATTTATTCGGCTCAATTTGGGTTACAAAAGGGATAATTTTTTGCTACTTTTTCTGGCCAATATTTTTGGGTGACAAACGAAGGCCTACTTCATTGTCCAAAATACTAATTGCGTTATCATATGCGTTTCGAGATGGATTAAGTTTAGAGGTTTATTTGGCACCTTTTTCAAGGCAATATCACACACATTTTCCATAACTGATCAAAGTCAAAGAATTGAGATCCTCGACGACTTTATTTGATGCTGAAAAGAACTTTTGAGTTAACAAGTAACTCAGATTGATTTATAAACTCAAAAAGATCGATAGGCTCGAAATCTCACCGAGTTTTGTTAATCTCCACACTTATTCGTTAAGTCTTAAATTTTCACACAATTTCCATCTTTCGTCAATTTCGGCGTTGTGCATTGGGCTTTTATAATTTGAAACTTTAAACCCACTGTTAATGATATTTTTGAAAAATTTCAATTCCCATTGTTATTTATTTTGAAGAAAAATATTTTTGGATTTTTCTAAATTTTTGGGCATTTTTGAAAATTTGGGAAGTTTTAGAAATACGCACTTGTGACCCACCCCTAACTTAGACTTTTGCATTGTCCTCAAGCAAAAAGGACTAAAATCTAACTCAAAGCGAATTAAAACTGCGAGAAAATAAAATAAACAAATTATTAAAATGCAACAAGACACTATATAAAACTCATGCATGACTCAAAAATACAATAAAAATCACCCCATACGCGTAAGGGGTGCGAAGACCTCTGTCCTAAAACTTACTCAACCCCGTGTGTGGGGTCCTCCAATAATAAATCAAAAGTCTAAACAATTGGAAGTCAACCCAATAGAGCAAGTATATATATGGAGGCACATAATGAATGCGGTGAGTGAAATCGACATGAACCACCACGTCATAACATAAATGGTCACACTTGAAGATTCTATCATGCTGAAATTCTGACTGACACATTAAGCCTATATTTTTCTCTAATTCGGGAATGGATAAATTGGGCTTCAAATAGGATGATACCTTAGTTATGTCCTTGATCTCATCCAAGAACTCCAATGACGTGTGTGAACGTGGTGTAAAGTGACAATGCGATATGACAAACCACGCATCACCGGATGGAAACACTAGAATTGTTTTATCAATCTCATCACTAATAGATAAAATCTCACATTTCATCATACTTTGAAAAGGCTTGGGTGAACATTCGTAAATAATGAATTTAGGTATCCTGTCATTCCACTCTCTCTCATCTACGTCACCAAATGAGTCAAAAAATGATTGAACTTCATGAGTGAGGTCCCCATCCACTGGGCCGAATTCTTTCTCAAAATCTCCAAGACTTATATCTAAACATAATTCGGTTGTGTCACTATCCCGTGGGATATTCTCAAGACTCATATCTTTATTTTTTTTTGATTTTATTTTGGCTTTTTAAGAATTAGAGTCAATTTTTTTTTTCAATTTTTTTATATGTTTTTGGATTTTTGGAAAATTTTGGTCAAAGTTTGAGATTAACTTGATCTAATCCTAAGTCTACCTAAATCCCCGGCAACGACGCCATTTTGATCGAGGTGGAAACCAAGCGTCCATGTAATACGCTAGTCGTTGTTATCGGCTTCCAATCACAATACAAAAACCTAAACTACAACTACACTCTTGCAGAGTATAGTGGCTAGTCTGGGTATCGAATCCTCAGGGAACTAGGACGAGTGAACGTGACGACAAAGATAGGACTATTAACCCTAACTTGACTCTAAAAAGAAATAAAAAGATGATTGAGATGGGAAATAACTAATTAACTAAATGCAAACTCAAAATTACTTAAAAGACTGAAGATGATTAAACTAAAACTTGAATTATATGATGAGAAAAACAGGTTAGGAATACAATATCTCAACCCTAGTGTATTGATGGTATAAAACTAATCATAAATTTAAGTGATTAATTAGACCCAAAATTTAGTACTCCCAAGCATTACGTATATGAGGCTCAAGCCCGCATAATACTTAATCAAAGGACAGGTAAATCGGTATTGCGATAGTTACACTCGAATTGCATTCTGAAGCATCCCGGTTACCCTGAAGAAAACGAGATACAAAGATCTACAATTGTCGTGTTTCTACGCAATACGATCATAACCAAATCATTAAATTTAGAGGATTAATTTTATACACATGCAACTACCACATCAAGTTGAGTTCATGTATTCCAACCATAAAGAATTTAGCTAAACATATTGAGCCTAACTATGCATGAATCAACTACATTGCATGAATTCATAATTGCGTGGAAAGGGAGATTAAACATGAGAAATAATAATAAAAGTGCCGAAAATAAAAGTTACCAAGATTGAAGAACAAGAACATGCAAGAAAAAAATCAAAGATTTAAGAAAAACTGGAAAAGCTCTTGAACTAATGGTGCAAAGTAGGTAATTTCTTCTCCTAGATGTTCCTACTTGTTATGGAGCTTTTACATCAATGAAATCTTCATAAAAAAGAGTCCTAATGACTAAATATATAGGTTAGAGGTCGTTTAGAAGAGTCCCCAAAATATAAAACTCTTTTGGCTAAAAGATAAGTACAAAATAAAAATCTCGTATCTGGAAATTTGTCACACTTATAAAGCGTGACTAATTTTGTAACGGATCCGGTTCGTGACAATTGGGCGAACCGGTTCTTTTTTCTCAGGTTCGGTTTGGTTTGGGTTTTTTCTTGGGTTTCTTTCTCAACTTCAAATGGGCATAACTTCTTCACGGTAGCTTGGATTGAGGTGTCATTTTTTCCAGTGTTCTTGTAATTGAAATCTATTCAACTTTCAAGTTGGCACCACCTCTAGACTAAGGCTAAAAAATTATGAAAATACCCTTTAACTCCCCATTTCTTGGTTTGCTTTCACTGTTTTGAGTTCTCTTTGGCAGTAACTTGCATGAAATACCTGTAAAACACCTAAGAGATACAGAAAATACAAAATACTTGCCAAAAAGGGTTAGTAGCATAAATATGAGACAAATTCAAGCTATTTACACCGCACGGGATCATAAAATATCGAAATTAAGGGGATAAATGTGAAGAATTTATGCCTATTCACATAAGAAATCGGCCTAACCTCCTTCCTCAATACTTTACCTAATCCCATTAGATAAGCATCCGTGTAGACCAAAAATTCAACTCCACTCCTGGGTAAGATAAGAACGGGCCCATAAGTCAGCTTTTCATTGATTGTATCGAATGCCTGCTGAGACTTCTCAGTCTAAGAGAATACCGTCCCCTTATTAGTCAACTCAACCATCGGTCCAGCTACCTTTGATAAACCATGGATGAATCTCTTGTAATAATTCCCCAAACCTAAAAGCTGTGGACCTTGGTAGGTGTCGTGGGTTGTCCCCAATCCAACATGGCGAACACCTTACTCGGATCCATGGATAATCATTTTTTTGATACCACATGCCCTAGAACTTCACTTGTCACTTATCACTTCACTTAGAAAACTTCACGTAAATCTTATGCTCTCTCAACTTCTGTAATGATATTTGCAAATGTAAGACATGCTCTTACTATATATGTGAATACATCAGAATTTCATCAATAAGCACTATGATGAACCGGTTTTAAATAAGGTCAAAACACCAAATTCATCAAGTCCATGAATAATAATGGGGCTTTAGTTAACCCAAACTACATCACTCGAAGCTTATAAGACCCATATTGAGTCAAGAAAGATATCTTGGCCATATCTTCCTCTCTCACCCTTAGCTGATAGTAACTGGATCTCAAACCAAACTCCGAAAAGAAAGAAGCTCCTTAAAACGATCAAAAAGATAATCAATCCTCGAAAGTGGGTACTTATCCTTCATTGTCATGTTATTCAACTCGTGGTAATTAATCCATAACTACAATGGCCCATCTCTCTACTTTACAAAAAAAATTAGTGCACCCAAGGGGAGGTTCTACGATATATAAAACCTTGTTTAAGAAATTTCTTAATCAGATCTCTAAGATCCTTCATATCCATAGGATCCATATGATACGAGGCTCTAGATATTGGCTTTATGATCGGTGCTAAGTCTATCACGAAATCAATCCTTGGACAATGGCATAAACCTGGAATCTCATCGAACTCCTGAACTACGAGAAATATATCTAGGGACACTGTGGTCTTTACTTGGGTTTTCTCATCAATTAAATAGAAGTGGGTAATATCCCCACCCTCAAGTATAGTCATAGCAGCCAAATACATCTTCTGACCCTATATAACAAACATAATAGTTATACCTACACAATCTATCTGAGATCATTATGTACATAAAAAATCCATCCCCAATATAACATCATATGTGTGGGTATCTAAATCCAACAAATCGGCTACAAAATGTAATCTATTAATATGAATGCCTATCCCATCATAATCTCTATAATAAGAGTAGATACACCTAAGGGGTAGCTATAGATAAAACCCTAGAACAAGGAGTCATAATCATCCCCGATATACCCTCAAAGTGTTATGAAACAAAAGAGTATTGCACCCGTTTAGATAAAACTCTGGTTAAGGCACCGTGAATAGAAAACATACTATCTATCACCTGAATATACGTTGGGTCCTCTCTAGGTACCATCTGATAGAATCGACCATACTATAGCTAAGGCTAAGGAGCTACGGCGAGTGATGGTAGTGGAAGTGCCTCTTGTTGCCTCGTGTTGAAAGAACGGGTATTTACTGCTGCCTCTGCTGTCACGATTATCTGGCCTAAAGTCCTTATGGCCTAAGCCCTATTTTCCCTATTTACACTAACCCTGACCCTACTATCCTTTCTTGTATTAGACCTACTGACCCTACTGAACTGTCTTGTCGCTTGGACATACCATTGACTTATGTCCCGTGGTTTAACACTTATAGCAAACCAGTCACTATCTGTCGGGACTGTTGTCGATGTTATTGTCTCTTCACCTCTCTTAGGGGGTCTGCTCGGGTCTTTCCTGATTGGGCTGGAATTTCGTCCACGAACCTTGACCTATCTAGCCCTGTCCTCCCTTCCTGTTACTGTTGGATCTTCTTGTAATACCTCGTGACTTTGGGACTGAGAAATTAAATTTTTGGGAGAAATAAAATTTATTTAAATTGGGGAATTTTAAAATTTGGAAAGTGAGGTAAACAAATTGAGGACATTATAAAGTATTCTGGATGATGATTCTGAGTGTGCCATTGGTTTCGGATAGGTCAAGATAGTTGAAATGACTATCCTTGGGTTTTATTTCGGGTCCGAAATATTTTTTAAGTTAGTTTGACTCGAATTGGAGTAAACAAGTCATTTAAAGTGTGTATTATAACTTAAGTTTGGTGTTTTGAGAAATTAGGGTTATAAAGCCTTTGGGAGATTAAAATCTCATTCTTGAGATTTTGAGAGAGAGAAAAGCCCTTGAAAAAGAGAAAGGAAGAGAGAAAGAAGAAGAAAGGAAGAAAGAGAGAGGTGAAAGCTTGGAGGCTCCGGCCAACATGCGATCTTGAGGATGATTCAACCACTACGATTTCAAGGCAAGTGTTTAATCTTGCTAAATATTTCATTTGTGTATTTCATTTCATAATTTGTGGATGAAAGAATTGGATTTTGGGTCTTAATGTCAAAACTTAGTTTGGGGTATTTTATCTTGCATTTGATGTTTATGCATGGATTTGAGGTTGTATAACGAGTGGGGTTGATTTCTATATGAGTTTTGATGTTAGAAACCTAATTGGGTGGAAGATAAATGGTTGTAAGTGGATAAATTTGGGTGTTTGGAGAGTTAGGGTTCATCCAAAAATGGAAAAAGGGCCAAGACATCTGGTATGGCCGATCGACCGCGCCCAGGGGATCGGTCGACCGCGCCTCAAGGGAAAAGCCTACTGCATTCTTCGTAGGGAAAAATTTAGACCCCGATCGATCGGGGGTCTGGGACCGGTCGACCGGTCCCCTATTTTTAGCCCAAGAATGGGATTTTCTTTTACCCCTTTTCTTTTGGGTTTAAAATTTAGTGACCTTCTTAGTGAGTGTTTTATGGAGGTTATGATATAATATTAAGGGATTTGTGCCTTAGGATGAATAGGGGCTTTCGAACTTATGTTAGAAATGGATTATGAGGGTATGATGCCTCTTTTAGTAAGGAAATGATTATTGGACTGAATGATAGGCGGATTATATTAATATGATAGTAGTGGACTATCATGAAATAGTTTACAAGTATAGAGATAGTCCCTTTTTGTTTATGTGCATATTAATAACAGATATTCCGAGGTATAGTGGGGAATCTCATTGAGGATGGAAGTTCTATTTAGAAGTCATAAGTGAGTTTGGATATGATTTAAGGCTTAGGGCTCCTTGGGAGAGTGGTAAGGGTATGACGTGAAATTGCAGGACAAGATTTGTGCCGAATCATTACAGTGATAGGAATTTTATTTAAGATATGATTTGGGGACCGATGAGAGGTATAGGTCACGTATCCTTGGTGATGATAAACTCAAGGAATAAATCGTAAACGTGGTAATGTTAAGGGTTCATAGGAGCAATTGAACCGTAGGCGGAATTGAGAGTGATTGGATCATACTATCAACTAGAATAGGGTGTGTGGTATATCTAGTCGAGATAGTTGTTATATATATGTGTGTGTTTAATAATGGGGTTTCCAATAGTGGATGGGATCATGGAATGAATTTAGGATTGAGCTTAAGGTTTGTAGACTGTTAGTTATGTGTGCACCTATAGTCGGGTTTATTATTAGATATATCGAAGTGTATTCGGATATAGATGGAATGTATAGTGATTGTTATATATGTTAAACTTGGGAGTTAGTAACCTCATTGTTATATGTATTGGAAGACTATTCATATCATAGGGGTAATGGATGAATATGCTTCAAGTGAGGGATCGTATTTATATAACTAATCAAGTTAATATGCATGGAGTGATAGCTAGTATAATGAGGACTATGTACACATATAGCCGAGTTTATGAATCTCATACATACGTATGAGAGATAGTGTGTATATATGTGTATATGTGGATATATATATATATGTGTAGATATGTATATATGTGTGTACATATGGTGTGAATATCTATACCGTGTGTGATGGTTTGATTATATGATGTGATCATATGGATGTATATATATAGTGTGAATGATATATATACTTAATGTGTAAAGCATACCCGACACATGCTATCATGGGAAGTTACGCGATGAGGGTGAGCCCCTGGCTTGAGGAGCATGGTGTGGATATTCCCCAGATTATAGTCGTCCATTATTACTTATGTGATTTTATATTTTTTGGGGTGAAAAGTGTTGGGTATGAGTCATTCTCACTTACCGGTTAGGAACTATGACCCCTTCCCATACGTTATGATTGATTTTGTTGCCATGGCAGTGTGATAATAGTCCGATAGGTGGTGACCTCGGGAGAAAGTGGGTAATTCCTAGAAGATGATAGCATGGTTCAGTATTTTGGTATCCTATAACCGTTTATGTTATGTGTATTGTAAAGTGTACATTATGTGTGATATGTATACGTGGTTATAGGAATGCATGATTGCTTATATATATTTAGAGTAAATATATATTTATATATCCTATGGGTGAAGAGGATATGGAGTTTCTATAAGGTACATCTTGGGTGATTTGGTGTACTAGTTTATTAGGGTCGAAAGATCGTACTTAGAGATAATTGCGGTTATATCGACCCAAGGATTTAATAAAGATTCTAATTATGTTTTTAGATATTACTCGTTAATTAAGTAGTTGTAGTATTAGGATTTGTGTGGACATAATGGATCCCTACGATCAACATTGTTAAGGAGTAGTGTATCGGGGGGGTCCTTGTTTGGATTTCACTTTGCGAGACGCCCCACGCACGAAACATAGTACAATGTTGGGAGTGGAGAGAAGTTATGATTTTAGTACTAGAATGTATGTTATTTAGAGAATGAACTCTTATATTGAAACCAAATGTTAATATGTGTTGTACTAAGACAAATAATTTGTTTAAGCAAATAACAAGAAATAATAAAGCCGAGTATGGCATATATGTGTATATATATTTTGGTTGGATTATGAATGGAAAGGATTCTTAGGTTATGTTAGGATGGCAGGTCATGCGGGTATAGGTCCTGCCTATTGTAAGGTAAGTTGTCCTTAAGTGGGTGGGGTAACTTAATTAAGGTTCCAGGACACGATTAGGTGCGCGATGTAGATGATAGGTGAATTGGGGGTTTCATGAGAGTGCGACTCCACTTTAATTATGAAATAGTGCATTTATATTTATTATGCACGGTTAACACACTTGCTAAACATTTTTACACCTTGGGTTCTGACCCGTTTATATTTCTCTTTTGCTATATATATATACTGTTACTACAGGTGTCCCACCGCATGGATACCGGATGGTCTTCTTTCCGGAGTCTTGGGAGCCGTAGAAGTTGCGGACTGTTGCGGGACTTATATTGTAGTCGCTTCCTACTTCTTATAAATCTAGATATGATTCATTTTGTATATCGGGTTTACACCCAAGGGTGATATGTAGATATTTATATTTCTTCCCTATGGTTGTTATACTGTCTGTGACCCGACAACTTATTCGGGTATCATTTTTGTATGTACTTATGATGTATTCAGAGTATGTTCTTTCTTCATGTTGAGCATGTATATTCTTAATTCATGTTAATAGTCATTCTCATTGTTGGTTTGATTTTCATTGTATGTTTTTATTTAAATTTTTGGCATCAGCTTTTATAGTTTCGTGTAGTTAGTCTTATCTATTTTAGTATAGCCTGTTGATGCTGAGAATGAGCCATCTAAGATTCCTGATTAAATGTAGTATAGGGAAGGCCACCCTTATTATTTTAAGCGAGGTGTCAAACTTCCCTCTTTCTTGGTCCCACTTGCTTGGACTCCCTTTCTCAAACTTCTTCTTATATTTATTACACCCTTTATAAAGCGTAGGAATGACATCCACTATTTATGTGTACGTACTATGTGTCAGGTTTGCCATTAGAATCCTTTGTATAGGATAATTGAGGACCTTCACAAAACACTTGATACTCTTCTTCTTCTTCTTCTTCTTCTTCTTCTTCTTCTTCTTCTTCTTCTTCTTCTTCTTCTTCTTCTTCTTCTTCTTCTTCTTCTTCTTCTTCTTCTTCTTCTTCTTCTTCTTCTTCTTCTTCTTCTTCTTCTTCTTCTTCTTCTTCTTCTTCAATTCCTCTGGATCAACCAATTCCAAACTTGTAACTCTTTCCTATACTCTAATATAGTACAAGTCCTATACTGGAGTAAAATAAAATCTATACCCTTATGTAAATGGATTGACTTGGGGAAGTACTTGTCATTGAACCTCATCAGAATATTTGATTGCTCTTAACCAAACGTATTACTAGATATGTACTAAAAGTCTTATACCTAATATCTCCTAACTCCCAACCGAACTAAACACGATGCATGGGATGTCTCACGAATAAAATCTAAACATGTAACCCTCCCGATACACTTTAGTCTAGTCAGGTTGTTCGTTAGTGTCATTGGCACTAGACTCCCTAACA
This sequence comes from Sambucus nigra, assembly GCA_949130495.1. Taxonomy (NCBI): domain Eukaryota; kingdom Viridiplantae; phylum Streptophyta; class Magnoliopsida; order Dipsacales; family Adoxaceae; genus Sambucus; species Sambucus nigra. The sequence goes on from OX422208.1 coordinate 250,067,824, forward strand.
ATAGTACCCTACGATGAGAACGGAAATGAAATGAACGTATCAATGAATGCTACGTGAAAAACTAAAATGGACCTATGGAACCTACATTTACTAGGACCATTGTTAATACCAACTGTGACACCCTATAATTTTTAATAGTTGGGTTGATCAAGTCTATTTTTTAAAATACTATAGTTTGTCAAAATTATATAAAAAATATCCTTAGCTTGAGTAAAACCAAATGATATAGATAATGAAATTAGAGTGCGATACGAAAATCCCATAAGATAACAAATAATAGGAAATACAACGCCACTATATATTATATAGAATTAAACTATAATCCTTCAATACATATCATTTGAGTGACATCATAAGTACAAACTTTCACAAGCTAACCAATTAGAAATTTAACTCAATAATTAAAATTTTACATACTATAACTGAAGTTAAAATCCTCGCATCTCTCAATACATAAACTGAAATAAATAAAATGACAACTACATCCTGACAATGGTGATGAAATTGGAACATAACTCGACACATCAAGAGCTAGGAATCTAAGTCGGATACTCACGGACACTTGGAAGGGGGTTCAACAACAATGGTCAAGCCATTACAGGATAACATAACTACGCCACCCAATGATAGTTATGCAAATAAATAATAATTATACAGTTATGAAATTAAGTCCCACAATGCATAACATGCCTTATATATATATAATCAATGTAATCTTTAATTTTTTAAATATAGACCATGGGCGTAACTAGTACCACAAGCATATGAAATAAAATAAATCATAATATATAAATAAATCCCCATCGAAAGCACAAATTCAAAACCTTCTCCAACCCAAAACATCACCAGTAATAACATCATCGTAATCGTGTCTAGTTGCCAGTCCACTTTGCGGTCACCAACCCCCACAATATGGAATCAACCTTGTCCACCCAAACGTATCCATAATAATAGGATAACAAAAGTGGCCCCATGCGTAGGGTCATCAACATAATAGTAATATTGATCCACTATCGATAAGTTTCCATAATTTTAATGAACATGCCACTAGTATATTCCAATGTCTTTTACCCTTTAATTTCACATTCTCTTAAATCATTTCTCAATGTTATAATACTTTTAAAAGATAAGGGGGTGAGACATAATTCTACACTAAAGTCTAAAAGGGAAAAATATTTCAATTAGCATTTCAATATTTTCTCGCATATCTTACTAACTATCTTATTTAATTTTGTTATAAGGACATGATACAAAAATTTTAAATCGTAGGGGAAAATTTCAATTTCAATATAACGTGAGTGTTTACCTAAATCGGCTCTATCAAATATACATATGGGGAAACCACTACTACCTGGGCATTAAGTAAAGAATTCATGGACTTTACTAAAATCATACGAATAGTCATTTATCATGTATTTCCCATTCCACATAATTATATGATTCTTAATTCACCAATTATTCACAACAATACTATTTTAATCACATTCCACAATTCACTAATTTTCTTAATTGGGATAATCCATTAATAAAGTGAGCATGTGAGTGTATAATTAGAATTTACATGTAATAGCATCAAAGTCCTAATTATCATTCATTATTAATTTATTAATATTATCAATTAATAAATTTATAAAATTTGCAAATATGTTAATTTCCCAATTTATCAAAATTTCTAGAATTTTCATTAAAAATATGAATTTCAATAATTTAGCAATTTACAAATTATAATCCTAATTACCTCTAATTAAATATTTGGTTGAGGTAGAGTTTGGTATTTAAAAGAATAAAAGGGGAGGATTAGAATGTTAACTTGCCTCTTTGAAAAAAATTCATAAATTGAAAAATAAATTGTGTGTAGAAGACTTACTATTGAATTATGTTAAAGTTACCCCTTAATTACTCCAAAGAAATACTCCAATTTGACTTCCAAAGTGCTCTTAGAAAAAACCCCAGAAAATATAAAATTCGAGGTTTTATCATAGTGTGAAATTTTTGGGTTAAATTGATATAATTGGTGTTTGATTTGGATTTGGTTTAGAGGGTTATGTGTGTGTTAATTAAGTAATGTAGTAGAGTCTATTTGGTTGCTGGAGAGAACGAAATGAAGGAACCTGCAGAAGAAAAAAAACTAAAGGTTTATATAAAAATGTGCACCGTTATAGTGGTTGGGTTGACCTGCTATAGCAGACCAACAACTGCTATAATGACCCCCAATCCTTGCCATAGTGTCCCCTGCACCATCTTTAACTTTTATTTTATTTTATTTTATTTTCGTTCGAACTAATAATCTTTTCCAGCTATTGATACTTCATTTGCCAACTAAGATACGAATGACCAACCTTAAATTCTTTTCCAAGAAACATCTTAATTACTTTACTTCCCTTATGCTTGTACTCTGTTTATTTTAATTCTCCATTTAAACCTCTAGTTTAACAAAATTACAATCAAGCACCAATAATTTCATTAACTAAACAAATAAGTTCTAGAACTCATCAATTAAATCCTAAGATTACATTTCCCTTTTAATTAACTTATGGAATTTTAAAATTAAATTTCCACTTAAATAAATTATCCTTTAAATTATATAAAATTAAATTTCCACTTAAATGATCAATTAAGATTTCTCCAAAATATAAATTTAATCAGTCCAAAATTATGGGCTATTATAAAAGCAACCCCGATCGATAGATTCCCCGCGAGTAACAATATGCTCGTGGAGATTATAATCCATATATATATATATATATATATATATATATATTCTACTTAACGACTGATTGTATTGACTAAATTAAGGTTTATTCTACTCAAAACCTATATATAAATCCCCTTTTGTGATACTCTAGTTTAGACCTCATATTAAACTATATATTAAATGCATAAGAGTTTAGTAATAATTTATTATGCGATAAATACAAAACCATTCGTTGCTTCCCCAAATGCTATTGATAGCACAAAGTTGTTCGAACGAGACCTCAAGGTCATTCGAATGAAACACCCCATCTCGTTCGAATGAGAAACCAATATCATTCAAACGAGATAGGCACAAATCGTCTCCTTCATCCTATAAATGCAAGTTCCAAAAAAACCTCCATCGTTAACCCATAAAGCTGCCGAACAGCAATCCTAACAATACTATAATCAAATCTAATCATGGGTTCATGATCCTACATAGATTCTACAATGATTATATCCCAAACACATTATTTAAGGGTTTAATTCCACAAGTTTCACGCATTAAACCTAGTTCCTCTTTTACATTGAATGTAGTCTAATTCATCTATGAATTCATATCCAAGAATCAAATTAACATGGAGATTCAACTTAGATATGTAATCCTAAACATGATTTCTAATCATAAAATCTTATATCAAAATGCTCCAATTTAAGGTTTTTCTTCAAAAAGCTTAAGTCTTTCAAATGATAACTAATTAACACTAATCCCAACTAACCCATTAATAAACATGATTCAAATATAAGATTCCAATTCTAAACATGTGTTGTAAATACCATAAATTAATACGTTATATGAATTGTAAACAAGTTACAGATATATATGTGATAAAGTAAGAGAGTTCTTTCCTGAAAGTGTAAACGATGAATCTCTACGCAATTATCCTTGTTATTCTTCTCTAAAAATCTCCTTAATCTCTCCTAAAGGCCTAAAGTTGTAGGGTTTATTTCTCTAATGCAAGGTATATAATTAATGAAGTCTAATTCTCTTAATTAGTCTTTAAATTCGTATGTCTATGTCATGCCTATTTTTGGGCATCTAAATGAGCCTAAAATACTACACAAAATGGTTCAACACTTAGAACAATAAATGGTTTAAATTCTCTTAAAGTGTATACCTACCCTGGCCCTAACTTAGAACAATAAAAACACATATTCAGGCCTCTGTATAACTCTAGACTCCACTTTAAATGGCAGTACTGTATAACTCAAGGTATTGCCTCACAACGTCAAAAAAACGCATGCATATTTATTTTATGCGTAATCTCATATAGTCCAACTTAATTAATTACACAAATTAATTAAATATAACACGTGGCACAAATAAATCACATAACATGCAAATTTAACCACCATATAAATATGCATTTTTTTATTACTAATTCACTTAATTAATAATTACTTCCAATATTTTAATTTATTCTCATAATTAATAACCACTAAATATATATAAAAATGTGCAGTATTAAAACTATGTTAGTTGAGATTTGAACTCTGCAAAAAACAAGTACTCAAATATAAAAAGTTAGCCTTTTGTCTGATTACCTCAGTTAGGCATTTAAGGACATAATTCTAAGCTCACATACCATTATGGTAATGAGGAATTCACCACGAAGGAAGATCCTATACAATTTAGACACCTTAGGGATATTAGTCCAATGGTTGATAAAGTAAGGAGAATTAGATATTAGATATCAACCAAGAACTAATATTGAATAGGAGGTCAGAGATTGATCTATGATAAAATTCAGCAACTTGGGAGATGAGGCAGATAGCGAAGACTAAGATTCCTTTATACCAAGACCCCAAATCCTACAATGGATCCTCCATATAAAATTCTCCTCAAACAACTCACTAAGTGGAGTAGGTATACATTTGGAAATCCCAAGAGAACTTTAAATTCAAAGTATCAAATGATGATATGGCCATTTATGTTGGATTTCTCTAGCGTGAGACGACCCCAAAATTAGGATGGGAAAGAATGTCTTGGACAAGCCTCCATAACTTCCCCTCCATGCATGTGCGGGTGATTAGAAGGTATGGGAGTACTCTTTTCACCACTCGTACTGATGTCTTCGTGGGCTTCCTCGAATATAAATTTGGCCGTCATCAAAAGGGGATAACATGAAGGAATAGAGTCGTCAGTCTATTTTCTCAAAAGAGGAAAAGGAATGTAGCCGAATTGAGATAAAGACATCAAGGTCATACTAATGCCTATGAAACCAAGTGAATCGAAGGTCCGGGGACTAAGTTACCAAATGGAAAGTTGTTAGGAACCCATTCCTCTTTCGGTCTCTCATGGGTTAATATTCTCCTATTCGTTAAAGCGTGATGTGTATGTACATATGTATAATGTAGAAAAAGATAAATGGGAATCATCTGACTCGCATCATGGGAAAGACAAAATGAAACCATCCGGATGAGCGTACCCAAAAATAATATAAACATATGATGTGAGTGTTCTCCGAATCATGAGTCGCTATGGAAAATAAAATGTGCATATAGGACAAGACACAAATATATAGGCGTTCATGACTCTAAAAATAGATATAATATGGTATAAATTCATAAAACGAAAAAAAGGACTTGAGTCTCGGGATTGTCCTGGGATGCCTACAGAGCCTAAGGGGTGGGGTTCAGCTCATAAACCCAAATTTAAGACTCCTTTTTGAATATTTTTGAAGAAAGTGTGTCCAAGGGTGAAAGTGTGAAAAAGTGAGGAGGTCTTACTTTTGGAATTTACAAGTAAACCCTCTTTTTAGTCTTTTTGGGTTTTTATGAAAATAAGTTGTGTGGATACTAATAATAAAAGTGGATATTACTTGATATGAAATAAGAATAAAAGATATCACAAAATGGGAATAAAGTGGTAAATAACACTAAATGAGTAAACTGGAAAGGAATTAGGAATAAACCTTCTAGGAGACTTTTGCTACCGTATTTGGAAGGTATGTAGGCAGATGTTGGTTGTTGTATAAGGGTAATCTAATAAGATGAGGTAAAAGACCAAATCTGTAGGGAAGTGAATTGGGAGAATGCTGAAAATATACTTTGTGGTAATGACGGCACTGTGATTTTGAGAGAATGTTTTTCAGAAAGGAAATGCCACATCCACCTCCTAGAAATGATAGAAGCCATTTTAGATATTCTGGATCTTTGTAAGATCTAACTTACCTCCATGGGGTGACCTTCTATCAGACCTACTGATTACTATGATGGCCGATCTTTCACTCAAGAATGATCAAGTGCCCTGACAGAGCGGAAGTTGGAGAATCCCCGGGTTTGAAATAATAATCTCACAAATTAAAATAGTAATTAATTTCCTTTTTAAATCAATGAATGCGGAAGCGTTCAATACAAGTGATGGTTCAACAAATAAACAAGGCCGAGTTTTAATATCATAAGAAACAAATTAAAACATACATGATTCAAGTCCTAGAATTTGCCTAAGTCATCATTAACAATTATTCAAAGTTAGGCGAAACCATATTAATGCAAGTGACTTGAATAAACCAAATTTAATCCAATATAAAATTAAAGTCCCAATTTAAATTAGTGTGAATGTAAAACCAAATTTTATCTTGAAATTATCCTAAGCATGCGTTCTAAATTATTGTGCAAGATAAAATAAGCAAGGTCACACTACACCGCGATATACGAGGAAAAACCCACTAACGGGAAAAAACCTCGGGACGGCCCTAGCCTCAAATCCACTAAAAACGGTATTACAAATACAAGACAAAAGACTTACTTCCTAAACTCGAACCCTCTCAAGTCGTGATGCTCCTTCTTGTATCAACCTCCAATTAGCGGATAACCAACGGACCTCCACCGTGGTCTCGGAATTCACCGATGGGACTTTAAACGGTCACCGTCACCCGAACATGGAGCCTTTCTCCAAACGGGTAGAATCTCAACAAAGGTCTTCTTTGTGATGGGGTGTATAAGCAAACCCGAAACGTCTCTTGAATTCGGTAGAGAAAACCGGTGCCAAAAACTCCAAGTAAGGATATGTCTATATAGAACTTGGAATAACAAACAATGGGTGTAAACTAGAGTGTGTATGAATTTTCCATTAAAATTAACACTCAAAACTTGAACATTTTCCCTAAATAAATTTTCTCTCAAACTCTCTCTAAGAGATGGATATGGATTGGAAAAGTTGTCTTGGAAAATGTGTTTCCCGCACATAATATTGCATGAAAAATGTTGATTGAAAACCAAGTGGAGGAGTGGGGAAAAATTGCAAAAAACTGCCAAATAACTGTTCCCGCTGGAAGTTCGTTCGAACGAACTTGATTCTCGTTCGAACGAGACTTCTAACGAGTGACCAGCCTGGGCTCGTTAGAAGTTCGTTAGATACCTCGTTAGAACGAACCTTCGTTTGAACGACATATCGAACGACTGTCCAGTTAGGGTCATTGGCAAAACTAGTTCGAACGAACATGGTTCGAACGACAAAACTCGTTCGAACGAAATCTGGTTCGAACGAAAAAACTCGTTCGAACGACATTTCAAACGAACAAACAGAAAGATTTGAAAAATTCGATTTTGGCCCAGAAACTTTTAAAAACTTTTATATACTTATTTTTAAGTTTCTAATTGATTCTTTCTGAAAAAATAAAATGCAGTTTTTATTAACGTAACACCCAATACATATTGTTCCAAGCTCCTATATACATATAATTACATTCATACCTTGGGAGCATGGAACCTTAGTTGATGACGTAGAAACGAGGCACACAAACCGGCATTTTGATGAAGCTTTAAGTTCTTTGCCGCTACGTCTTCAACATACACTTCATAGGCTTGAGAATATTACAATAAATACTATCCTATGAATAAATGTTTTTGTCCGGAATTGAGCCAAAACTATATATGGACTCAATTGAAAATTTGTGTCCTTACATGCCCTTAAAAGGTTGATTAAATCCTAGACTTTTAATTGTGTAGGTCCTCGATCATATAGGCCCCCCATAGGGAACCCTCAAGATTCTGAGATCACCGAGAAGGATCTTTTCAATCTAGAGCTAGCATACGAGTCGTGCGAGCCGAGAAGACTTCTCAGGAAGAGAGCTTAGCAAGAAAGCACGACAAAGCTGATAATGAGGCCTAAATTAAAACTAATCCAACAGACCACCACTGGAAAGGATCGATCCAACGATTGGAAGACAGTTTGGAGGAAATAACCAAGTGTAAAAACCCATTGTAGAGGAGTTTTGTGAAGGGGTCACCGTTTGTCCAAGCTATTATTAATTTCCCCATGTCGGCAAAGCTCAAGCCTCTTATAGTTACTCCCAAATATGATGGTAAGACTGACCCCATTCTTCACGTCGAGCAATACCAGGTAGTAACTGACATTTATTTAGTCCCGGATGAAATGCACTATCGTGCATTCTCAAGTACCATTACTAGGTCAGCCCAGATTTGGTACAATAATTTTCCCCGAGGATAAATCTCTAGAATCCAACAACTAGCTGAGTGTGACACCCCGCCTAATTAAATACTGGGCTATCACTCCTTTATGAAATTAAAATCAAAGTGAACAATTGGTTCATTCTTAGCATCACTGTCGTAAAAAAAACTTTTCCAATTTAAACACCCTAATTAGTTAAGCTAAGTGTAAAAACCATTTTAGACATTACTTTTCAAATTCTATTTATAAACAATGATTTAAAACTTTACATAATTCAATATTAAAGAATCACACCACAATTATCTTGGAACATATAATCCAAATAATTTAAACATTCAACAATTAAATCCCAACATTTAAAACTTAAAGTAAAACATCCAGATTGTAATAAATCCCAAAGTGACAATACTAGAAATAAATGAATCACAATGTCCAATAAAACAACTGGATAATGGAAACGGGCGACACATGCCCAACTGAAAAAATATGCTAAGAGTGGAATCAAATAAATGAAGTTGTCTAAGCAAGAGGCCTGCAACTCCCACCTAAGCTTCAACGCGTTCCTTCCAAAGGATCCTATGCAAGACGCCCCTGTGGCTAGGCACCTGTAACATATACATACATATACAAGAGAGAAAAGAAAATGGAAACGGGTCAGATTCCGATTGTAAAAATGATTTAAAATTTGGTTAGCAAGTATTTAAAATATTTACAGGCCAATGCAAAAACATATTAGTGCGACACTCCCTTGAGAAATTCTCACCTCTCTTCTAATGTGCACGCCTATCGTACTAACCTCCCCAACGGTTTAACTTATCTTAGGTTACTCTTAAGATTTAAGCTGAACAATTCAACTGTTTAAGAGGTTAATTTCATTTGATCACAAAGTTCTCATTTAAACCTTATTTGCCAATAAAGTTTCCCAGTGTCATATTATACTTTTTAAAGCAAGTATTTCCAAATTGAAGTAATTATTAATTTCTTAATTACCATAAGCACAGTAGGAAGATCCACATTTCAGAATTTCATATATAAATTAAATATTCGTATAATATATATATTCTAACAGCACCCCACATAAAAATTATGGTGCGGACATACTCTGCTATCCAATCCCCGTCTCACTCGTACTAAGGAAAATACAAGTTCGGAATCACTCTTGAACTGTATTAGCACATACACAAACAATATTGAGGCGAAGCATAGATTCCAAGTCTCTAAGAGGTCAGTACATACCCTCACGTTTCTTTGGACCGTCTGACCATCGATCAGATAGCCTGTACCAATAATATCTATCTTCTAGGGTACGAGTCAATATCCCCCATAAAGGCACATCGAGATAAGACTGTCCCAGCGCGGTAACCTCAGGGATAGCAAGTAGCGCGGGCATGATTTTCACACGTATATAATATATGCATAAACACAGTCATATAAATATACTACTATTACCACATCAAATTTAGGTACATCTCATAACCCATTATTATGACATTTATCCTTATTTTCTCATTATTTAGTTATCACGTATAACGGTTCGTCTCTTACTTTAATTTAAGGGATTATTCCAACTCACTACATAACACTCATGGACTCTATCCTCCCAAGTGTAAAATTCCGTAGGTACTCATCTATTTTCCATCGTAACTATCTTACGCGTCTCTCCCTTTAATACAAAATTCCATCGTCTCTTATATGTAAACATCCCAAAAATGCAATTCTCGTCTTACATTAAAGGTCTCATAATTATTAATAAGTCCTACTGGTCTTCTTTATCTCCAGAAATATTTTAATAAGGATGTCTAAGGAGTATTACTCATTAAATTTAATTCAACTATTTAAAAAGGGGAAATATGAGTCTTCCAGAAGGGGTCGATCGATCGATGGCAGGAGCTCGATCGATCGATGCATCGATCGATTGACACTCTTAGTTCGATCGATCGATCAAACAGGTATGGCGAATTTTACAGATTAACAGTTACGGGTTTCATAATCGAACCTCAATTAAATCCAGATTTTTCACACCCAAACTCCCAAAAATTCGTACTACAAACAGTATAAACCCATATTATACATCTTTTACGTAAAGCATGCTAATTTTCATCAATAACCATGGATTAATAAGCCAAAACTCATATCAATCTCAAGAACCCTAGAATTTCTTTAACTTGGTTCTAATCAGTCTTTTTTTTTTCCAGAATTTCTACTTCTAATTCATCATAAATCCATGATTAAACCTCTACATATGAAAGGGATTTCCAGATTATCATTAATCTCTTTACTACATGCAATCTCCTATTTCCAATATGGGTTTTTCTTCTATGAAATACATCCTAATCAATCCTACACTAACATGAATGATGCATTAACGAATTTAAGCAAGATAAATACTTGCCTGGGAATTTCAGAGTTCAGATTTGTGGACGAATTTGGTGTTGTTGCGTTCCCCGTCGCGCAATCTATGTGTTGGTGGTGGTGGCGGTGCAACCGGATGGCTTTTTGGCCTTGGATTGCTTGGAAGCTTTCTTCTTCCCTCTCCTATGGCCATTATAAGGTTTTGAGTCTGCTAACCCTAAAGGACCATTCCAAATGGCTGATATAACCTAATAAATTTCGTGGGTTTAATTACCAAAAAATGCAAAATGTCCAAAATGCCCTCCCGGGGTGCTAAATAGGCCTAAAAACGCCCCGAGACTCAAGCTAAACCCCCGGGTATACTTTTCTGACTATCTCGACCCTTCCGGACACTTTGGCGCACTCAAAACGACCATACGAGTGACTTATAATTTATTCACTTTTATTAATCAATATTTAGTCCCGACGCGACACGGGCGCGTCCCGACTCAAATTTTCCAAAATTGTCATTTTATCCACTATTGACATTTAATAGAACCAATATTATATATTACTCTACTCATTAGTAATATTCACCATGTTTCCCATAATTACTCACTCATATCACGTTAATAATTATAAAGCAATTAATTTCCGAATTTATATTAAATTAATAACTCACATTAAATTTAATAAATCCCCAAATTTATAAAGCATAAAAATACGGGGTATTACATACTCCCCCCCTAATAACTGAATTTCGTCCTGAAATTAAGAAAATATGGCATACCTGGTAAGAATAAATCTGGGTATCTCTCGCGCATATCTGCCTCGCGCTCCCAAGTGGATTCCTCCACATTATGATGCTCCCACTGGACCTGTACAAGTGGAACTACCTTCGACCTCAATCTCCTCTCGCTATGGTCTAGGATAGTCACTGGTTTCTCCTTGTAAGAGCTGTCAGGCTGTAAGTCTATCTCATCTATCGCGATGTGAGTATGGGCCATATCATCCCGAAGGTATCGTCTCAATGACGAGATGTGGAATACATCGTGGATGCGATGTAAATGCTCTGACAGTCCCAACCTGTATGCCACCGGCCCAATCCTCTGGATAATGGGAAATGGTCCCACGTACCTCGGGGCCAATTTCCCTTTCTTCCCGAACCTCATCACTCCTTTCATAGGAGATACTCGCAGTAATACTTGGTCCCCGACATTAAACTCTTGGAAGAGACATTTTGCATCGGCATAGCTCTTCTGCCTGTCCTGGGCTACCCGAATGTGACTCTTGATCATCTCAATCCTCGCGAAGGTTTCCTGAGTCACCTCTAGTCCTAGAAACTTGTTATCCCCCACCTCTAGCCAACAAGTTGGGGAATGAAAAGGCCTGCAATACAAAGCCTCGAATGGAGCCATGCCAATCGTGAACTGATAAGAGTTATTATAAGCGAACTCTACCAGTGGAAGATGTGGCTCCCAACCTCCTCCAAAATCAAGAACACACAGGCGTAGCATATCCTCCAACATCTGATTAGTACGCTCTATTTGTCCATCTATCTGTGGGTGATAAGTTGAACTCAACCTCAACTCAGTACCCATAGCCTCCTGAAAGCTTTCCCAGAAATGCGACGCGAAGATCTTGTCTCTCTCTGACACAATATTCAGGGGCACCCCATGTAATCTGACAATCTTAGCAATGAACAACTGATCATACTGACCCGTGGTATAGTCTGTTCGCACCGGCAGAAAATGAGCCACCTTGGTCAGACGCTCCACAATCATCCAGATGGAGTCGTGGCCCCGTTGTGATGTAGGAAACCCTGTAATAAAATCCATTGAAATACTCTCCCACTTCCACGCGGGTATTTCCAATGGCTGAAGCAACCCTGAGGGTTTCTGATGGTCCACCTTTACTAGCTGGCAGGTAGAACACTTGGACACGAACTCAGCAATATCCTTTTTCATCACACTCCACCAGTACTGCCGCCTCATATCCTGGTACATCTTATCTCCCCTAGGATGTACTGTAAATCGGGACCCGTGAGACTGGGTCATCACCGCATGACGTAATTCTACTCCTTCTGGAACCACCAATCTCCCATTAAACCTCAAACCCCCATCAGAACTAACAGAATAGGACTCAACACCCTCAGCTAAAAGTCGTACAATCTGCTCCTAGAAAAATGGGTCTGCGGTCTGTTCCTGTATTAACCTCGTCACAATCTCGGGTGTCACTGTCATGACAGATATGAAGGAACGGTCTACTGCGTCCTGGTGACCCAACTCCTTCCACTTTGCTTTTCAGACGTCCGCTACATCGTTTACCGGTCTATGGCTCAACGCATCAGCAACTACGTTGTCCTTCCCAGGATGGTACTGTATGTCGAACTGATAGTCCTTCACAAACTTTAACCACCTGCGCTGACGCATATTCATCTCTCGATGAGTGAACAGGTACTGCAGTGACTTGTGGTATGTAAACAAGCGAAACTTCTCTCCTAATAAATAGTGCCTCCAAATCCTCAATACGAAAACGACCGCTGCTAACTCTAGGTCGTGGGTGGGGTAATTCTTCTCATGCAGCTCTAGTTTGCGGGAGGCAAAAGCTATAGCCTTCTCTTCCTGCTGAAGTACTCCCCCAAGTCCCCGTAACGAGGCATCGGTGTAAACTAGGTACTCCACGCCCGGTTTAGGTAAAGTAAGGACCGGTGCTGAAGTAAGCTTGTCTTTCAGCTCGTCGAAAGCCAATTGACAAGCATCATCCCAAACATATGGTACCCCTTTGCGAGTTAGGTTCGTCAATGGGCCCGCTATTTTGGAGAATCCTCGAATGAATCTCCTGTAGTATCCGGCTAACCCCAAGAAACTACGCACTTCCGTCAGTGTCGTGGGCTATCCCCACTCCCTCACAGCTGACATTTTACTCGGGTCAACTGCTATCCCCTGTTCAGAAACAACATTCCCCAAGAACTGTACTTCTCGCAACAAGAACCCGCATTTCTCATACTTAGCATACAACTGATGCTCTCGTAGAGTCTGAAGAACCTGCCTCAAGTGCTCGGCATGCTCCTCCTCGGAGTGTGAATATATCAAAATGTCATATATGAAGACGATGACATACTGATCCAAGAATTCTCTGAACACTCGGTTCATCAAGTCTATGAATATGACTGGAGCATTTGTGAGGCCAAATGGCATCACTCTGAACTCATAGGACCCATATCTCGTCAAGAAAGCAGTCTTTGAAACATCCTACTCCCTAATACGTAGCTGATGGTACCCTGACCTCAGATCTATCTTCGAAAAGAAAGTTGCTCCCCTCAGTTGGTCGAACAGATCATCAATTCTAGGCAACGGATACTTGTTCCGTATCGTGACCTTGTTCAGCTCCCGGTAGTCCACACATAGCCTCAGTGAACCATCTCTCTTTTTCATAAATAAGACTGGAGCGCCCCAAGGTGAGGTACTCTTGCGAATGAAGCCCTGACCTAACAGCTTCTCTATCTGATCTCGTAACTCTCGCATCTCCGCCGAAGCCATACGGTATGGAGCGCGTGCTATAGGTCTAGTATCCGGTAATAAATCTATGACAAAGTCTATCTCTCGACTGGGGGGGTAGGCCTGGTATCTCCTGAAATACATCGGAATACTCACAAATAACTGGGATCGAGTCTAAGGGAATCACAACCTCCTTAGAGGTATCCTCCTCTATGTAATATAAATGAGCGGTCGAGCCTCCCTCTGGTCGAGGCATCGCCACTACAAACACCTCTCATCCCGGAATGGCAAAAACTATACTCCCACCGAAACAATCTATCATGGCTCTGTAAGCTGCGAGCCAATCCATACCGATAATGACATCGTGCTCATTCATATCTAAAACTAACATGTCTGCAGGTAATACCAAGCTACCAATCTCTACCCCCACACCCCGGAATATAAAGAAAATAAGAGAACCATTCCCCAGAGGTGAGTCTACACACATCACAGTGCTCTCTGCTGTGGCTAATAACCCTAAGGCCTTCGCAAAATGAGTAGCTATAAAATAATGCGTCACCCCAGTATAAAAAAAAACCCGACCCATAGTACCGTGGATAGGAAATATACCCTCAATCACGGGTGGTGCCTGTAGAGCTGCTGCCTGGTGGACGTTATAGACCCGCCCATACTGTAACTGCCCCTGCTGCACTGGAGCTGCTGGAATAGCTGGTAGGGCTGGTACCTGAGCTGGTGCTGGGAGGGAGACTGGAAAAAGTGGCCTCTGTGGCTCATTATGGGCACCCTGCTGCTGTAGGGCCCTCTCTCCCTCTGGACAATCCTGGCGCCTATGGCCATTCTTGTCGCACCCGAAATATCAGCCTTTGAAATTACCTCCCCTCTGACCCTGCTGACCACGGCCCTGCTGGCCATTACCACCCCGCCACTGGCCCTGATGAAAACGCTGTTGGCCCTGCTGCTGACCCTGTTGCTGTCGGTGTTGGCCTTGCTGATTAGGCTGACCCTGCCTATAACCCCCAAATCCCTGCCTGGAATCACCTGATCGGAAGCGCTTGGCAGGGTCCCCCTGATGGAAACTCTGCTCATGCTGACGAGTCTTTCCTTGGGATGTCGGTGCTCCACCAATGCCACTACCCCCTGTCCTGTCCTACTGGCTGGACTCTCCTGCCCGCTTTTTTCCCAGCAAATGGAAGCGGTGATCCTGGCAGTGTAGTAAGGCAGCATTGAGTACATCTGTGAAGGTACTCAGAGATAAATTCCCTATAAGATGCTGACGGATCCTCCAAGCTAACCCGTCCACAAATAACATTATCTTCTTACCCTCAGTAGGTGCCTTATCTGGCACTATGGTGAGAAGTCTCGTAAACTCCTCCTCATACTCGGTAACGGTAGAATTCTCCTGCTTCAAGTTCAGTAATTTCTACCTCATCTCAGTCTACACGGAGGGTGGAAAATATTTACGGTCAAACTGCTCCCAGAATGACTGAATCGGGATAGTATCCCTCTCCTCCAAGGTGGTGGTGGATTCCCACCACTGCAAAGCGTCCCCTACTAACTTGAAGGAAGCCAACAACTATTTTTGCATGTCTGTGCACTCATACATACGCAGATGCCGCTGGATATCTTTCTTCCATTGGCTGACGATGATGATATCTGAACTACCCGAGAACTCAGGGGGATGCGCCTTCTGAAAGGCATCCCTAACCCGCTACCATGCAGATGGAAGCCGTGCAGGTATTGGCGCCACTGCCTGAATCTGGGGTGGAGTCTACTGTACTACCGCTGACGCGGTATTCATCGCCTGAGCAACAATAGCGGCTACCTCATTAGCATTCATCGTTTCCCGAGCTAGAGCTGCTGGCTGCTCGGCTTGGGCACTCCCATCCTTTAGTGCACGTCTCAGAGGCATCTGAAACGTGAAGAAATTTATTAGTCTACAGTTATTATTAAATCTCAAATAGCTGAAGACGTAAAAGTAAAATCAAGAATACAACAATCCTAAAATAGGGCTCTATAGCAAAAATGTAAAGCTGAAAGCAAAATAAGTCGTACAGATCCTAAGGACACTAGAACCTGATGCTGTGATACCACCTGTGACACCCCGCCTAATTAAATACCGAGAGATCACTCCTTTATTAAATTAAAATCAAGGTGAACAGTTGGTTCATTCTTAGCATCACTGTCGTAAAAATAACTTTTCCAATTTAAACACCATAATTAATTAAGCTAATTGTCAAAACCATTTTAGACATTACTTTCCAAATTCTATTTATAACCAATGATTTAAAACTTTACATTATTCAATATTAAAGAATCACACCACAATTATCCTGGAACATATAATCCAAATTATTTTAACATTCAACAATTAAATCCCAACATTTAAAACTTAAAGTAAAACATCCAGATTGTAATAAATCCCAAAGTGACAATACTAGAAATAAATGAATCACAATGTCCAATAAAACAACTGGATAATGGAAACGGGCGACACATGCCAAACTGAATAAATATGCTAGGAGTGGAATCAAATAAATGAAGTTGTCTAAGCAAGAGGCCTGCAACTCCCACCTAAGCTGCAACGCGTTCCTTCCAAAGGATCCTATGCAAGACGCCCATGTGGCTGGGCACCTGTAACATATACATATATATACAAAAGAGAAAAGAAAATGGAAATAGGTCAGAGCCCGATTGTAAAAATGATTTAAAATTTGTTTAGCAAGTATTTAAAATGTTTACATGCCAATGCAACAACACATTAGTGCGGCACCCCCTTGAGAAATTCTCACCTCTCTTCTAATGTGCATGCCTATCATACTAACCTCCCCAACAGTTTAACTTATCTTAGGTCACTCATAAGATTTAAGATGAACAATTCAACTGTTTAAGAGGTTAATTTCATTTGATCACAAAGTTCTCATTTAAACCTTATTTGCCAATAAAGTTTCCCAGTGTCATATTATACTTTTTAAAACAAGTATTTCCAAATTGAAGTCATTATTCATTTCTTACTTACCATAAGCACAGTAGGAAGTTCCACATTTCAGAATTTCATATATATATATATATATATATATATATATATATATATATATTAAATACTCGTATAATATATATATTCTAACAGCACCCCACATAAAAATTATGGTGCGGACATACTCTGCTATCCAATCCCCATCTCACTTGTACTAAGGGAAATACAAGTTCGGAATCACTCTCGAACTGTATTAGCACATACACAAACAATATTGAGGCGACGCATAGATTCCAAGTCTCTAAGAGGTCAGTACATACCCTCACGTCTCTTAGCACCGTCTGACCATCGATCAGATAGCCTGTACTAAGAATATCTATCTTCTATGGTACGAGTCAATATCCCCCATAAAGGCACATCGAGATAAGACTGTCCCAGCGCGATAACCTTAGGGATAGCAAGTAGCGCGGGCATAATTTTCACACGTATATAATATATGCATAAACACAGTCATATAAATATACTACTATTACCACATCAAATTTAGGTACATCTCATAACCCATAATTATGACATTTATCCTTATTTTCTCATTATTTAGTTATCACGTATAACGGTTCGTCTCTTACTTTAATTTGAGGGATTATTTCAACTCACTACATAACACTCATGGACTCTATCCTCCCAAGTGTAAAATTCAGTAGGTACTCATCTATTTTCCATCATAACTATCTTACGCGTCTCTCCCTTTAATACAAAATTCCATCGTCTCTTATATGTAAACATTCCAAAAATGCAATTCTCGTCTTACATTAAAGGTCTCATAATTATTAATAAGTCCTACTGCTCTTCTTTATCTCCAGAAATATTTTAATATGGATGTCTAAGGATTATTACTCATCTAAATTTAATTCAACTATTTAAAAAGGGGAAATATGAGTCTGCCAGAAGGGGTCGATCGATCGATGGCAGGAGCTCGATCGATCGATGCATCGATCGATCGACACTCTTGGTTCGATCGATTGATCAAACAGGTATGGCGAATTCTGCTAATTGACAGTTACGGGTTTCATAATCCAACCTCAATCAAATCCAGATTTTTCACACCCAAACTCCCAAAAATTCTTACTACAAACAGTATAAATCCATATTATACATCTTCTACGTAAAGCATGCGAATTTTCATCAATAACCATGGATTAATAGGCCAAAACTCATATCAATCTCAAGAATCCCTAGAATTTATTTAACTTTGTTCTAATCAGTCTTTTTTCCAGAATTTCTACTTCTAATTCATCATAAATCCGTGATTAAACCTCTACATATGAAAGGGATTTCCAGATTATCATTCATCTCTTTACTACATCCAATCTCCTATCTCCAATATGGGTTTTTATTCTATGAAATACATCCTAATCAATCCTAGACTAACATGAATGATGCATTAACGAATTTAAGAAAGATAAATACTTGCCTGGGAATTTCAGAGTTCAGATTTGTCGACGAATTTGGTGTTGTTGCGTTCCCCGTCGCGCGATCTATGTGTTGGTGGTGGTGTCAGTGCAACCGGATGGATTTTTAGCCTTGGATTGCTTGGAAGCTTTCTCCTTCCCTCTCCTATGGCCATTCTAAGGTTTTGAGTCTGCTAACCCTAAAGGACCATTCCAAATGGCTGATTTAACATAATAAATTTCGTGGGTTTAATTACCTAAAAATGCAAAATGTCCAAAATGCCCTCCCGGGGTGCTAAATAGGCCTAAAAACGCCCCGAGACCCAAACTAAATCCCCGGGTATACTTTTCTGACTATCTCGACCCTTCCGGACACTATGGAGCACTCAAAATGACCATACGAGCAACTTATAATTTATTCATTTTTATTAATCAATATTTTGTCCCGACGCGACACGGGCGCGTCCCGACTCAAATTTTCCAAAATTGTCATTTTATCCACTATTGACATTTAATAGAACCAATATTATATATTACTCTACTCATTAGTAATATTCGTCAAATTTCCCATAATTACTAACTCACATCACGTTAATAATTATAAAGTAATTAATTTCCGGATTTATATTAAATTAATAACTCACATTAAATTTAATAAATCCCCAAATTTATAAAGCATAAAAATACGAGGTATTACACTGAGCTATTCATCAGCAGTCCTGCTTTAGGGCCAATACCATCAAAAGTGTAGCTCATTTATTAAGTGTCTATCAGCAACCAGGAGAAACAAATCGTGAGTATATAACTCATTTTAATAGTGAAATGCTAGAGGTAGTGGATTACGAAGAAAATACTGCTATTACTGCTTTAATGAGCGAACTTCTCCCCGAGAAGTTATATTACGCACTACCCAAAGACCCCCCCAAACCATCACTGGGTTGATGGATAAGGCTGGAAAAATCATGAACGCCGAGGAGGCTATGGCCGCCAAGAAAGTCCCTAGTACTAAAGCCGATAGTCATAATAGTTATGACAAAAAGGAGAAAATATATAAGAATGCCGAGAAACTTAAGAAGTGAAATACCCCATAATTTTGAGGGTTATTTATGAATATATTACAAGATTTCAGTAATATTATTATTTTATTAATCGGGGATAATATAATTTATTTTGGTTTGAAATCGAATCAAACATTTAAATTTAAATTATTTTTGGATATTTTATAATGGTTTAAATATATAAACTAGACACTTTTAAATTAAAGAGTAATATTGTAATATGCGTTGGCTTAGGATCTAAGCTAGGGTTTGAGAGAGGGGTTATATAAGGAATATTATGGGCGATTATAAGGAAAGGGAGATGAAAAAGAGAGGCCAAAACTGAAATCCGAAGAGGCAAAAACGAGTGGAATGAGAAGAGCTAATTTAGAATGTTTAGATCTTCTTTTTGAGTGCATTCGGATGAGATTTGAGAAAAAAACTCAAAACACATACCTGACTTAATTTTTCCTCTAGAATCTAAATCTGAAGTCAAATTGGCGATTTGAATAATACTTGGATCTAATTTTTCTTGGGTTTTAAAATATGACTATTTGGGCTTATCTCGTGTTAGGGCTAGAACGTGAATTGATTATTTTCGCGAGAGGAACGTGATGGTGAGATCAAATTTAGAGCCTAAAATTATGTGACGATTTTGAGGTACGACACTTACACAATATGCTCCTAAATTCTCTCGAGAGTAGTCCGTTTATTTTTTGTGTCGATTTCACTCATGTTGAATTGTGATATTCAATTGAAATCTGAAAATTGTTGGAATCCGTTATATTGATTCATCTTGATATATTATATTATGATTTGAGCATCGTGTCATGAGATTTTAATATGGCACGGGGAATGGGCACCTGCTAATAGTCCCACAAACCGGTATATTGCTTGAGAATGCCTTGGAGAGGTGAGGTGAGGCCTAGTGACTCATTGATGTGTAATTGAGAAATTAATATTGATATTGCTTGAGTGTTGCATTTGATTTGTATATGAGATTCATATTGTTTCGATTTATTCATTGTGCTAATTATTTTTGAGCATCTATTCATGTCATATTGTGTACTTACACGTATTTTCTTTTAGTGGTAAGTTAGCGTGGATTGGGATGCTATGGACTATTCTGGAGAATTATTTTAGATCACTGATTGGAAGATTTATTTTGATTTATAATTGGTGGTGTAATTATTAATTGGAGATTTGTGTATTTTGAGAGAAACATGATTGCAATCATTATTGTGGAAATAAAAGAATTATGGATTTGTTTAATTTAAATTGTGGAAATTTAGATTCTCTATCCTTGCTTTTGATGGATTTAGTTTAGTTTTATCGTAATAGCACGCCGCGTGTCTCTCCAAGCACGCGAGGTGTTACAAGAAGTATGATGAATACACTCGTCTCACTGTTGGCGTGAATTAAATTCTAAAAGAGATCAGAGTAAGTAGGGATCTTAAATGGCCAGGGAAGTTAAAGTCCCCTAATAATAGGAGGTATAAGTCCAAGTATTGCGAGTTTCACAAGGATCACAAGCATACCATAGACAATTGTATTACCTTGAAAAATGAAATAACAAATCTCATCCGTTGTGGAAAATTGTCTAAGTTTGTCGACCGAACGAAGGGGTAAGATTCTAGAAGATGATCAGAATATCCATGCAAAAGTAGAGATGACAAGAAGAGAGGTCGGGACAATAATTAAAAAAATAATTCAGATTTATCGAAGAAACCTCAAGAACTTGAACTTGATATACAAACGATATCTTTTCATTGTCATTTCATTATAGGAGAAAATGTTGGTGGTGGCAATGGGCCAGGCGGGAGAAAAGCCCATTTGAATAAGGCCAAGGCATGTTCATATATTTGAAAATTAACTTATCTGATGAGGTAGATGGTCGCCCAAGAAAGCTGAACAAAGATAAATGAATAATTGGTTTATCTAAGAATGACTTATCTGGAGTGCTCTACCCTCACTATGATCCTTTATTCATCACTATGAGAGAACACGAAGAAAAGGTGGCCAAAATCCTAGTAGATAATGGTAGTTTGATCGATCTTATATTATACAATTGTTTCCACCATTTAGGATTACGTCATAGCAAGTTGGAACCTTACCAAAGGCCCTTGATTGTATTATTCGTAGAAAAGTATACCCTTTAGGAACTATCAAATTAGAATTTCTTAATGGTACTTAGCCTTCCAGTTTGACTGAAAGGATCCATTTCTTCATCTTAGATAAAAATGTCTAATCAACCTATAATATGATCCTCGGAAGGGTCGGCCTGAAAAAAATTGAAGTTGTACCATAGAGTGTCCATTTGTGTTTGAAATTTCCAACTGATTACAATATCAATGTTGTGAAGGGAAACCAAGTTGAAGCTAGAGAATGCTATTATACTTTAGCCGACTAGGAAGAAGTCAAGAAGATCAATACCACCAACCAAATTGAGACCTTAGATCCCCACGAAGAGGCTGATTTGGTTAAAGGACGAGTTGTAGAGGCCACAAAATAATTATCTTAGATGGAGAACGACCATAAATAACCATGCAGATGAGCTTAACTCTAGAACCAACCCTTATATAGGAATTAATTGAATTACTTAAAGAATAGAAAAGTGTATTTGCATGGAGTTATTAACACACGGTAGGAATTGATCCAGAATTCATATGCCACGAGTTGAACATCACCAAAGACTCTGTTAATCCAATAGAAACGACGTGTATTCAGTCTTAAAAGGAACATGGTTATCCAAGAAGAGGTAGACAAGCTACAGGAAGAAAAATTCATCCAAGATGTCAAGTACCTAGATAGGTTGGCTAACGTATTAATGGTGAGAAAGAAGAATAACAAATGGCGCATGTGCATTGACTTCACGGACCTTAATCAGGCCTATCCAAATAATTATTTTTCCTTGACAAGAATTTATCGGTTGGTCAAAGATACAGCCAGACAGGAATTACTCATCTTTATGGATGCCTATTGAGGATACACTAAATCAAGATGAAGCTAGAAAATAGGGAGAAAAATCAGTCATCACCAGTCGAGGTACTGTTACAACATTATTCCTTTTGGGCTTAAAAATGTTGGAGCAACATACTAGAGGTTGGTGAATAAAGTTTTTGTAGAAAAGGTTGGAAAAAATATGAAAGTCTATATGGATGACATGTTTACTAATAGAAATATAGTTATCGACCACATCAAATACTTGAGTCATACATTTGATCAGTTTTTGAAGTAGAAGATGAAACTCAATACGACAAAATGTATGTTTGGTGTACAAGAAGGAATGTTCTTTGGATTCATAGTAAATCAAAGGTAAATTTAAACAAATTCAGATAAGATTAAGGCACTGATGGACATGCAATCACATTTTTGCAAGAAACATGTGCAAAAGTTGACAAGAAGAGTAGCTGCTCTTAATCGATTTATCTCCCAAGCTATTGACAAGTGTCTACAGTTATTCAATGTACTAAGAAAAACATTCGAGTGGAATGAAGAATGTGAAAATACTTTCCAAGAGTTGAAGAAATACTTGGGATCTCCACCACTACTCTCCTGACCACTCATGGGTGAAAGGTTGTACTTATACCTTACTGTATTTGAGTTGGCGATTAGCTCGGTCCTCATCCAATTAAAAAATGGAGTTCAAAACGAGTGTATTGCACTAGTAAGGACTTCAGGGGAGACTAGATTTGATATCCTCACTTAGAAAAACTAACCTTAGCCCTCATTAAAACATGGAGAAGAATGAAGCCATATTTCCAAGCACATACCATTATGGTTTAAACAGACCTACCATTGCGTCAAGCTATGCATAAGATAAAGAAGTCAGGAAGATTAATGTCTTGGGTAGTGGAACTAGGAGAGTATGACGTACTCTATGAGCCTATAATAACATGAAAAGGTCAAGCAGTGGTAGACTTCGTAGCAGAGTTCATTTATGAAGAAAGAACAACCGATCAAACTACCGAGTAGACTTCCTTAGAAGAGATCTCAATAAGTATCCAAGCCGAACAAACTTATTCGAAAAGTAGTTTTAAGGTGGACAAATAAAAAAATCCATTGCACAAGAACTCACAAAAAGTATGTGGAGCAGAGCAAAAAGTTGTTCAAGTGGGGATCTTTGAGCGAAGGGAGCTTTGATGAAGAAATTCCTATCTAGAAACTGTATGTAGATGGATCTTCCCGTGTAACCATAAGTGGATAAGGATTAACTATCAACACCCCTGATGACATAGATGTGGAGTATGAACTTTTTTTTCAATTCTAAGCTTCCAACAATGAGGTAGATTACGAAGCGTCGGTTACAGGTCTGGAACTAGCATTGTCACTAGGTTCCCATCAAATCATCGCTCACAGTTACTCATAATTGATCGTCAATGAAGTGCTAGGGATATAAGGAGTCAAAGGAGAACAAATGACAAATTACCTGGCTAAATCTCGAAGAACCATCTCCAGATTTTTGGCAGTCAAAATGGTCAGAATTCTCAGAATTGAGAATGCCGAGTAGATGCACTTGGTCGGTTAGCTTCAGCAGCCATAACAAAATTAAGGAGGATCATTCTGATGGAAATACTAGAAAATAGGAGCATAGATGAATAAAAAATTAGCTTAATAGCAGTACACTTAGGCCCTTCAAGGATAGATCCAATAAAGGGGTATATTGAAAAAGGATCTCTGCCCGAAGACCCAAAGGAAGCAATGAAGTTGAGGTACAAAGTGGTAAGTTATGTATTGGAAGGACGAGTTTATATAAGAGAGGAATCATTATTTCCTTGCTTCAATGTGTCCACTGGTGTGGAAAAAACCGAGCGTCCGTGTAGATATGCTAATCGTTGTTATTGGCTTCCGACCGTAACGTAAAAAATCTGAACTTTAACTACACTCCTATGGAGTATAGCGGCTAGTTTGGGTATAAAAAATCCACAAGGAATGTTTGATAGACTTTAATTGATTTATTACTTCTCAAATAAAAATGTAAAAGATGATTAAGGTTGAAACGGGAAAAAGGGGAAAAAGTTAGTTACGCAAATTAAAACTAAACAAATATTAATAAAATGGGATTATAATCACATCCCCACCATGGGCTAAACAACGCATATAAAGGATTTTTGTTCAAAAAAAATTTAACCGAGCATATTCAATTGGTTATAAACATCAAACATGAAGAAATTTAATCCAACAATGAAAGATAGAACTTTCACTAAAATATGGTCACAAATGGATTAATTTCCGAATAGCGCTCTATGCATTAACGTTGCATGACAAAAATGTTAAATGCCTAATATTCCAACTTTAATACACAAGGTTTCAATTAAATGCATTTTTTACCCAAGACCTAGATTTTAAAGCTCAATACCCATTAATGGTGGAAATGTGGCCCCAACCCTTAAACTAGCTACTTCATATGATTAAAGTAATAAATACCATAAATTTAAGAATGAAAACAACTAATTAACCAACACAAACAATAAATAAATTAAGATAACTATCTAACAGAAAAAGGAAAAAAGGAAAAATAAGTATATTAATGAAGAAGACGATGAATAGTGGTAGATTACTTACAAAATGGGTATAAACCCTAAAAGAGGGGGAGAAGGGAAATCTCCCAAAATACCCTAAAATCTGATCTCTATTAATGTAAAATGAAGTTTTCAACTTAAGGGAATGTTTTAATATTAAATACCCGATCACCCCCCCCCCCCCCCCCCCCAAAAAAAAAAAAAAAATTAGACGTTTGCGGACTTTGACAGGGCCCGAATCGATTCCCCAAAGTGGCTGGATCGATTCGCACCTGATAGGTCTGAATCTTCATTTTGGATCAGCATAAGGAAAATGATGTAACTTCTTTGTTATATATTGGAATTAGGCGCGATGAGAATCTACGCGAAGCTAAATCAGAGGGATAAAACTTCCATTTGACTTAGGGCCATAATAACAAATGATGAAATGACTAAAATGCCCTTGAATATTCCTTTTAGGATGCAACTTTCTCGAAATGCGACCAAAGTATGTAAACACTTTAATACCTAAAAAAGTTCAATTAGATCTCATAAAGTATATAAACATTCATAAAAGAGTTTGTTTGGTTAATGAGCATAAAAATAGGAATTATGATACCGAGTGGACTAAAACGCATTAGTATAAAGGCTAAATAAATGAAATATTTGAGATGAATCACACTCCCTAACTTATCCATTGCTAGTCCCTAGCATTAAAGTGGAAAGAAACAAGACTACAAATAGTTTCACAAGAGAGTACATATATACAAAAGAGATAAATGTCACTTTCGCGGGCGAACAATTGCATTTAGCACATGCAATAATCCATTAAACCCCGAGGTGAACCTAGTGGACGAGTGTTCTCTTATGAGGGTTTTTAGGGATAAAACCCACAAACATAAAAGTTTCCTCAAAATATGTCTAGTCAATAAGAAAGACAAGATCAATAATAACAAATATGATTTCAACATGTTATTTGCATAGTGAATGAATTCACTCAAAAGTTCGTAGTCACTAACATTATATAATGTCCTTCATTGAATCGAAACCTTAAGAGTGGGAGGAAGAGAGATCACATGAAAACATGATTTAGTAAATTTTTTATAAATTGGATAATAAACATTAAAGCATGTATGATATCAAAATACTCTCAAGATATTACACCCAACAAATGAAATCACTAACAATGGGAGGTAATACACGGGACACGTGGGCATAAAGAGTAAATGTAAATTGAAACTAGGTCACGCACATGTCATCAATGAAGAACGCTATATATGTAAAATGAAAAATATGTAATCTCAATGAAAGCATATCATCATTAAAGAGGTAAAATTCATTTTCACAGATAGTCTCAATTATTAAGACTTTTGAATCAAATTCACTTTAGGATCACATAGTACTTTTAAAGGGTTGTAATGTGAGTTTCCGGTTGAGATTATGAAAGGAGGGGATATTTACGGATTCAAAGGCATTTGGGGATGGAAAATTTGGGATAATGGAAAATTGTGGGCTATTTCAAAATTGAAAAAATATCTTCCATACAAGCATTGGATATGAAATCGGAGAGTAAGAAAAGCTTATTGAACACTATATACAATATGGAAATACTTTCTCTTTCTTTTTTCTTATCTTCTTTTTCTCCTCTTTTTTCTTTTGTTTTTCGTTTCTTTCTTCTTCTTTTGTTTTTCACTTCACTTTTTCTTTTCTTTTTCACTCACACATGCTTAATTGCAACTACATAATAATAACATCAGTCAATCCCAAGTATAATTCCAAACAAAGGTATGGAAGGCAATATGTATGGTATATAACTCCAATTTGGAGTTGGTCATGGGGTTTTGAGTTATGAAACGAAAGGCAATATTAAGGCTCAAAAGGGGTTGACAAGGAAAAACATAAAAGGTGAGATCGAGGTCAATATGAGTGATATAAAAAAGATGGCCTATGATCTTTTACTAAAGTTTATGTAATACTCGAGTTAAAACAACTTTCAAAATCATGCTCAAGTAACACATTTCATATGAACGATCAATGAAAGAATAGTGAGATTACCGATGAATTTAACGTTTTCAAGGCGGAAAGAGTAATGTAAAGACACTCACAAACGAAGAAAAGTCCAAATCTCACTTGGTGTATGTATATACAATGCAACAAAGATTATCGAGTTATAAATGCCTTAAATGAAATCATTAAAATTTGAAAAGCGCATGTGCTCATGGGTTTAAAGTTTAATTCATGAAGTTATTCATAATATCAATGATTTGAGGACTAAAGTCTAATAACTTCTAAAATCGAGAACATTCATCATTGAATTTTCTATTAGATTGTACATTTATTAAAATTTATCGTTGGAAACAGAGGCAAAATGCCCAATAAAGGAGAAAAAAGAAAGAAAATATTTTTGAAAATTTTCATTTTTTTCAATAAAAGCATGCTTGGAATGAACATGTGATCAAATTAATGAAACTAAAAAAAAGCAATGGGAAGAATAACCCACACTCCCTAACTTAAATGCTGGATTGTCCTCAACGCGAATCAACAACACAACATAAAGAGAGGAAAAGAAAAATATTATACAAAATGGAGCTATCCCCGATAAGTACAAGTCCATTGAATCTAGAAAACATGTTAGAACCAAGCATAATAAAAAAGAATAATAAAAACTTTAACTAATGACACTAGACTATAAGTCAAAAGAAAAATAAAACTAACTATTTACAACCTACTATTTGAACTTCTAACTAACTATACACTAGAAGTTAAAATTTTTGATGGTACGCCCAAAACACGATTTGACTTTGAGGGATTAATGGTGTACCCTCATTTTCTTGCATGCTTCCTGAAAAATAAACATTTCGTTTGAACAATGGAAGGCATGTGTAAGTCATAATAAATGAACCATCGCTAGTTAAGAAATTTAGGCGGATGATGGGGGGATTTGGATGCTAAGGGGGACAAGACCTAATTAATATTGGGAAAATTAAATTCACCTCCGCAAAGTTTTTCAATTAGAATGGGAGGTGGGGAAAGTGTGAGTGAATATCCCATAAGATAAAGCATCTCAAAATAACATTCCTGTCCAAGAATCGGGTCAAAGTCCTCAAGACTTTCATTCGATTCTTGTGATAGATTTAAAGGTTCGATAATGATGGGGAACCAAGGAAATGGAGGACCACCAAACTCAATAGAATTTGTAATATTAATAAGGGGTTGAAATTAGAAAGTGCATGGATCACTCTCAATGATTTATAAAAGGGTGGAGGTGAAACGCAAGTTTTAACCTCAATCGTGATTTTTTAAGAAGAAATGATCTCATCGAGTTGGGAATTTGTTACTAAAATCCAAACTTCAAAACTCTCGGCTTGGTCATTCAATTCCTTTTCCGCTAACTCCTGATTAAACCAACAAGAAGACATAAAATCTTCTTGGGAGGTTTGCTCATAGTTAAAGGATTCCCCATTTTGCAAAGTTTGTTCCCAAGACATTGAGTGTTACCTATAAATTCTTGAATTTCATGTTCAATTCTTTCATTTTCAAGAATTTGGAATCATTCACACATAGTCTTGGGATTGTAACTTTGAGAACTATTATCATAAAAATTAAAATTATCTAAAGAGTTATAGCATGACATTTCAAAGAGGGCAATTAAAAACTGCAATGATCACTAAAATTTCAAATTTCTCGAAATAATTTAGTACGAATCAAAAAGAAAGGGAAAATAAAGAATACAAATGCAAAATAAAAATGCAACGAAATAGTAAATCAATTACAATCTGTAACAAAACACTCCTCGGTAATGATTCCATTTGGATGTGGTGGAAATCGGGCGTCCGTTAAGATACACTAATCGTTGTTATCAGCTTCCGACCGCATTGCAAAAACTAAACTTTAATTGCACTCATATGGAGTATATCGGCTAGTTCGGGTATCAAAAATCCGCAATGAGTGTTTTCTAGACTTTAATTGATTTATTACTTCTCAAATAAAATTGTAAAAGATGATGAAGGTTGAAAATGGGAAAAAGAGAAAAAGTGAGTTATGCAAATTAAAACTAAACAAAGATTAAGAAAGCGGGATTAAAATCACATCCCCACCGTGGCCTAAACAACGCATATTAAGGATTTTGGTTCGAAAACATTTAACCGAGCATATTCAATTGATTATAAACAACAAACATGAAGAAAGTTAATCCAACAGTGAAAGATAAAACTTTCGCTCAAATATGGTCACAAATGGATTAATTTCGAAATATCTCTATAAACACTAACGTTGCGTGACAAAGAAAGTTAAACGCCTAATATTATAACTTTAATACACAAGGTTTCAATTAAATGAATTTTTTTACCCAAGATCTAGATTTCAAAGCTCAATGCCCATTAATGGTAGAAATGTGTCCCCAACCCTTAAACGAACTGCTACACATGATTAAAATAATAAATACAACAAATTAAAGAATGGGAATAACTAATTAACCATCACAAATAATAAATAAATGAAGATAACTATCTAACAAAGTAAGAAAACAAGGAAATACAAATATATTAATGAAAAAGAACATGAATAGTGGTAGATTACTTACAAAATGGGTATAAACCCTAAGAGATGGGGAAAATGAAAGCTCCTAAAAAAACCCTAAAATCTTATCTCTATTAATGTAAAATGAAGTCCCCAAGTTAAGAGAATGTTTTATCATAAATACCAAACCACCACAACCACCCAAAGAAAAATAGACATTTGAGGACTTTAACAAGGCCCAAATCGATTCCCCAAAATGGACGGTTCGATTCTACCCTGACTGGTCTGAATCTTCATTTTGGATCAGCATACAAAAAATGATGTAACTTCTTCGTTATAGATCGAAAGTAGGCGCGGTCTAAAGCTACGCAAAGTTAACGCAGAGGTCTAAAATTTACACTGGACTTTGGGCCATAATAACATATGATGAAATGACTAAAAGGCCCTTAAATGTTCCCTTTATAATGGAACTTGTAAGGACATAAATTTCCAATTGAGTCCATGTATTGTTTTGACTTAATTCCGTGAACAAAACTGTGTTTGTAATATGTCATAGGGAGATTTTTATTTTGTCACGTTCCCACTTGGTCTATGACGTATTAAAGAAAATTGAAGACATTGTGGTAAATATTCAAAGATTTAATCATGTCGATGTTTAATTGGTGGAAGTTTAATCGTCTTCAAAGGTAATTGCATTACGAGATCACTCAGGTATGAATGCGTATAATTATGGTGCTCGGAATTATTTTTTATAAAAGATAAGGATGTATTTTTATAAAGAAAAATATTTTAAAATGTTTTAAAAGTGTTTTAAAGGTTTACACTTCGTTTTTATTCTGATAAGTTCGAATAGGAGTTTGACTTATTTGGATCTCTCATGGAAGAGAAGTTTTGAACAAAAAATAAAAAATTCAACTCTATCGCTCGAACGACATCAGGTCTTGTTTGAACGAGATGCTGATGTCGCTCTAATGACTTGCATTGTCGTTCGAATGACATTGAAATCGAGACAGTTTTTAATCCTATTTAAATAGTGTTTGCTTCAGAATTTCATAAGTGTGCATTCTGGAAAATAGTTTTACGAACCAGAAACTTGTTTGAACATGTTTTCTATGGTTTAAAAGATTAAACACATCCTTAGAGTTTGTAAAAATCGGAGATATCATTAGTTTATGTTTACGTGATCCTGCGGCACTAAGACGTTTGTTCTACACTTGAACATCAAAGGGTTTTGTGGTGAAGAAAAGAGAAGGACTTCTTGTTCGACATCGTAGACGAATCAAAGCCATTCGGTGGACACCGAGACATACGTGGACTCGTGTGTTGTGGACTGGTATAGTGAAAGAAGGACTTTCTGCATGGGCACTGTGAGAGGAGTGGTTGAAGATCAGAAGAGCGTCAAGATCCGTGGGGATTGAGTCATGGAGTGAGACTTTTTCTGCTTTGTAAAACCATATTCATAGTGATTGTCTGGCTTGGGCTGTCCAAGGTTGTTTTCCCGTGTTGGGTTTTTTCCTCGTACATCTGGTGTTGTGAGTATTCTTTACATTATTTTACTTTCTTTAATCACTAGATGCATGTTTAGGATTAATCAAGATAAAATTGGTTTAAAGTAAGAATTGGGTTTTTCACAAGTTGGTTTGGTGCATAATTAAAAGTTGGATAATTTTCGTTTTAAATTGGATTGGTTTGAAACACACGCAATCAGAGCTAGAAAACATTTTTTTATTTGTTTTGTGATCCCGTGTGTTTTTCAAAGATGGATTCTGGATATAACGAATTTTCTCGAACTCCTGCTTTTTATGGGACTAATTACACTTATTGGAAGATGAGAATGAGATGTGCATTAAAATCTATTGATGAGCATGTTTGGCTAGAAGTTGGGAAATTTTGGATACCCCCTATCACTATTGTAGGTGAGTTCACTAGTTTAAATCCTATTGAGTCATGGAGAAAATCCGAACAAAGACTTGCACAATATAATTCTAAGGGTATGCACGTTATTGCTTCACATGTCACACATGAAGAATATAACAAAATTATGACTTGTGAAACACCAAAAGAGGCTTAGGATATTTGGCACTCACTCACGAGGGAACTATCACGGTTAGGGCGTCAAAGCTTCAAAATCTCACTACACAGTTTGAGACCATTAGGATGTTTGAGAGTGAGACTTTTGATGAGTTTTATGCTAGGTTGTCCAATATTGTCAACTCGTCATTTAATCTAGGTGAGAAAATTCCTGACAACTGTGTCATTAAGAAAATCCTTAGGTCGTTGCCTAGTAGGTTTGATGCAAAAGGGACCATTTTAAACCCCTTGGGTAGGTTAGAGTCTACGAAACTAGAAGAGATTATAGGTGACTTACAAACCTACGAAATCGACATGATTACCTCCAAGCAAGTTCCTAAGAAATAAAAGGGTATCGCTTTGATAACCCGGAAGGAGGAAATTAAAGTTTCGGATTTCGATTTTGAGGATGTTGCTTTGTTGGCAAAGAAATTTAAAAAATTTATTAAGTTTCAAAAGCAATCGAAATATGCCATGAAATTTGAAAAATTCAAGAACAACAAAGTAGATCCCACCTCTAAGCATAAGTTTGAGAAGCCTAAGAGAGATAAGTCGGATAAGTGTTTTGGGTGTGAGGGGTATAGTCACAAAGTTAAGGAGTGTCCCACTAGACTTAAGAAAGAGGGAAAGCAACCCATTGTCTATAATGCCACCTTAAGTGATAGTGATCCGGAAGAGGGAGATAGTTCCCCCATTGATCTTAACTTTTTTGCGTTTATGGCATGTCATGTGAGCGACGATGATTTTCATATGCATGACACTTCTGAGGAGGTTTTGAGTGTATCCCATGTTAGTGAGGGTGAAGAGAATGATGAGGAGGAGGTGGATGTGAAAGAATTGCAAAATGTATTTAATGAGTTGTATGCCGAAATGGTGAAGGTGAAAAAGGCTAACTCAAAATTGCAATCTAAGTTGAATGAGCGTGCCATAGAAAATAATGATAGTTTGATTAAGGATCTTAGGTCACGAGAGAAGAAGTTTAGGGAGAAACTAGAGTTTGTGGAGAAAGAGAGAGGTAATATACGTGGTTTGATGGAGTCCTTGAAAAAGGAGGTTTTAGAATTTGACGAGTCTAGGCGTTTGCTCGAGTCTAGGATTCACGAGTTGGAGGAGAGATTGAGAAACTCGTCCAGAGTCAAGTTTGATTTGGAGGCTAGGTCAGAGAAGTTAGATAAGATCCTAGGCACCGTCCAAATTAAGGGAGATAGGGGAGGTATAGGTTTTGGCGAGAGAGTTGTTCCCATTCCCCCCTCACGTGTGAGAAACACTAGGAAGGTTAGAAAATGTCCACTTATAAGGACTCATTCCCACCATCGCTACACTTGTACGTTTTGTGGTAGGAAAGGTCACCTTAAGTGTTATTGTTACGAACTTAGACAAGCTCCTAGGAAGTTTAAGAATAAAGCTACCCCGGTTCCCAAAACCCCCATGCGTCATTTTACACCTACTTGGGTTAGGAAATCGGATTTAGTGGCTTTAGGAATTAAACTTCATGATTCTCGTTTGGGTGCACTTGATTCTTCCCATGCTAAATCTAAAGGATGATAATATTGCCATGTTTTTCATATACTAGTTTGCTTCATGATATATTCATTTCTAGTATAATGACATGTGTATCATTTTGTATTATAGTTTTCATTTGTTTGAGTCCTATTGAAAAAAAAAAGATTCTTTTTTTTAGAATTTTTTTGAAAATCCCAAAAAGAATTTTCTTTTATTTTAGTCAAAATATGAAAAGCCAAAAAGATTTTCGGTTTTTGTTTTTGAGTTTACATGTTTTATGTGGCATATTGGTGTGCTTGGACCCCCCCCATCGGTTCATATCCATGTGGCTAGGAAATTTGGTCATTATTATCGATGCTTAGAATGATCTTAACCATTGCTTATATGGGGTTGTTTCGAAGTTGATATGGATTTTTATTCAACTTTGTATATATGCCAACATTGCACACATGCACGATTTTATATGGATGTTTGACTTCTCTTGCATATTTGAATTTGGTGAGGCGTTCTTATCTCAATCTTGTCATCTATGCGTAAGTAGACTTAAGGAGAAGTGTGCATGTAATAACCGTATACCGTGAGGATTTAAATTGGTAAAAATGATGAGTGAATTCACGGGAAAGGGTTGCGAGAGTTCAAAATTAACTCGTCGTGAAAGCCACCGTTTAAAAGAGCCCAAAAGAAAACGCAATATGATAAGAAAAGGGCCAAATCAGTTTAGTTCATTCCAAAGAAAACATGTTATTATTGAGGGAGTTTGGATGGATTCAAAAATTTAAATGGGTTTGCACAACTAATCCTAATGTTGAAACATTGCAATTTGACGCTATTGTTTGTAGAATCGTTAAAATTCTGGATTCGTGTGCATGTAGTATGTTTAGTTTATTAAGCTCACACTTTTATTCTCATATGGCTATGATAGAGTTTGATAATTTATAGCTACCAATTAGAGATTCTTGATCATTTTGATGTGTTGGAATTGTGAATCATTTGTTGTAGTTTGACTCCCATTCATTCCATATCCATGTTTAAGCACATCAGTACTATGTTTGCATTAACTCACATTTTTAGTTTTTATGAGTTTTTGCATTTTTTGTTAAAAGCCTACTGTTTTAACACTGCTTTGCTTCTGTCAGGCCCTTCCTGGAATTTTTTTATGGAAATTATTTCACTGGGCAAAAATATAACATATTTCTAGGAAAATGTGAAAATTTGGCAGGTCGTGAGAAGTCGTTCAAACGACATCCCTTGTCGCGCGAACGACCTCAACACCTCGTTCGAGCGACTTTGCATCTCGTTTAAGCGAAGTCCTATCTCATTCGAACGACAGGCTGAATTTTGCCTTCTGATTGGTTTGCAGTTCACTGGGTTAATTTGGTATATTTTTGGTACTGCTGAATTTTTTTTTTTGGACTGACTGGTTTATATGCAGGTTCTTTTTTCTCAAATTAGTAGTTTGCATATAAGTCCGTTTATCACACCTGATTAGATTGCTATACTCTTTGTGTGATTCTTGGTTTACTAGCTACTGATTTGTCATTACATGATCATATTTAGCTGGTTGTTTCATGATTATCTAGCGGTTTCGATTCTCAAATTGGTATCCAATTGATTTAAATTGGTATATTCTCATGCTAGATACTTGGTTTGGTTTATATTTTCACCGGATTGTCTATTCGAGACAAAAAGGGGAGAGATTTATTGAGCGTTTCCAATGATATCTGGATTTACATATTGTTTGATTATATATCTTTCAAATTGGTATCAAATAATTGCTCACATGTTTCAAATCACTTGTTCTTATTAGAAATATAAGTTGGTATCATTTGTTCCTCCATACTTCACCTGGTATTTATTTGTCTGTTTTATGTGTGTAGGTATGCTTCAGCGATTCGAGATTTCAAGTCTATGTCACATTCAGACAGTTTATGCTCGCCGGTGCTACATATTCTAGTCCGTGTCCTGTATTTTTTATTTTGGGTTTATGGGATGGGATTTAGGCATCATACGTCTTGACGACCCGATTAGGCATTTCACTGGTTTAGTTTTGTCCCGGAATGGTCAAAGGGGGAGATTTGTAAGGACATAAATTTCCAATTGAGTACATCACTACACCAAATCCTGCGAATGGTCATGCCCAGTGGGTCACGGCCCAAGTCCGCGACCATCTGGTCGTGGACTTGGGCCGTGACCCACTCCATATTTGGCGTGACCATATTTATTACCACACTAAATTATCGATGCTCTGGAAGTGGTCACAGACTTGGGCCGTGACCACAGTGGTTGCGGACTTGGGCCGTGACTAGGTCGTGACCATCTTGGCACCAAACTCGTGCCAAAATTCCCTCCAAGCTTGGTCGCGGATGGGTCACGGCCCAAGTCCGTGACCCATGGCATGAGGAAGAAGTGAGTACACACATTTAGGGTCACGGATTAGGGCCGTGACCATTTCTGGGCGTGGGTCACGGCTATGGTCCGTGACCATACCTTATTCAAGCACTATAGGTTGGATGACAAGGGTCGCGCATCACAGATCGAGGGTCACGGCTTTGGGCCGTGACCATGTCTTGGTATGGGTCACGGCTATGGGCCTTGACCATACCTCATTTGGTAGCTGCTGTAGGTCGCGCAAGGGGGTCATGGCTGTAGGCCGTGACCATTATTCGTCCATCAGGTCGCAGGCAGAGCTCTAAGGGTGTGGTGTGTTGCGATGGTGGGTCACGGCCTAAAGCCGTGACCAGGTCATTCCTAAAAAATAAAGAGGCGCGCTATTTCTTTTTTTCATTTGCCCTCTTCTCTCTCTCTCTCGTCAGATGTTGATGACCTAGCAATTCTCTCTCGTCAATCAGTTGGAGTATTCCTCAGCTTCAACCTACTAGCAGCAGCAGCCCTAGCTCCAGCCCTAGCTCCGCCTTAGCTCCAGCCCCAGCCCCAGCTCCGCCCCAGCCCCAGCTCTCTCCCAAGTAAATTTTATTCTTTTTCTCCATTAATTTATGTAGATTCCATTAATATATGTATATATAGTTTACATGTCTTTACAATTTATACACACTATTTATAGTATATATAGATAATTTATATGATTTGAATTTGGGATAATATTTTTTATCTATATATATAGTATATATAGATAATTTAATGTAAAAGTAAAAATAGTGTGAGATAATGTTTTTGAAACTTTAGTCTTACAACCTATTAGGTTGTTAATATTAGTAAAAAAAACTTTGGGTAAGCCAATTTATATCACATATTTAGATTTTAGGATGTTAATATTAATCGACTTTGGGTGACCCTCATATTTTAACGGCATATTGTCCCTGAAATTAACGAAGTGTTTAAATTAACCCATTATTTTAACGGAGTGTAAATATTTTTTCAGATTTGGTATTTCCCAGTGAGTGAGCATCCGGATAGAGGTGCAACGCTACTACCTACACATATCATGGTAAACTTTATGATATTTTTTATTTGTTTATCCAATTTTATAGAAATTGAATGCTCACATACATTATTACATACCAATTAGATACCACTTCTTTATTACTTACCAGTTCTTCATTACACGCCAGGTACTCTTGACTTTAACTAAAGTAGTTATATAATTGATATGCATTATTTATTAAATCTTTTAGATGATAGAAGGAGTACGGGATAATTATTGGTTCTTGGCTTGTTGTTGGATAGTATGTTTGAAGGAATATGTGATAATTAGAAGGAGTACGGGATAATTATTGGTTTGATTGTTGGATAATATGTTGAAAATATTTTAGACTCCCGATTTCATAATACGACGATAAGCATAAAAACATGCCATCGAAGGGTGAAAACGTAAAACAAACATAAAACGGTCCCGTAAGAGTCATGAACACCTCGCACGGGACCAATGCAACTCATAGGAACCGACCGCGTAGTCACTGGGCTCCCGGTTTGAGTGTACGACGTAAATTTGCAAAAAGTTAGACTTAAGCATAAAAACATGCCATCGAAGGATGAAAACCTAAAACAAACACCAAACGGTCCCGTAAGAGTCATGAACACCTCGCACGGGATCAATGCGACTCATAGGAACAGACCGCGTAGTCACGGGAGTCGCGATTTGAGTGTATGACGTAAATTTGCAAAAAATTAGACTTAAGCATAAAAACATGCCATCGAAGGGTGAAAACGTAAAAAAATCACAAAATGGTCTGGTAAGAGTCACGAACACCTCGCACGGGACCAATGTGACTTGTAGGAACCGACTGCGTAGGCACGGGGCTCCCGGGTGAGTGTACGGCGTAAATTTGCAAAAAAATAAACTTAAGCATAAAAAATGCCATCGAAGGGTGAAAATGTAAAACAGCCTTAAAACGGTCCGGTAAGAGTCACAAACACCTCGCACGGGACCAATGTAACTCGTAGGAACCGATCGCATAGTCACGAGGCTCCCAGTTGGAGTGTACGACGTAAATTTGAAAAAAAATAGACTTAAAGCATAAAAACACGCATCAAAGGGTGAAAACGTAAAACAAACACAAAACGGTCCCGTAAGAGTCACGAACACCTCACACGGGACCAATGTAAGTCGTAGGAATGAACCGCGTAGTCATGGGGCTCCTGGTTTGAGTGTA
Organism: Sambucus nigra; assembly: GCA_949130495.1. NCBI lineage: Eukaryota > Viridiplantae > Streptophyta > Magnoliopsida > Dipsacales > Adoxaceae > Sambucus > Sambucus nigra. Next base: position 250,105,468 of record OX422208.1, read on the forward strand.
TGACGGAAATTTGATAAAAAATAGACTTAAGCATAAAAACATGCCATCAAAGGGTGAAAACGTAAAACAGCCTTTAAACGGTCCCGTAAGAGTCACGAACCCCTCGCACGGGACCAATGTGACTCGTAGGAACCGACCGCTTAGTCACGGGGCTCCCGGTTTGAGTGTACAACGTAAATTTGTAAAAACTTAGACTTAAGCATAAAAAACATGCCATCGAAGGGTGAAAAATGTAAAACAGCCTTAAAACGGTCCCGTAAGAGTCACGAACACCTCGCACGGGACCAATGTAACTCGTAGGACCGATCGCGTAGTCGCGGGGCTCCCGGCTGGAGTGTATGACGTAAATTTGCAAAAAGTTAGAATTAAGCATAAAAACATGCCATCGAACGGTGAAAACATAAAACAGCCATAAAATGGTCAGATAAGAGTCACGAAAACCTCGCACGGGACTAATGTAACTCATAGGAACCGACCGCGTAGTCACGGGGCTCCCGGTTAGAGTGTACAACATAAATTTGAAAAAAAATTAAACTTGAGCATAAAAACATGCCATCGAAGGGTGAAAACGTACAACAAGCACAAAACGGTCCCGTAAGAGTCACGAACACCTCGCACGGGACCAATGTGACTCGTAGGAACCGACCGCATAGTAACGGGGCTTCTGAGTTGAGTGTACGATGCAAATTTGCAAAAAATTAGACTTGAGCAAAAAAACATGCCATCGAAGGGTGAAAATCTAAAATAGACACTAAACGGTCCGGTAAGAGTCACGAACACCTCGTACGGGACTAATGTGACTTGTAGGAACCGACGACGTAGTCACGGGGGCTCCCAATTTGAGTGTACGACGTAAATTTACAAAAAGTTAGACTTCCATGCCATCGAAGGGTGAAAATGTAAAACAACCTTAAAACGGTCCCGTAAGATTCACGAACACCTCGCACGGGACCAATGCAACTCGTAGGAACCGACCGTGTAGTAACGGCGCTCCCGGTTGGAGTGTAAGACGTAAATTTGTAAAAAAATTAGACTTAAGCATAAAAACATACCATCGAAGGGTGAAAACGTAAAACAGTCACAAAACAGGGCGTTAGAGGGTGAGAACTCGAAACAGCCCCCGAACGGCCACGTGGGTGGCACCAACACCTCCCATGGGGCCAATGTAACTCGTAAGAACTGACCCCACAGCCGCGGGACTCCCGGTTTGAGAATACGACGGTAATTTGCATATTTCTAGACTTAGGCTTAAAAACATGGCGTTAGAGGGTGAAAACTCGAAACAGCCCTCTAACGGCCCCGTGGGTGGCACAAAAACATCCCACGGGACCAATGTAACTCGTAGGAACTGACCCCGCAGCCGCGGGACTCCCGGTTTGAGAATACGACGATAATTTGCATATTTCTAGACTTAGGCATAAAAACATGGCGGTAGAGGGTGAGAGCTATAAACAGCCCCCGAACGACCCCGTGGGTGGCACCAACACCTCCCACGGGACCAATGTAACTCGTAGGAACTGACCCCACAACCGCGGGACTCCCGGTTTAAGAATACGACGGTAATTTGCATATTTCTCGACTTAAGAAAAACATGGCGTTTGAGGGTGAGAACTCGAAACAGCCCCCGAACGTCCCCGTGGGTGGCACCAACACCTCCCACGGGGCCAATGTAACTCGTACGAACTGACTCCGCAGCCGCGGGGCTCCCGGTTTGAGAATACGACGATAATTTGCATATTTCTAGACTTAGGCTTAAAAACATGACGTTAGAGGGTGAAAACTCGAAACAGCCCCCGAACGGCCTCGTGGGTGGAACTCAACACCTCCCACGGGGCCAATGCAACTCGTAGGAACATACCCCACAGCCGCGGGACTCCCAGTTTGAGAATACGACGGTAATTAGCATATTTCTAGACATAGGCTTAGAAACAAGGCGTTAGAGGGTGAGAACTCGAAACAACCCCCGAACGGGCACGTGGGTGGCACCAACACCTCCCACGGGACCAATGTAACTCATAGGAACTGACCCAGCAGCCGCGGGACTCCCGGTTTGAGAATGCGATGGTAATTTGCATATTTCAAGACTTAGGCTTAAAAACATGGCGTTAGAGGGTGAGAACTCGAACCAGACCCCGAACGGCCACGTGAGTGGCACCAACACCTCCCACGGGGCCAATATAACTCGTAGGATTTGACCCCACACCCGCGGAACTCCTGATTTGAGAATACGATGGTAATTTGCATATTTCAAGACTTAGGCTTAAAAACTTGGCGTTAGAGGGTGAAAACTGGAAACAGCCCCCGAACGTCCTCGTGGGTGGCACCAACACCTCCCATGGGACCAATGTAATTCATAGGAACTGACCCCGCAGCCGAGGGACTCCCGGTTTGAGAATGCGATGGTAATTTGTATATTTCTAAACTTAGGCCTAAAAACATGGCGTTAGAGGGTGAGAACTCGAAACAACCCACGAACGGCCCCGTGGGTGGCACCAACACCCCCCACGGGACCAATGTAACTCGTAGGAACTGACCACGCAGCCGCGGGTCTCCCGGTATGAGAGTATGACGATAATTTGCATATTTCTGCACTTAGCCTTAAAAACATGGGGTTAAGGGGTGAAAACTGAAAACAACCCCCGAACGGCCCCGTGGGTGGCACCAACACCTCCCACGGGACCAACGTAACTCGTAGGAACTGACCCCACAGCCGCGGGAGGTCCAATTTGAGAATACGACGGTAATTTGCGTATTTCTAGATTTAGGCTTAAAAACATGGCGTTAGAGGGTGAAAACTCAAAACAACAATTTAACGGCCCCGTGGGTGGCACTCACACCTCCCACGGGGATAATGTAACTCGGAGGAACTGACCCCGCAGCTGCGGGACTCCCAATTTGAGAATACGATGATAATTTGCGTATTTCTAGACTTAGGCTTAAAAACATGACGTTAAAGGGTGAAAACTCGAAATAACCCCCGAACAGACCCGTGGGTGGCACCAACACCTCCCACGGGACCAATGTAACTCGTAGGAACTGACCCCGTAGCCGCGGGACTCCCGGTTTAAGAATACGATGATAATCTACATATTTCTAAACTTAGGCTTAAAAACATGGCGTTAGAGGGTGAGAACTCGAAACAACCCCCGAACGGCCCCGTGGGTAGCACCAACACCTCCCACGGGACGAATGTAACTCGTAGGAACTGACCCCACAGCCGCGGAACTCCCGGTTTGAGAATACGAAGGTAATTTGCATATTTCAAGACATAGGCTTAAAAACATGGCGTTAGAGGGTGAGAACTCGAAACAGCCCCCGAACGTCCCCGTGGGTGGCACCAACACCTCCCACGGGACCAACGTAACTCGTAGGAACTGACCCCACAGCCGCGGGTCTCCCGGTTTGAGAGTACGACAGTAATTTGCATATTTCTAGACTTAGTCTTAAAAACATAGCGTTTGAGGGTGAAAACTCGAAACAGCCCCCGAACGTCCCCGTGGGTGGCACGAACACCTCCCATGGGACCAATGTAAATCGTAGGAACTGACCCCGCAGCCGCGGGACTCCCGGTTTGAGAATGTGATGGTAATTTGCATATTTCTAAACTTAGGCTTAAAAACATGGCGATAGAGGGTGAGAACTCGAAACAACCCCCGAACGGCCCCGTGGGTGGCACCAACATCCCCCACGGGACCAATGTAACTCGTAGGAACTGACCACGCAGTCGCGGGTCTCCCGGTATGAGAGTACGACGATAATTTGCATATTTCTACACTTGGGCTTAAAAACATGGGGTTAAGGGGTGAAAACTGAAAACAACCCCTGAACGGCCCCGTGGGTGGCACCAACACCTCCCACGGGACCAACGTAACTCGTAGGAACTGACCCCACAGCCGCGGGAGGTCCGGTTTGAAAATACGACTGTAATTTATGTATTTCTAGATTTAGGCTTAAAAACATGGCGTTAGAGGGTGAAAAGTGGAAACAGCAATTTAGCGGCCCCGTGGGTGGCACTAACACCTCCCACGGGGATAATGTAACTCGTAGGAACTGACCCCGCAGCCGCGGGACTCCCGGTTTGAGAATACGATGATAATTTGCGTATTTCTAGACTTAGGCTTAAAAACATGACGTTAAAGGGTGAAAACTCGAAATAACCCCTAAACGGACCCGTGGGTGGCACCAACACCTCCCACGGGACCAATGTAACTCGTAGGAACTGACCCCGCAGCCGCGGGACTCCCGGTTTGAGAATACAACGGTAATCTACATATTTCTAAACTTAGGCTTAAAAACATGGCGTTAGAGGGTGAGAACTCGAAACAACCCCCGAACGGCCCCGTGGGTAGCACCAACACCTCCCACGGGACGAATGTAACTCGTAGGAACTAACCCCGCAGCCGCGGAACTCCCGGTTTGAGAATACGACGGTAATTTACATATTTCAAGACATAGGCTTAAAAACATGGTGTTAGAGGGTGAGAACTCGAAACATCCCTCGAACGTCCCCGTGGGTGGCACCAACACCTCCCACGGGACCAACGTAACTTGTAGGAACTGACCCCACAACCGCGGGAGTTCCGGTTTGAGAATACGACGGTAATTTGCGTACTTCTAGACTTAGGCTTAAAAACATGGCGTTAGAGGGTGAAAACTCGAAACAGCAATTTAACGGCCCCGTGGGTGGCACTAACACCTCCCACGGGGACAATGTAACTCGTAGGAACTGACCCCACAGCCGCGGGACTCCCGATTTGAGAATACGATGATAATTTGCGTATTACTAGACTTAGGCTTAAAAACATGACGTTAAAGGGTGAAAACTCGAAATAACCCCCGAACGGACCCGTGGGTGGCACCAACACCTCCCACGGGACCAATGTAACTCGTAGGAACTGACCTCGCAGCCGCGGGACTCCCGGTTTGAGAATACGATGGTAATTTACATATTTCTAAACTTAGGCTTAAAAACATGGCGTTAGAGGGTGAGAACTCGAAACAACCCCCCAACGGCCCCGTGGGTAGCACCAACACCTCCCACGGGATGAATGTAACTCGTACGAACTGACCCCTCAGCCGCGAAACTCCCGGTTTGAGAATACGACGGTAATTTGCATATTTCAAGACATAGGCTTAAAAACATGGCGTTAGAGGGTGAGAACTCGAAACAGCCCCCGAACGTCCCCGTGGGTGGCACCAACACCTCCCACGGGACCAATGTAACTCGTAGGAACTGACCACGCAGCCGCGGGTCTCTCGGTTTGAGAGTACGACGGTAATTTGAATATTTCTAGACTTAGTCTTAAAAACATGGAGTTTGAGGGTGAAAACTCGAAACAGCCCCCGAACGTCCCCGTGGGAGGCACCAACACCTCCCACGGGGCCAATGTAACTCGTACGAATAGACTCCGCAGCCGCGGGACTCCCGGTTTGAGAATACGACGGTAATTTGCATATTTTTAGACTTAGGCTTAAAAACATGGCGTTAGAGGGCGAGAACTCGAAACAGCCCCCGAACGGCCTCGTGGGTGGAACTCAACACCTCCCACGGGGCCAATGTAACTCGTAGGAACTGACCCCGCAGCCGCGGGACTCCCGGTTTGAGAATACAACGGTAATTTGCATATTTCTAGACATAGGCTTAGAAACATGGCGTTAGAGGGTGAGAACTCGAAAAAGCCCCCGAACGGCCACGTGGGTGGCACCAACACCTCCAACGGGACCAATGTAACTCGTAGGAACTGACCACGCAGCCGCGGGTCTCTCGGTTTGAGAGTACGACGGTAATTTGAATATTTCTAGACTTAGTCTTAAAAACATGGAGTTTGAGGGTGAAAACTCGAAACAGCCCCCGAACGTCCCCGTGGGAGGCACCAACACCTCCCACGGGGCCAATGTTACTCGTACGAATAGACTCCGCAGCCGCGGGACTCCCGGTTTGAGAATGCGAAGGTAATTTGTATATTTCAAAACTTAGGCTTAAAAACATGGCGTTAGAGGGTGAGAACTCGAAACAGTCCCCGAACGGCCTCGTGGGTGGCACCAACACCTCCCACGGGGCCAATGTAACTCGTAGGAACTGACCCCAGAGCCGCGGGACTCCCGATTTGAGAATACGACGTTAATTTGCATATTTTTAGACATAGGCTTAGAAACATGGCGTTAGAGGGTGAGAACTCGAAACAGCCCCCGAACGTCCCCTAGGGTTGCACCAACACCTCCCACGGAGCCAATGTAACTCGTACGAATAGAATCCGCAGCCGCGGGACTCCCGGTTTGAGAATACGACGGTAATTTGCATATTTTTAGACTTAGGCTTAAAAACATGGCGTTAGAGGGCGAGAACTCGAAACAGCCCCCGAACGGCCTCGTGGGTGGAACTCAACACCTCCCACGGGGCCAATGTAACTCGTAGGAACTGACCCCGCAGCCGCGGGACTCCCGATTTGAGAATACAACGGTAATTTGCATATTTCTAGACATAGGCTTAGAAACATGGCGTTCGAGGGTGAGAACTCGAAACAGCCCCCGAACGGCCACGTGGGTGGCACCAACACCTCCCACGGGACCAATGTAACTCGTAGGAACTGACCACGCAACCGCGGGTCTCTCGGTTTGAGAGTATGACGCTAATTTGAATATTTCTAGACTTAGTCTTAAAAACATGGAGTTTGAGGGTGAAAACTCGAAACAGCCCCCGAACGTCCCCGTGGGAGGCACCAACACCTCCCACGGGGCCAATGTAACTCGTACGAATAGACTCCGCAGCCGCGGGACTCCCGGTTTGAGAATGCGAAGGTAATTTGCATATTTTTAGACTTAGGCTTAAAAACATGGCGTTAGAGGGTGAGAACTCGAAACAGTCCCCGAACGGCCTCGTGGGTGGCACCAACACCTCCCACGGGGCCAATGTAACTCGTAGGAACTGACCCCAGAGCCGCGGGACTCCCGATTTGAGAAGACGACGTTAATTTGCATATTTTTAGACATAGGCTTAGAAACATGGCGTTATAGGGTGAGAACTCGAAACAGCCCCCGAACGGCCACGTGGGTGGCACCAACACCTCCCACGACAGCAATGTAACTCGTAGGAACTGACCCCGCAGCCGCGGGACTCCCGGTTTGAGAATGCGATGGTAATTTTAATATTTCTGGACTTAGGCTTAAAAACATGGCGTTAGAGGGTGAGAACTCGAAACAGCCCCCGAACGGCCTCGTGGGTGGCACCAACAGCTCCCACGGGGCCAATGTAACTCGTAGGAACTGACCCCAGAGCCGCGGGACTCCCGATTTGAGAATACGACGTTAATTTGCATATTTTTAGACATAGGCTTAGAAACATGGCGTTAGAGGGTGAGAACTCGAAACAGCCCCCGAACGGCCACGTGGGTGGCACCAACACCTCCCACGACATCAATGTAACTCGTAGAAACTAATTCCGCAGCCGCGGGCCTCCCGGTTTGAGAATGCGATGGTAATTTTCATATTTCTGGACTTAGGCTTAAAAACATGGCGTTAGAGGGTGAGAACTCGAAACAGCCCCCGAACGGCCTCGTGGGTGGCACCAACACCTCCCACGGAGCCAATGTAACTCGTAGGAACTGTCCCCGTAGCCGCGGGACTCCCGCTTTGAGAATACGACGGTAATTTGAATATTTCTCGACTTAAGCAAAACATGGCGTTTGAGGGTAAAAACTCGAAACAGACCCCGAACGACCCCGTGGGTGGCACCAACACCTCCCACGGGGCCAATGTAAATCGTAGGAACTGACCCCGCAGCCGCGGGACGCCCGGTTTGATTATACGACGGTAATTTGCATATTTCTAGACTTAGGCTTAAAAACATGGCGTTAGAGGGTGAGAACTCGAAACAGCCCCCGAACTTCCCCGTGGGTGGCACCAACACCTCCCACGGGACCAATGTAAATCGTAGGAACTAACCCCGCAGTCGCGGGACTCCCGATTTGAGAATGCGATCATAATTTTAATATTTCTAAACGTAGGATTAATAAACATGGCGTTAGTGGGTGAGAACTCGAAACAGCCCCCGAACGGCCTCGTGGGTGGCACCAACACCTCCCATGGGGCCAATGTAACTCATAGGAACAGACCCCGCAGCTGCGGGACTCCCGATTTGAGAGTATGATGGTAATTTGCCTATTTCTACAATTAGGCTTAAAAACATGGGGTTAAGGGGTGAAAACTGAAAACAACCCCCGAACTGCCCCGTGGATGGCACCAACACCTCCCACGGGACCAACGTAACTCGTAGGAACTGACCCCACAGCCGCGGGAGGTCCGGTTTAAGAATACGACAGTAATTTGCATATTTCTCGACTTAAGAAAAACATGGTGTTTGAGGGTGAAAACCCGAAACAGCCCCCGAACATCCCCGTGGGTGGCACCAACACCTCCCACGGGGCCAATGTAACTCGTAGGAACTGACTCCACAGCCGCGGAACTCCCGATTTGAGAATACGAGGGTAATTTGAATATTTCTAGACTTAGGCTTAAAAACATGACGTTAGAGGGTGAGAACTCGAAACAGCCCCCGAACGGCCTCGTGGGTGGCACCAACACCTCCCACGGGGCCAATGTAACTCGTAGGAACTGACCCTGCATTCGCGGGACTCCCGGTTTGAGAATACGACGGTAATTTGCATATTTCTAAACTTAGGCTTAAAAACATGGCGTTAGAGGGTGAGAACTCGAACCAGCCCCCGAACGGCCACGTGGGTGGTACCAATACCTCCCACGGGGCCAATATAACTCGTAGGATTTGACCCCGCAGCCGCAAAACTCCCGATTTGAGAATACGATGGTAATTTGCATATTTCAAGACATAGGCTTAAAAACATGGCGTTAGAGGGTGAGAACTCGAAACAGCCCCCGAACGTCCCCGTGGGTGGCACCAACACCTCCCACGGGACCAATGTAACTTGTAGAAACTGACCCCGCAGCCGCGGGACTCCCGGTTTGAGAATACGATGGTAATTTGAATATTTCTAAAGTTAGGCTTAAAAACATGGCGTTAGAGGGTGAGAACACGAAACAACCCCCGAACGACCCGGTGGGTGGCGACAACACCTCCCATGGGACCAATGTAACATGTAGGAACTCACCCTAGAGCTGCGGGACTCCCGGTTTGAGAATTCGATGATAATTTGCATATTTCTAGACATAGGCTTAAAAACATGGCGTTAGAGGGTGAAAACTCGAAACAGCCCTCTAACGGCCCCGTAGGTGACACCAAAACCTCCCACGGGACCAATGTAACTCGTAGGAACTGACCCCGCAGCCGCGGGACTCCCGATTTAAGAATACGATGGTAATTTGCATTTTTCTCGACTTAGGCTTAAAAACATGGCGTTAGAGGGTGAGAACACGAAACAGCCCCCGAACGGCCTCGTGGATGGCGCCAACACCTCCCACGGGGTTAATGTAACTCGTAGGAACTGACCCCGCAGTCGCGGGACTCCTGGTTTGAGAATATGACGGTAATTTGCATATTTCACGACTTAAGCAAAACATGGCGTTTGAGGGTAAAAACTCGAAACAGCCCCCGAACGACCCCGTGGGTGGCACCAACACCTCCCACGGATACAATGTAACTCGTAGGAACTGACCCCGCAGCCGCGGGACTCCCGGTTTGAGTATACGACGGTAATTTGCATATTTCTAGACTTAGGCTTAAAAACATGGCGTTAGAGAGTGAGAACTCGAAATAGCCCCCGAACGTCCCCGTGGGTGGCACCAACACCTCCCACGGGACCAATGTAACTCGTAGGAACTGACCCCGCAGCCGCAGGACTCCCGGTTTGAGAATGCGATGGTAATTTGCATATTTCTCGACTTAGGCTTAAAAACATGACGTTAGAGGGTGAGAACTCGAAAAAGCCCCCTAACGGCCTCGTGGGTGGCACCAACACCTCCCACGGGGCCAATGTAACTCGTAGGAAGTGACCCCGCAGCCGCGGGACTCCCGGTTTGAGAGTATGACGGTAATTTGCCTATTTCTACACTTAGGCTTAAAAACATGGGGTTAAGGGGTGAAAACTGAAAACAATCCCCGAACGCCCCCGTGGGTGGTACCAACACCTCCCACGGGACCAATGTAACTCGTAGGAACTGACACCACAGCCGCGGGAGGTCCGGTTTGAGAATACGACGGTAATTTTCATATTTCTAGACCTAGGCTTAAAAACATGGCGTTAGAGGGTGAAAACTCGAAACAGCCCTCTAACGGCCCCGTGGGTGGCACCAACACCACCCACGGGACCAATGTAACTCGTAGGAACTGACCACGCAGTCGTGGGACTCCTAATTTGAGAGTATGACGATAATTTGCCTATTTCTAGACTTGGGCTTAAAAACCAGACGTTAGAGGGTTAGAACTCAAAACAACCCCCGAAAGGCCCTGTGGGTGGCACCAACACCTCCCACGGGACCAATGTAACTCGTAGGAACTGACCCCACAGCCGCGGGAGGTCCGGTTTGAGAATACGACGGTAATTTGCGTATTTCTAGACTTAGGCTTAAAAACATGGCATTAGAGGGTAAAAACTCGAAACAGCCCTCTAACGGCCCCGTGGGTCGCACCAACACCTCCTACGGGGCCAATGTAACTCGTAGGAACTGACCCCGCAGCCGCGGGACTCCCGATTTGAGAATACCATGATAATTTGCGTATTTCTAGACTTAGGCTTAAAAACATGGCGTTAGAGGGTGAGAACTCGAAACAACCCCCGAACGGCCACGCGGTTGGCACCAACACCTCCCATGGGGCCAATGTAACTTGTAGGAATTGACCCCGCAGCCGCGGGACTCCCGGTTTTAGAATACGACGGTAATTTGCATATTTCTAGACATAGGCTTAGAAACATGGCGTTAGAGGATGAGAACTCGAAACAGCCCCCGAATGTCCCCGTGGGTGGCACCAACACCTCCCACGGGGCCAATGTAACTTGTAGGAACTGACCCTGCCGCCGCGGGACTCCCGGTTTGAGAATACTACGGTAATTTGCATATTTCTAGACTTAGGCTTAAAAACATGGCGTTAGAGGGTGAGAACTCGAACCAGTCCCCGAACGGCCACGTGGGTGGAACCAACACCTCCCACGGGGCCAATATAAGTCGCAGTATTTGACCCCGCAGCCGCGGAACTCCCGATATGAGAATACGATGGTAATTTGCATATTTCATGACTTAGGCTTAAAAACATGGCGTTAGAGGGGGAGAACTCGAAATAGCCCCCGAACGTTCCCGTGGGTTGCACCAACACCTCCCACGGGACCAATGTAACTCGTAGGAACTGACCCCATAGCCGCGGGACTCCCGGTTTAAGAATACGATGGTAATTTGAATTTTTCTCGACTTAAGAAAAACATGGCGTTTGAGGATGAAAACTCGAAACAGCCCCCGAACGTCCCCGTGGGTGGCACCAACACCTCCCACGGGGCCAATGTAACTCGTACGAACTGACTCCGCAGCCGCAGAACTCCCGGTTTGAGAATACGATGGTAATTTGCATATTTCAAGACTTAGGCTTAAAAACATGACGTTAGAGGGTGAGAACTCGAAACATCCCCCGAACGGCCTCGTGGGTGGCACCAACACCTCCCACGGGGCCAATGTAACTCGTAGGAACTGACCCCACAGCCGCGGGACTCCCAGCTTGAGAATACGACGGTAATTTGCATATTTCTAGACTTAGGCTTAGAAACATGGCGTTAGAGGGTGAGAACTCGAAACAGCCCCCGAACGGCCACGTGGGTGGCACCAACACCTCCCGCGTGGCCAATGTAACTCGTAGGAACTGACCTCGCAGCCGCGGGACTCCCGGTTTGAGAATACGACGATAATTTGCATATTACTAGACTTAGGCTTAAAAACATGGCGTTAGAGGGTGAGAACTATAAACAGCCCCCGAACATCCCCGTGGGTGGCACTAACACCTCCCACGGGACCAATGTAACTCGTAGGAACTGACCCCGCAGCCGCGGGACTCCCAGTTTGAAAATACGACGGTAATTTCCATATTTCTCGACTTAAGCAAAACATGGCGTTTGAGGGTAAAAACTCGAAACTGTCCCCGAACGACCCCGTGGGTAGCACCAACACCTCCCACGGGGCCAATGTAACTTGTAGGAACTGACCCCGCAGCCGCGGGATTCACGGTTTAAGTATATGAAGGTAATTTGCATATTTCTAGACTTAGGCTTAAAAAGATGGCGTTAGAGGGTGAGAACTCGAAACAACCCCCGAACATCCCCGTGGGTGGCACCAACACCTCCCACGGGACCAATGTAACTAGTAGGAACTGACCACTCAGCCGCGGGACTCCCGGTTTGAGAATGCAATGGTAATTTGCATATTTCTAAACTTAGGCTAAAAAACATGGCTTTAGAAGGTGAGAACTCGAAACAGCCCCCGAACGGCCTCGTGGGTGCCACCAACAACTCCCACGGGGTCAACGTAACTCGTAGGAACTGACCCCACAGCCGCGGGAGGTTCGGTTTGAGAATACGACGGTAATTTGCGTATTCTAGACTTAGGCTTAAAAACATGGCGTTAGAGGGTGAAAACTCGAAACAACAATCTAACGGCCCCGTGGGTGGCACTAACACCTCCCACAGGGCCAATGTAACTCGTAGGAACTAACCCCGCAGGCGCAGGACTCCCGGTTTGAGAATACGATGATAATTTGCGTATTTCTAGACTTAGGCTTAAAATCATGGCGTTAGAGGGTGAGAACTCGAAACGACCCCCGAACGGCCCCGTGGGTGGCACCAACACCCCCTAGGGGACCAATGTAACTCGTAGGAACTGACCACGCAGCCGCGGGTCTCCCGGTATGAGAGTACGACGATATTTTGCATATTTCTCGACTTAAGAAAAACATGGCGTTAGAGGGTGAAAACTCAAAACAGCCCTCTAACGGCCCCGTGGGTCGCCCCAACACCTGCTACGGGGCCAATGTAACTCGTAGGAACTGACCCCGCAGCCGCGGGACTCCCGGTTTGAGAATACGATGATAATTTGCGTATTTCTAGACTTAGGCTTAAAAACATGGTGTTAGAGGGTGAGAACTCGAAACAGCCCCCGAACGGCCACGTGGGTGGCACCAACACCTCCCATTGGGCCAATGTAACTTGTAGGAACTGACCCCGCAGCCGCGGGACTCCCGGTTTGGGAATACGACGGTAATTTTCATATTTCTAGACATAGGCTTAGAAACATGGTGTTAGAGGGTGTGAACTCGAAACAGCCCCCGAACGTCCCCGTGGGTGGCACCAACACCTCCCACGGGGCCAATGTAACTCGTTTGAACTGACCCTAGAGCCGCGGGAGGCCCGGTTTGAGAATACGACGGTAATTTGCATATTTCTGGACTTAGGCTTAAAAACATGGCGTTAGAGGGTGAGAACTCGAAACAGCCCCCGAACGGCCACGTGGGTGGTACCAACACCTCCCACGTGGCCAATGTAACTCGTAGGAATTGACCCCGCAGTCGCGGGACTCCCGGTTTGAGAATACGACGATAATTTTCATATTTCTAGACTTATGCTTAAAAACATGGCGTTAGAGGGTGAGAACTCGAACCAGATCCCGAACGGCCACGTGGGTGGCACCAACACGTCCCACGGGGCCAATTCAACTCGTAGGATTTGACCTCGCAGCCGCGGAACTCCCGATTTGAGAATACGATGATAATTTGCATATTTCAAGACTTAGGCTTAAAAACATGGTGTTAGAGGGTGAGAACTCGAAACAGCCACCGAACGTCCCTATGGGTGGCACCAACACCTCCCATGGGACCAATGTAACTCATAGGAACTGACCCCGCAGCCGCGGGACTCCCGGTTTGAGAATGCGATGGTAATTTGCATATTTATAAACTTAGGCTTAAAAACATGGCGTTAGAGGGTGAGAACTCGAACCAGACCCCGAACGGCCACGTGGGTGGCACCAACACCCCCCACGGGGCCAATGTAACTCGTAGGAACTGACCCCGCAGCTGCGGGACTCCCGGTTTGAGAATACAACGGTAATTTGCATATTTCTCGACTTAAGCAAAACATGGCGTTTGAGGGTAAAAACTCGAAACAGCCCCCGAACGACCCCGTGGATGGCACCAACACCCCCCACGGGACCAATGTAACTCGTAGGAACTGACCACCCAGCCGCGGGTCTCCCGGTATGAGAGTACGACGATAATTTGCGTATTTCTAAACTTAGGCTTAAAAACATGGGGTTAAGGGGTGAAAACTGAAAACCACCCCCGAACGGCCTCGTGGGTGGCACCAACACCTCCCACGGGGCCAATGTAACATGTAGGAACTGACCCTGCAGCCGCGGGACTCCCGGTTTGAGTATACGACGGTAATTTGCATATTTCTAGACTTAGGCTTAAAAACAAGGCGTTAGAGGGTGAGCGTCCCCGTGGGTGGCACCAACACCTCCCATGGGACCAATGTAACTCGTAGGAACTGACCCCGCAGCCGCGGGACTCCTGGTTTGAGAATGCGATGATAATTTGCATATTTCTAAACTTAGGCTTAAAAACATGGCATTAGAGGGTGAGAACTCAAACCAGACCCCGAACGGCCACGTGGGTGGCACCAACACCCCCCACGGGGCCAATGTAACTCGTAGGAACTGACCCCGCAGCCGCGGGACTCCCGGTTTGAGAATACGACGGTAATTTGCATATTTCTCGACTTAAGCAAAACATGGCGTTTGAGGGTAAAAACTCGAAACAGCCCCCGAACGACCCCGTGGGTGGCACCAACACCTCCCACGGGGCCAATGTAACATGTAGGAACTGACCCTGCAGCCGCGGGACTCCCGGTTTGAGTATACGACGGTAATTTGCATATTTCTATGCTTAGGCTTAAAAACATGGCGTTAGAGGGTGAGCGTCCCCGTGGGTGGCATCAATACCTCCCACGGGACTAATGTAACTCGTAGGAACTGACCCCGCAGCCGCGGGACTCCCGGTTTGAGAATGCGATGATAATTTGCATATTTCTAAACTTAGGCTTAAAAACATGGCATTAGAGGGTGAGAACTCGAACCAGACCCCGAACGGCCACGTGGGTGGCACCAACACCCCCCACGGGGCCAATGTAACTCGTAGGAACTGACCCCGCAGCCGCGGGACTCCCGGTTTGAGAATACGACGGTAATTTGCATATTTCTCGACTTAAGCAAAACATGGCGTTTGAGGGTAAAAACTCGAAACAGCCCCCGAACGACCCCGTGGATGGCACCAACACCCCCCACGGGACCAATGTAACTCGTAGGAACTGACCACCCAGCCGCGGGTCTCCCGGTATGAGAGTACGACGATAATTTGCGTATTTCTAAACTTAGGCTTAAAAACATGGGGTTAAGGGGTGAAAACTGAAAACCACCCCCGAACGGCCTCGTCGGTGGCACCAACACCTCCCACGGGACCAATGTAACTTGTAGGAACTGACCCCACAGCCGCGGGAGGTCCGGTTTGAGAATACGACGGTAATTTACGTATTTCTAGACTTAGGCTTAAAAACATGGTGTTAGAGGGTGAAAACTTGAAACAGCCCTCTAACGGCCCCGTGGGTGGCACCAACACCTCCCGCGGGACCAATGTAACTCGTAGGAACTGACCACGCAGCCGCGGGACTCCCGATTTTAGAGTATGACGGTAATTTGCCTATTTCTACACTTAGGCTTAAAAACATGGGGTTAAGGGGTGAAAAATGAAAACAACCCCCGAACGGCCCCGTGTGTGGCACCAACACCTCTCACGGGAACAACGTAACTCGTAGGAACTGACCCCACAGCTGCGGGAGGTCCGGTTTGAGAATACGACGGTAATTTGCGCATTTCTAGACTTAGGCTTAAAAACATGGCGTTAGAGGGTGAAAACTCGAAACAGCAATCTAACGGCCCCGTGGGTGTCACTAACACCTCCCACGGGGCCAATGTAACTCGTAGGAACTGACCCCGCAGCCGCAGGACTCCCGGTTTGAGAATACGACAGTAATTTGCATATTTCTAGACATAGGATTAGAAACATGGCGTTAGAGGGTGAGAACTCGAAACATCCCCCGACCGGCCACGTGGATGGCACCAACACCTCCCACGGGACCAATGTAACTCGTAGAAACTGACCCCGCAGCCGCGGCACTCCCGGTTTGAGAATGCGATGGTAATTTTCATATTTCTAAACTTAGGCTTAAAAACATGGCGTTAGAGGGTGAGAACTCGAAACAGCCCCCGAACAGCCTCGTGGGTGGCACCCACACCTCCCACGGGGCCAACGTAACTCGTAGGAACTGACCCCGCAGCCGCGGGACTCCCGGTTTGAGAATATGATGGTAATTTGCATATTTCTCGACTTGAGCAAAACATGGCGTTTGAGGGTAAAAACTCGAAACAACCCCCGAACGACCCCGTGGGTGGCACCAACACCTCCCACGGGGCGAATGTAACTCGTAGGAACTGACCCCGCAGCCGCGGGACTCCCGGTTTGAGTATACGACGGTAATTTGTATATTTCTAGACTTAGGCTTAAAAACATGGCGTTAGAGGGTGAGAACTCGAAACAGCCCCCGAACGTTCCCGTGGGTGGCACCAACACCCCCCACGGGACCAATGTAACTCGTAGGAACTGACTCCTCAGCCGCGGGACTCCCGGTTTGAGAGTATGACAGCAATTTGCCTATTTCTACACTTAGGCTTAAAAACATGGGGTTACGGGGTGAAAACTAAAGACAACCCCCGAACGGCCCCGTGGGTGGCACCAACACCTCCCACGGGACCAACGTAACTCGTAGGAACTGACCCCACAGCCGCGGGAGGTCCGGTTTGAGTATACGACGGTAATTTGCGTATTTCTAGACTTAGGCTTAAAAACATGGCGTTAGAGGGTGGGAACTCGAAACAGCAATCTAATGGCCCCGTGGGTGGCACTAACACCTCCCACGGGGCCAATGTAACTCGTAGGAACTGACTCCGTAGCCGCGGGACTCCCGATTTGAGAATACGACGATAATTTACGTATTTCTATACTAAGGCTTAAAATCATGGTGTTAGAGGGTGACAACTCGAAACAACCCCCGAACGACCCCGTGGGTGGCACCAACACCACCCACGGGACCAATGTAACTCGTAGGAACTGACCACGCGGCCGTGGGACTCCCAATTTGAGAGTATGACGGTAATTTGCCTATTTTTAGACTTGGGCTTAAAAACTAGACGTTAGAGGGTTAGAACTCGAAACAACCCCCAAAAGGCCCCGTGGGTGGCACCAACACCTCCCACGGGACCAATGTAACTCGTAGGAACTGACCCCGCAGCCGCGGGACTCCCGGTTTGAGAATACCACAATAATTTGCGTATTTCTAGACTTAGGCTTAAAAACATGGCGTTAGAGGGTGAGAACTCGAAACAGCCCCCGAACGGCCACGTGGTTGGCACCAACACCTCCCATGGAGCTAATGTAACTCGTAGGAACTGACCCCCCAGCCGCGGGACTCCCGGTTTGAGAATACGACGGTAATTTGCATATTTCTAGACATAGGCTTAGAAACATGGCGTTAGAGGGTGAGAACTCGAAACAGCCCCCGAACGTCCCCTAGGGTTGCACCAACACCTCCCACAGAGCCAATGTAACTTGTAGGAACTGACTCTACAGCCGCGGGACTCTCGGTTTGAGAATACGACTGTAATTTGCATATTTCTAGACTTAAGATTAAAAACATGGCGTTAGAGGGTGAGAACTCGAACCAGCCCCCGAACGGCCACGTGGGTGGCACCAACACCTCCCACGGGGCCAATATAACTCGTAGGATTTGACCCTGTAGCCGCGGAACTCCCGGTTTGAGAATACGGCGGTAATTTGCATATTTCAAGACTTTGGCTTAAAAAATTGGCGTTAGAGGGTGAGAACTCAAAACAGCCCCCGAACGTTCCCGTGGGTGGCACAAACACCTCCCACGGGACCAATGTAACTCGTAAGAACTGACCCCGCAGCCGCGGGACTCCCGGTTTGAGAATACGATGGTAATTTGAATATTTCTAAAGTTAGGCTTAAAAAGATGGAGTTAGAGGGTGAGAACTTGAAACAACCCCCGAACGTTCCTGTGGGTGGCAACAACACCTCCCACGGGACCAATGTAACTCGTAGGAACAGACCCTAGAGCTGCGGGACTCCCGGTTTGAGAATTCGATGATAATTTGCATATTTCTAGACTTAGGCTTAAAAACATGGCGTTAGAGGGTGAAAACTCAAAACAACCCTCTAACGGCCCCGTGGGTGCCACCAACACCTCCCACGGGACCAATGTAACTCGTAGGAACTGACCACGCAGCCGTGGGATTCCCGATTTAATAATACGATGGTAATTTGTATTTTTCTCGACTTAGGCTTAAAAACATGGCGTTAGAGGGTGAGAACTCGAAGCAGCCTCCGAACGGCCACGTGGGTGGCACCAACACCGCCCACGGGACCAATGTAACTCGTCGAAACTGACCCCGCAACCGCGGGACTCCCGGTTTGAGAATGCGATGGTAATTTGCATATTTCTATACTTAGGCTTAAAAACATGACGTTAGAGGGTAAGAACTCGAAACAGCCCCCGAACGGCCTCGTGGGTGGCACCAACACCTCCCACGGGGCCAATGTAACTCGTAGGAACATACCCCACAGCCGCGGGACTCCCGGTTTGAGAATACGACGGTAATTTGCATATTTCTGGACTTAGGCTTAAAAACATGGCGTTAGAGGGTGAGAACTCGAAACAGCCCCCGAACGGCCACGTGGGTGGCACCACACCTCCCACGTGGCCAATGTAACTCGTAGGAATTGACCCCGCAGTCGCGGGACTCCCGGTTTGAGAATACGATGATAATTTGCATATTTATAGACTTAGGCTTAAAAACATGGCGATAGAGGGTGAGAACTATAAACAGCCCCCGAACGTCCCCGTGGGTGGCACCAACACCTCCCATGGGACCAATGTAACTCGTAGGAACTGACCCCGCAGCCGCGGGACTCCCGGTTTGAGAATACGACGGTAATTTGCATATTTCTCGACTTAAGCAAAATATGGCGTTTGAGGGTAAAAACTCGAAACAGCCCCCGAACGACCCCGTGGGTGGCACCAACACCTCCCACGGGGACAATGTAACATGTAGGAACTGACCCTGCAGCCGCGGGACTCCCGGTTTGAGTATACGACGGTAATTTGCATATTTCTAGACTTAGGCTTAAAAACATGGCGTTAGAGGGTGAGCGTCCCCGTGGGTGGCATCAATACCTCCCACGGGACCAATGTAACTCGTAGGAACTGACCCCGCAGCCGCGGGACTCCCGGTTTGAGAATGCGATGATAATTTGCATATTTCTAAACTTAGGCTTAAAAACATGGCGTTAGAGGGTGAGAACTCGAACCAGACCCCGAACGTCCACGTGGGTGGCACCAACACCCCCCACGGGGCCAATGTAACTCGTAGGAACTGACCCCGCAGCCGCGGGACTCCCGGTTTGAGAATACGACGGTAATTTGCATATTTCTCGACTTAAGCAAAACATGGCGTTTGAGGGTAAAAACTCGAAACAGCCCCCGAACGACCCCGTGGGTGGCACCAACACCTCCCACGGGGCCAATGTAACATGTAGGAACTGACCCTGCAACCGCGGGACTCCCGGTTTGAGTATACGACGGTAATTTGCATATTTCTAGACTTAGGCTTAAAAACATGGCGTTAGAGGGTGAGGGTCCCCGTGGGTGGCACCAACACCTCCCATGGGACCAATGTAACTCGTAGGAACTGACCCCGCAGCCGCGGGACTCCCGGTTTGAGAATGCGATGATAATTTGCATATTTCTAAACTTAGGCTTAAAAACATGGCATTAGAGGGTGAGAACTCGAACCAGACCCCGAACGGCCACGTGGGTGGCACCAACACCCCCCACGGGGCCAATGTAACTCGTAGGAACTGACCCCGCAGCCGCGGGACTCCCGGTTTGAGAATACGACGGTAATTTGCATATTTCTCGACTTAAGCAAAACATGGCGTTTGAGGGTAAAAACTCGAAACAACCCCCGAACGACCCCGTGGATGGCACCAACACCCCCCACGGGACCAATGTAACTCGTAGGAACTGACCACCCAGCCGCGGGTCTCCCGGTATGAGAGTACGACGATAATTTGCGTATTTCTAAACTTAGGCTTAAAAACATGGGGTTAAGGGGTGAAAACTGAAAACCACCCCCGAACGGCCTCGTCGGTGGCACCAACACCTCCCACGGGACCAATGTAACTTGTAGGAACTGACCCCACAGCCGCGGGAGGTTCGGTTTGAGAATACGATGGTAATTTACGTATTTCTAGACTTAGGCTTAAAAACATGGCGTTAGAGGGTGAAAACTTGAAACAGCCCTCTAACGGCCCCGTGGGTGGCACCAACACCTCCCGCGGGACCAATGTAACTCGTAGGAACTGACCACGCAGCCGCGGGACTCCCGATTTTAGAGTATGACGGTAATTTGCCTATTTCTACACTTAGGCTTAAAAACATGGGGTTAAGGGGTGAAAAATGAAAACAACCCCCGAACGGCCCCGTGTGTGGCACCAACACCTCCCACGGGAACAACGTAACTCGTAGGAACTGACCCCACAGCCGCGGGAGGTCCGGTTTGAGAATACGACGGTAATTTGCGCATTTCTAGACTTAGGCTTAAAAACATGGCGTTAGAGGGTGAAAACTCGAAACAGCAATCTAACGGCCCCGTGGGTGTCACTAACACCTCCCACGGGGCCAATGTAACTCGTAGGAACTGACCCCGCAGCCGCAGGACTCCCGGTTTGAGAATACGACAGTAATTTGCATATTTCTAGACATAGGATTAGAAACATGGCGTTAGAGGGTGAGAACTCGAAACATCCCCCGAACGGCCACGTGGATGGCACCAACACCGCCCACGGGACCAATGTAACTCGTAGAAACTGACCCCGCAGCCGCGGGACTCCCGGTTTGAGAATGCGATGGTAATTTTCATATTTCTAAACTTAGGCTTAAAAACATGGCGTTAGAGGGTGAGAACTCGAAACAGCCCCCGAACAGCCTCGTGGGTGGCACCAACACCTCCCACGGGGCCAACGTAACTCGTAGGAACTGACCCCGCAGACGCGGGACTCCCGGTTTGAGAATACGACGGTAATTTGCATATTTCTCGACTTGAGCAAAACATGGCGTTTGAGGGTAAAAACTCGAAACAACCCCCGAACGACCCCGTGGGTGGCACCAACACCTCCCACGGGGCCAATGTAACATGTAGGAACTGACCCTGCAGCCGCGGGACTCCCGGTTTGAGTATACGATGGTAATTTGCATATTTCTAGACTTAGGCTTAAAAACATGGCGTTAGAGGGTGAGCGTCCCCGTGGGTGGCACCAACACCTCCCACGGGACCAATGTAACTCGTAGGAACTGACCCCGCAGCCGCGGGACTCCCGGTTTGAGAATGCGATGATAATTTGCATATTTCTAAACTTAGGCTTAAAAACATGGCATTAGAGAGTGAGAACACGAACCAGACCCCGAACGGCCACGTGGGTGGCACCAACACCCCCCACGGGGCCAATGTAAATCGTAGGAACTGACCCCGCAGCCGCGGGACTCCCGGTTTGAGAATGCGATGGTAATTTGCATATTTCTAAACTTAGGCTTAAAAACATGGCGTTAGAGAGTGAGAAGTCGAACCAGACCCCGAACGGCCACGTGGGTGGCACCAACACCCCCCACGGGGCCAATGTAACTCGTAGGAACTGACCCCGCAGCCGCGGGACTCCCGGTTTGAGAATACGACGGTAATTTGCATATTTCTCGACTTAAGCAAAACATGGCGTTTGAGGGTAAAAACTCGAAACATCCCCCGAACGACCCTGTGGATGGCACCAACACCCCCCACGGGACCAATGTAACTCGTAGGAACTGACCACCCAGCCACGGGTCTCCCGGTATGAGAGTACGACGATAATTTGCGTATTTCTAAACTTAGGCTTAAAAACATGGGGTTAAGGGGTGAAAACTGAAAACCACCCCCGAACGGCCTCGTGGGTGGCACCAACACCTCCCACGGGACCAATGTAACTTGTAGGAACTGACCCCACAGCCGCAGGAGGTCCGGTTTGAGAATACGACGGTAATTTACGTATTTCTAGACTTTGGCTTAAAAACATGGCGTTAGAGGGTGAAAACTTGAAACAGCCCTCTAACGGCCCCGTGGGTGGCACCAACACCTCCCGCGGGACCAATGTAACTCGTAGGAACTGAGCACGCAGCCGCGGGACTCCCGATTTTAGAGTATGACGGTAATTTGCCTATTTCTACACTTAGGCTTAAAAACATGGGGTTAAGGGGTGAAAAATGAAAACAACCCCCGAACGGCCCCGTGTGTGGCACCAACACCTCCCACGGGAACAACGTAACTCGTAGGAACTGACCCCACAGCCGCGGGAGGTCCGGTTTGAGAATACGACGGTAATTTGCGCATTTCTAGACTTAGGCTTAAAAACATGGCGTTAGAGGGTGAAAACTCGAAACAGCAATCTAACGGCCCCGTGGGTGTCACTAACACCTCCCACGGGGCCAATGTAACTCGTAGGAACTGACCCCGCAGCCGCAGGACTCCCGGTTTGAGAATACGACAGTAATTTGCATATTTCTAGACATAGGATTAGAAACATGGCGTTAGAGGGTGAGAACTCGAAACATCCCCCGAACGGCCACGTGGATGGCACCAACACCTCCCACGGGACCAATGTAACTCGTAGAAACTGACCCCGCAGCCGCGGCACTCCCGGTTTGAGAATGCGATGGTAATTTTCATATTTCTAAACTTAGGCTTAAAAACATGGCGTTAGAGGATGAGAACTCGAAACAGCCCCCGAACAGCCTCGTGGGTGGCACCAACACCTCCCACGGGGCCAACGTAACTCGTAGGAACTGACCCCGCAACCGCGGGACTCCCGGTTTGAGAATACGATGGTAATTTGCATATTTCTCGACTTGAGCAAAACATGGCGTTTGAGGGTAAAAACTCGAAACAACCCCCGAACGACCCCGTGGGTGGCACCAACACCTCCCACGGGGCCAAGGTAACTCGTAGGAACTGACCCCGCAGCCGCGGGACTCCCGGTTTGAGTATACGACGGTAATTTGTATATTTCCAGACTTAGGCTTAAAAACATGGCGTTAGAGGGTGAGAACTCGAAACAGCCCCCGAACGTCCCCATGGGTGGCACCAACACCCCCCACGGGACCAATGTAACTCGTAGGAACTGACTCCTCAGCTGCGGGACTCCCGGTTTGAGAGTATGACGGCAATTTGCCTATTTCTACACTTAGGCTTAAAAACATGGGGTTACGGGGTGAAAACTAAAGACAACCCCCGAACGGCCCCGTGGGTGCCACCAACACCTCCCACGGGACCAACGTAACTCGTAGGAACTGACCCCACAGCCGCGGGAGGTCCGGTTTGAGTATACGACGGTAATTTGCGTATTTCTAGACTTAGGCTTAAAAACATGGCGTTAGAGGGTGGGAACTCGAAACAGCAATCTAATGGCCCCGTGGGTGGCACTAACACCTCCCACGGGGCCAATGTAACTCGTAGGAACTGACTCCGTAGCCGCGGGACTCCCGATTTGAGAATACGACGATAATTTGCGTATTTCTATACTAAGGCTTAAAATCATGGTGTTAGAGGGTGACAACTCGAAACAACCCCCGAATGACCCCGTGGGTGGCACCAACACCACCCACGGGACCAATGTAACTCGTAGGAACTGACCACGCGGCCGTGGGACTCCCAATTTGAGAGTATGACGGTAATTTGCCTATTTTTAGACTTGGGCTAAAAAACTAGACGTTAGAGGGTTAGAACTCGAAACAACCCCCAAAAGGCCCCGTGGGTGGCACCAACACCTCCCACGGGACCAAAGTAACTCGTAGGAACTGACCCTGCAGCCGCGGGACTCCCGGTTTGAGAATACCACAATAATTTGCGTATTTCTAGACTTAGGCTTAAAAACATGGCGTTCGAGGGTGAGAACTCGAAACAGCCCCCGAACGGCCACGTGGTTGGCACCAACACCTCCCATGGAGCCAATGTAACTCGTAGGAACTGACCCCGCAGCCGCGGGACTCCCGGTTTGAGAATACGATGGTAATTTGCATATTTCTAGACATAGGCTTAGAAACATGGCGTTAGAGGGTGAGAACTCGAAACAGCCCCCGAACGTCTCCTAGGGTTGCACCAACACCTCCCACGGAGCCAATGTAACTTGTAGGAACTGACCCTACAGCCGCGGGACTCCCGGTTTGAGAATACGACGGTAATTTGCATATTTCTAGACTTAGGATTAAAAACATGGCGTTAGAGGGTGAGAACTCGAACCAGCCCCCGAACGGCCACGTGGGTGGCACCAACACCTCCCACGGGGCCAATATAACTCGTAGGATTTGACCCTGTAGCCGCGGAACTCCCGGTTTGAGAATACGGCGGTAATTTGCATATTTCAAGACTTTGGCTTAAAAACATGGCGTGAGAGGGTGAGAACTCAAAACAGCCCCCGAACGTTCCCGTGGGTGGCACAAACACCTCCCACGGGACCAATGTAACTCGTAAGAACTGACCCCGCAGCCGCGGGATCCCGGTTTGAGAATACGATGGTAATTTGAATATTTCTAAAGTTAGGCTTAAAAATATGGCGTTAGAGGGTGAGAACTTGAAACAACCCCCGAACGTCCCGGTGGGTGGCAACAACACCTCCCACGGGACCAATGTAACTCGTAGGAACTGACCCTAGAGCTGCGGGACTCCCGGTTTGAGAATTCGATGATAATTTGCATATTTCTAGACTTAGGCATAAAAACATGGCATTAGAGGGTGAAAACTCAAAACAGCCCTCTAACGGCCCCGTGGGTGCCACCAACACCTCCCACGGGACCAATGTAACTCGTACGAACTGACCCCGCAGCCGCGGGACTCCCGATTTAAGAATACGACGGTAATTTGCATTTTTCTCAACTTAGGCTTAAAAACATGGCGTTAGAGGGTGAGAACTCGAAACAGCACCCGAACGGCCACGTGGGTGGCACCAACACCTCCCACGGGACCAATGTAACTCGTAGAAACTGACCCCGCAGCCGCGGGACTCCCGGTTTGAGAATGCGATGGTAATTTGCATATTTCTAGACTTAGGCTTAAAAACATGACGTTAGAGGGTGAGAACTCGAAACAGCCCCCGAACGGCCTCGTGGGTGGCACCAACACCTCCCACGGGGCCAATGTAACTCGTAGGAACATTCCCCACAGCCGCGGGACTCCCGGTTTGAGAATACGACGGTAATTTGCATATTTCTGGACTTAGGCTTAAAAACATGGCGTTAGAGGGTGAGAACTCGAAACAGCCCCCGAACGGCCACGTGGGTGGCACCACACCTCCCACGTGGCCAATGTAACTCGTAGGAATTGACCCCGCAGTCGCGGGACTCCCGGTTTGAGAATACGATGATAATTTGTATATTTCTAGACTTAGGCTTAAAAACATGGCGATAGAGGGTGAGAACTATAAACAACCCCCGAACGTCCCCGTGGGTGGCACCAACACCTCCCATGGGACCAATGTAACTCGTAGGAACTGACCCCGCAGCCGCGGGACTCCCGGTTTGAGAATACGACGGTAATTTGCATATTTCTCGACTTAAGCAAAATATGGCGTTTGAGGGTAAAAACTCGAAACCGCCCCCGAACGACCCCGTGGGTGGCACCAACACCTCCCACGGGGCCAATGTAACATGTAGGAACTGACCCTGCAGCCGCGGGACTCCCGGTTTGAGTATACGACGGTAATTTGCATATTTCTAGACTTAGGCTTAAAAACATGGCGTTAGAGGGTGAGCGTCCCCGTGGGTGGCACCAACACCTCCCACGGGACCAATGTAACTCGTAGGAACTGACCCCGCAGCCGCGGGACTCCCGGTTTGAGAATGCGATGATAATTTGCATATTTCTAAACTTAGGCTTAAAAACATGGCGTTAGAGGGTGAGAATTCGAAACAGCCCCCGAACGGCCTCGTGGGTGGCACCAACACCTCCCACGGGGCCAATGTAACTCGTAGGAACTGACCCCGCAGCCGCGGGACTCCCGGTTTGAGAGTACGACGGTAATTTTCTATTTCTACACTTAGGCTTAAAAATATGGGGTTAAGGGGTGAAAACTGAAAACAAGCCCTGAACGGCCCCGTGGGTGGCACCAACACCTCCCACGGGACCAACGTAACTCGTAGGAACTGATCCCACACCGGTTTGAGAATACGACGGTAATTTGCGTATTTTTAGACTTAGGCTTAAAAACATGGCGTTAGAGGGTGAAAACTCGAAACAGCAATCTAACGGCCCCGTGGGTGGCACTAACACCTCCCACGGGGCCAATGTAACTCGTAGGAACTAACCCCGCAGCCGCGGGACTCACGGATTGAGAATATGATGATAATTTGTGTATTTCTAGAGTTAGGCTTAAAATCATGGCCTTAGACGGTGAGAACTCGAAACAACTCCCGAACGGCCCCGTGGGTGGCACCAACTCCCCCCACGTGACCAATTTAACTCATAGGAACTGACCACGCAGCCGCGGGTCTCCCGGTATGAGAGTACGACGATAATTTGCATATTTCTCGACTTAAGAAAAACATGGCGTTAGAGGGTGAAAACTCGAAACAGCCCTCTAACGGCCCCGTGGGTCGCCCCAACACCTCCTACGGGGCCAATGTAACTCGTAGGAACTGACCCCGCAGCCGCGGGACTTCCGGCTTGAGAATACGACGATAATTTGCGTATTTCTAGACTTAGGCTTAAAAACATGGCGTTAGAGGGTGAGAACTCGAAACAGCCCCCGAACGGCCATGTGGGTGGCACCAACACCTCCTATGGGGCCAATGTAACTCGTAGGAACTGACCCCGCAGCCGCGGGACTCCTGGTTTGAGAATACGACAATAATTTACATATTTCTAGACATAGGCTTAGAAACATGGAGTTAGAGGGTGTGAACTCAAAACATCCCCCGAACATCCCCGTGTGTGGCGCCAACACCTCCCACGGGGTTAATGTAACTTGCAGGAACTGACCCTGCAGCCGCGGGACTCCCGGTTTGAGAATACGGCGGTAATTTGCATATTTCTAGACTAATGCTTAAAAACATGGCGTTAGAGGGTGAGAACTCGAAACATCCCCTGAACGGCCACGTGGGTGGCACCAACACCTTCCATGGGGCCAATATAACTCATAGGAACTGACCCCGCAGCCGCGGAACTCCCGGTTTGAGAATACGACGGTAATTTACATATTTCTAGATATAGGCTTAGAAACATGGCGTTAGAGGGTGTGAACTCGAAACATCCCCCGAACGTCCCCGTGTGTGGCACCAACACCTCCCACGGGGTTAATGTAACTTGCAGGAACTGACCCTGCAGCCGCGGGACTCCCGGTTTGAGAATACGACGGTAATTTGCATATTTCTAGACTTAGGATTAAAAACATGGCGTTAGAGGGTGAGAACTCGAACCAGCCCCCGAACGGCCACGTGGGTGGCACCAACACCTCCCACGGGGCCAATATAACTCGTAGGATTTGACCCTGTAGCCGCGGAACTCCCGGTTTGAGAATACGGCGGTAATTTGCATATTTCTAGACTTAGGCTTAAAAACATGGCGTTAGAGGGTGAGAACTATAAACAGCCCCCGAACGTCCCCGTGGGTGGCACCAACACCTCCCACGGGACCAATGTAACTCGTAGGAACTGATCCCGCAGCCGCGGGACTCCCGGTTTGAGAATACGACGATAATTTGCATATTTCTCGACTTAAGCAAAATATGGCATTTGAGGGTAAAAACTCGAAACAGCCCCCGAACCACCCCGTGGGTGGCACCAACACCTCCCACGGGGCCAATGTAACATGTAGGAACTGACCCTGCAGTCGCGGGACTCCCGGTTTGAGTATACGACGGTAATTTGCGTATTTCTAGACTTAGGCTTAAAAACATGGCGTTAGAGGGTGAGCATCCCCGTGGGTGGCACCAACACCTCCCACGGGACCAATGTAACTCGTAGGAACTGACCCCGCAGCCGCGGGACTCCCGGTTTGAGAATGCGATGATAATTTGCATATTTCTAAACTTAGGCTTAAAAACATGGCGTTAGAGGGTGAGAATTCGAAACAGGCCCCGAACGGCCTCGTGGGTGGCACCAACACCTCCCACGGGGCCAATGTAACTCATAGGAACTGACCCCGCAGCCGCGGGTCTCCCGGTTTGAGAGTACGACGGTAATTTGCCTATTTCTACACTTAGGCTTAAAAATATGGGGTTAAGGGGTGAAAACTAAAAACAAGCCCTGAACGGCCCCGTGGGTGGCACCAACACCTCCCACAGGACCAACGTAACTCGTAGGAACTGATCCCACACCGGTTTGAGAATACGACGGTAATTTGCGTATTTTTAGACTTAGGCTTAAAAACATGGCGTTAGAGGGTGAGAACTTGAAACAACCCCCGAACGGCCCCGTGGGTGGAACCAACACCTTCCATGGGGCCAATGTAACTCGTAGGAACTGACCCCGCAGCCGCGGGATTCCCGGTTTGAGAATACGACGGTAATTTACATATTTCTAGATATAGGCTTAGAAACATGGCGTTAGAGGGTGTGAACTCGAAACATCCCCCGAACGTCCCCGTATGTGGCACCAACACCTCCCACGGGGTTAATGTAACTTGCAGGAACTGACCCTGCAGCCGCGGGACTCCCGGTTTGAGAATACGACGGTAATTTGCATATTTCTAGACTTAGGCTTAAAAACATGGCATTAGAGGGTGAGAACTCGAACCAGACCCCGAACGGCCACGTGGGTGGCACCAACACCTCCCACGAGGCCAATATAACTCGTAGGATTTGACCCCGCAGCCGCGGAACTCCCGATTTGAGAATACGACGGTAATTTGCATATTTCAAGACGTAGGCTTAAAAACATGGCGTTAGAGGGTGAGAACTCGAAACAGCCCCCGAACGTCCCCGTGGGTGGCACCAACACTTCCCAAGGGACCAATGTAACTCGTAGGAATTGACCCCGCAGACGCGGGACTCCCGGTTTGAGAATGCGATGGTAATTTGCATATTTCTAAACTTAGGCTTAAAAACATGGCGTTAGAGGGTGAGAACATGAAACAACCCCCGAACGGCCCCGTGGGTGGCACCAACACCCCCCACGGGACCAATGTAACTCGTAGGAACTGACCATGCAGCCGCGGGTCTCCCGGTATGAGAGTACGACGATAATTTGCATATTTCTAAACTTAGGCTTAAAAACATGGGGTTAAGTGGTGAAAACTGAAAACCACCCCCGAATGGCCCCTTGGGTGGCACCAACACCTCCCACGGGACCAATGTAACTTGTAGGAACTGACCCCACAGCCGCGGGAGGTCCGGTTTGAGAATACGACGGTAATTTGCGTATTTCTAGACTTAGGCTTAAAAACATGGCGTTAGAGGGTGAAAACTCGAAACAGCCCCCTAACGGCCCCGTGGGTGGCACCAACACCTCCCACGGGACCAATGTAACTCGTAGGAACTGACCACGCAACCGCTGGTCTCCCGGTTTGAGAGTATGACGGTAATTTGCCTATTTCTACACTTAGGTTTAAAAACATGGGGTTAAGGGGTGGAAACTGAAAACAACCCCCGAACGGCCCCGTGTGTGGCACCAACACCTCCCACGGGACCAACGTAACTCATAGGAACTGACCCCACAGCCGCAGGAGGTCCGGTTTGTGAATACGACGGTAATTTGCGTATTTCTAGACTTAGGCTTAAAAACATGGCGTGTGAGGGTGAAAACTCGAAACAACAATCTAACGGCCCGGTGGGTGGCACTAACACCTCCCACGGGGCCAATGTAACTCGTAGGAACTGACCCCGCAGCCGCGGGACTCCCGGTTTGAGAATACGACGATAATTTGCGTATTTCTAGACTTAGGCTTAAAAACATGACGTTAAAGGGTGAAAACTCGAAACAACCCCCGAACGGACCTGTGGGTGGAACCAACACCTCCCACGGGACCAATGTAACTCGTAGGAACTGACCCAGTAGCCGCGGGACTCCCGGTTTGAGAATACGATGGTAATCTGTATATTTCTAAACTTAGGCTTAAAAATATGGCGTTAGAGGGTGAGAACTCGAAACAACCCCCGAACGGCCCTGTGGGTGGCACCAACACCTCCCACGGGGTTAATGTAACTTGTAGGAACTGACCCTGCAGCCGCGGGACTCCCGGTTTGAGAATACGACGGTAATTTGCATATTTCTAGACTTAGGCTTAAAAACATGGCGTTAGAGGGTGAGAACTCGAACCAGACCCCGAACGGCCACGTGGGTGGCACCAACACCTCCCACGGGGCCAATATAACTCGTAGGATTTGACCCCGCAGCCGCGGAACTCCCGATTTGAGAATACGATGGTAATTTGCATATTTCAAGACTTAGGCTTAAAAACATGGCGTTAGAGGGTGAGAACTCGAAACAGCCCCCGAACGTCCCCGTGGGTGGCACCAACACCTCCCATGGGACCAATGTAACTCGTAGGAACTGACCCCGCAGCCGCGGGACTCCCGGTTTGAGAATGCGATGGTAATTTTAATATTTCTAAAGTTAGGCTTAAAAATATGGCGTTAGAGGGTGAGAACTTGAAACAACCCCCGAACGGCTCGGTGGGTGGCAACAACACGTCCCACGGGACCAATGTAACTCGTAGGAACTGGTCCTAGAGCTACGGGACTCCCGGTTTGAGAATTCGACGATAATTTGTATATTTCTAGACTTAGGCTTAAAAACATGGCGTTAGAGGGTGAAAACTCGAAACAACCCCCGAACGGCCCCGTGGGTGGCACCAACACCTCCCACGGGACCAATGTAACTCGTAGGAACTGACCCCGCAGCCGCGGGACTCCCGGTTTGAGAATACGACGGTAATTTGCTTATTTCTAGACTTAGGCTTAAAAGCATGGCGTTAGAGGGTGAGAACTCGAACCAGACCCCGAACGGCCCCGTGGGTGGCACCAACACCTCTCACGGGACAGATGTAACTCGTAGGAACTGACCCCGCAGCCGTCGGAGTTCCGGTTTGAGAATACGACGGTAATTTGCGTATTTCTAGACTTAGGCTTAAAAACATGGCGTTAGAGGGTGAAAACTCGAAACAGTCCTCTAACGGCCCCGTGGGTGCCACCAACACCTTCCACGGGGCCAATGTAACTCGTAGGAACTGACCCCGGAACCGCGGGACTCCGGGTTTGAGAATACGATGATAATTGGCGTATTTGTCGACTTAGGCTTAAAAACATGGCATTAGAGGGTGAGAACTATAAACAACCCCCGAACATCGCCGAGGGTGGCACCAACACCTCCCACGGGACCAATGTAACTCGTAGGAACTGACCACGCAGCCGTGGGACTCCCGGTTTGAGAATACGGCCGTAATTTGCATATTTCTCGACTTAAGCAAAACATGGCGTTTGAGGGTGAAAACTAGAAACAGTCCCCGAACAACCCCGTGGGTTGCACCAACACCTCCCACGGGGCCAATGTAACTCGTAGGAACTGACCCCGCAGCCGCGGGACTCCCGGTTTGAGTATACGACGGTAATTTGCATATTTCTAGACTTAGGCTTAAAAATATGGCGTTAGAGGGTGAGAACTCGAAACAGCCCCCGAACGTCCCCGTGGGTGGCACCAACACCTCCCACGGGACTAATGTAACTCGTAGGAACTGACCATGCAGCCGTGAGTCTCCCGGTATGAGAGTATGATGGTAATTTTCCTATTTCTAGACTTAGGCTTAAAAATATGGCGTTAGAGGGTGAGAACTTGAAACAGCCCCCGAACGACCCCGTGGGTAGCACCAACACCTTCCACGGGACCAATGTAACTCGTAGGAACTGACCCCGCTGCCGTGGGACTCCCGGTTTGAGAATATGACGATAATTTGCTTATTTTAACTCATATATGCAATTTTTCAGCTTGATTAATTTTTTTGTAAAACTACTTGGTTACTGATATTTTTTTTATGTATCCTATCATTTGTAGGATTTTTGCACTCGGAACAAACGAAGGAAGCAATGGTCTACAGCATGAAGATTGTTTATATGTTGTGGACATTCAGGATGTTGTTTTTTGTGTTAAAGTCGTGCGGGCTTTTATTGTTTAGTTTTATGGCCGTGCTGGCTTTTATAATTTGATTGTTGAATTTTATGGCCGTGCGGGCTTTATAATAAGCAGGTTTTACATTTACAGGTTTTGGAATGTCAAGAAAATAGAGGAAACTCTGCCCAATTTTTTTTTGGTATGTGAATTATTGAGACGTGTAATATTTATAAGTTTGTATATATATTTGTTTATTAACAACGTTCTCGATTCGCAATTTGTGATTTTTTTATTGTTTTGCCAATATTAAATATTTGTAACACCTCGTACGCATCCAACGTTACACGTAGCAACCGACGGTGCACTCACAGGACCCCCAATTTTAGGATTGGACAAAAAAATATATATATATTTTTAAATTATAGTTAAATATGGTCATGGACTTTGTCCATGACCATTTTTATTTTTTTCGTCGCGCATAAAACTTGTCGCGGCCAAAGTCCGCGACCATTTTATTTTTATTTTTTTTGTCACGGTTGTGGGTCGCGGACTTTGGCCGCGACCAATTTGTCACGGTTGTGGGTCACGGATAAGGGCCGTGACCAATTTTTTTTTGTCACGGTTGTGGGTCGCGGACTTTGGCCGCGACGAATTTGTCACGGTTGTGGGTCACGGATGAAGGCCGCGACCAATTTTATTTTTATTTTTTTGTCACGGACGTGGGTCGCGGACTTTGGCCGCGACCAATTTGTCACGGTTGTGGGTCACGGATGAGGGCCGCGACCCCGTCACGGTATGGGTCACGGCCCAAGTCCGCGACCATCTGCCATGACCCCTCTCGGCCGTGACCATTTTTTGGTCACGGACTTGGGCCGCGACCCACGAAAATTGACGAAAATGGTCACGCCAGAAATGGTCACGGCCCAAGTCCGCGACCCACAACTTTGGTCAGGGATTTTGGCCGTGACCAATCGCCAGTTTTGGTGTAGTGCATGTATTGTTTTGACTTAATTCCGTGAACAAAGCTGTGTTTGTAATATGTCATAGGGAGATTTTTATTTTGTCAGGGTCCCACTTGGTCTATGACGTATTAAAGAAAATTGTAGACGTTGAGACAAAGCTTCAAAGATTTAATCATGCCAATGTTTAATTGGTGCAAGTTTAATCGTCTTCAAAGGTAATTGTATTCCGAGATCACTCAGCTATGAATGCGTATAATTAATATGGTGCTCAAAATTATTTTTTCTAAAAGATAAGAATGTATTTTTATAAAGAAAAATATTTTAAAAGTGGTTTAAAGGTTTACACTTCATTTTTATTTTGATAAGTTCGAATAGGCGTTTGTGACTTATTTGCATCTCTCATGGAAGAGACGTTTTGAACAAAAAATCAAAAAGTCAACTTTGTCGCTCGAACGATATCAGGTCTCATTCGAACGAGATGCTAATGTCGCATGAACGATTTGCATTGTCGTTCAAATGACACGGAAACCGAGGCAACATTTTTAATCCTATTTAAACAGTGTTTTCTTCAGAATTTCATAAGTGTGCATTCTGGAAAATAGTTTTACGAACCAGAAACTTGTTTGCACATGTTTTCTAAGGTTTAAGAGATTAAACACATCGTTAGAGTTTGCAAAGATCCGAGATATCATTAGTTTATGTTTACATGATCCTGCGGCACCAAGAAGTTTGTTCTACACTTAAACATCAAAGGGTTTTGCGGTGAAGAAAAGATAAGGACTTCTTGTTCGACATCCTAAATGAATTAAAGCCATTCGGTGGACTCTGAGACATATGTGGACACGTGTGTTGTGGACAGGTATCGCGGAAGGACTTTTTGCGTGGGCACTATGAGAGGAGTGGTTGAGATCAGAAGAGCGTCAAGACCCATGGGGATCAAGTCATTGAGTGAGACTTTGTCTGTCTTTGTAAAACCATATTCATAGTGATTGTCTAGCTTGGGCCGTCCGAGGTTGTTTTCCCGTTTTGGGTTTTTTCCTCGTGCATTCGGTTTTGTGAGTATTCTTTACTTTATTTTACTTGCTTTAATCCCTAGATGAATGTTTAGGATTAATCAAGATAAAATTGGTTTAAAGTAAGAATTGAGTTTTTCACAACTAGGTTTGGTGCATAATTAAAAGTTGGATAATTTTCGTTTTAAATTGAATTGGTTTGAAACACACGCATATCGGGCTTCACTCTTCAGAACTTTCTCAAAATGCGACCAAACTTCATGCTAAGTACTTTAATACCTACAAAAGCTCAATTATACCTCGCAAAGCATATAAACATTCAAAAAAGAGATTGTCTGGTTGATGATCATAAAAATAGGAATTAAGATACTCGAGGGGGCTACAATACATAAGTATCAAGGGTAAATAAATGGAATATTAAAGACAAATCATCCACTCAGATAAAGTACCAGACCTGTGTAACACCCCGCCCGCCGGCCCGGGGGGAGCGAGCGGAGCGCTACTCATCGATAAAACTAAACTAATCCACAAATAACAAGGTATAGAGCATCTAAATCCCACAATAAAACAAGAAACCACTATACTCATCTTCAAATTAATACAGCAATTCTCTCGAATAAATACAACTATCTATCTCGATACTAAAATAAATCTCCAAATGCTCTATACATCAAAATAAATACAAGTCTTCTCATCTCTTGTATTAAAAATTCTTCCCAAATAATCCTCGCTAAAATCATCCCAATTGGTCCATAGCACTCAAATCCGTGCTCACCT
Organism: Sambucus nigra; assembly: GCA_949130495.1. NCBI lineage: Eukaryota > Viridiplantae > Streptophyta > Magnoliopsida > Dipsacales > Adoxaceae > Sambucus > Sambucus nigra. Next base: position 250,140,472 of record OX422208.1, read on the forward strand.
GCCAACTAAGAAAAAGATGGGGAAGTACACAATACGACAGGAATATGCTCAACAAAGAAGTTAGCGATGAACAAAGCGCAACAATACGACTACGAATACTCAAATCAAATAATGCAAATCTCAATAGCATTTTATCAATAAATTTCTCAATAACACATTAACCGGAGTCACCAGGCCTCACCATACCGCGCCATACTTTATCAAGTAGCCGAAAAAGGAGTCTTGGCGGGTGCCCAACATCAGTGCCATATTAAAATCTCATGACAACGTGCTCAACAACAACATGAATAATACAACATGAATCAAAATAATTCCAACAATTATTTTTCCAGATTTCAATGAATTTAACAATTCAAAATATGAGTTCAATTAACAAGAATTCAACGGAATAAACACTCGCGAGATTTAGGAGCATATTGTGTAAAACCCCATACCTCAAAATCATCAAATGAATCATCGCATAATTCAGCCTCAAAATCTAATCACACCATCACATTCCTCTCGCGAAAATAATCAAATCTCGTTCTAGCCCAAACTCGAGAAAACACCAAATAAGCCTTCTAATCTAAGGTTGAAATCTTGAATAAGTTTGGGGCTATGGTTTGTAGATGAAAGGGAGTAATTTTGGAGAGGTCTTCTGGTTGAAAATTTTGAGAAAAAGTGATTTCAAAAGCCAAGCCACGAATTTGTTGATATATAAAGGATTAAGAGTTTGATTAAGAAAAGAGTTCTAATCAGATACAAACACTAAAAATTTTATTTCGGGCGATTGAACCGTTAGAATCGCTTGAAATTTTAGTATACTGTAGAGAACGGCGAGACAGGACTGCTGACAAAAATTCAGCTTGATCGGACGGTCGGATTTCTAAAAAAATTATTTTTACTAGAGAGTTTTATGTTCCGAGGACTCTTCTATATAATAAAAATTCAATTAAAACTCCATTTTAATTCCGATTTCGAAATCGTTTGAAATTCTCGCCTTTAAAAATAATAACCAACATATTTGAGCAATACAAATAATTTTATCTCAAAATTTATTTATCCTCTTTATTTCGAAAATACCCCAAAAATTACGCGGGTTGTTACAACCTGATCAAGGAAGTGCATGAGGGATCGTGCAGAGCCCAATTAGTAGGACGATCATTAGTCCAAAGAGTAGCCATGCAAGGATATCACTGACCATCCATGAAGGTGGACTATACTTCATATGCTAGAATGTATGACAAATGCCAAAAGTTTGGCACCATACATAAAAGGATGGGGGATATTTTAACAACAATCACTTGCCCTTGGCGTTTTACCATTTGGGGGATTGATTTGGTCGGTACATTGCTGAAGACAAAAGGTTAATTTAAATATTTGATCATTATTATAGATTACTTCACAAAGTGGGTTGAAGCTGAGTCACTAGTTGAGATGGCTTACGAAAGAGTTTTCCAGTTTATATGGAAGAATATCATATGCCGATATGGCATGACAATTGCCTTCATCACATACCATGAAACTCAGTTCAATAACCAAGAGTTTGAGGACACTTGCATTCAATCCAAGATAAATAGTTACACTCTGTGCCGAGACATCCTCAATGCAATGGACAAACATAGGTGACTAATAAAACATTGCTCAATTATTTGAAGAAGAGACTTGATGATTCCAAAGGAAATTGGATGAAGGAATTGTACAGTGTTTTATGGGCCTATAGAACTATGTCGAGGACAGTTATCAGGAAAACTCCATACAAACTTGCATTTGGAACCGAAGTTGTGGTTCCTATAGATATCGATCTACCTATTCATAGAGTGCTCAACTTTAACTTTCCTAAAAGTGATCTCATAAGAAGGATATATTTAGACTTGATAGAGGAAGTAAGAGAGAATGTTATACTTCAGATAACTTCCTATCAATAATGTCTCTCTAGGTTTTATAATATAAGAGTGAAGCCGAGCAACTTAAAGAAGGGAGACTATGTTATAAACAAGGTCCTCCAGAAGGGAAACAAGTTGGACGCTAATTTTCATTGTCCTTGTCACATCTCTTCCATCATTCGACTAAGTACCAATTTCCTGGAAATACTTTAAGGAGAGAAAATCAAGAACCCATGGAATGCCGAGCATTTTAGGAAATATTATCAGTAATCTGGATTGAGGTTTCAAATACATATGTAGCAACTCTTTTCAGTTTTAATAAAAATTCATTTGTTTATCATCGATCGATTTCCTTTTTATGTTTTACTTTTGGGAGTGGGAGATATAGAAATCTCAAAATAGTGTCACGTCAATTTATAAATTCAATCTTCACAAAAACTTCCCGTATGACTCTGCAAAACTTCATATATGACTTCGTCTTTGACAAGTCACAAACAAGAAGTTCCTAACTTTAAAAACTTCCTGTATGACTTAAAGTCTAGAATAAGAAGTTTTACTAAACCAAGTCAAGGAACAAATCTCCTATAAAATTTGGTCGCCAATGGTAACTAATTCAAGCACTTGGTCTAAAACGACAAAGATCTATTTTGACAATTATAAGTGTGTTAGTAGAACCTAAGGAAGGACAACTCAGGTTCGTCCAAGTAGGCAACCACTTAAGCATATTAGTCGAACAGGGGCCGAACACATAACCACTATGCTAAAACACTAGTAGGCCGTAATTATTCATATAAAGTATAGACATTGTAAGATTCGAAAAATGATATATAAGATCAATCCCTTGATGTTTATATGCTTATATTTATTTGATACCCTTAACCAAGCATAAAATTCTTGAAAATGAAAATTTGAATATTAACTAAATTAACCTTATAAAAACTTCAATTATAAAATTACCTTAAAGTTTTAAGTATTACAATCTAGCCCCTAAAGTTTTTATTTGACTTTTAAACTTTCTAAATGTGTTACAAACCCCAAACTTTTCCCATACTTGAATTTAAAACTATTTTAATATACAAACCATCCTTTAAAAATACATTACTTAGTTTTGGAAATTACACAAAATCCCCTAAAGTTTGAAAAAGTATAAAAATTTGACAAAAACTAAACCAAAACTTCCCAAGGACCAAAACTCAAACTCCTAACTTTATCCTCATCAAAAAATATGATGAGAATGCCACCAAGAAACCATTAGAGACAATGGGAGCCAAGGTAACACATGTTTTGTTGTGTGCTCCAAATTCCTTCAAAGATATCTTCCACTAAACCATCTCAAACTCTGCCTTTTTTTTCCACCAATAAACCCTCCTCAACATCACCTGTAAAAGGCACACCTTGGTAAGTAAAAAATCAATGAATCGTTAGCATAAAAACGAACTCAAATTTTTTTCATTTTCAGTTATACCTATATTTTATGCATCGAGCTCAGTTCTTTGATTCTACTTAGTTTCTCCATTAGTTTAGGAACCATTTATGCTTTTACAAGCTTTACTTAATATATAAATACATAGCTAAGGGTCAATTTTCAAAAAACACCATGAAAGCTTGAGCTTTAATGGTGAATTATGTGTTCCTGACTTTGAACCGGTTTTGGAGTGGGAATAATTGTCCTTAGACATGTAAGAATTCATCCAAAATGTTTAATTTGATTATAGTACACCTGCATATCTCAAAATCAAGTTTTTATATTTCGGTAGTTAAATTCTCAAAGTTAAATTCTCAAAGTTAAAATTCTCCTTTTATAATATGAATTAGAACCTCAAACCAAAACTATTTAACTCCAAATTCACATATAAATAAAACCATATCACTACGACGGCTCAAATTTCATAATAAGTACATGAATATGAAATTGAATTTTTCACAATTTTATAGTTCATGGAGATGAGGCTACAGTACACCTAAATCCATAAAAGTTATATTTTTGAATTCCACGTGAAAAATTAGAAAGAATGGCTTTTGAATCAACTTAAATAGTATTATGTACTGGATTTAATTGAAGGTCGAATTTTGTAACCCTAAAGTCAAAATTACGAAGGTTGAAGATGAAGTGGTCAACATGCGCGTGAGTCAGGTCAAAATCAATGCGTGGTAACTTTGACTATGCATGTGAGGGGCATGGCCAATCAAAAAATTTTGAAATTAATTCCCCAATTTTTTTTGAAGTATCACCCAAACTTTGATATTAAAACTTTAAACTATTTTTGCACATAAACCCCTGAAGTTTTTCAACTACAGAATTTTTACCCCAAACTTTACCCACTGATTTTTTGACACCGTTATGAACAAAAAAGTCTATTACCGTAAACTTTAAAACCTAAGGAGATATAAGAAATAAATTCCAACTTTTATTTACATTTTAAACCCTTAAAAGTTTTGTTATACCCAATTTCAAATTCACGCATCTTAAATGTTTTAAAAATTCGACCATACTTAGATATTTTTCACTTTTAGGCTTTTTCGAACCCCAACCTTAAATCAAATCAACTGGAGTTATTTTTCAAAAAGCCCGAAACACATGTAGGTGATTTCTTATTCATTATTATTTTCATGCAATTATTTTAATTACGCCTATTATTGATATCACTATGTGATAGTCCCAGTTTATCTGATTCTCATTGATGAACTCATTTGAGTAGTTCAAACATTTATATACAATTGATTCAATTTAAAAAACTTGTGTTGATACTTATGCAATGATATCATTTAATATGATTCATTTTTGAACCTGTTCTATTATAGCATACATTTTTGAACCTGTTATATTATAGCATACATTATGATTCAATCTTTATATGATTCAACATTAAACACTTGTCTTGCAACTATTAAAACTTGGGATCATATATTACTAAACACTGAAGGAATCAACCGAGATTAATTTAGCTAGACCATCCGAGATAAAGGATACAGTAAGCTATGTAAAACAATTCAAAATATCGATAGAGAATGGGCAATTGCGACCTCTAACATCAAACACCAATTATTGACAAGTCCATTAATGGGAGAAGAACAAGCTATGAAAGAAGCTTGCTGATTTGCAGAAGATGAGGAATTTCTCCAACAAGCAATTCACTCATCTCGAAAGTCATCATTAGCAACAGAACTTTGTGCAACTCCACTTGTGTCTCTCAATGACTAGGGACCATATTTTTCGTATCTAAATACCATGAAATCTTCATCAGGATCCAGTATGGGAGGCTCGAAAGAGGAGGGAGGAGACTAGTATCGCAAGTAGGATGAGAACCTTGGGAAGATAAAATAACCATATATAAATAAAATGTTAAATAGCATGTGTGGTATGTAGTGTGAATAAAGGTAGTGAAGAGCAAGCACGTGTTATGTTAAAATAATTAAAATAGTGTGATAATACGTGACACCCCGACTAATTAAATACCGGGGAGCTACTCCTTTATTCAAATTAATACAAAATGTCAAGTTGGTTTAGTTCATAGCATCACTGTCGAAAAACATTTATTTAAAATTTCTAGCCACCTAATATTTAAAAAGTGAGTTGTCAAATTTTATTAAATTAGATTTACATGCAACCAATTAAAATTATTAACTAGAGACATCACAATCACATTACAGTAACAATGTAAAATGCCGAAATAAAACTGAGTCTGGAGTAACACTCCCCTGAACAATCCTAATACTGAATAAAACCAAATACCAAATCCAAACTATTAATTAATTAAATAAATTCAAACTGAAATGAAACTGAGCATGATAAAGCTATCTCTAAAAGGAAAGGGCGACATGCCCTATCAGAGGAAATAAATCTGAAATAGAGTCAAGTAGAATGTGGAGGTGTCTATAATCGAGATCCTGTAACTTCCACAGCAGCTACAGCATGTCACTGAAATGGAACTCCTAAGCTTGGTGTCCCTGTGGCTGGGAACCTAAAAGGTTTTTACAAGAAAAATAGATTTGAAAGAAAACGGGTCAGAGCCCGATGTGAAAATAGTTTAAAAATATAGCAAGTGTTTAATTGCATTAAACAATGAATATAAAGTACATGTTAGTTCCGTTCTCTCATATGAGTTTCTCACCTCTCAACTAATATGCACGCTTAACGTATATCCATAATCCACCCTAGTTATGCCGTTAACTAACTAGTATATACTGCAACCCATCCTCACATTATAATATACGGGTTTGTTCAAGACATTCCAATCTAACTTATATGAATCTACCTTTTCATTTCTCAGATTAATTTATATTAAATCATATAGAAAATTCTCAATTTTAACTTTACTCAAAGTGTTGAAACTATTCACACACATTAATAAGAATATTCACCCACATTAACATGGAGTCTGTTATCATCACCAATATATAAATTTCAACATAATATTATACTTGGGGCACCCCTAGGCTAAGCTACGGTGCACACATACTCTACTATCGAATTTCGGTACATCACGTACATAAGGACTACGTATTCCGAATCTCTTAATAAGAAAAATCACACATATTGGAGGTGAACATAGTTCACATACCCATGGGTCACACACATACCTATGCTCCCATGGTCAACTGACTTATTAACTCACAAATAAGTCATTCACAGCCCTATGCCCTTAAGGTACCAATCTAAATCCCCCCGTTGGCACACAAGGATTAGATGGCCCAGTTAAAAAGCCGACCTCCGGTGATATCAAGTATGGTAGGTATGTTATACACATAAGTCCATATACTAAGCAATCACACCACCTAGATATCTTAAAATATTAAATAAGGTATATTCTACATTCCTATACTGTTATTCCAATTTGTACATCTTTAAGTCTCCGAATAATATATAATATAAACCACCCACACATCTCACATTGTAGTTTCAAGTACCTAAAGCCTAACCCACAAAGGTTACCAAGTCTCCTATTATTCCCACATTTAAATCCCCTATTCTTAAGGTCCTCATTTATGCCATTGACCTTATATTATCCAACTATCTAAAACTTACTCATCGATTCTCAATCTCAAATAGTATTACACTCGTCGAGTCTTATTGAGTTTAATATAATTCCCAATTTGACTTCTAATTATAATTCGAGTCTCACAAATATGCCTACTGGTCTTTCTTGAATATAAGAGTATTCACAAAGTCCCCACCAATAATTCTCTAGGGTGGAAATTGTTAAAATCCCACAAAGGAAAAATATAACTGATTCTGGGAAGGTCGGTCGATCGATCAACCTTGAATGTCGATCGATCGATGGTGGTCGTCGATCGACCTGGAAGTATCGATCGATCGAATGCACCAGATAGGCTACGGCCTGCTTCGTTTTTCAATCCAAAATTTGTCCCAAAACTTCATTATAAGGTATGAAAATCTAATCTAACGTTATAGGATCATCATACAACCAAAATACATCATTGTTAACGTTCCAAAACCTTTTAATCATCAATCATTGGCCTTACATGGATCAAAACTTCAATAAAAGCCCTAGTTTTCAATTTTCTTCAAGAACAATGATAAATTTCCTCTTTAATTCATTTTTAAATCATCAAAAGTTATATTTGGGGTACTGGATTCGTCCAGAACAGATCTACATATAATTCCTAACCAAAGTTTAGAGTTGTACATCAAATTCATTGGGTTTTCATCAAATCTTTCAAGACAATCATTAATTCCTACACTAAGAATGGAGGAAATATTCATTGAACTAATGAAACCAAATCACTTGCCTTAAGTTTGATGTTCTGATTCGTTGTTGGTGTTCAAAGGCTGGTTCTTTCTTCTTTCCGGTCACAATTTCGTCCAAAATGGTGGTGGTGGGTGGTGGTTTTGGTTTGGAAACCCTTTTTCAACTTCTCTCTAACTCACGTAGCCCACTCTCTTGTTTTTGGCTGATAATGGCCTTAATGGCTTTTCTAATAATGGATAAATAAACTCTAAAATTTGTGGTGGGTGGTGGTTTTGGTTTGGAAACCCTTTTTCAACTTCTCTCTAACTCACGTAGCCCACTCTCTTATTTTTGGCTAATAATGGCCTTAATGGATTTTCTAATAATATATAAATAAACTCTAAAATTCATGGGTCTTAATTACTTAATTTTTAAAATTACCAAAATACCCTTTCGGGTTGCCGGTTTGGCCTAAAAAGACCCCGGGACCTAAACTAAACCACCGGCTAGTGTTTTCTGGTTATCTTGACCCTTCCGGACACGTTGGCGCACTCAAAATGACCATACAATTTTCTTTTTAAATCTAATTAAATTGATTTCTTGCGCGACTAACACGCGCGTCCCAACTTAATTTCCCAAATTGTCGTATTTATAACTCTTGACAATTTTAATACTTTTAATACTCATATATTACCATATATACTCAGTAATATTCAATATTATCATCATAATCAAATACCAACTCGCGTTTCGCTAGTATTTAAATCCGGATTAATTTCCAATTAATTCTCATTTAATTTAATTAATTCGTTAAATAAAAATCAATAAAATTACGGGGTATTACATACTTCCCTCCTAATAACAAAATTTCATCCCGGAATTCGGAACTAAAGTATTCCTGGTAAAAATAACTCTAGATAACGCTTGCGCATCTCATCCTCACGCTCCCATGTGGACTCCTCGGCATTATGATGCCGCCACGGAACACGTACTAACGGTACTATCTTTGACCTCAGTTTCCTTTCGCCGTGGTCCAAAATAGCAATCGACCCCTCCTCGTAGGAACTATCAGGCTAGACATCGATGCCATCTAAATCAATATGGGTATGGGCCAAATCGTCCCTAAGATATCTCCTTAACGAGGAAATATGGAACACGTCATGAATCCTATGAAAGTGTTCCGATAACCCAAGTCTATACGCTACTGGTCCAATCCGCTCGATAATAGGAAATGGGCCCACGTATCTAGGTGCTAATTTCCCTTTCTTCCCGAAACGCATAATCCCCTTCATTGGAGATACTCTGAGTAGTACCTGGTCCCCCACATTGAACTCTCTAAAGAATCTTTTGGCATCGGCATAACGTTTTTGCCGGTCTTGAGCCACCCGAATACGGCTCCGTATCATCTCTATCCTCGTCGAGGTATCTTAAATCACATCCGGACCAAGAAGTTTGTTATCCCCCACCTCTAACCAATATGATGGGGAATGACAAGGTCGACCGTACAATGCCTCGAATGGAGCCATGCCAATAGTGAACTGGTAGGAGTTATTATACGCAAACTCCACCAGTGGAAGGTACTACTCCCAATCACCTCCAAAGTCTAGGATGCACATACGCAACATATCCTCCAACATCTGATTCGTCTGCTCGATTTGCCCATATGTCTGTGGGTGATATGCCATACTCAGCCGCAACTCCGTACCCATGGCTTCCTGGAAACTCTCCTAAAATCGTGAAACAAAAATCTTGTCTCTGTTAGACACGATATTGAGAGGTACTCCATGGAGTCTCACTATCTCCCCTATGAAAATGTGGGCATACTGTCTCGTAGTGTAGTATGTCCGGGCTAGTAGAAAATGAGCAACTTTGGTCAATCTATCCACGATTACCCATATGGAGTCGTGACCCCTCTGCGAAGTAGGTAACCCCGCGATAAAGTCCATGGAAATGCTCTCCCATTTCCACATAGGAACCTCTAACGGTTGTAGAAGTCCTGCCGGTCTCTGATGGTCCACCTTTACCAGCTGACAAGTGGCACATTTAGAAATGAACTCGGCAATATCTCTCTTCATCCCGCTCCACCAGTACTGTCACCTCATATCTTTCTACATCTTATCCCCACCAGGGTGTACTGCGAACCGCGTACCGTGCGACTCAGTCATAACCTAGTGTCGTAAGTCTTCCCCTTCAGGAACAACCAGTCTCCTATTGAAGCGTAAGCCCCCATCTAAACCCACGATATAGGACTCGGCTCCCCCTGTTAGTAAATGAACTATCTTCTCTTGACAAAACGAGTCATTTTCCTGCGCCTGTGTCACTCTCGTAACAATCTGGGGCGTAACGGTCATTACCGACATGAATGATCGGGCCACTGCATCCTGGTGTCCCAACTCTTTCCACTTTGCTCTCCATACTTTGACCACCTCACCTACTGGCCTACGTCTCAACGCATCTGCTACCGCGTTAGCCTTCCCTGGGTGATATTGGATATCCAACCGATAATCCTTCACGAATTCAAGCTACCTACGTTGATGCATATTTAGTTCCTTCTGTGTGAAGAGGTATTGTAGGGACTTTTGGTCTGTGAATAAACAAAATTTCTCCCCCAGGAGATAGTGTATCCAAATCCAAAGAGCAAATACGACTTCCGCTAACTCCAAGTCATGGGTGGGGTAATTCTTCTCGTGAGGCTTAAGCTTACGGGAAGCATAAGCTATGGCCTGACTCTCCTATTGCAGTACACCTCCAAGTCCTTATAAGGGCGTATTGGTGTAGACTAGATACTCAACTCCAGGCCTGGGCAATGCTAACACTGGCGCTGGGGGCAACTTGTCCTTCAACTCATCGAATGCCAACTGACAGGCATCGATCCAGATGAATGACACACCTTTGCGAGTCAGATGTGTCAAAGGACCCGCTATCTTTGAGAAACCCCAAATAAACCTCCTGTAGTATCCTACTAGTCCCAAGAAACTACATATCTCAGTCGGTGTCATGGGCTGTCCCCACTCCCTCACCGCTGATACCTCCCCCAGATCAATAGATATCCCCCTGTCTGAAATGATATTCCCCAAAAAATGAACCTCCTTCAGCCAAAACCCACACTTCTCGTACTTTGCATATAACTCGTTCTAGCATAGCATCTGTAAAACCTGCCTCAAGTGTTCTGCATGTTCCTCCTCTGTCTGGGAGTAAACCAGAATGTCATCAATGAAGACGATGACGAACTGGTTTAGGAACTCTCTGAACACCCTATTCATCAAGTCCATAAACACGGCTGGGGCATTGGAGGCCAAAAGGCATAACCCGGAACTCATAGGAACTATATCTCATCAAGAAGGCAGTCTTCGAGACGTCCTGTTCCCTGATACGCAACTGATGGTATCCTGATCTCAAGTCAATCTTTGAGGAGAAGGAGGCTCCTCTCTACTGGTTGAATAAGTCATCAATTCTTGGCAACGGATATTTACTCCAGATCGTGACTTTATTCAACTCTCTGAAATCGACAAGCAACCATAAATATCTAACCCTCTTAAGTAACACGTGAGCACCCTCAGGGAGATGCTCCTCCAAACAGAGATTTTTACCAACAACTGTCCAGTTTGGACTTGCATATCCGAAGGTTCGATAGGGTTATATTAAATCAGCCTAATAATCGTAGCCATAATCCTCCTTATCGCTTTGACTCACTCACAAGGTAAGACATTTGGTAACACTTAAGTTATCGTTTCATTTGAGAATGAAAATTAGGGTACTAATCCTTGTAATAAAAGCCAAACCTTCTCATCTCCCGACGTTCACTAGGTTTCATGCGTGGGATGTCTCGTAAAGAGAAATCCAAACAAGGAACCCTCCCGGTAGACTACTAACTAGTGTTGTTGGTCAATGAGCTTTGGGGCCATCGGTATTTGACTAGTACCTATTTTCCTTACTTCTTGCTAAGAAATTAAATTACCTCCTCTCATGATACGTGAGGCTACACTCTACACAATCCTTCTACTATATTGGCGTTAGACTCGATTGCATATTATGGGATAGTCCCCACTCTTAGAAACATTTTAACAAATCTTGAATTTTCTTAATAGACATCCCTACCCACCGGAATTAAATATAACCGGACGACGTCTTTATATGCCACCATAAGAAATATATAAATATAAATATAGCTTCGCCTCCACTCAAGTGACACTTAGTACAATTTCTAATGAACGCCATACTATAACTATAATGGTTTATTAACACTCAAACCGTTGTAGCTAATTTAAAATATAACAGGATAAGAATGAATTTTACACTCACGTTTCTCGATGCATAGGAATAAAATATAACACATCTAAGTTATTAGAGATTTCCCTTTTATCTTAAAGGATATAATTAATAATGAAGTATCGTACCTCCAAACGCATGTGGTAGTTGCAGTATCAATGGCATAACAGCATATCGGGAATTATATACACATCGATACTGTACTCCTTGATGTTGTTTTGGTGCCTGCGATGTTGGGATAACTATCCAGGCTTCATTATGTTGGGCATCCTGCCCTAGCACTATACCTGGTTGCGGGAAGTCCCTCCACGTGTGACCCTGCTATTCGTACTTATGACACTGACCCTGAAACCCTAACCTTTTTAGGCCTTGTTGTCCTTGCTGATTAGGACGAAGTTTATCACAAGACAAATTTGGGCAGACCCGACGTGTATGGCCATTTCTCCCACATTTAAAACACCTCTTGGTGGTAGTCCTCTTCTCCTGGCTTTGCTGGATCTGGAGAGTTTGACACTTTCCGCCATTTCTATTGCCCCTCTGACCTTGACGACCCTGAGGCACTTTTCGCTGAGGTTTCATTTCCCTTTTGTTTCTAACCTTAACAATAACATTTTGATCGACTTCTCTCATTATTTTGCCCCTACAAGCTGCACGCTATTATTTTGGTACCGTAATATTGCGGTAGCCACTGCCTGTGCCACGATATTTGCTATCTCAGTGATTTCCGCTCTTTCTTGGAGTACTTGGGGTACTTGTTCTTGTCCAGCATTCGTTCCCTCATCAGTTTTTGTTTGTACTTCCCTCAAGAGCGACATCTGAAATTTTATAGATTTATATTAGTTCATCGACCATACATAACATTCTAGCAGAAGAACGTAGTCTACAAAACGAAATCAAGGAGTGAAACAATCATAATAATAGGGATCTATCTCAAAGGACGTGATGCGGAAACATAACAAGTCGTACAGATCCTAAGGACACTAGAACAAGCTATGAAAGAAGCTTGTTGATTTGCAGAAGACGAGGAATTTCTCCAGAAAGCAATTCACTCAGCTCGAAATTCATCAGTAGCAACAGAACTTTGTGCAACTCCACTTGTGTCTCTCAATGACTGGGGACCATATTTTCCATATCTAAATGCCATGAAATCTTCATCAGGATCCAGTATGGGAGGCTCGAAAGAGGAGGGAGGAGACTAGTATCGCAAGTAGGATGAGAACCTTGGGAAGATAAAATAACCATATATAAATAAACTGTTAAATAGCATGTGTGGTGTGTAGTGTGAATAAAGGTAGTGAAGAGCAAGCACGTGTTATGTTAAAATAATTAAAATAGTGTGATAACCTGTGACACCCTGAATAATTAAATACTGGGTAGCTACTCCTTTATTCAAATTAATACAAAATGTCAAGTTGGTTCAGTTCATAGCATCACTGTCGGAAAACATCTATTTAAAATTACTAGCCACCTAATATTTTACATGCAACCAATTAAAATTATTAACTAGAGACATCACAATCACATTACAGTAACAATGTAAAATGCCGAAATAAAACTGAGTCGGGAGTAACACTCCCCTTAACAATCCAAATACTGAATAAAACCAAATACAAAATCCGAACTATTAATTAATTAAATAAATTCAAACTAAAATGAAACTGAGCATGATAAAGCTGTCTCTAAAAGGAAAGGGCGACATGCCCTATCAGAGGAAATAAATCTGAAATAGAGTCAAGTAGAATGTGGAGGCATCTACAATCGAGATCCCGTAACTTTCACAGCAGCTACAGCACGCCACTGAAATGGAACTCCTAAGCTTGGCATCCCTATGGATGGGCACCTAAAAGGTTTGTACAAGAAAAATAGATTTGAAAGCAAACAGGTCAGAGCCCGATGTGAAAATAGTTTAAAACTATAGCAGGTGTTTAATTGCATTAAACAATGAATATAAAGTACATGTTAGTTCCGTGCTCTCACATGAGTTTCTCACCTCTGAACTAACGTGCACGCTTAACGTATATCCATAATCCACCCTAGTTATGCCACTAACTAACTAGTCTATACTGCACCCCGTCCTCACTTGATAATACAAGGGTTTTTTCAAGACATTCCAATCTAACTTATATGAATCTACCTTTTCATTTCTCAGATTAATTTATATTAAATCATATAGGAAATTCTCAATTTTAACTTTACTCAAAGTGTCGCAACTATTCACACACATTAATAAGAATATTCACCCACATTAACATGGAGTCTGTTATCATCACCAATATATAAATTTCAACATAATATTATACTTGGGGCACCCCTAGGCTAAGCTGTGGTGCACACATACTCTTCCATCGAATCCCGGTACATCACGTACATAAGGACTACGTATTCCGAATCTCTTAATAAGCAAAATCACACATATTGGAGGCGAACATAGTTCACATACCCATGGGTCACGCACATACCTACGCTCCCATGGTCAGCTGACTTATTAACTCACAAATAATTCATTCAGAACCCTATGCCCTTAAGGTACCAATATAAATCCCCCCGTAGGCACACAAGGATTAGATGGCCCAGTTCGAAAGCCGACCTCCGGTGATAGCAAGTATGGTTATACACATAAGTACATATACTAAGTAAACACACCACTTAGATATCTTAAAATATTAAATAAGGTATATTCTACATTCCTATACCGCTATTCCAATTTGAACATCTTTAAGTCTCTGAATAATATATAATATAGACCGCCGACACATCTCACGTTGTAGTTTCAAGTACCTAAATCCTAACCTATCCCACATTTAAATCCCCTATTCTTAAGGTTCTCATTTCTGCCATTAACGTTATATTATCCAACTATCTAAAAATTACTCATCAATTCTCAATCTCAAATAGTATTACACTCGTCGAGTCTTATTAAGTTTAATATAATTCTCAATTTGACTTCTAATTATAATTCGAGTCTCACAAATATGCCTACTAGTCTTTCTTGAATCTAAGAGTATTCACAAAGTCCCCACCAATAATTCTCTAGGTTCGAAATTGTTAAAATCCCACAAAGGAAAAATATAACTGATTCTGGGAAGGTCGGTCGATCGATAGACCTTGAATGTCGATCGATCGATGGTGGTCGATCGATCGACCTGGAAGTATTGATCGATCGAATGCACCAGATAGGCTACGACCTGCTTCGTTTTTTAATCCAAAATTTGTCCCAAAACTTCAATATAAGGTATGAAAATATAATCTAACGTTATAGGATCATCATACAACCAAAATACATCATTGTTAACGTTCCAAAACCTTTTAATCATCAATTATTGGCCTTATATGGATCAAAACTTCAATAAAAACCCTAGTTTTCAATTTTCTTCAAGAGGAATGATAAATCTCCTCTTTAATTCATTTTTAAATCATCAAAAGTTATATTTGGGGTACTAAATTCGTCCAGAACGGATCTACATATAATTCCTAACCAAAGTTTAGAGTTGTACATCAAATTCATTGGGTTTTCATCAAATCTTTCAAGACAATCATTAATTCCTACACTAAGCATGGAGGAAATATTCATTGAACTAATGAAACAAAATCACTTGCCTTAAGTTTGATGTTCTGATTCGTTGTTGGTGTTCAAAGGCTGGTTCTCTCTTCTTTTCGATCACAATTCCGTCCAAAATGGTGGTGGTGGATGGTGGTTTTGGTTTGGAAACCCTTTTTCAACTTCTCTCTAATTCACGTAGCCCACTCTCTTGTTTTTGGATGATAATGGACTTAATGGCTTTTCTGATAATATATAAATAAACTCTAAAATTCATGGGTCTTAATTCCTTAATTTTTAAAATTACCAAAATACCCTTCCGGGTTGCTGGTTTGGCTTAAAAATGCCCCGGGACGTAAAGTAAACCGACGGCTAGTGTTTTTTGACTATCTTGACCCTTCCGGACATGTTGGCGCACTCAAAATGACCACACAGTTGATAAAAATATAATTTACTTTTTAAATCTAATTAAATTGATTTCTGATGCGACTAACACGCGCGTCCCAACTTAATTTCCCAAATTATCGTATTTATAACTCTTGACAATTTTAATACTTTCAATACTCACATATTACCATATATACTCAGTAATATTCAATATTATCATCATAATCAAATACCAACTCACGTCTCGCTAGTATTTAAATCCGAATTAATTTCTAATTAATTCTCATTTAATTTAATTAATCCATTAAATAAAAATCAATAAAATTACGGGGTATTACATAACCCTGGTAAATCTAGGAATACTAATTTTTCTACTTGTTTGTTAGAACTAAAGCCCCTACATTTTGTACGCTTAGGGACCAACTGTACTGTTAAAATGTCTATTAATATAACTAATCTTGTTATAGACCAACCTTGTTATATATTTTGCTTTAATGCTATAGGAATGTAAGAACACGCAACGCCAATATGTCAGCATAAACAGTACCACAATCAGAATCAAATTGAACAAATCCATCGACACCTATGGACAATAAAGTTCAGTGTCTTCAAGAACTCATCAGGATTAATCAAGCATGTAAAAATCCATTATTTACTCTAGGTATCAAAATGTCAGTAGAAACTCGCAGAGTGAATTCCTTGAAAGAACGTCTAACCAACGACCTCTAGCATTTCCCAAAAAACTCGGATCTTCAGAGTCATAAACTAAAAGTATTTAATGGTGTCGGAATAGTACCCGAACTGAGAGTGGACTTAGCAATGTATCTATTCAAAAGTAAGGCACACCATTGGTGGAAGTCAGTAATACGTACCCAGAGAATTGGACATGGGCACAGTTTGAGGACATGTTTTTCAAGAAATATTTTTTTTGAAACTTTTCGTGACCAGTTAAATGTAGAATTTTTGGGATTGAAACAACAAAATATGACAATAGCACAATATAAGGCTCAATTTATCGAATTATCTTGATATGATCATGAATATATAGATACGAACATTAAAAGTTCAATCACTTTGAGCGGGGATTAAAAGCCAATATTAAGACCTCTCTTATTCCCCAACAAATTCGCGGATTCGAAAAAATGATCGAAGTAGCTAATCTCATTGAAAGAAACCCAGCCACAAGTGGAAGTTCGAAACATCGCCCCAATTTCTTAAAATAATTTCAACAATCGCTCCACCAATATTCCAATTAGAAATCCCCCCAACTTTAAGCTTAACCAAGGTCGATTATATAGTAAAATTCATCATCAAAACTGTGTCACTATAATTCGTTGTCATGAATGTAATTCTCCTGGACACGTTAGACCCCAATGCCCTAAACTTCATAAACCCAACTTTAATCCAAAACCAACCACAAATGGAAGAAGGACCACTGAACCCCAATGACCTCTTGGAAGAACTCGAGTTTCACAAGGAAAAGAAATACATGACAAAACTCCAGGAACTTCTAAAGGAACGACACCAGATAACCAATAACAAGGTCAAAATTTTTCTCTCTAAACACAATCTGATAGTCATGATATGATTGAAGGTAATATTTATTTTAATAATCTCATGGATCATGTACTAATTGATTCAGGATCTTCGCATTCATTTATTAGTTCCAAATTTATGATCTTCATAAATCTTACTTCTTCTGCCTTAGCATATCCTTCAACCATAAGTATGCCTACTGGTATTATAGTTATAACACACCAAGTTTGTAAAAATAGTTAAATTAAACCTGATGTAGGAACAATTATCATTGATTTAGTAGTATTGGATATAGTAGGATTTAACATCATCATTAGGATAGATGTGTTATCAGCAAACAATGCTTATATCAATTGTTAATCCAAAAAGGTAATTTTTAAAAAATCCCAAACCAAGAAATGTGAATTCTTCTTACTCTCTTTCAATTCTTAATGACTATGAAGATGTATTTCTCGAAGACTTACTCGGCGTTCCTCCGCCTAAGGAAGTCGAGTCTATAATTAATCTACTCCCCAATAATTTTCCTATTTCCATATCACCTTATCGAATGTCCCCCTCAGAATTTGAGAACTTTGAACTCGGTTAAATGAATTGCTAGCCAAAGGATTCATTCGACCCAGTACATCCTTGAGGGGAGCCTAGTTCTATTTTTGAAAAATAAATACGAATCATTTTAATTGTGTATCGATTACTGCAGACTAAATCGGGTTACCATGAAAACTAAATACCCATTACCCAAAATAGGAGCCTTGTTTGATAAGCTACGCGGAGCGGAGATATTTTCAAAATTTGATTTTGGATCAGGATATCATCAACTATGAGTTAGAGAAGAAGACATACCAAAGACAACATTTAGGACTCGTTATGGAATTTTGAATTCCTAGCAATGTCTTTTGGACTTACTAATGCGCCAGCAACTTTTATGGACTTAATGCATCGAGTATTTGCCCATTTTTGGAGCAGTTCGTAATTGTATTCATAGATGATATCCTAATATATTCAAAAAATGAGTAGGAACATGAAACTCATCTACAAGTAGTACTAGAAACATTTTGATGTGATTGATTACATGCTAAGAAAAGTGAATGCGACTTTATTATGAAAGAAGTAAAGTTTCTAGGACACGTCATCATTGAACTCAGAATCTAGGTAGATTGAGTGAAACCTACAGCTGTTATTGAATCAGCCCACTACAGTAACATAAGTTTGTAGTTTCCTCGGATTAGATGGATATTATTGAAGATTTGAGGAAGGATTATCCACCATCGCATTACCTTTAATGAAGCTAACTTGAAAGGATATACTCTTTGAATGGAACCAAGAATGTACCCAAGCATTTCAGACTTTGAAAAAATGCTTAACTACTAACCATGTACTCACTATACCTTCCAGTGATCTTAGTTATGATATATACACCGATGCTTCTTCACAAGGACTAGTGTAATACCACATATTTTTACGTATTTGAAATTAAATTGATTTCGAAAAGTAATTGGGAATTAATTGGGAAAATACGTTTTATTTAAATTTTGCGAGTGGAGTTATTTAATGTGATTAATTAATAAATGTGACTATTGGATATTAATCGAGAGATAGTTACTGATTAATATTATGTAATGAATTTACTAAGTGTAAATAGTAAATAATTGACGATTATTGACTTACGTCATAGCGAGTGATATGGACGTGTTTGGTTATATCTCAATCGGGAGTCGCGTATAGACTAAATTGAGGTCGAGATAGGAAATATATTTTTAGTGACTCGAATGATAATTTAGATATCACGAATGATTCTGAAAGGTTCGAAATAGTTTAAATAGTATACCCTGGGGTAAAGTTTGGGTCCCGGGTCAATTTTAGACCAAACCGGCACCTATGGAGGGCATTCGAGTCATTTGAAATATAGAGGTTAAAAGACCTATGAAATTTAGTGTGACGACCCAAATATGATTATGATAAACCATGTTTAAATCATGCTTACCGTATGGGATGGGGATAATGTGTTATTAGAATATATAATGTTAAGTTATTGTGTTTAGTCTAATCGTACTTTCATAACTTATGAAATATTGAATTAGTCATAAACACAAATTTGTGAAGTCTTCTGTAGGAATGTTCGAGTTCGGGACTAGTTTTGGCCACTATAATATAATAAATGACTTGAGGTGAAAACTAGGTATTTGTGTGTATATATATATATGTTAAGTTTGTAACACAACAAACGGTGTGTAAAACAGAGGTCTGAGTCAGAAGTTATGATGGAATTACAAAGCCGTCCATTCATTAAGTGGTATTTTGTCTTATATGTATAACAAATGGATAAATTTCATTGGTTGGAGGGTGGGAGAAAATCTTGGCCCACTTAAACCCCTTGAAATGACCCCCTTCTTCAGCCAAACTCAGCCATAAGAGAGTTTGTCCTGAAGAGAGAGAAATGGGAAGTTTAAGAAGAGAAAGGCGAGGAAAAATTGGGGAAAATCTATAGGAAATTACGAAAACATCCCTAAGGTAATTCTACCTGTAAATCTTGTTATATTGTTGAAACTATTAATTTAAAATGATATAAATAATCATTTGTTTACTAAACTTTCGTGTTTTTAGGTATACATATGGAGAGATGCGGGTTTAGGCAAAGTTGAACGTGTAAATCATGTATATTGATTCGATTGGAAACCCTGTGTATTCAAACTCCTATATCTTTTTGTATATTTATTGGAATTGAATAATTCTAGTTGGATAACAAAATAGACTTATATATGTATAATGTATCAGAAAATTTTGTGAAAATACCAAGAAATGAATATTTGGTGATAGTTTGAAGTTCATGTATAACATCTGCCCCAATGGTGTAAGTATGCACACCAGGTGTTCGATGTTTTGCTTGACATGACAAATGAACCTTAAAAATTATGAAACTTTAATTTTTTATTGTTAAATATGTTTATGGATGTTGGGTAAAATATCACATGAAGTTATGATGTAAAAAAATTATGAAAATTCCTGGAAGTTGACGGAACGATAAAAGAGCCTATATGGCATATTTGCCTTGTAATAAAGAAATGGACACATCTTGCTCTGGGAAACTTGAAATGATGTGTTGTATTTTATATTGGGAACCTAATATGATAAGAATTGTATTACCTAGAAGAAATTAAAGTATGTTTGGGCTATGGATTGGATATTTTAAATATTTTAACATGAAATTAGATGAGACTTCATTTATGATAAATGATTTGAATGGGATCATATGATGCTTATAAATTGGGTTAAGTTTATGTAATTATTTGGATTGTTAATATCCTTATGATGATACTAATATTGTAAGAATTTATACGTGAAAGGGAAGGAGAACCGGTTGAACAAGTGCCAGATAAAGGCAAGGGAAAACACATGAAGTGGCCAAGGTGAGTGTACTCACTATAAAAAGATGTATTATACATGGCTATGGAGATGATCTGAATATCACTCATGGGTAAGATGTATTACGCATGGTTATAGATATGATTTGAATGTCACTCACTGGTAAGATGTATTATACATGATTACGGATATGATCAGAATAATATTGATTATGAATTTGTTCATTTCGGTTTACCGAAATGGGAGGTTACTCCCCGACCTGGAATGGGGGAGATTTGTATATTAAAGACAAGGAGTTACTCCTCGACCAAGAATGGGGGAGTATTGTCTATTACAGACAGGATATGTGAATCATGATTCGGATAAGTTGGTCATTCTTTATGAATTAGCCGGATAAGTAATACATAATTATGAATGGGTCGAATAAGTATACATAAATTACCATATGGATATGATTTATTGCATTTAATTATATGCAATAGTTTAGTAGTGATGCATTCATTGGGCTACTTTCCTCACGGGTACTATAGTAATGTGTTTCAGGTAACGTGATGTCACTGCAAAATCTAGGAGGTCGGGTTGATTATCAAAGGATGCATAAAACCATAATTTTGCTCGAATGAAAAAGGGGTAATTTAATCCTACTTATCCTTTAAGTAAGTTTTAATAGGCATAACTACTTTAAAATTGTTAAAGGTTCTATTTTTATTGCTTCATGTTAATAATTGAAAAAGTATACTCGTGTTTATGGTTTTATTAAGGGAATTATGATTTGACTCACTTTGACTTTCAAACTTAATTATATGTAACTAGGTTGGGGTGTGTCAACTTTGGTATCAGAGCCTCGGTTTTAGAGGTTCTGGGTGAGGAGCGCCTAGATTTGGTAGTGGGAGTAGAAATTATTTTGAATAATAAGCAAATTGGCTTTATTGACTAACATCTGTTTTATATATATATATATATATATATATATATATATATATATTGTTGTATGGGATATGAAATGTAAGGATCTTACAGGAAAGGAAATGACATGTTTAGGTTTATTCGGGGATGATAGCGAATACAGGTATTTTAATTTGAATCATTGCATTATTTTATTGTGGTATCGACAAACATGTCATTGAAGGAAAAATTTTAAGGACAAAATTAGTATACCAAAATTGTGAAGTATTGGAAGTAATCTCTTCTTATACTGGAATATGTAGACTTAAGTTGTGTTACTTATTAAACCATGGTTTGGTGTGTGCCCATTTATGTGGGAGAGTGAGGTACGAGAACCCATAATTTGTTAAAGGATGAGATAGTAAATTGTTAGTGTGTGAATAAATTGAAGATTCACATGGTAAAGGTGAAGTGAGGATTAATAGTTGTATATGTTTAATTTTAATATGTGAAATGGTCTGAAATTCAATTACTAGTCAATATATAATAATTCATCCGAATATGGGTTCATTTTGAATTATGATAAGTAGAAGAAAATAGTAATAGGAGTTGAGATGTACTTCTTTAATAGTATGAGTATATGTAGTGGATATTACCCTTATAATGTTTTGAAATACTAATATGAATAATAAAGTTGAGACAAGGTATTAAAGAGTTGGAAGTTTAAAAATATTGGGGAGCCCTTTTAAGAGTATGTGTTGTGTATGAGTATGGGAAAGATGCTAATCGGGTTGGAATCTTGACAACTGGTTTGGGTGAATAGTGAGTTGTATTTGTCATTGTACGTACGTGTTATCATTAAGAGTATGGCATATGATGAATATGATTGACATTATACGGAGTCACCAAGAAGTATGTGTGAATATAAGATGTTATGTGAGATACCATAATGTGATACATTAAGGTATTTGTTCAAGTTATTTGAAAGAAACACGACATATAACAGTTAAGATAAGTATTATGGGGTTGGTATGTACGGTTAAAGTTTTCATTGGTGATGTTATGTTTAACATCCATGTTACCAAATGGGTAAGGTGAGTGTATTAATAATGTAGCATAAGACTGTAATGTTAATAAGTATTGGGGCAAGATTATGATTGTAAAGTTATTGTGCCAAATAAATGACTTGTTAAAGTCATTGTACGTGTAGTTAAAGAACAATCATACGATACTGAGAAGGGGAATATAGTGAGAAGTTATATTGAGTTCATAGTGCACGACTGCACAATATACATGAATGTGAATATGAAATCTTCGTTAAGAATAAACATTTAGTGAATGATTGTTCAGTTTCGATATATGAAAAATAGTGAGGCTATATTTAAATTTAAAAAAAATTAAGGCCGAGATTTAACATACTCTTAAACATAAAAAATGATATGGATAGTAGTTAAAGTCAAACACATATATTTGGTGTTGAATGAAAGATGGAAATATGCCGTATAATAAGATAATCTGGTAATATAATATTTATGATTTGAAATATTAGACGATGATAAGGATAGACTATAGGAATGAAGGAAGAAAGGTAAATAATGATACTAGGTTTGTTAAGAATATTCACTCATTGTGAATATACGATGATACAACTGATAATCTAGTATGTGTGAATGTTTGACATATGTATATAAAGGTATGAAGTAATATATGAGTTGGGGATTGGTTATCATTAATAAGAAATAATTAGACGATTATTCTTACGTGTAATGATAAAGAAACTGAAGTTATTATGAAAGAAGATTTGTCGTACATCGAGGAACCAGTTGAAATTCTTAGTCGTAAGGAGAAAGTATTAGGGAATAAAGTTAGTTCCGTAGTTAAAGTGTTGTGGAGGATACATGAAAATAAATAATAACCTTGGGAAAGGGAAGATAAAATGACAAAATAGTATCCATAATTGTTTGATAAGTGAAATTTATCATAAATTCGGGGGCGAAATTTTCTAAGGGGGGAAGGTTGTGACGACCCGGATATGATTATGATAAACCATGTTTAAATCATTCTTACCATAAGGTATGGGTATAATGTGTTATTAGAATATATAATGTTAAGTTATTGTGTTTTTTCTAATCCTACTTTCATAACTTATGAAATATTGAATTAGTCATAAACACAAATTTGTGAAGTCTTCTGTAGGAATGTTCGAGTTCGGGACTAGTTTTGGCCACTATAACATAATAATTGACTTGAGATGAAAACTATATAGTTGTATATATATGAGTTAAGTTTGTAACAAAACAAACGGTGTGTAAAACAGAGGTCTGAGCAAGAAGTTATGCTGGAATTACGAAGTAGGGACAAATCTGTCCATTCATTAAGTGGTATTTTGTCTTATATGTATAACAAATGGATGAATTTCATTGGTTGGAGGGTGGGGGGATCTTGGCCGACTTAAGCCCCGTGAAATTACCCCCTTATTCATCCAAACTCATTCATTAGAGAGTTTGTCTTGAAGAGAGAGAAACAGGAAGTTTACGAAGAGAAAGGCAAGGAAAAAATGAAGAAAAATCCGTAGGAAATTATGAAAACATCCCTATGGTAATTCTACCTGTAAATCTTGTTATATTGTTGGAACTATTGATTTAAAATGATATAAATAATAATTTTTTTACTAAACTTCCGTGTTTTGAGGTATACGTATGGAGAGATGAGGGTTTAGGCAAAGTTGAACGTGTAAATCATGTATATTGATTCGATTGGAAACTCTGTGTATTCAAACTCCTATATCTTTTTGTATATTTATTGGAATTGAATAATTCTAGTTGGATAACAAAATAGACTCATACATGTATAAAATTTTCGATTTTTTTTTAAAATACCAAGAAATGAATCTTTGGTGATAGTTTGAAGTTCATGTATAAAATCTACCCCAAAAGGTGTAAGCATGAACACCAAGTGTTCAATGTCTCGCTTGACTTGGCAAATGAACCTTAAAAATTATGAAACTTTAATTTTGTATTGATAAATATGTTTATGGATGTTGGGTGAAATATCAAAGGAAGTTATGATGTTGAAAAATTATGAAAATTCCTGGAAGTTGATGGAACGATAAAAGAGCCTATATGGTAGATTTTCCTTGTAATAAAGAAATGGACACATCTTGCTCTGGGAAACTCAAAATGATGTGTTGTATTTTATATTGGGAACCTAATATGATAAGAATTTTATTATATGGAAGAAATTAAAGTATGTTTGGGATATGGATTGGATATGTTAAATATTTTAACATGAAATTGGATGAGACTTGATTTATGATAAATGATTTGAATGGGATCATATGATGCTTATGAATTGGGTTAAGTTTATGTAATTCTTTGGATTGTTAATATCCTTATGATGATACTAATATTGTAGGAATTTATATGTGAAAGGGAAGGAGATCCGGTTGAACAAGTGCCAGACAAAGGTAAGGGAAAACACATGAAGTGGCGAAGGTGAGTGTACTCACTATAAAAAGATGTATTATACATGGCTATGGAGATGATCTGAATATCAGTCATGGGTAAGATTTATTACACATGGTTATGGATACGATCTAAATATCACTCACTGGTAATATGTATTATACATGATTACGGATATGATCAAAATTATATTGATTATGAATTTGTTCATTTCGGTTTACTGAAATGGGAGGTTACTCCCCGACCCGGAATGGGGGAGATTTGTCTATTAAAGACAAGGGTTTACTCCTTGACCAGGAATGGGGGAGAATTGTCTATTTCAGACAGGATATGTGAATCATGATTCAGATAAGTTGGTCATTCTTTATGAATGAGCCGGATAAGTAATACATAATTATGAATGTGTCGAATAAGTATACATAAATTACCACATGGATATGATTTGTTGCGTTTAATTACATGCAATAGTTTAGTAGTGATGCATTCACTGAGCTACTTTGCTCATGGTTACTATAGTTATGTGTTTCAGGTAACGTGATGTCACTACCAAATCTAGGAGGTCAGGTTGGGTTATCAAAGGATGCATAAAATCATAATTTTGCTGAAATGAAAAAGGGGTAATTTAATCTTACTTATCCTTTAAGCAAGTTTGAATAAGCACAATTACTTTAAAATTGTGAAAGGTTCTAATTTTATTGCTTCGTGTTAATAATTGAAAAAGGATACTCGTGTTTATGGTTTGATTAAGGTAATTATGATTTGACTCACTTTGACTTTCAAACTTAATTATATGTAACTAGGTTGGGATGTGTCATTTAGAGTCCTATGTCTAATGATTATAGATTGGGGTTAGGGTTAATAACACAAAAATATTAAGAGAGGCCATTGGAGAGAAGAGAGAAACCTTCTCAAAGCTTAAGGGCATTTTTCTTGAAGAATTAGACTTTGTTATTGCATCCTAATCACCTAAGGAAGGTGGATTTGAAGAGAAGATTAGCAATCCATCATCATCATCACAAAATCAGACCCCATCTGTTAAGGCAAGTGTTTATATACAAGCCCTTTTGAAGTTAAAATACCCATATACAGGGTTTTCAATATAGTTTGCATTAAATCAATGATTTTTGAAAGAAAAGAAAGATTTTAATGCATGTTTGGGTAGGAATTACATGTAGTACAAATTAACATATGTAGAGGATGATAAAACGTAAGTTATGCATTCATGTTCACAAATTTAATGTGGGTTCATGTTGAATATGAATGGAGGATATTAAAACCTACGTTTTTGGATGAATAATTCATTAGATCCATGTATATGTTTAATGTTTTGATGACTTAATCATGTTAGAAATAAAATCAATACATGTAGTACAGCTTTGGGACAATTGGATGTGAGTTTTGTGGTTTATCATATGAGTTTAATAAAGAAAAGTAGGGAAAAAGCACGAATGTAGAAGAAAAAGATGATCTGTACCATTTCTAATCGATTCAACACATGGGTGAATCAATTCGGAAAGCGAATTGATTCGGCTCCTGCCAAATCGATTCGATTTCCCATAATACATTAAACTCCCCTTTTTGGCCCAACTTTCCTAAGCTGTTGTCACGGAAAACTCTTGGGACTTTATTAGAATATAATAAGGAATTTATTATAATGCAGAGGGACTAGGTTAGGTTATTCATTAGTCTTATTGAGAGGATTAAGACAAGAAATATATGGGATAAAATAATGTCGATATTTATCAGAGAGAAAGATAGCGAATTATGGGAATTTCAAATGAATTGATAATTAGACCAATAGGGTAAGTTAGACTTAACTATTGAAATTAATAAAGGGGTAACTAGGACCCTTAGAGTTGTGTGAATACTCGAATAAATACAATAGTGAGGAAAATCATAAAATAATATGTATGGTGAGTATCATAGAGAAATATACTACGTACAAGCCTGATTAATTAGGTCGTGTGTATACCTACTGATTTAATTATAGGGGGAGTGAATAACTATTATATACTTGATTGATATATTCTATGAGACATTTTGAATCATGTTCAATGAGACATTACGAAGCAAGTTCGATGAGACATTCCAAATTAAGTTCGATGGGACAATCCGAACTAATAG
Source organism: Sambucus nigra (assembly GCA_949130495.1). Classification (NCBI taxonomy): domain Eukaryota; kingdom Viridiplantae; phylum Streptophyta; class Magnoliopsida; order Dipsacales; family Adoxaceae; genus Sambucus; species Sambucus nigra. The sequence goes on from OX422208.1 coordinate 250,167,590, forward strand.
TCCTTAATGTGTGATACGAGGACATTGTAGTAAAGTATGCACTTATAGTATATATTGTGTGTGAAAAATATATACCGTACAAATAACCTACGTGTGTTTAATAGTAGACCATTACATGATATGTATCAGAGTAACGAATTAAGAAGAGAAAATTAATTAAATTACAAAAAGAGGACATGTGAGAAATGTCACATATAATGATATAACATAAGAGAAAAGTTAAATTTATTAGCATATTGTATGGGCGGCATGAGGACTTATAGATAGTGAATAGTCCAGTTAGATACTTATGTCTAGTTAGCTTCGATAGCATGGCTAGGTGGGATAAGTAAGAATGATGGGTGTGGAGAACTCAAGAGAATGTACGTTAACCCAACATGTGTAATCTATTTTTGAGCTGTTATAAACTCTTGCTAAATAGTTTCAAAATGTTTTGAGTTTTAAATCCTTGATATAATATATTTTTAAAAAAGTTTTAGGTGTCTAGCCACAGTGGTGCCAGGCTTGATATTCTAAGAACACGCAGTTATAACACCGGTGGATTTTCGCAAGAATTTGCCTAGACGCTTCCATTATTCATTCTGATCTAGTGTAGGATTTTAGTTTAGTATCTCATTATGGACAAGTTGTCCTCCAGTTCTTATTCAGTTCAGTTCAGATAGTAGTTCATTTTCAGTTTTGGATTATTACTTGGTTTTGGATTTTTAGGCCCATGATTTATATGGCATGTCATTTATTTATGATATCTTATTATGATCTGGATTCTATACGTTGTGGATAGTTTAAGTTAGTTTGTTCATGTTTATTAATATTAGTATTTAATGCAAGATAAAATTTGGCACCGACTTAATTAACTAATAGGTAATTAGTAATTAATTTGGTTTTGACAGTGATGCTAAGAATGGACCATTTTTTAAATCCCATTTTAATTTAAGAAAGGCTTGATCACCCGGTATTTAATTAGTCGGGGTGTTAGAACTAGGTTGTGTACTTATGAAATTGTACGGCTATCGACAATTAAAAATTCACGAGCAAAACTATCCAGTTCATGACCAAGAATTAGCTGCAGTAATATTTGCATTAAAGATTTGGCAATGTTATTTATACGGTGCAAAATTTCAAATATATTCATATCACAAGAGTATCAAATATATATTTACATAGAATTATCTGAATTTACACCAACGATGATGGATAGAATTTTTAGAAGATTATAAATTTTGATTGCAATACCATCCAGGTAAAGGAAATATCGTAGGAGATGCCTTAAGTCATAAAACTAGCAAAAGATTAGCTGGAATTATTGCTTATCAAATCATAACTACTTTGGATGACTATAACTTGCAAAGAGAAACCCCATATTCTTCATAACGCTATAGCTTATCCTACGCTTCAAAAGAAAATAGTAGAGAAACAATTCGCAGATGATTTTCTCAATAACCAACATCGATAAATCGAAGAAGAGAAAACAAGTAAATATTGGACATATCATATTGAAAATGGCATACGATTTAGGGATCGAATATGTGTAGCTTTTAACACCGCATTGAAAGAAGAACTTTTACAAGAAGGCCATCACTCCAAATTTATTATATATCCTAGAAATTCCAAAATGTATCATGATCTCAAAAGAAGTTATTGGTGGACAAGAATGAAATAAGACATTAGAACTTTTATTGCCAAATGTATCATGTGTCAACAAGTCAAAATTGAGCTTACAACCACTTCTAAGTCCTGCCTAGAAATGGGACCATATTACTATGGATTTTGTCAGCAGAGTACCCCTATAGCCCAAGGTTATGATTCGATTTGGATAATTGTAGACCGGTTGACTAAATCGACACATTTTCTTAAAGTACATACAACCAATCCATTTTAAAAACATAGTATCTTATATATTCAGGAAATCATCAGATTGCATAGAGCACCTTTATCCATCATATCAGACCATGACACTCAATTTGTAGGACATTTTTAGCAAGCCATGGGTACTAAGTTAGACCTTAGCACTTCATTTAATCCTCAAATGAATGGACAATCCTAACAATTAATTTAGACACTTGAGAATATGTTACGTGCATGGGCACTAGACCTAGAAGGAAGCTGGAGCGATCATCTAGCATTGGTAGAATTTTCCTATAAAAATAGTTATCAACCTAGTATCCAAGACGCTCCATACGAAGAACTTTATAGGAGACCGTGTTGTTCTCCACTTTATTGGAACGAATAAGGGGGAAATTATATTTTTGGCCCCAAAATAATAAAAGAGACTACAAAAAAGATACGTTTGATCAGGGAGAAGCTACAAGAAGCTCAGAGTCGACAAAAAAGTTATGCGGATCAGAGTAAGAAACCCTTAGAATTCAAAGAAGGGGATCATTTTTTCTTAAAACTATCACCCCCAAAAGGAATTTTAATATTTTGAAAAAAGGTAAACTGTAGGTAGTTACTTTCTCCATCATCGATCGTGTTGGACCAGTATCTTATCGATTAACTCTACCCCCATATTTATCACAAATTCAAGATGTGTTTCATATCTCTCAATTGTGAAAATACTTTCCCGATCTGAGTTATGTCATCTCATGGGAAGATCTTTCGATACAATCCAATCATAATTTTGAAAAAGGACATCTTCAAATGCTAGATTCCCAAGATTGGATTCTTTGTACCAAGCCCACCCCCTAGTTAAAGTTCTTTGTCAACACCACAAAGTGGAAGAAGCTACATGGGAACTTAGGAATGTTATGAAATAATAATATCCTGAACTCTTCGAAAGTAATTTCGAGGAGAATTTTTTTTTTGGGTAGGGAGAATTCTAAGATCCGAAAAATGATATATCAGCTCAAAACCTCAATATTTATATACTTATATTTATTTAATACCCTTAACCAAGAATACAATTCTTGAAATTGAAAACTTTGAATATTAACCTTACAAAAACTAAAATTAAGGAATTACTTTAAAGTTTTAAATATCACAAACTAGCCCCTAAAGTTTTTATTTAACTTTTAAACTTTCTAAATGAGTTACAAACCTTAAACTAGTTTCATACTTGACTTTAAAACTATTCTAATTTACAAACCATAAATGAAGTGGGAATATTTATTCTTAAACTTGTAGGAACTCAACCATTATTTTTAATTTGATTATAGTATACCTGCATATCTTAAAATAATATTTTTATATTTCGGTAGTTAAAATTTTAAATTTAAAATTCTCCTTGTATATTATGAATTAGAACCTCAAACCAAAACCATTTTACTCGAAATTCATGCAGAAACAAACCTTATAACTGCCATAGCTCGAATTTCACTATAACTTCACAAATATAGAACTTAAATTTTAGAAATTTTACAGTTCGTGGAGATGAGGCTAGAGTACACCCCAATCTTTAAAAGTTATATTTTCGGATTCATTGTAAGAAATTAGAAAGAATGGCTTTTGAATCATCTCAAATGGTATTTTGTACTGGATTTAATTGAAGGTCAAAATTTATAACCCTAACGTCAAAATTACGAAGGTTGAAGATGAAATGGTCAACAGATGGATGAGTGAGGTCAAAATCAGTGTGTGGTAACTTTGACTAAGCGCGTGAGGGCACGTGACCGATTAGAAAATTTCTAAAATTTATTCCAAAATTCTATTTTATTTTTCTAGTCAAAATGGTATATTACAACATCTTGTTTGGTCAATACGAAATCAAATTTGAAGTATCTCCCAAACTTTGATTTTAAAACTTTAAACTATTTTTGCACATAAATCCCTGAATGTTTTGAATTACTAAATTTTCACCTGAAACTTTACCCACCGATTTTTGACACCATTATGAACAAAAAAGTCTTTACCACTAAACTTGAAAACCTAAGGAGATATAAGAAATAAATTCGAACTTCTATTTACCTTTTAAACCCTTAAAAGTTATGTTTTACGCAATTTCAAATACACGCATCTAGAACGTTTGAAAAACTCGACCTTACTTAGATAATTTTCATTATTCAGACTTTCTCGAACCCCCACCTTAAATAAAATCAATCGGACTTATTTTTTTAAAAGAACTAAACATAAGTAGGTGATTTCTTATTTAGTATTGTTTTCACGCAATGCTTTTGATTATGCCTATGATTGATATCATTATGTGATATTCCCAATTTATATGATTCTCATTGATGAACTCATTTGAGTAATTCAAATATTTATGTACAATTGATTCGATTTTAAAAGCCTATGTTGATACTTATGCAATGATATCCTTTAATATACTTCATTTATTGAACCTGTTCTATTATAGCATTCATTATGACCAGGGAATAATCTTCATTATACCCATGATTGTATTATTTGGCCTATAAGACTCAGATGATTGAGGGCCTAGTTTTTGCTACCATATTGAATGTTTGTGATTGACTTACTATGATTACTTTTTATCTCCAGTTATCTGTATTGATTATCTCCAATTTATTGGATTGATTTGTTGTATGTATGACTATTGCCATAGAGCCTCTAAATAGATAATTATGAATTATTTATTTAGAAACCTTCCACTACCATTAACTTGTTCTAAGCCCCGATATTTCTAATTGTAGAAATATCATCATATATTATTATGCTTCTATCACTCTAACTAATTGAATCACATTTCATATGATGCCTGTAATATTATTAAACTCTGATTTTTTTTTACAAACTGCATAGAATGAGAATTATGTAGTGGGAAATTTTGCTTAATCTTTAAAAAATCTAGATGGACCTCGAGCGTAAGGAAGTCAACATTCCCCCTGACCCCATATAATTTAATGCATCATCTCATGTATCTCTAGCCATCATTTGATCATGGAAAATCATTAGCAATTCTAGCAAACCCGTCATAATTTCATATATTACCACTTATAAGCTAGTGTAGTCCTACGTTGTAATTTTTTTCGTTTTTGTTTTCGTTTCTTTTCTTTTTATGTAACTTGGGAACAATATTATTACCTAGTACGAGTGTAATGAATAAAGTGCCTCGTCATTATACTTATCCAATGTAATGTTATACAAATTTTATTATCTTATTTATGCGTGTATTTCAATCTTTTTCTACTCTATCAAATTCTTAGTCACCCTTAAAACCTGGGATCTGACAGACCGATAACTCATGTATATTTTATTAGAAAACATAATAATGAAAATGCATCACTGTTACAAGTTACTATTTGTTTATTGTGAATATCAAGGCAAAAATGTCACGATTTTTCATTAGGCTAGACACTTTCTTAGAGCTTTGTACATCCCCTCAAGGGGAACATCTAGACCAAAAGGCAGAATGGCGGGGAACATCTAGACCAAAAGGCAGAATGGCAGATCTCAAGTCCCTATGTCTTCCTTATCGATTAGAGCTAGGCTTATCTACCAGATGAAGAGGGTGAACAAAGGTATCTTCCCCAAGAAGGCCATAGTTGCCCAAATATTTTCTAATAAGGCTTATTACTATGGCATCAATGGGAATCTAGTTGATATCTAGACTGAAAGGAGGATTAGAGTACTCCAAGAAACATGGATCATTAGAATTCCATAGGGAGTTTTCTTTAGGTACCTTTAAAACTATAAAAGAATTCATCCAACCCCATTGATAGCCTTCTCTATTGGCTTGTTTTAGCTCTCGTCCATGTACGTCAATGCTTCACCAAAGCCGTTCCTCCAAACAGTTTGTGGTTGCTTGTGAAAATGAAAGGTCAGATGATCGACCATCTCATTTAACTTCTTAATGTTTGAAGATTGATTCTTGATCAGAGCAGCATAGTTAAAAAAAGTTTTTTTGTCCTTTCCTCCTCCACAATGGGCCGAGAAACTACCATCTGCTATGATGACTAGAAACCTTTAGACTTATTCAGATTTTCTATCTCCTCCATCAATCTAGCATTCTCCTATTCCAGAAAGGATACACCTTTATTATGGTCAGCACCTACTGATTTCTTCAAACCTTTTAATTCATCCTCAATAAATTATTTTCTTGTTCCAGTAAACTAGTAACCTCCCGAGCAGTGGCCAGCTCACACTTTATTATAAATTCCTTCTTGCTATAAGCCTAAGAGATATCCTATAATTTTTTTTATTAAAACCCTTATCGCTGCTCAATTGAGCATACGTTGCTGCATAATCCTCATGCAGACTAGAAAGGGATGTTTTGTGATCCTCTTACATTTTGAGAATCATCCCAGAATAAGAGGCATTGGTCTCCACGACTTAACTAAATAACCTATGAAAATGAACATAAGCCTCCGTGACTTGGTTAGAGGAATCCAAGTCGAGAACTTACTTCCATTCATCTTCCACTAAATCTTCATGTCCTGCATTAAAAGGTTGGACACTTCTTCTAAAGAGATCACTTTCTACTACTGCTATGACAAACCTCCTAGATTTAAACTGAAAAATAGAGTATGGGTACAAAAATCAAGGAGCATATTCAACGAACATCAACATTATACAAGTGAAATAAAGAGAAATCTTATTAAATCTATGGAAATGTACATTAGAAAGATAATTATTCTGAGTTTTGAGGAAACTAAACATTATAAAGCAAAAAATTGAAAATTGAAAACAATTCCAAGGTGTTTACACCTTTTACTTATCTTGGGCCACCTCATTTGCCGACCTAGAAACCACCATTGAAGTCTTAGGTATCATGAATGAATCACCAGTACCCTCTTCATCGTCCATTTCCTCGTCAATAACGAGAAGAGTGGTAGGTTATACTACTGGAAAAGTTCTGAATCAGTAGTTGTGCTTGTGACAACCTGGATATAATTATGATAAATTATAATTAATTCATGCTTATCTTATGTGATATGAAGAATGTGTTATTAGTATATCTATTGTTAAGTAATTATTTTTAGTCTAATCCTACTTTCGTAAATCATGAAATGTCGAATTATTTACAAACACAAAATTTTGTTATTTTCGGTAGAAATGTTCCTGTTGGAGACTAGTTTTGACCCTTATAATATAATAATTTACTCAAGGTTAAAACTATATAATTGTAGACTTATGAGTTAGGGTTGTAACACAACTAACGGTTCATCAAACGAATGTCCGAGTAAGAAGTTAGGCCGAATTTACGAACAAGGGGTAAATCTGTACATTCCCTTTAAGTGGTAAATTGTCTTTTAGTAAACCAAATGTTTTAATTTGATTGGATGGATTGGGAGGAAACCTTGTCCTACTTAAAAATCTTCTTCTAACCTATTTCTTCAGCCAAATTAAGCATAGGTTCAGTTTGAAGGGTTTTTTGCTTGAGGAAAGAGAAAGTAGAAGTTAAGGAAGAAAGGGTTACATTAAAAGCTAGGAAAAAAATTCTAAGAAAATTCTTAAGGTGTTTACAAGGTAAAATTATGTGTTAATATTATTTTAATCTTGTATTCTACTTATTTCAAGGTATATAAATCGTGAATTATTGATTAAAATTCCATTATCCTTTGTGATAATATGTATTGGTTCATATGTGAGATAAGTAGTGTTTATAGGCTATATTGCTTTATATTGAAACCCCTTGTATTCAAACTTGGATATCTTTTTGTGTGCTTACTGTAATTGTGAAATTACAATTGGATATGAAAGTAGACTCATATATCATATCATTTCCGAAAATTAAAATTTATCTCCTTGTGTTTAGGCTTTAATGATGCTTTCAAGTTGGTACATACTTGTTATTTGTATATTTTATTTCGGTATGCCCTGATTTTCATTAAACTTTTGACATAGCAAATGAAGTAAAAAATTTATGAAACTTTAATTATGTAATATTAAGTATGTCTAATGAAAATGGGTTGAAAATCATGGAAATTTATATTGTAGAAAAATTATGAAAATTCTTGGAAGTCGAAGGAACAATAGATGAGCTTGTAGGGAAGATTTCTTGTGTTGTAAAGAAATGGAAATAACTTGCTCTAGGAAGCTTGAAAAATTACACCGTCACTTGTACTGGAAAGTAAATTCATATATGTTTTCATATCGATAAGGTTGGACACCTGTATTTATACAATTTGAGAATATAGGATGGTTGAGTATAGAAGACAATAATTTGAGGCCATACTGAGTACCCCATGAAAGAATATTGTTATCTCCTCTTTCTAAAGAGTATTTTGAGTACATGTTTCATGTGCATATACATTGAGAAGTATGTTTTTATAGTTACTTGGGTTTAATTATAAATCCCTCATGAGGTATTTCCTACGGTTGAATGTTCGTAACTTTATCAATATGTGTACCATTGTTTTGTCTTTACTCATGTTTCATTGAATGTGACTGAAGTGAAATTATATTGTTGTTGTATAGTCATGTAAAGTTACATAATTATGTTAGGATAATATTTATGATTGAGATTCAGTTCTGATTAGTTGGATTGACAGGTGTAAGGTCTAATCAACCCAGTTCATCTCCACCCGAAGGAAACATAAATACATAGTTGACAACCTAAGGTGAGTGTACTCACTGGAATGATGTATTTGTATACTGTTACGAATATGATCATAATGCTGTGAATATAAAATTATTCATTTCGATTTACCAAAATGGGAGCTTACTCCTCGACCCGGAATGGGGGAGATTTGTCTATTAATGACAAGGGGTTACTCCTCGACCAGGAATGGGGGAGAATTGTCTATTTAGACAGGATATGTGAATCATGATTCAAAAAAGTTGGTCATTCATTATGAATGATCCGGATAAGTTAATACATAATTATATGGACATGATTTATCGCATTTAAATTCATGCATTAGTATAGTAGTTATGCATTCACTGGGCTATTCTACTCATAGTTCCTATGTTCACATTTTTTTCAGGTAACACAATGTCACTGCCAAATCTAGGAAATCGGGTTGGGTTAGCCAGGAACGGGAGAAACAATGATTTTGAGTAAATGTAAATGATGTAATTAAGTTAACTTATCCTTCAAGCAAGTTTTTATGGGCATGACTACTCTAATGTTGTAAAAAGGTTTTCAGTTATATGGATTCACAATATTGACTCTGAAATTAAAACTCGTGTTTATGGTTTGGTTAAATTAATTATGGTTTGACTCACTTTGACTTTCAGACTTAATTATAAGTAACTAGGTTGGGGTGTGTCCGTTTTTGGTATCAAAGCCTAGGTTTTAGAGGTTCTGGAGTTAGAAGAGTCTAGATTTGGCAGTGAATTTTAAAAATATATATTATTTGATACTAACGATTATGGTAGGGAAGATATGTATATTTGTATGTTGTTATATCTTTGATTCATTTCAGATATAAAAGAATGGAAGGAGGGAATATGAATGTGGGAATAGAAGATGAGGCTTCAAATATGGCAGCAGAAGCAGAGGTTGAGCAACCTGTTCATGGAAATATAGAACCCGAGCCGGAATAATTGACAGACATGCAAAAAATGGCACGTGATATGACTTTAATGGAAGCGCAACAAGCTAGGTTTATGGCTCAAATGGAAGACAAGCAAGCTAGGCAATTAGAGGCACAATCATTGGCTAGGGCTTAGGAGGTGATACACCGGGAAGAAATGAGTACTTCACATGATAAATTTATTAAAATGAATCCACCCTCATTTGAAGGAGAAGTTGATCCAGCAGAGGCAGAAGTATGGGTTCAAAAGATTGAACTTATTTTTGGGGTAATGAGAATGCCTGAAAATCAACGAGTGACCTTGGCGATGTATATGCTTAAAGGAGAAGCTAAATATTGGTGGGATGCCACAAAACATTCGTTGATTACTCCAGGAGGCGGGAATGTGATCTCATGGGATGCTTTTGTTAAAGCCTTGTATGACAAATATTTCCCCCCAATGTATTGAAAAAAAAAGGAGAAGGAATATTTCATGTTGAAGCAAGGGAGTATGAAAATTAGAGAATATGAAGCTAAACTTACAACCTTATCTCGGTTGGCTTCAAGGTTTATACGGAATGAGGAAGATATGTGCAGCTGATTTCTCGATGGACTAGAGTTAGTTATTAAATCAAGGCTGTTGGCTTTAGAGACTGTTAATTATTCAACCTTAGTGAATAAAGCCCTGCTGGTAGAAAAGGATATGAATGAAGCGAGAGGGAATAGATAAAGAGGTGTAAAGAGAAGAAGATTCGATCCAAGTTATCAAAAAGGTAGTGATGCAAAATATTCGAGACTTCGAGGGTAGGAATTCTAGCATGGCAGAGGCATGGGAGGTAGTTCGAAAAAGGGTGAAGAAAGTGGTGGAAGATGTTCAAGAGTTTCAGAACAAGGAGATCCGAATGTGTGTTTCTTTTGTGGGACATCGGGTCATATAAAGAGGAATTGCCCAAAGTTACAGAATATAGAATGTTTTAATTGTCCTCAGAAGGTCCATCTGAGAAAGAATTTTCCTATGTTATCAAGAGTGGTTTCAGTTAGTAGTGTGGGGCCTCATAAAGGATCATCTCCAGGGAATGTAACAAGGGGAAGGGATACATGACAAGAAAGTGGATCAAAGGCAGGAGGAAGAGTGTTTGCAATAACATTACAAGATGCCCATGCTACACCAAAAGTGGTTTTAAGTAAACTCTCTATTGCAAACAAATATTTATATGCACTCATTGATCCTGGATCTACGCATTCATTTGTGGCATTACATATTGTTTCATATTTGGGGTAGACCATGTTCATTTCTCAATTGTGCCTTATATATTTCTACCCCAATGGGAAATGTAATTCTGGTGGAGCATGTTTATAATGATTGTGTCTTATGAATGGGGGAGTGAGATTTCTATGTTGATTTGATACCGTTGGCCATTCGAGATTTTGATATTATATTGGGGATGGATTGGTTATCATCGTATCATGCTTCCATTGATTATTTTGGAAGTTACATTTCATCTTCCAGGTGAACTTGAGTTCTAGTTTATAGGAGAACGGAACGTTGTTCCTAATTGTTTTATATCAATAATTAAGAGTAGGAGATTGTTGAGTAAAGGTTATACATGGTATTTAGCTTATGTTGTTGATACTAGTAAAGAGACAGTTAAAATTCAAGATATACCTGTAGTTAGAGAATTTTCTGATGTCTTCCTAGAGGAATTGCTAGGATTTCCACCCGATAGGGAAGTAGAGTTTTCTATTGAATTAATTCCAGGTACTGGTCCGATTTCCCTTGCTCCTTATAAAATGTCACCGACAGAGTTGAAAGAATTGAAAGTGCAATTACAAGATCTGATAAGCAGAGGTTTCATTCGGCCTAGTGTTTCACCATGGGAAGCCCCAGTGTTATTTGTGAAAAAGAAAGATGGGACAATGCGATTATGTGTTGATTATCGGTAATTGAATAAGGTGACCATTAGAAACAAGTACCCTCTACCTCGTATCGATGATTTGTTTGACCAATTACAGGGGCCACAATATTTTTGAAGATTGATTTGAGATCGGGTTACCACCAATTGAAACTAAAGGATAGTGATATTTCCAAAATATATTTTCGGACTCGATATGGGCACTATGAGTTTTTGGTGATGCCATTTGGATTAACTAATTCCCCAACAGTTTTTATAGATTTGATGAACCGGGTATTCCACCCTTTCATTGATTCATTTGTGATTGTATTCACCCTTTCATTGATTTACTCGCATAGCATGGAGGAACATGAGAAACATTTGAGACTTGTATTGCAGATTTTGAGAGAGAAGAAATTATTTGCTAAATTTAGCAAGTGTGAGTTTTGGTTGAATGAAATTGAGTTTTTAGGGCATGTTGTCTTGGGAAATGGGATATATATTGATCCAAAGAAGGTGGAAGCAATCGTTGAATGGGAAAGTCCTAAGAATGTGACAGAAATTAGGAGTTTCTTAGGGTTGGCAGGTTACTATCGCAGATTCATTAAGGGATTTTCAGCAATATCATTACCATTGACAAAGTTGACTCGTAAAGAAGTTAAGTTTATATGGGATAAAGAATGTGAGAGGAGTTTTAAAGAATTAAAGAATCGATTGGTTTCAGCCCCTATACTTACTATTCCATGTGGGAATGAGTCTTTTGTGATCTATACAGACGCTTCATTTCAGGGGTTAGGATGTGTTCTTATGCATAATGGGAAGGTAATAGCATATGCTTCCAGACAATTAAAGACACATGAACGAAAATACCCTACGCATGATTTGGAGTTAGCAGCTATTGTTTTTTCTTTGAAGTTATGGAGACATTACTTGTATGGAGAAACTTGTGAGATATATATGGATCATCAAAGTTTAAAATACTTGTTTACACAGAAAGAACTGAATTTGAGATATAGGCGTTGGATAGAGCTGATTAAAGACTATAACTATACCATCCATCATCATCATGGGAAGGCCAATGTAGTAGCATATGCTTTGAGTCGAAAATCATCATGGATTTTTGGTTGCATACGGTGTGCTCGTGTTGGAAATATTCTTGGCTTGGCATCGATAGGGATTGAATTAAAGTTTTTAAAAAGTGGAGGATTATTAGCACATGTCACAGTGAGACCTTTATTGGCCGAACGCATACGAAATTTGCTGATCAATGATCCATTCCTTGAGAAGAAGAAACACGAAGTTCAGGATGGTAAAGAGAGTGACTTTGAGATTAAGAATGATGAATTGTTGTGTTATAAAAATAGAATTTGTGTACCGAATGATCTATCATTAAAAAAGGATATATTAGAAGAGGCACATAGTTCTATTTACTCTATGCATCCGGGAGGTACCAAAATGTACATAGATTTAAAAGAGTATTACTTATGGAACAATATGAAACGTGAGATTGTAGAGTTCCTAGCAAAATGTTTATTATGCCAACAAGTAAAGGCGGAGCATCAGAAGCCGGCGGAATTATTACAGTCATTGCCTATTCTGGAATGGAAATGGGAGCATATAATGATGGATTTTGTTACGGGATTACCACGGTCACCAAAGGGGCATGATTCTATTTGGGTTATCGTAGACCGATTAAAGAAGTCGACCCATTTTGTTCCAGTTAAGACCACCTACACTGTTGACAAGTATGCACGTATGTACGTTGATGAGATTATCTGTTTCCATCGGGCACTAGTGTCAATTGTATCAAATAGAGATCCAACGTTCACTTCTAAGTTTTGGCCTCGTCTACAAAATGCCATGGGTACAAGTTTCAAGTTCAGCACTGCATTTCATCCACAAACTGATGGGCAATCAGAAAGGACGATTCAAATATTAGAAGACGTGTTACGAGCTTGTGTATTTGACTTCAAAGGTAGTTGGGATGATCATTTGCCATTGATGGAATTTTTGTATAATAATAGTTATCAGTCGACTATTAGTATGGCTCCTTATGAAGCTTTATATGGGAGGAGATGTAGAACACCTTTGTGTTGGGATGAAGTAGGTGAAAGGAAACTTTTGTGTCCTGAATTGATATATATGACAACAGAAAAGGTTAAAATGATTCGGGAATGAATGCAAATAGCACAAAGCAAACAAAAATTTTATGCAAATAAAAGGAAGTATCCATTAGAATTTCAGAAGGGAGATTTTGTATTCCCGCGTATTTCACCATGGAAAGGCGTTATGAGATTTGGGAAGAAGGGGAAACTAAGTCCAAGATACATTGGACCATATGAGGTGTTGGAAATAATTGGGAACCTGGCATATAGATTACCATTACCCCCATATTTAATCCCATTTACATGATGTGTTTCACGTATCAATGCTTCTTAAGTATTTGGCGGATCCATCTCATCAGTTGAAAACTCAACCAATTTACTAAAGGAAGACTTGTCGTACATCGAGGAACCAATGAAAATTATTGATCGTAAGGAGCAGGTATTGAGAAATAAAGTTATTCCCTTAGTTAAAGTTATGTGGATGAGCCATGGGATTAAATAAGAAACTTTGGAAACGGAGGATAGCATGAAGAAACAGTATCCCCATTTGTTTGGTAAGTGAACTTCATATTAAATTTCGGGGACGAAATTTTCTAAGGGGGGAAGTTGTGACAACCCGGATATAATTATGATAAATTATAATTAATTCATGCTTATCTTATGTGATATGAAGAATTTTTTATTAGTATATCTATTGTTAAGTGATTATGTTTAGTCTAATCCTACTTTCATAAATCATGAAATGTCGAATTATTTACAAACACAAATTTTTGTTATTTTCGGTAGAAATGTTCCTGTTGGAGACAAGTTTTGACCCTTATAATATAATAATTTACTCAAGGTGAAAACTATATAATTGTAGACATATGAGTTAGGGTTGTAACACAACAAATGGTTCATAAAATGGATGTCCGAGTAAGAAGTTAGGCCGAATTTACGAACAAGGGGCAAATCTGTACATTCCCTTTAAGTGGTAAATTGTCTTTTAGTAAACCAAATGTTTTAATTTGATTGGATGGCTTGGGAGGCAACCTTGGCCGACTTAAAACTCTTCTTCTAACCTATTTCTTCAGTCAAATTAAGCCTAGGTTCAGTTTGAAGGGTTTTTTGCTTGAGGAAAGAGAAAGTAGAAGTTAAGGAAGAAAGGGTTACATTAAAAGCTAGGAAAAGAATTCCAAGAAAATTCTTAAGGTGTTTATAAGGTAAAATTATGTGTTAATATTGTTTTAATCGTGTATTATACTTATTTCAAGGTATATAAATCATGAATTATTAATTAAAATTCCATTATCCTTTGTGATAATATGTATTGGTTCATATGTGAGATAAGTAGTGTTTATAGGCCATATTGCTTTGTATAGAAACCCCTTATATTCAAACTTGCATATATTTTTGTGTTCTTACTGTAATTGTGAAATTCCAATTGGATATGAAATTAGACTATTATATTCATATCATACCCTAAAATTCAAATTTATATCCTTGTGTTTAGGCTTTAATGATGATTTCAAGTTGGTACATAGTTTCTGTTTGTATATTTTATTTTGGTATGCCCTGAGTTTCGTCAAAATTTTGACATAGCAAATGAAGTCAAAAATTTATGAAACTTTAATTATGTACTATTAAGTATGTCTAATGAAAATGGGTTGAAAATCATGGAAAGATATATTGTAGAAAAATTATGAAAATTCTTTGAAGTCGAAGGAACAATAGAGGAGCTTGTAGGGAAGATTTCTCGTGTTGTAAAGAAATGGTCATAACTTGCTCTAGGAAGCTTGAAAAATTACACCGTCACTTTTACTGGAATGTAAATTCATATATGTTTTCATATCGATAAGGTTGGACACCTGTATTTATACAATTTGAGAATATAGGATGGTTGAGTATAGAAGACAATAATTTGAGGCCATACTGAATACCCCATGAAAGAATATTGTTATCTCCTCTCTCTAAAGAGTATTTTAAGTACATGTTTCATGTGCATATACATTGAGAAGTATGTTTTTATAGTTACTTGGGTTTAATTATAAATCCCTCATGAGGTATTTCCTACGGTTGAATGTTCGTAACTTTATCAATATGTGTACCATTGTTTTGTCTTTACTCACGTTTCATGGAATGTGACTGAAGTGAAATTATTTTGTTGTTGTATAGTCATGGAAAGTTACATAATTATTTTAGGATAATACTTATGATTGATATTCAGTACTGATTTAGTTAGATTGATCGGTGTAAGGTCTAATCAACCTAGTTCAGCTCCACCCGAAGGAAACATAAATACATAGTTGACAACCCAAGGTGAGTGTACTCACTGGAATGATGTATTTGTATACTGTTATGAATATGGTCATAATGTTATGAATATAAAATTTTCATTTCGGTTTACCGAAATGGGAGGTTACTCCTCGACTAGGAATGGGGGAGAATTGTCTATTTAGACAGGATATGTGAATCATGATTCGGAAAAGTTGGTCATTCATTATGAATGAGCTGGATAAGTTAATACATAATTATATGGACATGATTTATTGCATTTAAATTCATGCAGTAGTATAGTAGTGATGCATTCACTGGGCTATTTTGCTCATGGTTCCTATGTTCACATTTTTTTCAGGTAACGCGATGTCACTGCCAAATCTAGAAAATCGAGTTGGGTTAGCCAGGAACGGGAGAAACAATGATTTTGTGTAAATGTAAATTATTTAATTAAGTTAACTTATCCTTTAAGCAAGTTTTTATGGGAATGACTACTCTGATGTTGTAAAAAGGTTTTCAGTTATCTAGTTTACAATGTTGACTCTGAAATTAAAACTTGTGTTTATGGTTTGGTTAAATTAATTATGGTTTGACTCACTTTGACTTAATTATAAGTAACTGGGCTGGGGTGTGTCAGTGCTGAGCTACTTAAGGTAAGCATCCCAACCTTATTTGAAAGAGGCATTCTTAAGGTAGTTAATCTGCAAAGGTGCAGTAATAAAGGCCTTGTCCCAGCCATAGGTATAAACGTCCTCCTTCTTTTTCTTCTTAGTGGCATTCAAAACCTTGTACCTAACTTCTACCCCAGTAGTGGCTTTAGCATCATCAACAGCAACCTTCAGGTATCCTTCTTTGCCTTCTCGACAACATATTGAAAGCCCTGCCACTTCGATTGATCCTTCACATGGTCCTTCTTGGTTGCATTCAAGGGGTCTCTCTAGTTTTTAATGTCATATTCGATGTAAACTGAAAACTCTCTAAAATGTCCATCCCTCATTAAAGTATGGTCATAATCTACCAAAACCTGTAAATTTTAAAGGAACAAAATTAATCAATAAAGTATAAAGGTAAAAATGCAGACCAACTAGACAAAATCTTAGTTTAAGAAATTTACTAAATGAAAATTGTGATTGTCCGTCTCTAGTAATCTTACCCTGGACAAATGGGCAGCCACCGACCTATTAGCAGGAAGAACTCCAGAACAAATCAAACTCTTCGACAAACCAGGGTTAACTACCACAGAAGAAATGTCAATAGAGTCCTAGTTGGCATGATTATTCTTCACTAATTCCTGCTGGTTAGCAAGACCTTTTCTCAATCTCTTATATTGAGGTTCCATATTCTTCACAACCTCAGTTTTCACCACCAATGGGATCTTGGAACCACCTTCACCAGCTTCTTTCTTCTTCTCGATAGGAAGGGGAGACATGGATCCATCAAGCAGATGTGGGATCTTCCTATTGACAATCTTGTCACGAGAGGAAAGGGTAGCTAGAATAGTGGATATGTTTAGGGACTTAAAAGATGAGGAGGTTCCTCCAAAAGTAATGTCTCATTCTTCTTTAAAGGAGAATTTAGAGGTAGCAATAAATGAAGACAAGTGACACGAATTAAAAAGTGTCTAAAGTGCATGTTTATATAGGATCAAGTGCAAGCCTGTCGCGTAAGTAATAAACCCGGTAAGGCGGGGTCGAATCCACAGGGAAATATGACAAATACTTGTGATGACAAACGGTAAGACGGTCAAACTTAACTTGGCTCAAAAAAGAAACAACAAAGATGATCGAAGTGAGAAAATTTCTATCAACTAAATGCAAGTTAATTAAACTAATGATGAAACTAAACATGCAAGAGTAATCTAATTATGATTTACTAAGTATGAATGGGAAAAATAGGTTAGAATGCAATCCCCCACCCTAGTACGTTTACTGTCTATAAAACTAGTTATGAATTAAATAATTGATTAAATCCAGTTTTTATTAATCTCAAGCATTATATATATGAGGCTTCTAGCCCGCACCATACATAATCAAAAGTAAAAATAAAGCGGTGTCGTAGTAGTTACACGCGTGTCGCACTCTTAAGCATCCCAGTTACCTAGGGCAAACGAGATCAAAAGTCCTACAATGTTTGTGATAACCACACAACACGATTCTACCATTTACTTAACTCAAGGAACTAATTTTATGCACATGCAAACCACATCGGGTTGGGTTCATGCATCCCAACCCCTAAAATTCTAGCCTAACATAGTGCAATTAACAAAAACTAGGGTTTATACGGTGCATGCAACTGAACTCATGATGAAATTACTTCTAAAGAAGAATAAATATGTAATATCTACTGGAAATAAACTAATTATGCAAGAATTATTGAAATCAAACAATAGAGAAAAGGAAGAATCAACTTTACTGCAGAAATTGTAATTCAGAATTAACAAACTGTAATTTGTGAGCTTCTAAGGTTCTTATCTACTTTCTATCTCTAAAAATATGTAAAAATAATCTCTCCCATGTTATGGGATTCAGTTTGAATAAATAACCTATGAAATTACAAGAGTTTTAGCCATGCAAGCTCTAGCTGGAAAACAGGATAATTACAAAATTAAACCTCCGGACCGGTCCAGCCTGATATTTCAGTTTGGTCCGCTTCACAAAACTCATATAGTGGAATTCAAGGGGCCAAATCGTTTCATTTATGATAAAATCCGGATCGATCCTAGTCCTTGGGTCGATTTATCTTCATTTTCTCATGATTTTCTGTCATCTATCAAGGCTCATAACTTTTGCTCCGGGACTTGGATTTGGACACCGTTTATTTCTACGTGCTTGTTGACTCGAGGTCTTCAACTTTTATTTTGGGTCCTCGTCTGGATTCTAGCTGCTAATTACACTTTTTCCCTTTTGACTTATTTCCTTTCGGTTTCTCTCTTTCTCTCATACATTAAATACCTATAAAATTTGTGAGCAATATACGAAACTCAGGGTATTTGTTAGAAGATGTTAGTATCACAGATATGAGATAAATCAATGCATTTTACATCACCCGAGGTGATAAAAGCCTCTAAATTAAAGGGATAAATCGGAAGAATTTATGCCTAATCAAATCCCCTTAACTTAGAACTTTGATCGTCTCGAGCAATGCAAAAGTATCAAAAGTATAGTCATACTCTAACTAGGGATAGAATACCTCTTTCGCTAGAAAACGATTGCATTTAGCATATGCAATAAGCCTAGGTTACCCTAGTATGACGAGTTGTGTCTCGTTAGGGTTTGTAGTGAATATAACCACAAAATTCATTTTCGACTCAAGAAAAATCAAAATATCTAAAAATTGGACAATTTAAACTTTTTTAAAAATAATCACCACAAATTTATATTCAAGAGTCTTGATTTTTAGTGTGTGTAAAACCAAAAATTTAACCGTAAATTTCTACTGATTGATCATTACGTTACTTCCAAAAATTCGCTTTGATTTCAAAATCTCACGGGATGCTCTCACGAATGAATCACTTAGAATGTGGCTATTTTCTCTCCGTGTGTGTGATTTAAAGAGTAAATGCAAAGGAACACAAATTTGAAAGACAAATTTTTTTTTTGGTGAAAAGATCTCTTCATCGGAATATGATCATTAGGAAACGGGAAACGTCATATCCTATTCACACCAATTGATCTCTCTTATTAGCTTTTGGTATTTGAGGCTCTCCATGAAGTAATTAATTTCGAAATTCGGACTCCGTTAGGACTTTTTTGGGTTTAAAGTTTAAGGTGTATTTGGGTATAATGAGATGGTTGGAAAATTTGGAATTGTAAAATCTTCTTATCATGTCCTTTAGTGATTTTTTCATCTTTTGCTCAATTTTTTCTCTTTCTTTTTCTACTTTATTTATATTTTTCATAATTTTCTTTTCTTGCTATTTTTGTTGAGCATTTTTCTTTTTATTTTTCTTCCTTGCCCCTTTTTATGCATTTTTCGGACTTTATTTCTAACTTTTCACTTTTCACAATCCCGGGTCAATTGGGTTTTTCAGATTATCAAATGAAAGGAAAACATTTATTAGGCTCAATTGGGGTTGCAAAAGGGATGAAATTTTCATTACTTTTTCTGGTCAATATTTTTGGGTGTCAAACGAGGGCCTACTTCATTGTCCAAATTACTAAATGCTTTACCATATGCGTCTCGAGATTAATTTATGTTTAGAGATATATCTTGTGCGCTTTTCGAGACAACATCGTACACATTTCCCATAACTGTTCAAAGCAAAGGTATGGAGATCCTCAACGACTTTTAAAAATGCTGAAATGAACTTTTAGTTAAACATTAACTCGGATTGATTTAAAAACTCAAAAAAATTAATGGGCTCGAATTCTCACCGGGTTGGTTAATCTCCACACTTATTCGTTAAATTGTCAATTTTCGCTCAATTTCCATCTTTGGTCAATTTCAGCGTTGTGCATTTGGATTTTTTACAACTTGAGACAAAAAAATTGTGACATTTTTGAAGCTTTTAAATTCCAATTTTCATTTATTTTGAAGAAAAATATTTTTGGCTTTTTCAAAAATTTTCTTTTTTTTGTAAAAATTTGAAATTTTCTAATTTTTTTAGGGCATTTTAAAAATTTGTGAGTTTTAGAAATACGCACTTGACTCCCCCTAACTTAGACTTTTGCATTGTCCTCAAGCAAAAAGGATGAAAATTCAACTAAGAGTGAATTGAAAGTGCGAGTAAATAAAATAAACAAATAATGAAATTCCAGATTTTTATATACTAGCAAACATGTGTTACAAGAGATTGGGATACACGCAACCAACCATTATAACTAATTCAAAAAGTAACACAAACAATCAACACTCAAAACACCAAATAAGGTCTTCATTGGGGCAGTGAGCGGGAACTACTGGGCGTGTTAGGATCATATGGGTCATAAAAATATGTAGGTGGTGTCATACCTATAGACACGCGATACATCTCAGCCCGAAGATGCGCCATCATACTACTGTTACATTGATATGCATGATGGTCTTCATGGTACTCAGTCATAAACCCCTCATAATGCTCCTTGAGAGAGACAGTCTGGGCATTGAGATCTTTTCCTTCGGGCATATAGATTGAATCGACATCCTCATTATACTCCTCCTCGCCTTCACCCATCATAATGTCCACATCTGCCTCCTCCTCTTCCTTATTTCTCTCATCATCATCACCCTTATCATTATCACTCTCATCATCATCCGAATCATACTGAGCTTCCCTTCGTGCCCGTATAATCTCCCGTTGTTTCTGACTTTTAGTACATGTGCCCTGCCCAAGAGGGATGGGAAGGTGAGGAAAATTGATGGGAGGCTCAATGTCTACGTCCGCCAAGATGGAAGTGATGAGACGAGCCTACGAGAGAGGGGTTTTACCCTTTTGGTCCATGACGACATAAAATATGTCTTTATAAATGGTTTGGTCCAGGTGGATCGGGGTGTTGGGGTCAAAGAGATGCGCATAGCCAGGTCATTGGATGTTTGGAGTATATTCACGCATACAATTTGAAAGGTAAGGCACGCCTTGTTATTTAGTCAGTCAACCAGGATTATCTCAGTAGCCCATGGTGTGCCGGGTGCATTGCGATACATACATATGTCCTTGTCAAGGGGAGGGAGATGGTTGGTATATGTGCATGGGAAAGGGCTTAGAATGTCTTTTGTTGCTAATTTCTAGATGAGCATGTCCAAGGAGAATGGGACACGAATGCCTCCCACATATTCCTTGGAGACTTTATGATCGGTGCGAACTAGGAGCCATAAAAATCTCGTACTTGGGCTTCCCACATTGCTCCGTGTGGATCATTGAGGAAATGACACTGACCCTTCGCCATAAAGATATTGGCGAAATTGGGCCAGAGCACTGCGCGCTCCATGTGTAGCTTGTGAGACGGGCAGAAGAAACCCTCACACCATAATTGTTCATGAAGGGAGAGGTGTGCGACCCCGCCCTCACTGAGAATCTCGATGGAGTCGTATTTTTGGGGAAGGTCTTGGTTGGCCATGTTGACTGAAGGAAACTAGGCTTGTGGGATAGTGGGATAGAGAAAGAGAGAGTAAGAAACTGATGAGAGAGTAGTGGTGGAAGAGGGTGAAAAGGGGTTGTATTTATAGATAGGGAGAGGAGGTGGGTAGTTGTCTTTTAGGGAAAAGGTTTGGGAGGAAAGGGGGGATGGGTGTGGATGGGGAGAGTGGTAGGGGACGATTTGGGAGGGAAATGGAGGGATTGGTTAAAAAGGGGGTGAACCTAGGGAAGATAAGAAATTATAGAAATAGGATCGATTCAGGTTCCTAGGATCGGATCGAATCGGGTCTTTTTTATTTTTGAATTTCCCCAAAACAAACTAATCCGGGTCCCCAGGATTGGACCGGTCTGGTTCCCAGAAAGGTTAATTTCCCCCCAACTTAGAATGCTCTTCTCTCTCAAACCTTGGATGTTCCTACCATTATTCCTACGCATGATCGACCTAAAACCTCCCAATGCTTACCCTGAACCCTATACCCTTTCTCGAAATGTGTGCTGGAGTTCCTATCCCTAACCTCTCGTGACAAAACTTATGGACTCTAACTACCCTAACTGACTCACACCTACTATACACAAGAATTCGCCCCATACGCGTTGGGGATGCGATGACCTCTCTCTTACAGCTCTCAACCCTGTAAACGTGGTTCGATAATGAAATGGTGAAAACTTCATCCATATACACCTATAAATATGGCTTTAGGTGTTTCCCATTAGCTTTGAATGTTTCTCCCCCTTTGGGTCTTCCAATTCCACATCTCCATGGGGGAATACCTTCTTCACGATGAATGGGATAGTCCCCTAGACCTTAATTTAGCGAGAAACAAATGAAGCCTAGAGTTGTAAAGAATAACTTTTTTCCTGGAATGAAACTCCTTGTGTTGGATAATCTTATCATGTTCAACTTTCATTTGTTCTTTGGATATCTTAGCGTTCTCGTACGCATCATTGTGCATCTATTCTAACTCACTCAATTGAAGCTTGCAAGCTTCACCGACTTTATCTAAGTTGTAATTCAACCTCTTAATGGCCCAATAAGCCTTGTGTTCTAGCTCCACGGGGAGATGACAAGGATTGACACACACAAAGCGAAAAGGGTTTATCCCAAGGGGGTTCTTATATGCGGTTCGATAAGCCAATAACGAATCGTTCAATCGAAGGGACCAATCTTTCTGATTAGGATCAACGGTTTTCTCAAGGATGTTCTTGATTTCACGACTCGCCAATTTGTCTTTCCTATTCATTTGTGGGTGATAAGTCATTACAAACTTGTGGACGACCCCATACTTTCTCATAAGCTTCTCAAATGGATTGTTTTAAAATTGTGTGCCGTTATCACTAATTATTACCTTTGGAGCACCGAAGCGAGAGAGTATGTGTTCTTGCAAGAACTTTATCACCACTTTGTTGTCATTTGTTTTGGTAGCTATATCTTCCACCCATTTAAAAACGTAGTCTACCACAACGAGGATGTATAGGAACCCAAAGGATGGGGGAAAAGGGCCCATGAAGTCAATACCCCAACAATAAAAAATCTCAATAATGAGTATGGGGGTTAATGGAATCATGTCTCATCGAATGATAGCTCCCATTCGTTGACACCTATCGCAAGATTTGCAACACTTATCAATATCCCGAAAGATTGTGGGCCAATAGGGACCACTTTGAAGGATTTTAATGATCGTCTTTTTCGTCGATAAATGGCCTCCACAAGCTTCTGAATGATAGAATTGGATTACTTTTGGTATCTCATCATCCGGTACACATCGTTGGATGATTTCGTCTGCAAAATATTTGAAGAGGAATGGATTGCCATAGAAAAACATGCGTGACCAAGTAATAAGCCTTTTCTTTTCCTGCGGTGTCCAATCGGGAGGGACGGTTCCCGTGACAAGATAGTTAACTATGCCCATAAACCAGGGGAGAGAAGAGGTAATAAATAATTGCTCATCCAAAAAGTATTCGTCTATGGGTAAGGAATCACTAGGCACGTCAAATGAAAGCCGGGATAAAGGATCGACAATAACGTTTTCTACTCCTTTCTTGTCTTTAATAGAGAGATTAAACTCTTGTAGGAGGAGGATCCACCTTATGAGGTGTGTCTTCGTATCTTTCTTAGCAAGGAGATATTTTATAACTGTATGGTCGGTGAATCATGTGATGGGAGAACCAATAAGGTACGATCAAAATTTATCTAGGGCAAACACTACCGCTAATAATTCTTTCTCCGTAGTGGAGTAATTGAGTTGCGGTCCGATTAAAGTCTGGCTAGCGTAGTAGATTATATGAGCTTTTTTGTCTTTCCTTTGGCCCAAAACAACCCCTATCGCGAAATCACTCGCATCACACATAAGCTTGAATGGTAAGGAGCAATCCGGAGCTTGCATGATGGGAGCGGAAACAAGCATGCTTTCAATTTATCAAAAGCACATTGGAATGCTTCACTCCACTCAAATGGGGTGTCCTTCATAAGAAGGTTACTCAAGGGTCTAGAGATGTAGATAAAGTCCTTGATAAACCTTCTATAAAACCCCACGTGCCCAAGAAAGAACGCACATATTTTAGTGATTTGGGTGGGGGTAACTCAGCTATGACATCTATTTTATCCCTATCTACTTTGATTCCTTTGGACGATACGATGTGGCCAAGAACTATTCCTTCGGTAACCATAAAATGGAATTTCTCTAAATGCATCACCAAGTTCTTTTCCACACACCGAGCGAGTACTTTTTGAAGATTTGCTAAGCAAAGATCAAAAGAGGTGCCAAAAACACTGAAGCATCCATAAAAACTTCAAGTCCTCTTTCAACCATGTCTCTAAAGAGACTTCACATGCACCTTTGAAAGGTCGGGGGTGCATTGCACAATCCAAATGGCATACATTTGTAGCAAAACGTGCCAAAAGGTTATGTGAAAGTCATCTTATCTTGGTAAAGTGCATCTACCTCTATTTGGTTATATCCAGAATAACCATCTAGGAAGCAATAGTATGGGTGTCCCATTACTCTGTCTAGCATTTGGTCGATGAATGGTAAGGAAAAATGGTCTTTCCTCGTGCTCGCATTGAGTTTCTAGTAATCAATAAAAAAGTGCCACATGGTGGTTCTACGTTGGGGAATTAGCTCACCCTTGGCATTCTCAACCACAGTCATACCCGACTTCTTTGGGACAACTTGTATAGGACTCTCCCATTTGCTATCCAAGATTGGGTAGATGATTTAGGTATCCAACAGCTTAATAATTTCAGCTCGCACTACCTCTTTCATGGTAGGGTTCAATGTTCTTTGCATTTCCCTCGAGGGCTTCACTTCCTCCTAGAGGTGGATTTTATGGGTTTAAATCAAGGGACTTATACCTTTCAAATCTGCTATGCACCAACAAAAATCACTTTAGTGCTTCCTCAATTTACCATCTTGCTCTTTATCTAGGCTAGGGGAGACAATAACAAGAAATGTCTCATCCTCTCATAAATAAGCATATTTGACATTGGAGGGTAGTTTCTTTAATTTGAGGGTAGGAAATTTTTTATCGGCGGGAATCGTGCATGACTCTCTCGGTGGTACTTCCTCGAATCTAGAAACCCAATTTATATCTCTCACGTCCTCGTCCGATGCTCTCTCATATAATATCTCTCTTAGCTCCTCTATCTCCATCTCGAAGTTAGTGTACGTCACCTCACTCTCACTACTCGATATAAGGCACGCTCCTAAAGAAAATCCACTAAAATTTCCCACTCTGTGCTCCTATACGATCTCCTCAACAAGATCCACTGCATGAAAATCATCCTCATCAGCCACATGTTGGGCGATGTTGAAGATGTTTGTCTCTAAGGTTATATTATCGAAAGTGAGTTTCATTTGACCATTTTGAGTGTTAATCAATGAATTAGCCATAGCTAAGAATGGGCGCCCAAGGATAATGGGAACATTGTTAATTGAGGTGAAGGAGGGATCTGTGTCCCAAATGACAAAATCTCCTGGGAAGTAGAGGGTGTCAACTTGGACTATCACGTCCTTGACAATACCTCTTGGTATCTTCACATTACGATTCGCAAGTTAGCGAGTGATCTTTATGGCCTTAAGGTCACCCAAATCAAGTTGCTTATAAATGGAGTAGGGGATGATATTGAAACTCACCCCTAAATTGAGTAAGGCCTTTTTCATTCGATTATCTCCTATGATGAAGGAAATAGTAAGTATATCCGAATCTTTAAACTTTGGTGGGAAATCATTGGGTAAAACAGAGCTCACATTTTGTCCTAGGAGCACGTTCTTCTTTACCTTTAGTTTCTTTTCACCGTCAATAAGTGCTTGAGAACTTTAATATAGGCAGAAATTTTTTTATGGCATCGAGGAAAGGTAAATTTAGCTTGACTTGCTTAAATACTTTTAGTGCATCATCACGGGGGTTTCCTTTTTGGGGAGGACCAAACCATTGAGGAAATGGTGCATCGATGTGTGGTTTCACTACGACTTTAGGCTCACTAGTGTCGTCATTTTTACTCTCCTTCAAGGCGGTATCTTTGTCCTCCTTCGTGTCGGGCAAAACCTCCTTGTCCTTAGATGTGTCGAGTGGGGGAGGTGATTGACAACCCGAATATAATTATGATAAATTATGTTTAAATCATGATTAGCTCATGTGATATGGATAATATGTTATTAGTATATATAATTTTAAGTCATTATGTATAGTCTAACCCTACCTTCATAAAGAATAAAATATTGAATTAGTTACAAATATAAAATTTTGAAGTTTTCAGTAGGAATGTTTATGTTTAAGATTATTTTTTACCTTTATAACATAACAACTGACTTTATGAGGAAACTAGATAGTTATATATATATATGAGTTAGGTTTGTAACACGACAAACGGTGTGTTAAACGGAGGTCCGAGCGAGAAGTTATGTTGGAATTACAAAGCAGGGACAAATTTTTCCATTCATAAATGATATTTCGTCTTATTAGGCTAACAAATGGTGGAATTTGATTGGTTAAAGAAGGAGGTTGGTTTTGGACGACTTTAAAGTCTTTAAATAAGCCCATCCTTCAGCATAATTCAGCCATTAAAGAGTTTGGCTTGAGACGAATAGATAGTTGGAAAGTTTAGGAACAAAGTGAGGAGAAAATTTGGAGAAAAATCTGTTGAAATTATGTAAAAGTCCCGAAGGTAATCCTAACCCCAAATCTTGTTTTTTTTTTTTCTTATATTACTGATTTATATGATAGAAATCATCATTTGTTTACTAAAATTTAATACCTTGATGTATATGTATGGTTAGATGCAAGTTTAAGTTCAGTTGAATATACAAACCGTTAAAATTGCTTCGTTTAGTAACCTTGTTTATTCACCCTTCCATATCTTTTTGTATAATTACTTGAATTGATTGATTCCAATTGTAGATTAAATAGACTCATATATGTTTGTCATATCCTAAAATCATTTGAAAATACCAATAAATGAATCTTTTGTGAGAGTTTGAAGTTCAGGTATAAAATCTACCCCAAGGGTGAAAGTATGCACGCCATGTGTTTGATGTTTTGCTCGACATAGCAAATGAACCTTAAAAATTATGAAACTTTAATTTTATATTTTTCAATATGTTTACTGATGTTGGGTTAAATATCATAGAATGTTATGAAATAGAAAAAATATGAAAATTCCTGGAAGTTGAATGAATGATAAAAGAGCCTATAGGGCAAATTTTCTATGTAGTAAAGAAATTGACCTATCTTGCTCTAGGAATCTTGAAATGATGTGATGTCTTTTGAATTGGAATATTAATATGATAGGTATTGAATTATGAAGAATAAATGAATATATGTTTGATCTATGATTTGGATATGATAAATATATTAACATGAATTTGGATGGAATTTCACTTGTAATAAATTATTGGAATGGAATCATATGATGCTTATGAATTGAGTTATGTTTGAGATATTACTTGGATTGTTGATATTCTTATGGTGATACTAATAGTGTAAGAATGATAGGAAGGGAAGAAGAACCTATTGAACAAGTGCCGGACAAAACAAAAGGAAAATCCTGATAAGTTGCTAAGGTGAGTGTACTTGTGATTTGTTTCATATATAAATATGGATATAGCTCTAAGAGAGGATTTGTTTGAATACTTTGGTATTCAGGATTTGTTTGGATATTAAAATATCCAGGATTTATTTGGGTCTTCTGATCCAGTATTGGTTTGAATACTTCACTATTCAGGATTTGTTTGGATATTGAAATATCCAGTATTTGTTTGGGTCTTATGATTCGAGATTGAGTTGAATACTTCGGTAATCAGGATTTATTTGGATTTTAAAATATCCAGGATTTGTTTGGGTCTTATGATCCGAGATTGATTTGAATACTTCGGTATTCAGGATTTGTTTGGATATTAAAATATCCAGGATTTGTTTGGGTCTTATGATCCAGGATTGGAATTGGACAAAGATCCAATAATTTGATTTGTCTTATGAGAAGGATTTGTTGGAACTTATGTTCCAATATTAGTTATTGCCAATGGGAAGGATTGTTTGGATTTCATATCCACGGATTTAATATAAAACTGTTATTTCATAGCAGGGCAGGATTGTTTGGATTTCATATCCACTGATTTGATATAAAATTGTTATTACTGGGATTATATATCCACATATTTGATATAGAATTGACATTTCATTATAGGGAAGGATTGTTTGGATTTTATATCTAGATATTTGATATAATATTGCTATTTCATAGTAGGGCAGGATTATTTAGATTTTATATCCACATATCTGATAAAGAACTGTTATTTCATTTCAGGGAAGGAGTAACTCACTAAGCTTTATGCTTACGATTTATATTTTAACATTTTCAGGTCTGTACGATCCCAGTTAGGATATCATATGATCGGTGATTTGAGAGTTGCACCATTAGAAGGATCTGGGGATTAGACGTGGGGATTTTTTCATTGCCACACTGAGGTTTTACTACACTCGCACATATTATATATTGATTTAGCATGGGTTGATTTGATGATTGTAATATTTAATCATAGTCAATTGTAGTATAACATGTTCGTTTAATTATGACTCTGATGTTAATTACGTTATGGTACAAAGAACATGGTTATGTTTATTATACATGAAAAAAAATATTGATAAATGAATTATATTTCGAATGGATGAAAGATTATGATTTAATCATAATATAAATGAAAAGATTAGAATACATTGGGGTTTGGGGGTGTGACAATTAGTGGTATCAGAGCGTCTAGGTGATTAATTCTGGACGTGTGTGGCGATTAGATGGAAGTTGTTGGTTTGATATGTTATTTATGAATTGTTTATGTACTAATCAATAATTTAGTATTATAAACTGCTTGTGTTGGTTGTTATATCTCGATTATTATAGATGGAACCTGGGGCATGGGATAAGCCAGTGGTTCCAGGCCAGGTGGGTGACTCTTTACGATGAAAGAGGCTCATATTACCCCGGATGTGGTGACAGGTACACTTTTTGTTACTGATAGAAGTGTTTATGTTTTGATTGATCCTGGTTCCACACATTCTTTTGTGTCCTATGCATTTTCTATATACATGAATATACCGTGTACTCGTTTAGATATGGGGTTGGGTATTTATATGCATATGGGGGATATGGTTGTAGTTGAATATTTCGTGATTGCGTTTTGACTGTGGGAATTAGAGATACAGTTATAGATCTTTTTCCATTGGATATTTTTGATTTTGATATAATTCTGGGAATGGATTGGTTATATTAATATTATGCATCTATGGATTGTTTTTGTAAGGAAGTTGTTTTTAATATGCCTGGTGAGCCTGAATTTAAATTTATGGGGGAAAGGAAAATTGTTCCCAGTTGCATCATTTCTGCTATTTAGACAAGGAAATTATTGAGTAAGGGTTGTGAGGGTTTTATTTCATATGTTCTTGACATTAGGAAGGGGGCTTTACAGTTAGTCGATGTTCCTATTATACGGGATTTTCTAGAAGTGTTTCCTCGTCAGTTGCCTGGGTTACCTCCAGATTGAGAGGTTGAATTTAGTATTGAATTAGCACCGGGGACATACCCTATTTCTATGGCACCGTATAGAATGGAACCTCTTGAATTTAAATAACTTAAGATTCAGTTGCAGGATTTACTTGATAGCGAGTTTATACGACCTAGTGTATCTCCATGGGGTGCACTAGGTTTATTTGTGAAAAAGAAAGATGGTACTATGAATTTATGTATTGATTATAGGCAACTGAATAAAGCTACAGTTAAGAACAAATATCCTTTATCTCGTATAGATGATTTGTTTTGTCAGTTACGGGGTGCTAAAGTGTTTTCAAAAAATAAACTTACAATGGGGTTATCATCAGTTGAGGGTCAAGGAGAGTGATATTTCTAAAACTTATTATTGTACTCGGTCTGGTCATTTTGAATTTCTGGTGATGCCTTTTGAAGTGACTAATGCTCCAGCTGTATTTATCGATCTTATGAATCGGGTACTGCATCCTTTTGTTGATTCATTTGTGATAATTTTTATTGATGATATTCTGATTTACTCACATGATATGGTTGAACATTAAAAGAATATCTGAACTATTTTGAATGTGTTTAAAGATAAGCAGTTGTATGCCAAGTTGAGCAAATGTGAATTTTGGCTATCACAACTTGTATTTTTAGGCCATGTAATTTCTGGAGATGGTATATGTGTTGATCCTAAAAAGGTAGAAGTTATTATAAAATGGGAGAGGCCCAATAATGTGAGTGAGGTGAGGAGTTTTTTGGGTTTAGTTGGGTATTATAGAATGTTTATTAAGGGATTTTCTTCGATTTCCTTGCCAATGACTAAACTAACCCGAGAAGATGTTAAGTTTGAATGGAATTGTGATTGCAAAAATAGTTTTGATGAATTGAAAAAGAGGTTAGTAACTGCACCTGTTCTTACTATTCCTCATGGTGGAGATAGTTTTGTTATTTATACTGATGCCTCACATCAAGGGTTGGGGTGTGTTTTTATTTAGCATGGTAAAGTTATTACTTATGCTTCTAGTTAGTTGCGTACACATCAACGTAATTATCCTACACATTTTCTGCTATTGTGTTTGCTTTGAAATTATGGCATCATTATCTATATGGTGAGGCAGTGAAATTTTTACTTACCATCAAAGCCTTAAGTATTTATTTACTTAGAAGGAGTTGAATTGGAGGCAGAGGTGTTGGATGGAGTTAATTAAATATTATGTTTGTACAATTCACTACCACCTAGGGAAGGCAAATGTAGTTGCATATGCTTTGAGTAGAAAGGCTTCGGGCAGGTTATCTTGTGTCCGATGTTCTAGAGTTACTCACATCATGGAGTTGTAATTGATGGGAGTAGAATTGAAGCTAGAATATGAGGACATGATCTTTGCTCATGTAAGCGTGAGGCCTTTGTTAGCTACCCGTATTCGTGATTTGCAAAGTCAAGATCCTTTTCTTGATAAGAAATGACAAGATGTCCGAGATGGTAAGTCTGATGATTTTTGTATTGTTAATGATGACACTTTATTGTATAAGAAGCAATTATATGTGCCTAATGTGGATGAATTGAAAGGGGAAATTTTAGATGAGGCTCATTATTCCATTTATGCTATGCATCCTGGTAGTACTAAAATGTAAAGGGATTTGAAGTAGAATTATTGGTGGAATAATACAAAGAAGAAAATAGTTAATTTCATTGCTAGATGCCTTATATGTCAGCAAGTAAAAGTGGAACATAATAAACCTACGTGTTTGATTCAACCATTGCCAATACCAGAGTGGAAATGGGATCATGTAATGATGGATTTTTTGGTTAGGCTTCCTTGATCTCAGAAGGGGTCAGATTCGATTGGGTGGTGGTAGACAGGTTAACCAAGTCAGATCACTTTCAAGCAGTCAAGACTATGTGTACAGTTGATAGATATGTTATATTGTATGTTAATGAGATTATTCGATTGCATGGAGCTCCTACTTCTATTGTTTCAGATAGGTACCCTACTTTTCATCCATATTTTGGGATAGTTTACAGTATGTTATAGGTACTAACTTGAATTTTAGTACATCCTTTCATCCTCAAACGGATGGGCATTCTGAAAGAACCACACAGATTTCAGAGGATATGTTTATATTTTGTTTACTTGATTTTAAAGGTAATTGGGATGAATATTTCTTTTAATAGAATTTTCATATAACAATAGTTTTCAATCCACTATTGGTATGGCTCCATATGAAGCATTGTACTGGAGACGATGTCGTACACCGGTATGTTGGGGTGAAGTTGGTAAAAGGAAGATAGAGGGTCCATAATTGATTGAAGTCGCCACTGAAAAGGTGAGGATTATTCAAGATAGAATGATAACAACTCAAAGCAAATAGAAAATTATGCAAATAAACGATGAAAAGATTTGGAATTCCAAAAAGGGGATTATGTGTTTCTTCGGATATCGCCATGGAAAGGAGTTATGAGGTTTGGAAAGAAAGGGAAATTAAGTCCACACTACATTGGACCTTATGAAATTCTTGAGAAAGTCGGGATGGTTTCCTACAAGTTAGCATTACCACCAGAGTTAGATTGATTACATGATGTTTTCCATGTTTCTATGTTAAAAAAGTATGTAGCGGATCCTTCACACATGTAAGTGGAACAACCTATTGAGGTTAAGGAAGACTTGAGTTATGTGGAAGAACCACTTGCTATCGTGGATAGAAAGGAACAAATATTGACATCAAAAGTGATCCCACTTGTGAAAGTTGTATGGAGAAGAAATTCCATGGAAGAGGCTATATGGGAGAGAGATAATAACATGAATATTCATTATCTGTATTTTTTTGATTTAGACAACCAAGGTATGTCAATTTCAGGTACGAAATTTCCTAAGAAGGGGAGAATTGTGACAACCCGAATATAATTATGATAAATTATGTTTAAATCATACTTAGCTCATGTGATATGGATAATATGTTACTAGTATATATAATGTTAAGTCATTATGTTTAGTCTAACCCTACCTTCATAAAGAATACAATATTGAATTAGTTACAAATATAAAATTTTAAAGTTTTCGGTAGGAATGTTCATGTTTAAGATTATTTTTTACCTTTATAAAATAAAAATGACTTGAGGAGGAAATCAGATAGTTGTAGATATATGAGTTAGGTTTGTAACACGACAAACAGTGTGTTAAACGGAGGTCCGTGCGATAAGTTATGCTGGAATTACGAAGCAGGGACAAATTTGTCCATTCGTTAAATGATATTTCGTCTTAATAGGCTAACAAATGGTGGAATTTGATTGGTTAAAGAAGGAGGTTGGTTTTGGACGACTTTAAAGTCTTGAAATAAAACCATCCTTCAGCATAACTCAGCCATTAAAGAGTTTGGCTTGAGAGGAAGAGATAATTGGAAAGTTTAGGAAGAAAGTGAGGAGAAAATTTGGAGAAAAATCTATGGAAATTACGTAAAAGTCCCGAAGGTAATCCTAACCCCAAATTTTGTTATTTTTCTTATATTACTGATTTATATGATAGAAATCACCATTTTTTTACTAAAATTTCATACCTTGATGTATATGTATGGTTAGATGCAAGTTTAAGTTAAGTTGAATGTAAAAACCCTTAAAATTGCTTCGTTTAGTAACCTTGTTTATTCAACCTTCCATATCTTGTTGTATAATTACTGGAATTGGTTGATTCAAATTGGAGATTAAAATAGACTCATATATGTTTGACATATACTAAAATCATATGAAAATACCAAGAAATGAATCTTTGGTTTGAGTTTAAAGTTCGGGTATAAAATCTGCCACAAGCGTGAAAGTATGCACGCCATGTGTTCGATGTTTTGGTTGACATAGCAAATGAACCTTAAAAATTATGAAACTTTAATTTTGTATTTTTAAATATGTTTAATGATGTTGGGTTAAATATCATAGAAAGTTATGATGTATAAAAAGTATGAAAATTCATGGAAGTTGAATGAACGATAAAAGAGCCTATAGGGCAGATTCGCTATGTAGTAAAGAAATGGGCCTATCTTGCTCTAGGAATCTTGAAATGATGTGATGTCTTTTGAATTGGAATATTAATATGATAGGTATTGAATTATGAAGAATAAATGAATATATGTTTGATCTATGATTTGGATATGACAAATGTATTAACATGAATTTGGATGGAGTTTCACTTGTAATAAATGATTTGAATAGAATCATATGATGCTTATGAATTATGTTATGTTTGAGATATTACTTGGATTGTTGATATTTTTATGGAGATACTAACCTTGTAAGAATGATAGGGAGGGAAGAAGAACCGATTGAACAAGTGCCGGACAAAAGAAAAGGAAAATCCTAATAAGTTGCCAAGGTGAGTGTACTTGTGATTTGTTTCATATATAAATATGGATATAGCTGTAAGAGAGGATTTGTTTGAATACTTCGGTATTCAGGATTTTTTTTGGATATTAAAATATCCAGGATTGGTTTGAATACTTTGTTATTCAGGATTTGTTTGGATATTAAAATATCCAGGATTTGTTTGGGTCTTATGATCCGAGATTGATTTGAATACTTCGGTATTCAGGATTTGTTTGGATATTAAAATATCCAGGATTTGTTTGGGTCTTATGATCCAGGATTGATTTGAATACTTCAGTATTCAATTTTTTTTTGTTTGGATATTAAAATATCCAAGATTTATTTGGATCTTATGATCCAGGATTGGAATTGGACAAAGATCCAATAATTTGATTTGTCTTATGACAAGGATTTGTTGGAACTTGTGTTCCAGGATTAGTTATTGCCAACGGGAAGGATTGTTTGGATTTCATATCAACAGATTTGATATAAAACTGTTATTTCATAGCAGGGAAGGATTGTTTGGATTTCATATCCACTGATTTTTTATTACTGGGATTATATGTCCACAAATTTGATATAGATTTGTCATTTCATTATAGGGAAGGATTGTTTGGATTTTATATCTATATATTTGATATAATATTGTTATTTCATAGCAGGGTAGGATTATTTGGATTTTATATCCACATATCTGATAAAGAACTGTTATTTCATTTTAGGGAAGGAGTACCTCACTAAGCTTAATGCTTACGATTTATATTTTAACATTTTCAGGTATGTACGCTGCCATTTAGGATATCATATGATCGGTGATTTGAGAGTTGCGCCGTTAGAAGTATCTGGGGAGTAGACGTGGGGATTTTGTCATTGTCACACTGAGGTTTTACTGCACTTTCACATCTTATATATTGAGTTAGCATGGGTTGATTTGATGATTGTAATATTTAATCATAGTCAATCGTAGTATAACATGTTCGTTTAATTATGACTCCGATGTTAATTACGTTATGGTACAAAGAACATGATTATGTTTATTATACATGAAAAAAATATTGATAAAAGAATTATATTTCGAATGGACGAAAGATTATGATTTCATCATAATATAAATGAAAAGATTAGAATATATTTGGGTTTGGGGTGTGACAGGTGATAAATCAACAACTCTCCCACAACGTAGAGTGGTGATGGCTTGACATTGCTCTTAATTCTCTATGGATATAGAGCTAACACTAGTTTGACCTTGAGGAGGTCTTTGGCCTTGGGCCAAAAACTTAACCTTTTCTTGGATACTCAACGATGATTGAAACTTAGAGATATTCACATTTATGTTAGTGAACATGCGCTCATGCTTAGCATTGGTTACATTCTGGGAATTAATGAATTGGTGTGTCGTATCCTCGAGACTTCTCCGAGGTGGAGTGATATAAGGTCTGGGAGGTGGTGCTTTCGTATGTCCTTGCATATGTGGTGCTTGTTTAAAGTGGGGGGGGGGGGGGGGGGGGTGGAGGAGGGGCAACATGTGAATTAGGATTCAACGCAACATGTTGTTGCCCATAGCTAAAACAAGGATGGTTTTTTCATGAAGGGTTGTAAGAACTCCCGCGCAGGGCACCTAAATTACCTTTAAATCCTCCTACTCCACTCACTTTCTCCTGAAGCATAACTTTGTAGGCGGGTGTCATCGAGCATTCCTCTCTCGAATGTACCGCCTCGCAAATAGCACACACCTTTTCAATGGGGGCATGGATGGAGCTGGTTGCTTCTCGTACCCTTACATCATGCATTTCTCTCATGATCTTCTCAAATTGGTCAAGTCGATGGTCTAACAAAGTATCTTTGTCTACGTGGTACAGACGAGATGCTGAAAGAGTGGTGGACGCTTATCGAGGATGGTGTTGGGCATTAGGATAAGATGTGTCCCACGCCTAAGTAGTCTCGGTGACATACTTAAGGTGGATCTCAGCATCATTACCATCTAGCTCGAAAAAGGGTCCATCACAAATAGTTTCAACGAGTTGCTTGGAGTTGATATTCAGTCCATTATGGAAAAAAGAGATAAGATGTTGTTTATCAAGACCATGGTGAGGGAATGAAGTGACTAACTCGTTAAAACGCTCATGACATCGATTGAATGGATCATTTTCTAGTTGTCAGAAAGTTTGAATTCGAGCCTTAATGGAGTTCGTTTGATACAGAGGGAAGAACTTTTTGAGAAACTTGAATTGCAACTCATTCAATGACATAATCGAGTTTGGTGACAAAGACTATAGCCAGGTCTTAGCTTTATCCTTTAGATGTGACACCCCGCCCAATAAAATATAGGGTGATCAGTCCTTTACCAAATTTGAAAGAGAATGTTCAGTTGGCTCATTCTTAGCATCACTGTCGAAAAACTTATAAACATATTAATCACCTAATATAGAATTAAGCTAGGCGTCAAATTTTTTTTCTTCCTTTTTACATATAACCAAATAAAACCATTTCTCTATTTAATTATGAAAATGTAAACCATTAATCATACACATGAATATACTAAACATGGATCAAACACTAGAATAAATAAGACTGGGAAAAACCTCCCAGTTCAAATCTCCAAATTTACGTACTCATAGTAAGATTTCATCCAACTAAAATAACTGCAAAGTAAACTGAATAATAACTCTGATAAAAACTAGGAATGGGCGACACATGCCCCAATTGAGATGTCTAGATAACTGAATGGAGTTGATGGAGGCGTCTACTGCAAAGACCTACAACTTCCACAATAGCTGCAGCATGTAAAACAATCCAACTCTCTAGTTCTGGTATCCCTGTGGCTGA
Source organism: Sambucus nigra (assembly GCA_949130495.1). NCBI lineage: Eukaryota > Viridiplantae > Streptophyta > Magnoliopsida > Dipsacales > Adoxaceae > Sambucus > Sambucus nigra. The sequence goes on from OX422208.1 coordinate 250,204,442, forward strand.
GCACCTGATATGATACATATATATAGCAAAAGAGAGAAAATATGCAAGAGATGGGTCAGAGCCCAATGTTTTAAAAATATTTAGCAAGTATTTAAAACTTCAATGAAACAAGTATTATATGCATGTTAGATATCTCACTCACATGATATTCTCACCTCTCATCTATTGTGCACGCCTAACATACATCTAACCCACACTAGCTAAGCTATCCGGCCTAACTAGTTCAAAATCATATATCATCATATACAATCGCCAGTGGTATACCCGTATCGTCCATACAATACGTAAAAGAAATAGTTTATCTCCCATAACTAAAAGTTCCATTATTCACCGTTCGAATGGTTAATCTTTTACCCACTAAGATTATTTTATTTCTCATTTATACAAAATCTACTAATTTCACAAAGTAGAATGTTACCAATTATTTTCATAAATATATATAGTCACATCATCCCTATATATATATATATATATATATATATATATATATATATATATATATCAATCATGCACCCTTAGGTTAACACCACTTGGCACAAAGCATTTTATTATTATCACTATATCTACCAGTTTCACACCGTAGAAATATTTACAAGTTCTTATATACATATATACATATAGTCACATCATCCCTATACATATATATACTGTTTCTGCACCCCCGACTAAGACCCATTAGCACCCCTAACCATAATAATGTTGCACCCTCGGGTTAGCACCCATTACTGCACCTAATAACAGTATCATATAATAGGTATACACATATCCTATTAAAAATTCATAGGTATTCACCCAACCTAAATTATATACATCTCATACGTATTTTATTCTCATCACTACGTATGGTATTTTTAAATGCAATTACCATCACTCATGTAATTCTTGTACCCCCGGGTTATCAACCATTAGTACACTTATCAATCATAATCTTGTACCCCCGGTTTATCACCCATTAGTACACTTATCAATAATATTCTTGTACCCCCGGGTTATCACCCATTAGTACACTTAACAATTATATTCTTTTACCCCCGTGTTATCACCCATTAGTACACTTAACAATCATAATCTTGTACCCCTGGGTTATCACCTATTAGTACATTTAACAATAATATTCTTTTGCCCCCGGGTTATCACCCATTAGTACACTTAACAATCATAGTATATAATAGGCATACACACATCCTATTAAAATTCATAGGCATTTACCCCACCTAATTATATACTTCTCATACTTATTTTAATCTCATCACTACGTATAATATATTTAATTCGATTACTATCACTCATGTAATCTCCAAGGCCAACATACCATTCCCATTATTTAAAGTATTATCTCCCAAATACTTCCTAAAAATTCTGCACTGGACTAAGTCCATAGAATAGAAGTTTTCTCACCTAAATTTATTGCGTAACTTAATCTGGTGGTAAAATGGAAATTCCCAGGAATTTGAACCTGTCACTCGAACCATAATGGACTGTCGATCGAACGACTGCCACGTGTCATTCGAACGACTTCGCGCGAGATCCTTATCTCGCGCGAATGACCTACACGCGACTTCGCGCGAGACTCTCTGTCTCGTCTTCTTCCCCAAAATTTCAGCATTTTCGCACCATTTTCACCTCTAAAACCTCTATTTTTCTATTCCAAATGCCCAAACAACAAATCCAACTGATGCTCTAATATATTTAATTGATTTCTAACAACCTAGAATCATTAAATCCTCACTATACATAATTAATTTCGAAATCCCCAAATTAAACCAATAAAACCCTAGTTCTTCAAATTTCAATTCAAGAACCATTTTAACCCATATTCGTTCATGGAAAATTATCATAAATCCGTGAATGTAATCCTATCTACATGAAGGAATTTAATCTCTTAAAATTTCAGTCCCAAAATAAATCAAATCATCAAATTTCCATCAAATTAATTCTCATAAATTTGAGGGGTTATCACCTACTGTAACATGAACATAATTATTACTAAAATATGTAAGTAATAAACACTTGCCTCGAATATGATGGTATGATCCATTGGTGATGTTGGTATAAATGCGTTCCTCTCTTCGTGATCTACGCATTGGTGAAATTTTCGGTGTAAAAGCTTGAGCCTTTCTCCAAGAACACCTATGGAGTTCTTCTCCCTATTTCTCACTTAGGTTTAGAATATGATGGGAAATGTCTTACCCACGTACCTTTCTTATTTAATTGCTGATTTTCGTCATTAATTAAACCCCCAAAAATCCAAATTACAAAACTACCCCTACGGGGTGCCGGTTTGGCCTAAAATATTCTGGAGTCTAAATAAAATACCCGGCTAGTATTTTTTGACTATCTCAACCCTCCCGGACTCAACAGCGCACTAGAAATGACCATATGAGTTAATAAAAATAAATTCTCTTTTTATCCCAATCAATTAGTCCCGACACGACTCACACGCGTGTCAGACTTAAATTACCAAACTGTCGTATAATTCACTCTCAGCAAATTATCAAATTTCATAATTCCATATTACATGTTGCACAATAATATTCAATAATTATCAACAATAATTATTAACCTTTGACACGCTAGTTAATAATTATTTTAATCCGGATTAATAACAAATTAATTTCTCGCATTTTAATTTAATTAATCCAACAATAATAATTAATCACTTACTTATTCCCACAATAATAATTAATCACATAATTATTTAAATCATAAAAAATACGAGGTGTTACTTACTTCCCCCCTTACAACAGAATTTCTTCCCGAAATTTGGAGAAATTATACCAAGAACATTTGACCTGACTCTAAAAAGAAACGAATACTCATGACGGCGAACTGTAAGATGATCAACTTTGACCTGACTCTAAAAAGAAACGAAAAAGATGATCGAATTTGGAAGATTTCTATCAACTAAATGCAAGTTAATTAAACTATTGATGAAACTAAACATGCAAGAGTAAGCTAATTATGATTTACTAAGTATGAATGGGAAAAATAGGTTAAAATGAAATCCCCCGACCCTAGTATGTTTATCGGCTATAAAAATAGTTACGAATTAAATAATTGATTAAATCCAGTATTTATTAATCTCAAGCATTATATATATGAGGGAACTAGCCCACACCTTACATATTCAAAAGTAAGAATAAAGCGGTGTTGTAGTAGCTGCCGTGCGTCGCACTAGAGCAAATGAGATTAAATGTCCTACAATGGTTGTGATCACCACACAACACGATTCGATCATTTACTTAACTCAGGGAACTAATTTTACACACATGAAAACCACATATGGTTGTGTTCATGCATCCTAATCCCTAAAAATTTAGCCTAGAATGGTGCATTTAAGAAAACCTAGGGTTTCTATAGTGCATGCAATTGAACTCATGATGAAATTAATTCTAAAGAAGAATAAAGATGTAAGATCTATTAAAAATAAACTAATTATGCAAGAATTATTGAAATCAAACAATAAAGAAAAGGAAGAAATCAATTTTGCTACAAAATTGTAATTCAGAATTAACAAACTGTAATTTGTGAGTTTCTAGGATTCTTCTCTACTTTATCTTTATAAAACTATGTAAAAAGAAGCTCTTCCATGATCTGGAATTCATTTTTAATAAATAACCAATGAAATTACAAGCGTTTTATCCATGTAAAACTTTTGCTGAAAAGTAGGATAATTACAAAATTAAATCTCTGGACCGGTCCGACCTGATATTTCGATTTGGTACGCATCAAAAAATATATACAGTGGACTTTAAGGGGGCCGGATCGGTTTGTTCATGATGAAATCCGGATCAGTCCTGGTCCTTGGGTCAATTTCTCTTCATTTTCTCATAATTTTCTCTCATCTTTCAAAGCTCATAACTTTTGCTCCGGGACTCGAATTTGAATGTCGTTTCTTGCTACGTGCTTGTAGAATCGAGATCTTCAACTTTAATTTTTGGTCCTTGTCCGGATTCCATTTGAAAATTACTCTTTTGCCCTTTTGACTTTTCTTCCGATTTCTCTCTTTCTCTCATGCATTAAATCTTGCAAAATCTATGACAAATACACAAAACTCGAGGTATTTGCTAAAAGATGTTAGTATCACAGATATGAAATAAATCAATGAATTTTACATCACCTAAGGTGATAAAAGATTCTAAATTAAAAGGATAAATTGAAAGAATTTATGCTTAATCAACAAGGCTGGCTCGTTCAAATCTATGGGGCTTTCAGAATGTCTTTTGTAAGTTGAGCTACAAAGGAAGTTATAAAACTCTAGTATTCAGGAAAACTAGAAGCCTAACGGGGATGGGTTTATCCTATCTTTTGTTGGATAGAACAAATGTACTTCAAATAAGTGAAATTAACTTCGAAATTAGGTGGGTAGTCCTTCTTCCTTCCTTCTGAAAAAAATAAACATGAAAATGATGATTAGCAAAGCAATATAAGAAAAGAAAATACAAAGAAAACATATGAAATAATTAAGGTGTCGACCTATCCCTTGCCCTTCTTGAGGGCATCTTAGCCTAGTGTATTTTTCACCCTTAGCAAGAGGATCATACCGCTAGTTTTTAACTACAATTCCATACTCCCTATATATCTTATTGGAGTTAAGTAAATTCACCACAAGAGCTCTGTTGGAATATCGTATCTTCAAGTAATAAATGTTGTCACCAGTGGTCCCCCAACTATAGCAATACATAAGTTCAGTTATTCCTATGTGGGCCCCATGTATCTCAGTAAGACGTTTAACTCCATAAACCACCCTCCAAGTATTTGGAGCCACCTGCACAAGGACCACATCGAAGTATTAATAAAATTCAAGAAATAAATAATTTGGCAAGAAAGTTATGTCACATTTAGATATAAAAATTGTTTGCACCAGTGGCCTTCACTTAAAGCACATAAATCACAGGGATCCGAACTAACTTCGTAGTTACCCAAGATGGGATTTTTCATTTTTCCCTAAACTCTTTCAAAGAACCCTCATCTATGATATAAACCATCCTAATAGATAAAAAAAAAAGAGAATAAAAAAAGAAGTTCTTATAGTAGCAACACTAGGTTGAAATCGTTAAGATGCAAAGTGAAAACACTACAACGGAAGGAAAAGTTTGAAATGCCAAGTGAGATGCGATGGAAATGGAAGCAGATCTTTTTATAGTTATAATGACGACTCTTGAAATCTAGGATTTGAAATGATTAAATGTACCAATGTTTAGGATATTGACGCCATCTCATATCCCTAAATGCAAAAAAGACCATCATACCCTCAGGGGGTTCGTTATCTTTCATGTTATTTATAAAATTTCCACTGCCTTAGTACGACCTAGTGAAAAATTAGAAGTCCTTGATGTCGACCGTCGACCAAAACCTTTCCACGGTACCAAGAAGTGTTTGATATGAATACTTTATTCTCTTGTTAATTCTTCAAGTATGAACTATTGGGGGATTTTTTGTAGCCTAAATTCATTAAGAAACATGGACCAATTAGCTAGTGACACCAGTCCATATAACCATTTGACTTTCTACTATGGGTACACTCGGTTGGCCTCAACAGCCTCTGATTAGATACTAAGTCAACCACGACTAGGATTATTGATGGGGGAGAAATGGTATCTAATCCTATTGTAATCGTATCTTAGTTTAGGAGATTTAACTTAGGGGGAGTCGTGACCTTCTTAGGTAGATCACAGTTGATAAAGGGGCGAATTGAATTTAGGGGGAGTATTTATCTTAATTGCATTTAATATTCTTGATATTCCCTATGCGTTGATAATTTTCTTAAGTGTGCAGGAATTCTTCTAAATGGAAACTTTCATCGTCGGCAAAGATATTGATCCTTGGGTTGTTTGAGTTAAGCTATGCATTTTTTATTTTTGGTGGGACATTTTTTATGTCTAGAAGAGCTTGACAGCCCTTTAGGATTTTTGTTGGTTTTTGTACCAAAATAGACAAAGGGGGAGATTTGTAAGGACACAAATTTCCAATTGAGTCCTTTGTAGTTTTGGCACAATTCCAGACAAAAACGTTTGTGTCATAGGATAGAGTTCTTGACCATCCTTCAAGCCTATGACATACTAAAGTTGAAGACATAGCGGCCAAGTTTAACGCTTCATCAAAATGCCGAGTTTATTGTACCTCGTTTCTACGTCAACAAAATTTGTTCCGTTTACTCCTAAGGTATGAATGCATTACATATTTATATAGGATCTTAGAACAATTAGTATTGGGTGTAAGTTTTTGTTTAAACTGTTGTTTATTTTCAGAAAGTATCTTTAAAACTTTAAAATAAAGGTTCTGGGCTAAAACTTAATTTTTATACATTCTGGAAAGTCGTTCGAACGAGTTTTTCGTTCGAACGACAATTTCGTTTGAACGAGGTTTGCCAATGATTTTGCCACTGGAACTTCGTTCGATATTGTCGTTCGAACGAGTTGTTTTGTTCGAACGAGAATGTCTTTCGAAAGATTTTGGCAACGAGATTTCCCATCAGGCCACTGGAACTTCTTTAGAAGGGTCATTTAGACGAGACTTCATTCGAACAAAAATCTCATTCGAACAAGATTTCCGACAAGAAATTAAATTGGCAGTTTTGGGTAGTTTTTCACCTATATCCCACTACTTTTCCCCACTAACTTTTGATTGACTTATCAAGTGCGGGAACCAACTATTTTGAGTTAACTTTTTCAACATACTACATTTCCTAGAGAGAGTTTTAGAGAGCAAAACTTCACAATAAAAGTTCAAGTTTGAGTGTTTATTTTTCAAAGAAAAATCTTTAAAACACTTTTGTTTACACCCATAGTTTGTTTATTCTAAGTTTCGATATAAATATCTTGCTTGGAGTGTTTGGAACCGGTTTATCTATACACCTTGAAGAAGATAAGTTTGGGTTTACTTCTACATCCCTCAAAGAAGAAGTCTCTTTGTTTTGCTGCGGCATTCTCACATGGTGAAAGGCACCATGTGTGGTTGACGTTGTTCCTAATGTCTCATTGGTGAATTCCAAGGTTCCGGTGGAGTTTTGGGGTTGTCGACTAGGCGGAGGTATTTACAAGAAGACGTGTCAAGGCTTGAAAGGGGTCGAGTCGAGGAAGTAAGTCGTCTGTCATATAATTGTAAAACCATACTTAGTGGACTTAAGGCTAGGGTCGTCCAAGGTTTTTTTTCTGTTGTGGGTTTTTTCCTCGTACATCGCGACGTGGTGGTTATTTGTTTATTTTATCTTTTGAAAAATCACCTAGAACGCATGCTTAGGTAAAAAGATAAAATTTGTTTAAATCACTACTTGTTTAATTTGGTGCAAATTAAATTTGGGTAATGTTTAAGTTAATTTAATTCAATTCATCACTTAATTTGATAAAATTGGTTTGGTCTACATTGGGATTATTTAAAATATGACTTAGGAAAATTTCTAGGACTTGAGTTAATATGTTAAAGTTAAAAAAATCATTTGTTAATTAATTTAACTTCACTTTAAGTTGTGTTTAATTTTAATTTGCAAAGAAATTAAAATTAGTTAATTTGTTTAATTGAACCATCTCGCTTCCGCATATCTTTAAAAGGAAATTGAAATTTACTTTTTGTTGTTAAGATTGTCAAATTGGGGGTCCTTTCCTTTTCAAATTGGTATCAGAGCGAGATCGCTAATTACTGCGTTTAAGATCCTTTAAATGTTTTTGCTAAAAATGGAATTTTCTCCATTTTCAAAATTTACTATTATCGATGGTTCTAATTATGCGTATTGGAAAGCGTGGATGAAATCAACACTATAATCTATCGACGAGAGAGTTTGGTTATCTGTCGTTAACGGGTGGTCCCCACCTACACATTTAGTAGATAATGAATGTGTTTCCAAACCCGCCGATAGATGAAGTGAGAACGAATTTAAACTTGCTAACTTTAATTCCCTTGGTTTAAATGCCTTGTTTATCATGGTCACACCGGATGAATTCCAATGCATTATGACGTGTGACACCGCTAAAGAAGCTTGGGATATTTTACAACTCACTCATGAAGGTACTAGTATCGTAAATGCTTCAAAACTCCAAAACCTCACCACTCAATTTGAAACGATCAAAATGAATGAAAAAGAAACTTTTGATGAATTTTATGCTAGACTTTCCGATATAGTTAATTCATCTTTTAATTTGGGAGAGAAAATACCCGACAGCCGATTAGTAAAGAAAATTTTAAGGTCCCTACCCGATAGATTTATTCCTAAGGTGATCGTGTTAAATTCTTTACCCACTTTAGCCTCTACGAAATTAGAAGAGATCGTAGGTGATTTACAAACCTATGATCTAGACATGTTTCCCTCTAAAACTGAAAGAAAATAGATAAGGGCGTTGCTTTGAAAGCCTGAAAGGAGGAAAAACAAGTAGTAGAGAGTGAAAGTGATAGTGACTCAGAAAATATGGCTACGTTTAGTAGGAAATTTTGAAAATTTCTTAAATTTAACAAAGATAAATTTAAAAATAATTTTAAGAAATTTTAAATATCTAAGCATGACAAAGCCGAGAAGATACCTAAAACTATTAATGAAAATTTAATTAGGGACGAGTCAAATAGGTGTTTTGGTTGTGATGGGTATGGCCATAGGGAAAAAGAGGGCCCCACTAAACTAAGGAGAGAGGGTAAGCAACCAATTTCTTTTAATGCAACCCTTAGTGATAGTGATAATGAAGAGGGACCCGGTTCACCCACTAAGCCCAACTTTGTGGCTTTTATGGCAAGTTATATGAACACCGATAATGAATCTTCCCATGAAGATATTCAAACACATGACACTTCTAAGGTCAAAGTTTATGATTCCCTTGTTTTTGATGGTAGTGAGAGTGAAGAAGAAAGAGAGAATGAAAATGAAGAAGAGGTTAATGTGAGTGAACTTCAAAATGATTTTCAAGAATTATATGAAGAATCTATTAAATTAAAAAGAGAAAATTTGAAGTTAGAAGCTAGTTTAATAGAGCGTGTCAAGGTCGATGATGATAGTATGTTGGTTGAAGACCTTAGGACACGTGATAGAGCTCTTCATGAGAAGCTTGAATATAGAGAAGGCGAGAGAGATAGCCTTAGAGGTTTAATGGAGCCAATGAAAAAGGAGCTTCTCAAGTTTGAAGAGCGAAATGTTTTATTAGAGTCTAACATTTTAGATTTAGAAAAAAAATTAAAAGACTCTAGTAAAGTCAAATTTGATTTGGAGTGTGGTTCGGAGAAATTAGATAAAATATTAGGAACGGTTCAAAATAAAAAATAACACTTGTGTTTTAGACTTCGGCACTTGCAATCAATCAACTCATAAATCCAAAACCAATGTTTTAGGAGAATCACCTAGGAAAGCTTTTAGAGATCATTCCTTTGGTAAGTCTTTTCGCCGAGTCTTTAAGTGCTCACATTGTGGTCGAAAAGGTCATCTTAAGAAGTTTTGTATTGATCTTAAACGAGTTCCTACAAAATCCAAATGTAAGGCAACCGACGTATCCAAGATTCCTATACCCCAAGATTGTCATTCGTCATTAGTTTGGGTTAGGAGATCTGACTTGGTAGCTTTACAAGATAGGGTTTTTGATTCTCATTTACTATCACATGCTTCCTCACTTTCTAAATCTAAAGGTTGAATGTGTTAGTTCTTTGCATACTCTAGCTTTTTGTGCTTTATATTATATATCATTGCTAGGTGTATGCATGTTTAATCATTATCTAGTCATTGCTCCATGCTTAATCACATGCTAGAATAATGATTTTTGTTTATCTTTTGTATTATAGTTCTTTCATTTTAGTTTGCATTAAATGAAAAATACAAAAAGATTTTTGTTTATCATTTTTGTTATATCTTTTTAGTAATTTAAGATTAATGAAAAATACAAATGATTTTTGTGTATCTTTTGAGTAATTTTTTTTAGTTGAAAATTTTCAAAAAACTAAAAAAGATTTTTTTGTGTGTATTTTTGCTTGACACACTCTATGTGGCATATTCTTGTGTTTAAATCCCATATTTTTCTCTCTCATATGGCTAGAACTTTTGGTTTAGATTATTAATCCTTAATATGTTCTTTACCATGCTTACATGGAATAGTTGAATTTAGTGTTGATATAATGGATTCTATTTTTATATGCCTCAATTCACACATGCACGAGCTCTTTTGAAATTTAATCGTCACATGTTATAGTTGATCTTTGTGAGGTGTTATCCTACCAATTTTGTCGTCTACATATTTGTGACCTGGGAGGACTAGTGCATGTCAAAATCCGTTGCACGTGAGATGTGTGAGTCATAAAAAGATCTATATAAATGTGCACGGGGAAGGGCTCCGAAAGGAATTATTATCCTTTGCGAATAGTAAGCCACCATTTGGAATGGAACTAAAATAAATACGTGGTCCAAAGTCCTACAAATAAAATATGGCATTACAAAGAAAAATTATTGCCAAGGCCTTGTTTAGTGGATTTATTCATTCAAAAGAATAATATATGCTTATTGAGGGAGATTGGATGCTATATCAATGGTTTGCACAATGTTCATTTATCCTAGTTGTACTTTCAATGTCATGACTCTATTGGTTTGTAGAATCATCAAAAGTATAGGCTGATATGCATTGTGTATGTTTGTTCATTGAGTTCAATTTATATTGTCACATGAGGTTATATTCAAATGTGATGATGTTTGCAATCAAATGAGAACTTCGTGAACATGTTTTAAGTGATTGGGTCTAAATTTAATTGTTACTAGTTCACACCCCAACACTTCCGTTTACATATGACACATTTTTGCCATACGAGTGTGAAAAGCTTATTTTTTTGTGTCATGTGTGATATTTATACCTATTATATGTGCGTGTGCGTTAATGATATTTATTATGATCTCATATACGAGGAATTTTTTTTCTTTTCCTTGCTTTCTAGTCCATCTATGCTTTAATTCATAATTGATATCTATCTTGTTGCATTCTTTGTTGATATCACATGCTTAATACTTTATGTATCATATTGGTATCATTTTCTTGCATTTTAGTTGGTATCATGTTCTCATCACTTTACGCACTATTGCATGTTTAGCTTGTTATCCCATTCTATTTATCCCTTATTTAGTTTAGGGGGTGTCTATGCTTAAGTTGGGGGAGATAAGTTAATTTTTGATTCTTTAGCCTTTGTCTATTCTTGAACAAAAAGGGGGAGAATTATCGGGGTAGAAATGGTATCTAATCCTATTGTAATTGTATCTTAGTTTGAGAGATTTAACTTAGGGGGAGTCGCGACCTTCTTAGATAGATCACAGTTGATAAAAGGGAGAATTGAATTTAGGGGGAGTATTTATCTTAATTGCATTTAATATTCTTGATATTCCCTATGTGTTTGATAGTTTGCTTAAGTGTGCATGAATTCTTCTAAATGGCAACTTTCATCGTCGGCAAAGATATTGATCCTTGGGTTATTTGAGTCAAGCCATGTACTTGTTATTTTGGGTGGTACATTTTTTATGTCAAGTAGAGCTTCACATCCCTTTAGGATGTTTGTTGGTTTTTGTCCAGGAATAGCCAAAGGGGGAGATTTGTAAGGACATGAATATCCAATTGAGTCCTTTGTAGTTTTGGCTCAATTCCTGACAAAAATGTTTGAGTCATAGGATAGAGTTCTTGACCATCCTTCAAGCCTATGACATACTAAAGTTGAAGACTTAGCGGCCAAGTTTAAAGCTTAATCAAAATTCCGAGTTTATTGTGCCTCGTTTCTACGTCAACAACATTTTTTTCGTTTACTCCTAAGGTATGAATGCATTACATATTTATATAGGATCTTGGAACAATAAGTATTAGGTGTAAGTTTTTGTTTAAACTGTTGTTTATTTTTAGAAAGTATCTTTAAAACTTTAAAATAAAGTTTCTGGGCTAAAATTGAATTTTTATACATTCTGGAAAGTCGTTCGAAATTATCGTTCGAACGAGAATTTGGTTTGAACAAGGTTTGCCAATGATTTTGCAACTGGAACTTCGTTCGATATTGTCTTTCAAACGAGTTGTTTTGTTCAAATGAGAATGTCATTCGAACGAGTTTGGCAATGAGATTTCCCATCAGTCCACTGGAACTTCGTTAGAAGGTTCGTTCGAATGAAAATCTCGTTCGAACGAGATTTTCGGCCGAAAATTAAATTGGCAGCTTTGGGAAGTTTTTCACCTCTATCCCACTACTTTTCCCCACCAACTTTTGATAGACTTATCAAGTCCGGGAACCAACTATTTTGAGTTAACCTTTTCAACATACTAAATCTCCTAGAGAGAGTTTTAGAGAGAAAAACTTCAAAAGTTCAAGTTCAAGTTTGAGTGTTTATTTTTCAAAGAAAGATCTTAAAACACTTTTGTTTACACCCATAGTTTGTTTATTCCAAGTTTCCATATAAATATCTTGCTTGGAGTGTTTGACACCGGTTTATCTCTACACATTGAAGAAGAGAATTTTGGGTTTACTTCTACATCCCTCAAAGAAGAAGTCTCTTTGTTTTGCTGCGGCATTCTCACATGGTGAAAGGCACCATGTGTGGTTGACGTTGTTCCTAATGTCTCATTAGTGAAGTCCAAGGTTCCTGTGGAGTTCCGGGGTTGTCAACTAGGCGGAGGTATTTACAAGAAGACGCGTCAAGGCTTGAAAGGTGTCGAGTTGAGGAAGTAAGTCATCTGTCTTGTAATTGTAAAACCATACTTAGTGGACTTAAGGCTAGGGCCATCCGATGTTTTTTCCCATTGTGGGTTTTTTCTCGTACATCGCGGCGTATTGGTTATTTGTTTATTTTATCTTTTGAAAAATCACCGAGAATGCATGCTTAGGTAAAAAGCTAAAATTGGTTTAAATCACTACTTGTTTAATTTGGTGCAAATTAAATTTGGGTAATGTTTATGTTAATTTAATTCAATTAATCACTTAATTTGATAAAATTGGTTTGGCCTAAATTGAGATTATTGAAAATATGACTTAGGAAAATTTCTAGGACTTGAGTTAATATGTTAAAGTGAAAAAATTCATTTGTTAATTAATTTAACTTCACTTTAAGTTGTGTTTAATTTTAATTTGCAAAGAAATTAAAATTAGTTAATTTGGTTAATTGAACCATCTCGCTTCCGCATATCTTTGAAAGGAAATTGAAATTTACTTTTTGTTGTTAAGAATTTTAAATTGGGGGTCCTTTCCTTTTCAATTCTGAAGTATGGATTAGATGAAAAGACACACATGGGGTACTCAGTAGTCACCATGCACGTGCACATGAATGATGTCCAACTACAAATTATCGTGTAAAGGTGTAGATGCTCAAAGTTATAAAGGCATTCCATCTCTTGAACTTCATCATACTATAAATATGCTACTAACCTTAGCTGAGGAAAGGAGAGAGAAAAACACATAATCTTTATGCTAAACCCTAAATATTGTAACCAAGAAACTGAAGCAAAACCTTAAATCATTAGTGGCACTACTCCGTGGATGTAGGCTCCCTTCTTCAGCTGAACCACGTAAAATCTCTTATTTCCTTTTCTATTTTCTTTATTTCTTGTACCTGTGATTATAAATTTGGTAACTAAAGATAAGACTAATCTTCGAATAAGTAACCCAAAGTTAGACATCAACATACACTTTTGTCTAGAATAGTTGGCGTCCTGATATAACGATCATCGAACTTTACTCATTAGTCTATACTCATTTCACCCAAAGCACTTGCCTAGTAGAAAGTGAATATTCATAATTACACTATAACTAATACATCCATATACATCTTAGAGAGTCTGATTATGACTCCTTGTTGTGATAAATACCAAGGGTCCCACACTCACGGCCAATGAAAGCGCCCATTAATTACATTTATTATATGCTCCCCCCTATGTAGGGTTTACCCATTATTAATATGATACCTCTGTTCCCTAGATATCCACTACGCGAGTACCAAAATAAATTGATAACAATAATCACTAGAACATAGATCCACTCATATAAAATCTCAAGAGAGAATCCAAACATCTCATCAATCACTATAGAGTGTTGACACTGCTTTGTCACAACTATTATGGGGAATTCACATTGACCCTCATTTACGAACCTCCCATTTATACCTAGTCACCTGATATACTAAAATAATAGAAAATTTATCCTTATCTACCAAATCAATATAGCTACCCAACGATCATACCATAAGTACTCTTTACCTCGTATAATAGCTTAAGATGAGGGAGATTCTACTGCTAGCTATGAAACCATAAAACTACATTATTTGGTATTCCAATGATACTTTCTACTACATGTAGTCCCATACTTTATGGGAAGTCCACCACTATCTTCCCATATTATCTCACAACATAATAGGTTCTATCATATGGATGCCACTAGTAGCATATTAATAGCATTACACCCAATCCATAGCTACAATAAATAAATCCCTCATATGGCTCACTAATAAATCAACAACACAACATATAGGGCACCCACACAGTTCATTAATAAATTAACCACAAAAGTTCATCTGACCCATAGCCACTAATGTTGGGGCACGCCCACAGACCATAAGCAAATATCTCACGAAGATCTACCCCTACACCTCTAGGATCACTCATGCCTTTACTAGCTTCGATTAACTAAATGATGTCCCAACTCCTAATGTCCCAAAATATACATTAAGGGAGAATCACTGAGTCATCACACTAATTGGGTAACCACATACAAATGTCTTCATAGAAGGATATTAGTCCTATTGTCCCAACCCGATAAATGGGACAATAATTAGAACATAAGATCGGGATAATCGACCAATACCCGATGGACGTCATAATCCTGAGGGCATAAAGTAGTACAACTTACATATCCCATTAAAAGCTCGACTAGTAGATTCACCCCGACCTTACACATACACCCATGGTATGTTCATGCACATACAAGCATACGAGTAGAAACACATTATCTAAATAGGTATAAAAAATGCAAGTGGATACACATCACCTAAAGGGTTCTACATTATCCCACTAAAGTACTACGGTTCCTAAACATTAGTTAAATCTCTGCATGCATTTTTGGGACATAAGTTACACTCTAACCTTCGTAAACTCTCTTACTAGTTTAGACCATACTTAAACATGGTCTAAAGTTCGATTCCCCAACCAAAACACTACCCATTGGTTCATAACCGATAATTTAACTCCCCAAATATTCGAAACAACTTAAATTATAATGGTCCCCTTCAACCATATTAAATCACCCCTCTTGTCCCAACCAATAATACATCATTTACTTAAATAACCCTAAAACGCTCCACCCAGTTTTCTTCATTAAAACCAACCTGGGATATATAGACTAACCTTAATCGATTCGTCTTGTGCCTAGATCGATCCAACTCTAAGCATTTAGAAAATAACTTTGAACCACTTAAAAAATACAGTAAAAAATTCACCAATTTCACGTCCAATTTATCCACATAAAAAACCTTCCCTCTCTTACAAGGCTAGAGTCTATATCATCATTCAATTAACCTTTAAAACTTAAAATATAATTATTTTTAATTAATTCCTCAATAAAATTAGAGCAACCCTTATGAAAACACCCTAGATTCAAAGACCGTTATGCTTTGTTTTATGAGATGATATTTACAATGTAATAAATTCTAAAACATATGGATAATACCACCAAATATTAATTGAATTACCCAATTCTACATTACGCTAAAGAACCCCAAGTTTTATCAATAAAGGCATTTGTTCTTTAATACAAACGAATTCATCTAATAAATATTGCAGTAATGATATAGAAAATTATTCTAGCATATTCATGATATCAATCCATGATAAATCCATTAACCCAATCCAATTTAACCCAATTTAATAATTTAGATTTGAACCCTAGTTCTAGCATTTAGA
This sequence comes from Sambucus nigra, assembly GCA_949130495.1. Lineage (NCBI taxonomy): Eukaryota > Viridiplantae > Streptophyta > Magnoliopsida > Dipsacales > Adoxaceae > Sambucus > Sambucus nigra. Next base: position 250,220,311 of record OX422208.1, read on the forward strand.
CTCCAATTGAAATTTCCAAATAAGTTTTAATCTAAATTTCAAATTATGAACCTAGGATGGTTTATTCAATTTATTAAATCATTTTACATGAATTTTAATAAAAACTAATCATACTAGAGGGGAGAAGTATAAAGAAATATTTCATTTATTAAGTTAGAGATAGTATCCTTAATTTGATGAATTTTATGACCAATTGATATTTTTTCCAATATTGCCTCCTTACCAAGATGGCATCCTCAACATTTATATACTCCGGATCCCTTTCGAGTAGCTCAGTCATGGATTTTGGAGGTTTCTTATTCAAAGTCCTAGAAAGTCTTTTGACGTGAGGCCTGAGATAAAAGCATCCGCGCAGATTGTGTAATTTAAATCATCAACTTGGAGAGCCTTTTGGTTGAACCTCTTGATGTATTCTCTAAGGCCTTCTCCAATCTTTCATCTAAAATGAAAGAGGTAAGTGAAAAGCTTCATTATCTTCTGAGCTCAAATGAAATGGTTAAGAAATGACCTTAATAGCTTAGAAAATCTCTCAATGGTCCGTGGTTTGATCTTGAAAAACTAATGCCTAGTTGTTCCCCTCAGAGTATCAGGCAAATCTCTACATAAGACCCCATCTAATGTGTCTTGTAGGATCATGAATGATCAATAGGTCTCTAGGTAACCAACGGGGTTTTTGTATCCATAGAACGGTTCAATATTAGTCATCTTCCACTTTGGGGGAAGAGCATAATGTTGAACTTAATTGGAAAATAGATATAATGTCTTTTAGAGGGATAACTCTATGGTTTTAGGAGTTTGTGCCTTGTATTGGTTAATTAAGTTCCCCAACCGATCTTGCATTTTCTTGATCTCATTGTCCCATGGCCTGACCACCCTGGAACCACCTTGGGATTGATCTTTGGGATGTGATAACATATCGTTGATAGGAATTTGAGTCATTGATCATTGGAGATACCTAAGGACGCCCTCCAGGTCATTACCTCCCTCTAATCGGGGCTCATGGTTTTCCCCAGTTTCGCTATGTTTTGGGGAAAATGGTTCCTCTACCACTGGGGGTAAAGGAAGTCTACTAATAATGGTAAGTAGCTGCTTTTGGAGCTCTTTTTGTTGAGCTTTTATTTTTTTAAAGAACGGGCCAAAATAATATTGGTTGGCATATTGAAGAGATCAAGATGTGTACTTGAGAGAAATAAAACTTGTCTCTCCTATAGACAGTGAAAAACTGGTGGGTGTTAGGATCCTAAGTAACCTTAGACCCAGTAGATGCTCCCCTATAGACCTCCAATTTATAAAATTGGGAGGAGTGTTAAATTGTAAGACAAGTATTTAAAGTGGTTCAGACCTCAGCTATGGATCCTAAGTCCATTGTCAAAGGGTCTTGTAGTGTTTATTAGAGAATAAAATATTTATTACAATCTATTGGACCTCTTAAGCTTTGGCTAAAAGAGTATGAAGTCCTTGAGGACTTTGTTAAAAGTTCAGAGAACCATAGGAATTAACTCATGGACTTCTCTAAGGGTTCCTAAGTACTGATTCAGGGCTCAACAAGGAATACAAGGTATAGAGTAGCTACATATGATCAAAACTATATATATAAGCTCACAACAGTGAGTTCGAAGAGTATAAAACAATAAATAACAATTGTGAATGTTAAAACTCTTGATTCTCTGAAAGTATGATGAAATTAACCTGTTCCCACCTTTCTCCATCCTCCTCTATATATGCAAACTCTTGGAGAGGGAATGAGAAGACTGTCATAACATGGGTGTGATGTCTTCTGAGGTCTGATGATATGAGAAAGGTGGTAGAGTGTTGACCAAAGGTTTTACAGGTGGTGTAAGGTAGCTATTGATTTCATTAAATGTGGATGGGAGCCTTTATGCAAGTGGGCTTAAGTGGTGGCGATACGTGAAATAGTGTCATGCTTTTCACTTACCTTCCAGACTAGTTATATGAGCTTTACGAAGGTCCAAAATGTCTAGAACTTCCATGGGGATGCCACGGGTTGATCTTGAGGAGTTTTGCAATAATACCCTCTCTATCGAGGGTCAAATAGCCTTGATAGGCCATTCCTCTTCGGGTCAAGGTCCTCTTTGAGCATCATACATGGCGAAACTCTGGTGTTGTGGTCTTTGAGCTCTGTTAGAGAGACATATTGTAATGACTGATCATTTTAGGAGGAGAAAGAGGCCACTGAGGCCTGCTAAGGTATTGGGGACTTATCTTGAGATTAGTGGAGGTCTTGTGGACCAAAAAGTGGTATATTTAAGGTCAGATGCCAACCTTGGGACCTTCGTTCTCGTCTAAGGGTTGTCAAGGAGTTTAAGAGCCTTTGAAATACCAAGGGTTAAATAGGGTATCATCACACATCATATCATTCCTTTTAAAATGTTACATCATTGATAGTACTTTTTCAAGTGATTTACATTACATATTGTGGTAGCTATTAGCCTTATTAATTTTTGATGTAGTAACATCCAAGTCTTGCAATTATGATGCAACATAGGAGTCTTCCCATTTGGGTATTAATTTCCTTCATTGGGATTTTGGGTAGCTTCGGTGAACTCTTTATGCTTTTTGAATTATTAAGAAGTTTTATATTTCTAAGGAACCATTATTATCAAAGCATCTTCCTAATTATCCTCAAGATCATCTAATGATGTCCCGACTGTTGAATCATTATTTTTAGGTTAAAAATGGGCTACTCTCTAAGTTGGGGGCATATATCTCATTTTGAATAAATGCTTTAGTTTCGTAGGTGAGGGTGAAAGGAGTTTATCTAATTAGTCCTATAGTTGTAGTTCTTTAATCCCATAAAATTATTAGTAACTCATCTTCCCAAAGGCATTTGTCTTTATCTAACCTCATTTTTAGAGTGGGGAAGATGGTTTTATTAGTTCTTGGTCATTTGACTGATGATAATTCTAAGGATGAGTAGTTATTGGTATTCCTAAATTAAATACATAAGTCTCTAAAGATTGGATTTTTTATGGTTTTCCATTATCAAAGATAATGAGCGTGGGCACACCTAAGTGGAAAATGACATTATACTAAACGAAATTGGTTGTCTTTCATTTTGCGATAGTTTTTAAAGGTTCAACTTCTACCCACTTTTTTGAAATATTCAATTTCTAATGTTACAAACTTGTTATAAACTTTTCTAAGGGTAAGGTTCCCGCAATGTCTACACCCCCCACCCCACCCCACCCCACCCAAATTGTGGAATAGGATAAGGACTCAACATGGAAGTCATCTTATCTACATGTTGATTTTGAACACTTGAAAATATTTTTCATTTGTCACACCTCTGCACCAACTCCTTCTCTTTTTCCCTAAGGTTAGCTAAAAAAACTCTTGCTTTAAGACCTTATAGGCTAATATTTTAGGGTATGTGTGAGCTCTACATACACCTTAGTTTATATTATTGAGGACATATTATTACTTGTGAGGCATACGACACGTTTAAAGGGACACATTATAGCCTTTCTTTGTATAGAACACCTTGGTCATAGTAATATATGTTGAATAGGGACTTCAACTATTAGTCCTGAAGCTTGTCCTTGGATAGTTGAGTTGTGATGAGTAAGGTGCTAATTAGTGTGTTCCGATTCGAGATTGGTTTTGATTTTATAGTTTTAATATGTGAATGGTGAATGTTTCTGTTCATTTAAGAACTTCCATTTGATTTTATGATATCACCTTAGACAAGTGGTCATCTTTAGAATTTTTTTATCATGGGACTCGTCTAATGGTAAACTTCAGGATTTTCTATAGAGAACATCTAACTAACCTAAGGAATTTAGTCATGAGTCCCGTTTTGTCCCTTAGACCTCTATCATCTGGTTGACCACTAACTGGGAGTCAATTATACATAACTTATTCAAACTTAATGTATTTTGAAATACTACGACATTCTACCCTTGCCTCATACTCTACTTCATCTATAAATAGCCCATCCTAGTACTCTCCAAGGTACTTTCTTAGGTCCCTAACATTCATCCTCCCTTCGTAAACTTTAGGTCATACTTAGAGTACTGATCTAAAAGTCATAGAGCACATTTGATCCCCATTTGACAGCAGTCAACTCTCCAAAGTGAGTGAATCTTAATGAAACCTCAAAGGGCACTGAATTCCATTTCCAACAGTCTATGCCATGCACAAATTGGCCTCACGGTTCCCATGAATAATCCTCTTTACTTCGAGAATTGATTTAGAGGCCATCGGGTCCTCCCGGGTTCTGTTTGACTCTGGTCAACTCTCTAACCAAAGTGAATCTCATAAAACCTTAAAGGGAACTGAATTCCCTTTTTAATGGTCCTTGGCATGCATAAATTGGACTCACAGTCAGCACGAATGATCCTTTTTACTTCAAGAATTGATCTGGAGGCTAGTGGGCACTCCCGAGCCTTATATGACTCTATTCAACTCTTCGACCTATGTGAAGTTCCATGAAATCTTGAAGGACACTGAATACCTTTTGGTCCATTTTGTGCACGAATCGGCCTCATGGTCCACATAAATGACCCGTTTTACCCCAAAAGTCCACCGAGCACTTTCACTCCCCGTTTTACCTTAGTCGACTTTCCACCCTGAGAGAAGCTCAATGAAATATCAAAAGGCACTGAATTCCCTTTCCAATTGTCCATGCCATGCACAAATTAGCCTCGGGGTTCGTATGAACGACCATTTTTTCTCTGAAAGGACACCGAGCGCTTTTAGACTCCCTTGACCTTGGTCAACTATCCAATCTGAGTGAAGCTCAATAAAATCTCAAAGGTCAATGAATTACCTTTCCAACGGTTTATTTTGTGTGCAAATCCTCTACATGGTTTTCACAAGCAACCCATTTTACTCTGAAACCCCCTGTTCAGAGACCATTAGGCACTTTCGAGACCGTTTGAATTTAGTCAACTCTCGAACTCGAGAGTGGATCAATGGATTCTTGAGGGGCTTTGAATCTCCTTTCCAATGTTCCCAACCTTGCATGATTCAGACATATGGTTCACATTTTATGCCCATTTTTTCAAAAAAGTCCATTTCGAATTGCCTATAGGCTCCCCAAACCCCCTACCTATCGACAAAGTGTACTTTTCTATCCTAGTAAGGAAGGCATTGTGCCGATAGGAATGCCAAGGGACATGATGATCGGCACCCCAACCCTAAAAGGCATTATTTAAGGATCCCATGACCTCATTGCATAGGGGGTCTTTTTTGGCAATCGACAAACATTCTCTCAAAATCAGAGTGTCGTGATTACTTAAAACCCTATTCCAACATTCTCCCACCTCACTTACCTACCACATTTGGTCACTTACATCATCCAATTAGATCACCCTTATACCATTACAAAAATTAACCTATATGCCTTCCAAATTCAGTAACAAAAGTCTCCAGGAAGGTATATTCCTAATTATTTTCTAGTTTACTCATTTAGTGTTATTTATTCAATGTAATCCATTTTGCAATATCTATTATTCTTATTACATATCAAGTAATATCCATTTTTATTATTAGTATCCACATAACTTATTTTCATAAAAACCCAAAAAGACCACAAAGAGGGTTTACATGTAAATTCTAAAAGTAAGACCTCCTCACTTTTTCACACTTTCGCACTTGGACATAATTTCTTCAAAACTATTCAAAAAGGAGTATTAAATTTGGTTTTATGAGCTAAACCACACCCCTATGATTTATCTAACTACATGGACTTTGATGCCCCTTAGGCGACGTGGGTGTCCCCAGCCAATCCTGGGATTCAAGTCCTTTTTTCCATTTTTATGCATTTATACTACATTATATATATTTTGTGAGTCATGAACTCCTACATATATGTATCTCGTCTGATATGAACATTCATTTTCCCATAGCGACTCGTGATTCGGCGAACACTCACATATTTTTGGGTACACTCCTTCGGATGATTCAATTCCTCCTTTCTCATGACATGAGTCAAATGATTGCCTTCTCCCGTTATGTACATTATACACATGTACACACACATCACGCTTTTGAGAACAATAGAATATTAACATAACCCATGAGAGACAGAAAGGGTGAAATGGGTGCCTAACAACTTCCCACTATGTAACATAGTCCCTGGACCTTCGATTCACTTGGTTTCGTATGCATCAGTATGACCTTGATGCCGTTCTCTCAAGGAGGCTACATTCTTTTGCCTATTTTGAGAAAATAGGTCGGTGACTCCATTTTTTCGCATTATCCCCTTTTGACGATGACTGAATTTATATCTGAGGCAACCCGCAAAGACACCAGCACGAGTGGAGGAAATAAGACTCGAATCACCTGCACGTGCATGAGGAGGAAAAAAGGGAGGCTCCTCCAGGACCTCCCCTCCCCTCCTAATTTCTAGGTTGGCCTGTGTCGGAGGACTCTTGCCCAAATGTCCACGGTGGCGAATTCATTGGGGACTTAATAGAGGACTAGAATCTATTTTCATTTGGGAGTTATCTCTTTGCTCTCCTGTATTTTATGTGTGTACATACGCCTTCACTTGTATGTTCTCCTTACTCCTATACTTATATCTTGTATACATATCTCATTCTTATCATGATGATTATCCTTACCATGCTCTTTTTTTACCACATATACATGTTGTCGCATGTACATCATTATCCTTACCCATCACTTATACATCTTCACCAAGTTCCACCCTATGTTCACTTATATATATTCTGTATGCTCACTTCACATACTCGTACTCGTATATAGTCTCACTTTTACTTACTTTCTTTACACCCCACTTGTTAATTATCCAAGCTTAGCTTCACTAGCAAACACCTTTATTTTTTTCTCACTTGTATATCTCCATGATCACTTATACATATTTCACACACCACGTGTAGATTATCTATGGTTAGTATCACTCGCACACACTTTCACTTGTATGTATTCCCATGCCTTTTCACTCACATCGTTCTTGTGTCACTCTCTAACCTTACTCATATTCCTCACTTTAACACTCTATCACCATGCCTTGTATAGTATACGTGCTCTATATATATACTTTCTAGATTTACTTTCCATGATTATCCCTTCATCTCATTCTATTTGTATATTCTCCCTCATAGTGGTAGTAATCCTTTTACTTAGGATACAAAAATTTTGTACAAGATACTAATCAAAACTCATTCACTTTTGCACACTATATCACCTGAGCATGGAAATATTGACCAAAATTTTGTCTCGCATTGGGGGGTCACTTCCTGATGGGTTTCGTCCCGCGGGACGCGGTTAACCTAAGCGATATGATTCTCACCTACCATTATCCTCGTACCTTCGACGTATATCAAACGGTTCCCCCATCATACTTATTGACTAAACTCACGATAGGAGGTATATAGTAGGGAACTCATTCACGTTCGTCGAGTGTATCGAATTCGCTCTCACATGTACCGTCTCCACAAGGTATATCGCGAGACAAATCATGTACACTCAGGTATATCAAATGGCTTGTCCATACGAACTGATGAATGGTTGGACTTATAGGCAAGAGGTATATTGTGGAAGTCATGAAAAAGGGGGAAACCTTGCACTAACACACCAAATGCAACAACCTCAAACAGGCATCTGCCTCAGGATACTCATATCTGGATTGTCGGTTACAATGAGAAACTCTTATAAAATTATGGATAACCATACCGCTCGAATTTTCATGTTATTTGCTCATTTTTAAAGTAGGACACTATCTGTGAGCCTAGAAATAAGTTAAATCGTGTCTTGCATCTTATACCCTATCTTTCCCCAGGTTCGGATCCTTTTGACATGCTTCTACATTTTAGGCAAACATAATACAAGTAGAATCTAATAATATTAACCATGCTGAGGATGTTCCTTCTCCCTCTATTTAAAATACACCAAAAACATATCTCCGCCTTTTTCAAAACAAAATACCAAAAACTCACCTTTTTCCTCAAAAAATAAACCCAAATCATTTTCCATCTTAGGTTGATCGCATACTAAGATTTTGACTTGGCGCCCTATTAGCTCTAATTTTTTATCAAACCACCCCAAAGCTCTACTGCTTCCACCGATTTTGACACTTACCTCCACAAGTTATTCATGGATAACGTGGACCAAGCCCCGAATGTTCAATCGAATTTGATGTCCATCCCAGCTCAGCTCAACGATGTCTAAAAAATGCATTGCTAGCAGGTTCAAACTCCCATGGATCATAAACTTGAAATCCTCTTTCCCCGTTCCATGGGACTAATTGCTTCAGAACCAATTTGGGTGTCAGAAGAATATCAACATTCCCTTTATGCCCCATCAGCAAATGGGCTGCCACCCGCTCAACTACTAATTACAAACCTTGCCCAGCCATGGGCTAATCTGCTAGTGCCTGTGGGCCCCAAGGAAGAAGAACTGGACAAAGTTAAGGAAGACCTCAAATAACTGTAAAAAATTTGACCAAGTTAAGATCTTATGGAATTACACGGACTACACCCACATGTACTCTTCCACACATGAGTCAATTAAAAACAAATAAAAAATCTAAGGTGGGAGCCTAACTTTGTAATTTTAATTTTCATTCTAGGTATGTTATGACCCTAGTTTTAACTAGGTCATGAATCTTTGAAGTAGTCACTAAGAGGGTAATATAGGTTTTGTCACACTTAACCTTAACCTCCTAAAGGTTGGTAATTAATTGATCACATTCTTCATCCACCTTTAAAGTATTCTCCTTAAGATGATTGAGTCATTAGAGTCATCCCTTAGTTATTGGTTAAGTTTGGAAAGTCGGTCAACATGATATTGAAGTTTATCCAAGTCCTTTATATAAGAGACTACGATTTCAAAAGAGTATTTATTAAGCTCCTCCTAAGTCAACTCAAAGGCTATAAACTATGATTTTACCACACCAAGTTCTATTAAAGAATATTTTTAAGCTTGTTTTGCATTTCTAGCTGAAGGTTTATCTTACTCATGTCTACCTCTCAGATCATCATGTCGATCCTATTTTCCTTGACGGCATTCTCTAACTGTGACAATTATTCCATTCATTGACAAAGGCCTTGGAATTCTTCTAAGCATAATCACCTTATAAGGAATGAACCACAAGATCCTCAACAAAGTGTTGTGCCAATAAAAGATAAACATAAGTCAAACATTACATTTATGAAAAAAGTGACTAAAATAAGAAAAAAAACAAAAGGAAAATGTTTTTATACCTTTCCAAAGAAATTGAAAATATCCTCAACATCAACTAGAGTGCTCCTGTACCTCAAAAGCCACAAAATCTAGTATCTTATCACCTCGGTCACACCCTTAAATGCTTGAGTAGATGAAGAATATGCATCCCTCTCTTAAGAAGAGGTTGCTTGCTCATAGAAATAATCATGCCTTGACATTTCAATAGGAATAGGACCATGGATGGTAACCTTATACTCCTTCTCACATGCCTCATTCTCTTGGGAATACTTATCAATATATGAACTACCCCCAAATTTCGTTGGATTGGAGGCAAAGGTTTCAGTCAAAATCTCCCTCACCTTTGGGACCTTGCCATATTCTTTTACAATAGCTTAGGGACTTTACCTCAGGCCCTATTTTTTTTTAATGAGACTAGTGATTTGTCACTTTTATTGTATTATATACCCCGTCAATTTGTACATTCTAGCATTCCCGTGCATGTATTTCTCGATTCTTATACTCATTTATTGACTAACCCCTGAATTCATCATATATATATTGTGTGTGTCTTTACTGAGCTTTTATAGGTCTCGGGAATGCATATTGAGAAGTTTAGTCTTGATCCGGAGAAGTTTCGTAGTCACTTGCACAGTTGAGGGCATTTTTGTTAATCTAGCATTCGGGTTTTATTCCCAATATCTTCACGAAAGTTGACGCTACTCCTCTTATCTTTGCGTGGCTTCCAACGATGCTTGAATCCGATCTAGAATGAAGAAGTTATGAACTTTTCTATGAAACTTGGGTTATATAAAGCCAAAGCAATGCAACCTTTATTTTTTATCAAAGCGAATCGATTCGCCCTTGTTGCGAATCGATTCGGTTTCTGGCAGTGCAGCATCTCTATATATCTAAATCTATTTAGATTGGCACCTAATCGATTCGGCCCTTATTTTCCATCTTTCTTCTTATCACTAGTTTACCATTTTGGATAGATTTTTTTTGGTATTTATCCTTGTTTTCTCTTTCATTTGAGGGATAGTTTTACTTGAGATATTTGTTGGATATAGAAAACACTCTCTTCTCTCTCCTAGGTCAAAAGTATTTATTATTTTAACCTACTTATAAATCTTGGATTACTAGTTGATTTGTGGTTATTAATGCAAGAAAGGTTCATTTACTTCATCTCTACTTATTCTATTATCTTCAATTTGCATTTATTACTTTCTTTAGTATAGTTGTGTGCTTACACATTATGGGTTGCTACAATATGTGGTTTCTTGGCATGTGTAGTTTAGTTCCTATTATGAGTAGCTAAATTTAAGGTTAAGGATCATAATCCCACCTAGGATGCTTATACTTCAAATTTAGGGTTTGGTTTAGAATTTCCTAATTGAACTTTATGTGTTTATATTGAAGTATCCTAGCTTTGTAATTTCTCTTGTCATACAAGGGATACTATTTGAAGGTTTACTACAAACCAAACCCATTTAACAATAAGTAATTAATCCCTAGTCCTCCATTGATGATTTAATCTCTACATCGTTGATGTTCGAACTTAATTAGTTGTGCTTGATTAGAAGAAATTTCAACCAAGTCCTATTATCCTTTTAGTGAATCCAAGGTGGGAGAATGATCCTCAATCCCTTTAAAATCTTGAACTCAAGCTTATCTTAGTTCCTTTTATAGTTTCATAATTATTAATTAATTAACTATTCATAAATCATCTTTTACACTTTTACCCTTGTGACGTTTAGAGAATCCTTCTTAACCTATTCTTGTTCTATAAGGAGTGTTTCAATAACTTTGGTTTACGATTCCGTACTTATCGGATATTACTTGTTGCGATAGATTTATAGTTGAATCATAAGATTTTTAGAGCACTCCAAGTTTTTGGCGCCGTTGACGGGGATTGGCAACAACTTTAGGTTTAAGAAATTCTCTTTACACTATATCGTTCCCTGTTGTCACTGTGATAGCACGGTTTCCAAAATCAATCCAAAATTCCATAAATGCAAGATGCAAATAGTAGCAATTTAATTCTATTCGTGAACCCTCGTCGTCTAGTGAGTCCTATTTCTCGTTCTTCAATACTATTCGTGAACCCTCGTCGTCTAGTGAATCCTATTCGTGATTATACCTAGGCCCACTCCGAACCCACAACAATGGCTAATAATGTCAGTGACCACGATAGTCAAGGGGTTGAAACCGAGCCTCTATATATGCCAATGTGAGATGACTTGCAAACCGAGAGGACCACCCCTCCTTCTTGTATCCTCTTTCCATACAATGACGCGTAGTTCCATTTTAGAAATGGAATTATTCAATTACTTCCTACTTTCCATGGAATGGAAAGTGAACAACCTTACCTTCGTGTTAGAGAGTTTGAGGAGGTGTGCGCTACTTTTAGTGACCAAAATTGTCCTCTGAATGTCACACGACTCAAACTTTTCCCTTTTTCTTTAAAGGACAAAGCCAAAACTTGGCTTTGGTCTTTGTCTCCTAATTCCATCGAGAGTTGGCGCAAAATGCAAGCGCAATTTTTGAAGAAATTCTTCCTAACTCATCGCAACAACGCTCTCAAGGGGTAAATCCAAACTTTCATTCAAATTGAAGGTGAATCTTTCGAGCGATGTTGGGAACGATTTAACGAGCTACTTCACAAGTGTCCTCACCATTGCTTCCAGAAATGGAGATTAATCTCCTTTTTCCATAATGGGCTTTCCTTAAATGCTAAGAAAATGGTGGAGATTATGTGTTCAGGGGAATTCTTTAGGCTTGACCTTGATGATGCATGGGTGCACTTTAAATATTGGGACACTTCGGCCCTACGCAAGCTTGGGACACTTTAGACCTTAGAAAAACCAATGCGCATTCATCCAATCCACCTTCCTCTAGCCATGGGATATGTCACCTTGCCAAAGGAGATGATATTTCATTAAAAGTAGCCCAATTATCTAAGCATATCGACGTAATGGATGCCAAAGCTTGGGAACCCTCCAATCCTTCTCCCTCGTATGTAGAGGAGTCTTGTGCCATTTGTGATGTTGAAGATCACTCAATACGGGATTGTCCTACAATCTCGGCATATAAAGTGATGCTTCACGATCAAGCCAACACGATTGTCACTTACAAGAAACAATTTATGACTCCTTTAGGTGAAGGGTATAATCCATCGTGGAGAAACCACCCGGGTTTCTCCTACGGGCAACCCCGTGTGACACCCCGCCTAATTAAATACCGAGCGATCACTCCTTTATTAAATTAAATCAAGGTAAACAGTTGGTTCATTCTCAGCATCACTGTCGATAAAAATAAATTTTTCAATTTAACACCCTAAATAATTAAGCTCAGTGTCAAAACCATTTTCATACATACTTTCCAAATTTTATTTAAAGAAAATCATTTATTTTATTAACAACATTCAATAAGTAAGAATCACACCACATTAAATATCTGCAACATAGTCCAATTAATTTAAAACATTCGTCAATCGAATGTCAACATGCGAAATATAAAGTAACACAATCAAACTGAATAAAACCCATCGTAACAATACTGGAAATAACTGAAATACAAATGTCCCGATAACAATGAAATAATGGAAAGAGCTACACATGCTCAACTAAATGAAAGTACTAAGAGTGGATCCGAATGAACGAAATTGTCTAATCAAGAGACCTGCAACTGCCACCTAAGCTGCAGCGCGTTCCTTCCAAGAGATCCTAAGCAAGACGCCCCTGTGGCTGGGCACATGTAATACATACATATATATATACAAGAGAGAGAGAGAGAGAGAGAGAAACGGGTCAGAGCCCGAAAGTGTGTTTGTTTTAAAATACGTTTAGCAAGTATTTAAATTGATACAGGCCAATGCAGCAACATATTAGAGCGACACTCTCTTGAGAAATTCTCACCTCTCTTATAATGTGCACGCCTATCGTACTAACCTTCCTAAAGGTTTATCTTATCATTTTATCATACTAACCTTCCCAATAATTTAGCTTATCTTAACTTACTCATAAGATTTCAAAACCGAACAATATCATTGTTTAAAAAGAATACTTCCAATTAGTAGCACAACTCTCGTTTTAGCCTTATTAATTTATAAAGTTTCCCAGTGTCATATTATACTTTCACAAAACAAGTATTTACTATTTGAGTCATCAACCATGTCCTACTTATCAATTCACAGTAGGTAGTTCCAAATCTCAGAATTTCATATATATATATATATATATATATATATATATATATATATATATATATATATATATATATATATATTAACTACTCGTATAATATATATATATATTATAACAGCACCCCAAATAAACTATGGTGCGGGTATACTCTACTATCCAAAACATCATATCACTCATATTAAGGGGAATACAATCGGAATCACTCTCGAATTGTATTAACACCTACACAAACAAAATTGAGGCGAAGAATAGATTCCAAGTCTCTAAGAGGATGGCACATGCCTGCGTCTCTTAGGACCGTCTGAACTATCACGTCGATAGCCTGTACCAAGGACATCTAGCTTCTAGGGTACAAGTCAATATCCCCCATAAAGGTCCCATCGAGATAAGACTGTCCCAGCGCGGTAACCTCAGGGATAGCAAGTAGCGTGGGCATGATTTTCATATGTATATAATATATGTACACACAATCATATAAATATACCACTTTTATCAATTTATTATAGGTTCCTCTCGTCACCCATAATTACAACATTTATCCTTAATTTCACATTATTAGTATTACGTATAAGGTTTCATCTCTAACCTTAACTCGAAGGGTTTTCTCACTTATTACGTGACACTTATGGACTCTATCCTTCCAAGTAGAAAATTTAGTAGGTATAACTCTATTCACTATCGTAGCTATTCGCCGTAATCTCTCACTTGAAATATGTAGTTTCATCGTTCATTATATAATTACCCCAAAAGTAAACTTCTCGTCTTATAATAATGTTCCCAACACTTATTCATATGTCCTACTGGTATTTCCTATCTCCCCAAACATTTTATTAAGAATACCCAAGAATTATTTCACGATAAATTTAATTTAACTAATTAAACAAGGGAAATAGTAGTCTTCCACGAGGGGTCGATTGATCGAGGTCTAGGACTCGATCGATCGAACCTTCGATCGATCGAAGCTCTATGCTCGATCGATCGATCAAGCAGGTATTTCGATTTTCTGCAGAATTTGCAGTTACGGGTTCTACCGCTTTTCTTCATCCAAATCCACATTTTTCCAAACCCAAACGTCCCAAAATGATACTACTAACATTATAACAATATATCAGATGTTTCCAACGTAAGGCATGGGTATTTCTATAATTTAATCAAGGATTAACAGCCCCAAAAGTTAATTAATCATCAAGAACCCTAAAACTCTCTTAAATAGGTTTCTAACCAATTTTCTTCAGAAATTCCTTCTTATAATTATCAAAATTTCGTGGTTACATTCCTCTACATGGCAAGGTTTCCAGAATTTCCATATAAATCAATACTACATGGGTTTTCCTATCACAAATTGGGTTTTCTTCCATATTTTTCATCTCTAATCATTCCTAAACTAACATGAATATTGCACCAATGAAAATACGCAAGATAAATACTTGCCTGGGATTTTCAGAAGTCTGGACTGCGGCTGATTTTGGTGTGGTTGCGTTCCCCTTCTCGCGATTTACGCGTTGGTGGTGGCGGCGTTGCAAACCGGTGACTTTTTGGACTTAAATTGCCTTGAGAGCTTTCCCTCTCTTCTCCAATGGCCGTACTAGGGTTCTGAATATTCTAACCCTAAATGGCTAACCTAAATGGCTGATATAGGTTGCTGAATTTTGCGGGTTTAATTACCCAAATATGTAAAATGACTAAAATGCCCTCCGGGGGTACTAATTTGGCCTAAAAATGCCCCGAGACCCAAACTACACCCCGGGTACACTTTTCTGACTATCTCGACCCTTCCGGATGCGTTGGCGCACTCAAAAAGACCATACGAACAAATTATAAAATATTCACTTTTTATTTAACAAAATTTAGTCCCGACGCGACACGGGCGCGTCCCGATTCAAATTTCCAAAATTGTCATTTTATTCACTCGTGACATTCAATATAATCAATAACATATATTACTTTGCTCATTAGTAATATTCAATAAATTTCCCATAATTACTAACTCTCGTCACATTAATAATTATAACATAATTAATTTTTGGATTATTTTATTAAATAATTCACTCACATTAAATTTAATAAATCCCCAAATTAATATAGCATAAAAATATGGGGTATTACATACTTCCCCCCTAATAACAGAATTTCGTCCCGAAATTCGAAAAATAAGGCATACC
Organism: Sambucus nigra; assembly: GCA_949130495.1. NCBI lineage: Eukaryota > Viridiplantae > Streptophyta > Magnoliopsida > Dipsacales > Adoxaceae > Sambucus > Sambucus nigra. Next base: position 250,235,828 of record OX422208.1, read on the forward strand.
TGGTAAAAATAACTCTGGATATCTCTCGCGCATATCTGGCTCGCGCTCCCAAGTGGATTCCTCCACATTATGATGCTCCCACTGGACCCGCACAAGTGGAACTATCTTCGACCTCAATCTCCTCTCACTATAGTCTAGGATAGCCACCGATCTCTCCTCGTAAGAGCTATCACGCTGTAAGTCGATATCATCTATCGCAATGTGAGTATGGGCCATATCATCCCGAAGGTATCGTCTCAACGACGAGATGTGGAATACATCGTGGATGCGATGTAAATGTTCTGGCAGTCCCAACCTGTATGCAACCGGCCCAATCCTCTCGATGATGGGAAATGGACCCACGTACCTCGGAGCCAACTTCCCCTTCTTCCCGAACCTCATCACTCCCTTCATAGGAGATACACGCAATAACACTTGGTCCCATACACTAAACTCCTGGAAAAACCGTTTCGCATCGGCGTAGCTCTTCTGCCTGTCCCGGGCTACCTGAATATGACTCCTGATCATCACAATCCTCGCGGAGGTCTCCTGAATCACTTCTGGTCCTAGCAACTTGTTATCCCACACCTCGAGCCAACAAGTTGGAGAACGACAAGCCCTGCCATACAAAGCCTCAAATGGAGCCATGCCAATCGTGAACTGATAAGAGTTATTATAAGCAAACTCTACCAGTGGAAGATGTGGCTCCCAACCTCCTCCAAAATCAAGGACACACATGCATAGCATATCCTCTAACATCTGATTAGTACGCTCTGTTTGTCCGTCTGTCTGTTGGTGATAAGCTGAACTCAATCTCAACTCAGTACCCATAGCCTCCTAAAAGCTTTCCCAGAAACGTGACACGAAGATCTTGTCTCTATCTGACACAATATTCAGGGGCACCCCGTGTAATCTGACGATCTCGGCAATAAATATCTGAGCATACTGACCCGTGGTATAATCTATCCGCACCGGCAGAAAATGAGCCACCTTGGTCAAACGGTCTACAATCACTTAGATAGAATCGTGGCCCCGCTGTGATGTAGGCAACCCTGTAATAAAGTCCATGGAAATACTCTCCCACTTCCACGCGGGTACTTCCAATGGCTGAAGCAATCCTGACGTTTTCTGATGGTCTACCTTCACCAGCTGGTAGGTAGAACACTTGGACACGAACTCAGCAATGTCCTTCTTCATCCCACTCCACCAGTATTGCCTCCTCATATCCTGGTACATCTTATCTCCTCCAGGATGTACTGCAAATCGGGACCCATGAGAATGAGTCATCACTGCATGACGTAATTCTTCTCCTTCTGGAACCACCAATCTCCCATTAAACCGCAAACCTCCATCAGAACTAACAGAATAGGACTCAGCACCCTCGGCTAGAAGTCGCACAATCTGCTCCTGGCAAAACGGGTCTGTGGTCTGTGCCTGTATCACCCTCGTAACATTCTCGGGTGTGACTGACATCACGGATATGAAAGAACGTGCTACTGCATCCTGGTGACCTAACTCCTTCCACTTTGCTTTCCAGACATCCGCTACCTCGTCTACCGGTCTACGACTCAACGCATCAACAACTACGTTGGCCTTTCTCGGATGATACCGTATATCGAACTGGTAGTCCTTCACAAACTCTAGCCATCTGCGCTGACGCATATTCAGCTCTCACTGAGTGAACAGGTATTGTAACGACTTGTGGTCTGTGAATAAACGGAATTTCTCTCCCAACAAATAGTGTCTCCATATCCTCAATGCAAAAACGACTGCTGCTAACTCCAGGTCGTGGGTGGGGTAATTCTTCTCATGCGGCTTAAGCTTGCGGGAGGCAAAAGCTATAGCCTTCTCTTCCTGCTGAATTACTCCCCCAAGTACCCGTAAGGATGCATCAGTGTAAACCAGGTACTCCATACCCGGATGCGGTAACGCAAGGACTGGCACTGAAGTAAGCTTGTCTTTCAGCTCGTTGAAAGCCAACTGACAAGCGTCATCCCAAACATATGGTACTCCATTGCGAGTCAGATTGGTCAATGGGCCCGCTATTTTGGAGAATCCCCGAATGAATCTCCTGTAGTAACCAGCTAACCCCAAGAAACTACGCACTTCCGTCGGTGTCGTGGGCTGTCCCCACTCCCTCACCGCTGATACTTTACTGGGGTCAACTGCTATCCCCTACTCAGAAACAACATGACCCAATAACTGTACTTCTCGCAACCAGAATCCACACTTCTCGTACTTAGCATATAACTGATGCTCTCGTAGAGTCTGAAGAACCTGCCTCAAGTGCTCGGCATGCTCCTCCTCGGAGTGTGAATATATCAAAATGTCATCTATGAAAACGATGACAAACTGATCCAAGAACTCTCTGAATACTCGGTTCATCAAGTCTATGAAAATGGCTGGAGCGTTTGTGAGTCCAAACGGCATCACCCGGAACTCATAAGACCTATATCTCGTCAAGAAAGTAGTCTTCGAAACATCCTGCTCCCTAATACGTAGCTGATGGTACCCCGACCTCAGGTCTATCTTCGAAAAGAATGTCGCTCCCCTCAGCTGGTCGAACAGATCATCGATTCGAGGCAACGTATATTTATTCCATATCGTGACCTTGTTCAGCTCCCGGTAGTCCACACACAATCTCAGTGAACCATCTCTCTTCTTTACAAACAAAACTGGAGCGCCCCAAGTTGAGGTACTCCTGCGAATGAAGCCCTGACCTAACAGCTGCTCTATCTGATCTCGTAGCTCTCGCATCTCTGCCGGAGCCATACGGTACGGTGCGCGTGCTATATGTCTCGTATCTGGCAATAAATCTATAACAAAGACTATCTCTCGACTAGGGGGTAGGCCTGGTATCTCCTGAAAGACATCAGAATACTCCCTGAAAACTGGGATCGAATCTAAGGGAATCACAACCTCCTTAGAGGTATCCTCCTCTATGTAATACAAATGAGCGGTCGAACCTCCCTCTGGGCGAGGCATCGCCACTACAAACATCTCTTGCCCCGGAATGGCAAAAACAATGCTCCCACCGAAGCAATCAATCATGGCTCTATAAGCTGCGAGCCAATCAATACCAATAATCACATCATGCTCGTGCATGTCTAAAACTAACATGTCTGCAGGTAATACCAAGCTACCAATCTCTACCCCCACTCCCCGGTATATAAAGAAAATAAGGGACCCACTCCCCAGTGGTGAGTCTACACACATCACTGTGCTCTCTGCTGTGTCTAACAACCCTAAGGCCTTCGCAAAATGAGTAGCTATAAAACAATGTGTTGCCCCCGTATCAAACAAAACTCGACCCATAGTACCATGGATAGGAAACATACCCTCAATCGCGGGTGGTGCCTGTGGAGCTGCTTCCTAGTGGACGTTATAGACACGTCCATACTGTAATTGCCCCTGCTGCACTGGAGCTGCTGGAATGGCTGGTAGGGCTGGCACCTGGGCTGGAGCTAGGAGGGCAGGTGGAAAAAGTGGTCTTTGTGGCTCATTACGGGCTCCCTGCTGCTGTGGGGCCCTATCGCCCTTTGGGCAATCCTGACACCTATGGCCATGTTTACCGCACCCAAAACATCGGCCTTTGAAGTTTCCTCCCCTCTGACCCTGCTGTCCATGGCCCTGTTGGCCGTTACCTCCACGCCACTGGCCCTGTTGGCCCTGATGTGCACGTTGTTGGCCCTGATGGCCCTGTTGTTGACCCTGCTGTCGGTGCTGGCCCTGCTGACCCTGCTGATTAGGCTGGCCCTGCTGGTCCTGCCTAGATCCCCCATATCCCTGCCTAGAATCACCTGAACGGAATCGCTTAGCAGGGTCCCCCTGATGGGAACTCTTCTCGTGCTGACGAGTCTGTCCATGAGATGGTGCCCCACTGGCACTATTACCCCCGGTCCTGCCCTGCTGGCTGGACTCTCCTGCTCTCTTGCTTCCCTGCAGATGGAAGTGGTGATCCTGGCAATGTAGCAATGCGGCATTGAGTACATCAGTGAAAGTGCTCAGGGATAAATTCCCAATAAGGTGTTGACGGATCCTCCAAGCTAACCCGTCGACAAACAGAAAAATCTTCTTGCTATCAGTAGGTGCCTCATCTGGCACAATGGTGAGAAGTCTTGTGAACTCCTCCTCATACTCCGATATAGTAAGACTCTCCTGCTTCATGTTCAGTAATCTCCGCCTCATCTCAGTCTGAATGGCAGGTGGAAAATACTTACGATCAAACTGCTCCCAGAATGACTGAATAGGGATCGTGTCCCTCTCCTCCAATGTGGTAGTGGACTCCCACTACTACAATGCGGCTCCCACCAGCTTAAAGGAAGCCAATAACTGCTTTTACACGTCAGTGCACTCATACATACGGAGATGCCGCTGGATGTCTTTCTTCCATTGGCTAACTGTGACAATATCGGAGCTACCAGAGAACTCAGGGGGATGCGCTTTCTGAAAAGCATCCTGAACCCTCTCCCATGCAGATGGAAGTTGTGCTGGTACTGGCGCCACTGCCTGAACCTGGGGTGGAGCCTGCTGAATCACCGCTATCGTGGCATTCACCGCCTGAGCAACAATGGCGGCTACTTCATTTGCATTCATTGGGCCTGGTGCTGGAGCTGCTGGCTGCTCGGCCTGGGCACGCCTATCTTTCGGAGCACGTCTCGGAGGCATCTGAAACGTGAACAAGTTTATTAGTCTACAGTTATTATCAAATCTCAAATAGCTGAAGACTTGAACGTAAAAGCAAGAGTACAACAATCCTAAAAATAGGGCTCTATAGCAACAACGTTAAGCTAAAAGCGAAATAAGCCGTACAGATCCTATGGACACTAGAACCTGATGCTCTGATACCACCTGTGACACGCCGCCTAATTAAATACCGGGCAATCACTCCTTTATTAAATTAAATCAAGATAAACAGTTGGCTCATTCTCAGCATCACTATCGATAAAAATAAATTATCCAATTTAACACCCTAAATAATTAAGCTAAGTGTCAAAACCATTTCCATACATACTTTCCAAATTTTATTCAAAGAAAATCATTTATGTTATTAACAACATTCAATAAGTAAGAATCACACCACATTAAATATCTGCAACATAGTCCAATTAATTTAAAACATTCGTCAATCGAATGTCAACATGCGAAATATAAAGTAACACAATCAAACTGAATAAAACCCATCGTAACAATACTGGAAATAACTGAAATACAAATGTCCTAATAACAATGAAATAATGGAAAGAGCTACACATGCTCAACTAAATGAAAGTACTAAGAGTGGATCCGAATGAACGAAATCGTCTAATCAAGAGACCTGCAACTCCCACCAAAGCTGCAGCGCGTTCCTTCCAAGCGATCCTAAGGAAGACGCCCCTGTGGCTGGGCACCTGTAATACATACATATATATACAAGCGAGAGAGAGAGAGAGAGAGAGAGAGAGAGAGAGAGAGAGAGAGAGAGAGAGAGAGAGAGAGAGAATGGGTCAGAGCCCAAAAGTGTGTTTGTTTAAAAATACGTTTAGCAAGTATTTAAATTGATACAGGCCAATGCAACAACATATTAGAGCGACACTCTCTTGAGAAATTCTCACCTCTCTTCTAATATGCACGCCTATCGTACTAACCTTCCCAACGGTTTATCTTATCATTTTATCATACTAACCTTCCCAATAATTTAGTTTATCTTAACTTACTCAGAAGATTTCAAAACCGAACAATATCATTGTTTAAAAAGAATACTTCCAATTAGTAGCACAACTCTCATTTTAGCCTTATCAGTTTATAAAGTTTCTCAGTGTCATATTATACTTTCACAAAACAAGTATTTACTATTTGAGTCATCAACCATGTCCTACTTATCAATTCACAGTAGGTAGTTCCAAATCTCAGAATTTCATATATATATATTAACTACTCGTATAATATATATATTATAACAGCACCCCAAATAAACTATGGTGCGGGCATACTCTACTATCCAAAACCCCATATCACTCATATTAAGGGGAATACAATCGGAATCACTCTCGAATTGTATTAACACCTACACAAACAAAATTGAGGCGAAGAATAAATTTCAAGTCTCTAAGAGGATGGCACATGCCTGCATCTCTTAGGACCGTCTGAACTATCACGTCGATAGCCTGTACCAAGGACATCTATCTTCTAGGGTACAAGTCAATATCCCCCATAAAGGTCCCATCGAGATAAGACTGTCCCAGCGCGGTAACCTCAGGGATAGCAAGTAGCGTAGGCATGATTTTCACATGTATATAATATATGTACACACAATCATATAAATATACCACTTTTATCAATTTAATATAGGTTCCTCTCGTCACCCATAATTACAACATTTATCCTTAATTTCACATTATTAGCATTACGTATAAGGTTTCATCTCTAACCTTAACTCGAAGGGTTTTCTCACTTATTACGTGACACTTATGGACTCTATCCTTCCAAGTAGAAAATTTAGTAGGTATAACTCTATTCACTATCGTAGCTATTCGCCGTAATCTCTCACTTGAAATATGTAGTTTCATCGTTCATTATACAATTACCCCAAAAGTAAACTTCTCGTCTTATAATAAAGTTCCCAACACTTATTCATATGTCCTACTGGTATTTCCTATCTCCCAAAATATTTTATTAAGAATACCCAAGAATTATTTCATGATAAATTTAATTTAACTAATTAAACAAGGGAAATAGTAGTCTTCCACGACGGGTCGATCGATCGAGGTCTGGGACTCGATCGATCGAACCTTCGATCGATCGAAGCTCTATGCTCGATCGATCGATCAAGCAGGTATTTCGATTTTCTGCAGAATTTGCAGTTACGGGTTCTACCGCTTTTCTTCATCCAAATCCACCCCCGGTTGGTTCATTTTCTGCCTAAAAACGCCCCGAGACCCAAACTACACCCCCGGGTACACTTTTCTGACTATCTCGACCCTTCCGGATGCGTTGGCGCACTCAAAAAGACCATACGAACAACTTATAAAATATTCACTTTTTATTTAACAAAATTTAGTCCCGCCGCGACACGGGCGCGTCCCGATTCAAATTTCCAAAATTGTCATTTTATTCACTCGTGACATTCAATATAATCAATAACATATATTACTTTGCTCATTAGTAATATTCAACAAATTTCCCATAATTACTAACTCTCGTCACGTTAATAATTATAACATAATTAATTTCCGGATTATTTTATTAAATAATTCACTTACATTAAATTTAATAAATCCCCAAATTAATGTAGCATAAAAATACGGGGTATTACACCCCAATAATCTCAAAATCCACCTCCCTCGCATTATTAAAATCTTACCCCACCTCAGAATTTTCATAAACCATATAATCAAGTTCCTCCGCCCTAAATTCAAATGCAAGGTCCCCCTTAGGGACCACCTCCTCTGGTTATACCACCGTATGCTCACTTGAATAGGAGGAGTCTCGAAGAGGCTCTACAATATTTTATGACTTCTCAACAAGCCATAAATGCTAGTCTTGAAAAAGAAATATCCAAGTTAACTTCGGCATTGAGTATCAAAGAAAAGGGAAAATTCCCTTCACAGCCTTAAAGGGCCGTGGGGAAAAATAATATTACTGACACTTTGAGTCCCCCTCCTGATAGTGCAAAAGCTGTGATCGTTTTAAGGAGTGGGAAAGTCATTGATAAACCCACTCCTCCTTGTGTCCCCACCGTCATTAAGGAAGTTTCGCCTGACCCATTAGAGGTCGAAGATGCCTCCTTAAAACAAAGATAGGGAAAATCTCCTTTAGAACCGGAAGTGGTTTTGAAGTGTCCTATCCCCATGCCTTACCCTCGAAGGCTCTTTTCACCAAAAGGGAACGTTAATAATGTGGACATATTAGAAATGTTTAAAAAAGTCAAGATTAACATACCCCTTTTGGATGCCATCAAACAAGTTCCATCTTATGCTAAGTTCTTAAAGGACTTAATCACTGTTAAGGGGAGGTTATTTGTAAGGAAGAAAGCCTTTTTGGCCTAAAATATAAGCTCGATAATTTAATCCAAACTACCTCCCAAATATAAAGATCCCGATTGTTCCACCATATCGTGTGTGATAGGAGACTTTAAGATAGAGCAAGCTTTGCTACACCTAGGCGCGAGTGTCAATTTGTTACCGTACCATGTGTATGAACAACTCGGTTTAGGAGACCTTGAACCCATGAAAGTAACCCTCTAATTATCTAATCTTTTCGTTAAGGTTCCGAGGGGTGTTGTAGAAGATGTCATAATACAAGTTGATAAATTCTACTTTCCTATGGACTTTGTGGCATTGGACACTCATCCTAATTTTCCTAGTAGTAAGACTACTCTCATTATACTTGGTCGTCCTTTCATAGTCACATCCAATGCATTAATAAATGCTAGGAATGACCAAATGAATCTTACATTTGGAAATATAACTTTGGAGATGAACATCTTCAATGTTTTGAAACAAATGGGAGATGATGAAGAGGTCCATGAAGTAGACCTTTTAGAGGAGGTAGTTCAGGAGCATTTCAATGCTATGTATTTTACGATCTTTTAGATGGATGTCTTGTAAACTCGAGTGACTTGGAGAATAACTATTCTCCTTACGATGATGAGGTCAAGTTCATGAGTTTGTTGCTAAATGAGGACGAGAGCGTCGACGAAGTTAATTGGTGTACAGCTTTTGAGGGCTTACCCCCTCGTGATTCATATGAACTACCCTTGGATGTGCGATTTCCCAAACTTAATTTAAAGTAATTTCCTTCTGAGTTAAAATATGCTTATCTAGGTGAAAATGAGACATATCCCATTGTTGTATCATCTAGACTCAATGGGGGTCAAGAACAAACACTGATGGACTTGTTAAGGAGATATAAGGGTGATATTGGGTGGACAATTGTGGATTTGAAGGGAATTGGTCACTTAATTTGAACTCACAAAATCCACTTAGAGGAGGATGCATAGCCCTCCTGTGAGATGTAAAGGCGATTGAATACGCTCATGAAAGAAGATGTGATAGCCGAAGTGATTAAGCTTTTAGATGCCGACATCATATATCCTATATCCAATAGCAAGTGGGTCATTCCAATACACGTAGTTCCAAAGAAATCAGGAGTCACCATTGTAGAAAATATGAAAGGGGATTTGATCAATAAACGCACCACCACTGGGTGGCGTGTGTGCATCGACTATAGAAAACTTAATGCAATGACAGTGAAAGATCATTTCCCCCTTTCGTTCATTAACCAAATATTGGAATGCGTGCCCAACCACCCTTACTACTATTTTCTCGATGGGTACTCAGGTTACAACCAAATCAAGCTTGATCTCTAGGATCAGGACAAAACTACGTTCACATGCCCTTTTGGGACATTCGCCTACAAAAGGATGTCCTTCGGGTTTTATAATGCGCCGACCACGTTCTAAAGGTGCATGTTGAGCATGTTTAGCGATATGGTAGAATGTGGTCTAGAGGTATTCATGGACGATTTTAGCATCTTTAGTAACTCCAATGACCATTGTCTTTCCATCCTTAAGAAGGTGCTGTTTAGATGTGTCGAGAAAAAGCTAGTGTTAAACTGGGAGAAGTGCCATTTTATGGTCACTAAGGGGATTACCCTAAGTCACATCATCTCCTCATATGGCATTGAGGTAGACAAGGAAAAGGTTAAGGTCATTGCCAACCTTCCCACCCCTAAATTGCCAAAAGATGTAAGGTCTTTCCTTGGGCACTCGGGATTTTATCGTCGATTAATTAAGGACTTTAGCTCGATTGCTAGACCCTTCTGAAGTCTCCTTTCCAAGGAAACCCAGTTCGAATGGAGCTATGGGTGTCAAGGAGCTTTTGAGAAAAGCATGCTTACCACCGCTCCCATAATTCAATCTCATGATTGGACCTTACCTTCGAGTTAATGTGTGATGCTAGCGACTTTGAGATTGGGGATGTTTTAGGAGAGAGAAGTAATAAGAAGCCCCGTGTAATTTATTACGCAAGTCGGACTCTTAACGATGCGCAGTTGAACTATTCAATCATAAAGAAAGAGTTACTAGAGGTTGTCTATGCTTTGGATAAATTTTGGGCATACCTCGTGGGATCTCCCATAATTTGTTTTACGAATCATGCAGCACTCAAAAACCTTCTGTCTAAGAAGGAGGCCAAGCCGCATTTAATTAGGTGGGTTCTCCCACTCCAAGAATTTAATTTAACTATAAAAGATAAAAAAAAAAAGGAGTAGAAAATATTGTCGCGGATCACTTGTTGCATTTCACATTTGAGGCACCCAAGGACCAACTCCCCATCCCTGAATTCTTCCCAGATGAACAGCTGTTCTCCGCTTCCTCTGTACTGTGGTTCACTGATATTGTGAACTACCTCATGATGGGTTCAATTCCATCTCATTGGACCCCTCAAGATAAGAGGAATTTCTTTAGTTGGGTGCGTAGGTTCTTTTTCTATGATCCATATATGTTTAAGTATTTCCCCGACCAGATCATCCAAAAATGTATCGTGGATGAAGAGTTAGAGAGCGTAATTCGATTCTCACACACAAAAGTGTGTGGGGGACACTTTTCATCCAAGAAAACCTCGGCAAAATTTTTATAATGCGGACTTTATTGGACCACACTCTTTAAGGATGCACACGAATTCTGCGTTTTGTGGGATCGTTTCCAGAAATTGGGTGCTATAACCCGTCGAAACATGATGCCAATGCCCCCCATTTTAGAAATTGAAGTCTTCGACTATTGGGGAATTGATTTCATGGTCCCATTCCCTTTGTCTTTTGGTAATCTTTACATCCTTGTGGCCATCGATTACGTAACCATGTGGGTAGAAGCCATTGCGTCCAAGACCAATGATCATCGAGTGGAAGTTCCTGAAGGAACACATACTTTCGCATTTCAGAACTTCGAAAGCGATCATAAATGATAACGGAACTCATTTTTATAATTCTCCGTTTGCTAATCTAATGCGAAAGTATGGGGTAGTTCATTGTGACACCCCGCCTAATTAAATTTCGGGTGATCAGTCCTTTATTAAATTAAATCAAAGTGTCTGGTTGGTTCATTCTAAGCATCACTGTTGTAAAACAATATTCTTTATTTTAAACACCCTAAAATAATTAAGCTAAGTGACAAAACATTTTCTAATTAATTATTCTCCACTAAACCTTTAATAAATTTCCATTATTAAACATAAGCTAGCAACATTCCACAAGAATAAAATAAATATTGAACAGGAAATAACTAATGAGATAATTAAGACTGAAAAGAAAACGTTGCAGTTCAAAGTCTAAAACCAAAAGAATAATAATATTCAATCCAACTGAAGAAGAAATCCAAATAAGAAAAGAGTACAATCTTTCAAATAACTAAACTAGGAACGGACGGCACATGCCCTAACTGAAATGTCTGAACTAAAAACTGAACGGAAAGATAGAAGCGTCTAATATCAATAACCTATAGCTTCCACAACAGCTGCAGCTCGCCAATGATCCACGTATCTAAGTTTGGTGGTAACCCTGTGGCTGGGGCACTTGATATAATAAATATATAGAAAAAGAGACAAGAGTAGCAAGAAACGGGTCAGAACCCGAGTTGTAAAAATATTTGTTTTATCAAGTATTTAAAACTGCATAATTACAATTATTATGTTCATATTTGTTCCTAAATCTGACATTATATCCTCACCCCTCCACTAATGCGCACACCTAGCGCACGTCTACCCTAACCTAGTCATCTATAATATCCCCAACTAGGTTATAGGCATATACTACTAATTATATCTCGTAAGAGACACCCGTATCGCCCATAAAATACGTTATTAAATACTTTACTCCAATTAACCGTATTTTTGTGTTCCCTGTTCTGGTAGCAAATCTTTTATCCCCTTAAGTTACTTTGTTTACCAACATTTACATATTTGCTAATTTCACAGATTAGGATGATTCACAAATATAAATATATATATATAGTCACATCATCCCTATACATATATATATATAAATCCTGCGCCCCTTGGTTAGGACCACTTGGTGCAACGCATACTTTGCTATCGTGTCTCGGTGCATCGCTCGCTGCATAAAGGACAATTGGATCGATGTCTCTCACAAACCATAAATCTCATAACACAAATATTGTAGATGAGCATACTCACCAGCTAAATGGGTCATGCATATACCTATGCTCCCATTCAACTGTCGAAGCTATCTTATCTAACAGATAACACGTATCCAAGTTCATATGCTCTGGGTACAAGTCAAATATCCTCCCATTGGGTCACCTAGGATAAGACTGTCCACTGTGTGAAACCTCCTCCCGATAGCAAGCAGCGTAGCTATGCTATACACACAATAATAATAAATATATAATAATAGGCATTCCCCACTTTCTATTAAAATTCAGGCATTCATCCGACCCATATATTTCTACACGTAATATACATCTCATTACTACTTATTCTATAACTAGCTCGATTATTCACACTCGATATTTCCAAGGTTATCTCACCTAACCAATTATTAAAGTATTATACTAGGATTACTCTCCAAGTAAATATGTATTGTGCTAAGTATTATCAACTGGCAGTGCCACCTCAATCAAAAATCACATAACTCAAATGGGATGGGAGTGGAAAATTTTCTAGTTTCTGGAATGTCATCCGAATCACACTGCATGTCATTGAAACAACATAGTGTGTCATTCGAATGATAGGCCATCTCGTTCGAACGAGATTAGGCATTTTCTGCTCCTATCAGACCTGTTATGTTTTCTCTGCTATTGTTTCGTCTTCTTCAAAATTTCATTCCTAAAACCTCTAATTTCTGCAATCCAATCAACAAAACAACAAACCTAATTGATGTTATAACATATATAACTGATTTCACTCAACTTTGAAGCATTAAATCCTCACAATTCGTTTATAAAATCTAAAACCCCTAATTTAATAATTGAAAACCCTAGTTCATCAAATATCTTTAAAAGAACATCAAATTCAAATTCTTCCATCATAAATAATCATAAATTTAGGATTTCTAACCTAACTACATGAGCGATTCATCTTAATTTGATTTCCAGATTTTAATTAATGTCCTTAATTCTCCAATTTCATCAAAACTTATGAATCAAAAAGTGAATATTATACACCTACACTAATATGAACATACTTATTGCTATAAATTGCAAGAATTAAACACTTGCCTCAATTTTGACGGTTTGATCTGCTGGTGATTTTGGTATAGGCGCGTTCCTCGTCTCACGATCTACACTTTGGTGTAATTTTTTTGGTGTGTGTTCTTGAGTTAGGCACCAAGAACACCAATGGTCTCTTTTTTCTTCCTTTGTTCCTCTCTCTTTTCTCTCTCATAGGTTTAGAGCTGATAACTCCCTTTTAACCCGAGTACATCCATATTTAATTTCCCAATTTTGGTCCATATTATTACCCCGAAATTCCAAAGGACAAAAATACCCCTACGGGGTGCCGATTAGGCCTAAAAACATCCTGAAGTCCAAATAAAATACCCGGGTAGAGTTTTCTGTCTATCTCGACCCTTCTGGACTCAATGACACACTCAAAATGGTCATACGAGTTACTAAAAAATAATTTACTTTTTCAATCCATTAAGTTAGTCCTGGCACGACTCACACGCGTGTCCCGACATAAAATACCAAATTGTCGCATTTCCCATTCTCAACAATTTATAAAATTCTATAGTTCCGTATTACATAACCACACATTAATATTCAATAATCCTCATCAATAAGTATTAACCCTTGGCGCGCTAGTTAGTAATTATTTAGTCCGGATTGATTAATTAACAAATAGATTTCTCACCTTTTAATTTAATTAATCCAATAATAATAATTAATCTCATAATTATTTAATATCTTAAAAATATGGGGTTTTACATTCATAAAGTTGGAACTACCTACCACCCACAAACAAGTGGCCAAGCTGAATTGGCCAATTGAGAGATAAATCACATCCTTGAGAAGACGGTCAATCCCGACCGCAAGGATGGGTCTCTTCGGCTTGCCAACAAATTATGGGCTTACCGTACGGCCTAAAAAACTTCCTTGGGTATGTCTCCCTTTAGACTTGTGTATGACAAACCGTGTCATTTACCCGTTGAAATCGAACACAAGGCCTATTGGGCGATAAAAAAATTGAATTTTGATTTATACAAAGCCGGTAAGAAGTGAATGCTTCAACTCAATGAGTTGGAAGAAATCCATAATGATTCGTATGAGAGCACGAGAATCTATAAGGAACGGGTGAAAAGAGTGAGAATGGTGAAAAAGAGAAGAAAAAGAGAAGTAAAAAAATAAGAGAAAAAGAAAGAAAAATAGAATAAATGGCTCATTGATGAATCCCATCTCTCCATGTGCGTGAAAATCAAAGTCTCACTTTCATGAATATCTTGCTTTTGGATGTTGATTTCGATTCCTAAATTTCCCACTAAATCCATTATCCCACGCATTTTTTTTCGAATCCCCTTTGATCCTATACACATTCCTTTCTTTTCCTAACCGTAGCCTAGCCTGAATTCTATACCCTAAAAGTCCTATTTGATCCTAGGGTGATGTGGTTCAAAGGTCGAACATTAGCGATAATCTGTTTAAATGCTCTTCTCTTGGTTAATATGCAATATCATTTCACGAGATTGTATTTTTCACTTTTATATTGTGTTCTTCATTGATGACATGTGCGTGGCCTAGTTTCCCTTTACAATTACTCTTATTGTCGGAGTGTTATCATTTGTTGAGTGTAACAACCGGAGAGAACTTGAGTATGTATACCTTAGCGTTTACAAGGATTTTGTAAGTTTTGCCAAATATAAATCACCACATGTGTCCACTTATTTTGCATTTCTGTGGTTTTAATTTCTATTGAAATTATTTGTTTAATGTGGACAATTGTCGTCTTTTGTGTGAGCTTTGTTCACTTTGTTAATAAATTGTGCTTCTTAGATATTTGTTGAGCTACTCATTGGTTTTTTCCATATCATAGTATGAGTTGATTTGATGTTTGTGGGTGTCATCCCTGGAAACTCTCACGAGATGACACTCGTCCCCTAGGGTCGCCTAGGGGTTTAACCGCTTATTGCATACGCTAAATGCAATCATTCGCCCGCGAAAGAGGCATTTTCCTTCTATGTACATATTTCTTCTATTTTGGTTTTGATGATGGCCCTTGTTCCTTCATAATTCATTGCTCGGGACTAGCAATGTATAAGTTAGGGGGTGTGATTTGTCACTTTTATTGTATTCTATACCCCGTTAATTTATACATTTTAGCATTCCCGTGCATGTATGTCTCGGTTCTTATACTCATTTATTGACTCACTCCTGAATTCATCATATATATATATTGTGTGTATTTATTGAGATTTTATAGGTCTCGAGCATGCATGTCGGGAAGTTTGGTTTTGATCCGGTGAAGTTCCGTAGTCACTTGCACAATGGAGGGCATTTTTATAAATCCATCATTCAGGTTTTAATCATGAGATCTTCACGAAAGTTGAAGCTACTCCTCTTTTCTTCGCGTGGCCTCCAATAGTGCTTGAATTCGATCTAGAACGAATAAGTTACGGAAGTTTCGATGAAACTTGTGTTATATAAAGCCAAATCAATGCAACCTTTATTTTTCATCAAAGCGAATCGATTCTCCCTTGTTGCGAATCGATTCGGTTTCTGAAAGTGAAACGTCTTTACATTTCTGAATTGATTTGGATTGGCACCCAATCGATTCGGGCCTTCTTTTCCAGCTTTCTTCTTATTACTAGTTTTCCATTTTGGATAAAAAAAGAATTGGTATTTATCCTTTTTTTCTCTATCATTTGAGGGATAGTTTTACTTGAGATATTTGTTGGATATAGAAAACACTCTCTTCTCTCTCCTAGGTCAAAAGTATTTACTGTTTTAACCTACTTATAAAGCTTGGATTACTAGTTGATTTGTGGTTATTAATGCAAGAAAGGTTCATTTACTTCATCTCTACTTATTCTATTAGCTTCAATTTGCATTTATTACTTTCTTTAGTATAGTTGTGTGCTTACACATTATGGGTTGCTGCAATATGTGGTTTCTTGGCATGTGTAGTTTAGTTCCTATTATGAGTAGCTAAATTTATGGTTGAGGATCATAATCCCACCTAGGATGATTATACTTCAAATTTAGGGTTTGGTTTAGAATTTCCTAATTGAACTTTATGTGTTTATATTGAAGTATCCTAGCTTCGTAACTTCTCTTGTCGTACAAGGGATACTATTTGAAGGTTTACTACAAACCAAACCCATTTAACAATAAGTAATTAATCCCTAGTCCTCCATTGATGATTTAATCTCTACATGGTTGATGTTCGAACTTAAATAGTTGTGCTCGATTAGAAGAAATTTCAACCAAGTCCTATTATCCTTTTAGTGAATCCAAGGTGGGAGAATGATCCTCAATCCCTTTAAAATCTTGAACTCCAGGTTATCTTCGTAATTATTAACTAATCAACTATTCATCAATAGCATGTTAGTTTAGAGACTACCCTCAATCACTTTTTCAAACAATTAAATCATCTTTTACACTTTTACCTTTGTGACGATTAGAGAAGCCTTTTTAACCAATTCTTGTTCTCTAAGGAGTGTTTCAATCCCTGTGGTTTACAATTCCGTACTTACTTGATATTACTTGTTGCGATATATTTACACTTGAATCATAAGTTTTTTTTTTGGCGCACCAACTAGTGGATGCAAGTCCCTTGTAACATATGTATAAGACCTTAGGTATCCCACAAAGCACCACTTCTATCTGTTGCAATGACTAGATTTTTTTAGAGGCCTCATCCATCTTTGTCTCCATTTTAGAAGATTTAATAATTCTCTCAACATGCTTCATTGCAATAATTAATGCTTCCTTAGCTTTAGAGAACCTCGACCTCCAAATGGGTTGGGTTTGTGGATTCCTCCGTTGACTCATAATTATCTTACTCTCCTCCTCTGGATCCGAGTGAACAAATGAGTACAATTACGAAAATGTAAGACCAATTGGCATCATAGGAGATAAATTCGAGAAATTTGGAGAAGGGAGCATGCTTTTTTTGTTAGGGGGGGTTATAGACGAGTCAGTCTTATTATTTATGACAATGGTGCCTTCAAATCTAAAAAAAGTCTTCAAAACCTTAGATGAACGACCATCATCAATCTCGGGGCCTTGGGCCCATCTTCATCGTTGGACTTAGGAACTTCACAATCAAAAATCACCCATTCATATTGTGACACCCCGCCTAATAAAATACCAGGTGATCAGTCCTATATCAAATTAAAAATAGGAGCCTCATATGGTTCATTCTTAGCATCACTGTCGAGAACTTTTTAAAACTTACTAACCACCTAGTATTCAAAAAGTTGGTGCCAAATTTTATCTTTATTAATCTAAGACAAAAATAAGTACAGAAATAAAATTAAGCATCCAATGATGATAGAATCCATCATCACATATAATAAAAAGGTTTTGCCAAATAAACCATCGGCTAACTGCAACCAAACATAAATAATAGATAATAATAAATCCAATACAATCTGAAAGGAAAAAATAACTAGATAAAACTGGGGGAAACATGCTCGAAGTAACTGCTGTGAGTCCCTACACTATGAATAGAAAAGACATAAGAGCCTATGCAATTCCTTCAACATCCACACGTGTTGCAGCTGCGAATCCCTAGAATGAATTTAAGCCTGCCTGGTGCCCCTATGGATGGACACCAAAAGGTTTTGAAAATATTTGATAGCAAGGGTTAGAACCCAAAATATTTTGAAAATATTTAGCAAGTGACTAAATTGCAGAAATTTAAAAATGCATGAATGCTCTTCATATTTAGGGTAGTGTCTCACTCCCTTGAGGACAGACTTATCCCTCAACTAATGTGCACACCTAACGCTTTCTTTATATCCTACCTAGTCCTATACCCCGTAACTACTTCTTGATATAATTCTTTCCTGATGTACTAATCTAGCCCGAGTATGTTTAAAACATGATATATAAGTTATTCATCACTTTAACTTAAAAAATCATCTTCCCTTTTAAGTCCATATAACATTTACACGAGTTATATAATTAATACAATTTACTTCATGTATTTAATTACCCGTATATAACTATTTATCACATTATATACGTAAAACCATATTACAACATTGACACATATGTCGAATATATGAATTGCCCATCTTCCCGAGTAATAACTCACCGGATGTATTCTCTAAAGTGCTATCGACCCAGGCTACTCCGTCCCACCTGGAGTTCTGAGACAACTATGCACTACACCAAAAACAGCAACTCTGCCAAATGAAATCTGGCACAGTTTTGAACTGTGCCAGAATCAGGTGTTTCAAAATGGCCAATATTTTCTGGCACAGCTCAAAAGTGTACCAAATTTGACCAAACATGAACACTTTTGGCACACTTTAAAACTGTGCTAGAACTTGAATTTTTTTGCACACTTTTGGCACACTTTATAACTGTGCCATATCGAGTACATTTTGATTCTCTTTTGGTACAATTTAAAACCGTACCAAAAATTGATACACTTTTGGAACGGTTTTGAACTGTGCTAAAATTTTTGGATCAAAGAAAAAAAAAATTTGAAAACAAGAAAATTCACAAATTGCGAATCTCGAAAGTTGTTAATAAACTAATGTATATATAAACTTCAAAATATTACAAGTAATAATAGTTCACAGACAAAAAAAAAATGGGCAGAGTTTCCTCTATTTTCTGGACATTCTAAAACTTGCTAATATAATACTTGCACAATGTAAAGCCCACACAACCATAAAATATAACAATAAAATTACAAAAATCCACATGACCATAAAAGATAATAATAAAACTACAAAATACCGCACGACCATAACACAAAAAAATAGAATCCTAAATATTAATGACATTAAGTAAATAATCCCCTTTTTGTAGACCATTGACTTCATGTGTTCCACATGGATAAAAGCTAACGACAAAATGTTATCCCGCAAAAAAATAAGATACAAAAGGAGATGATATTAGGAGCCGAGTAATTTTTAAAAAAAATCTTATTCATGCTGAAAATTTGCATATACGAATTAAAATTATTATTGTATTCACAAATCAAAATTCTTGTGACTACACAGTCAATTCCTACAAGTTACATTGGTCCCGTGCGAGGTGTCCGTACCTCTTACGAGGCCGTTTGGGGGTTGGTTTGGGTTTTCACCCTCAAAAGGCTTGTTTTTAAGCCTAATCTAGATATTTTCAAATTATTGTCATATTCTAAAATCGGGAGACCCGTGACTATGCAGTCAGTTCCTACAAGTTATATTGGTCTAACACGAGGTGTTCGTGCCTCTTACGGAGCCGTTTGGGAGTTGGTTTTGGTTTTCACCCTTTAGTGGCTTGTTTTTAAGCCTAATCTAGATATTTTAAATTATTATCATATTCTCAAATCGGGAGACTCGCAACTATGCGGTCAGTTCCTACAAGTTATATTGGTCCCGTGCGAGGTGTTCGTGCCTCTAACGAGACCGTTTGGGTGATGGTTTGGGTTTTCACCCTCAAACGATTTGTTTTTAATCCTAATCTAGATATTTTAAAATTATTGTCATATTATCAAACCGGAAGACCCATGACTACGCGATGAGTTCCTACAAGTTACATTGGTCACGTGCGAGGTGTTCGTGCCTCTTACGGGGCCGTTTGGAGACTGGTTTGGGTTTTCACCCTCAAATGACTTATTTTTAAGCCTAATCTAGATATTTCAAATTATCATCATATTCTCAAACCGGGAGACCCGTGACTACGCGATCAGTTCCTACAAGTTACATTGGTCCCGTGCGAGGTGTTCGTGCCTCTTACAGGGACGTTTGGAAGTTGGTTTGGATTTTTACCCTTTAACGGTTTTTTTTTAAGCCTAATCTAGATATTTTCAAATTATCATCATATTCTCAAACCGGGAGACCCGCGACTACGCAGTCAGTTCCTACAAGTTACATTGGTCCCGTACGAGGAGTTTATGCCTCTTACGGGGCCGTTTGGGAGTTGGTTTGGGTTTTCACCCTTTAACGGCTTATTTTTAAGCCAAATCTAGATATTTCAAATTATCATCATATTCTCAAACCTAAAGACCCGCGATTATGTGGTCAGTTCCTACAAGTTATATTTGTCCCGTGCGAGTTGTTCGTGCCTCTTACGGGGCCATTTGGGTGCTGGTTTTTATATTCACCCTCAAACGGCTTATTTTTAAGCCTAATCTAGATATTTTCAAATTATCATCCTATTCTCAAATCGGGAGATTCGTGACTACGCGATGAATTCCAACAAGTTACATTGGTCCCGTGCGAGGTGTTCATGCCTCTTACGGGGCCGTTTGGGATCTGGTTTTGGTTTTCAACCTTTGACAGCTTGTTTTTAAGCCTAATCTAGATATTTTCAAATTCTCATCATATTGTCAAATCAGGAGACCCGCGACTGCGCAGCTAGTTCCACCAAGTTACATTGTCCCCGTGTGAGGTGTTCGTGCCTCTTATGGGGACGGTTGGGAGCTAGTTTGGATTTTCACACTTTAACGGATTGTTTTAAGTCTAATCTATATATTTTCAAATTATCATCATATTCTCAAACCGGGAGACCCGTGACTATGCTGTCAGTTCCAATAAGTTACATTGTTCTCGTACGAGGTGTTCGTGCCTCCTACGGGACCGTTTGGGAGATAGTTTGGATTTTCACCCTTTAACTACTTGTTTTTAAGCCTAATCTAGATATTTTCAAATTATCATCATATTCTCAAACCGGAAGACCCGCGACTACGTGGTCAGTTCCTACAAGTTACACTAGTCCCTTGTGAGGTGTTCAAGCCTCTTACGGGGCCGTTTCGGAGATTGTTTGGGTTTTCACCCTTTAACGACTTGGTTTTAAGCCTAATCTAGATATTTTCAGATTATCGTCATATTATCAAACCGGGAGACCCGTGACTATGCGGTCAGTTCCTACGAGTTACATTGGCCCGTGCGAGGTGTTAGTGCCTATTACAGGGCCGTTTAGGGGTTGGTTTGAGTTTTCACTTGTCTAAAAGGAAATAATTTTGTTTATTAAATGTGTATGTTTTGTAATCTTTCTAACTCCTTTAATCAGACAACTATGACCACAAGATGAATCAATCAAACATGAACATAAAGAAATTTACAAACATGTGGAACCGGTATGTTGATTTCAAGAAAGCCTACATATCCCATCATCTTGCGTATCTCTGATACAATCTACATAAGGAAAACATAGATCAACATATGAATAATTTTTTTTACTTTCACCCTCGAACTGACATGGAAATATGATATTTTATAACTTTGGGCTTGGTACTAACTTCCTTTGATCGATCCGCCTAGTTATTTTAACAAATGATTTAATTATAAACATCATAGGACCTCCTTGTTACAAATGTTTTTAACAAAAGTCTGCACCAACACTGTAATGATTAAGATCGCGCCAAAGAAGTCGAGTAATAATTATTATATGTAATAAAAGTGGGTTCACATCCTAAGGCAGGAAAACGTCCCCATTTCTCGATACCAGATTTTAAGGCCAATTCCTTGTACTCGACATCTATTTCCTCTAAAGTTTCAATATGTTCACTGACAAATTTGAATCAAGTGGCACAACGAAATGTAATTTTAACAAAGTAAATATAACTTGAGAAAAAATTTAACAAGTCATAGTATTTAACAGGTTTCTAACAGGGCGAAAATAGATTCTCATAAACGTCATCTCCAATTTAGTTACATGCTAATATCAATACCTGGCTGGGATAACTAGTAGAATTTTAACTCCAATCTGCCCAAGTTCAACGATTATCTCATCCATATAGGGTTTTAGCCATTCCACAATTCCAACTTTACTCTGCATAAGGACCAACAAAGTCACCATGAAGCTCACATAATATGCATCATAACATATTTGAGAATCATTTCAAAATTCTCAATAATATAAAGATTAAATATTGAATACATTATTAGTAATATCTTCTTTATTATTAGAGAATATTCATACTTGAAATATAATAATGGTATCGAAGAAAAACAAAGAAGAACTCTGAAGTATCACTAAAAATGCCATAACATCTCCACAAACCACTACCTAGCACTAAAAGAAAGAAAAACATCCTAATAATCAAATCACATGCC
Source organism: Sambucus nigra (assembly GCA_949130495.1). Lineage (NCBI taxonomy): Eukaryota > Viridiplantae > Streptophyta > Magnoliopsida > Dipsacales > Adoxaceae > Sambucus > Sambucus nigra. Next base: position 250,258,019 of record OX422208.1, read on the forward strand.
TTGGTGCGGACTTCCTTGGATCTATTTTCCCAGTGAAGGGTGTTTTGTGTTTCGCCAAATGAGAGATTGATTGAGATGATATTAGCAATCATTATAGTGTTACAAGATCCACCTAGGGAGTCTTTAGCAGTTGAGTGAGATTGGAACTATGGTAGGGCATGTGTTTGTTGCCCTGCAGAAGGGCATTGATGCAGCTGCTGGAGGGACCTGTTTATGTTTGCACCCTCAAGCGATCAAAGTGTTCTTTGATCGGTAGCAAGATCTCTCTCAAAATCCGTAATGTCAATAAGTGACAGCTTTCCCACTCTATTCAAAACATTTTTGGAAGTGTCTTTGGCTCGGTATTCAACCACAAGTAGCAGAATAGCATGGGAACATGAGTATGTTTCGTTGGAACGAGTTGGTTATGTAGTTCGATTTTGGTTTCCTTATTGTAGTGATGCCATTACTTCATATGTAGAGTAAGCTCTGTATTAAAATTGTCTCAATACATAAGCTAAACATTATAGTTGTCTTAATAATATATTAAAATTATTAGAGCATTTTCGTCCATATCCAGAGCATTTCCTTACTGTGTCCCTTGTATGTCCGTGTTGTGTCCCCCACGTTGCCAGCATGTCCCGAAGTATTCGAAATGTATATGGAGGCCTCTGGTGAAGTACACGTGTTTCAAAGTATGTATGCCTTAGGTCCAAACCTTGTAATGACAGCCTTGTGCCAATTTGTAAGTTCGTGAAATGCACCCTACATCCACTAAAAATTATAGATAAATGAGTAAACCTCTTTAAAACATATGCAGTGAAGACTTTAGGTCATAAAAGATTCACAACAAGTAGAACGGAAATAATTCAAAGTCATTATATATTTCTTCCAAACCCAAATCAAAATCATTCTAAAACATAGACATGGAACATACTTTAGACTCCTTTTTTGTGAGAAGGTAAAACTCACATAGAATCATGATTAAACACAAAGTACATGAAAGTCCATAAGGTAATATAGTACATGCTCTATTACACTCAATTAGTATTGCAAAACCTATTAGACACCAATTATAACCATACCGGGTATTCGCCGGTGCTTTGTTTTATAGTGGTGTGTGATGCACCAAATACATGAAATCCAATTAGTACCTGGAAAGAAAAATAAAACAAAACTTGAATCAATAAGAACTAAAATATATTTTAATATAAAAATAAAAGTGGTGGATTACGGTGGCTTATCTAAGTGTGGCGGAAATTTACGATGACTTATATTAGGGTAGTGGTGCTAGCAAGGAAATATCAAAGAGAAATAGTCCAACTACACCTATGAAACAACAAACAAACATTTGAGAAGAAACATATTAACTATTAACATAATCAACCATCCAATACAAGAAAATTTTGAAAACTTACAATAGAACATTCACACTGAAAGCTATTATGCACTAAACCTCAAGTTTCACAAATTTACTAAATAAATAAATCTGCAAAAATAATGTTAATTTACTCTAATATTAAAACCAACTAAAAATAATAACGTGTTTCACTCTATTGTTAACTCTTCAAATCAATATAAGCTAAACAAACAAAAAATAAAAGCATAATAGTTTCAATTGACATTTGAACAAACATCATATATGCAAATAGTTTCACACTTGAAGACATGGAAACTGTATTTATATGCAAACAGATATTCTAACAAACACTAAAACAGACAGATATAAACTTGGTTGAATTAGAAAGGGGGGGGGGGGGGGGATATATAAACTAAAATTTTTGGGGGTTATTTTTACTTTTTTTGCATTTTTAACCCTAAAAATGTTGATATTAATAATCACCCATTTTTTGCTCCTACTTGTTTCTTTGGTTTTTTTATACCTCAACATAATATGTCCCTAAATTTGAAATAACAATAAAAATACTTGTTGATGTAAAAAACTAGATCGCTCTAATTATTCAATCACAGATAAATAAATAAGACAAAGATTTTTAAAGTGGTTCGGCTAGGAATAAAGCCTACGTCCACTGTTATGTTATTGCTGAGTGTTTATAGAATTCTTGATTACAAGTTCTTCAAGAAATTCCGGTCCTCTTTGAATGAGGATGATAAAAGGTATTTATAGCCCTTAGGCTGTACATGAAAGGTCCGATACATTAAATGATATACATATGAAAGGGTAATACATTTAATGCAGCGTGTGCGTCAAGAATATAATGAATAGTTTAACAGTCGTCCGTCTGGTAATTAATGATACGGCCGAGATGCAGCTCGGACCGCCTTAGTTTCTCGTTAATCAATTGTTCCTCGGGGCGCATGTAGTACCTCGGTTCCTCGGAGCGCATGTAGTATCTCGGTTCCTCGGAGTGACCTCCTCGTTCCTCGGAGAAAATATGTAATGGTTGAAGGAATGATCTTCCTCGTTGCTATTGTGCCAGGTAGGTTGACACGTGTCTTCATATTATTCGTCCACATCAGCATATTAATTTTGGTATCAACAGAAGCCCCCAATGTTTCATATTTCGAACTTTGAGGAGAATGGAATATTCTTTCTCGGTATGTAGCAATATTGAATGATCTTCCTGGATTTTAGGAACTTTGTATTTGAATTTATTCCCAAATTCATAGAATCCGACTTTTTTTCGAATTTTTTATAGCGCTTTGATCTTCGTGCCCCTTTTTTTTTTGTCCTTTTAGCTGCCGAAAGTTCAATAGTTTCTTTCGTGTAATCATTTCTTTCGCTGCTTCCCAAGGCAAAGTATTCAAACTTCTTAGGTAACCATACCGTCTTCTACTTTTCCCAATTTTCTGCTTTCAAGCTTTCTATTCTCTCTTTCAGTCTTGTGCGTTCGTCCTTGTTTTCGTTCGTTTGTTGACAGCTCTCCTTTCTTCCTGTAAGCTTTTTCTTCCTTCTTCTTTTATTCACCATGGTTTATGATATTGAATCTATTGAAAAATTCCGCTCTGATTTCTCCATCCCATCTTGGGTAGTTTTGGAAGAATTTTCTGGAGCTCAAGATTACTTTCGTTTGGCTAAGGGACATTGGTTCCCCAGTCTTTTTATTGTTGAATGTGGTTTTTCCTTTCCACCAAACCCACTGAGTCTCGAGTTTTGTCAGTATTTTGATCTTATCCCTGCAAAAATAGCCCCCAATTCATGGAGAATAATTAATGGGGTGTACAAATTAAATTTAACTCATGGGACTCGTATAGGGATCCCTGAAATTATGTACTGCTATAAGTGGGCCACTTTTGATAATGTTTATTATTTAAAAACTAGGTTTCTGAATAGAGACCTTGTAGTTAACCTCCCTGATTCAAATAGAGATTATTTTGAACATGGGGTGATTTTTAAAAACTGGCAACATGCCCCTTTAGCTGGAGATGATGTTTACAACGGTCCCAGATGCCCCCCATATGGCAATGGGATAGGTTTATTTTTATTTCTTTCACTTATGAAATTATGCTTTTATCATGCTTGACAAAATGTATGACTGATATCTCATTATGTATTTGTTTGCAGTTGATGGTAAAAGAAAGACTCTAAAGGAATCAGAAGTGAATATCAAACAACTGAAACTTATCTGGGGTTTGCATAAGAACATTGCAGACGAGCACATAAGGTCTGCATCATATTTGCTACAATATAAGAGTTATACAACCTCTTATACTGATCGCCCTGTTGAGCCAGCTTCGACTCCAGAGGACTCCTCCTCAGATTCTCATCTTCCTTTAAGTCAAAGGATGGGTAAGAAAAGAGCTCCTCCTGCTCTCCTTGATGATGTTACTTCTGCTGTTGGGGCCAAGAAGAGCAAAACTGATGTCCCTGAGGGGACTAAGAAAGTGGATGCTGCAGCCTCTAAAGCTACCGAGAAGCCCCCAATGGTTCCGAGCAAGAAAAATGCTCCTATAGATGTAATTACAATCTCCGACCAAGACTTCTTTGGTTGAAGGTTCTGAACTCCCGTTGAGGATATTGAGGAAATCATCCTTGGTTACTCCGGCTGAAACTGCCTCCTTTCTACCTACTGGTGGTACTGATGTTCCAAACATCATTCTTCCAAGTTCTGCAATGAGCTCGGTCGTACCCGAGGTCCATGGTATTGATGAAAGAATTCCTAGGGATATGCTGACATCCTTAGCTGCTCGTCACCTTGCTTCAGTAAATTTCTCATACTTCTGGTTTTTCTTTCTTTCTCTGAAAGCTTGCATTTTGTATTGACTTTGCTATTTTTCTCATCTTTCAGCTGGTGAACTGTTTCAATAATATTGTGAAGAAGGATGAAGCTATTAAAGCTTCAAGCTCCTCGTCAGGTGTAGAGGATGCTCTGTTGGGTTTGACCCAGTCTTTAAAGGAATCTCATCAACAGTATGTTGACGAAAAAGCTTTTTGGGAGAAAAAGTTAGCTGTGGATGAAGCTGAGAAGGTGAAAATGGCCGAAACCTCCAAGAATTTGGAGGATAAAGTAAAAGGTTTAGAGGTTAAACATCAGGAATATGATGGCCAGCTGAAAAAGGCAGAGGAAGAGTTATCTACCCTGCGAGATATCAAGGTCAAAAAAGAAGAATTGGATGTGAAGCTCTCCTCGGAGAAATTAAGAAGAAAAGCCGCGGTCAAAAAATCCTTCAGCGCTGGCTGGGAGAAAGGATGGGATAAGGGGATTACTGCTATGACATCCCAAGTCCAATATGGGAAGTTGAAATACTTCCACGATGGTTGGGTAGCTGCATTGCAAGAGTTGAAGGTCAAAGACGATTCTGATTTATTCCAGATGCACCTCCCTGGTCCTCCTTTAGCAATTGTGGAAGAAGAAGAAGATGAGCCTGTCTCAGATGAATCTTCTATGGCTATGGGTGACCCAGTCTCTGCTTCTCAACCCTCTGTCATCGAGGACATTTCTTCTATGCCTCCTCCTGCCGAGAAGATTCTTGCTGATCAAACCATTGTTACCACCGAGCAACCGAGCTCCTCGTCCCAGCCTCCCGAGAAAGTCTTGGGGGACAAGGAAAAGGTGTGAAGTTGTTCGGTATCATTTCTATATTTCATTACTTGTAATCGAACAATGTAACCTTTTGATGATCTAATAAAATACATCTTTGTTCCTCTTCTTTATTGATACTCTGTCTGCTTTTATTTATTAACTCCTGCTTCCTCTTCTTTATTAGTTTTTGGCCAGAATGGAATTGATATCTGCTCCTGATACTGAGTTGATGCGACAATGCAATGGATATTATAAAGCTGGTCATACAGACCTAAGTGTATCAGAGATTGTCGACATCCTTGGTCACGATGCCTCAGAACAAGCAGTTGAGGCTTACCGGTATCTGAAGGATTTACTTGATAGATCTGTGGCCAATAATGTGGCATACTACGAATTGATCGAGGAACTTCATGGTTCCATAGAGGATCTTCAAAATCAACACAATGCATCAATGGCTTCGTTGCACAAGGATTATGAAAATAGATACCAGCAGCTCTCTTCTGAAACAGGCCATAAGAAGATCATTGTTGGATATGATATTAGGGAAAGGACCCTAAAAGGTGAAGTTGAAGCTTGCAGGCAGATTACCGAGATCCTGGAACAAGAAAATAATAATTTACAGAAAAAGTTGGCTCAATATGAATCTGCAGCGTCATCTTCCACTGCTCTAGTGCCCGTTACTGATGAAGGTTTCTCGTTCTTAGAGGTCGAAAACGCCAAATTAAGGCAAGAGCTGGATGACTTAAGAAGATCTGCCATTTCTGGAACTGCTCGGGGACGAGGAAGAGGTTCTCGGGGACGAGGAAGAATTGTCGAGGAGCGAAGTTCTCCAGTCGCTTCTCGGAGTCGATCAAGAGTTCTTAGTCGCAATGTTGAAGAAGCTCGCACCCAATCTACTTTGGAAACTCAAGCATTTCAATTAAACGTCAAAGATCGAGATTTATCAGAAATGTCCAAGAAAAACTTATCTTTAGAAGATCAACTGACTGTGACAAAGTCTGCTCTTCATACTAAGGATCTTTTTGCCAAAAACCTTCTCGAGCAATTGGATAGATTAACCTTTCAATTTCATAAACAACCCAGAGAATTCTGGATGGCAGGATATAATGAAGCCCTTATTCATTTGGATGCTCGTATTGAACATGCCAACAATGAAGGTTACAAGCAGGGGTGGTTGAATGCACTGGGTGTGTTAAAATTGGAGCAAGGGCATTATTTATGGGATTATCATGCTCCAGGATTATTAGACTTGCCTGTACCACCTTTAAAATTGGACATGGCATGGATCCCAGCTCGTTCCATTCCTCGTAGCTTGATTTCAAAGTACCTCGGTGATTATAGCCTTCATTCTCAGGTTGAATTGTCTCGTCCTGAGCATCTCTTGGATACACCTTCTGTGATGAACGTCAGAATGCTCAGGGATGTTAATTTCATTAATTCTCCTCTTTGCCTAGAGGATCCTCCTGCTGGCGAGGAGTCTGTTTCAAAAAATAAAGGAAAGAAACCAATAGAATAGGTTTTCAATGTAACAGTTAGTACATTCATGTAACTTGTAATTTATTCTGGATTTTTAATGAAGAGACTTTCATTTTCTGTTTGCCAATTTTGCTATTGTCTTGTGTTTATCAAACACCTTTATATTTGTGCATATGTATCTGTGTATATGTTAAAAAGATAACAATATTGTGCTGTCCATCAACCAACTTAGTAAAAAAAAAAAATTACAAGTATCAAGGTTGTTCAATCACTTAATAATAAAGTAATGAGTATAAATTGTTCAAATTGTTTCCAACCAACCAAGGTGGATAAATGATGTTTGTCGACCAACTACAGTTGATGGGTTTTTATCCCCGACCAACCATACTTGGTTCAATTTCAAATATTTTTATAAAACGTGTCCGACCAACTAAGGTCAATAATTTGTCCTCATCGACCAACTACAGTTAGTGGGTTTTTATCCCCGACCAACTATACTTGGTGTATTTTGGAATATTTTATTTTTCAAAGAACTTTTTGTAATCAAGGTTGTTCAATCACTTAATAATAAAGTAATGAGTATAAATTGTTCAAATTGTTTCCAACCAACCAAGGTGGATAAATGATGTTTGTCGACCAACTACAGTTGATGGGTTTTTATCCCCGACCAACCATACTTGGTTCAATTTCAAATATTTTCATAAAACGTGTCCGACCAACTAAGGTCAATAATTTGTCCTCATCGACCAACTACAGTTAGTGGGTTTTTATCCCCGACCAACTATACTTGGTGTATTTTGGAATATTTTGTTTTTCAAAGAACTTTTTGTAATAATTTTACCTCCCGAACAACATAAGTTGTAATGTGAGAATACATTTTTATCTTACCAACCGTAGTTGATCATGCTGATGTACACCTCGAACTTTTTGGCTCCTTAGAGCTGTCCACTAGATATCTTACCAACCGTAGTTGGTCATACTAGTGTCGCCTCCTAACCAAAGGAGTATTTTTTGGCTCCTTAGAGCTGTCCACTAGATATCTTACCAACCTTAGTTGGTCACACTAGTGTCGCCTCCTAACCAAAGGAGTAGTTTTTGGCTCCTTAGAGCTGTCCACTAGATATCTTACCAACCTTAGTTGGTCACACTAGTGTCGCCTCCTAACCAAAGGAGTATTTTTTGGCTCCTTAGAGCTGTCCACTAGATATCTTACCAACCTTAGTTGGTCACACTAGTGTCGCCTCCTAACCAAAGGAGTATTTTTTGGCTCCTTAGATACACTAGTGTGACCAACTAAGGTTGGTAAGATATCTAGTGGACAGCTCTAAGGAGCCAAAAAATACTCCTTTGGTTAGGAGGCGACACTAGTATGACCAACTACGGTTGGTAAGATATCTAGTGGACAGCTCTAAGGAGCCAAAAAGTTCGAGGTGTAGATCAGCATGATCAACTACGGTTGGTAAGATAAAAATATATTCTCACATTACAACTTATGTTGTTCGGGAGTATTTTTTGTGCGTAGTGTATATTACACTAGTATTCCCCGAAAAACTTTCAACCAGAAAGAAAATGGCGAAACATCTTCGTTTTATTCATAATGAAGGAAATGCTTTACATTTTACTTTACTGATAATACTTGCGCAGGTGTTCAGCATTCCATGCATTCTTAAATTCTTCTCCCTCTAGAGTTGCTATTCTGTAAGTTCCTGGTCGAACAACCTCTGTAACTCGGTAAGGTCCATGCCAGTTTGCTTCCAACTTATTTTGCTTCTGAATGACTTTCTTTAGCACATAATCCCCTTCTTTTAAATCACATTTCTTCACCCTTTTGTTGTAGAACAGAGTTGTACGTTGTTGGTAAGCTGCATTCCTAATAGCTGCCTCTTCTCTAACCTCCTCGAGCATATTCAAATCTAGTCTTCTCATCAAATCACTGACTGGGGAATTGAAATTCAGTACTCTATGCGTTGGGAGACCCAACTCGGCAGGTATCACAGCCTCACTTCCAAATGCTAGCATATATGGTGATTCTCCAGTTGCTGCTCGGGGAGTTATTCGGTAAGCCCATAGTACTGATTGGAGCTCATTAATCCAATTTGCCTTAGCTTCACTTAACCTCTTCTTCAAACCATTTAGTAATGTTCTGTTCGTCACCTCAGTCTGTCCATTGCTTTGGGGATGGCCTGGTGCTGAATGAAGCTTCAAAATGTTCGACTGATGACAATAGGCAGCAAATTCTTCATTATCGAATTGTGTTCCATGGTCTGTGATAAAAGCATGAGGGAGACCATATCGACAAATGATGTTCTTCCAAATGAAATGATATACCTTCTCGTACGTCATATCAATTAGTGGTTCAGCTTCCACCCACTTAGTAAAATAATCCACTGCCACGACGAGATACTTGAACCTTCCTCGGGTCGTCGGCAATGGTCCAACCAGATCAACCCCCCACATGGCAAATGGCCAAGGTAAAATTATGGGTGTCAACAATGCTTGTGGAGTTCTTCGGATGGAGGAAAAACGTTGGCACTTGTCACACTTCTTAGCATAGGCTATACAATCAGCCCTCATCGTCGGCTAGTAATATCCCTGTGTCATTACCCTTTGCAAAAGTGTCCGACCTGCTACATGAGCTCCACAAGATCCTTCATGGATTTCTTCAACCAATTCTTTGACTTCTGATGGATGCACACATCTCTGCAAACCTTCCATAATTCCTCGTCTATACAAAACACCATTAGTTAATACATACCGAGCAACTTTATACTTCAATTTCTTGGCAGCTAGCTTGTCCTCCGACAATTCTCCTTCTTCAATATATGCCCTGATAGGATCCATCCAAGATGGTCCTAAATCAAGGGTAATAATCTTCACCGTCAGATCTTCTTCTATGCTCCGACTTTCTAATACTTCAATTGGTATTATTCTTTGCAGCTCGGTGAGCGTAGCTGACGCTAATCGGGCCAATGCGTCTGCTCTAGCATTCTCCATCCTCGGTATCCTCACCAATTGAATAGCATCAAATTCTGTCAATAACTCCATCACCTTTGCATGGTACTTCACCATTAACTCTCCCTTTACTGCATATATTCCCATCATTTGATTCACAATTAATTGTGAATCACTGAAAACAATTACTTGCCGTGCCTCCATAACTTTCGCCAAATGAAAACCTGTTATCATAGCCTCATACTCAGCCTCATTATTGGAAGCTTTGAATTGGAATCTCAAGGCATACTCCATGTCAATATCATCTGGGGTGTTTAAAATAATCCCTGCTCCACAACCAGCTATGCAAGATGATCCATCTACATATAATCTCCATGTAGGTACCTCGTCTTCAAATTTCTTATCTGTCAGAGTTCCTCGGTAAAATGTCTGCTGTTTTGTTTCATCATCCCCTGGTATCTTTCGTTCCTCTTCGGTCATCTGTTCGTACCCTTTTACCAACCTTAGTTGGTTTGGGTTTGAATATGATGATTTTTCTACATCCACAAGTCCTTTTACCAACCTTAGTTGGTTTGGACCTATGTCTGTTGATCCTGTATCGTCCACAGGTAGGTCAGCAATCACCTTTTGCTCCTCGTGGGTATCAGGGTATGTGAACTCTGCTATAAAATCTGCTACAGCTTGCCCCTTCAATGATGATCTGGGTTCATACACAATGTCATATTCATCGAGTTCTATTGCCCAATACATCAATCTTCCTGATTTTTCTGGCTTGTGAAGGGCTTGTCTTAATGGCATGTCGGTATACACGATGATGGTATGGGCCTGGAAGTATGGCCTCATTCTTCTACTTGCTTCAATTAATGCCAATGCCAATTTTTCTAGCTTTGGGTACCTGATTTCTGCACCTTGGAAAGCCTTACTTGTGTAATAAATGGGCTTCTGGACTCCATTCTCCAATCTGATCAATGCCGAGCTGACTGCATTCTCTGATACTGCCAGATACAAATACAACTTTTCTCCTGTTATTGGTCTAGACAACAATGGTGGGGCTCCCAAATACTTCTTCAAATCTTGAAAGGCCTTCTCGCATTCATCAGTCCACTCAAAACTTTTTCGCAGTGTTTTGAAGAATGGGAGGCATTTATCAGTTGCTCGGGATACAAATCTGTTGAGCGCTGCAACTCGTCCTGTAAGACTCTGTACTTCTTTCCTCGTCGTTGGGGATCGCAGCCCTAAAAGAGCTTTGATCTTTTCTGGATTTGCCTCAATACCTCGTTGGTTGACGATGTATCCGAGGAACATTCCTTCTCGTACTCCAAAGGTACACTTCGTCGGGTTGAGCTTCATTTGGTATTTATCCAGTTGATCAAAGGTCTGGCCTAAGTCAACTAGATGATCAGTAGCTCTCTTGCTTTTGGTGAGCATGTCGTCGACATAGACCTCCATGTTGCAGCTAATTTGTTCGGCGAAAACCTTGTTCATCAGCCGCTGATATGTTGCACCTGCATTTTTAAACCAAAAGGCATAACATTATAACAATAAGTTCCCCTTGGGGTAATAAAAGAAGTACTTTCCCTGTCTTCAGGTTTCATTTTGATCTGATTGTAGCCAGAATATGCATCCATGAAGCTGAGTAGCTCATGTCCCGAGGTAGCATCCACTAGCTGATCAATTCTGGGTAATGGAAAATGATCTTTTGGGCATGCTTTATTGAGATCAGTGAAATCAACACACATTCTACATTTGTTGTTCTTCTTCTTTACCATCACCACATTTGCCAACCAATCTGGATATTTCACATCTTCAATGAATTGGGTTTTCTGGAGCTTCTCGACCTCCTCTTGTATGGCCTGGTTCTTCTTAGGACTAAACACTCTTCTTCTCTGCTTCACAGGCTTGATCTCCTTATTCACATTGAGTTCATGACATAAGAAGTTTTGATCTATTCCTGGCATGTCTTCATGACTCCAAGCAAAAGTATTCTTCCTGTTTCGCAAGAAAGTTATCAACTCCTATTTTATTGAAACATCCAACGACGATCCTATCTGGGTTACTTGTTCAGGATGCTCGTCGTCCAGAATAACATTTTCTGTAGATTCCACCACCTGCCCTTTTATGAGTTGAGATTCATCCCTAGGGTCAAGAGTTTCAATTTCTGTACCTTCCTCCACTTGGTAAGTAGTAGTCTTTTTCCTTGATTCTTCAAGTTCTTCTTGCTCGGCAGACGAATAATAGCATTCCCGAGCTACTTTTTGATCACCTTTCACAACTCTGACTCCGAAGTTTGTTAGGAATTTCAAACACTGATGTACTGTAGATGGAACTGCTTCGAACTTCTTCAATCCAACTCTTCCCATGATGATATTGTAGGCTGACTGCACATTCTTATCCATCACAAAGAAGCGTATTCTTTCTGTTCGACAAGCAGGCCAAGTTCCAATGAGTATATCCAACTTGATTGTCCCAAGTGGAAAAACTTTCTCGCCAGCAAAACCCAGAAGGGGTCTGTGATAAGGTTCCAATTGAGATAATTTTAAATTCAAGCTATCAAAGCATGAATAGTACATGATGTCTGCCGAACTACCATTGTCTACTAACACCCTTGAAATGACCACATCCTTCATCCTCATTTTGATCACCAGAGGATCATCATGAGGGTAAAGAACACCTGCCAGGTCGTTTTTTTAAAAATCAATCACTAGCTTCTCTTTGTTTACCTTCCTCGGACGATCATCCTCGGCCAGAATTATTCGCTGAATGTATGAACAAGCTTGAGCCTCTCCGAGGTAAGCTTTTCTTTCTGCAGTAAGTTCTCCTCCTCCTGCATCTCCTCCTGTAATAACATTACAATCAAATGACCCAAAACGTATGGAAAATACCTCTCGTTCAGGCTGCCTTGGCTTCTTGGGAAGATCGGGATCATCATCTGGATCATCTTCATGGTCCCTTTTCTTTTTCTCCTCTGCACGACGAGGAGATCTAGATCTCTCTCTAGTTCTATCATCATTCTTCCTTTCACCTCTGCGATCTACATACTTTGACAACTTTCCTCTTCGGATGAGTGTTTCAATCTCGTTCTGAAGGGCTATGCAATTTTTGGTCATATGGCCATGATCTTTGTGAAACTCGCAATATTTGGCCTTATTCCTCAGATCGGGATTTGTCTTCAGTTTCTCTGGCCACTTGATTTCCTCGCTATTCTTGATTTCTTCCAAAACATGATTAATACCCATTTTCAATGGAGTATAATTATCGTACTTCTTTAAGACTTCCCACGTCGTCCTATTATTCCTGGAATGCTTGTCACCACCATTACCTTTCTGATCTTTCTTCTTAGACTTGTCGACCTCCACTTTAATTTCTTTATCCATATTCTTCTTCGCAGCCATAGCTTCCTCGGCATTCATAATTTTGGCCGCCTTCGCCATCAACTCGGACATAGTTTTAGGTGGATATTTGGCCAAGGTGTAGTACATCTTATTAGGCAGCAAACCACTCATCAAAGCAGTGATTGCTGTCTTTTTTTCGTAATCTATGACTTCCAACTTCTCGTTATTAAAACGAGTTATGTAATCTCTAGTACTTTCACCTGATTTTTGTCTAACGCTTAGCAAGTGTGCTACTCGCTTTACCGGCTTCGCCCCAAAACAAAAATTGCCAATGAACAACTCGGCTAATTGAATAAAAGTTGAAATCTTACCCCGAGGAAGATTGTTATACCATATTTGTGCAGATCCGGTAAGAGTTCCCGAGAATGCTCTACACCTCATCTCGTCGGGGACTGCATAGATGTCGGCAGCAGCTTGGTATTGTTCTATATGAAGTACAGGATATGTCTTTCCATCGTACTTAGGGGTTACTACAGGTGCTTTGAATTTCGATGGTGTAGGAAAATCCACAATGGCTTGCACAAAAGGTGTCCCTTGAACAAAAGTTCTCTGTAAGGGATTTCTTGCCTTAGCCATTTCTCCCAGTCTATCCTCCAACTGCTGAATGGAACCTTTCCATGCTTCATTTCCTTCCTCAGGCCGCTTAGTCCGACCAACTGATTGCTCTGACGTAGCTTCCTGAGATTTATCTCGACGAGTGGTTGGTCGTGATTGTGCTGATCCTTCTCTCAAACGTGACGGTGGTCAAAAGATTCTCGATGGAGCTCTAGGTGGACTCATGTTCCTCCTTGGTCCTAACCGACTGAAAGGAGATACCCGGCTTAATATTTCCAAGACACTGGTTCTCTCCGGAGAGAGAGATATGGGTTGATCTGTATCTGTAGCCCGTATTGATGAAGTTCGCCCAGGTTGATAAGAAGAATCATTGGATTCCATATTACGATATGACCCAGTACGTCTGGATCGCGATTGCCCACGATCGCTCCTTTGCCTTGAATAAGTAGGTGCACGGCCTTGAAGAGTTTGAATGAGTTTCCTCATAGATTCTTGCATGGCGGTTTGTCCTTGAGCCAGATTCGTCACAATTCCGGCCAGATCTGGAGGTGCAGATGGATTCGGAAGATTTCCAGTATTTCCAGCGTTTCGATTACTGGGTTCTGGATTATCTGCCATTGATGATAAATGATTTTTTATGAAAAACGATAGTTACAGTCGTTTCCCACAGACGGCGCCAATCTGTTGATGTAAAAAACTAGATCGCTCAAATTATTCAATCACAGATAAATAAATAAGACAAAGATTTTTAAAGTGGTTCGGCTAGGAATAAAGCCTACGTCCACTGTTATGTTATTGCTGAGTGTTTATAGAATTCTTGATTACAAGTTCTTCAAGAAATTTCGGTCCTCTTTGAATGAGGATGATACAAGGTATTTATAGCCCTTAGGCTGTACATGAAAGGTCCGATACATTAAATGATATACATATGAAAGGGTAATACATTTAATGCAGCGTGTGCGTCAAGAATATAATGAATAGTTGAACAGTCGTCCGTCTGGTAATTAATGATACGGCCGAGATGCAGCTCGGACCGCCTTAGTTGCTCGTTGATCAATTGTTCCTCGGGGCGCATGTAGTATCTCGGTTCCTCGGAGCGCATGTAGTATCTCGGTTCCTCGGAGTGACCTCCTCGTTCCTCGGAGAAAATATGTAATGGTTGAAGGAATGATCTTCCTCGTTGCTATTGTGCCAGGTAGGTTGACACGTGTCTTCATATTATTCGTCCACATCAGCATATTAATTTTGGTATCAACAATACTTAAATGTGATTACTGTAAATTTGAAAAGATATTCGTAATTATATTTTCGCAATTAAAAATAATAAACAATGGGCAAACTAGTGCATTCACCAAACGATCGAACACTTTTAACAATCTAACAAACTAACAAACAAATATTTTAAACTTAAGGGCAAAAAATGAAACTAAAAAAATTGAGTTGAAAAAAAATGAACATAAACTTAGGGCTACCTGCTTAGTTTGCTAACTACTTCCCCAAATCATAATTCATTCCAAATTTCAGTTTTTATTACCTCCCACTCTTCTAGTTACCTAATTTTGAGATGCTAGATTTTTCTTTCATGGGTATGTACCACTGTTAGGTTATGTTCTTAAAATTGAATTCAAATTATCCAAATCTTTTAATCTAAGAGTTGACTCCTTTCTGAATTATCCAACCTCTTTCATTACTGTTAGTAAAAGGAAATTAATATTTGTCTAAATAATGAATTTGGATATCATCACTACACTATCCAAACCAAAAAAAAATATTACCTCGGTTGTTCGAGACAAGGGTGGTGCACGACAGAGTAGGAGCTGAGCTGAGGCCCTCAACCCAGGGACATATTTCTCAGAAAAACCTTATAAATAAACATAGCAGACAATTATATATTCTTACATCAATGTTTTAGCAAAACTAATTTTGTTTTGATCAAATCAAACAAAACCCACTTCAAATAAAACAAAACCCAATTCAAGACCACCTCCTCATCACCTGTTTTGTTTGATTTTGGAGCTAGAGAAGATGGTGGTGTTTCGATGATGGAGGTTCATGGATGTTGGTGGTTCATGGATGAGGCGGCGATGATGGATGATAGTGTGAGGCAGCGAAGGTGGTGGTTGATGGATGACGCAGCGATGGTGGTTCATGGATGATAGTGTGTATGCGAATGATGGAGTCTTACAAAAAGAAGAGATGGATGAGAGGGATCCAAAATGTTAGTGCTAATTTTTTTTAGGGGGTTTTATATTTTAGTGAAGTGTACTCAGTTTTGGCACACTTTAAAACAGTGCCAAATTTTGACACTATTTTTAAGTGTCCTAGATTATCATTAAACCGTGTCAGAATTTGGTACAGTTTAAATATGTGCCAGATTTTTAATATCAGGGTGTGCCAAATTGTTGTTTTTGGTATAGTGATGGTCCGCCGAATCGAAACATAAATAATAAACGTAATGGAGGCGGTCATATTTCCTTCCTAAAAGTGATATAAGCCCCTCACCCATATAATAGATGCTATGACCTGAGGATATACTCTCCCTACTCCTCAAGCTAGGGGATTCACCCACATCGCGCAACCTCCCTCGATAGCACTAAAGTATATAAATTAAAATAGATATCTAATCACTGATATTTAAGCACGTGCGCACACACTAAATATATACTATCACACTACCGTATATATAATTTAAATTTAATCTCTGGTTAACCATGTACAATATCCGTAACACTTAGCCTAAAACATTCTCCGAGTCTGTGGTCCGACTCTAATTTAATTAATTTACTCCTTAGTTAATTTTATTACCTTCACGAGTATATTTTCCGATTCTAAATTAATCTATTCCTCATAATATTTAATTAAATACCTTGGCGTCACTCAACCAATATACCCGGACTCACTCACATGTCCCGATTATTATTCAGAATTCAAATGCCCAAATTCCCCTAATGAGTTTGACACGCACTTATTAATTAATTCAAACCTTAATGTCTCTCTCACATTAAAATAAAAAAACCTTATACTGTTTGTTCTCAAAATCCCAAACCATCCCAGATTTAAGACGTTTGCTTACTGTACATAATTCTCCTTATATTCCTACCCAAGTCGATGAGTACAATAAAAATAAAAAAATGGGTTAATTTAGCCATCTCGTTCGAACGAGAAATGACATCGTTCGAACGACAAGTGATGTCGTTTGAACGACAATCACTGTCATTCGAACCAGAGTCATGGTTGTTCGAACGACCCTCAACTTTTTCCCTCTTTTGGTCTAGAATCAGTCCTCTGCCATTAACAAAACTTTAAAACCTTTCTTACCCATAAACCAACCCAGAATTTACATAGTAAGTTCTATGGATCAACACAAACACCAAAATCTTTAATTCCCAATTTATATCTCCAATTATAAATACAGACATGAATCTAAATGATTCTTCCACAACTTTTTCAATAAAAAAGATCTCTAATCTTACAATTTCTTCACAGTATACTATGGTTCATAAGCCCTATCATATCAATCCCCAAAACTTGATTCTTAACATCCACAAATTTGAAAAACCAATTTGTATCAACCCAACCCAAAATCATGTGTTTAACACCTACCATGATATGACTTAAAATCAACAATTTATATAAAATCAAGTTCAACCACTTGCCTTATGATTCGTAGAGTCTGATAAATCCTTTGGTGTAGAGATTTGCTTTGTTAAAGAACACCTTTCTTGTTCTTCCTTTTTGGCCCTCAAGAGTTTTTCCCTTTTTCTCCTCTACGTTCTCAGATTTCTCTCAATTTTTATGGCTTCCCACAACTCTTAAACTTAGGTTTTTATCTCCCAAATCCCGTTTTTAGTCATACGGGCTAATTAAAATGGCCTAAATACCCCCGTGGGGACCCGGTTATGCCCAAAAATACCCCGTGACCCATTTACCACCCCCGGGTACAATTCTTCGACTTTCTCAGCCCATCCGAACTCAACTGTCCACTCAGAATTAACATCCGAATTAGTTTATAAAAATCCTTATCTCACACCTAAATTTGTCGATACCCGATTCCCGACTGAGATAAATAAATATCACGTCACTAATACACGTTATGACGTAATTAATTTATTACTATTAACTTAGTAATATAAATTCCATAAATATTAACCAATCACTCTTCTGATTAATATTTAAATAAATAATAACATAATTAATTCAATTAAATTACGACACACAAGTAATTTAAAATTTACCCGAATTAATTAAGTATATAAATGCACAGAAGTATGTGGTGTTACATACTCCCCCCTTACAAAGGAATTTCATCCCCAAACTTAGGTCATACCTGCGATGAATAACTCTGGATACTGCTCTCGCATATCCTCCTCCCACTCCCACTTAGACTCATCAACGCTATGATGGCCCCACTACACTCTCACTAGTGCTACAAGCTTAGATCATAATTTGCGCTCACTATGATCCAGAATAGCTATCAATCTCTCCTCATATAAGATGTCTGGTTGTAAGTCGATTTCCTCGAGTGGAACGTGCCAGAAGGCCCTCTCACTCCTTCGATATTTCTTCAACGATGCCACATGGAACACGTCGTGTATTCGCTGAAGATGCTCTGGCAAACGCAATCTATAAGCTACAGGTCCCACCCTTTAATAAATAGGGAAGGGTCCCACATACCACGGTGCTAACTTATCTTTCTTACCGAACCTCATCATTCCCTTCATGGGGGACAGCTGGACTAATACCTGATCTCCAACCTCCAACTTGTAATACCCCGTACTTTATAAGATAATTAAATTACACTATGGATGTAATTTGAAGAACTATTGTGAATAGTAATTCTGGGATTAATGAGTGAAATTAAATAAATTCGATATTATAAAGTGAATAGTAAATATTAGTTTTCGAGTGACAGATTAATATTTACGTGGATTATATTTCGAGATTAAGTATATGAGTGGATTATTTTTATTACATGTCGCAGTTGGGTAAAGCGACAAAGAAAAATATTTTAAATTGGAAAACATATGTATTGAACGTGTTGGGTCAAAATAGTGAATTTTAGTTAAGTGACTCGAATAGAGATTTCGACTTCACCATTGGGTTCGGAAGGACCGAGATAGTCAAAATAGATTACCCGGGGGTAGTATTTGGGTTCCGAGCATTTTTGGACTAGTAGGGACTCGTAAATGAGTACACGAGTCATTTAACAATTGGGTATATACCCAATTTTGGGTTTAAGAGAAAGATAGCCCTCATTATTTTCCAAAATCTGCCCTAAGAGAGAGAAAGAGAAGAGAGAAGGGATTGAAGAAGAAGAAGAAGAAGAAGAAGAAGAAGAAGAAGAAGAAGAAGAAGAAGAAGAAGAAGAAGAAGAAGAAGAAGAAGAAGAAGAAGAAGAAGAAGAAGAAGAAGAAGAAGAGAAGAGAAGAGAAGAAGGAAGAAGAAGAGATTTCCGTGCAAACTCCGTCGGATTCGACTCGAGGTCGTCGGATTTCATCCTCCAGGCAAGTGTATACTTGCTTTATTTCATTTTGTGCATTTATTTCATATTATGGTTAGTAAACCCTTAAAACAAATTTGGGAAAATTTGTATATGAGTTTACATATTAATGTAATGTAGACTCTTAATAATTTCTAGTGTTAAATGGATTGAAATGGTTTAAAATGATAAGTTGGGTTTTCTATGGTTATAGGGTTTAAATCTAAGGAAAATGATTTAATACCCAAAATTAATTGAGGTGTTAGTTGTAAAACATAGATTAGATGTTTATGGAGTTGTTGGATGAGATTAGAAACAACAAAAATGGTGAAAAATTGAGGGTGGGATTTTGGAGAAGATGATGAATAGTAACTATGTATCTTACGGGATAAATTCAGACAGGAATAACGCAAATTCAGCTCTCGGTCAAAACATAAAAGTTGTAGATCTTTTTGATATGGTCGTGTCACCGCTGACCACATATTTTTCTGATTTTTCTTCGAGTTGTTATGATTTTTAGAAGATGGCAGTTCCGGGGGAAATCGTCAACTCGAAAATGCACTCGAAAATTGGAAAAATAAATGCTAGAATTATTTGGAGATAAATATTTGGGGTTCCTAAAAATAGTGTGGGGACTTCTAAATATTTTTTTTAGTAAGGCGTGTACTTTGCGTTAGTTGAAAGTAAAATCCAAGATTTACCCAAATAGGGGTGTTCGTGAGGAATAATACTTAAAGAGATATTTAGGTGTGATTTGAATATTAAATAAGGGAATATGTATTGGGGTATTATTTTAATTGTGTGATGGCTTATATTATTGCGAATGAGAGTGTTCGAGGTTATTGGCTATCGTTATAAGAGTTTGGAAATTTTTTCCATAGTATATTGAGAAGGGATATAAATAATATATATACGATGTCGTTAAAGTATATATATTATGAGACGAATGAATATATCGGAGTTGTTGATATTATTATTGTGCGGTGAGAAAAGCTCGGAAATAAAATATTGGGGATTAGTAAAAAATTCATAAATGCGTAGGATATTCGAGATGTAAATATACTACATAGGGGATTTATTATACTGGTTGTGCGTATGCCCGGATGTTAATATATACGTGGGTTAGATAATTACCTATGGGGAATTATGTATAGGCGAGAAAAATACCTATAATTATAATATGGTTGTGTGAATACCTAATTGATGGTATATTTATATAGGTGGAATGTGTACCTATATGATTGTTTATTATGTGTATGACATACCTACCATACTTGCTATTACGGGAGGTTGGCATTCGGAAGAGGACAATCTTATCCTATGTTGCCTTCGGGGGGATTTTAGATTTGGTACCTCAAGAACATAGGGTTGTGAAAGGCTTATTTCTCAGTTGATAAGTCTGCTATTTATGGGAGCGTAGGTATGTGTGTGACCCGTAGGTACGTGAACTATGTTCGCCTCCAATACGTGTGATTTGTATTGTTACAGTTCCTGAGTGATGTGGAACGGGTAATTCTTTTTGTACGAGATGTACTTGGATTTGGATAGCAGAGTATGTGGGCACCGCTGTTAAGTATTTGGGTGCCGGATATGGATATATGTATTGAGATTAAAATATATGTGTACTTGAGATAATCCACGGTTGCTTAATATTATAGCTCGGTGGATGATTAATATACTTGTTGCATGTAGTATATTATTTATATATATGAGATGAGATATCATATAAAGTAACCCTGTATAAAAGGGAAAATAATGAATAAAGTGATATACTCCTTCCGGTAGATTTATATCCGGATTTATATGAATATGGATCATAAGTTAGTGAGAACTATAAATATATATATGGGATGGTATAAATGTGGTATGTACTTAAGGCTTAATGGATCTCGATGATCAACATTGTCACGTAGTAGTGTATTGGGGGGGTTCCTTGTTTGGATTTCACTTCGCGAGACACCCCATGCACGAATGTAACGTAATGTTGGGAATGGGGAGAAGCTTAGTCCTTAGTACTCGAAATTTTTGGGGATTTTGGAAGATAAGGGAAATACCATAGTAGGCAGGGTAGCTTAACTAGGTTGTTTAAAAAGGCATGCGATAGTTGTGAACTATTAGAAGAGGGGTGAGGGGTATCTCATGGGAGTGCGATACCAATTTTAATGTGAGAAAAAACATAATTTCCTAAAAAAAATATTTATTTATTTTCACAACTCGGGCTCTGACCCGTTTCTATATTTTCCCCTCTTGTTATATCTATATATATAGGTGTTCAGACACAGGGACACTTGGATGATGATTCTTTCGAGTCAGACGTTTGCTACAGCAGCTGTGGATGCAAGTAGGTTTATATTAGACTCTTCTATCATTGAGATATAGATAGGAGTTATTGTAGAAACATTCGGGCTTATGGCCCAACTGTACTCATTTATTCTTTTATCGCCTTTTAGTGCGGCATTCGATTTGGTTGTATTATTTAACCGAGTGTTCGGTTATTTTATTTTATTTCATTTCAGTCGTTGCATGTAAACTATTGTAATTGTTTTATTTGAATGGTTTGGTTAAAAAGATTAGTTAATTAAAAATTTGACGCCGGCCTAATAGGATATTAGTAATTAAATTGGTTTTCGACAGTGATGCTAAGAATGAACCATATGAGACTCCTGTTTTAATTTGATATAGGAGTGATCGCCCGGTATTTTATTAGGCGGGGTGTCACAGGTGATATCAGAGCATCAGGTTCTAGTGTCCTTCAGAATCTGTGTGGACTACTACGCTTTCAGCGTTGCTTTTAACTTGATATAGAGCCTTGTGATTAGGATTGTTGATATCCTCTTATGAGAATTCACTCTCCTGCCATTATGTAAGATTATTATAAATCTTTTGCACGCTCTTCAGGATTCGTGTGTTGATCGACGAAGGGAGACTAGGGAAGTCCGTTGTGTGGGTAGCAGGAGGCGAGGCTTAATTAGAGCTGTAGATTAATGTTGGAAATGAGGACCGCGGTAAAGGTCATTTTCCTTATGGAATTATCGGATTGCTGCAACGACTACTAAAATATAGTAGTTAAAATTATTAAGAACCGTTGTACTTGAGAATGGTGATAAACTTGAATTAACAAGTAGAAGGATCAGAAGGTCTTGCTTAGAGTTGGGTATGGAATTACCCATATGTGAAAATTTGAGGAAATTTTTTTTTCACTCGTGAGAGCAATGTTGAAATGGTGGGGACGATAGTCACCATATTTGGGGGAGCATGACGTATTTCTCATAAATTAATCTTACAGATGGATTTTTCCTTAATAAGAATGTGAAATTTAGTGAATTAGATGTTAAGCACGAAATAAAAATGGAGTTTTTATAGATGAAGAAAAATTTGGGTTTATGTTAATATAACTTATGGGAAAATTTATGAATTTGTTGGATTGACTTGAAGATTAAAAGGATTTAATCCCTAAACTATGCTAAGAAGTGTTATAGGGTGACTTAGAGTGGTTTGGGAACCTTGTATTTGGGTTGGAATGAGTTTTGGATTGAATTGGAAGAAGGAAAAATGGGAAGAACAAATTTTCGAGATGAACTGTGCACCTGCAGAAATCTCGTTAGAAGTCTGCCCAGGTCGTTCGAACGAGACTTCTAACGAGGTTCCAGTAGGTAGTTCGTTCGATGATGGAAATGTCGTTCGAACGAAATGTCGTTCGAATGAGAATTCTGGGTCTTCTAACGAGATTCCAGAATGACTCTTAAGGCTCGATTTTTGTTCCGAACATCTTGTAGGCTTATTTAAAGGAGTGTTAAGCCTGTACGAATGTTGAGTAACTTAAAATTTATGAGTGAGCGAAGAATATGCACGATTAGACGAATAATATTATATATATATATATATATATATATATATATATATATATATATATATATATATATATATATATATATATATATATATATATATATATATATATATATATATATACGGGCATATTCAGACGTATATATGTGATATGTTAAATATATATGTGTGTGATTGGTATACTTATATGATACAGTTTTTATCGAGTCGGTGTGATAGTCCGACCACTGGTACCCAGGATGATGTGTAATTAATTCCCTGAAAGATGATAGCATTGAGAGAACTCATCCATTGAGTTATAGCTCTGAGGGATGGTTATTATACTTATATAGGGTATGATATATAAGTATGGATATACTTGATGTGTACAGTATAGTGTATATATTTATATAAGATGTGAAACATATATATACGGACATAATAAAGAATGGAATGCGAGATAAATTCTGGATGAGCTCGGCTTGATTATATGTTTAGATGGAACTTCGATGAAGAGATGTTTCATTACCATGATTTGAGTGCATGTGGACCTTATAGATATAATTTAAGGTATATGGCAATTATAGTTAAGCTGCGAGTTTAAGCTTGTTGATGTTCGTGCGAAGGATTTACTGTTAGTGCAAGCGCTTATGGTATGGCTCCTTGACAGAATTGAGAGTTCTGACCATATTTTATTGGTAGATGGGATGAGATTATTCTGGTTGTATATTTAAAGCTAACAAGACACTCCATATGTGAACCTTAACAACGTCGGGAATGGACAGATGTTAGAAAATGCAAGAATGTTGGTTTTGACAATAAGTCACCTAGTGTAGAGGAAACATTATAGAGTGAGAGCCATTTGATGGCTGTATAATTATATAGAGATATAAGTGCTACGGAAAAGCACTAAAATTTTCCTATCACGGCAAGTATGTGGGTGAGGTAAATTAAAGGAAATTGATTGGAGACATATAGCCAGACTTTGAATAGAAGGCAAATTGAGAGGAAATACATTCTGGGTATGACGTTCATAATGCTTTTGTCAAGAGTAGGCGCCCTAATTAATTGGACTTTCCATTTTGACAAGATGAAATGATTTTGTGGTAAAAGTACATTAATGGATTAACGAATAGGATTTAGAATGTCCCATTGGTGTCCCTTAGACTGTTATATCTCGATGACTGACGATGCGAGGGAGTAGTGTAATGAGAGGGTTCCTTGTTTGGATTTCGCTTTGCGAGACGTCCCACACATGAAACCGAGCAAATGTCGAAAGTCGAGAGAGGTCTTGGTCACTAGGGATATAATTATAATAGTACTCATATTACGTGTGTTAGAAACACCTTGATCTTAGGACCACCGCGAAGTAAGGGCAATAAGACTATCGGCATTAATATAGGATGACTATTGTGAGTTAACCACAAGAAGTTCGATAGGATAATCTTGAGAAGGATTGAATTTCTAGGTATCGGGAGAATTAAAATTCAAATTATTCGGGTTAAGGGATACCCAGGTGTTAGTACCAGGCCGATGAAATGATGCCCATTAATTAGAGTGAGTGTAATGTATCAAAACGTTTACAATGGTTGTACAGATATACATGAATGATAGGGGGTATGAGTACCCTGGTTAGTTAATTTAAAAAAAAAAAATCCGAGATAAAAGGACGTAAAAATGAATGTGTAGAATATGTGCCTGAGGGGAATCTATAAACAAGGTTAATATAGTATAACGAATTGAATGCCATGTGATAATGATGATAATTCAAGCATTTATGTGCAATGAGAGATAACACACCCGATATGGGTTGAAAGGTTGTGGAAAGTCATTTAAAAGGTACCTCTTGATGAAAAGGATACCAAATTATTGTGAGAAAGTAGAGCGGAATCTTACTCGAATGAGTTTTGACGAATGGCTTGCACATGAAATTATTGTTAGCATACTCCAAGGAAAGAAGGAGTGCATATAGTACCAAATTTTGGGAGAGTAAATGATAATTAATTGTATATATATGGATTTGTAAATATTTCTACTGTGTGAAACTAGTAGATATGGTATTAATAATAAATACAATGCGCCAAGTCGTCTTAATAAAGGGGTGCAAGATTTGTGTAAATATATAGAGATGAGGAGACTATATATATATATGAGCATATGCCTTGAGATGGCTGGAATATAGTGGGAGACCATTGTGTTAGGCTCTATCAAAATTTGGTTAAACTAGGATGTAATGTATATACCGATCCTAGAGTAGTGGTACAGGCTATATCTGAATTTTGAGGACGAAATTTTGTTGTAAGGGGAGAAGTATGTAATACCCCGTACTTTTAAAGATAATTAAATTACACTATGAATGTAATTTGGTAATTTGAAGAACTATTATGAATAGTAATTTTGGGATTAATGAGTGAAATTAAATAAATTCGATATTATAAAGTGAATAGTAAATATTAATTTTCAAGTGACAGATTAATATTTACGTGGATTATATTTCTAGATTAAGTATATGAGTGAGTTATTTTTATTACATGTCGCAGTTGGGTAAAGCGACAAAGGAAAATATTTTAAATTGGAAAACACACGTATTGAACGTGTTGGGTCAAAATAGTGAATTTTAGTTAAGTGACTCAGATGGATATTTCGACTTCGCCATTGGGTTTGGAAGGGCCGAGAAAGTCAAAATAGATTACCCGGGGGTAGTATTTGGGTTCCGGGCATTTTTGGACTAGTAGGGACTCGTAAATGAGTACACGAGTCATTTAACAATTGGGTATATACCCAATTTCGGGTTTAAGAGAAAGATAGCCCTCATTATTTCTCAAAATCTACCCTAAGTGGAAGAAGAAGAAGAAGAAGAAGAAGAAGAAGAAGAAGAAGAAGAAGAAGAAGAAGAAGAAGAAGGAAGAAGAAGAGATTTCCGGGCAAACTCCGCCGGATTCGACTCGAGGTCGTCGGATTTCATCCTCCAGACAAGTGTATACTTGCTTTATTTCATTTTGTGCATTTATTTCATATTATGGTTGGTAAACCCTTAAAATAAATTTGGAGAAATTTGTATATGAGTTTACGTATTGATGTAATGTAGACTCTTAATAATTTCTAGTGTTAAATCCATGTAAATGGAGTGAAGAAATTGATTGAAATGGTTTAAAATGATAAGTTGGATTTTTTATGGTTTTAGGGTTTAAATCTAAGGAAAATGATTTAATACCCCAAATTAATTGATGTGTTAGTTGTAAAACATAGATTAGATGTTTATGGAGTTATTGGATGAGATTAGAAACAACAAAAATGGAGAAAAATGGAGGTTGGGATTTTGGAGAAGATGATGAATAGTAACTACATAGTTTGCGGGGTAAATTCAGATAGGAAGAGGGTAGATTCAACTCTCGGTCAAAACATGAAAGTTGTATATCTTTTCGATACGGTCGCGTGAGCGCTGACTACATATTTTTCTGATTTTTCTTCGAATTGTTATGATTTTTATAAGATGGCAGTTCCGGGGGAAATCGTCAACTCGGAAATGCACTCGGAATTTGGAAAAATAATTGCTAGAATTATTTGGAGACAAATATTTGGGGTTCCTAAAAATAGTGTGGGGACTTCTAAATATTTTTTTAGTAAGGCGTGTACTTTGGGTTAGTTGAAATTAAAATCCAAGATTTACCCAAATAGGGGTGTTCGTGAGGAATAATACTTAAAGAGATATTTAGGTGTGATTTGAATATTAAATAAGGGAATACGTATTGAGGTAGTATTTTAATTGTGTGACGGCTTATATTATTGTGAATGGGAATGTTCGAAGTTATTGGCTATCGTTATAAGAGTTTGGAAATTTTAGCCATAGTATATTGAGAAGGGATATAAATAATATATATATATATATATATATATGATCTCGTTAAAGTATATATATTATGAGACGAATGAATATATCGGGGTTGTTGATAATATTATTATTGTGCGGTGAGAAAAGCTCGAAAATAAAATATTGGGGATTAGTCAAAAAATGATAAATGCGTAGGATATTCGAGATGTAAATATACTACATAGGGGATTTATTATACGGGTTGTGCGTATGCCCGGATGTTAATATATACGTGGGTTAAATAATTACCTATGAGGAATTATGTATAGGTGAGAGAAATACCTATAATTATAATATGGTTGTCTGAATACCTAATTGATGGTATATTTATATAGGTGGAATGTGTACCTATATGATTGTTTATTATGTGTATGACATACCTACCATACTTGCTATCACGGGAGGTTGGCGTTCGGAAGAGGACAATCTTATCCTGTGTTGCCTTCGGGGGGATTTTAGATTTGGCACCTCAAGAACATAGGGTTGTGAAAGACTTATTTGTGAGTTGATAAGTCTGCTGCTTATGGGAGCGTAGGTATGTGCGTGACCCGTAGGTACGTGAACTATGTTCGCCTCCAATACGTGTGATTTATATTGTTACAGTTCCTGACTGATGTGTAACGGGTAATCCTTTTTGTTCGAGATGTACTTGGATTTGGATAGCAGAGTATGTGGGCACTGCTGTTAAGCATTTGGGTGCCGGATATGGATATATGTATTGAGATTAAAATATATGTGTACTTGAGATAATCCACGGTTGCTTAATATTATAGCTCGGTGAATGATTAATATACTTGTTGCATGTAGTATATTATTTATATATATGAGATGAGATATCATATAACGTAACCCTGTATAAAAGGAAAAATAATGAATAAAGTGATATACTCCTTCCGGTAGATTTATATCCGGATTTATATGAATATGGATCATAAGTTAATGAGAACTATTAATATATATATGGGATGGGATAAATGTGGTATGTACTTAAGGATTAATGGATCTCGATGATCAACATTGTCACGTAGTAGTGTATCGATAGGGGGTTCCTTGTTTGAATTTCACTTTGCGAGACACCCCACGCACGAACGTAACGTAATGTTGGGAATGGGGAGAAACTTAGTCCTTTGTACTCGGATTTTTTGGGGATTTTGGAAGATAAGGGAAATACCTTAGTAGGCAGGATAGCTTAACTAGGTTGTTTAAAAAAGTATGCGATAGTTGTGCACTATTAGCAGAGGGGTGAGGGGTATCTCATGGGAGTGCGATACCAATTTAAATATGAGATAAAACAAAATTTCCTAAATAAAGTATTTTTGCACTTGCAAAATATTTTCACAACTCGGTCTCTGACCCGTTTCTATATTTTCCCCCTCTTGTTATATCTATATATATAGGTGTTCAGACACAGGGACGCCTAGATGGTGATTCTTTCGAGTCAGACGTTTGCTGCAGTAGCTGTGGATGCAAGTAGGTTTATATTAGACACTTCTATCATTGAGATAGAGATAGGAGATATTGTAGAAACATTTGGGCTTATGGCCCAACTGTACTCATTTATTCTTTTATCGCCTTTTAGTGCGGCATTTGATTTGGTTGTAATTATTGTACCGAGTGTTCGGTTATTTTATTTTATTTCATTTCAGTCGTTGCATGTAAACTATTGTAATTGTTTTATTTGAATGGTTTGGTTAAAAAGATTAGTTAATTAAAAAATTGACGCCGGCCTAATAGGATATTAGTAATTAAATTTGTTTTCGACAGTGATGCTAAGAATGAACCATATGAGACTCCTGTTTTAATTTGATATAGGAGTGATTGCCCGGTTTTTTTTAGGTGGGGTGTCACACAACTCTACATGTCTCTAAGAAGCATTAACATAACTCTTTTGCCTATCCTAAGCTATCTGAATTCAACCTCGAATAAACTCTATTTTGGCAGTCATCTCCTTGACAATCTCTGGACTCAATAGCTTATTATCCCCCACCTCGAACTAGCAGGCGGGCGAATAATAAGGTCTATCGTACAGTGACTCAAACGGTTCCATGCTAATCCTAAATTGGTAAGAGTTGTTATATGCGAACTCCACCAAAGGAAGATATTGCTCCCATCCTCCCCCAAAGTCTAAAATTCACATCCTCAGCATATCCTCCAGCATCTGATTCACTTTCTCAGTTTGTCTGTCTGTTTGTGGATGATAGGCGGTACTCAACCGAAACTCTGTGCCCATAGCCTCCTAAAAGCTCTGCAAAAAAAGGGCCACAAACACCTTATCCCTGTCCAAAATAATATTAATTGGCACCCGTGCAGCTTAACTATCTCTGCTGTGAATAGCTGCGCGTAATATATCATCTCAAAATCTGTGCGAATCGGTAAGAAATGGGCTATCTTGGTCAACCAATCCATAATCACCCATATGGAGTCGTGACCCCTCTGTGATGTACGCTACCCGATAATGAAGTCCATGGAGATACTCTCCCATTTCCACACGGGAATCTCCAGTGGTTGTAGCATCCCTGGAGGTATCTAATGATCAACTTTCACAAGCTGACATATGGCACATTTCGAGACAAACTCTTATATGTCCCGTTTCATTCCTGCCTACCAGTACTGCCTCCTCATATCCTGGTACATCTTATCCCCGTCGGGATATACCGTAAACCTCAAACTATGGGACTCTGTCATAATGACATGCCTAAAATACTCATCCTTCGACATAACTAACCTTCTATTAAAATGTAGGCCTCCCTCTGAACTAACCGAATAAACCTCTTCTCTTTCGGCCAGTAACTGACGTACCCTATCCTAGAAGGTCTAGTCCTCCGCTTGTGCCCTCACCACCTGTATAATAATCTCGGGTGTGATAGATATAGCTGATATATATGCCCTAGTGACATCATCATCGTGTTGAAGTTATCTCCACTTTGCTTTCCAGACCTCTGTAGGCCTCCGGCTCAACTCGTCTGCCACCACGTTAGCCTTGCCAGGATGATAATGGATATCAAACTCGTAGTCTTTCATGAATTATATCCATCGCCTCTTCCTCATATTCATATCCTTCTATGTGAGGAGATACTGAAGTGACTTGTGATCCGTGAATAGAGTAAACTGCTCTCCCAGAAGATAGTGCCTTCATATCCTCAAATAAAAAATGACCGATGATAACTCTAGGTCGTGGGTGGGGTAATTCTTCTCATGGGGCCTAAGCTTCATGGACGCATAAGCTATATCACTCTCCTCCTGCGATAACACACACCCAAGACCATGCAAGGATGAAACAATGTAGACCCAGTACTCCAATCCTCCCCTAGGCAAAGCAAGCATGGGTGCAGATGTCAACTTATCCTTTAGCTAGTCGAACGCTAACTGACAATGATCACTCCAAACATAAGGTACCCCCTTGCGAGTTAGATTCAAAGGACCCACAAGCTTTGAAAACCCCTTAATAAACCGCCTGTAATAACCGGCCAACCCCAGAAAGCTACTGACCTCTGTTGTTGTTGTGGGCTACCCTCACTCCCTCACCTCCGATACTTTACTCGAATCCACATCAATACCCTGGTCTGACACTACATGGCCAAGAAACTGTACCTCCCATAGACTAAATCCACACTTTTCAATTTTGGCATAGAGCTGGTGGTCCCGTAGTGTCTCCATAACCATACGCATGTGCTCTGTGTGCTCTTCCTCGGTGCGCGAGTAGACCAAAATGTCATCAATGAATACGATAATGAATTGGTTGAGACACTATCTGAAAACCTTCTTCATGAGATCCATGAAAACTGTTGGCATATTAGTGAGCCTGAACGGCATCACCCTGAACTCGTAGGATCCATATCGCGATATAAAAGCGGTCTTAGGAACATCTTCCTCATGAATACGCAGCTGATTATACCCTGACCTCAAATCAATCTTTGATAAGTATGATGACCCTTTCAACTGGTCAAACAAATCATCAATCATAGGTAATAGATACGTATTTCATATCTTTACCTTATTCAGCTCCTTGTAGTCTACGCACAGCTGAAGGGAACCATCAAGTTTCTTCATGAATAATACCGGGGCACCCCATGGAGTTGTGCTCCGCCGAATGAAACCCTGACCCAATAGATGATGAATCTTCTCTCTTAGCTCATGCATCTCTGAAGGGTCCATGCGGTAAGGTGCTTTAGAAATTGACCTCGTACCCGGTGCTATGTCAACAACAAACTCAATCTTCCTGCTGGGTGGTATCCTGGTATTTCCTTATTTCCTGAAACACATCCTAGAAATCTAATCGAATCTAATGGAAGCACCACCTCTTGCGAGGTCTCCTCCTCGCTATAGTATAAATGAGTGTGCGACCCTCCCTTGGGAAGAGGCATCACCACTAGGAACATCTCCTATCCCTGCATGGAGAACACGATGGTCCTCTTGAAGCAATCTACCATCGTTCTATATCCTTCCATCCAATCCATGCATAGGATGACATCATATCCTTCCATAGCTAACACTATGAGGTCCTCTACTAAACTCAATCTACCAATTAAAATTTTCACACATAAGGAGAGTACCCGCTATCTCTAGCAAGCCGATGGCCCTAGAAAATCTAGTCTTAATAAATTAATGCGATGCCCCAGTATTAAAAAGTATCCTACCCTCATGCCCATGGATGGGAAACGTACTCGCAACTGCTGGCGGTGCCTAAGGTGCTGGCGGAATGGGGATATCCCGGACGTTGTACACACGCCCATAATGCATCTGCCCTTGCAGCTGTGGGGCTGGTGGAGCTGGTGCTACTGGTTGCATCTGTCCCTGATGTCCCTGTTGGGAATCCTACTACTGTACCCTACCTCTCTATGGGCACTCCCTCTTAATATGTCCCGTATGACCACAAATAAAGCAGCGCCTCTGAACATATAACATTTACCCGAGTTATATAATTAATAAAATTTACTTCATGTATATAATTACCCTATATAACTATTTATCACATTATATACGTAAAACCATATTACAACATTCACACATATGTCAAATATATGAATATCCCATCCTCCCGAGTAATAACTCACCGGATGTATTCTCTAAAGGGCTATCGACCCAGGCTACTCAGTCCCACCTGGAGTTTTGAGACAACTATGGTTCGCCGAATCAGAACATAAATAGTAAACGTAATGGAGACGGTCATATTTTCTTCCTAAAAGTGAGATAAACCTCTCACCCGTATAATGGACGCTATGACCTAGGGATATACTCACCCCACTCCTCAAGCTAGGTGATTCACTCACATCGCGCAACCTTCCTCGATAGCACTAGAGTATATAAATTAAAATAGATATCTAATCACTGATATTTAAGCACAAACACTATATATACTATCACACTACCGTATATATACTTTAAATTTAATCCCGAGTTTATCGTGTACAATATCTGTAACACTTAGCCTAAAACATTCCCCGAGTCTATGGTCCGACTCCAATTTAATTAATTTACTCATTAATTAATTTTATTACCTTCACGAGTCTATGGCCCGACTCTAAATTAATCCATTCCTCACAATAGTTAATTAAATACCTTGGCGTCATTCAACCAATATACCCCAACTCGCTCACTTGGCCCGATTATTATTCAGAATTCAAAAGTCCAAATTCCCTTAATAAGTTTGACACACACTTATTAATTAATTCAAACCTTAATGTCTATCTCACATTAAAATAAAACAACCTTATATTGTTTGTTCTTAAAATCCCAAACCATCCCAGATTTAAGACGTTTTTTACTGTACATAATTCTCCCTTGAATTCCTACCCAGGTCGATCAGTACAATAAAAATAAAAAATGGGTGAATTTCTCCATCTCGTTCGAACGAGAAACGGTGTCCTTCGAACGACAAGTGATGTCGTTTGAACGACAATCACTGTCATTCGAACCAAAGTCCTGGTCGTTCGAACGACCCTAAACTTTTTCCCTCTTTTCATCCAGAATCAATCCTCTGCCATTAAGAAAACCTTAAAACCTTTCTTACCCGAAAACTAACCCTGAATTTACACAGTAAGTTCTACGGATCAACAAAAACCCCAAAATCTTTAATTCCCAATTTATATCTCCAATTGTAAATATAGACATGAATCTAAATGATTCTTCCATAACTTTTTCAATAAAAAAGATCTCTAATCTTACAATTTCTTCATAGTATACTATGGATTCATAAGCCCTATCATATCAATCCCCAAAACATGGTTCGTAACATCCACAAATTTAAAAACCCAATTTGTATCAACCTAACCCAAAATCATGTGTTTAACAGCTACCATGATATGAATTGAAATCAGTAATTTGTATAAAAGCGAGTTTAACCACTTGCCTTATGATTCGTAGAGTCTGATAAATCCTTTAGTGTAAAGATTGTCTTTGTTGAAGAACACCTCCCTTGTTCTTCCTTTTTGTCTCTCAAGAGTTTTTCCCTTTTGCTCCTCTACATTCTCAGATTTCTCTCAATTGTTATGGCTTCCCACAACTCCTAAACTTAGGTTTTTATCTCCGAAATCCCTTTTTAGTCATGTGGGCTAAATTAAAATGGCGTAAATACTCCCATGGGGGCCCGGTTATGCCCAAAAGCATCCCGTGACCAATCTACCACCCTCGGGTACACTTTTTTGACTTTCTAGTCCCATACGGACCCAACCGTGAACTCATAATTGATATCCAAATTAGTTTATAAAAATCCTTATCTCACACCTAAATTTGTCGTTACCTGACTCCCGGCTGAGATAAATAAATACCACGTCACTAATACACATTATGGCGTAAGTAATTTATTACTATTCACTTAGTATTATAAATTCCATAAATATTTACCAATCACTCTCCCGATTAATATTTAAATAAATATTGACATAATTAATTCAATTAAATTACGACACACAAGTAATTTAAACTTTACCCGAATTAATTAAGTATATAAATGCACAGAAATACGGGGTGTTACACATATGACACAATAGCCTCATCATTGTTCTTGTTCTTGACTAGGACATAATTCAAGGTCACCTGCATACCAACTTTGAAGAGATCATTAATAGTAGGGATTAAATAGATGGTTTTATAAGGTTAGCGCAATTTTAATCCTCTTTTTTTTCCTATTCTAACATGGATAGGTCATATAAAAACATTACAAAGAGCTCAAATTAGCACAGATGTTAGAAAAACAATGAGAATATCAACTAAAATTCAAAATAAAAGATTATTAGTCTTGGGAGGCTTGAACCACATGGTGAGGATGCTGCATAATCCATCACCTCTCTACTATGGGGATGTCTCCTAATATTCGACAAAAACAAATTAACACTTTTTCCAATACTTAGTAGAATTATGATTATTAATATTGAAGGAATTTGTTCCATTACTCACAATATAACCTTATCCTTCTTCCCCTACTCTTGAACTCAAGAAAGATAATTTTACTTCATAAGAGTAAAGTCATGCTGATCTCCACGCATTTCATTGAAGGCTACCACTATCTCCACCAGTTAACTACATAATTAAATATCATATGAGTTGGGGATATCCACAAGTGCTTTATATAGTCCTTCAGATGTTTTCCAAAGTAAACCTAACCCCATAGGCTAGGAAGATCTCATTGAAGAAAATAAACTCAGGACTCGAGATCTGACCCTCTCATTGGGAGTTGGAGACCTTAGTTTGACATACTTCGATACCTAATACAACTTCTAGAGGTAGCTAAGGCCAGTTTTCCTAAGAGAGGAATAGCAAATGCAGGGTCACCATGAACATTGTAGATCAACATTCAATACTTTCTTTCAATAGGAATTCTCTGGCATAGGTGGCGTAGTTGGAGTCCCCTCATTCCTTACCTCAAAGGAGGAATATTATGGTTACACTTGGAAAAATTGGAGTGGGATATTGCAATCCACAAAATACTTTAAGGTCATAACCCACCACTTTTAAAGGAGTAGGGTTAGACAATTCTTTATAAGATCTTTGGGAAGCCATTACAAAAAGAAAAATGGAAGTTTATCGAAAGAAAGGGATATAAGGAATCAAAAGTGAGTGAGAGGGGGGGGGGGGAGAGAAGAATCTGGGGGTGAAGATTAAACCGCCCCCACATGGGGTACTTGATCAATTACTTTCTTTATAAGTCATCCATCACTATATAATCTAATTTGGTTACTACAACGCCCTTTTCACTTCAAACGTTTAACTTGATGTAAGAGGCAATATAGGCTAATAAGGATACCATGATAAGTTATAACTTTTTGAGTCACTATTCAGACCTCAAGAACATGTAAGGATCCTAAAACGTCAGGATTGAGGTCCCAACTCTCCTTATCATACCTCAATTGGGTCCCACTAACAACTATCTTTTGGTATCCTCTTGAATAATGGGAACCCTCTACAAGCTTAAATAAGGCACTTATCCACATCAACATACCCTAACTTAATCATAATAGGTCCTCTAAATTCCTAAGACATAGAGTTAAGGCCTAAGCCATCATTAGACATTGTTGTTAGAATTATTTGAAATAATAATTCTCCATAATGTGTTCCATAATTATATTAATATTAAGAGTCACTTTGGTTAATGAAAGGGTACTCCAAATACCAAGAGTCAAAAGGACTCTTAGGTATCCACTTTAATGGATGGTTGAGATTAAGTGACTATTGGAGATTTGGATTATGTCCCTACCTATAAATAAATGGTTGATTTTGTATTAGTCAGACACATGAAAAGATAATGTAATGAAATCATAGGATGTGGAAGAGAAATCTAAAGACTCATTATGTGTTTATTTTCAGAATAGTATTTTGTCTATAGAGGAATATCTAACCATTAGAATGTGATGAAACTAGAATATGTTCTTTCCGTAAACAAGATGAAGCCGCAGTCCAAAATTTAGCTCGATCAGATGTCATTAAGGTCGACTGCTTCGCTAATCTTTCTAGAAGTGACATAATGGGGGTACAAGTTATGAATTTAGATATGTGATTACATTATTGTTTTATGTTTCGCATCTGATTATATGTGAAAATATGATTTAAGGATGTGATTATCTTGATGATTCAAGATCATATTTTAAAATACATATCATGTTTAATTAATTAATCGATTAACATTTTGATCAATTAAATTATGTTTTATAGTTTATGCTTGTATTCTTTTAATTACCTGTACATGTAGTATTAGAGCTTAGGTTTTTTATCTCATGATTGTCCATTAAGAGTTTTTGCCTACAAAAGGAATCCGGGTAACAATTTGATGAATTATTGAATTTTTTGATAGATTTTTTTCCATGCTCGAAATTTTACGAAATTTATTTGGTCACTTGGGAATGTCGAAATAAACAAAACCCTTTGTAAACAATGGGCACCATCCTATCTCGGTGATTTGATATCGTTTAGACCCCTAAATGCATTTTCGCCATTTTTGATAATAATGTCAATGCTAATAACTCTCGCTAAAAATTAATTTTAGGATTATGTGAACTGGAGAGTTTCCTGAAGAGATTGTTTATCTTACTATAGTGATAACTCAAAATTTTTCATTTTTGGAAAAATAATTATTTTCCCATATTTTATGGTCTAAATCACTACTTATATTATTTAATCATCAGATGGTTGTTCAAATGTTCATGTTATGTATTATTTGGTATTGATCAAAAGTTTCAATATAAAGTTTTAAATATTAGATGTGTGATTATGGGCTTAACAATAATATTTCTAATAAATAAGGTTATTGTGTTTGGTTGCCCAAAGGTCCTAACATAATTATTAATTAATGTTTTGATATTAATATTTATATGATGTTAGATTAGGAAGACATCAAAGTGCCTTAATCTATAGTTATAATATTAGGTTATTGTGTATGCATCGATATTTGAACCCTTGATTATCCATTAAGTTTTGTGTATAATATTTTTTG
Organism: Sambucus nigra; assembly: GCA_949130495.1. Classification (NCBI taxonomy): domain Eukaryota; kingdom Viridiplantae; phylum Streptophyta; class Magnoliopsida; order Dipsacales; family Adoxaceae; genus Sambucus; species Sambucus nigra. Next base: position 250,294,461 of record OX422208.1, read on the forward strand.
GAGGCATTAATTTTTACATACATTATGTAATATGTGTGTGCATGTATGTTCCATGAAAGTAGATTTTTTTGCACACTCCATGAATTAATATTTAAAGCGCAATTAAGGATAAACTAACTTATATTCTATATGAATTCAAACAAATGAATTATTTGGTATATATGCATAATCACATAAAAGAAAATTTCAAAAGTTGTGATTGTTGGGTTCCAAAATTTGAATGAGAAAATTAAATTTGTATTTGGTTCCATTATTGTGATTTTCTTTGGTGACAATTTAATTATGTCTTTAAATCTGCTTATTTTACAAAACTGTAAATCTTAAATTTTGAGATGTTTCCAGTGACAGCTTTCTTATGACTCTAATAAGCAATAATTGGAATTAAAATTGCGGACTTACTTAGAATTTCATGAATTTTTTTTGGTCAATTCGAAACAACCTAATGAACAAAACTAACCATTTTTGGTGATGGATCTTTTTTATTTATTATTTGAGCACCTTTGATCCCTTCAATCTTAAATTTATCTTATCTGATAATAAAGTTGACAACTATTTATTTATCCAAATTATTTTTAAATTCTACTTATTAGAGATTATTTTAAAAGTTTTCTTTACACGTTCGTAGTGATTACTCAAATTTTCTGTTATTGAAACATTTGTATCTATCATTTTACGTGTTTTAATAACTACATTAGTTGTCCTACCTTATTTGACTATAATAATATTCGTATTATGTGATGTTTTTGGTATACATCAAATATTGTTATGAATATTATATTTATAGTTAATATTTTGACATTAATATTTATATTATGTTAGATTAGGGGTCCATCAAAGTGTCCTGGTCTATAATTGTAAATATTAAATTATTGTGTATAAATTACATTATTTGAAGGTCCAAATATAATTATGAATGTTAGATTATTGATTCGACTTGCTCATTATAATATTATCCAAAGGTACAATTGCGATTATTAAATGAACATTAATGAGTAATTTTCTTTTGCATCAATTTAACCTCGAAGGATTTAAAATATTCCTTAAAAGTAATATTTACGTGAACTTTAATTCGACGCTTAAATTTTCTCCAAAATTATATATATTAGATTAATGTGTATATACTTATTATGTTCAATATGAGTAATGGAATATTAGAAGCATGACTTATGTTTTTCATCTAAGTATTTATATCATGATTGGGTTACAAATTCACTAAAGTGGCATAATCTAATAAATTATAAATACTGAATTTGTTGATAACACTTAAATACTATGTTTTAGTTTCTCCAAAGAGTCTGGGTATAATTTTGAGTGTTCGAATTATTAATAATTTCATTATAATTAAGCCATTGTGATTTGGTTGCTCCAAAAATTCCGGTTACAATGGTGATGTTAATATTAAGGGGCAATATTTTTGTTTATTAAGGTTGGTATCGGTTGCTCCAAAATTTTTATAACTTTCCTCAATTTATAAGCAATATCCATTTATTCCTTTTGAAAATATTTATGCTTATTGAAATTATTATACAATTCATAAAATAATATAATATTCATATAATGGATAGTTTGGTGGTTACCAAAGTGACCTAACTAGAATGCTTGTGAATATTAAATTTAAAGATAAAATGGTAGTAATAACTCATCATGCTTATATATATAAAGAAATTAATGGGGTATATTTGGTTTATTTCATAAAGCAAGATAATTTTTCAAAGAAAATTGATTTTTAGAGTAACTGAAGTAAATATTAAAGAATTATGCTATTAAGTGGTGAAAGGTAATTGTATATAACATGTCCATCTGATTTACATAACATAGTACCCAATAAATTCATATATAAATATTCAAAGTTATTTAAAAAGAAAGTCCACATTTATAACATTTTATTAATGTAAGTGTTGTCATCTCATGGCATTGATATAGTGAGCTATTTATCTCATTAATTATATGTCATTTTATTTCTCTTAAATTGCATGTTTGACCCATTTTAATGCTTTTGATACTAACTTCATAGAATGAAATGAAGAAACTAAGTTTCACTAAAAAGTGCTAAATGGCATAATTCAATTTTACTTAAGAAACCCACTATTAATGAATAAATTAGCGCGTGACACTCTTTTGAAATTTTAAAGAATTATAAAAGGGATTAAGCATAATGTTTATTCAAAATCTCATAATGTTGGAGATTAAAATATGAGTACCCATTATGTAATATACATATTTTAAGCTATATTGTGTGAATTATAACGTGTTTTTCGATATGAATGTAATAATTTGTTTTATTTTTCAAAACTAGACTGCTACGAAAAATAGTTCTAAATCAATATGAGAATGCTTATAAGACAAACCATAAATTCTTGGATTCCTTTTCTTATGTTATTCCAGAATCATTTAAAAAAAAACTAAATGAACTTTCAATTTTTTTTCTCAATTTTAATATGAGATATTTTTCTTGATTATATAAAAGATCTTTAAGTTTATATGAGAACCTATTTTCTTAATTATGGTATTCTCATTGGTGGTTTATACAATTATGTTTTTCGAAGAAACTTTTACAAGGAAAATGATTATGGTCCTATATCATAATGTTGACCTTAAAATTATCTCAACCAAATGTCTTTAATTTTGTGGGATAATTGAATATCACACACTTTTTAACGCTAGACTTACTCTAGTAATTTAATAGACCAGATTGTTCTTGAGTTGTCACGTGTGAATATTGACATTCACGTTTGAGATCTTAATGTTTTACAATTATATAAAAATATATGTGGCCCAAGTGGTATTATAATCCTTGGATAGTGGACCTACATAGATCATATCATTATAAAACAAGTAGCCAAACGCACCAAATGTGGATATAGCCACAAACGTTATTCACGCAAAAATAAATAAATAAATAAATATAAATATGTGTGTGTGTGTGTGTGTTTGTGGTGATTCTACTTTACCCAATTTGACACGCTAGCATGATTGAAAAAGTCTAGTACATGCATGGATTTAGAATTCGCTAAAAGGATTGGATTTTAGAATTATGTCTCTAGATTTTTAAGAGGGTACACTATTGACTACTGAAATAAAAAAAATCAAATTCTTTAAAGCATGGTGAAATTAATGGGAGTATCAAATCACCAAAAGTGTCTATGAAAGAATTTAAGATACTCTTGTCATTCCCTTATCATACAAAGTAATTGTTCTTTTGGTTAGTGGATAAGAATAGTTTTATGAAGCTCTTAAATGTGTTTGCTATTTTGAATGATTATGAGATTTATCAAAAGAATATAAATTTGATAGAGGAGTGAGAAAATATTCGATTTTATTTTCTCAAGTTTTAAAAATTATAATGCCATTAATTGACCATAATGATGTATGAAACCGTGTTGAATTATCTATTTGACACAATAGAGTCCAGTGTAAATACATCTTTAAGACTAAACACAACCTTGGTGATAATCAATGATATAAAGTTAGACTTATGCCACAATTTACTTACGAATAGAGAAGGGGGTGTAAATAAATATTTTCACCTATATCTTAAAATGTGAAATTCTTATGGCTTTAGAAACTTCTTTTTTATTAAGATTTACATTTATTGTGAAAACTTATGAGAGTTTAAAGAACTGTATAGATTGAGAAATCACTATATAAACTTATGTCAGTTTTCCACCAATGGTATTTTAAGAATATTTGATGTATTTATTTTAGTGTATCTATGTACACCTTAAGGTCAGTGGGAGTAAGTTTATGTATTTTAAAATTATATATACATTACTAATTAAAGATATATTGGAGAAATAATATATTTCAAGAGTATTAAGGAATGAGATATTTAAAACAGTATATGCTCACACTCATGAAGACTGTTCATTTAAAGATGGCCAGTTATTACAAATAGAATTTTAGTAGCTTATGGATGTATTTATCTCACTCTTTATTATGTGTCTCTATTTTGGCTTAATAGAAAAATTATAAAAGAGTGCGAAATATTACATGAATGGTTTATCGGTTATGAAAACTAAGGTTGTATCATGCTTTGAGGATGTAATGTATGAATTATGGCTGCAAAATTTTATTTCAGAACTAGGAGTTGTTGACACTATTACCAAGTCACTGAAATATTATGTTGCCATTGCATTCCTTATAAAGAATTGATACGTATTCTAAGGAAGATAAGTACATTAAATTAAAATACTTATTTGTCAAAGAATAAGTTTAGAAACAACCGGTGACACATAAACACATAAGTATAATTGTATACATAGAAAATTCACTTACTAAAGGACTAATACAAAGGACATTGCTAAACCTATTGAACGGATGAGTCTCGAGTGTAGTCATAAAAATAATGAGATTGTATATTTCTTAGTGCTTATTTAGTTGACGCTATGTTTTAATATCAATTAAGATGTTCTCTGAACATTAAAATTTTTTTCGTGTAATATTTGATTATATGCATGTGAATGGATGAAAGTGATGGAAATAGTCTTTTTATAAGTCATTAGTGGACCATTATTGAATAACCCTATTTGTCAAATTTATTGGATGAGTTGTTAATATTGTGGCACATGGAAGCAATCATACTCTTGAATTAGTATGTGGGTGCCATGACTCGCATGAATGCTTTGTTTGATTAAGATGTATATGAAAAACTATTTAAGGACGACCCAAGATTATTACAGACCTTATGATAGTTATGGATCAAGTGGGAGAATGTTAGAATTCTTTGAAATAATAATTCTCGGTAATGTGTTCCGTAGTTATATTAATACTAAGAGTCACTCTGATTAATGAAAGGGTACTCCAAATACCCAGAGTTAAAAGGAATCTTGGGTAACTACCTTCACGGATGGTTGAGATTAAGTGACTGTTGAAGATTTGAGTCATATCCCTGCCTATAAATAAGTAACTGATTTTACATCATTCAGACACACTAAAGGGCAACATAATGAAATCATAGGATAAGGGAGAGAAATCCAAAGACCCAAGGTGTGTTAATTTTCAGAATAGTATTTGGCTATAAAAGATGATTTAACTGTTAGAATAGGCTATAATTGGAATATTTTCTTTCCACATATAACATTAAGCCATGGTTTGAAATTTAGCCCAATCGAACATCTTTGAGGTCGGCTGCTTTGCCAAATTTTCCATCAGTGACATAATGGAGGTACAAGAACGAAATCTAAATTCATAATTATGAATTGAGGTATGTGATTATACTATTATTTTGTCTTTCGCATAATGATTATATGTGAAAACATGACGTGAATATATGACTATCATGATGATTAATATCCTATTTTAAAGAACCATGTCATATTTAATTAATTAATTGATTAAGATTTTGATTAATTAAATTATATTTTACAGTTAATAGTTGTGTTATTTTAATTATGTTTACGATTCCATATACCTTGTTCAACTTGGAACTAATCTCATAGATAGAGATTCGCTAGGTCCAGTGTGGAGCTATGTTCCTCAATAAGGTTGGGTAGACCACTCCCACTTAGTCATTCGAGCTTCAAGAATCTCCATCACCATGGAACAACCGAGGTTAGATCAAACTATATATAAGGAGCTTTATTCCCCAATCTGTCAAGTTGGAAAAACTACAACCACTATGCTACTAACTCCCACACAGTGCCAAAAACTATATGGAAGCATTAAATCACATAAAATGTTGTGACAACAAAGCTCATAGAAAGGCCAACCATGATGTAACGCCCTTAACTGGATATGTGGTTACCCGTAGTCAACCAAGTCTAGTCCGGGGTTAGCTGTGAAGTGAAATGAACAACCTACATAATGTTGCCACTTTGGTTTTATTTTTAATTAACATTTCACTTTCTTAGCATGCTATTCCTATTTCAAATCAAACTACGTGAGGGACCCGTCGGGTGCACCCCGAAGTCAAAGTATACAAAGATACTATTATAAAATAAAATATTGTACTTAATTACTTGTGTAACGCTCTTAAAATACGAAATCGCACCCAACCCGTCGTAACAAAACGAGGGAGTGAGCTGAATGCTCAATGGGAAATATACGAAATGCAACATAAAATCAAATGGCAAAAAGAAGAATCTAATACGTTATGCATACGTGCACATGAAACTACCTTATATACATATGTAAACATAAATATACATATACATATACTTAACACATGAGACCATTTTGCTTCCAAAAATCTTATTTATCCCGATTAATTCACCTTAATCTTGTAAAAGACTTCCTTTTTCTCAATTTGACATTTATCATTTTATTGAATACACACGGTTAAATACTTGAAATAACTACACTTGGTTTGATCGAAATCCATTACTTTGCCGAAATTATTCTTTTCATTCTAACTAATCCACATTAGTATTGTCATTGAAAATCGCCATTTCAACACATGCGAACAACATGTTAGAAAATACTTATTTAGACATTGAAAACCTTTCACAACACCCCCTTATGATAGTTATGGGTTTAACCACTTAATTTGCTTATCCACACATTTACCCACTTATTTAAACTTTCCTTTACCTTATGGACATTAATCAAGTTACACATTTTTCGTCCACTTTTACTAATTATTGGAACATTTATCAATTCATTCAAGTTAGGTTGTCTTAACATATTATACCACACAACCCATTTCTTGATATGTTCCTTATTTCTTTATCTTTTTCTCAGAATCTTCTGATAACCTACGTACTCTATCGAGCTCCTCACCGTGGATGATGCCACCATATGAACTAGCCAGTGGTCTTGGGTCTTTCACGCCGAGCTCTGGGACCTCTTTAATTATCCCAGTCTCATCCAAGTTCCTTTTATGAGTTTTAACATTTAGCAAATATCCACATTACTTTACCATTTTTCACCTTTATATCGTCTGAAGCCAAAATTCGGGACTTCACCACCCCCTTTTACCCGTGTCACACTTTGAATACTATTTCTTTCCTTTTAAATCCTTTTCTTTCACGCTTAATCATTAATTTTACACCAAAACCATTTACTTTCAAGGACTTATACCTTTTTAAATCATCTTAGAGTGACATCAGACCTTAACACATTTTTATTTCATAAAAAATTTCACTTTAAGTAAATTTACCAATTTAGCCTTTTATTTGCCAAAACATGCAATTTAGTCCTTTAACAGTGTTATTTTCAAAATGGTTATTAAGTTTCCAACTTAACATTTAAAATCCTTTTATCCATTTTTAACACTTGTTCAATAACACAATAAACCCAACATTCTTACTTGCTACTTTATCACCTTTAATATATAAAATGACACCTTCTTACATTTTAAAGTTCCATTTTATAGACATTTGAAATACATACATTATTTATAGGATTTTTCATTTTAACACCCACTTAGCTATAATTTACACATTTGAAACCTTTAACTTTTTTTTATTAACTTTTAACCCACAACTTATGAAAAATCCTTACTTTTCACATATCTGCACATTTAACCCATTGTAATTTCTACATGAGTTTCACACACTTTAAAATGTCCATTAAAGTGAAAGTTTCCATTTTTACATGTATCCTCATTATTCAAGTAGAAAATCACATTCTAACCTCATAAAATGGCTTAAACAAGCCTAATACATTTCTTTCCATAAAGCCACATTAGTTATCCTATAAATATCATTCTAACACATTTTATTTCATAAAATGTTGAAGACATGTAGTCTGAAAATTATTCATTTTTCAAAACCCATTTTAAGTCATCCCTTTGAAAACCATTTACACATAAAATCATAGAATGCAAATAGTTAACCTATGGATGCAAACTAGCATGTATCCTACATATACTAAGTCTAATATATGTAAATAAACTAGCTGAAAATATACACATCGTTAAACCTAAACCAAGGTTAGTATTTCCACCTCTTAATTATCCGTAATGGTGGTGGAAATGGTGGTGCAGGAGGAGCAACTCCCACCTCCAAAGGTGGCCTCAAGGGTTTATCAAAAGATTCATCTAGCTTGATCCATTAGTGCTCCAAAGAAGCTATAATTCATCCTCATGGAAAACTGTACTTTTCATCAAGAATACCCCCTTCAAACACCCATCAAGCATATAAATAACATCATCTTCTTCACCTAAAAAGTTATCCTAGGGTTTCTACAAGCATATGGGAGCTTGGGGCACAAGGTATTCCCCCATGGGAGCCCAAGCTAGGGAGAGAGGGACTTAGAAATCTGATGGGTTTGTGTGTATGTTCCCCTTTACGGTTCTCTCTCTGTTATAACCAAACTATAAGTTTTTAAGGCATAAATGAGAAGATTTTTATCTCAAAATATTTCCACATAAGTTCTTAGGTTGCCCACAAATTGACTCCTCGTGAATCCTAGGGTTTGTATTGTGACGAAACAACAGAAATACAAGACCTTTTGCAGACCTGCTTCACTCAATCTATCGAGAAAAATCCATCGATCAACTGATGGATGTATCGATCGAGTCCCAAGGGTTAATCTTCATTGATCGATCGAAAATTTCACAAAAGCTCCCTAAATTCCATTTTTTACCCCATGGCCCTCAAGAATCATATTTTAGAATCCCAAATATTAGGTTGGACCATTTATATCCCTTACGGTGATTTTTCTATAAATCACACAAAGTTGCAATTTGACGCGTCGCGCGCCATCTAGAATCCCAATTCACATTCTTATGTATGTAACTTGATATCGATGTATTACCAATTTAATTATATTAACCTAAAATGGGAGTCACGTATCCCTATGCGTCCCCATGCATGATGAACATGCCTAGACATCACGTGAAATGCATCATTTATGTGCAATAGTAACCTATTCAATTGTGAGTCAATTTTCTCTATATACTTCTTCGAATAAATCACCTAATTTATTATCAAAGCATATATTTCATGGGAGGGGTATTACAATCCTCCCTCCTTATGAAATTTCTTCCTCAAAATTTAATGATCATTAACCTTAGAATCCAGTTACCTATAACTACTTTCCTATCCTAGGGCATCCTCAACACTATGGTATAAAACCCAAAGGTCTTGTTTTCATCAATTACATTATTAACTCAACTATGGATAACACTAAGGTGTTATTTATAATTCCCAGGCAAATCTAACATATACATCTAAAAAAAAACTTGAGATGATCGATACTCACCAAATATCGTACTGTCAGCAATGAATTCATCATCATGAATCCTTCCTACGTGAATTTACAAGCGTACGCTTCCTCAATCAATTTTGAATCACGCCTAGCCTAGGTCGATATAACCTCAACATCTCTAATCATACACATCAATGATTATTAAACAATATATCATATTGGTCAACTCAATCGATATCTCCCACGAGATCCTTACGCTAAGCTAAAGTCATCCTAGGTATCATAACACAAACTATCACATCCTCGACCTACACAATTTCAAGCAAAGTGCGACACTAACATATTATGTTTTATCAGGGTATAATGCTCACAATATCCTCGAGTTACAACCTCGAAACCCATGACCAAGTTATAGCTAGCTAAACCGATTAACTAACAAAACATGTTAACCTAATGCAACCAAATACTACATGTAACAAATGCGAGATCATGCGTGCACACAAACTAGTGTACAACAAATATGCGTCCAAACAAGAGTGCACTCATTTACCATGACGTATCAACCACAAACGACTTAATCTGCATCACTACTGATATCATTTAACGCTATACCCTAATCAAAACTGGTCAACAACTTCCCACTATAGGGGTCAAAAAGACACAAAAAACAGAAGGGATGCCATGAATCAGGCGACTTCCACACCAATAGGAAACAATTAAATTCTGGCAGCGAATCGTGCCACATGAAGTACAAACCCACAATGTACACAATTTACTCTTGAGGTCTCTAACTCTCATTGATATCTTCTAGTGTCTTAGCCTTGCCACATACCCTGGATTTTACGAGTCCTAATTGTGAATCATCCATCATTGCAGAACGAATGAAGTACGAGACCAATTTTTTTAGGAAGTTGAAATGCTAGGATCCCCTCCGTAAGACTAATGCCACCTTTACATCATTGGCAAGCACAACCATCTAACTAGATGAAATTACATCTTTTCAACACTTACCGTTAGCCATTGACCTATCATACCTAGGCCTTCATAATTTCAACACACAATAGCTAACATTTGTTTTTTAGATAATTCTCATCAAGTGAAGCACAACGCTCACGTAATTTCAAACATTCAACTCACAAACCACTGCTAAGACTCTTAGCAACGTCCTTCATGAACCAAAATCATAACTATCCTAAGGCTTCTTAAACTTTCAAGTATTATCTATGCCTAAAACCTAATGAATTCCTTACTAGAGTCATCCCATATCATACAGGTAGAACTAGGTGCTATAATCAAGCCCAACACCCCATTCCAAGTGCTATCTCTAAACTATGATGGACATTATCGTGTTCTAAGTCTCCCATGTGCATAACCTAGCACTTATCAATCTATCTTCAGTATCATACTCAAAGGCCATATTATGGCACATGCTCACAAACCCAATCATTGAACTAGTTCCAAGGCATGTCCACAAGTCGACATGACTTGACCATACTACAATAATTAATGATATAGCATTACTATGTAAACTTCAATGCAATAATTATTCTCCCAGACGCTTCATGGAGAAGACACCAATTCGATCATTCCCAAAACAGACATACACATCCCAATGTAAGAGTCATCGTGATAGAATCTTATCACGTGTGATGACCGACCACGGTCACTAACTCATAACCAAAAGTCAACAATCCTAGTCACTACATGTTATACTAACCATAAGGCTATATCCTTGACATCATAAGGAATCCTAAAAGGTCCAAAGAGAGACACCATTCTCATCGTAACACATGATACACAATCTTAAGCTCACTATTACTAGAAAATGTCTTCCACTCACATTAACATCTCACTAGGTAAACCTTAGTATACACCTATATGGAATTATCAAGACGAATTCACATGCTTATCCATACTACTAACCCGAAGTTAATTTCACTAGGCCGCATCATTTAATCCTCAATTGACTTTTCACCATGATAACTAAATTGCCTCACTATGTAATAAGAAAGTGTGATATCAATTATTTATGGGATTCAAAAAATTCTAATATTAAAACTTATTTAATTAAAGTCCATCTTCAATCCAATTCAATTAAACCCTAATTAAGCATCTATGTGAATAAATTAAACATGAAATCACAAATCAAAGGACAATAAAATTAAGGAAAAATCCCCTAAAAGGGCAAAATCTTTCCTTCACTATATATTGCAAATCGTAACTTACAATTACATAGAGAAATCTGCAATAATTTCCCGCAGAAGATTCCCTCGAGAACCTCAAGAACCGCAACTCCTCCTTCAGTAGTGAATACCGTAAAGTATCCCCAATGACCGTAGTCGTCAGCAAATAACTCCCACAAGAATTGATAAAGAAACTTTTTAGTGTGTCATTGTTCTGAAAGTCCTCTAATCAAAACCTCAATTACCTACAAAAATATAACAAACTCAAGTGTAGAGGTAAGTAAGGGTATCAATCCACATCAAGGGGGTAAGCTAGAGACGAACTCAATTGTAATTCAATTTTTTATTTTCTATTTGGGATTTTTTATTTTTCTATTTTTTAACCTTTTCAATATTAAAACAATTTTCAACTGTGAGGATGTGAAATAATACTAAACTAAAATGAGAGGTGAAAGCAACTAACTAAAAAGTTACTAAAATGAAAAATAAAGTCTAACACAAAAATATGAGATAAATGAGGTAAATAAACATGAGAACAATCAAGGAGTGGGATTACACCACAAATTTTAGCTATTCTAACTAATTAATTAAGTAATTGAATTATTCCAAATTAATATCAAAATTACAAATCAACTCTCGTTGCAAATATAATTTTAATAGGAACTTTTTAGAATATTACGTTTAACAACCCCCACAACTCTAGAAAAATAGAAATACACTCCTTTTAATTAATAACCCGCTAGGATCAATTTATCAAAATTTGTATAAATCATAGAAATTGAAATTAGAGTTGAAATTTAAGGAATAATACCACACTTAAGAAACCCCTATCTCTAGTTCGAATCTAAAATGGGTATTATAACTTAGAATTTTGATTTTCTCTCAAAAATCATTTACCCTCTCTTGAGGCGTAAATTTAAGGGTGAGGGATAAAAATTAGTATTCAAAGGGAATTTTCAAGTAACCAAACTAATTAAATTAAAATAACATCAAATAAGGGTTCCCCACCCCACCCCACCCCTTGAAAGGGGATTTATCCTAACATGATATGAAATTTGACAAATTAATAATCAAAGGCATAACATAAATGAGAAGAGAAGAGAACAATCAAACCCAATCTCTTGATGTTTAATTGAATTTCAATCCATGAGTTGAAATTAACATCCCTCACTTTGAATGATCCAAACAAAATTATATCAAAATTTAACTCAAATTAATCCTCACAACAATTTATTTTTACCTCACTATCTAAAAAAATAAAACAAAAATTCTAATCTAAAAAACTACACTAAAATGGTATTTCTCTCTTTAAACCCAAGATGGGGTTTCTAGCCTCCCTTAAAAATGGTCTTCATCTTCTTTTTATAATAGGCATGGAGCTAAGGGTAATTTGGGTAGGGATTAAATGGACAAGAGAGGTGTGAGGATAAGTTGGGGTTAAAATAGGGAAATGCACAAATGTACATGGGTTGTGTGAGGTCATGTAGGAAGTGGGGTGGTGAGGATAAAAACAAATCAGACTTTGTTAAAAGGGTTTGGGGGTATGTATGAAAAAAGGGTAAAATGGGTTTTAAATGGGGAATAAAACATGTGGGGCTTATGACTTTGGTCTTTGTTTTGTTGTTTGGTTTATTTGGTTTGTTATTTTTTTGGCACGTAGAAGTCGTGGCTTTTGGAAATGGGTTGAAATGGCTATAGGGTGAGATTGGAGGCTGGATCGGGTTGAGGCGCTGGTAGGTTCGGGTTTGGATGTCCGGAGCTATGGGAGACATGGCTGGATTGAATGGGGGATGGCTGTTTGAGGTAGCGAGTTAGGCTCGCCCGGATGGGGGTTTGGGCAAGGGGCGATCGGGTTTGGGAGTGTGCCAGGTGTGGCTGGGTTGGTGGCCGCTTGGTGTCGGCGATTTTGGAGATTTGGTTGGTTTGGCCCACCACCAGCAGGTGGTGTCCGGAAGTTCGCTGGGCCGAAGGGGACTGGGTTGCGATCACGCTCAGGCAGGTTCAAGGGGTAGTTGGGTCGCACAGGGGCAGGGTCACCAAATGGCTGCCATGGGGTATGGAGGTTAGAGTGAGAGAGAGTTGGGTTTTATTGGTTGAAAGAGGAGAGAGAATGAGGTGAGGTTGAAGATGGTGAGGAGGTGTTGTGTGTGGTAAGGTGTAAGGTGGTTATGGTGTGAGTGAGATGAGTTGTTAGGTGTTAGTGTGTGGTAACTGGGTGTGAGTGTGTGTAGGTTAGTGTATAGGTTTTAGGGTGTGTGTGTTTAAGTTGTGACCCTAAAAATAACACAACTAAAAAAAACAAAACTAAAAATCTAAAATTAAAATCCTACTCTAAAAATAAAAGTAAAAATAAAAATAAAAATAAAGACTCAATAAAAAATAAAACTAAAAAGAAATAAAAATTAAAAAATTAAAATAAAAAAAATCAATTAAACTAAAACTAAAGTCCTATAAAGAATGTAAAATCTAATAACTCTAAAAATAAATGAAATCCAAAAAAAATCTAATCCTAATAAAAATAAAACTAATAACTAATAAAAAAAGATGAAATAAAAATATAGTAATAAGAAAATAAAATAGAAAAAATAGAAAACAAAACCTAGAAAATACTAAATAAATAAAAAATAAAGCTGAAAATAAAAACGACTCGTACTAAAAAAATAAAAAGGGCGCAAACTAAACACACACGGGCTCGGGACAGGACTTAGGCTAGGTTAGGGTAGGCTAGTGTTACGGGATTGGTAATTAGCTTCATAATCCACACAATTGCCTTGAAATACGCGTTTGAACACCGCAACGTGCATTCGACCTACAATATAGACAATAAAGCACATAAGACCATATTTATTATAAATGAGGGAATAAAATGCATATATTCGGGGTATAAAATGAACACTTTTGGGTGCTTATGACACCACCCCCAAACAGAGTGTTGCTAGTCCTCGAGAAATAAGATAGAGAGAAAGAGAAAGATAAGTCATCAAAAGTGTACCACTTTCGCGGGCATTTGCGATAGGTTTCCGTGCAGGACGAGTTGTGTCTCGTGAGGGTTTGCAGGGAATATACCCACAAAATTCTTTATTTAAAATGATTTATTGAAATGCAGTCAATCTCTTATTAGACATAGAATAATCGTACAATCCATCACATGGGAAATATTTTGGGACATACAAGCTAGAATGTAGAAAATGTTAACTAAGTAAATACACAAGGCACATCCTTCCTAGAACTCAACGTGTGTAGTGTGAATTAGTCAAAATGGGTTAAGTATCATAAGATTAATTCCTAGATTCCCTTATCAGAATCAACGCTTCAACTTAAAACCTCGCGAATATCTCTCTCTCAAACGAACTCTCGAGATTAGGGACAGTGTATCGCTCTTGTGTGTGAGGAGGTAAGTAAATGTAAGCAAGTTCAAACGCCTCACACACATATAAGAAAGAACGTACAATTTCAAAGAAAAGTGATCTCATGAAAGAAATGATAATCACTATAGTGAGAACGTCGAGTTATTCACCACGTTGACTATCATTTGCCCAAACACTTAGGGGAAATAATGTTGTTTATGGGTGAGGGGAAATGAAATGGGATATGTGGGATGAGGTGAGGTAGGATAGGATGGGATGATGATTTGATGGATGGATGGATGGTGGATATTTGAGAAGAGTGTATTACACTTTGACGGACAAATGTCTTTATTTCTTGGCTGCAACTTTCTCTTTTTCTTCTTTTCCAAATACGCATCAATGTATGAGATAAATCTGCTAAAAATACAAATAACCCCAACATAGATTTGTATTAAATTTTTCTCCATCTGAATCGGCTTTGGGAGAGATATTCGCTAAAAATGAAAACACTCTCTATGATGGATCTTCTCTTTTTTCTTTTTTCTTTTTTTTCTTTTTTTTTCTATTTTTTCTTTTCTTTTCCAAATACGCATCAATGTTTGAGATAAATCTGCTAAAAATACAAATAACCTCAATATAGATTTGTATTTAATTTTTCTCCATTTGAATCGACCTTGGGAGAGATATTCGCTAAAAATGCAAACACTCTCTTTGATGGATCTTTTTTTTTTTTTTTTTACTTTCTTTTTTATTCTACTTTTTTCTTTTCTTTTCCAGATATGCATCAATGTCTGAGATAAATCTGCTAAAAATACAAATAACCCCAACATAGACTTCTATTTAATTTTTCTCCATCTGAATTGAACTTTGGGGAAAGATATTCGCTAAAAATACAAACACTCTCTTTGACGGATCTTCTCCTTTTACTTTCAACACTCTTCCCTTTTTCAATATGGTGGGTGGAAAACAGAATTGATATGGAAATGGGTGGTATGATATATGGTGATGATATGGAAAATGGAAGGTGTATGGTTGTATGATAAAATGGAATTTAGTTGGTCTATGGGTGAAAGTATGGTGATCGGGACAACTTCAAGACACATGTTTCTTACAACTCGAAAGTGATGTCGTTCTCAGTGATCAAGCCCAAAGTTTAGTGAAGAATAATGAGATCATACAACAATTTAATGTGCGAACCCAAATGAAGTTGAATCAACTCGTGACTCGGAGATTGCGTAAAACACTCTAAAAGGTGAAAGGCACAAATCTCACAAGCTAAAGTCTCCACTAGTGATCCTTAAGTTTCTCTTGAGAATTGTAGTACTCTTCAACTCTAAACCGTAGTGACGTGATAAGTGCGCATATTTTTGTTAAGTCAAGAAATTCATGGTGCAACATGCCTTGTTACATATTACATAAGCTATTTAGAAAAATATAAACCCTCTAGATTGATTCCTCGACTTAAAAAGATGGATGATAGAAAATTCACATCAATGAGTGAGATGAAATCAACTGCACGAAATTTTAAAAATCAGGTTTAAAAATCAAAATTTTTCAAAAGAGGTACGATTTTGATAAAATTCCCCACACCCAAACAAAAATAAACATCATCCTCGATGTTAAGTAAAATGATTTTTAAAATTGATAACAAAAGGGTAGGAAAGAGATTACCATAATCAACCGCGAATGAAATGGACAGATGAATCCAAGAAGAAACCTGAATAAGAAGTGAAAATATAACAAATTTTGTACAAGTCTATAAGCATGATAAAGCATTAGGTGGTGTGACACACCACCCCCAAACAAGATGAGACTAGTACAAGAAATCACGGGCTTCCTTCCGGTAGCGCTAAGTTTAATGTCTTCAGCTAGACCGATGGAATCTCACCCTAAGGATAAGAGCTATGATGGCGCGGGGCGGCAGAAAAATTGGGTGATGAGAATCACTCCCAAACAAGATGGAAGCATCAGTCATGTTGGATAAACTTGACAAGGATGAGGGTGAAGAAACGCCGAGCATGGCCTTATTTTTTTTATTTTCAAGATGTTCTATTTTTTTGTGGTTTTTGAATAATTTGAAAAAGAAAGGAAATATTTTTGTGATTTTTAGAGAATGAAAGGAAGAAAATGTTTTTGGATCCTTTTTTGGAAGAAAATAGTGGAAAAATATATATTTTTGGATTTTTTAAATTTTTTTCAAAAGGAAAGAAAATATTTTTGGATTTTTCTAAAAAAAATAAAGGAAGAATATGTTTTTGAAATTTTTTTTTGAAGAAAACCAAGGAAAAAAAATTATTTTTGGATTTTTTTGGAACGAAAGAGTGGGAAAAATAGGTGGACTCTTTGAATTTGCATGAACTAACTAAAACCATCTACCGAAAATTTGAATTGGACACACACACAAGGCAAGGATAAATCCTAACGAGCATATAGCCAATTTTTATCTTGAAATTAGTGAAAAGGGTAGTGAAATTTTAATTAAGTCCGCGGGCGATAAAAAATCACGAAAATCTTAGTGATCGCCTTTTCAAAAATATTCTCCTAGTGGGCTACCTAGTTGATTGATGTTAAATTTAATGATGGCTAGGGTAGCACATAATGGTAAGCGAGTGAGTCGGATGATGAAATCCCTTCTCGTGAGTGACCGAGTGTAGGTCTTAATAATTTAATTCATCACACCATTTGAAAAATAAATGCAAGAATAAAATCACACAAGAGCACACCAACACACAAAATAATTGACTCACTAACAGGAGAGGCGCGAGGGTTTAGAAATGTACCTCCCACGATTTTTAGGTCATGGGGTGCTGAAAAATTTGAGTCGACCGGGGGGAGATTATGCCAATCTCAGTCGGCCCCAGGAGTCCTACCTACCCAAGATAGAGAGGTTTCTAAATCCTCACCTTTGGACGCCCTCTCTCTACCTTATCCGGTTTCCCAATCACGCGTTTCTTCGCAATTATTTATTACAAATTAAAATAAAAAAATAAATGGTGTCCCTAGAAAACAAAACTTAGACAATCCAATTTGCAAAAATGGTGGATACCAAAAATCAACGAATAGAGAATGACAATATAATAAATAATAACCGAATAAGTTGTCGGTTAACAGATCAATACAAATATGTTACACCGAGTATTACAATTTAAATATCACAGTATAATAAATGAATACAAAGCTTGGGCAACACACCCGAATAAATGAACTGAACATAACTAGAGTACAATGGAAAGAAACGTCTAATACAAATATCCTATAACATCCGCAATATGTTATGGCTCCATGACAACTCGAATGGAGTTGTCAATACGGGTGTCCATGCGGTACAGCACCTGTACGACAAGGAGTATATGCAAAAATAGAGAAATATAGACGGGTCAGGGCCCGGTTTGATATGATTACCATGTGACTAAAATGCATGACAGTTGTGACACCCCGACTAATTAAATACCGGGTAGCTACACCTTTATTAAATTAATTCAAAATGCCAAGTTGGTCCAGTTAATAGCATCACTGTCGAAAACATTTTTATGATTACTAACCACCTAGTATTTAAAAAGTAAGTGCCAAATTTTAATTTAAGTCTGATTAACATGCAACAAGTGTAATAAGGAATAATAACACCATTCACCATAAATAAGTAAATAGAATGACCATCACATAACGTAAATAAAGTCTGGAGGAAAAACTCCTCACTACAATCCCACAACTGAAATAAGTAACTGAAAACTAAAACAGTACATGCCAAAGTCTGAAAACTGAAATGGAAATGTAACTCTAATATAAATGGGCAACATGCCCTACAACTGATAGATAATGAATCTGGAATCCAAGTAATAGAGGCGTCTACAAGCAAATCCCTGTAGCTTCCACAAACAGCTACAGCTCGTCACCTGAATGAATGTCCTATGCATGGTGTCCTTGTGGCCGGGCACCTAAAATGGTTTAACAAAGAAAAATAGATTTGAAAAGCAAACGGGTCAGAGCCCGAATGTGGAGATATTTTAAAAACCTGCAAGTGCTTTAAAAACATTTAAAACATTAAATGCAAAGTACATGTTAGGACGTGCACTCACATGATATTCTCACCTCTCGTCTAACTGTGCACTCCTAACGTAAGTACCCATCTATAACGACACAAACCACTAGCTAAGTGACATCATCTCTAGCTAGACTATCATAGGTCCTACCCATATTACTCGGTTCTATTAACACTATAACGCTCGTAATTAAGTAGGGGTTTAACGTAAACTCAGATGCTCAATATGCCATATATATATCACTATCAGTTAACTCGTTATATTTCTCGAAGCAATATCGTAATTATATTCACAACATAACATGAAGGTTCCCATTAATTAAGTGTATATTATTCACAACATAATTATACAACACAAGCACCCCGAGAACTAAGCTGCGGTGCACACATACTCTGTTATCCATCCCGGTACATCACCTACCTAAGGATTACATATTCCGAATCTCTCAGGAATAGTTCACAGATAACAACATCACAAACAATGGAGGCGAACACAGTCACATCACATAGGTCACGCACATACCTACGCTCCTACGATCAGCGGACTTATTAATATCCCAATAAGTCTTTCTATGACCTATGTTCATCAAGGTAACCAGTCTAAATCCGGGCAACACGAGGATTAGAGGGCCCTAAGCGAACGCAAACCTCCCATGATAGCAAGTATGGTAGGTATGTCATACACACAATTCATATACCAATACTAAGTAAACACACATCTTAGTAATCCCGTAGTTTAATCGTAGTACATATCGCATTCTCGTACTAACTTATAATTATCGCAATTTATACTATTCCGGTTTATCATCGTACGCGCCATAATCTATTCTCATGTCGTAGTAGACACTCACGTATCAACCCAAACAATCCATTGAATTAAATCTCTCGTATATAAATTTACTCCTCGTAATAACCCAAAAGTCCCAAATCTATCCTTACATCATCAAAGGAAGGTTATCTATATCCTCGAACAAGTTTACGGGACTCCAAAAATCAAAACAGTCCAAAAAGGCCCAAATTGTCAACTCGTTAGAAGTCTTGTTCGAACGAGACTGTTTGAACGAGATCCCTCTGTCAACTCGTTAGAAGTCTCGTTCGAACGAGGCTGTTCGAACGAGATCCAGTTCATTTGAACGAACTGTCCCTTCTAACGAGATCTCGTTCGAACGAAGTTATCGAACGAGGCTCCCTTTCGTTAGAACGACTGGTCATTTCGTTAGAAGCTCGTTCGAACGAGTTAGTTCGAACGACCTGGGCAGGGGCTTCTAACGACCTACCAGATTCGTCCCAGATTTGCCTAATCTCGTTTTACACCATTTTTAACACCTCAAGTCTTCTCCAAAGTTCGTTCAAACAGTGTTTTAAGTCCTCTAATCATACTAAAACATGCTAAGGTCATATACAAACATCTTTTAAGGCATTAATGCATCCTAAACATCATTAAATCACAAGATTTTATACTTTTCCCCAATTTTATCAAGAACATGAACCCTAGATTTATATCATCATCAAATCCCAGAATTCAATCCATTTTAATTTCTTCTAATCACAATTATTATGAGAATAATCATCTACCTATCATTCTACATGCAATTCTCTTCAAAAATTTCAAGTTCTAAACTCCAAACTACATGGGTTTTCATTCAACTTTCAAGAACAATTAAAATTCTTCAATTTCTAACATGGAAAGGACATTCTCTGAAATTAAATGGAATAAAGTCACTTGCCTTGGTTGTCTCTGAGTTTGGATGATGGTTTGATGAAGATTTTTCTGCAGAATTCCCTCTCTCCAAGCTTCTTCTCCAATGGTGGCTTAAGGTGGCTAGGGTTTGATTTGGGAAACTTAGAAAACTCTTCTAATAACCTACGTAGCCTTCTAGGTAAATATGGTTTGGTGAATGGGCTTAGTGGGTTAAATCCACATCAGATTAAAACTCCCAATTTTCGTCACTTTTAATTCCCCAAAATACGAAATTACCAAAATACCATTTTTGATGCCGGTATGGCCTAAAAATACCCCGGAATCCAAACTACACCCCCGGCTAGTGTTTTCTGACTATCTCGACCTTTTCGGAAGCGTTGGCGCACTCAAAATGACCATACGGATAATCGAAATAAAAATCACTTTTATAATCAAAATATTACACCGTGACGCGGCGGTCCCACGCGTCTCAACAAAATTTCTAAAATGCCGTATATAAATCTCACGACAAATTTTATAATACCAAATACATATATCAAAACATGTATGCACATAATCAAATACCAACTCGCATCTCGTTAGTATTTATAACCCGGATTAATTTCCAATTAATACGCATTTAATTAATTAATCCCAAAAATAAATATAGCCAAAAGTACGGGGTATTACATACTTCCCCCCTTATAACTGAATTTCGTCCCGAAATTCGAAACTAGAAAGTACCTGCTAAAAATAACTCTGGATAACGTTCGCGCATCTCATCCTCGCGCTCCCATGTGGACTCCTCGACATTGTGATGTCGCCACTGAACACGCACTAACGGAACTATCTTTGACCGCAGTTTCCTCTCGCTTCGGTCCAAAATAGCAATCGGCCCCTCCTCGTAGGAGCTATCAGGTTGGAGATCGATGTCCTCCACAGCAATGTGAGAATGAGCCAAATTATCTCTAAGGTATTTCCTCAGCGAGGAAATATGGAACACATCATGAATCCGATGCAAATGCTCCGGTAACCCAAGTCTATACGCAAACGGTCCGATCCGCTCAATAATAGGAAACGGCCCCACATACCTTGGTGCCAACTTCCCCTTCTTCCCGAAACGCATAATCCCCTTCATAGGAGATACTCTGAGCAAAACCTGGTCCCCCACTTGGAACTCTCTGAAAAATCTCTTCGCATCAGCATAACTCTTCTGCCTGTCTTGAGCTACCCGAATGCGACTCCGAATCAACTCAATCCTTGCTGAAGTATCCTGAATCACTTCCGGCCCAAGTAGTTTGTTGTCCCCCACCTCTAACCAACATGCTAGGGAACAACAAGGCCTACCGTACAATGCCTCAAACGGAGCCATGCCAATAGTGAACTGATAGGAGTTGTTGTAAGCAAACTCCACCAGTGGAAGGTACTGCTCCCATCCACCCCCAAAGTCAATAATGCACATGCGTAGCATGTCCTCCAACATCTGATTTGTGCGCTCAGTCTGCCCATCAGTCTGCAGATGATAAGCCGTACTCAACCGCAATTCCGTGCCCATGGCCTCCTGGAAACTCTCCCAAAACCTTGAAACAAAGATCTTGTCTCTGTCAGACACGATATTTAGGGGCACACCGTGAAGTCTCACAATCTCTTAAATGAAGAGCTGGGCATACTGTCCCGTAGTGTAGTCAGTCCTTACGGGTAAAAAGTGAGCGACTTTGGACAACCTGTCCACAATTACCCAAACGGAGTCGTGACCCCTATGCGACGTAGGCAACCCCGTGATGAAGTCCATGGATATGCTCTCCCACATCCACACCGGGACCTCCAATGGCTGTAGCAATCCTGCTGGTCTCTGATGATCCACTTTTACAAGCTGACAAGTGGCGCATTTCGAAACAAACTCAGCGATATCTCTCTTCATACCTCTCCACCAATACTGGCGTCTCATGTCTTGGTACATTTTGTCCCCTCCGGGATGTATCGCGAACCGTGAGCCGTGCGACTCTGCCATCACATCGTGTCGCAATTCCTCCCCTTCCGGAACTACCAATCTCCCATTGAAGCGTAATCCCCCGTCTGAGCTAACGGTATAGGACTCGGCTCCCTCTGCTAGTAATCGAACTATCTTCTCCTGACAGAACGAGTCATTAGCCTGTGCCCGTACTACCTCCGTGACAATCTGCGGTGTAACGTTCATCACAGACATGAAAGATCGAGCCACTGCATCCTGGTGTCCCAATTCCTTCCACTTAGCCTTCCACACCTCTGCCACCTCATCTGTTGGCCTACGGCTCAACGCGTCTGCTACTACGTTAGCCTTTCCCGGGTGATACTGGATGTCGAACTGGTAGTCCTTCACAAACTCAAGCCACCTACGCTGCCGCATATTCAATTCCTTCTGTGTGAATAGGTACTGTAGGGACTTGTGGTCCGTGAACAGTTGGAACTTCTCCCCTAAAAGATAGTGCCTCCAAATCCGTAGGGCAAAATACCACTGCCGCCAACTCCAAATCATGCGTGGGGTAATTATTCTCATGAGGCTTAAGCTTACGGGAAGCATAAGCTATGGCCTGTCTCTCCTGCTGCAATACACCTCCCAGTCCTTGCAAAGACGCATCGGTGTAAACCAAATACTCAACTCCCGGTCTCGGCAATGCTAGCACAGGTGCTGAGGTTAATTTGTCCTTCAATTCATCGAATGCCAACTGACAGGCATCACTCCAGATGTATGGCACACCTTTACGAGTCAGATGTGTCAAAGGACCTGCTATTTCTGAGAAACCCCGAATAAACCTCCTGTAGTATCCTGCTAGACCCAAGAAACTACGAATCTCAGTCGGTGTAGTGGGCTGCCCCACTCCCTCACCGCTGATACCTTCCCCGATCAACAGATATTCCCTGGTCGGAAATAATGTGTCCCAAAAACTGGACTTCCTTCAGCCAAAACCCGCACTTCTCATATTTTGCATACAACTCGTTCTGACGAAGTGTCTGCAAAACTTGCCTCAAATGCTCGGCGTGCTCCTCCTCTGTCTGGAAGTAAACCAGAATATCATCAATGAAGACAATGACAAATTGGTCTAGTAAATCCCTGAACACTCTGTTCATCAAGTCCATAAACACAGCTGGAGCGTTGGTCAAGCCGAAAGGCATAACCCGAAACTCGTAAGAACCATATCTCGACAAGAATGCAGTCTTCGAGACATCCTCCTCCCTGATACGCAACTGATGGTATCCCGATCTCAAATCAATCTTCGAGAAGAAAGAATCTCCTCTTAACTGGTCGAATAAGTCATCGATTCGAGGCAACGGATACTTGTTCCGTATCGTGACCTTATTCAACTCTCGGCAGTCCACACACAATCTCAGTGAACCGTCCCTCTTCTTCACAAATAGAACTGGAGCGCCCCAAGGTGAGGTACTCCTACGAATAAAGCCCTGACCTAACAACTGCTCTATCTGATCCCGTAACTCCCTCATCTCAGCTGGAGCCATACGGTACGGTGCGCATGCTATAGGTCTCGTACCCAGTAGCAAATCTATAACAAAGTCTATCTCTCGACTGGGGGGTAAGCCTGGTATCTCCTGAAACACATCCGAATACTCCCTGACTACTGGGATAGAATCTAAAGGAATCACTACCTCCTTAGAGGAATCCTCCTCAATGTAATACAGATGAGCGGTCGATCCTCCCTCTGGGCGAAGCATCGCCACTATAAACATCTCTTGCCCCGGAATGGCAAAAACAATGCTCCCGCTGAAGCAATCAATCATGGCCCTATAAGCTACGAGCTAATCCATACCGATAATCACATCGTGAACATGCATGTCTAATACTAACATGTCTGCAGGTAATACCAAACCACCAATCTCTACCCCCACTCCCCGGCATATAAAGAAAATAAGTGACCCACTCCCCAATGGTGAGTCGACACACGTCACTGTGCTCTCTGCCGTGGCTAACAATCCTAAAGCTTTCGCGAAGTGTGTAGCTATAAAATAATGTGTAGCACCCGTATCAAATAACACCCGACCCATAGTGCCATGGATAGGAAACGTACCCTCAATCGCGGGCGGTGCCTGTGGAACTGCAGCCTGGTGGACGTTGTAGACACGTCCATACTGTAGTTGCCCCTACTGAACTGGGACTGCTGGAATGGGTGGCAATGCTTCCATCTGTGGCGGTGCGGGAAGAGCGGCTGGAAACATAGGCCTCTGTGGCTCCTGGCGAGCACCCTGCTGCTGCTGCTGTGGGGCCCTGCCCCTATCAGGACAATCCTGTCGCTCATGGCCAGTCTTGCCATAAACAAAGCACTTCCCTGGGAAGTTCCCTCATCTCTGTCCCTGCTGTCCCCGGCCCTGCTGGCCATTACCGTTCCTCCCTTGGCCCTGCTGGCCCTGGTGAAACTGCTTCCCATTCTGCCCCTGTTGGCCCTGATGGCCGTTTGGACCCTGATGACCCTGACGGAAACCTCCATGTCCCTGTCTGTAGTTCCCTGACCGGAACCTCTTATTATCCCCCTGCTGGGAGCCCTGCTCATTCTGTCTCTGCCCCTGACCAGATTGTGCCCCGCTGGCACCATGTCCTCCAGTCCTGCCCTGATGGCTAGACTCTCCCGACCTCTTGCCCTCGGCCATATGAAAATGGTGGTCCTGGTAGTGTAACAATGCAGCGTTAACCACATCAGAATAGGTGGCCAATGATAGGTTCCCCAGCAGATGCTGACGGATCCTCCAAGTCAACCCGTCCGTGAACTTCTCAATCTTATTCTTCTCTGTTGGTATCTCATCTGGAACGATATTCAACAGATTCGTGAACTCGGCCTCATACTCGGCCACAGTCTTTCCCTCCTTCCTCAAACTCATCAATCTCCTCCTCATTTTCGTATGAACAGCTGACGGAAAGTACTTGCGGTCGAATCGCACCCAGAACTCCTGAATCGTGAGAGTATCCCTCTCCTTCATGGTGGTAATAGACTCCCACCACTGCAGTGCAGATCCAACTAGCTTGAAAGTAGCTAGCACCTGCTTCTGAACATCCGTGCACTCATACATCCTTAAGTGCCCTGCATATCCTTCTTCCATTGGCTCGAGACTACCACATCTGAGCTACCTGCAAACTCTGGCGGATGCGCTTTCTGAAAAGCGTCACGTACACGCTCCCAAGCAGACGGGAATGCATTAACCTGTACTGGCGCGACAACCGGCGCCTGAGGTGGTGCCTGCTGAACAACGGCAATGGTGGCATTTACCGCCTGGGCTACTATAGCTGCAACCTCAGCGGCGTTCATCATGCCCTGAACTGGAGCGGGCTGGGGTTCGGGCGTTGCATCCCTGGGAACTCGTCGTGCACGTCGTGGAGGCATCTGAAATAAGAACAAAGTTTATAAGTTCGCTATTTATAAACTTAAGATAGCTGAAGAACGAAGCATACACAAAAAGAGTACAACAGTCCTAAAATATAGGGCTCTATATCAAAGAAACGTAGCGGAAACATAATAAGCCGTCAGATCCTAAAGGACACTAGAACCTGATGCTCTGATACCACCTGTGACACCCCGACTAATTAAATACCGGGTAGCTACTCCTTTATTAAATTAATTCAAAATGCCAAGTTGGTCCAGTTAATAGCTTCACTGTCGAAAACATTTTTATGATTACTAACCACCTAGTATTTAAAAAGTAAGTGCCAAATTTTAATTTAAGTCTGATTAACATGCAACAAGTGTAATAAAGAATAATAACACCATTCACCATAAAGAAGTAAATAGAATGTCCATCACATAACGTAAATACAGTCTGGAGGAAAAACTCCTCACTACAATCCCACAACTGAAATAAGTAACTGAAAACTAAAACAGTACATGCCAAAGTCTGAAAACTGAAATGGAAATGTAACTCTAAAAGAAATGGGCAACATGCCCTACAACTGATAGATAATGAATCTGGAATCCAAGTGATAGAGGCGTCTACAAGCAAATCCCTGTAACTTCCACAAACAGCTACAGCTCGTCACCTGAATGAATGTCCTATGCATGGTGTCCTTGTGGCTGGGCACCTAAAATGGTTTAACAAAGAAAAACAGATTTGAAAAGAAAACGGGTCAGAGCCCGAATGTGGAGATATTTTAAAAACCTGTAAGTGCTTTAAAAACATTTAAAACATTAAATGCAAAGTACATGTTAGGACGTGCACTCACATGATATTCTCACCTCTCGTCTAACTGTGCACTCCTAACGTAAGTACCCATCTATAACGACACAAACCACTAGCTAAGTGACATCATCTCTAGCTAGACTATCATAGGTCCTACCCATATTACTCGGTTCTATTAACACTATAACGCTCGTAATTAAGTAGGGGTTTAACGTAAACTCAGATGCTCAATATGCCATATATATATCACTATCAGTTAACTCGTTATATTTCTCGAAGCAATACCGTAATTATATTCACAACATAACATGAAGGTTCCCATTAATTAAGTGTATATTATTCACAACATAAATATACAACACAAGCACCCCGAGAACTAAGCTGCGGTGCACACATACTCTGCTATCCATCCCGGTACATCACCTACATAAGGATTACATATTCCGAATCTCTCAGGAATAGTTCACAGATAACAACATCACAAACAATGGAGGCGAACACAGTCACATCACATAGGTCATGCACATACCTACGCTCCTACGATCAGCGGACTTATTAATATACCAATAAGTCTTTCTATGACCTATGTTCATCAAGGTAACCAGTCTAAATCCGGGCAACACGAGGATTAGAGGGCCCTAAGCGAACGCAAACCTCCCGTGATAGCAAGTATGGTAGGTATGTCATACACACAATTCATATACCAATACTAAGTACACACACATCTTAGTAATCCCGTAGTTTAATCGTAGTACATATCGCATTCTCGTACTAACTTATAATTATCGCAATTTATACTATTTCGGTTTATCATCGTACGCGCCATAATCTATTCTCACGTCGTAGTAGACACTCACGTCTCAACCCAAACCGTCCATTGAATTAAATCTCTCGTATATAAATTTACTCCTCGTAATAAACCAAAAGTCCCAAATCTATCCTTACATCATCAAAGGAAGGTTATCTATATCCTCGAACAAGTTTACGGGACTCCAAAAATCAAAACAGTCCAAAAAGGCCCAAACTGTCAACTCGTTAGAAGTCTCGTTCGAACGAGACTGTTTGAACGAGATCCCTCTGTCAACTCGTTAGAAGTCTCGTTCGAACGAGGCTGTTCGAACGAGATCCAGTTCATTCGAACGAACTGTCCCTTCTAACGAGATCTCGTTCGAACGAAGTTATCAAACGAGGCTCCCTTTCGTTAGAACGACTGGTCATTTCGTTAGAAGCTCGTTCGAACGACCTGGGCAGGGGCTTCTAACGACCTACCAGATTCGTCCCAGATTTGCCTAATCTCGTTTTTTCACCATTTTTAACACCTTAAGTCTTCTCCAAAGTTCGTTCTAACAGTGTTTTAAGTCCTCTAATCATACTAAAACATGCTAAGGTCATATACTAACATCTTTTAAGGCATTAATGCATCCTAAACATCATTAAATCACAAGCTTTTATACTTTTCCCCAATTTTATCAAGAACATGAACCCTAGATTTATATCATCATCAAATCCCAGAAGTCAATCCATTTTAATTTCTTCTAATCAAAATTATTATGAGAATAATCATCTACCTATCATTCTACATGCAATTCTCTTCAAAATTTTCAAGTTCTAAACTCCAAACTACATGGGTTTTCATTCAACTTTCAAGAATAATTAAAATTCTTCAATTTCTAACATGGAAAGGACATTCTCTGAAATTAAATGGAATAAAGTCACTTGCCTTGATTGTCTCTGAGTTTGGATGATGGTTTGATGAAGATTTTTCTGCAGAATTCCCTCTCTCCAAGCTTCTTCTCCAATGGTGGCTTAAGGTGGCTAGGGTTTGATTTGGGAAACTTAGAAAATTCTTCTAATAACCTACGTAGCCTTCTAAGTAAATATGGTTTGGTGAATGGGCTTAGTGGGTTAAATCCACATCAGATTAAAACTCCCAATTTTCGTCACTTTTAATTCCCCAAAATACGAAATTACCAAAATACCCTTTTTGATGCCGATATGGCCTAAAAATACCCCGGAATCCAAACTACACCCCCGGCTAGTGTTTTCTGACTATCTCGACCTTTCCGGACGCGTTGGCGCACTCAAAACGACCATACGGATAATAGAAATAAAAATCACTTTTATAATCAAAATATTACACCGTGACGCGGCGGTCCCACGCGTCTCAACAAAATTTCTAAAATGCCGTATATAAATCTCACGACAAATTTTATAATACCAAATACATATATCAAAACATGTATGCACATAATCAAATACCAACTCGCATCTCGTTAGTATTTATAACCCGGATTAATTTCCAATTAATACGCATTTAATTAATCCCAAAAATAAATATAGCCAAAAGTACGGGGTATTACAACAGTTAAGTGCCTAATTCTCTCGCAATTAACATAATATTTCTCACCTCTCAATTCTAAAAGCACAACCTATCGTAATATCATGCAATGCTCAATAATCATATAAGCACGGCAGATCTCATCTACAATTTACTCAAGGAGACATCAAATCAATATTCACAATTCTACGTGCACAATTCCTATTTCTTTCTTAAGGAATATATATAAATGGTAATTCATTTTATCAAATGTTACCAAGTCAATATCATTTCCAAAACTTTCTTTACCAATTTTATTTCCTTTCTTCCATCCAGGAAAAATAAATATTATAAAAGCAAGTTTTATTAACATAAAAATGCTTTTCCATTTCATTTCATATCTTCCATTTTCCTTCTTCCATCCGAAAAATGTATTTAACTTCCCATTTCCTTTCTTCCATCTAGGAAATGCATTTAACGTCCCATTTCCCTTCTTCCATCTGGGAAATGTAATTTAAAGCCATTTCATCCAGGAAATGCATATTCTAAAATGCTTTAATAACAATAATGTCCCACATTATTATCAATAGTTATATATCATATTATATAATGCATCTAAGACCTCCCATCCGGGTTTCCCCACTGTGCGCGCCACTAAATGGCTATCATCTTCTAGGGATTATCACCAAGACAACCTGGGATCCTATCGAAACGTCGGGAAGCTGCCATATGCCTGTGGGAGAGTCATAACCACACCCAGAATTACCTCACCATCGCAGAAACAAATGATAAATGCTCATATGGACTAGGCATATATCCACCCTTGCATTCATTAGCCAGGGGGATTCACCACACGCGCGAACTTCCCTTATGATAGCTATTTAGAGAGGTGTGTATCCATAAATTAAAATTTATTAAAATCATTTTTCTTTCCATTTGAAAACATCCATTTTTACATTCTCAAATCATTTGTACTTATTCATTTAGTACTACATTTTTGAATATGCATTTCTTATTCTTAGTGTCATATTTTATTAATGACTTAAGACCCGAAGTGCCAATAGACTCACACTAGTCTCCAAGAGCCCAACACCAAACCATAAATCATCAAAATGAGTCTCCCTCAAAAATAGACTCCAAAAAGCCCCAACATTTATCATTTTATCTTCTAAAAAGTTTTTAGGTTAACTTCCTATATCATACGGACATTAACCTACACAAACTAGCCCTCGGGGTAAGCCCAATTATACCATATAACCCTAGGACATTTGTATACCCAAAACAACCCTCTAGGACTCTTCATTACTTCCTAAAGGAAGGTTCCTAAACCTCGAACCTAAAAGAAAAGGGCTAAAACAAAACTAGGAAAAACCCCACAAAAACAGGGCAGCCGAATCGATTCGCCCCTAGTTGCTAATCGATTCGCCAAAATGCGAATCGATTTGGTGAGGAAAACCAACATTCTGAATCTATCAGAATCAATTCGCCCTTATCCCGAATCGATTCGGTCTCCCAAAACGGTATCCTGCCCCCCAACCGAATCGATTCTCCTGGGAGCCGAATCGATTCGGTCCTGGGAATTGGCCTAGTTTGGGCTACGAGTTTAAGAACCATAATTTCTCCAAAACCCCAAATCCTTGATTTCTTCCAACATCAACAACAATTATATCTACTTAATCATTCCTACACATCAAATAACTAATTTTCTCAACTCAAATCAAATTAAACTACAAGATTTAAGGTTTAATCACTAAAAAACCTAAAAATCCCAAAAATGGTTTAAATCTCCAAAATATAACTATACATGCAATTTATCACATTAAATCAATATCTAGCAAGTAAGAAACTTGCATCGAGTTTGTACTCTCGGATTCTCTTCCGGTAGCCACGGATTCCAGTCCAAATCTCCATTTTTCTCTCTTTCTCTCCATTTCTCCCAAGCTCTCTCTTCTCTCTCTCTCTCTTGGCTTATAACATAAGATTGAGAAAATAAAAGGGTTGGGGGACTTAACCGGGTCTTAACATAATTTCTCCTCTTTTAATTGCTAATACACCACTAAAATGACTCGTATCCACATAATTGAGTCATAACCCGTTAAATATGCCCGAAGCTCAAAAATACAACTTGGCACTTATTTTGACTATCTCGACTATTCTAAAAACAACCGCACCCCCTATTTTGGCATTCGGAGTAACGTGAACTATTTTTATGTTACAAATTCATTTTATTTCATTAATTAGGCTCCAATTTAAATATGAGTCATAACCGTCGCATAACATATAACGACGCAATAAAACACAATATAATGTTATTTACCTTCTCATAATGGTAAATAGACAAAACATAGTAAATATTATCCCTTAATATCACGGGAAATAATATTTACTCCAACTTTCTCTATTTTATAAAATTAGCCCATCAGGCAAAATAATATAAAATAGTCACTCAAATGTCTGGGTTGTTACATACTCCACCCTTAGAAGGGAATTTTGCCCTCAAAATTCAGGCGTACCCCATACTCATACAAAGGGTATACTATTCCAAACTATCGTTCTATCATCCTAGCAAACCCCTCAGTAGTGCGGCTTCCCCATTGGACTCTGAGTAAGGTCATCACTATTCGATCTCAGTCTACATTCATCGTGCTCTAACATAGCACCAAATTGTTCCTCATGAACTATCGATCTCACCCTTTTTTAACGGAAGATGAAACCTACATATCTCGGCATAAGTTGCCTTTCTTCCTGAATGACGTTATACCCTTGCCAGGGAATAACTACTCTAACGTATAATCGCTTAACCCCAACACTACTTACTTTTATTCGCATTGGCGTAGCCCTTGAAACTATGCGGCTCAATGAGCCCAATCACTTCGTTTAAGTCGAACATACCCATTCAAAATATGCCCTCCGACATTTGGTTAACTTTTTCCATTCACTTATCCACTTTCAAGTGGTAGGATATACTTCATTTCCATACGGTTCCCATTTCTCTCGGGAAGCTTTACCAATAATCATGACCGTTGCAATAATGGTAATTCAATAAGAATGTCCACGGACATACCCTTCCTCGCTCCACACTACTCTTTTCACACGAGTAGGTGAAATGGTAAATCACGGACAGGAATGCTCTTGATATATCATCCTCTCAGTTAAACTCGTTCCACTTGGCATTCCATGCCTCCGCTAATCACTCCCAAGGTTCTCTACTTGGCGCTACTGCCACCCCATTCGCACCTCCTTAGCGAAAGGGAATATCCAATTGATAGTCCTTTACGAACTCTAAACACCAACTCTGTCACCCCAAATCAACATATTGCAAAAATTTGTTTCCCGTGAAGAAAATCCAATTTCCTGTCCAGGAAGTAGTGCCTCTATTTCTTTAAGGCGAGTACTACCGCTACGAACTTTAAATCGAGCGTGGGATAATACTTCTCATGAGGTTTCAGTTTGTGAGAAGCATAAATAATGGGTCCATGCTACAGTATTAATTCTTCCCATTCCTGGCAGAGACTCGTTCATTAAATCCACTCTCGATCTTAACAACACGAGTGCAGGAGTAACAGTCAGCTCATACTTCAACTCCTCGAAAACTAAGTTACCGATGCCAGGCTCTATCTAAGAGAGTCCCCACCTTCTATGGCCTAACATTTTGGATCACTCGAGATCCTATACTTCTTGTTTCTAGGGACCTAATCCTACTTAGATTTAACCCACAAACCTATTGTGGTCAACTCCCTACCGCCTTCCTAAAACAATGCCACCTGCCCTAAGGGCCTTACGTCCTAATAATCCTAAAGTCGATATACATATCCTAATCAAGTAGTATAAATATTACACTAATTATATCCCTCGTGTCCAAGACCTTGAGAGGTATTCTTGAACTGAGTCCTGTTATCCTAGATGAGGGTGTTGGGGAGACCATATCTGCATATAATATTTTTCCAGATGAACTGGAAGGTCTTCTGCCCTGTGATCGTCACCATCGGCTCCGCTTCCACCCACTTTGAAAAATAGTCAATGGCTACGATGAGGAACCGGTAGTTATTGACGACCCTAGGCAAGGGTCCTACTAGGTCAATTCCCCATATTGCAAATGGCCATGGGGATGTAATGGAAGTAAGAGGCTGATGGGGCTGGTGAGGGATGGTGGCAAATCTTTGACATTTGTCACACTTTTTTACATATGCCGCTGCATCTTTCCCCAAGGTCGGCCACCAGTACCCCTGGGTGATCACCCTCTTCGCTAAGGATCTGCCCCCAATGTGGCTTGAGCACGATCCTTCGTGCACATCTTTCAAAATGGAAGGGACTTCTGAGGGATGCACACACCTAAGTAAGGGGAGCAAAAACCCCTTTTTGTATAAGGTGTCTTCGATGACAGTGAATTTTGCAGCCCTGTACCTCAGCTTCTTCTTTTCTTGCCTTGCTTCTGGCATCTCCCCCTCTTTAATGTACCTGATCAGAGGGTCCATCCACGAAGCTTCCTGAGAAACATTTAGGCAATTTTTAAGTGTTCCCTCAGCGTCTTCAATAGTTGGCCGAAGCAAAATTTCTACTGGGACCGTCCTTCTAATGTCTGTCCTCGTTGCCGAGGCCAACCTAGAAAGGGCATCAGCACGGCCATTGTCGAGCCTAGGTATCCTCTTTAATTTCACTTATCTGAATCCCTTCAGTATCGACCTCACCTTCTCAAGGTACCTAGCCATCCTCTCGTCCTTGGCCTCATAGGCTCCTAGTATCTGATTCACTACTAGCCTCGAATCACTGTGAGCCAAAATCTGACCGACACTAAGTGATCTGGACAAGGAGAGGCCTGCTATCAAGGCCTCATACTAGGCCTCATTGTTGGAAGCCTTAAAATTGAACCTCAGGGCGTACTCAATGTCTGTGACGTCGGGTGCTAATACTATTAACCCAGTTCCACTCCCGCTTTTGCAAGAGGACCCATCGACGAAGAGACTCCACACGGTGCATTCTTCTGAGAAACTTCCCTCGGTGAGTGACCCCTGTCTAAAGAGATATCTTCCCTCTTAGTTTTCAACCACTTTCCTTCTAGCGGTGCTCGTCTCAGCCTTATCTGTAGGCGTGTCGGTGAGCTCACCCTGTCGGGTATCTATCCTCCCGAGGCCTTCATCCTCGGCTTCATCATCTTCCCAAGTAAACTCAGCCACGAAGTCTGCCAATGCTTGCCCCTTAATGGCCGTCCTAGGCTAATACACAATGTCAAACTCCCCCAGCTCTATAGCCCAGGCCATTAGCCTGCCTGATTTTTCTGGCTTGTGTAGGACCTGCCTAAGAGGAGAGTCGGTGAGGATGACCATTGTGTGGGACTGAAAGTATGGCTTCATCTTCCTTGAGGCATGGATCAAGGCGTAGGCCAACTTTTCCATCCTCGGGTATCTTTGCTCTGCCCCCTGAAGTGCCTTACTGTTAAAATATACAGGCTTCTGTACTCTATCTTCGTCTCTCACAATGGCTGCACTGATGGCTGACTCTGAGACGACGAGGTATACATAAAGTCGTTCACCCTACACGGGTCGTGACAGCAGCAAGGGAGACCCTAAGTATGACTTTAGGTCCCTGAAAGCCTCATCACACTCTTCACTCCATTCGAAGGCCTTTCTAAGGATCTTAAAGAATGGCAAACACTTGTCTGTGGCCCTAGACGCGAACTTGTTCAAGACAGCAACTCTCCCTGTGAGTCTCTGAACGTCTTTAATGGACTTGGGGGTCTTCATCTCAACAAGGGCCTTTATCTTTTCAGGGTTGGCTTCGATGCCTCTTTGGTTGACAATGAACCCCAAGAACTTCCCTGCTCCGACCTCGAAGACACACTTGGCCGGATTAAGCTTCATCTAGTATTTGTCCATCGTATTAAAGGTCCTCTCCAGGTCTGCCACATGATCCTCTGCCTTCAGACTCTTAGTCAACATGTCATCTACATAGACCTCCATAGACTTCCTAATTTGGTCTTCGAACATTTTATTTACCAAGCGTTGGTACGTTTCCCCCGTATTTTTTAGGCCAAAGGGCATGACCCTATAACAGTATGTCCCCTTGTCAGTGATGAAGGTTGTCCTCTCCGAGTCTTCAGGGTTCATGAAGATCTGGTTATATCCTGAATAGGCATCCATGAAGCTCATGAGCTCATGGCCTGCGGTAGCGTCTACCATCTGGTCAATGCGGGGGAGAGGGAAGCTGTCTTTGGGACAGTGCTTGTTGAGGTCTGTGAAGTTCACACACATTCTCCACTTCCCGTTGGCCTTTGGAACAATGACTGCATTGGACAGCCATTCGGGGTATATGACCTCTCTGATAAACTCAGAGTCTTTTAATTTTTTGACCTCGTCCCTGATGACCTCATACTTTTCTCTAGAGTAAATTCTCCTCTTCTGCTTTACCGACTTCACTCCCTCTACCACATTGAGCTTGTGGTACATGATTTCAGGGTCAATCCCCGGTATATCTACATGACTCCATGCGAAGATGCTTCGTCTTCTCCTGAACAGTTTAATGAGGTCTTCCTTGATATTGGGCTTCAGAGACTTGCCGACTTGGACGGTTTTTTTCGGGTCATCCTCATCGAGGATGATGGATTCTACCTCTTCCGCGGCCTCTCCTTTCTTTAGCTTCGTCTCATCACTGGGGTCTAGGGTATCAATATTGTAAGTGGTCGTAGCCCTCTTGTGTGCCTCCCTTTCTTCAGCGGAGTTGTAGTAACATTCTCGCGTTGTCGTCTGGTCTCCTTGAACTTCCCCCACCCCGTAAGGGGTAGGAAAATTGATCATCTGATGGATCATAGACGACACAGTTTCAAACCCCTTGAGGGCCACACGCCCCAGTATGATTTTGTAGGCCGAAAACACATGCTCATCCATCAGAAAGAAACTGACCTTCTTAGTGAGCCATCTCGGCCATTCGTCCCCCATCCTGACATCAGCCTCATACACTCCAAGGGGATGAACCTTTTCCCCACTGAACCCAATCAATGGATGATGGTACGGGATGAGTCTAGCCCGATTGAGACCTAAGGCTTTGAAGCACGGCCAAAACATCACGTCTGCAGATGAGCCCCCATCTACTAGGATCCTCAGCACCTCGCACCCGTGCACCCTGGTAGTGATGACGAGAGGGTCATCATGTGGGGCTAAGAGGCCTTTGAAGTCCATTCTTGAAAATCCCACTATTAGAGTGTCCATATCAACCTTCTTCCTCTTTTCTGACTTGACCTCCAGAGAGGTTGAGTGTACTGTCTTCCTCACCTCCTTGGCCTCAGCCACATGGGCCTTCCTGTCGGCGACCTCAGACCCTCCTCCTGTTAGACCCCCGGAGATCATTCCCACTCCGAGAGAGATCATATTAAGCCTCTTGACAGGACCTTGGTCATCTCTCGGCGGGAGGTCAGGGTCGTCCTCATCATCAGAAGGGTCGTCCCCTCTCTTTTGAGGTCCTTCTCTACATGCATCGCCTCGCTTCTTTCTAGGGTCGTCCCCTCGTCCCCTCTTGAAGGAACCTTTGTCGACGTACTTTCTGAGCTTCCCTTCTTTCAGCATCTTCTCAATCTTATCTTTCAGAGCAAAGCATTTGTCTGTTACGTGGTTGTGGTCTAAGTGAAATTCACACCACAGGTTCTTATTCCTCTTGCTGGGGTTGCCCTCAGCTTCTCAGGCCACTTCAGGGACCGGTCACTCTTTATCTCATTGAGAATCTGTTCACAGCTGACCGTTAGAGGGGTGTAGCCAGTGAACTTGTCATCCGTAGACCTCTTCTTCCCTTCTTTATTCTTCTTAGGGTATCTACCCCCACTAGCACCTCCTTTTTCGTCTTCATATTTTGCGGCCATCGCCTCTTCGGCGTTCATCACCTTCCCTGCTGTCGACATCAATTCATCCATCGTCCTTGAAGGTTCTTCAGCAAGCTTCTATAACAGTTTCCCCTTTTGGAGTCCTCCAATCAGGGCTGTCATAGCTATGCTCTCCTCATAGTCTTCCACCTCCAGCTTCTCCTTATTGAATCTGGCTATGTAGTCCCTCAGGCTCTCACTCTTCCCCTGCTTAACATAGAGCAGGTGGGTGGTCTTATTCTGTGGCCTTACCCCAAAGCAAAAGTTGTGGATGAAAAGGTCTGCCAACTGCTTAAAGTTTTCAATGGAATTTTTTGGAAGAGACGTGTATCAGACATGTGCAACCCCTGTCAGGGTACCAGAAAAGGCACGACAGCTCATCTCATCTGAGATAGACTATATGTCTACTGCTGATTGATACATCTCAACATGATGGACAAGGTTGGTGCTCCTGTCGTATCTTGGGGTGACCTCAGGTGGCTTGAACCTTAATGGCGTAGGGAAGTTAACTATCTTTGCCACAAAGGGTGAGCCTATGGTGTATCCCTTCTGAAGAGGGTCCCCACTCTTCAGTATATCACCTATCTTATCCTCTAGTCACTGGATTGAGTCATTCCAGGGCCTCACAGGGTCGGCTTGGCCGATGTTATCCCCTGCCGCCTCTTTAAGGTGGACGGAGGGTTCTACTGCGGCAGGCCTGTGTCGGCTGTTTACTTCCCTTTGGCCGTCATCCCGTCCTTGGGGTCGGCCATCTGCTGCCTTCCTCCTAGACCTCGTAGAACTTCTTGACCTGAACAATTTTTCTCGCAGGTCATTTACTGGGCCCAGCCTCTCAAAGGCTGACCCCCTGCTCAAGCGATCAAAAGCAGAGCCTCTCGGGCGATCATCAGGATTTGGTCTCCCGCACTTTCCTCTACTATCCTGAAGAGGTTGTATAGTACTGTTGGAGACCTCATACGGTTCCCAGCATTCTACTGGGGCCTCCTCTCCCTCCAGATTGTCATACCTATCCTCAGGGCAAGGGTTTCCTTGCCTCCGCAGGCGTAGACGCCGGGGGACAGCAACATCCCTACGCCGCTGAGGGGGTGGCAGGTCTTTGCGTGGTGCCTGGGTGGTCCCCTGGCCTCATGCTGTCCTGGAGCTGCTGCCGGAGTAATCATCTCTGGTGAAACCCCTGGTGGTCTTAGTATGTTCTGGCTTAGAGCTGTGAACTGCTCCTGCATCATCCGCTGGCTTGCTTCCAGAGACTTTAAGGCTGCCGCCACATCAGCCATCCCAGACTGAGGCGGCGGCTGACTGGAACTGGTTTTTCCCCCCTCATCCGGTGGGGGAAGCGGTGGCTGTGGCATTTCAGGTGCCATGTGTTTGAGCTATGAAAAGATGAACTGAAGAAAAGACTGGTGAGCTTGAGAACCTTAGTGGGTCTCTTTCAATGGTGAAACATCTCCTTTCAGGGGGAGTGCTGGCTCACCACCAGAGTGCCCAGTGAGGTCAAGCTGTACAAATGAAGAGATGTCTTCTCGATTCCCACAGACGGCCCCAAACTGATGATGCTAAGATTTAGCACCACCGGGTAAGTGATAAGGAGCTCAAACAGTAGTAACCATGGCATCCATAGAGATGTATAAGTGTATAAGTATGTAGAAGGGGATGAGTATAAGAGGAAATAAGACAATGATGTATAGTGGTTCAGCCAATTTGGCCTACATCCACTGTGAGTGTGTGATCCACTAAGTATGGGCACTAATGGCCTTGGATACAATGCACATAAGCTCACTTTCTCTCTCTACTGTGTGTACAAGCAGAGTTTTAGCTAGGGTTACAATCAATTGATCCATTGTAGGGTTGTAGGTGATAAGTATATATAGGTCTTAGGGGTGTAGTGTACCCCCCAAGTATGCATGGTGCATGTGAATGATGATCTAGCCAATCCCCTGTTGACACCTGTAGATGCCAAATGATGACATAATATTCCCTCACGTGAGGGTGTGATTTTGTTATAACGATCTCCCATGTGCCATGTGAGCCTCACGCGCACTGTTACACGCGTCTCCCAAACCACGCGCTGCGATGATGTCACCCTCGGCCTATGAGCTGAGGCCGAGGGCAAAGTTCCTTCCGGTAGTGAGTCTGGCCTAATTTAGGCCTCGTACTGTCGTACCCTCGGAGGGTCGTCCGGAGCCTGATGAAGGGTCGGCCCCTCGGAGGGTCGTCCGGAGCCTGATGAAGGGTCGGCCCCTCAGAGGGTCGTCCGGAGCCTGATGAAGGATCGGCCCCCCTGAGGGGTCGTCTGGAACCTGATGAAGGGTCGACCCCCTTAGGAGTCGTCCGGTTTGGAGTGTATATATCGGGTATATCAGTGGGCCCAAACAATTTGGGACCAAAACTCACTTCTCCAAATGAGATACCCTCGGACAAGGAGCCGATTTAAGTTGGTGTCTCATAATATTTTATCCCACCACCAGTACCTTGAGCAAGACTAGGGTAAGAACTCATTTCTCCACACGAGGAATCCTCGGGTGAAAAACCAACATACGAGAACTCCGAAGTAGGGAACTGAAAAAAAGATGAGGAATCAGTCGCTGAAAAGTCCTTTCCCATTAGAGAAAATAACGAGGAACCATTAAAGGTCCTTGACCCAAAATTAACTCCACCAAAAGATAACTCGTCGTAGGAATGAGGCACCGACCACACAATAATGGTAGTAGCGCTGCTAGAAGCACACAGAGCATAGAGGAAACAAATAGTGGGGTCGCTGGTGGTAATGGTTGTGGCGGTGGTTCCGAGGGTTGTTGCCATAGGTGGTGATAGTGAAAGGGGAACATACCCTATTATAATGGTGGTAGAAGTGTTTGATGAGTTTGAAACCATTAATGGTGTATTTGAAGCAAACTGAGAGAAAAAAAATGGGGGGCTATTGTGTATTTGACTTTTTTTCTCTTTCTCTTTCTCTCACTATAAGCTTGAAATTCTCTGTGAATGTCTTTGAAGAAGATGAAAGCTTTTATTAAAAAAAAAATAAAGGGCTTTGTGTTTTACATGAAAATGGGAAATGTGCTGGAATGCTAAAAGTTTATAAAAGATTTTCCCAAATGATGAGATGTTAGTTCGCACACTGACGCGTAGAATCTCAAAAACCTAAAAAACTGGTATAGAGGGACAATACATTTAATGACCCTATGGGTAGGGTTAAGGAGTCCCGAGGGACCCCAAATTTTTTCTTTTGAATTGAAAATTGAATTTATGGCGTATAATGCCTTTTGGTATGATAAACACAAAAGTCTTTGCACGAGGGGATAATAAAGAAGAATGCCTCAAGTTTAGCTATTACATTTGGGAAGAGGTTCCTCAAATACCCCCTTTTAGCCTACAACAAAGATGAGGTTGAGGAACCCCCAGGGTCCCGACAGAAACTCATATTGAGAAGGAACCCCACCCAGGGTCCCGGTAGAAACTCATATTTAGAAGGAATCCCCAGGGTCCCGACAGAAATTCATATTAAGAAGGAACCCCACCGAGGGTCCCTACATAAATTCATATTGAGAAGGACCCCCCCGGGTTCTTGGAAGAAACTCATATTGAGAAGGAACCCCCTAAGGTCCCGGTCGAAATTCATATTAAGAAGGAACCCTACCCAGGCTCTCGGTAGAAATTCATATTGAGAAGGAACCCCCGAGGATCCCAACAGAGAATTCATGTTAGTGCAGGAACCTAGGCCCATTGGATGCAAAAAATGCATAACTGGTGAAAGTGCATCCAAGGTCCCTTGACCGCAGAGAATTCATATTGGTGCAGGAACCTAGACCCCCTAGCCACAAAAAATGCATAATTAGCGAAAGTGCCCCCAAGGTCCCTCGACCGTAGAGAATTCATATTGGTGCGGGAAACTAGTCCCCCTGGCCGTAGAAAATGTGTAATTAGTGAAAATGCACCCAGGGCCCCTCGAACGTAGAGAATCCATGTTGGTGCGGGAACCTAGTCCCCCTAGCTGCAAAAAATGCATAATTTGTGAAAATGCATCCAAGGCCCCTCAGCCGCAAAGAATTCATATTATTGCGGGAACCTAGGCCCTCTGATCGAAGAAAATGTATAATTGGTGAAAGAACACTCAAAGTCCCTCAAATACAGAAAAATCATATTGATGAGGGAACCTCCAGGGTCCCTCAACCAAAACTCGAGGTAGAGACCCAAGGATGAGTAAATGGATACCATAAGTAACATCTCATCATGAAAAGTCATTCTTTTAAAGAAAAATAGTATTAACACATTACTTTATTATACAGGTAGCCTAGTTGAGCAGGCAGGGCTCAAATAGGCTAGTTGGTATCCCTTGGGAGTTTTGGCTTGGCGGCTAAGGAATAAGGTTTGTTGGGCAAGCTCAACCACTTAGAACTTTGGTATTGAGACAATACTAGTAGAAAGACCCCTTGAGTCACTCAAGACCTCATACATATCACATTTAGTCTTAAGTGAAGTGAGCAGCCGAAAGGCTTCCCACAAGAAATAATCTTTTACAAAATGATTTTCTTAGAAGAGAGTTCCTCGAGGCCCCTCTCAAGCAAAAAATGATTTTAAAAGAGAGGGGTCCTCAAGACCCTCCCCCTCAAGATTGACAATTTTA
Organism: Sambucus nigra; assembly: GCA_949130495.1. NCBI lineage: Eukaryota > Viridiplantae > Streptophyta > Magnoliopsida > Dipsacales > Adoxaceae > Sambucus > Sambucus nigra. The sequence goes on from OX422208.1 coordinate 250,335,741, forward strand.
GAGAATGAGGTCCTCAAGGCCTCCTCTCTCAAGTTTACAAAGTTTGTACCATAAGTTACCTTTTTAAAAGATATTTATCAAATCAGATATTTTATCTCCATTAGGAGACATATTTTCTTTTTAACTTTTGTTGGCATCAGCTGGCACCTGTCTGAGCGTATAGACTGCTACACATAGGTAGGGACAAATGCTACACTTCAGACCTTGTCTCTCGCCTACCCTCTCAATTTTGGTGACCAAATATGCCTACTCAGTCCTAGTGCCCAAGTATAAATAAGAACCCTGTGCAAGGTTAAAAGGGATTGAAAAACTGAATAGCACTGTTACTTTGTCAATATCACATGAGAACTTCCTAGTATTCTCTCCCTTCTCTCTCTCTAGTACTAAGTGCCTTGTTCTTTCACTCCTCACTGACAGCCATCATTCTCAGGAGATCTTCTTGAGAAAATTACTATTATTGTTGTGGAAGTTCATTTTCTTGCAGGGAGGAAGTTCCATATAGAGATCCATTTTTAACAAAAGGAGAAGGTTTCATCAAAAGCTGCTCTAGAAGTTCTTGAGAACCTTGCAGGCAACGTCCATTGGAGTGGGTCAAGCCTCACCCTTTCCAGGTATTCATAGACCCCAATCTCACTACCCTCGTGCATCTGTAAACCCATATCTTTTGTTATTGTACATATGATTAATTGCAGAAATTTGGGTTGTAAATGGAATTGGGTTATCTAGTTGAGTTTTTTTATTTTCTGAGCAACATGTTGGCTGAATTTTTACTTTCACGATCAAAATGCCAACTGCATTGTCGTACTGCTACTAAAACATGTAGGATAAACATACAAAATTCTTGCTGCAATCCTTGTCCTCTGTTTGATTTTCATACTATTTGGGTACCCTTTCTGGGTTTTTGGATAGACAGAATTGTGTTTTGTAATCGTGTTGACATATGTTGGGTATTTGGGTAATTTTAGCCATTCGAATTAGATTTTTGATTAGCAATTTAAATTCTATGGGCTCAATCCACATCTTGACCCCATTTCAGATTTTATTTTTGGCCAAGAACACCAAGAACATGTTAGTGATGTTCTTGGCCAAAACCTTAGGATTTTGGAGTTTTCAATCTTTGAAGATATGTGAATCAATCACTTACATGTTTATGAATTTTGTCGTGACTAGTAGTATGACTTTTCATTACTCTGTTGCAGTCTTTTATAATTCCTTGTTGCTCTGTCCCATGGCTGCAGCCTGATAGTGAATCTGCATTAGTTTATTGCGACTATACTTGATTTTTTGCAAAAATCACCCTAGTTGTAGCCCCAAGGTTTCCTTTGGTTGAAGTCCTTAAAGTAGACAGTCTGTGTCTTTGAGATTAAACACTAATATGCTCTCGCTGTATAGTTGCGAGATTCATTCCCATGGCCACAGTGTTTAGTTTTTGCACTGATTGGCTGCGGCTTTAAATTTTTCTTCGATATGTATGATGTCTGCAGCTTCCAGATTGGCTACAGCCTTTACTTTTCTTTTTAGCCATGACCAAATTTTGACTTTGAAATTTTCTACATCCTTTTATTATATTGTTGGTATCTATCGCATCCTCTAAGAGGCTTATTTGATCATAGTGGATCCTACACCTAATTGTATAAACCTTCTACTTTTCAGTTCTTGTTGTGGCCCTATGAGTTGGAACTCTTTAGATTTCCTGAACGACTTTTAAATGACTCATTATGGCATTCTTCCTCCTCAAAATTTCCTTTGTAAATCCTTTGATGGCTATTGGGACTTGTTTGCATAAAGACTAACCAATGACATCACCATTGATTCCGACTATGTGGACTCCTTTAACTATAGGGATACTAGCGGGGTTGCAGACGTTATGGAGGAAGATACACAATCCAACAATAATCCTCCTATCGAAGTGGTGGCTGCAGAAATTACTGGGACAACGGTTATCCCACCTAAAACTAGGAATCCCCCTTCCGAAGTTTTTGGCCGAGGCCAATCCTCTTAAAAGGCCCCTGCCACGCTCAATCACAGGTACATTATGAACGAGGACTAGATTTTTCATGTTGTCGGGGACTTTAATTTCCTTGAAGGAACAATGTGCACACTTCCTTTTGGGGAACAAAGGTCGTGTTTCTTGGTCCCTAATAGGGCTTGCTTTCCCCTTCATGCTTTCATTTTGGCTTGCGATTTCCAGTTCCTATTCCTGTCAGAAAAATACTGAGTGCCATGAACCTGGCCCCACGCAATTGGATCCCAACTGTTGGAGGGACATCCTTGTTGGTTTGGTTCTTTAGTAGAAGCATTTTGATAAAGATATCACGCCCGCAAAGTTCTTCCATTTTTATAGACCAAAAGAAAACTCCAAATACCTCCCATGGTACTACTATATCACATTATGGAGCGATGATAGGTATTTGTACACCGACAGGCCTACTAGTGTAAAAACATGGAAAGGAAAATATTTCTTTATGTTTTGGGACAGTTGGGAAATTTACCCAGGAGAAACTGAAAGGTAAATATCCTTCAAAATGCCACGGACAAGGGGACGTCCTTCCAAATAAGGTATGCACTATCTGTGGTCCACACTAATACTTTATTTTTTCTCATGTTGTAGATATTGACAACCTAAAATTTAACAACAGACAGAAGAAGACGATCGAGAATCCAACCCAGTTACCTGATATGGAGAATAAGTTTTCTGACCTGGTCACTTCCACCTCCATTTTTTAACAAGGATACTTTTGAGAACGTGTGTGCTCGCGTTCAAATGATCAAATTATATATTAAACACCTTTTAACCCAAACAAACCCTAAACATGCAACTAGGTGTGATTGAAACAATATGAAATCATGCAAGAGTTATTCAAACACACATAATTAAGGAAAAATCCCCCACAGGGGCAAAACCATTTATTTTCACTATAATTTGTAAGAAAACGGCTTACAATCGGATTACAATGAAAATACAAGTGACTAAGAATTACCCTCAGGTATCGGATTCTGTAGTCGGCGGCTGGAACTATCCCTGTCCAGTAGGGCTACAATGGAGAAGAAGAACGGTCTCCTCCACAAGGGTTGAACAACAAAAGTGCGTTCCTGGGTTGCAAAGTGATTCACAAAGGTATGGAATTTGTGTGAATAAAAAACCTAGAGTATTGGAACTCAATAGGTGAAGACTTAGGGCTTTCTTTACTCTGGAAATCGTGTGAAAAAGTCTTAGAAAACCACTTCCCGTAGTGGGATTAAATAAGAAGGCTCGGGACATAAATTTCGGAACACGATCTGAACACGATCTGATTGAAGTTATCCTCGGCGGATCGGTCCGGGTCTGAGGCGGATCGGTCCGGTTGACATCGGATCGATTCTTTTATTGAAGGCGGATCGGTCCGGTTGACATCGGATCGGTTCGGTTATCAGCTTCATCGGTTTGCCATCGATCCTGGGTATACTGGCCTTTAGCATAAAGGATTGGTCCGTTTGTGACCGAATCGATCCGGTTGACCGGATCGGTTCTTTTATTCAGGCAGACCGGTCCGGTTGTCAGCCTTTGATTCCTCTTCTGCTTTTGATATTCGGATCCGTTGATGAGTGTATGATCTTGATTTTCTTCAACGGTGTAACGGCGTACGACATATAAATTGCTCATGGACAAAAATTTCCTTACAAATCTCCCCCTATGTCTATGCCGGTACATTCATAAAAACAAACATCCGAATTATCAAATAAATGAAAATGCCTATAAAAATCTACCCTTCCATGAACCCAAAACTGGAAAGATACAATTGAATAAGACTACAGCGTTTGCTCTTCAATTCTGCAGGAATCTCAACGCTTTTCTCATCAGGGTGTGCAATTCAATGATAAATGATAATCCATGTAGTACCTACACACATGAGACAAAGCAAAATACCAAGTGACATATCGAGTTTGAAATGAGAACATATATAACAATTTATGAGCAAACTCTCAAACTCTCAAAACTCCCCCATAATAAGATAATTCTTTCTCCCCCTTTTTATGATGTCCCCAAATAGATAAATGAGAGAAATATATCAAATAAGCAAGAGTGGGGTGCCACTCGGAAAAAAATCTCACCATGAATGAACACAAAGCAACCAAGTCGATGATAGCGTGAATGAAGTGGTGTGATCAAATTCGATAGGAAAATCAATGCATACAAACATGACATATGTGCACGATGAATATTGGATATTCCTAGCGAATGAACTCTAATACTTCCTTCGGTGTAAAATAATGACAATATAAGATATTGACTCAATCAAATCAACAAATCAAAGCTCAAAGTGATTTTCACACCAATAACGTCCAAAATGATTTTATGCTTTTTCAGGACTTTCAAGGAAGTGCAAACCCGTTTAAAGCTTCTCCAACCAAACTCCCACAGATATAATTTTGAATAGAGGCATTCTAAATTCTCAAACTTTGGAGAATTGATGGTGAAACCTAAGTGCCCCATATTTGGCATGAATTGCTTTTTATTGCCTTTAAATTTTTTTCGGGCTCTTTTAACCTCGGATATTAAAATTCCTCCATTTTTTAGGTCCTTTTTAACGGTGGCTTTTGCGCAAAGGATAAATGATTACCTTTCGCAGCACCTCCCCGTTACAAAAAAAAAATGCACAGTCTCACCAAAACGGTTTTTTACATGCATTCCAATCTTGTCAAGTGTTATCGCATATTGTACATTGTATAGACAGAATTGATATGGAAACACTCAAGCCAATATGAGATAGACAAGTGCAATAATCAAATATAGCCGTGCATGTGTGCAATAAAGGATATAGGAGACAAACATGTAGGAAGATATCACTAATTACATCTCAAAGACTCCAACCAATGTAAAGCACATGGATGAAATGATGTAGCCTCTCAAATCTCTATCAAACAGTCACATGGAAAAATGGAATGAAGTTGTGACTTGTCTATCTTACATGCTCATCCATAAAAGAAGCAAAAACAGAAATCATTTTGGATTTTTTTTTTTAAATTTTATCAAAATAAAATCTTTTTGTGCTTTTCTTAAAATTTTTCTTAAAGGAAAATCTTTTTGTATTTTTTCAAAAGCAATATAAACAGCAAAAAGAATAAAGAAAAACTATACAATGAAGCAATGGTACATATAAAACAGACTAGCAATAGGAAGCATAGGATATGAACATGAGAAAGCATCCTATTCTAGACATAGACCAACCCCTCAGTCAACTGTGCAAATCCCCAAAGACTTCCTAAGACTCTCAAATCTAAGGGCATCTAAAGGTTTCGTGAAAATGTCGGCTAACTGACGGTCGGTGGGAACAAAACTCAGGGATACAGTGTTCTCCTCAACTAACTGACGAATAAAGTGCTCACGTATCATGATGTGTTTTGTGCGCGAATGCTGGACGGGATTACGGGATATGTGTATCGCGCTCGTATTATCACAAGAAATGATCATGGTGTCTTGTGAAATCCCATAATCCTCCAACATTTGCTTCATCCACAAGAGTTGTGTGCAACAACTTCCGGCAGCTATGTACTCAGCCTCCGCATTGGACAAAGAGATGGAATTTTGCTTCTTACTCAGCCAGAAGACAAGAGCAGAACCAAAATAGAAACACCCACCAGAAGTGCTCCTACAACCATCTACATCCCCAGCCCAATCGACATCCGAATAGGCGGACAAACGGTCATCGGTATCAAAGGAATACCAAATCCTGTATGAGAGAGTCCCACTCACGTATTTAATAATACGTTTTAGAGCAAGTAAATGTGACTCTTTCGGGGACGCCTGATATCGCGCACAGACTCCAACACTAAAGGCGATGTCGGGACGACTGGCAGTCAAGTAGAGAAGACTACCTATCATACTCCGATATAAGGTTTGCTCTACGTCCTTGCCTGAAGTGTCCTTACTAAGCTTGGTAGTGGTACTCATAGGTGTACGTGCATGCTTAGCGGAGTCTAAAACAAATTTCTTCACTAGGTCTCTAGCATACTTGGATTGGGAAATGAACATCCCATCCTCTAGCTAACGAACCTGGAGACCAAGGAAGAATGTAAGCTCACCAACCATGCTCATCTCAAACTCACTTTTCATCTCCTCCTCAAAGTGGTGAGCATGCTGGGAGCATGTGGATCCAAAGACTATGTCGTCCACATAGACCTGGGCAACCAAAATAGCACCGTCATCTCTCCTGACGAACAACGTCATATCTACTCCCCCTCTCTTGAAGCCACGAGCTAAGATATAGGAAGTAAGTCTCTCGTACCAAGCACGGGGTGCTTGCTTCAAACCATACAAGGTTTTTCTAAGATAGTAGACGTGCTCTGGGTGATGAGGGTCTTCAAACCCTTTTGGTTGTTCCACATAAACCTCCTCCTGTAGACTGCCATTCAGAAAGGCACTCTTAACATCCATCTGATATACCTTGAAGAGAAGATGACATGCGATGGCGAGCAGAAGACGGACGGATTCAAGCCTCACAACAAGAGCAAATGTCTCCCCAAAGTCTACACCCTCTATCTGTGTGTAGCCTTGAGCGACCAACCTAGCCTTATTTCTGATTATGGTACCATTTTCATCCATTTTGTTCTTGAAAATCCATCGAGTACCTATCACATTAGTCTCACTAGGCCGGGGGACAAGTTCCCAGACATTATTCTTTTTAAACTGAAGCAACTCATCCTGCATAGCAGATATCCAATGTTCATCCTTGAGTGCTTCTTTATGGTTCTTGGGCTCGACTTTGGACGTGTAGCAAAGATGGCTAACAACGTTCTCTAGCTGAGCACGAGTCTTGACCCCTAGAGTGGGATCGCCAACAATGGCAGACGGGTCATGACTCTTGCGAACCCAAGCAGGTGTGTCCCCTAACACAGGAGTAGGGTCCACAGAGTGTGAGAGAGGAACAGGTAAATCACTATCAGAATAATCCTCGTCCTCACACTGAAGGTTAGGATCAATAACCGTCGAAGGTTCGTCATCTTGCACGGTGATGTTTATTGATTCCATAACCTTAGAGCTCTTCAGATTGAAAACCCGGTACGCTCTGCTAGTCGATGAATATCCTAGAAATATTCCCCCGTCGCTCCGGGAGTCGAACTTTCCTAATTGCTCTCTATCCCGTAGGATGTAGCATTTACTCCCAAAAACACGAAAATATGCCAGGTTGGGCTTCTTGCCACTCCACAACTCATAAGGAGTCTGAAGTGTGTGTGGACGCAAATACACCCTATTCACCGTGTGGCATGCAGTAGACACTGCCTCTGCCCAAAATCTCCTAGAAGTTTTACGACCTAGAAGCATAGATCTAGCCATCTCTTGGATCATTCTATTCTTTCTCTCAACAATCCCATTTTGCTGAGGAGTTCTCACAGCAGAAAACTCATGTTTGATCCCGAGGCTATCACAGTAAAGGTCTACCTTTGCTTCTGTGAATTCAGTGCCATTGTCACTACGCATCCTATTAATAGTGACACCGTGTTGATTTTGTTGGACACGGCACTTGGTCATTAAAAATTCTACAGCATCGGATTTCCCTCTCAGAAAACCTACAATGGAGTACCTGGAGAAATCATCTACCATCACGAGGATGTACCTCTTACCACCTAGACTCTCAGTACGAGTGGGACCCATAAGATCCATGTGAATCAACTCAAGAACACGCGAGGTGGTAGTGGAATGCAACTTCCTATGAGGACTACGAATTTGTTTTCCCAACTAACAGGGTCCACAAACGATCGAAGTTGACTTTCCAAGAGATGGTAAGCCACGTACTAGGTCCTTTTTGGCTAATCGATTAAGATCTCTAACGTTCACGTGACCTAGACGTTGGTGCCACAGATCCATATGAGTGATCGTGGCGCTGTTACAGACAAGTGAGGATGTGGGCTCAGTCCCATATCAATTATCCTTGGTCCTCACCCCTTGCATCAAAAGTTTACCGGCTTGATTATAGACTTTACACGCGTCTCGGTCAAACTTTACTGCAAAGTCAGTGTCACACAGCTGGCTAATGTTGAGAAGGTTTGCTTTCAAACCTTTGACGTACAAAACATTTTCTAGCTTAGGAAATCCAGGTAACTCGACAGTACCACGTCCTATAATGCTAGACTTTCTCCCATCTCCAAAGGTGACTCTGCCATCCTGATAGTCCTCAAGAGTCGTAAAAAATGACGCATCACCTGTCATGTGTCTGGAGCACCCACTATCAAAATACCACTGTGAGGTATTATGTGCTTTGAGAGAAACATGAACAACGAAGGCCTTTTTATCTTTCTTAGGTACCCAAATAGGAATGACCTTTTGTTTGCCTTTGTTGTTGTTGGTTTTAGCTGGAATGTGAGAAGCGTTCACTAACGGCAAAGACATCCGTCGGAATTCTTCCATTAAACTCTGAGTCGTGGCAGCTAAGAACTCAACTCGCTCTCTCAGACTAGAAAACTCATCAGTGTGACGTGGTGGAGCAATAGTACGTCGTGTCCGACCCATGCTATAGCAAGACTCCCTAAGGTGGACTTTTCTTTTGCAATAAGTACAAAAGAGTACAGTCAAAGGCGGACCTTGGTTTGCCTTTCTTGGTCGAACTCTCCTTCGAGGTTTTTGTCGATGACCATAAGGAGTGGTAGTAAACTTAGGAACTGGTCCAGGTGCAATTTGGGACGTGGAGGCACCATCATATCCAATTCCTTGCCGATCACCAAAACCTAAAGCGGGGCCGAGGAGCATCTTTCCCATCTTCCCAGATCTGTCCTCGATTTGTACCTTGACTTCCCGTGCTTTCTCAAGATCATGAGTCATCTGGGTAACAAGGGCTTCAAGTTTCTTCCGAGTCTCCACGGAGGAATGGAGCTGACTCGTAAGACTAGCCACTTGTTTGATCAAGTCCCCTCTCTCTATCTCTAAAACACTCTCTCTCTCTCTAAACAGATTCTCTTTCTCGACACAGGCAGATTCTCTCTCTCTCAGGGCGGTGACGGTGGAGGACTCTCTTTCTCTCACCTTTTTTAAATCTTCCTCTAAGCCAGTGATCTTAAGAACTAGCGCTTTGTTACGTTTTTTAGTTTTAAATGACTCAGAATATAACTCAGCGTAGGCACGTTGAATCTCACTCTCGCTCTCACTTGAGTCATCCTCCCCCTCACTCTCATCGATCTCACTGTCGAGGTGTCCCGGTGAAGCATCATCTTCATCGTCGTGAAGAGAACTAGGAGTGCTCACTTGACTGGCCATGAATGCGGTGAAGTTACACTCATGCGGTGACTCATCTCCTGAATCCACCGTCTCGACCTCATTGTCGTCACTAAGGGTAGCATTAAGTACATCTTTCCCTTTCTCTCTATTTAGACGATTGGCACACTCAAAAGCTCTATGACCCCTACCATCGCACTCAAAGCATCTCTCACTTTCTTTCTTAGGATGATTTTTGGAGTCTTTTTCATTTTTCTTTTCAAACTTATTTTTCTCAAATTTCTTTTTATCTTTAAAATTGCCATTTTTCTTAAATTTGAGAATTCTTTTGAATTTTTTGCAAAAAGAGATAAATCATCTAGGTCAAAATCACACTCAGAATCTAACGTGTCAGTCTCTTTCTTTCTAGACTACTCTACCCTTTTTCTAGCCGACCCCTCACTCCTTCTTTCTTGGGCTTTAAGTGCAATTCCCTTATCTTTATATTTAGCAGTTTTAGGGAACATATCAATTTCATAAGTTTGCAAATCTCCTACAAGTTCTTCCAATTTTAGTGTATTTAAATTACCCATAGAATTTAGCACAGTGACTTTAGGGATAAAACGCTTAGGCAAAGAACGAAGAATCTTTTTAACAACTCTAGCATTAGGAATATGTTCACCAAGATTAAAGCTAGTATTCACAATGTCAGAAAGTCTAGCATAAAATTCATCAAAGCATTCAGATTCATGCATGGTGATGGTTTCAAATTGAGTTGTCAAATTTTGCAACTTAGATTCTTTCATAGCATTAGTTCCTTCATGGGTGAGTTGTAAAACATCCCATGCCTCTTTTGACGTGGTGCACGTCATTATACATTTGAACTCATCAGGTGTGACAGACCCATAAATAACACTTAGACCCTTAGAATTAAAAAATGACCATTTAAATTCTTCATCAGTCCAAGAAGTGTCAGGTTTCAAACTAATCATATTATCAACAGTCACGGAGGGAGGCGTCCACCCTCTTTCTACTAAAATCCAGACACGTTCATCAATGGATTTTAAAGCCGACTTCATTCGGGCTTTCCAATAAGCATAATTTGTCCCGTCAAAAACAGGCATTTTATTATATAATTTCTCCATTTGAACACGCACTTTTTCAAAAATCAATTTTATCAGAAAATTGATATCTTAGAAAATTTTTGAGGAAAATAGGAATACGCGATAGATTAGCGTAACCCGCTCTGATACCAATTTGAGAACGTGTATGCTGGCGTTCAAATGATCAAATTATATATTAAACACCTTTTAACCCAAACAAACCCTAAACATGCAACTAGGTGTGATTGAAACAATATGAAATCATGCAAGAGTTATTCAAACACACATAATTAAGGGAAAATCCCCCACAGGGGCAAAACCATTTATTTTCACTATAATTTGTAAGAAAACGGCTTACAATCGGATTACAATGAAAATACAAGTGACTAAGAATTACCCTCAGGTATCATATTCTTTAGTCGGCGGCTGGAACTATCCTTGTCCATTAGGGCTGCAATGGAGAAGAAGAACGGTCTCCTCCACAAGGGTTGAACAACAAAAGTGCGTTCCTGGGTTGCAAAGTGATTCACAAAGGTATGGAATTTGTGTGAATAAAAAACCCAGAGTATTGGAACTCAATAGGTGAAGACTTAGGGCTTTCTTTACTCTGGAAATCGTGTGAAAAAGTCTTAGAAAGCCACTTCCCGTAGTGGGATTAAATAAGAAGGATCGGGACATAAATTTCGGAACACGATTTGAACACGATCTGATTGAAGTTATCCTCGGCGGATCGGTCCGGGTCTGAGGAGGATCAGTCCGGTTGACATCAGATCGGTTCGGTTATCAGCTTCATCGGTTTGCCATCGATCCGGGGTATACTGGCCTTCAGCATAACGGATTGGTCTGGTTGGCCGGATCGGTTCTTTTATTCAGGCGGACCGGTCCGGTTGTCAGCCTTTGATTCCTCTTCTGCTTTTGATATTCGGATTCGTTGATGAGTGTATGATCTTGATTTTCTTCAACGGTGTAACGACATACGACATATAAATTGCTCATGGTAAAAAATGTCCTTACAACTTTGCATCCAAATATCATCCCAAAAAGATAACTGCAGAAGGTAATTTTAAATAAACTAGTTGGCATAATATTTCTGCGGCCTTTATTTGCTATAACTTGATTTCTGCCATTTCAAGCGAATAGGTCGATCGTGAGATCCTTATTTCACAGCAAAAGGAGATAGATGAGTTTGACGTTGGCCTAAACCAGGTCCCAATGGAAAAAAGGGAAGAGGAGGAAGAGGGTGCCTAAGGGGATAGCTCTTGTGACTGAGCCCACTGCTCAACCTTCTTTCCAGCAAATTACTGCGGTCGAGACTGGAGTGACCCCTTCTACGAAGAGGACTACAACCCTTGATAATGTTTTTGCGACTGGGGATAAGCAGGTTAATGATGACATGACTAATAATCTTGACGCATGAGGTCTAATAACATCTGGGGACTTCCAATGTGGGTACATCCCTATACATGTTTCCCACTCTATCTCTCATACTCCTTCACGGAATATTGTGGCACTCAATGCCAACTTGTCCACACCTCAAAGCAGGGAAAGGGTGGGTCCTGGTGGTCATCCACAACCTCAATTAAGACAACCAAATCCCAATTCCTCATGGGAAACAACTTCTAGGGTAGTCAGTAGAATAAGAAAAGTTCTAAATACTATCGATCTAGACCGCCTGGTAGAAAAAGATCATAAGGACCTGAAAGAATATGCCCTCCATAGTTTTTTGTGGGAAAACATTTCATCATTTAAGTTTTTCTTATAATTATTTCCTTGTACTGATAAACCTTTCAAATTTCAGGTTGAAGATGTTTCCATTTCCCAGAGGGAGAAATATGAAGCTCTATTTAAGTTGAACCAAGCTACAGAGTTTGTTCATAAGGCTATTCTGAAGGCTATCATAACTTCTTCCTTTGAAGCTAGAAATAAATCATCTTCCTCAACACTTCAATTGTAATATGAATTTGGAGGCTACTACTAAGGCAAAATATGAGGCGGAGAAAAATTTCACCCAGGCCACAAAATCCATTATGGTTGCTGAGGAAAAAACTGCGGAGGCTTCCAGGAAAGTTGCCTCTTTTGAACATAAACTTAACTTTCTCGAGCAGGAGTATGATCAATTGGAGAAAATGAGTATTTCTTACCTCCCAAAAAAATATAATGATCATGTCACAGCAATCAAGAAGAAAGATGAGGAACATGTTGTAGCCTTGAAGCAAGGTGCGGTCAATGTCGTGGCAGCTTTCAATACCTTGAGTTGCTTCTTCCACAAAAAGAATGAGACCTATCTTCACGGCCTACAAGATCTTAGGCTAGGGGTGTTCGCGGTCCAATCCAATCCAATTTATAGTAATTTTAAGGATCAGACCGATTAAATCGGTCCTTAAAAAAGGACCAAGATCGGACCGATTAAACCGATTTTTTGGGCTTAGTCGATCTGGTCTAACTTCTCGATCATAATCTTATTGATGAAAGCGAAAGAGTGATGGAATGTATTACTTCAAAAAAAATGAAAGAAAATTTTTATAGATTATAAAGCATTACTACTGCTAAATCTAAACATATCAATACAAGAACATACTAAACATAAACTTACTGAATGATATCAACATTACATCACATACCCGATGTAATAATTCCAATATTATCTCTTCAAAATTGACTATTAATAATTCAGCCAATAGCCAACCAAACCTAAAACAAATTTCACTCATTCATATACTACATTTGTAAAACAGTAATATTACTTCAATTATACAAAGAAATTAAGCATATGACCTCCAACAGTAATAGAAGATTTTATCAGAGATAAGATCCCACAAAGTAAATAGAATCCTCAAATGTTTAACGGTTCTTCTATCTATTAAAGATTGTTCCTTTATTTCATTTAGCACAATATGATAGGATATTTGACTTCCATGTTTTGGATTAGTATACTTTTACACCATTAAATTAACCTCTATGGTAAATTCACAACTTGGAGAAAAACTTATCAGTACAAAGAGACCCATTAAGCAACAAGTCTCTTACAATTTATTTAGCTCTTTTTTCACAAAAATAACCTATGAGTTAAAGAAATGTTCTGTCACAAAAAAAAACTATGTTTTGTTTAGTAACAAAAAATGAGAGGAGCATCGATTTACCTGAGTGAAAGAAACGAAATGAGAGCAACGGCAGGGACACAATGGGAAGAGGGAGCAGGAGAGAGAGATGGAGAGAGAGAAGGCTGAGCAGAAGAGAGAGCAACGACACAAATGAAAATGTGAAGCAGGTTAGCAACTGCGGCAAAAAGAGGCATCAGAACAAGAGTCTCTCACTTAGAGAGAGAACTTGAGAAGAGGAAATGAAACACGACAGCACAAATGAAAACTTGTGATGTGAGAGAGACTAGTGCATATGTGTGTTTTAGATAGATCTAGGGTTTTCTTTTTTTTACGAGTGTACCCCAAGTTAGAACTTGTGATGTGTTCGTGTCAATATAAATAAATAAATATATATATATATATATATATATATATATGTATATGTATATGTATAAATATAATTAAATACATATATATTAATAGTAACAAGTCTGAGTCGATCCAGACTGGATATTTAATAAGGGAGATCGAGGATCGGACCGATTAGACTGGTCTGTAAAAAAAAACTAGACCGGACTGACTATAAAAAAACTGGCCAAATTAGGATGGTCCAGTTCGGTCCGCCGGTCCATTTAGTTTTCTGAACACCCCTAACTTAGGCAGAGGGTGGTGAAAAACTTCCCTGATCTTAAAGAGAAACTTATGGCTTGGGCAGCAAAGTGATGCAGAACACTTATAGTGTGTGGCAGAGCTTAAGGAGGCTACGGAGGGAAGAGCCAGGTAACATATGGTGCAACTAATGAAAAAGAGGAGACAAAGACCATAACCGGAGAGGATGATGAAGATGAAGATGAAGCTGATGATGTGGCCACTTAGCTATTTTCATTTTTCTTACTTGGGCCAAGGCCATATTTTGTATGGTTGTGGCCATATTGAACATATTTGTAAAGATTTGAAATTAGCTTACATAGGATTGTGGACACTTTAATGTAAAACATTAATCCCTCTTGCTTGCTATTAATACAAAGTTGCGTACATTCGACATTAATGATCAATTTCTATTTTCTTTTCTTTTTATATTCTTTCATGCTTTCTTTATCTGTATGCGGACTTTGATAAATGCCAATTTCCTATAAGATTGCCTGCATTCTGTTGCTTGATAAGTAATCTTGATAATTGGCTGCATCCATGACTTACAGGGTTATGACCACCTTTATTTGTATTGATATCTGCACTATTGCATACTGTCTTGTGTACGTGAAATTTGCATAATCCACTAAAACGTGGCTTTGTAAAATTTTGATGAGGTTGAAGCTAAGTAGAACTGTAGACGGTTATATCCACAGAGGTTGTGGACCTAGGCTTCTAAGATAATATTTTAATCTTTGCATTATCTTATCAAGATTTTTCCTTTGGTGAATGCAAGAATTTTCGTCCATAAATAATCTCAAACTGGCTACAGCCATAATTATATTGTTGCGGATACTTTCACTTATACTGCTTTAGTATTGTTGAATGCCTTTGTAATAGAATGACATAGGGGTATGCACTCTAATGTTAGGTTACAGCTGTATGGCATTTTTGCTAAAAAAAATTATGAACCCAAAAAGGGGCTGCAGACGACAACTTGCTCAATTCGAACTAGGATTAGAAATGATACTGCAAAAATGCTTAAGAGAATTGGGAAGAGTAACCTTATCGGGCGTAACCTATTTAGGTCTTTAGCTCTTTTTTAATTTTTCGCATTTTCTTTTTGTCCCTTGATGTTGGTTTGAATGTTTAAACTTTTAGATGTTGATTGTAGTTATTTTTATCAGTTAAAGGATTGGCTTGGCCCAATATGCAGTGGCCAATTTCTTCAGATGACGCTTTTCAATCGTTTGTATATGCTGAAAAAATGTTGAATGGGTGGACTCTAGGGAATAAATTCCAATTACGTGTACAATTAAGTCTTTAGCTCAAATCTTCAATTGTACTGTAGCATTTCTTTGAGTTAGTTGTAGCAACAACAGTTATTGGATTGTGGACATTTTGGGAATTGCTTCATGTTACCACAGACATCAAAGTCCTTAGCACATACTCCAGACCTATCTGTTGAGTTAACTTTTGAAAGAGGATAACAACAATTATAGGATAGTTGACGAATGGGAATTATCTTTCATTACAGTAGACATATGTCATTGGTTTGCACTCCTTATCTATCCTTCATCTTCTATTTTCTTGGGGAACTATCAAGCCTCCCTAGGTTGGGTTCATTATCAAGCTACCCACAGCTATAGTCAAATATATATCACGCCAATCCCTAGATGGGTATAATGAGCCCCCGTGGCTATTTGAAGCACCCCAAAAGCTAAGAATGAGCATTATGGGCCCCCGGGGCTAATTGAAGCATCCTACAAGCTAAGAACGGGCATATGAGCCCCGGAGTTTAATTAAAACATCCCAAAATCTATTCGGCTCCACTGTCATAAGCCTCTCATGCCTTCGTAATGTGATGAGTGTAAACTTCCAATCAAGGACGTCTCCCCAATAGACTCTCCCTCCCGAAATAGGAAATAATATCCAGGATAATTGTTCATCACGTTCCATTGAATCTGTTAATTTTTTCTTTCTATATATATATATATATTGACTATAAAACAAAACACAAATGTCTAGGAGGCATAGCCACAAAGAGTTTCACATATAAAGTTCGATAAGAGGAAAATGGGAACAAGTAAAAAATAAGGGTAGAATCAGTTTGGTAGCCTCAGATACCCGTCGTACCCCATAATTATCCTTTAGAAACCGTTGAACAACTCCTTTTCTGATAAGCCTTTCGATCTCATTCCTTAGGGCATGGCAATTATTCGTGTCATAATTATGGTCGTTATGGAAGCTAAACCATTTGGCTCGATCCCTTTTGTGGGGAGGAGACCTCAGCTTCTCGGGCTAACAGAGAAATTTGTCTTCTATGATGATCTCCAAGATGTATTCAATGTGGTAGATCGGTGGGTTGTAGGTCTTATAGACTTTTTCTGGTTTTGACTATTCCAACTTCCTTTTTTGAGCTTTAACCGTAGCCACTGTGGCTTCTGCTACGGCAGCCTTCTTCATGGAAATGAAGGTTATAACTTTTGCCGTTAGGACCTATGTTAAGGTGAAGGCTGCAACTTCTAATGTTATAACTCTCTGCACCAGGAAGTTGATCTGGTCCTAGAGTGTGGATTAACAATCATACAAGTGATCAATGTAGCTCAGTAACTGGGCAACTTCTTCACCCCGCACTGTGCTTGTTCTAGATGTTCCCTCCATAGCTTCTACTGTGTTAGTCTTTAGAAATATATTATGAGATGAACTAATCGAGGTAAGAAAACCAAGTAAAGTGCAGAGAAACTAAGTATAGTAATAAGTATGCACTCTTTTGATATTCTGCAAGTTTACACTATTATGGTCGTGGCCTGTTGTATACATGCAATTATTGCCATGGCCTTTCCAACAAAAAGTTCATCACAGTTGAGTTCGTGGACAATTGATCATTAACCCTTTCTCTGGTGATGAATTACAGTGATCTCATGCATTAACTACAATATGAAGGCTACTATCTATAGGCATTTGAACTGCCAGGTCGCATCTTGCTTGTGGCAGTAGAAGGTGCACTCTCAAAACTCGACCCAGATCTTGGGTTTAGCCCACTATAGATGACCAAAAATGTCCTGGTAGAGTCTACCGGGGAAAAAACAGTCCTTATTTGCAAAAATAACACAAATTTGGTAGCAAAAATCTAGATCATAGGTGAAAACAACAGAAATTTGATAAAGAAAACTCATCCTTAGTTACCCTCCTTTATGAGGCTAAAATCCTTCATGCTTTTCATCACTATCTAGGTAGGGTAACATCATTGGCATATAGTAATTAGATATAAGATCATACAAACTATGTCTAAAATAAATCTGGAAATAAAGAAATCTCCAAGGTGGTGTACATGGAAAAATAAGGGTTTAACCACTGAAATATCACCCATGGGATGATGACCCGAGGGCGCCCGTTGATGAAATAAGGTGTTTGGAACCCATGAGCATGAAGGAAAACAGATCTAAGAACCTCGTTTCCCACAGATAATGCAAAAATGATGACATAAGAAATCAGACACAAGTCATTCTCAAGCATCATATCAACGGTAAAGTATAAGTAAAGCAAGTAATAAAGAAAGAGACACAAACTATAGAGTGGTTCGGATATAAAAATGAGTCTACATCCACTGTTTTACCATACTCTCATTATATACATTGTGTAATACATAATTGAGTTGTCATTATAGGCATACTAGAGAAAGAAAAGATAAGAGTACATGTAAAGATCTAAAGTGGTAGCCTAGAATAGCTTGAGTATCTCTGGCAATGACTACGGAGTGGGTAAGCCCCCAAGTGTGGTACTCTTCTCTCACTAATTCATACAAATAAATATAACTCTTCTCTCACTAATTAATATTTATTTTAATCTGAATTAATTTCTTTTTAATTTCCCATTTCAATTTAATTAATGCTAATATAAAAATCATTAAAAACAAGGGGTGTTACATACTTCCTACCTTATAAAGGAATTTCGTCCTCAAAACTAGGATAAGGTCAGTACTAATAGTCTCAGATACTTCCTCACACAATATCCACATCTTTTTAAAGTTGGGAACATTATATTATTCTCAGTACCCCTTCTTAAATGGTACTCTTTAGTCCGAAAGTCTATAACCTACCATTCAAACTAGTGAACAATCCTCCCTAATCACGTTATTCCGAAGTACTCCTTAATTTTCCCTTATCGTTTCACCTTGGTGCCTGCAAAAACAGTTTCCCTTCTCCTAATAATAATACAACATCATTGGGCGGACATTCTAATGGCTATACCATTTGCTATCCTGGGAAAGGTCCCCTCCTCCCCAGGTGTCAACTTAACCATTTACAAATCATATAACTTCCTTCATGGAAGTCATCTGCAATCATACCTAACTACTCATGTTGGACTTTTATGTCTTCAGTAGATTATGACATAGCTCTCGCCATATTACCCTTCTGCACAGAGTAGTTCCTGATTTTCCCCAAAAATATACAATGTACATTTCGTGTACTTTTTAACACTATATTCAGCCCTTTTCGTCTACTCTTCGATTCTTGGTGATCCGCCTCGCTCACAATCTAACTACATTCTCTTTGTCTTGTTTTAGTTTTGCCTCTAATTTACCCATGCATATCCGTTTATTTCATAGATTTCCATGTCTTCTCCTTAGGAATGATACTTAAAATCTTAACTAACTAGGGCACCTATACACCATATATCCCGTTCATTTATGCACAAATCAACTGAACGCAATATACTGGTTTTAAATTAAGCCTTGTATAGTAGGCACGATTATACAATAAGGTTACATTCAACCATCCTACTAGTCGTAACTTAATCATTATCTAGGTTGGCCCACCGATCTTGTGGTGTAAAAGTTCTACAATGATTCTCACATCAACACTATATGTCTCTTCCGACCTTAAATTGTAATATAACTATCATACCTCAGTTATAACTACATACACGTAAAATAACTAAGGCACTAAACCCAAGTCCTAAAGGCCAACTCTCGAGATTTTCTAAGTTTCATGCGTGGGATGTCTCAAAAAGAGAAATCCAAACAATGAACCCCACTGATGCACTACTAACTTACATTGTCGGTCATCGAGATCCGTTAGGCCCTCATCACATAACATGTGCCCCAAACTTCCCGTCTCCTGACATAAAAAATCTACTCATCTACTCTTATGTCACTAAAGACGATATACAATACAATGCTCCTGTTATCAGTAGGTTCTTAACGCTAAATTCATAATAAGATAAATCTCTCTGCAGTAAACGTCCCTACTCATTAAGATCAAATATATAATAGGACAACATATTCGTCGAAGTTTACGATACAATACAACATCTCTCTCTCTCTTTCTCTCTCTCTCTCTCTCTCTATATATATATATATATATATATGAAAGCCTAGACTTCTTTCACGTGATGCCTCGCGAAAACAATGTATCTCACCCTAGAACAATGGGTACGATAGTCTTATCACACAATCTACTACCGCTCAAACCCTCAGTATCCTGTCACTACAAATGATTAGATAAATTCTACTTTCATAACTCTCAAAAGTGGTAAAACTAATTACACAATGCAAACATCCTCCTAGCGTACACCCCCGCTCCTCCGTAGAAAACACCAAAGAGCCTCGCTACCCAGCAATAATTATATACGTAATAAGGCCGCGTTGCGAACGCACCCACCAAATACTATTCGATCGCGATTTTAAGTGTTAAATAATCATATATTGTGATGCACCCATGTCACCCAAACTTATCATATACGAATAAGAACAAGGAAAAAAATCTTATCTCGACTTTCCATCTACCTTTCCTGGTCAATGGGTTCCTGAGCATAACTTTTGCGTTGGAACTGACCCATGATCTTCTACAATGGTTCTATATCCAGGATCTCATCTTGTAGTTGTTCCCTGCCTCACTCTGGGTAATCCTTCTTCCCCTGGCCCGTATCCCCATGACCGTAACAACTTCCATACAAACTCTCTTGCTTCTGGCCCTGGCCCTGTTTGCCTTCCCCACCATTCCCTTAGTTCTAATGGCCTTGATGAACGGGATATGCTGCTGCTATTGAGGACACTATTGGTCTTTCCTAATCTCACTACTGTCGGGGTGGTGTCCTTCGGACTTAAATCTCTTAGTCCTATTCCCCTACCGGGAGTCTCATTCCTGTGGCTCTTATTGTGCCCCACTAGCATCGTTCCCATCTACCTTCCCAGTCTGATTGGTCTGACTTTCTCACCGTGGACAAGTTTAATACAGGTGTCCTTACTCTCACACATAGGACAACTTTTTATACCATCCCCCTGTCTTTGGTCCCACTGGCCATGTCAAGGTGTCCTTCCCTCATACCTTGTAGTCTTGGATTTAAATGCTACCCCTGCTACCCTTTGGCTCCGCTAGCACTATAGAACTCGATGCTGGCCCTGACTGAATTCACCGTCACTTAGTATGAATTTAATTAATCAGAATCATTTCAAGGGGTCCTTCCTACTGTGTATCTTTCTCCCTAGGGTACCTCACTGGTACCGTTAAATCTAGTATTGCCTTTCATCTAGATTCTATAACTCTCTTGGCTCCCTTCTCATGGAATCATTGATGTAAACTTGTAAACATATGACCTTGACGACATCAACATCAGTTATCCTAGATGAATTTCTCCATCCATGCTTGTATATTCTACCCACACGTCCATTATTAACGTATGGACCATTTTCTTCTTCGTATTATTTCCTAAATAAGTCAACTTCTCTCTCACGATCAGTCTTTATCTGGTCCACTTATGATAAGTTTCGAAAATCCTTTTGCATCTCTTTATGAACAATATATGGAAGATCTTTCGATCAAATAGCACCCAAATTTCTCGTTATTAATGTATCTCTACATCATTCTGGTGACTGACTCCTATCATTACAACGCTGCTCCTTTGAGCAAAAATAATTTCGCCTTCAATTAAATCATGGGTGTCGCTGCACTCCATCCTATCCATTTGACTTTGTATTATCTCCTTCCATTGGCCCATCAAACTTACTCTCTTCCCCGAATCCTTACTAATGTCTCTTCAAAAGAGTTCCTCCAACTCCCCCTACCTACTATGCTCATTGAGTCTGAATTTACACCACTATTATCTATGACAGTGCTTAGGGAAGCTACTACTCTCGAGTACTTATCATATTGTCATCTATATGAGCAATAATCATGGTGAGTTCTATCACGGTCACTATTCTCAAATTACTTTATGGTTTATGTTTTGCCTCTCCTCTTGCAGTCATTCTACCGACCCTTATTGGTCGTTGTATATTTTTTGGTGTACGAATCCCGACCAAACTCGTATATGAATCATATCAACTATACTTAGGATAAGAAGAACATAATCCGCATATGTAGATCATTATAACAATCCTATAACAAGGTTCTATATTAAAGAACTCTATGCAAAAATCATAGTAATATGTACAGATCTTAAGGACACTAGAACCTAATGCTCTGATACCATCTCTGACACCCTCTCTAATTAAATACCGGGTGATCAATCCTTTACAAAAATAAAATAAGAATCTCATTCAGTTCATTCTTAGCATCACCGTCGAAAAACTTTTTAAGTTACTAACCACCTACGTTTTAAATAAACCGGTGCCAAATTTTATCTTTCATTAAACCATAACATGCATAAATAAATACAATAACCAAACCTTCCAGACAATAATAATAATAATATGAATCCATCACAAGATAAATAACCAAATAAATGATACCGAATCAGCTATCGATCCTCAATACAAAGTCCAACTATGAATCTATGAAATAAAATTGAATCCAATAATACATAGTCTGATACAACTGAATAAATGAAATAGTTTGAGGGACGACACGCCCAAATAAAATAACTTAAACTGAATCCTAATCTAGGAAGGAAGCAACTGAAGCATCTAATCAAAATCATGTTAGCATCCACAAGTGCTGCAGCTACGCATCCTTAGAACAAATCATTAATCTTGGCATCCACATGTCTGGACACCTAAAAGATTTTGAATATAGATTTCATAGGAATCAGAGCCCAAGAAAACCGTTTTAAAATATCTAGCAAGTATTTATCATAGTTTAAAATCAGTTATTGAATACACATGTTAGTTTAATGTACACTCCCTTAAGTTCCTCACCCCTCAACTAATGTGCACGCCTAACGTCATCTACCTAGCTATTCTACCCATCCCTACTGGGTCTCATCAATAACTATATAACCACTAATATGTTTGGCTCCCCTGTACCGCCTATACAATACGCTATAGCATCCCAATATTTACTCATTAAATCCATAGTTAAATATCTATTTAACTCTTGCTCGTACCGCCCATACAGTATGTTATAGTAGAACTAATAATTAACATTCCTCGTATGTTATTATTAAATCAGAATTAACATTTCACGTATGTTATCATTAAGTTTCTCTACTTAAATCATCTTTAAAATATACGCTCTCTAACTTTACTACCATCTCACACTTAGTATATTTTTCTCATAATTAAATCACTTTTCAATATACACTATCTACACCCCTAAATTTCATATACAAGTACGATAAAACACATGTATGTATGTATATATATATATATAACTCCAGCATCCCAGGGCTAACAATCGCGGTGTGAGTATGCATACTGTGCTATCAAGTCCACGTACCTCCTATATCAAATCAAGTACTATTGGTTCGAATGTCACCCTTGAACCATAAATCAAATTATCACATATTGGAGGCAAACATAGTTCCAAGTCTATGGGTCACGCACATACCTAACGTTCCTAATTGGCCATCAAAACTATCATACCCTCAGATTGCCCATACCTAGGTTCTATGTTACTAGGCACAAGTCTAAATTCCCCCCCCCCCAATGGCCTCATCTAGATAAGAATGTCCATGACGCGTAACCTCCCATGATAGCAGGCAACGTAGGTATGTTTATACACATAAGAAAGTACAAACTAGTCATACACACGACTTATCCATATGTCGAATATAGCCATACACACAACCTATAAATATAATCTGTGTAGGTATACACATAACCTATAAATATAATATTCATAGGTATACACACAACCTATAAATATCATTTGTATGGGTATACACACCACCTGTAATATAATCTGCATAGGTATACACTCAACCTATAGTTATCCTTCGTACGTAGTATATATATAAATCTCTTGAACACTTTTCGTACTTCTCAATTTATAATTTATAACTGGCAACCTTTTAAGTTATTTGAGTAGTTATACCCTCATACCCTACTGGTTTTTATCATAGGATAACTCATTCTCTCCGGGATTCGTTCTCATTCTCTAAAATTCACTTATATTGCAAATTATGCCTAATTAATCTTAGTCTTAATTCTTCTCATTTATGACTACATCCCAATCCTACCATTAGCCCATTGGAAATGAAAATATCTCTCACAATATTTTAAATGGTACCCCAAGAGTTTACCCTCTCATTATTCACAATTTCTGGGTTTAAAAGGAAAACTTCACAATTCTAGTAAGCCGAATTGATTCACCCAAGGTCCGAATCGAGTTGCCTTACCGAATAGATTCGCCCATGGGCCGAATCGATTCAAAATGTAGCAGGTCTCTACCTGTTGCATTTTATGAGATTCCTCATCATCCTAACTTTCTCAAACCTTATTGGAACTTAACTAAATTTTGAACCAACAATAATAAAAATAATTTAAGTCTATATGAATGATTTCCAACTTATATCTAACGTTAAATCCTCACGAATTCAATCCAAGAACCCATTTTTCTTCTAAATTCCTTAAAACCCTAGTTTTCATTGTTCTTCATCTCTTTTAATCAAAAGTCCAGATTTTTTCCATTATTATCATCGCATATGCTCAAATTTCATTTTCTATTTACATAGGTATTTAATATACACGCGGATCCTACCCAAGATTCATGTTTTTTAATTTTCAAAAACTCCATGAACATAAATTTTATCATCAAATATAATGCCTTACACTACATGGGTATTATAACCTTTTATAAACATTAGAGATAAACACTTGTCTGGGACTGTGGGTCTAATTTGTGCAGAATAATTGGTGGGTATATCTACTTCTCCTTTCGATCTATGTTTTGGCGGTGGTGGTGGTGGTGCGTGCAAAAATGGTGTGGGGAGCCCTGAAAGCCATCACCTTCCTCCTCTATGGCCTTGCTGTATTTTTGTATCTGTTAACCCTAACCCCCTCAACACATATGTTGATGTAAACATGTTAAATTCATAGGTCCCTTTTCCCTAAAAATCCAAAATACCCCTCTGGGGTGCCGATTTGGCCTAAAAATAGCCGAGACCTAATCCAAACCCTCGAGTATACTTTTCTGACTATCTCAACCCTTTTGGACACACTGGCGCACTCGAAATGAACATTTTGATGACCCATAAATAAATTATATTTTATTTCATAAATTTATGTCCAGACATAATTTCCCATTTTAATATAATTAATACTAATATAAAAATCATTAAAAATACAGGGTGTTACATTAGTATCATAGAAGGTTTCACAAAATAACCATGGAATCCTATTTTTGCAAAAAAATTTGTGATATCGATTTAAAAAAAATGATTTTAAAAAATTTCACAATTTTTTCGATGGAGAACTTATATAATCGGATGCCCATCTTTGATGGCACAAATCTTGCATATTGAAAAGCCCGTATGCGATCTAGTTTATAGGATATTGATGAACGGGTCTAGTTAATATGTGAAAGAGGGAGGTCTCCTCCCACTGTCACTGTTGAAAATGTGACCAATCCCAAACCTATGTCTAACTGGATTGAGGATGATTATAAATGGAGTACTTATAACTCTTGTGGTCTTAGTGCTATTTTTGGAGCCATCGCCCCTAATGAGTTCTACCGAATTATGACATGCACCACGTCTAAAGAGGCATGGGATATCCTCCCATTGACATATGAGGGTACCAACAATGTTAAGGCGTCAAAATTACAGAATTTGACAACCTAGTTTGAGACTATCACCTTGTTAGAGTTCGAGTATTTTGATGGGTTTTATTCTAGGTTGTCGAACATAGTTAACACGAGTTTTAATTTGGGTGAGAAAATTAAAAGGTCGAGAGTTGTTAAAAAGATTTTGAGGTTACTCCCAAAACATTTTATTCCTAAGGTCACTGTTGTGAACTCTTTAGAAATATTAAATACACTTAGGTTAGAAGAACTCACAGGAGATCTTCAAACTTATGAGATCGACATGTTTCCTAACATTGTTAAGCCTCAAGATAGATGGATTTCACTTAGGGCCCAATCTAAAAGGGGTAAGAAAGTGTCTAAGAATAAAGAGAAAAAGAAGAAAGATAGAGTTTGTGCATCTGAGTTTGAGGGAGAGTCTGATTTCGATGATGTGGCCTTATTTTCTAAAAAATTTAAAAAGTTTCTCAAATTTTCAAATAAAAAGATTTTTGAGAAAAATAAAAGGAAAGAGGAGATCAATGAGAGCTATGAGTAAGATGAAGAGACTAAATGTTTTGAGTGCGAGAGCAAAGGGCACAAAGAGTTTAAATATCCCACTATGTTAAAGACAAAGGGAAAGAAAATTATTATGCCATCTACTCTTAGCGATAGTGGCATTGAGGTGATTAATTCCGGGGGTGAATCATCACATGGTACGTGTGTTGCCTTTATGGCTAGTCACATGAGCACATATAGTTTGTCCAACAACGACGAGGACACTTGTATACGTGAGAGACCTAATGTTGATTTGAGTTTTTCGAGTGAGAGTGAGGGTGAGATTTATAGTGAGGGTGAAAGCGATATCCAAAAATAGTTTAGACATTTCTACACCGAGACCTTGAAGACGAAGAAGTTGGATAAAGAGTTAAGTCTTAAGCTGCTAGATTTGGAGAGAGATAGTATTTTTTAGGGAGTATGAGGCGTCGACGAGTCAACTCGAGAAGGTGAGAGTTTTTTATGTGTGCAATTGATCATCTTAGGCCGAGAAAATAGTGAACTTGAAGTTCGTGTGTCCCACCTCGAGAGAGATTTCGAACGTGCCCTGGAAGTCAAGGTCACTATAGAGGACACATCTAAGAATGTTGGAAAGATGCTCCTCGGTCCCACATTGGGTAATGTTGAGAGACTAAGAATATGTTATGACGATGTGTTTACTTCTCATGTTGAACCCGAGTCGGTTCCCGAGTTATAGATCCATATATGTCTCTTAACCTAACCCACCTAGGCGTCCATTTCCTCAAAAGAGAGCGCATCCTGGACGTTTTGAGAGAGGTGTTACTAGACCCGTTTATGTTTGCTTCCATTGCAAGAAGAGAGGACACCTTAAGGAATTTTTCTTTAAGTTGGGTAGTGTGTTTCATAGGTTTTTACCTTGTTATGCTACTACGCGTGTTCCCACATGCTCTTGCACATCACATGAGAGATTTTGAGCACTTTCGAGAGCAAGTTGAGTATATATTCAAGACTTCACATGATTTGATGGATATTTTTCATAGGATATCACCACCTTTGAAAACACCTTCGGACCTAATGGTTGAGGTTTAAACTTGTTTGCTAGCATAGAATGATTTTCATGATGATATTTTATGCATATTGCTAGTGTGTACAACCTTTGTATTTTTTTCATTTCGATATATTCTTTAAAAAACGCAAAAAGATTTTTGTGTTTTGAATTTTTTTGAAAAATACAAAAATATTTTCTATTTTTTTGAGAAAAAATAGAAGAAGCCCAAAATATTTTATTTTGATAAATGTTTTTGAAATGGACAAAAATATTTTTGAATTTTTTTTACACTGTCGTTTATGGATGGACATTTAGGATGACCAAGTCACAAATTCATTCCATTATCCATTTGTCTGTTTGATAGTGATTTAAGACGATTCATCATTTCATTTTGTGCTTTACAATGTTTGGAGTCATTGAGATGTGATTAGTTGTTACTTCCTACATGACTCATGATTTCCTTTAATGCACACTTGCACGAATTTGTTTGATTATTGTGCTTGTCCATCACATATTGGTTGTAGTGTTTTCATCTCAATCCTATCTTTAAAATGACCAAATGCGATATAACCTGACAATGAAAGTAGTGCATGTAAAAACCGTTGCCCATGAGAAATTCGTTTAGAATTGAAAAATAATGACTGTACATGAGAAAGGGCAAGAAATAACCTTTACATGAAAGCTATCATTTGAAAAGAGCCTAACAAAGTATTGCATTGTAAAAAGTAGCCAAGTCCAAAATAGTTTAGTTTGATATGATCATTCAAAAGAAAAGAATAGAATAGAAAAATATGATCATTATTATATTTGAGGGAGTTTGGATGGAAATAAATCAAAGGGTTTGCACGTCCTGACAAAGTCTTGAAATAGTTTTAGACGTTACTGATGTGGAAATCATTTTAGACTTTGATGTGTTGATTAGATTGAGTCGATGTCATTTAAATTCAACACTTTTACACCTAAGGACGATTTAGAGTTCATTCGTTAGGAGTATCCATATTCATCCTGCACATATGTTATGTTTGATTGAGTTGACTTTCCTATCGATTTTGTTCACACCCATTCATTCCATATCCATGATTTGGTTATCTTAGTGTAAATTCACGGTGTGTGTTGTTTATGTAAAATTATTTTTATTTGAAAATTTTTGAAGAATAAAAAATAGTTTGTTGAAAACCTTTTGAGTGTATCCCCGCATGAGCATAATTGATATATATTTGCTATGATTGTAGTGACACTTCATATTTAATAATGTTTATTCTTTTCCTTATCTATTTCGGACAAATAAAAAGGGGGAGAACGAATTACTAATTATGGGTTTTTTTTATTTACTTGATTTGATTTATTTTTATTTGATTTGAAACTTGATAGGTCACAAAGGTATTTGTTTTCTCTATTGTGTGTAGGATTTTATTGATCATTTGGAATGCATACATATAGAAGAGAAATGAAACCAAATAGACTTGAAGTTGTTGAAGATTTTTTCTTGAAGACTTATATTTTTAGTAGCTTTCCACTTTTGGGTTCATGGGAGGGTATTAGATTTTCATAGGACATTTGATTGATAATTTGGATTATTTTTATTTTGTACCGACATAGACATAGGGGGAGATTTGTAAGGACATATTTTCCATAATCCTGATTTTACATTGTATATGTTGTATACCATTACAAACGTCGAAGGAAGCTCACGATCATTTGTTCAAGACGACGGATCCGAATATCAAGTTTCTTCAACAACGGACATCTACAGTATTGATTTTGGTAAAAAAATGTGTTTAAGTTTTGAAAATGTTTAAATATTATATTGGGATACTTTTCGAAACTATTTTTTTTATCAAAATAAGGCATATTTCTAAGTCAAAATAATTTTTGGAAGACCTATAGGCGAGCTTTATAAAATAATATTTTTTCGCTTTTGTTGTTCAAATGACAAGCCAGTGTCGTTCAAACGACATTGACAAGTCGTTCAAATGACCTCATCTAACGACATCACATGTCATTTCTTAGGTCATGAGAAGTGTCTTCCTTTATTAATTCAAATGACCACATAATGTTTTGCATTTTATCAGATCATTTCTTAGGTTGTTGAAATGACATCATGAAGTCGTTCGAATGGCTGTGCCGCCTCAAAGAATTTTATCTGCCTATAAATACCTATTTTGAAAGACTTTTTCATTAAGACTTTTGCTACATGAAAACTATATATCTGCAGATTTTTAGTCTTCACTTTTAGGGCACAGAGCTTTGTCTATGATTCACAAAATCATCCTATATACTTTGGTGAATTGTTTTGGAACCCAAACACTTCTTTGTTGAAATTTCTCTTATAGAGAAGGAGATCTATACTACTGGATTGATAGATCTTGATAAGCACCCAAAAGTGTTCATTTTATACCTTGAATAGATGCATTTTAGTCGCTCGTTTATAATAAAAATGGTCTTATGTGCTTTATTATCTATATTGTAGGTCGAATATACGTTGCGGTGTTCAAACGCGTATTTCAAGGCAATTGTGCGGATTATGGAGCTAATTATAAATCCCGTAACCCTAGCCTTCCCTAACCTAACCTAAACCCTGTCCCGAGCCCGTGTGTGTTTAGTTTGTGCCCTTTTTATTTTTTTTAGTACGAGTCATTTTTATTTTTAGGTTTATTTTTTATTTATTTAGTATTTTCTAGGTTTTGTTTTGTATTTTTTCTATTTTATTTTTTTATTAGTATATTTTGATTTTATCTTCATTTTAATAATTTATTAGTTTTATTTTTATTAGAATTAGATTTTTTTAGGATTTCATTTATTTTTAGAGTTATTATATTTTACATTCTTTTTAGGACTTTAGTTTTAGTTTAATTGATTTTTATTTTTATTTTTTATTGAGTCTTTATTTTTATTTTTATTTTTACTTTTATTTTTAGAGTAGGATTTTAATTTTAGATTTTTAGTTTTGTTTTTTTTAGTTGTGTTATTTTTAGGGTCACAACTTAAACACATACCCCCTAAAACCTATACACTAACCTACACACACTCACACCCAATTACCACACACTAATACCTAACAACTCATCTCACTCACACCATAACCACCCTACACCTAACCACACACAACAATGCCTCACCATCTTCAACCTCACCTCATTCTCTCTCCTCTTTGCACCAATAAAACCTAACTCTCTCTCACTCTAACCTCCATACCCAAGGCAGCCATCCGATGACCCTGCCCCTGTGCGACCCAACTACCCTTTGAACCTGCCTGAGCGCGATCACAGCCCAGTCCCCTCCGGCCCAGCGAACTTTCGGCCACCACCTACTGGTGGTGGTCCAACCCAACCAAAGCTCCAAAACCACTGACACCCAGCAACCACCAACCAAACCAACCCACCCACACCTGACACAATCCCAAACTCGATCGCCCCTGACCAAAACCCCATCCGGGCGAGCCTAACCCACTACCTCAAACATCCACCTCCTCATTCAATCCAACCCTGTCCCCCATAGATCCAAACATCCAAACCCGAACCTACCAGCGCCTCAACCCAATCCAGCCTCCAATCTCACCCTATACCCATTTCAACCCATTTCCAAAAGCCAGGACTTCTACCTGCCAAAAAAATAACAAACCAAATAAACCAAACAACAAAACAAAGACCAAAGTCAGAAGCCTCACATGTTTTATTCCCCATTTAAAACCCCTTTTACCCTTTTTCCATAAATACCCCCAAACCCTTTTAACTAAATCTGATTTGTTTTTATCCTCATCCCTACTTCCCACATGACCACACACAACCCATGCCCATTTGTGCATTTTCCTATTTTAACCCTAACTGATCCTCACACCTCTCTTGTCCATTTAATCCCTACCCAATTTACCCTTAGCTCCATGCCTATTATAAAAAGAATATGAAGACCATTTTAAAGGGAGGCTAGAAACCGCATCTAGGGTTTTGTAACAACCCAGACATTTGAGTGACTATTTTATATTATTTTGCCTGATGGGATAATTTTATCCAATAGGGGAAGTTGGAGCAAATATTATTTCCCGTGATATTAAGGGATAATATTTACTATGTTTTGTCTATTTACCGTTATGAGAAGGTAAATAGCATTATATTGTGTTTTATTGTGTCGTTATATGCTATGCGACGGTTATGACTCATATTTAAATTGGAGCCTAATTAATGAAATAAAATGAATTTGGAACATAAAAATAGTTCACGTTACTTCGAATGCCCAAATAGGGGGTGCGGTTGTTTTTAGAATAGTCGAGATAGTCAAAATAAGTGCCAAGTTGTATTTTTGAGCTTCAGGCATTTTTAAATGGTTATGACTCAATTATGTGCATACGAGTCATTTTATTGGTGTATTTGCAATTAAAAGAGGGGAAATTATGTTAAGACCTGGTTAAGTCCCCTAACCCTTTTATTTTCTCAATCTTAAGTTATATGCCAAGAGAGAGAGAGAGAGAGAGAGAAGAGAGAACTTGGGAGAAATGGAGAGAAAGAGAGAAAAATGGAGATTTGGGCTGGAATCCGTGGCTACCGGAAGAGACTTCGAGACTACAAACTCGAGGCAAGTTTCTTACTTGCTAGATATTGATTTAATGTGATAAATTGCATGTATATTTATATTTTGGATATTTAAACCATTTTTGGGATTTCTAGTTTTTTTAGTGATTAAACCTTAAATCTTGTAGTTTAATTTGATTTGAGTTGAGAAAATTAGTTATTTGATGTGTAGGAATGATGAAGTAGATATAATTGTTGTTGGTGTTGGAAGAAATCAAGGATTTGGGGTTTTGGAGAAATTAAGGTTCTTAAACCCGTAGCCCAAACTGGGCCAATTCGCAGGGCCGAATCGATTCGGCTCCCAGGCGAATCGATTCGGTTAGGGGGAAGGATACAAGTATGGGAGACCGAATCGATTCGGGCTAAGTCCGAATTGATTCGGATAGATACAAAATGTTGGTTTTGCTCACCGAATCGATTCGCATTTTGGCGAATCGATTCGCAACCATGGGCGAATCGATTCGGCTGCCCTGTTTTTTTGGGGTTTTTCCTAGTTTTGTTTTAGCCCTTTTCTTTTAGGTTCGAGGTTTAGGAACCTTCCTTTGGGAAGTAATGAAGAGTACTAGAGGGTTGTTTTGGGTAGACAAATGTCCTAGGCTTATATGGGATAATAGGGCTTACCCCGAGGGCTAGTTTGTGTAGGTTAATGTCCGTATGATACAGGAAGTTAACCTAAAAACTTTATAGAAGATAAAATGATAAATGTTGGGAGTTTTGGGAGTCTATTATTGAGGGAGACTCATTTTGATGATTTATGTCTTTTTGTTGGGCTCTTGGAGACTAGTGTGAGTCTATTGGCACTTCGGGTATTAGGTCATTAATAAAATATGACACTAAGAATAAGTAATGCATATTCAAAAATGTAGTACTAAATGAATAAGTACAAATGATTTGAGAATGTAAAAATGGATGTTTTCAAATGGAAAGAAAAATGATTTTCATAAATATTAATTTATGGATACACACCTCTCTAAATCGCTATCATAGGGGAAGTTCGCGCGTGTGGGGAAGCCCTCTGGCTAATGAATGCAGGGTGGATATATCCCTAGGCCATATGAGCATTTATTGTTTGTTTCTGCGATGGTGAGGTAATTATGGGTATGGTTATGACTCTCCCGCAGGCATATGGCCGCTTCCCGACGTTTCGGTAGGATCCTAGGTTGTCTTGGTGATAGGCCCTGGAAGATGATAGCCATTTAGGGGCGCGCACAGTGGGGAAACCCGGACGGGCGGTCTTAGATGCGTTATATAATATGGTATATAACTATTGATAATAATGTGGGGCATTATTGTTATTAAATCATTTCATGATAATGAAATGGCTTTAAATTACATTTCCTGGATGGAAGAAGGGAAATGGGATGTTAAATGCATTTCCCGGATGGAAGACGGGAAATGGGAAGTTAAATACATTTTCCGAATGGAAGAAGGAAAATGGAAGATATGAAATGAAATGGAAAAGCATTTTTATGTTAATAAAACTTGCTTTTAAAATATGTATTTTTCCTTGATGGAAGAAAGGAAATAAAATTGGTAAAGAAAGTTTTGGAAATGATATTGACTTGGTAACATTTGATAAACTGAATTACCATTTATATATATTCCTTAAGAAAGAAATAGGAATTGTGCATGTAGAATTACGAATATTGATTTGATGTCTCCTTGAGTAAATTATAGATGAGATCTCCCATGCTTATATGATTATTGAGCATTGCATGATATTACGATAGGTTGTGCTTTTAGAATTGAGAGGTGAGAAATATTATGTTAATTTCGAGAGAATTACGCACTTAACTGTCATGCATTTTAGTCACATGGTAATCATATCAAACTGGGCCCTGACCCGTCTATATCTCTATGTTTTTGCATATACTCCTTGCCGTACAGGTGCTCTACCGCATGGACACCCATATTGACATCTCCATTCCAGTTGTCATGGAGCTATAGCATATTGCAGATGTTGTAGGATATTTGTATTAGACATTTCTTTCCATTATACTCTAGTTATGTTCAGTTCATTTATTCGGGCGTGTTTGCCAAGCTTTGTATTCATTTATTATACTGTGATATTTAAATTGTAATACTTGGTTTAACATATTTGTATTGGTCTGTTAACCGACAGCTTATTCGGTTATTATTGATTATATTGTCATTCTTTATTCATTGATTTTTGGTATCCACTGTTTTTGCAAATTGGATTGTCTATGTGTTTTTTTTATTTATTTACAAAATTTTAAATTTGACGGACCGTTTTCTAAAATGATTGGTGGTTATCTCGTACAATTATTTTAATCGACAATGATGCTGAGGATGGACCATCTATGATTCCTGTGATTATTAGAGTATTGGGCTGACCACCTATTATTTTAGTAGGCGGGTTGTCACAGATGGTATCAGAGCATCAGGTTCTAGTATCCTTAGGAATCTGTGCGGATGTATTACGCTTTCTGTGTTACTTTTGAATTGATATAGAGCCTTAGGATTAAGATCGTTGATTTCTCTTGTGAGATTTCATTCCCCTTCTATGATACGAGAACCCCGAAAATCTTTTGCACGTTCGTGTGAGATTCGTAAGTCTTATGAGGAAGGGCATCAGAGGAGGCCTGTGTGAAAGCGTCATGAAATGGGATTTCTAAGAACTGTAAGTTGGGGTCGGGGATGAGGGCCGTTTTAGAGGCCGCTCCCTTCGTAGCATTATTTTATATTGATATCGCGACTACTAAGTATAGTAGATATAATTTTTCCAAGTATCGCTGCAAGTAGGAAGTGGTACTAAGATTGGGATTCCAAGAGACGTCAATTTGAAGTTGAGGGGTCCTTGACGAGGACCACATGTTGTAGTTAAGTCAGATGGAGGAAGTGTAATCCCATTCGATGGAAATATAAGGCCCGGTGGTTTTGGTCTAGAGAGGGGTATAGAAGTGCCCAGGTGCGAAAGATTGGAGGAAAATCTTTCACCCATAGGAGTAAGGTTGAAGTGGCGGATATGGTAGTCGCCATATTTTGGTGGAGCCGGATGTTTTGCTCATAGAGAAACCCGTTAGATATTTTCAACAGCGAGTTTCTCTGGGATGTCAGGAATGATGAAAAAGTATATTCTCTAATATTCACATGAGGTTCGGTCAGAGGCCGACAGTGAATAAAGAGTTGCAGGGTTAAGGAAACCTTGAATTTAAGTGGGTTCGAACAAGGAAGAGAGAGCCCTTTAGTGGAAATGATAGGATTATAAGTAAGTGTTGCT
The DNA here is from genome assembly GCA_949130495.1 of Sambucus nigra. Taxonomy (NCBI): domain Eukaryota; kingdom Viridiplantae; phylum Streptophyta; class Magnoliopsida; order Dipsacales; family Adoxaceae; genus Sambucus; species Sambucus nigra. The sequence goes on from OX422208.1 coordinate 250,370,036, forward strand.
AACACTTTTAGAGAAGTAGTGTTCATGAGACCCCATCGGTGGACATCCACCTGGGGAAGATTCGTTGAACTAAGGCAAGGGAGGCCGATAGCATGTTCTCTGTTGTTGAGGTTAAGGGAACTATGCGGATAATCGTCTGGTAGTTAGAGATGAAGAAACGGTTCTGACGTGGAATGTGGAACCCCGCGTTTTGATTTTGTCGATTGAAGACAACAGACAAGAATTGGGTGCCTAGTTGGGGCATAGATGGAAGTAGTTTGGTTTGGATAGGACTAGAATAATGTGTCTAGGAACCATCGGTAGTGGCCAGAGATTGGAAAGTATGTTGCTGATAATTTCCACCTTAGTTGAGGGTGGAGTATTCCTTATGACAAGATGGAGTAGTATGGTATTTGCCCTAAATCCGGGTGTGTAAATCGAGCTTGTGGTAGTATCGATATTATTATAGTGAATGTATCTATATGACTTCCTTGATAGGGAGGTTCTATATTTTTCCTTCGCTCGTTATAAGGTGAGTGATGATGTTTTAAAAGTATATGTGTGGTATGTGCTACTCGTATTATATGCAATATACGAGTGAAAATATTCTATGTTTGGTGGGAGTGATAGGAAGAAAATAAATTGCGAGGCTATTCTACTTCTAGTTTCAAAGCGGAACTAGTTGTTCTATAATATCTCACCTGGATACAGGACTGAGACTTTATAGAGATGGTTTACGGTATGTAGGTAGTTTTCATTATTTTCTTTGTTTGTTTTGTTTGATTGTTTGTTTGCTTTACTTGTGTATGATGTTGCCTTATCTCCACGACCAACAAAGTTATGTAGTAATGTATAGGAGGGGTTCCTTGTTTGGATTTCGCATTTGCGAGAAGCTCCACGCATGAACCTTAACGACGTTGGGAGTGGAGAGATGCTATTCTTTCTTCTTTTATTTTATTTTATTTGTTGTTAAGATGATGGGTTGGAAAGGTTTAGCCGAGAATCACGTGATTGAGTGATTAAGGGGCTAATATAAAGTTAAAGTGCGAGATAGAACCACTGTATATAGTCCTTCCCTCTGATCGATGTGGGGGAGACTTGGGTAAGAAAGTCATATTGAAACTTATGGTTATGCCTTAATAAGAAGGCCATTTAAAAAGATGTATGTATGTATATTGGGATAAAGCATTTGCGACATCTTACAGAAAGTAAATGCCTAATTAGTTAAATTTTCAGTTAATTAAGATGGTAGGACATAGAAGTAGAAGTGCAGTAGTAGGGTTACGAGTTATAATTTTAGTGGTCCCGATCATGTGTCTTAGACCGTCATATCTCGTTGACCGACGATGCGAGGTAGTAGTGTAACGGGAGGGTTCCTTGTTTGGATTTCGCTTCGACGAGACGTCCCACGCCTGAAACCGAGCGAATGTCGGAAGTTGTACAGAAGTATTGTGAAAGGGTTAGTTTCAAACAATTTTTCTCCACCCCAGGCCGACCTCAGGCCAATGGGAAAACAGAAGTTACAAACAGGACAATCCTAGATGGAATCAAGAAGAGGCTTGAGGAGGCAAAAGGAAGATGGGCCGAGGAGTTATATGTCGTGCTATGGGCATACAGGACGACAGTGAGGACCTCTACCGAAGAGACCCCATTCATGCTAGCTTGTGGCTCAGAAGCCGGCATCCCCACCGAGATTGAGTTTCCTACGCATAGATTCCAAATGTATGACCCCCAGAAAAATGCAGAAGAGATGAGACTCGGCTTAGAACTGATTGAGGAAAGGAGGGAGGACGCTGAGATAAGGCAGGCAACCTACCAGCAGAGGACCGCAAGGTTTTACAATCAGAGGGTGAAACAGAGGCCTATCGCATTGGGGGACTTGGTCCTCAAGAAGACTTGGCAAAAGCCCAACAAGCTCCATCCTAATTGGCATGGCCCATATAGGGTCATCGATGAAGTCGTCCCTGGGACCTATAGACTAGAAAACCTAGAAGGGGAACCTTTTTCCAACCCTTGGAATGTAGATCATTTGAAGAAATACTATCAGTAGTGTTGTAAGGTCTTGATAGACCATAATTGTAATAAGAGTTGCTCCAACAGAACACTTGGAAAATTAATGAGAAATATCAGTGCTTCCCCTCATCCTATGGTTATCTGTTCTAGTACGCATGGAAACATCTACAGAGAACCACCCTCGGCTATATTGAGGGTCAGTGGAGGGGACGACCCCACCACTGTCCTCAAGAAAGATGAGGGAAGACTTTGTTAAAAAACATTAATTTGGTAAGTTGAACCCTCGGCTATAATGAGGGCCAGTGGAGGGGACGACCCCACCACTGTCCTCAAGAAAGACGAGGGAAAACTTTGTTAAAAACCATTAATTTGGTAAGTTGAACCCTCGGCTATAATGAGGGCCAGTGGAGGGGACGATCCCACCACTGTCCTCAAGAAAGACGAGGGAAAACTTTGTTAAAAAACATTAATTTGGTAAGTTGAACCCTCGGCTATAATGAGGGTTAGTGGACGGGACGACCCCACCACTGTCCTCAAGAAAGACGAGGGAAAACTTTGTTAAAAAACATTAATTTGGTAAGTTGAACCCTCGGCTATAATGAGGGTCAGTGGAGGGGATGACCCCACCACTGTCCTCAAGAAAGACGAGGGAAAACTTTGTTAAAAACCATTAATTTGGTAAGTTGAACCCTCGACTATAATGAGGGCCAGTGGAGGGGACGACCCCACCACTGTCCTCAAGAAAGACGAGGGAAAACTTTGTTAAAAACCATTAATTTGGTAAGTTGACCCCTCGGCTATAATGAGGGTCAGTGGAGGGGACGACCCCACCACTGTCCTCAAGAAAGACGAGGGAAAACTTTGTTAAAAACCATTAATTTGGTAAGTTGAACCCTCGGCTATAATGAGGGCCAGTGGAGGGGACGAACCCACCACTGTCCTCAAGAAAGATGAGGGAAAACTTTGTTAAAAACCATTAATTTGGTAAGTTGAACGCTCGGCTATAATGAGGGCCAGTGGAGGGGACAACCCCACCACTGTCCTCAAGAAAGACGAGGGAAAACTTTGTTAAAAACCATTAATTTGGTAAGTTGAACCCTCGGCTATAATGAGGGTCAGTGGAGGGGACGACCCCACCACTGTCCTCAAGAAAGATGAGGGAAAACTTTGTTAAAAAACATTAATTTGGTAAGTTGAACCCTCGGCTATAATGAGGGTCAGTGGAGGGGATGACCCCACCACTATCCTCAAGAAAGACGAGGGAAAACTTTGTTAAAAACCATTAATTTGGTAAGTTGAACCCTCGACTATAATGAGGGCCAGTGGAGGGGACGACCCCACCACTGTCCTCAAGAAATACGAGGGAAAACTTTGTTAAAAACCATTAATTTGGTAAGTTGACCCCTCGGCTATAATGAGGGTCAGTGGAGGGGACGACCCCACCACTGTCCTCAAGAAAGACGAGGGAAAACTTTGTTAAAAATCATTAATTTGGTAAGTTGAACCCTCGGCTATAATGAGGGGCAGTGGAGGGGACGAACCCACCACTGTCCTCAAGAAAGACGAGGGAAAACTTTATTAAAAACCATTAATTTGGTAAGTTGAACCCTCAGCTATAATGAGGGCCAGTGGAGGGGACGACCCCACCACTGTCCTCAAGAAAGACGAGGGAAAACTTTGTTAAAACCCATTAATTTGGTAAGTTGAACCCTCGGCTATAATGAGGGTCAGTGGAGGGGACGACCCCACCACTGTCCTCAAGAAAGACGAGGGAAAACTTTGTTAAAAACCATTAATTTAGTAAGTTGAACCCTCGGCTATAATGAGGGCCAGTGGAGGGGACGACCCCACCACTGTCCTCAAGAAAGACGAGGGAAAACATTAAAACCATTAGTTTGGTAATTTGATTCCTCGGCTATAATGAGGGCCAGTGGAGGGGACGACCCCACCACTGTCCTCAAGAAAGACGAGGAAAAAACTTCATTAAAAACCATTAGTTTGGTAATTTGATCCCTCGGCTATAATGTGGGCCAGTGGAGGGGACGACCGCACCACTGCCCTCAAGAAAGACGAGGGAGAGGTTAGTGGCATTAACAAAGACAACACAAATAGTACAAGAATAAAATATGGAAGACAGCAAAGGAGACGATAGTATTATTGAAATATCAAGTGTTCTACAAGTAGAGTACAAAAATGCTAATTACATCAAGAGGGTATGGGCTACAGACAACCACCATATGGAACAGCATCAGAGGACAGGGCCTCAACATCTATAAGAGAGGTTTCCTCTGTGACTATGACAGGCAGAGCCTCAGACGTGCCTGTGCCTTCTGCATGTTGGGATTCCACCTGGGTCAGAGCCTCGGCGATCAGAGGGTCGTCCAGTTGGACTGCTTCAAGGGACGGGCGGACCGAAGAGACGACGTCGCCGAACTTGAGGATGACCCACCAACAGGCCGTCCTTATCCCTCTCTCCAAGTACTCAAGGCCGAAACCTTGGAACTCATCTGAGAGTTTATAGGCTTCAACAGCGTCGGCCTCGGCTTTCTTCACAGCCTCAGACATCTCAATCTTAAACTGGGCCTCCCGATGGGTCATGGCTTCATCCTTCTCCTTCAAAAGCAAGTCTCTAGCCTTCAGATCCTCATCATGCTGCCTCGTCAGCTCATCCATAATTCATGCATGCTCAGTTCTGGCACTCTCTAACTCAGCCTTTGCAGTATCTAAGTCAGCCTACAGGTCGGCCTCATAATGGATGGCCCTCTCAGCGTCATGGAATTTCTCCTGATTTTTAGCCATCTATTTTGTTGCCGAGGTAAAGGCGCACACAGACTGCACAAGAAAAATAAATAGATGTCAAGAGGTCGAGGAAACAGTTGGTGAAAGAATGAAATTAAAGAAGTGGGTCAAGACCAATACCTGTGCAAGGGCATGCAGACCATAGTCGTACACTTTGGCAGGAGGCATCTTTGACAGGAACTCGTAATCAGCGACCGAGGGAGCAGAAAACATTGAGGCCTTGGCTGCCCTCAAGTTTGCAATGAGTGATGAGGGCTCGGCCCTCAGATGTGCCAAGTTCTGAGACCAGAAGTCCCCCATGCTAGAAGAGGAGGCGGTTCCCTCAGACCCCTCAACCCTTGCCCTCGTCCGTGATCTTGGCCGAGGGTCTACGGGGGTCTCGGGCTCTTTCCTTTTCTGCGTACCGACGGTCGGCTCAGTAGGGGTCGACCCTGCGTCCTGTGTCTTCCTCGGAGCCTGCTGAGGCTCCTTTCCTTTCTTCTTGGCCAAGCCTGATAATAAGCTGGGAGAAGTCATTTCCCAAATATAGTCTGATATACGTGCAGGACGGCCTGGAAAGAGGACGACACGTCAGAAAAATGTAGAGATAAAGAGGAAACACTTCAAAAATAAGTAAAGAATGGAAAACGTTCTGTATAACTCACATATTTCTGTCAGAGGGCCGACCCTCAGACCAGCTTCTTTGAGGAACCGGGGGTCATCAAATATTCAAATTTTGTAAGCTCACCACCTCTCCCTCGTCCCCTCAAATACTAAACGATGTCCTTCTCCTCCAGACTAAGTCCGGGGTCTGACCTGGCCTTCATTGAAGGGTTAGACCATCTTCTGGGGACCCTCGGACTATCGGCTACAAGTTGAGCCTCGGCGGTGAACTCCCACTCCCCAGAGATAAAGAAGAATCTCTTCTTCCAATCGTGGTTGGAGGTTTATGCCACGTGGAGAAGTTTTTTCTCAGACCTCCTCGCCCCTAGATGATAGTACCCAAGCTGTTTGGACGAGGAGGTGATATTGTAGCAGGCCAAGAATATGTCAGCCGAGGGCTCATCAGTGAAAGCATTCTTCCACAGGGAGATGTAGCCCAGGATCGTCCTCCAAGAGTTGGGAGGAAGCTGAGAGGGGGAAATACCAAGGGCTGACAAGATATCTACGATGGCAGGATGCAGAGGGAATCTGACACCAACCTTGAACATTTATTCGTATACTGTAACCTCTCCCTCTTCACCCTCTAAGACCCTCTTAGACTCAAAGGGAACCCTCATAGTTATATTGGGGGACACTCCATAGGCATGCCTCCATATCAAGAGGTCGCGATCCCTAACGGAGTAGATATAGGACGAGGCATAGGAGGTGTCAACCTGGTCATCTATCATCGCCCTCATCCTCGGTCCCCTCTCCCTCGGCCTCGTCATCTGCCAGAGGGCCGTGGGGAAAGGCCATCTGGAAGGCATGTGGAGATAGGGTTGTCACAGGGACAGCCTCAGAGGGGACCATACCCTCGGCATCTCGGCCTGGGCTTAGGTCAGATGTATCTCTCCTACCAGAAGGTCCAGCGCCAGTTGGCGAAGATGCTCTCTCATCCATCTCACTTGAATGACACTTGATTGGACGATGGGATGACCCACAAGACTCAGACGGTTCAAATGGATTTATTGTATCAAGAGGAATGGGAAAGATGGGTCGTACCCAATTAGGGTCGGCCCCTCGTCTCCTCTCCTCCTCTTCCTCTATTCGTCTGATCTCTGCAAAGAGCTTCTCTCTCAAGGATGGGAATTCAGATGCTAAACTATAAAGCCTCCTAAGCATTAAAGGGAGGACCCTACACTTAGAGAATTTAACTAAACTTAGCTACAAATAAGTTGGCAGTTGACCAGATTGGACTTTTGGATTGAAACAAAGGAATTCAAGGGCTTTGATCAAGAACACTCAAGAACCAGTTGCCGGAGAAGACACCGAAAAAAGTTATGAGACAACCCAAGGAAAATGCAGCCCTACGAGCCTAAAAAGCAAACAGAAATGAAGATAAAAGAGAGAGTTGGAGCAAAGGGATTACCTGATAAAGAGAGAGCACGACTGCCAAAGTTGCTAAGCTTGGAGGATCGAAGACTGTAGAAATGGCAATAAAGACTGGAGAGAGGCTAAAGAGAGAGAGCTTGGGCGCGAAAAAGAAGAAAAAGAGAGAGAGAGTTCAAAAATCTCTTAAATACCTTAGTAATGAGTGGGCCCATTGACCTAGGCAGGGCATAGCCCACGAGGAAGGCATCATTAGGGCACAAAGCCCCAGGCAAAGTATACAGCCGCCATGTCTTGGAAACTGGAACAACAATGAGGATCTGCCCAGGTGTCACTCACCTAACTGATCATACACACATCTTAATTACAATACTATCCCTCAGCCATCTCAACAGCACCTATAGCTAAGGGCTGGGGGTGATTGATATACCCATATATACCCTCCAAACCGGATGACTCCTAAGGGGGCCGACCCTTCATCAAGTTCTAGACGACCCCTCGGGGGGGCGACCCTTCATCAGGTTCCAGACGACCCCTCAGGGGGGGCCAACCCTTCATCAGGCTCCGGATGACCCTCCGAGGGGCCGACCCTTCATCAGGCTCCGGACGACCCTCCGAGGGTACGACAGTACGAGGCCTAAATTAGGCCAGACTCACTATCGGAAGGAACTTTGCCCTCGGCCTCATCTCATAGGTCAAGGGTGACATCATCGCAGCGCGTGGTTTGGGAGACGCGTGTAACAGTGCGCGTGAGGCTCACATGGCACATGGGAGACCGTTATAACAAAATCACACCCTCGCGTGAGGGAATATTATGTCATCATTTGGCATCTACAGGTGTCAACAGGGGATTGGCTAGATCATCATTCACATGCACCATGCATACTTGGGGGGTACACTACACCCCCCAAGACCTATATATACTTGTCACATACAACCCTACAATGGATCAATTGATTGTAACCCTAGCTAAAACTCTGCTTGTACACACAGTAGAGAGAGAAAGTGAGCTTATGTGCATTGTATCCAAGGCCATTAGTGCCCATACTTAATGGATCACACACTCACAGTGGATGTAGGCCAAATTGGCTGAACCACTATACATCATTGTCTTATTTCCTCTTATACTCATCCCCTTCTACATACTTATACACTTATACATCTCTATGAATGCCATGGTTACTACTGTTTGAGCTCCTTATCACTTACCCGGTAGTGCTAAATCTTAGCATCATCACCCACTATTGGTCATGAAGCCAGACACAGAGTGTTGTCTGGTGTGAGTACCTTATCAGGTATATTGAGGATGGTGGGTGTCGCACCAAATGGTTTGTCTACAGGAGGTTCCTTGTTGTTGCTTGAATATGGGAGTTCCTCACAATCGGATTTGCCATCTGGGGCAAATATGGCTAAGGGTTCCGCGTTAGAAATTGGTTTGAACCCTCATCAGTTGCTGGGTTCCTCGACGTCTGCTATCGATACAGTCAACGATTCCTTATCAAAAATGACTTTGAACCCTTATAGTGGAATGGGTTCCTCGTGTTCTGTCCCAGCCTTAGGGGGTTCCTCGTCAATGTCATTTTCATCAGTAGGTTCTTAGCAGATGTCATTTCATTAGAGGGTCCCTCGAATTTTAGTTCAAAACTGAGGGGTCCCTCATTGGGAGTTACCATTGTCTCGGGTTGCTCGTCTATTACTACTCCAGTGAGGAATTCATCGTAAGTTGCAAATATGGGAGGTTCCTCGTGTGCTGCTATCGCGGGGAGCACGCTACCAATCGTGGGTGCCTCACCACCCTCTTTGTTGGTGAGTTCCCCGCCTATTACGGATTCTACATGCATTTTTTCTATCGGAGGTTTGTAGTCTTTTGTTTCCTCGTAAAAAATAACTTTTTATGAAGGGTCCTCGCATGAAGGTACCTCATTTGGCTTTTCTGTTGGGGGTCCCTCACTAGGAGGTTCCTCACCCAAAGTTGTTGCCGAAGGTTCCTTACTTGGAATTTCCACCACAGTGGGTTTTTTCTTTAGCTAATTGCTATTGGCAGCTCTTCCACCACTTAGTCTTATTCTCAAGCATGGGAAGATTACATGTGCATTCAACAGGGGCAGGAATTTGGCATCTATCATAGCGCTCCATTTTTTCCCTATTGACGACTTCATGGCCTCCCTCGCTCGATTCAAAGAGGAATTTGCCAATACTGTTCTTGAGCGGCCTCATGTGGGGTTAGGTGAGTCCACTGATTCTCCCATTTTTCTCCCAGATTCTATCCTTAGGGTCAGGGTCGATCGCGGTGATTTTCCTTACTCTAACATTGAAATCAAGGCTGAGGGGGGTGCCACGGAGGAGTGGGCTAATTGGGTTGATTATATTTTGAGTATTCGTGCTTATGTGGATACCCTTAGGGAGGTGTGTCTTCTTACTACCGTCGATAGACTGAGGTCTTGCACAGTATCGAAACACAATTCCTCTCTCAATCTTTTATTGTCCCAATGAAGTAGGGAGTCTCACACATTCGTGATGGGTTGGGGCGAATTTATTATCACTTTAGAGGGTGTGTGTTAGTTATATGACCTTACTTTCTTTAGGCAACATGTCTTTACTAATGACTATAAAGATTTTTTAGAGCAAGAGATGGTGGAGGAGTTACAGGCATCCCTCGCAGAGTGTTGAAAATATGTGGCTATAAACTTAACAGGTTCTACTAAGCACTCATTTTCCAAGTGGCAGAGGTGCTGGTTTAGGGATTGACTACATAAAGGGGAGACTTCCAGCACAGCCCCTAAGAGCTAGGATGGCCCTAAGATCTACTCTCCTTTACACTTAAATGCTTTTTTGGTCACTTTTCTGACTTGGTTCTTACTACCGGGTAGGCCAGAAGATTCTCCTCATCAGATCCTCTTCAAGTTGGCTGTAAGTTTGTATCACGATAGGTCAGTTCCTGTAGTCTCTCTAACTGTTGGTTCTCTTTATACTTGTATGGATTGGGAACATGTAGATGTAAAGAGATCCTGCGATTGCTATGATGCTGCTATTTTTGTAAATGTTGTACTTTTGATGACCTTTCTATTTGAACATTTCCCTCACCTTTCTTCTGAGGCTCAAGCTTGCCACAATAATGTTGCCCAGCTTCTGAGATGGCACAAAAAAATCCCTAAAAATCCCCTAGGGGCCTTGATTGACAATATTGAAAAGTTTCAATTTCGGCCTTATATCAAATGTCCTAGCAGCGTCTTTAGCTAGCTTTCTTTTCCTGGTGATGGAGGGACCTTACATTTCCCTTCTGATGTTGAGGTTGTTTCTACTTGTCCTCATATTATTTTAGTAATGATGTTGTTACCGATCCTCCTTCCTTCTTGGACAGAGTTAGGCCGATATGCCGAGTTATATCATTCTAAGAGGGTAAGAAGGCAATTTGGCTATGATCAGGGTGTTCATACCCCTTATCCCCCTTCATGCACCGATCCTTCTGAGATGTTTTCAGAGGCATGTACCAACTTCACTATATAGGTTTTGTTCCACAGAGTAAATATCTTGGGGGTCTTTACATGCCTCCTTACGATTATCAGCCATCATTCACCACTTCTTGGTTCTTATTTTGACAACAACAGGATTTTCTAATCCAAGGTTTCATAATTAACCCCCTCATGAGACCAACCCTATCAAGTATTTAAAGGCCCAATTTCTCGTTAAGAGAATGAAGAAGTATACTTGGTTTCTCAGCACCACTTAGAGGCCATCTCTTGAGCAGACCACCCTTATTTTAGGGAAGCCCCTTCTTGATGAGTCCCCTCAGCTCCAATCGACTGAGTTTCCGTCTGTGAAGTCTAAAGTCCAATATAAGAGCAAAGGAAAAGAGAAAGCCCTTACAGTAGGCAAGAGGAAGCACCCTGACATGAATGTGTCCAATTTTGTTCCTGTTACCATCGTTTCTCCGCCTTCCTCTCCTGTGAGTACCCGATCTGTGAAAAAGAAGAAAATGAGTAATGCTTTTATTACTACTACCTCTTTAATGGAACACGAGTCTGATACTGATGATCTCAGAGCGGAGGTGACTTATAGGACTGTGAAGGAGAGGGGTTATGAAGCATTGGGCCTTTCATCTCGAAAGTCACAAGTCAAATCTATCCCTATTATTAAAGGTACTATATCCCCACATTCTTCACTTAGTGGAACTGGTTCCCTCAGAGTTTCCCTTATTGGTTACCCATCCCCCTCATTGGAAGAGGAACTAGTTGACTATGGAAGCACTCCTTCCTATAATGATCATAGTTCTTCTTCAGGTGATGTGGATGGCTTGGATCTCCGTAGAGAAAGCACTATTAACACTTATGCTTTGTTATCAGCTTCGAGGGAGTCTTCTAGTGATTATGAGGCACCCCATTCTCCTAAGGGGGCTAGCTCCTCTACCCAACCCCTTCTTTATAGTCAGACTATGCATCCTGTTGCTGTAAGTATTTCTTTTATCAGAAGTTTTATGCATGTGATCTTCATTCCCTTTCATTATTGGTTTATCTATGAATAAATTTTTTTACCATATTTTTGAAGGTTACTTCCACAAAGGCGAGTAGTCCTCTACTACCCCTATTACGATAGGCACCTTTTAGACGAGATAGGAGCTCTATGCTCATTTCTTCTCGGGGTCTCTTCAAAGAGGTTTGCTACTCCTTCTTTTCTTTTGGTATTAAATATAATTTTCTAGCCACCAATTACATTTTGATTATATGTTATACATTGGTACTTCCTTGCATCTTTCATCCGTGCATCTTTCCAGTACTAGGACCACTTCTATCATTTCGCATTCTGTTCAGGTATGCTTTATAATTTTTTCAATTTTCGTTGTCTTCTTTTCTTCTTTATTTCTTATTTATTTATGATTGCAGAAGGTTGTGCCTTCCAGCCATGCCACTTCATCTTCTCTCGCTTCAGTGGTAGGCACTTATAGATTTGAGCCCAGGGTTACCCCATCATCTAAGGTATGTATCTCAGAGTTTCTCTTGCTTTAGGAGTAAGCATTGTATGCCCTTTTACATTCTTCATCTCCTAGGGTATACACCTTTTATCTTTTCTTCCACGGGAAGAACTCTTCCCTTTCCCGATGTTACTATCCCGGGGTTGTCCTCTTTGTGGAGAATCTCTATTCTGCATATCTATGGATGGTAGACCTTTGATTTAGGCCATCTCTCAGAGTGCTGTATTTATTGTTGTCGCGACTATTGAGCCTACGCTTCAGGTTTCTTCTTCTACTCAAGTGTCGATAGATTCTTTTTCTAGGGCTATGATAATAACATGTTTTAACATTTACAGGTCATCAGCATAGCCCCTACTACATTGATTATCAGTTTTCACTCTTCCTCTTTGGATGGGGCCCAAGTGCTTTATTGTCTTCTTATTCGGCATTTCTCCACCCCTCCTAAACTTAATAAACCCCGTTCTTCTTAATTCGCAATTATCCCTGGGAGTTATTTCATCGAGAGCTCTTGGTTACACTTCTTCAGCAGTCCCTACTACATGTGAGACACCTTGCCCTGTTACTATGCCCCTCTAGGGAACCATCTTCATCACGAACTTTTGAGTTTTCTCCATGCCACTTTGCCATCATGAGGTAGGTGGTTTACTGATTCCTACCTCCCTTTTTTTCATTTATAAGTTAACTTAGCCACTACGACTAGTGTTGCTGAGGCAGCCCCTCTAGGGGCATCTGTTGCCGAGGTAGCCCCTTTAGGAGCACCTGTTGTTGAGACATCCCCTTTAGGAGTACTTGTCGCTAAGGCATCCCGTTTAGGAGCACCTGCATCTATTATATTGACTACTATGGAGGGACTTACTCACGTAATATATGTGAGATAGTCATTTTCTTTATGTCTCTCCTTGTATCCCTATGTTGTTCAAATGTTTATCAGTACTTACATTTTTCTTCTGTTCTCAGGTTAGTGCTAATATCATCTCAGTAACGATGGAATGAATGGGAGGAATATCGGTAGGGGAGGAATTAGATCGACATACCTCTTTTTGTTTTTCTCCTCCTCTTTTTTTAAATTATTATTTCTTCTTGCCTATACTACGCAAGTGTTCTCATTTTCACCTTTGTTTCATTGTTTCCAGGTGAATGAGATTGCTTCAGTGACTGCAGAGTCTGATACTGGGATGACTGCAAGAGAGGTATTAAACTGGCATACCCCCTCTTTTTACTATTCTCCATTTTCTTCTTGCGTATACTATGCAAGTGTTCTCATTTTCACATTTGTTTCGTTGTTTCCAGGTGAATGAGGTTTCTCTAGTGACTTTGGAGTCTGGTGGTGGGGTGGTTGCGAGAGAGGTATTAAACTGGGATACCCCCTCTTTTTACTACTCCCCTATTTCTTCTTGCGTATACTATGCAAGTGTTCTCATTTTCACCTTCGTTTCATTGTTTATAGGTGAATGAAGTTGCTCCGGTGATTGTGGAGTCTAGTAGTGGGGTGTCTCTAAGAGAGGTATTAAACTGGCATATCCCCTCTTATTACTATGTCCCTTTTTCTTCTTGCGTATACTGTGCAAGTGTTCTCATTTCCACCTTTGTTTCATTATTTCCAAGTGAATGAGGTTGCTCCAGTGACTGTGGAGTCTGGTGGTGGGGTGGCTATGAGAGAGGTATTAAACTCGCATACCCCTTTTTTTTACTATTCCCCTTTTTCTTCTTGCGTATATTGTGCAAGTGTTATCATTTTCACCTTTGTTTCATTGTTTCTAGGTTAATGAGGTTGTTGCCTCAGAGGCACCTGCGGAGCAAGTAAAGAGTGCTAGGATGAACCCTTCTCGGGTATTTTGACTATCACTCCCAAGTTACCCATCCTAAATTGTTGATTTGTGATTTATGGTAATAACCCTTATTGGTATTCTTTATGTTTAGCCTGATAGCCCCCCTCTCGCTGACCCTCTTCAGACCGGCAGTAGCATGGCCACACCTTTGAGTTTAGGGGTAAGCTTTCTATCATAGTTATTGCTGGTGCCTATCTCGTAATTATCTTTCTTCTCTTTTGACTTATCATGAATAACTCTTTTTAGGCTCTTATTAGTGGGTCCATTAGGGTAAATGATAGGGGAGATCATAGTTTTGAGTCCACTCCTATAGTCGGTGATGATGATTCTGGTGGGGAGTCTTCTTTCCTTCCCTCCGAGGTAGGATTGCGCTATTCCGATGGTGATACTGAAGTAGAGGCTCCTGCAACCTTTGTGAGTAGGTTATATCATGAGGAGTTACCTAGACGATTGAGTACACATGAGTGTCAACTCTTGGATCTATTCTTAGAGAATCATCCTGAGACATTCACTCCCTAGAGCATACTTCAGATTGACAGTCTCACGGCATTCAACCTGAAAACTCTTGTCAGCCATGTTCATGAGTTCTTAGCTACCTCTTCTGCTAAGATGACTAGCTCTTCTATTTTTCTATTCTTTAATGCTCTCCCCGACTTACAGGAGTTCTACCATTTTCATTTGGATTGGATTGATACGGGGGTTCGCCACTTTCTGAGTGTTCCCTTCCGAAAAATGTTAAGACATCACACTTCTAGCAGTCTAGGACCGAGCAGCGGCAGGCTGACGCCACGAGAATCGAGATCCAGATCACATCACTTCAGGTGAGGCTCGACAGTCTTGAATCTGGTGATCAAGATGATGAGGCGGGAGGTTGATCCGTCATATGCAGGCGCCCTCACTCATGATGACTTTTTTTTGTTATTTCTAGTGTATAGGCTACTTCTTGCTTTGTAGTATTTTGGCTTCTATGTGTATAACACCGATCATTCATACATGAGAAAAAAGAATGATAATTTGTTCTCTATCCATACTTTTGGTATTTATTTAGTAAGCCTGCTCTAATTTCAATGATCATTTGGTCAACTTAGGTTGTGGTACTTGCATTAATCTGAGCAAGTTATGTATATATATGCATTATTCTTATAAATGCACCTCTTATGACTGTGAGGTGTTTGCCTGTTACTAATTTGGATCACCCCCTCTTGTCTGTGGAGGTGCTCCTTCACATTATTACTTGTTGTTCATAAGGAATGGACTAGAGGGGGTAACCCCTATGTCCTTCCTTAAAGTTTTTTTTAAAAAATTAATTTAAATTAGCTAGCCCCTAGTCTTTGGGGTCCTTCTATATTTTCTTTAAGAGCTTTCTTGTTCTCAAAATATTAAAGAAGGGTAATTTGACCCACTTCTTCACATTTCTATTAATCTAGTCAAACAAATCATTTATTACTTGGAGCTAGTCCTCCTACTGGTTAGGTGGCTAAAGATAAAAATTGTCTGTTGTTTCTGGGGGGCCTTTGCTCAGTATACTTTCTCTTAGGATGGACTTATCCCCCCAAGTGTAGAAAGCAAAGTTCTTATTTTTTTTTGTCTACCATCTTCTAACCTAGTAGATAGTGTATATATATATATATTCTATTAGGTCTATCTCATATATATGAGTAATTAAGGCAGGCATCAACAATGATCAAAAGTATTGCTATTTCATTTCTTTACTGTTGTGTGCTGTTTACAATATGGTATTGCACTATAATTTTTTTTTGACAAAAGGGACTTTTCTAGTATAAGAGCAAACCTCAGATTCTACTACACAAATGAAAATTTTATCAACGGTACTAAGCGTAACACCTCTTCAACCACTTGCATTTGATGGACTGGAGGCAATCACTCTCTGGCTCTAAGATCTAGCAATAACCCGACCTCCCCACTCCTCTCACCACAAAGGACCTTCCTAATTAGGCTTGAATTTGATGCTGACATGCTGCGAAGGTAATGAGTAGATTCTCTGAGGTCCAAGTCTCTGACTTGAAATTCTATGGGCTTGACTAGGTTTTCATAAGCTCTTGACAACTGTTGGGTGTAAACTTTGAAGTTCTCTCTCATTTTATCTATGTGTTCATCTGACGCCTCGAGATACACGTGTCATGGGTCAGGGATGAGTCCATTGCTTAGAGTAACCCTAGTTGATGTCTCAACTTCTGAGCCACAAAAACCAATGCTAAACAATGCCTCTCCACGCTAGTATATCTATATTCAATTTCGAAGATTACACTAGATAGGTAGTAGAGTGGCTTTTCTACTCCTTTCTTATCTTGTGCTAAGAGTGCCCCTATGGATCTCTCTATTGAGGTGAGGTAGAGCAGCAACGGTGCTTCGACCTCTAGGGGGATCATCGTGGATGGAGAAGATAGAATTTCTTTAAGCTTATCAAATGATTTCTTCTGCTCTTCTCCCCAAATCCACATGGCTTTATCCTTCAACAGGGGCGTGAACATGTGAGTTACTTCCACTAGCGCGAGTATAAACCTTCGCAGGTAGGATACCTTTCCTAGGAAACTCTTAAGTTGCCTCTGGTCCTTGGGGGGGTAGCATCATCACAATGTATTTCTTTTTTTATGCATCTACTTGCACCCCATGTCTATTCACGACAAAGCCTAAAAAGTTTCCTGCGGTAACCCCAAAGGCACACTTAGAGGGATTCATCCTCATCTTATACCTACGACACCTCTCGAATACCTTCCTAAGGTCCTGTATATGTTTTCTTTCCTTATTGGATTTCATCACCAGGTCATCCATATAGAAATCTAGTATATCATGGAAGAGGTCATGAAAAATTTCCATTATGGTCAACTAATATGTGGCCCAGCATTCTTCAGTTCGAAAGGCATGACTGTGTAGTGGAAGTTCCCTAGTGGAGTACGGAAGGCAGTCTTCTTCGTGTCTACCGGATCCATTTTGATCTGGTTTTATCTGACTTATACATCCATGAAATTATACATCTCATGTCCTGAGGTAGTATTGGCCAAGCTATCTATATTCAGCAGAGGGAACACATCTTTGGGACATGTTTGATTGAGATCATGGAAGTCTACACAAATCTTAATTTGACTTTTGTCTTTCTTTGTGACCGACACAATGGTGGAGAGCAATATAGGATGATGAATGGGCTTGATGAACCCGGATTCCAGTAACTTCTCTACCTCCGCCTTTATCTTTAAATCTAACTCAGCTTTTTATATGCGTGTATTTTGCCTTACAGGGAGGGCATTGGGGAGAATGTTTAATCTATGGGAGTTCACCTCTGGGTCTATTCCTGGCATCTCCATGTACTTCTAGGAAAATACATCAGTAAACTCCTTGAGTAAGTTAATGAGCTCTTCCTTCTGCTTTGGTTCCAGACTTTTGGAGATTAGGATGGGCCTTCTCTCCCCCCTTCTGCCCATAAATTGATCCCCTCTAATTCTTGTAGCTGCTCTCTGGGTCCATCTTGCATGCATTCTGAGGCTTCTTCTGATTCCTCGACATGATCAACGATATAGGATTCATAAACAATAAAACACTTAGGTGTCGGGTCGATGCTCTCATCCCAGAATACCGCCCGCACAGACCATTATAAGTGGTAGATGACCTTTTCATCAGGCAAGACCACCTTCTTGCAAGTTCGAGGATACTTATCCACCTCCTCTACTTTCCTCTTTCCCTTTGCTATGTAGGGGATTACCCTCCCCCCTCCACCAAACGATCATGAACAAACTTATTTTGTGGGACACTCCCCTCAACTATTTGCTTCCTTTCAAATTTTCTTGCACAGACCTTGCTTTCCTCATATAATTCAGTGTAGAATGCAGCATCTACCATATGGGCCTCCTCGACGATGAATGATCTCTGCGTGGCCTTGATCACTATCTATGTACCTCCAATGTTGGCATTTCCACATTGATGGTAGGTGGAGGGAATTATGCCATGGGTGTGCATCCATACCCTCCTAATGAGTAGTTGGTAGCTAGTGTTAGCATTGATAACATGGAACTTAATATGGGAGGTGAAATTTCCCAACTAGATTCCCATGTTTACATATCCGATAGATTGCATTCCAGCATTGTAAAATCTGGAAATTACTAGTGGTACTAGCACTACCTTCCCCTGGTCAATTCTTGTTTCATACAATGTACAAATATGCATGATGTTAATAGATGCTCCCCCTTCCATTAATCCCCTGGGAAATGAGACTCCATTGATTATGGTTGTAACATACAATGGGCAGTTATGGAAGTAAGGCACCTGCCTATCTGCTTTTGAAAACACCACCTCAAAAGTACACTTGTTAATCATCCGTCCAATTCGCCCCTGCCAATTTAGTGAGGGGTCTCCGCATTACTTCACGGCCTCCAAAACTTTCCTCGTGATGTCTGTTCTTGTGTCATATTTCCCCCCTATCTGGTCAAAAAAACTTGAACTTGGGGCTCCTTGCTATGGCCTCCCATTCAAAATCTAGGTCTACCTCATACGTCTGGGCATTGCAAACATACTCTGCTTCGGAGGTCCCCCCCCCCCCCTCATCTAGAGCGAGGATGACATCCACCTCACCCTCAAAGGTGGTCACTTGTTCAATTCCCCTATTTCCATATTTTTCTTGTTTAGGAGTGAAGAACCACTCCTCTCGCTTTTTTTTTTAGATCAACTCTGCTTAGTGATATCTTTTCCAATCCCTCACATAACTGATCACCACTCTCCCACTCCATTAGCTCTTGGGTTGCTTCTTCATCATAAGCAACTACTATATGGGCAGTACCGAAGTGATGTGCTGGAAGTGGGTTCTTATTAATATCCACAGGAGGGATCTGCAAGGTACCATTGGCCACCTTCTCGCCAATGATCCTTCTCAAGTAGTAACAGTTTTTGGAAGAGTGTTGCACCCTCCGGTGTAACTCGCATTACTTTGGGTTAGCTTTGTTAGCTGCACTTAGGGTTTCTCCTTTCAAGTGAGGAGGACCTTCTACCCCTTCTCCTACTAAGGTATGATAATAATTCATAGCCTCAGCTACACTACAGGGTAGTGGCAGTGGGGCATCTTCCCCAAACTTTCTCTTGTTGTCGCGACAACTATTCTTGGCTCGAGAGCCTCCCTTCTTACCTTTAGGATTCCCAACCACATAATTAACTGGCTGCCTCCTCGAAACATGAAACCTCCCAAAAGTCAGTGGCACTTGCGTCCTCCTACCTGAGGCCCTTGGATTGATAATCATAGCTATGTTGATGGCATCCCAGGTGAACTATCTAAATATCTAGTTTCATTGATCAAGTGCAACTTCCATTCCTCCAAGAGTCCTTCAACACGTATCTGCAACAACCTTACCTCTGCCACATCCTGATGGACATCTAAGTTTCTCCCGCAAAATCATTTAATGTACTGCATTAACTCTTCCCTAGGTTTTTGGACCTTTTGTGCTAGGTGCCTTAATGTGAATTCATCATCCGCTATAAAGAACTTTTGAAGGAACTGTCTGTGCATCTCTTCCCAAGTAAGGATGCTATTATGTGACAAACGGGAATACCATGTGTAAACCTTCCCTATGACGGTCTTAGAGAACTCCCTCAACCTCAGGTTCTTATCACCAACATGCACTCCAAAATACTCAACAAACCTCTTCACGTGCTCTCTGGGGTTTTCCCCTTTGTCGCTGAACTTGATAAATTTTGGTGGGATATACCCTTGTGGGTATGGCTTCTCATTTACTTCCTGTGGGTAGTGGTCTTGCAACTCCTCATATAAATCAGGACCCTCTCTCTGAGAGGAGGAGAGCAACTTCCTCACATCCTCCATGGTAATAGACTTGGAGGGTGACCCCTACAAACTCATGCTCTTAACAGCCGATGAGCCTGACTGTGCCATAGCCTGCTCCGGCACCACCTTTCGTGGAGGAATCGTCTCTGTCGAAATTGCAACTGGGGTGGCTACCCCTCCAAAAGGGTCAACAGCTGGTGTTACACAAACCTGACCTAAACTAGATAGGTCTACGTTATTTTGCTTCAAGAAGTAAAAAAAAAATGGTCATAAGATTCATACATGCCATCAGAGCCACTACCGATGAGCTGATCTGACCTACCTGAGGAGCAGGCACCTTGGTTCCGATCACCACCACTTCTTCCTGAGTAGTCTGGTCACTGTGAGCTCTATTCCCAGATGGAGTGTCTTCAAAAACTAGCTGCTTAGAAATGTTAAAACCTTATTTGTCCATTAAAGCAAGATTACCTCCCCACCAGAGTCGCCAAATGTAATAGGGTAGTGAGACTGGGGTCTATGAATAACTGGAAATGGTGAGGCATGACCCATTCCAATGGATGCTACCTATAAGGTTCTCAAGAACTTTTGGAGCAAATTTTGATGAAACCTTCTCTTTTTGGTAAAAATGGAGCTCTAGATGGAACTCCCTCCTTGCAAGAAGATGAACTTCCACAATAATAATAGTAATTTTCTCAAGAAGATCTCCTGAGAATGATGGCATTCAGTGAGGAGTAAAAGAACAAGTCACTTAGCACTAGAGTTAGAGCAGGGAGAGAATACTAGGAAGCTCTGGTGTGATTTTAACAGAGTAACAGTGTTATTCAATTTTTTCTATCCCTTTTGACCTTACCTGGGGGTCTTATTTATACTTAGGCACTAAGGCTGAGTTGGCATCTTTGGGCGCCAAAATTAAGGGTGTGGGTGAGGGAAAAGATCTGAAGTGTACCATTTGTCCCTACTTGTGTGTAGCAGTCTGTCCCCTCAGACAGGTGCCCTCTAATGCCAACAAAAATGAAAAATAAAATATGTCTCCTAATGGAGATAATATATCTAATTTGGTAAATATCTTTTGAAATGGTAACTTGTGGTACAAACTTTTTAAACCTGAGAGAGGAGGCCTTGAGGACCTCCTTCTTTAAAATTGTCAATCTTGAGGGGGATGTCTTGAGGACCCTTCTCTTCTAAAATATTTTTTTTCTTGAGAGGGGCCTCGGAGGCCTCTCTTCTGAGAAAATTATTTTGTAAAAGCTTATTTCTTATGGCAGCCCTTCGGCTGCTCACTTCACTTGTGACTAAGTGTGAGATATGTGAGGTCTTGAGTGACTCAAGGGGTCTTTCTACTAGTATTCTCTCAATCCTAAAGTGCTAAGTGGTTGAATTTTCCCAACAAACCTTGTTTCTCAGCTGCCAAGCCAAAACTCCCAAGAGATCCCAGCTGCCCTATTTGAGCCCCGTCTACTCAACTAGTATACCTATACAAGAAAGAAAAGTGTTAATACTATTGTTCTTTAAATAATGACTTTTCATGATGAGGGGTTACTCATGGTGGCCACTCCCTCATCCTGGGGTCTCTATCTCGGGTTTTGGTTAAGGGACCTTGGAGGTTCCCTCACCAATATGACTTTTCTGTATTTGAGGGACTCTGAGTGTTCTTTCACCAATTATGCATTTTCTACGGTTAGAGGGCCTAGGTTACCGTAACAATATGAATTCTCCACGTTCAATGGACCTTGGGTGAATTTTCACCAATTATGCATTTTCTTCGGCTAGTGGCCCTAGGTTCTTACACCAATATGAATTCTCTGCGATCAAGGGAACTTGGATGCACTTTCACCAATTATGCATTTTTTATGGCCAGGGGGCCTAGGTTCCTGCACTAACATGGATTCTTTGTCGGGACCCCAGGGGTTCCTTCTCAATATGAATTTCAATCGGGGTGGTGGATGGGGTTCCTTCTCAATATGAGTTTCTGTCGGGACCCTGGGGGTTATTTCTCAATATGAATTTCTTTTGGGATGCTAGGTGGGGTTCCTTCTTAATATGAATTTCTGCCGAGACCCTAAGGCTTCCTTCTCAATATGAGTTTCTATCGAGACCCTGGGTGGGGTTCCTTCTCAATATGAGTTTATGTCGGGACCCTGGGGTTCTTCAACCTCATCTTTGCTATAGGCTAAAAGGGGGGGTATTTGAGGAACCTCTTCCCAAAATGTAATAGCCAAACATGAGGCACCCTTCTATAATAGATAATAGAAATAACTAATTCATAAGTAAAAAATATTTAGAATAAACCGAAAGAACAAAGATGAATAGAAATCGGTCCAAAAGAATTTCTAGAAAATAGAGGCACATATAAGAGGGTTACCTAAAAATTGATCGTGATGGAAGAGGAACCTCCACGAGTCTGCCCTAGCACCACCTTGAACAGTCGTAAGAAACTTACTGGAAAACTCAAAAGAAATGCTGACGGAATTTTTCTCTCGAAGGTTTGCTAAGGTAATGAAGTCCACAACCTAAATCAATTTATATAAAAAGGAGCGAAAAAAAGAAGCGTCAAATTCACATTGGCAACAACCACTGGCTGCGTCCATTTTATAACTTGCAAACTGTAAACCCTATATATCCACGACAATGTCATTACAGCTCATTTGTAGAACGAACTCTCCACCTCTTGGAACTCTAGCTTAGGGGGATTACTGATATAACCAATATAGTCTCATCTGTTACAAAAATGTAATGACAAAGCTGTTGCCTGGGCTCAGATAGTCCGCGACCACATAACTATCTTCAACCTTATGAGGATCCCTTGGGCTAAGGCATTGTTCAACATTATCCACTATCTAGGTCTAAATAGACCGTGACCATCCTATAAACCCTATCGCCGCCTGGGTATAGACAGGTTGTGACACATACTCTTATCTAATAATTTATCCGTACATCACATGCCTTGTGCATGTGACATAACTTATACACTTATAAATAGAGGTACACACCTCCCAATAAAGGGGAGGAGTAAAAATCATCTTGGCAAAGCTCTGCCTCTCTCTACCCAATCTCTCCAGATTACCACACTTGGGGGCTTACCGCCTCCGCAGTCGCTGTCAGAACTACTCAACCTATTCTAGACTACCACTTTAGATATATACATGTACTCTTATCTCTTTTCTCTCTTCTAAGCCTATAATGACAATTCAATTATGTATTACCTAATGTAAATTATGAAAGTAGGCTAACATAGTCGATGTAGGCTTGTTTTTATAGCTGAACCACACTATATTTTGTGTATTTTTCTTTATTACTTGCTTTATTTTCATTCTACATTTGATATGATGCTTGAGAACAACATGTGTCCGATTTTTTATATCATCATTAGATATATGTTGGAAATCATTCATATACACTTATATTATGTTTAGTAATGTTGGTTCGAAATTTTGTTAAGTTCCATGAAGGTTTAAGAAAGTTAGGATGATGAGTAATCTCAAAAAACGCAACAGCTAGAGACCTACTACATTTCAAATGGATTCGGCCCTTAGGAGAATCGATTCGATTTTCCAGAATTGTGAAGTTCTCTTTTTAAACCCTAAAATTTGTGAATAATGAGTGGGTGAACTCTTGGGGTACCTTTAAAATACAGTGAGAGATGTTTTGATTTCTAGTGGGCTAATGGTAGGGTTGGGCCTTAGTCATAAATGAGAAGAATTAAGACGAAGATTAATTAGGCATAATTTGCAATATAAGTGAATTCGAGAGATGTTTTTCTTCCTTTTAGAAACCAACGTTATTTCCCTCATATAAAAGATATACTAAATATATTCCAAAATACATCTCAAACCCACTTCACATCTCTTCATTTCTTTATACACTATTATCAAAATTCTGAAGATTTGTAAAATAGTTTCAAGGCTGCTATTTTTTCGTTTGGTATTCCTGGGCTATTTTCCTAGTGGAAATCGATTATAGTGTCAAACCTATTTGTATCTTTAAAACAGTTGGCAAGATACCCATTTGTACATCAATTCTGGTAATTTGGTGGGGGCAAAACTATTTTTAGGAGAGTAATTTCATTACGCCTCTAGGCTTCAAATTTCTGCATTTTTTTATTTTACTTTCATTGTCTTCTACACCAATTTTTCTAACATTCTAAAAAGAATTTTGTCTCATTATAAAATGGAGGGATCTTCTTCTGCAAAATCTCTTCGTCACATGACATAAAGTTTTGTCAAATTGGATCATTTTGTTGGAGGCAAATTTCTTTGTTGGCATAGGAAATTACATTTCCTTCTCACTATTTTGAAGATATTGTATCTTCTTACCAAAGCCAAGCCCGGAGAGAAGAAAGATGAAACCATGGCGGAGACTCAGGATCGATTGAAGTGGGAACAAGATGACTACTTATGCACAAGGCACATTCAAAATACAATGCCAGATTCTCCTTTTGACCTTTATAAAGAGGTGTCATCGAAAAAAGAACTTTGGACAAATTGGAGGCAAAACATCTTACGGATGATGCAACAAGTAAGAAGTTCCTCATTACTCTTTCCTTAATTTAAAATGGTTGATACTAGGCCTGTTTTAGAAAAAAAATCATGACATGCAACACATTATTAACCAATTTAATCAAAACAAATTGCATATGGATTTAAATGCAATCGTTTCCTCTATCATTGAAAAACTCCCTACATCCTGAAAAGACTTTAAGAGAAGTCTTAAACACAAAAGGATGACATTTATCTTAAAGAATTGGCCACACACCTCAGGCTAGAGAAAGGATCAAGGATTCGAAAAAATGGTGATTATATAGATGATAATAAAACTAAGATCCTAGTTGTCAAGGAAGGGAAAGAGACCAAACATTCTGGATCGAATAATAAAAAGAAAAAATGGGTTGCCAATAACTTTAACCAAAATAAAAATGGGAAGGGTACTTGTTTCTTTTGTAAAAAATGGGGTATTTCAAAAAGGAATGTGCCTTTACAAAAGAAAGGATGGTGGTACTTAGATGAAATACAATAAGTTTATGGAAATGATATTCGAAACTAATATCCTCAAAGATGATGGTGCATGGTGAATAGATTCTGGTGCTATAAGGCATATCTGCAAAGGCAAAAGGATATTCAAAAATTACAAACATGTTGCAAATGATACTATCCTCTATAGGGGGAATTCTTATACTACACCGATGAAAGGAAAAGGAATAGTTGACATTGAATTCACATCCGAAAAGATTGTGACCCTAACAAACATATACCATATTAACAAAGTTTGAAATAATCTTATCTCTAGAAGTCTCCTCGACAAACATGGTCACAAATTAGTTTTTGAGCCAGACAAATTTATTTTGTCTAAGAGTTGTATTTTTTGTTAGAAAGGATTATATGTATGAGGTAATGTTAAAACTCAATATTGATAATATTAAAAATATAGTTATGCTCATATTATTGACTCTCTTGCTTTATGGCGTGGCCGTCTTGGTTACGTTAATACTAAGAAAATGAATGACATGGTTAAATTAAAAATAATTCCCAATTATGATAATGATTTAGTTGACAAGTGTAAAATTTGTGTAAGGACATAATTTATAAATGTCTGGGGTAGAATCTAAGATTTTTCTATCTTCCCTAGATCATAGTTTGTATGTCTGATACCGCTACATTCGGCACGTCATCACGATCATCTTCGACGGACTTTATCCGAATCCATGCATCCATCATCTTCACACGTGCATCATGTTACATACGACGTGCAGCTCAACCGCTTCCCACTACACCACGACACATTATTGATAAAAATTTTTATTGGAGTTGTTTATATTTGCATAAATATTTGCAAATTTTTTAGAAAATATTTTTTGAAGTCTAAATTATTTTTTATCAAAAAGCGGGATATTTTTTGGACAACATTCTCATTCAAACGAGATACATTGTCGTTCGAGCGAGATGGCATCTCGCGCGATATCGTTCGAACCACATGTGTATGTCATTCGCGCGAGATGCCTTCTCGTTCGAACGATGCTGCCTCGGTTTGTGTGCCACTTTCTGTCACTTTCAAATTGGTTGATTAGAGATTTTTTTTCATTATTTTATTCTGCACTAAATCGGCCTATGACGGCTCCCTTTTTAGACTTAATGATTTTCAGGTTTTATGGCTCTTTATAAGCACGATTCTTCCCATTTATTCAGGGCACATTTTAAACCTTCAATAGGTCAATTTTCACTCATACAGAGTATTTTGTGGAGAAGCCAGTCTCTTCTTCATTGCTGCCCATTTGGAGTTCTTTCGGGAGATTCCAGTCGTCGACCTCGGAATCGACACCTACGGGTATTTCGTATGTCACACTTATTTTTGTTATAATCCTTGTAGCCGTTTTTACAAATTATAGTGAAAATAAATGGTTTTTCCCTGCGGGGATTTTTCCTGATATCTTGTGTCACATGCTTTATATATTTATGGTTTGACACAAGCAGACACGTAGGTGCGTGTTTTAAGATTTAATTGAAAACTTTGTTTAATTAAATAATTTCTTAATTTGAACAAAAGTGCACTCTTCAAATTGGTATTAGAGCCAATTACACAATTATACCGTATAATTTTCTGCAAAAAATTGATTTTTGAAAAAGGGCGTGTTCAATGGAGAAATTATATAATAAAATGACAGTTTGTGACGAGACAAACTATGCTTACTGGAAAGCCCACATGAAATCTTCTTTAAAAGCCATTGATGACCGTGTTTGGATTTTCATTGAAAGAGGGTGGACACCTCCCTTTGTCACTACTGATAACGTGACTAATTTAAAATCTGTGACTGAATGGACTGAAGACGAATTTAAATGGTCATCTTTTAATTCTAAGGGTTTAAGTGCTATTTCTGGATCCGTCACACCTGACGAGTTCCGACGGATTATGACGTGCACCACGTAAAAAGAGGCATGGGATGTTTTGCAACTTACCCATGAAGGAACTAATGCTGTGAAAGAATCAAAACTGCAAAATTTAACAACTCAATTTGAAACGATCACCATGCTTGAGACTGAATGTTTTGATGAATTTTATGCTAGGTTATCTGATATTGTTAACACTAGTTTTAATCTTGGTGAACACATTCCTAATGCTAGAGTTGTTATAAAGATTATAAGATCACTTCCTAAGCGTTTTATCCCTAAAGTCACTGTGCTAAATTCTATTGGTAATTTAAACACGCTGAAATTGGAGGAACTTGTAGGAGACTTACAAATGTATGAAATTGATATGTTTCCTAAATCCTTCAAACCTAAAGATAAGGGTATTGCACTTAATGCCTAGGATAGAAAAAGTGAGGGGTTAGAAAGAAAGAGAGTTGAGTCATCTAGAATGAAGGAGATAGAAACGTAAGATTCTGAGTATGATTTTGATTTAGATGATTTGGCCCTGTCT
The DNA here is from genome assembly GCA_949130495.1 of Sambucus nigra. Lineage (NCBI taxonomy): Eukaryota > Viridiplantae > Streptophyta > Magnoliopsida > Dipsacales > Adoxaceae > Sambucus > Sambucus nigra. Next base: position 250,396,827 of record OX422208.1, read on the forward strand.
GCTAAAAATTTCAAGAAAATTCTCAAATTCAAGAAAAATGGAAATTTCAAAGATAAAAAGATTTTTGAGAAAAATAAGAAAAATGAAAAAGATTTTAAATACCCTCCTAAGAAATACGGTGAGAGATGCTATGAGTGCGATTGTAAGGGTCATAGAGCTTTTGAGTGTGCTACCAGGATGAATAGACTTGCAAAAGAAAAGGATAAAGATGTCCTTAATGCTACCCTTAGTGACGATAGTGAGGTCGAGTCGGTGGACTCTGGAGACGAGTCACTGCATGAATGTAACTTCGCTCCATTCATGGATAGTCATACTTCTAGTGCTCCTCATGACGTTGAGGATTCTACTTCATAAGGTCACCTCGACAGTGAGATCAATGTGAGTGAGGGGGAGGATGATGCAAGTGAGAGCGAGAGTAATCTTCAACGCGCCTACGCTGAGTTATATAATGAGTCATTTAAAACCAAAAGGCGTAACAAAGCGCTAGTTCTTAGGATCACCATTTTAGAGGAAGATTTAGAAGAAGCGAGAGAGACAGAACCCTCCACCTGCACTACCTTAAGACAGAGAGAGTCTGCCTATGTTAAGAAATAAAGTTTGTTTAAAGAGAGAGAGAGAGTGGTTTTGAGAAAGAGAAAGGGGACTTCACTAAACATGTTGCTAGTCTCACGAGTGAGCTTCATTCATCCATGAAGACTCGAAAGAAACTTGAAGCCCTTATTGCCCAGCTTACTCATGATCTTGAGAGAGCATGGGAAGTCAAGGTTCAAATCGAGGATAGATCTGGAAAATTGGAAAGATGCTCCTCGACCCCGCTTTAGGTTTTGGTGATAGGTAGGGAATAGGTTTTGATGGTGCATCCATGTGAAAGCGCAGAGTAATATAATTTCCTTTTTATATAAAACTCAATGAATGATGCGGAAGCGTTAAAAGATGAGGGTTCAACACATAAACAAGGCCGAATTTTAATTTCTTCAAAACAAATTAAAATAAGTTAATCCAAGTCCTAGAATTTGCCTAAGTCATAATTTTCAATTAATCAAAGTTAGGCGAAACCAATTTTAGCAAATGACTTGAATAAACCAAATTTACCCAATATTTAATTTAAGTCCCAAATTAAATGAGTGTGATAATTAAACCAAATTTTATCTTGAATTAAACCTAAAACATGGATTTTAAATGATGAGCAAGATAAAATAAACAATGTCACACTACGCCGAGATGTACGAGGAAAAACCCAAGACGGGAAACAACCTCGGACGGCCCTAGCCACAAGTCCACTAGATACGGAATTACAATTACAAGACAAATAGACTTACAACGACTGACTCGATCCCTCTCAAGCCTCGACGCTTCTTCTTGTAGAAACCTCTTCCTAGCGGACAACCTCGGAACACCACCGCGGTCTCGGAATCCACCGATGGGACTTTATATGGTCACCGTCACCCAAGCATGGAGCCTTTCTCCGTATGGGTAGAATCTCAACAAAAAGTCTTCTTTGTGATGGGGTGTAGAAGCAAACCCGAAACGTCTCTTCTTGAATTCGGTAGAGATAAACCGGTGCCAAAACTCCAAGTAAAGAATATGAATATAGAAACTTGGAACAAACAACTATTGGGTGTAAACTAGAGTGTGTATGAATTTTTCTTTAAAAATTAACACTCAAAACATGAACATTTTCCCTAAATAAATTAGCTCTCAAGCTCTCTCTAAGAGATGGCTATGGAATGGAAAAGTTGATTGGAAAAATGTGATTCCCGCACATATTAAGTCTTGAAAAAGTTGGTTAAAAACCAAGTGGGGAAAGTGGGAGAAAACTGCAAAAAACTTCTCAAAACTGTTCCCGCCCTGGCGTCTCGTTCGAACGAACTTGACTCTCGTTCGAACGAGACTTCTAACAAGCGACCAGCCTGGGCTCGTTAAAATCTCGTTAGATACCTCGTTAGAACGAAAAACTCGTTCGAACGACATATCGAACGACTGACCAGTTTAGGGTCGTTGGCAAACTCGTTCGAACGAAACCTGGTTCGAACGAAAAAACTCGTTCGAACGACATTTCTAACGAACGACCAGAAAGTTTGTAAAATTCGATTTTGGCCCAGAAACTATTATATACTTATTTTAAAGTTCTAATTGATTCTTTCTGAAAATAAAATGCAGTTTTTATTACACCTAACACCCAATACAAATTGTTCCAAGCTCCTATATAAATATAATTACATTCATACCTTGGGAGCATGGAACCTTAGTTGATGATGTAGAAACGAGGCACACAAACCGGCATTTTGATGAAGCTTTAAATTCTTTGCCGCTACGTCTTCAACACACACTTAATAGGCTTGAGAATATTACAATAAATCACTAACCTATGAATAAATGTTTTTGTCCGGAATTGAGCCAAAACTATATATGGACTCAATTGGAAATTTGTGTCCTTACAATCCATGACCCAAATTGCACCTGGACCAGTTCCTGAGTTTACTACGACTCTGTATGGCCATCGTCAAATACCACGAAAAAGAGTTTGACCAAGAAAAACAAACCCAGGTCTACCAAAGAATGTGTTCTTTTGTACATTCTGCAAAAGAAAAGGCCATCTCAAGAAGTTTTGCTATATCTTAGGTTGGACACGACGTACTACTGCTCCACCACATCATTCTGATGATTTTACCAGTCTAAGAGAGCGTGTTGTGCTTTTATCCGCCACCTCACAGAGTTTGATAGAGGAATTTCGACTGATATCTTTTTCGTCAGTGAATGTTTCCCGTATCCTGGTTAAAATAAAAAACAACCAGGGTAAATAAAAGGTTACCACTGCTTGGGTACCTAAGAAAGTCGAAAAGGACCTTGTTGTTCATGTCTCTCTCAAAGCACTTAATACCTCACAGTGGTATCTTGACAGTGGATCCTACAGACATATGACATGTGATGTCTCATTCTTTACCTACCTAGAGGATTATAAGGAAGGTAGAGTCACCTTTGGAGATGGGAGAAAGCCTATCATAGTAGGATGAGGAACAATTGTGTTACCAGGATTTCCTAAGCTAGAGAATGTTTTATACGTCAAAGGTTTGAAGGCAAACCTTCTCAGCATTAGGCAGCTATGCGATGCTGACTTTGCCGTGAAGTTTGACCGGGACGCATCTAATGCCTATAATCAAGCCGGTAAACTTTTAGTGTAAGGGGTGAGGACAGAAGATAATTGCTATGGGATTGTGCCTACATCCTCACTTGTCTGCAATAGTGCCACGATCACTCCTATGGATCTGTGGCATCAATGTCTAGGTCACTTGAACGTTAGAGATTTGACATGTTTAGCTAAAAAGGACATAGTACATGGCTTACCATCTCTTGGAAAGTTAACTTCCACGGTTTGTGGACTCTGTTAGTTGGGAAAACAAATCCGTAGCCCCTACCGGAAGTTGCATTCCATTACCACCTACCGTGTGCTTCAATTGATTCACATGGATCTTATGGGTCCTACTCGTACTAAGAGTCTGAGTGGTAAGAGGTATATCCTCGTGATGGTAGATGATTTCTCCAGATATTCGATTGTTGGTTTTCTGAGAGAGAAATCTGATGTTGTAGAGTTTTTAACGACCAAGTGTCGTGTCCTGTAAAATCAACACGAAGTCACTATTAACAGGATACGTAGTGGCAACGACACAGAATTTAAGGAAGCAAAGGTAGATATTTACTGTCATAGTCTAAGAATCAAACATGAGTTTTCTGTTGTGAAGACTCCTCAGCAAAATGGAATTGTTGAGAGAAAGAATAAGACGATTCAATAAATGGCTAGATCTATGCCTCTAGATTGTAAGGTTGCTAGGAGATTTTGGGCAGAGGTAGTGTCTACTGCATGCCATACGGTGAATAGGGTATATCTGCATCCATACACTCTTAAAATGCCTTATGAATTGTGGACTGGAAAGAAACCAAACCTTGCATATTTCTGTGTCTTTAGGAGTTAATGCTACATCCTACGGGATAGAGAGAAACTAGGAAAGTTTGACTCCCGGAGCAATGAGAGAATATTGCTAGGATATTCATCAAATAGTAGAGTGTATTGGGTTTTTAGCCTGAATATCTCTAAGGTTATGGAGTCAATAAATGTCACCGTGCAAGATGACGAATCTTCGGCGTTTATTGATCATAGTCTTTAGTGTGAGGATGAGGACTTTTTTGGCAGCGACTTGCTTGTCCCTCACCCACACTCTGTAGACTCTACTCCTATGTTAGGGGACACACCTGCTTGGATTCGCAAGAGTCATGATCCTTCTGCCATTGTTGGCAATCCCACTTTAGGGGTCAACACTCGTGCTAAGCTAGAGAACGTTGTTAGTCATTTTTGTTACACGTCCACAGTCGAGCCCAAAAATCACAAAGAAGCACTCAGAGATGAACACTGGATCTCTTCCATGCAGGATGAGTTGCTTCAATTTAAAAAGAATAATGTCTGGAAACTTGTCCCCCGACCTAGTGAGACTAATGTGATAGGTACCAGTGGATTTTCAAAAATAAAATGGATAAAAATGGTACCATAATCAGAAATAAGTCTAAGTTGGTCGCTCAAGGCTACACACAGATTGAGGGTGTAGACTTTGGGGAGATATTTGCTCCTGTTGTGAGGCTTGAGTCTGTACACTTACTACTCGCTATCGCATGTCATCTGCGCTTCAAGTTATATCAGATGGATGTCAAGAGTGCCTTTCTTAATGGCATTCTACAGGAGGAGGTTTATGTGGTTAGACCAAAAGGGTTTGAAGATCCTAAGCACCCGGAGCACGTCTACTATCTGAGGAAAGCCTTGTATGTTTTGAAGCAAGCATCCCATGCTTGGTACAAGAGGCTTACTTCCTATCTTTTAGCCCATGGGTTCAAGAGAGGGGGAGTTGATATAACGTTGTTCATTAGGAGAGATGAAGGTGCTATTTTGGTTACCCATGTCTATGTGGATGACATAGTCTTTGGATCCACGTTCTCCCATCATGCTCACCACTTGTAGGAGGAGATGAAAAGTGAGTTTGATATGAGCTTGGTAGGTGAGCTTACTTTCTTCCTTGATCTCCAGGTTTGTCAGCTAGAGGATGGGATGTTCATCTCTCAATCCAAGTATGCTAGAGACCTAGTGAAGAAATTTGGTTTAGACTCCACTAAGCATGCTCGTACACCTATGAGTAATTTTATCAAGCTTTGTAAGGACACTTCAGGCAAGGACGTAGAGAAAACCTTGTATCGGGGTATGATAGGTAGTCTTCTCTACTTGACTGCCAGTCATCCCGACATAGCCTTTAGTGTTGGAGTTTGTGCGCGATATTAGGCATCCCTAAAAGAGTCACACTTACTCGCTCTAAATAGTATTATCAAATACGTGAGTGGGACTCTCTCATACAGTTTTGGTATTCCTTTGATACCGATGACCGTTTATCCGCTATTCAGATGTCGATTGGGTCGGAGATGTAGATTGTTGTAAGAGCACTTCTGGTGGGTTTTTTTATTTTGGTTCTAATCTTGTCTCCTTGTTGAGCAAGAAGCAAAACTCTATATCTTTATCCACTATAGAAGTTGAGTACATCGCCGCCGGAAGTTGTTGCACGCAACTCTTGTGGATGAAATAGATGCTGGAGGATTATGGGATTTCACAGGAAACCATGACCATTTCCTCTGATAACACGAGCGTGATACACATATCATGTAATCATGTCCAACATTCACGTACAAAGCAGATCAGGATACACGAGCACTTTATACGATAGCTAGTTGAGGAGAAAGTCGTATCCCTGAGTTACGTTCCCCCCGACCATCAGTTAGCCAAAATTTTCATGAAACCTTTAGATGCCCTTAGATTCGAGAGTCTTAGGAAGTCTTTAGGGATTTGCACAGTTGACTGAGGGGTTGGTCCGTGTCTAGGATAGGATGCTTTGTCATGTTCATATCATATGATTCCTATTGCTAGTTTGTATCATGTGTATTATTATGTATATTTTTCATATAAAATAAAAAATAAAAAAAATCCAAAAAGATTTTCTTTTTATAAAAGTTTTAGAAAAACAAAAAAAGATCTTTGTATTTTACACCTATTATGGATGAGCATTTAAGATAGCCAAGTCACAAATTTCATTCCACTTATCCATGTGACTGTTTGATAGTGATTTGAGACGCTACATCATTGCATCCATGTGCTTTACATTGTTTGGAGTCTTTGAGATGTGATTAGTTATATCTTTCTACATGTTTGGATCCTTATCTACTTTACTGCACACATGCACGGGTTTATTTGACTATTGTACTTGTTTATCACATATTAAGCTCGAGTGTTTCCATCTCAATTCTGTCTATACAACGAACCATATGTGATAAAACTTGATAAGATTGGAATGCATGTAAAAACCGTTTGGTGAGATTGTGTGATATTTTAAAATGGTGAAGGGCTACGAAAATTAATTATCTATCCTTTGCGATAAAGCCACCGTTAAAACGGACCTAAAAATTGAGGCATTTTATTATCCGGGGTCCAAAGAGGTTAAAAGAGTCCGAAAAATTTAAAGGCAATAAAAAGAAATACATGCAAAATATGGTCCATTTGGTTTCATCATCAATTCTCCAAAGTTTGAGAATTTAGATCACCTTTATTCAAAGTATAAATCTGAGGGAGTTTTGGTTAGAGAATTTAAACGGGTTTGCACTTCCTTGAAAGTTCTGAAAAAGCATTAAATCGTTTTGGATGTTATTGATGTGAAAATCACTTTGAGCTTTGATTTGCTGATTTGATTGAGTCAATGTCTCATATTTCCTTCTTTTTACACCTAAGGAAGATGTTGAGTTCATTCGTTATGAGTATCCGATATTCATCATGCACATATGTCATGTTTGTATGCATTGATTTTCCTATCGAATTTGTTCACACCCCTACATTTATGCTATCATCGACTTGGTTGCTTTTATGTTCTTTCAGGGTATGATTCTTTGTTGTATATATTTTGTGTAAAAACTGTGAAAAAATTCAAAAATAGAATATTTTTTCCCTTATGATCTTTTTTCATATTCTTTGTTGTATATTTTGTGTGAATTTTTTTTTTTTAAAAAATCATTATAAAAAAAATAGAAAATAGATAGAAGATTTTTTTTTGTGATATTTTCCATATTTATGCTTCTCATATATGTCTATTTGGGGACATTATAAAAAGGGGGAGATTTCTTGTTGATTTATCTATGATTTTCTTAAACTTAATTGGTCTTTGATTTTTGGCATATCATTATATTTCAAATTGTTGCGTGTCATGGGTATTTGCTTTATCTCATGTGTGTAGGTACAAAGTTGATATCTATTGGATTGCACACCCTGATGAGAAAATATTTCGGATTTTCTAAAGTGTTGAAGATTTGAAGATGCTGAAGTTTGATTGAAGACATGTCATTTAGTATTCCTAGTTTGAGGGTTTAATGAGGATATTATCTCATATGTCATTTATTTTTGGGAGATTGCATAATTCGAATTTTTTATGTATATACCGGCATAGACATAGGGGGAGATTTGTAAGGACATAATTTTATAAATGTTTGGGGTAGAATCTAAGATTTTTTTATCTCCCCTAGATCATAGTTTTATGTCTGATACCACTACATTCGGCACGTCATCACGATCATCCTCGACGACCGTTATCCGAATCCATGCATCCATCATCTTCACACGTGCATCATGCTACATGCAACGTGCTTCTCAACCGCTTCCCGCTACTCCACGACACATTATTGATAAAAATATTTATTGGAGTTGTTTATATTTGCATAAATATTTGGGAGTTTTTTAGAAAATATTTTTTGAAGTCTAAATTATTTTTTATCAAAAAGCGGGATATTTTTTGGACAGCATTCTCGTTCAAATGAGATACACTGTCGTTCGAGCGACATGGCATCTCGCGCAATGTCGTTCGAACGAAACGTGTATGTCGTTCGTGCGATATGCCTTCTAGTTCGAACGACGCTGCCTCGGTTTGTGTGCCACTTTCTATCACTTTCAAATTGGTTGATCAGAGATTTTTTTTCATCATTTTATTCTGCACTAAATCGGCCTATGACGGCTCCCTTTTTAGACCTAATGATTTTAAAGCTTTATGACTCTTTATAAGCATGATTCTTCCCATTTATTCAGGGAACTTTTTAAACCTTCAAGAGGTCATTTTTCACTCATACAAAGTATTTCGTGGAGAAGACAGTCTCTTCTTCATTGTTGCCCATCTAGAGTTCTTGCGGGAGATTCCATCCGTCGACATCGGAACCGACACCTGCAGGTATTTCGTATGCCACACTTATTTTTGTTATAATCCTTGTAACCGTTTTTACAAACTATAGTGAAAATAAATGGTTTTGCCCTGCAGGGATTTTTCCTGATATCTTGTGTCACATGCTTTATATATTTATGGTTTGACACAGGCACACACGTAGGTGCATGTTTTAAGATTTAATTGAAAACTGTGTTTAATTAAATAATTTCTTAATTTGAACAAAAGAGCACTCTTCAATTTGCATGCAAACAAAGATAACTAGATAATCATTTCCTAATGTTCAAAAAACTTCTACTTTATTAGAATTAATACATAGTGATGTTTGTGATTTTCATAGCATACTTACAAGAGGATGAAAGAAATATTTTTTCTCTTTTATAGATGACTATTCAAAATTCTGTTACATTTATCTTTTAAATTCTTAAGATAATGTTTTGGAAAAATTCAAGACATATACAAGTGAAGTAGAAAATAGCCGCAAAACTCAAGATTAAATATATTAGGTTTGATAGGGGTGGTGAATATCACTTCCCTCGATTTTATGAATAAATAGGAACTGTACATGAAATCACTGAACCTTACGCAGGACAAAAAAATGGAGTGGCAGAAGGAAAGAATAAGACAATAACTGAAGTGATTAATGCAATGCTAACATATTCTGGTTTAAGTAAAGGCTTTTAGGGAGAAGCCTTACTAAATGCATGTCATATTCTTAATAGAGTTCATGTAAAAAGCACAAAAGTACTCCTTATGAACTTTGTCATAAATGAAAACCTAATTTAAGTTACCTAAAAGTTTGGGATTATAGGGCCATCGTAATATTGCCTGAACCTGAAAGAAAGAAATTAGGCACTAAAGGAATTGAATGTATTTTTGTATGATATGCAGAAAATAGCAAGGCTTATAGGTTTTTTTGTCATAGAACCTAATGATTCAGTTGAAGTCAACACTATAATTAACTCTCGGGATGCAACATTTTATAAAAATAAGTTTTCTATGATTCCTAAAATTAATGATCCCGATGAACTTCATGAACCACAAAGGAAGTTACATCGGTTCAAACTGGTGAACCAATTGAACTTAGGAGGAGTAAACATGTTAGGAGTAAAAAATCTTTTGGTCCAAAATTTATTGTGTATTTAGTGGAAGGCACTAGAGAAGAATCTTGTCAACAAATAGCTTTGTCTTTAATTATAAAGTCTGACCCCTTAACTTATGAAAAAGCAATGAAATCACAAGATTCTACATTTTTGGAAAGAAACTATAACTCATGAGATGGATTCCATATTGGCTAATAAAACTTGGAATTAGTTGATCTACCCCCAAGTAGTAAACCCATAAAGTGTAAGTGTCTTTTTAAGAATAAAATTAAACTAAATGGAAAATTGATAAATTCAACGCTAGATTAGTTGGCAAGGGGTTCACTAAAAAAAAGGAATTAACTATTTTGACACATATGCATCAGTTGCACATGTCATCACTCTTAGAATATTAATTTCTTTGGAGTGCATCTATAAATTCGAAATACATGAAATGGATGTAAAAACAACCTTCTTAAATGGAGACCTAAGAGAGGAAATTTACATGGAACAACCTGAAGGCTTTTTAATGCAAAGCCACGAAGGTAAAGTGCGTTAATTAATTATGTCTCTTTATGGTTTAAAGCAAACACCTAAACAATGGCACGAAAAATTTGATTATGTAATTGTATCTAATGGGTTTAAAATACATGAATATGATAAGTACGTGTATAGAAAGTTCAGGAGGGGAAAAGGGGTAATCATTTGTCTTTACGTAGATGACATGTTAATTCTAGGCACTGACGTAGAAAGTATAAATGAGGCTAAAAAGTTCTCGTCGTCACATTTTGACATAAAACATATGGGTATTACTGATGTGATTTTAGGGATTAGAATAATAAAACTTGATAATAACTTAATTATATCCCATTCTCTTTACATTGAGAAAATTCTAAAAAAGTTTGATCAATTTGATTGCAACCCTGTTTCTACACCTTTTGAATCACATTTGAAAATTTTACTGTAATATTGGTAAGGGTTGTTTTTCAAATATAATATGCTAAAGTAATTGAAAATTTAATATATGTTATGACATGTACTGGGCTTGATATTGCTTTTATTGTTAGTAAACTTAGGAGATATACTATTAATCCTAGTCATGCTCCTTGATATGCTATTAATAAAATTCTAAAATATTTGTGAGGAACTATGGATTATGGTTTATATTTCAATGGATATCCTGCTATTTTGGAAGGATTCATAGATTCGAGATAGATTTTCAACCAAGAGGATCATTCCTCAACTAGTGGATGGATTTTCACTCTTGTTGGGGATGTTATTTCTTGGGGATACAAGAAATAAACGTTAATAACTAATTCTACTATGGAATTAGAGTTTTTTGCTTTACCCGCAACAAGTAAGGAGGAGGAATGGTTAACGAAATTATTGTTAGAAATTCTTATTTAGCCTAAGCCAATGTCTTCTATAACAATACATTGTGATAGTGAGGCCACCATGGCAGGGGCATATAACAATGTATATAATGGAAAGTCTATGCATATTAGATAAGACACAATTATGTACGACAGGTAATAACTGACAGTGTTATAACTTTAGGTTTTTGTAGGTCATGCCAAAATTTGGAGGATCCTTTTACGAAAGGACTAAAAAAGGATTTGGTGTTGAAAACATCAATGGGAATGGGTATAAAGCCCATTAAATAATCATTCTTGGTAGAAACTCAACTTGACGCTTAAATAATCAAAGTCTAAAGTTCAAAGAGTAAAGTACACCATTAGTCATGATTGCATGCACTTAATAATTAAACGATCCCAAGGAACAAGTGCTGGTATCTATGATGTTTAAACAGAGAGGCTGAGTTATCGCTCTTAATAGGATTATAACAGATATAATGTTAAAGTGTTGTAGTCAGAGAAACACTTCCGATAAGTCTATATTTATAAGTGTGGGAGTGGTGCAACTTTCTATGTGACCAGAGTTTGTCTCTAGATCATTTACGAAATCAAGATACAGACACATGGCCTTTGATAGTGTCGGCACAATAACAATACCTAAATGGAATTTTAGCTATATGTGTGATTGTGAGTCCATTTTGTCAAATGGATTGCAAGTTAAAAGATGTGTCTACTATACTCTTTGATCAACTTTAATGATAATCACTAAAGCGAAAAGTTGAAGTTGTAAAACACCTTCTCCCATGCATGAACCTAACTTGGCAATAATTTTTCCCTTATCTTATTTTATTTATTTTGAAAATGGTGGGGGAATGTTGAATATTTTCAAAATAATTTAGACTTTTGTTGGGAAGATTTAGAAAAACTTAAGTGGGTTGAGAGTTATAGGATTATTGAAGTTTTGTAAGTTAAATTACAAATAAGAATTAACTTTGTGATTATTAATTATGTTAACGAGAACTTGGTAGAATTAATATTTTTATTGGTTTTACTACTTCTTTAATACTTATATAATAAAAGATATACCAAAAGCAATTCCAAAATACATCTCTCAATCCACTGCATATCTCTTCATTTCTTTATATAGTATTATCCACATTCTGCAGATTTGTATAACAGTTTGAAAGCTGCCATTTTTTCGTTTGGTATTTCTAGGATATTTTCATAGTGGAAATCGATTATAGTGTTAAGCCTATTTGTATCTTGAAAACAATTGGCAATATACCCATATGTACATCAATTCTGATAATTTAGTGGGGGCATAACTATTTTTAGGGGAGTGATTTCATCACTCTAGTCTTCAAATTTATGCATTTTTTTTACTTCCATTATCTTATACACCCATTTTTCTAACGTTTTACAAAAGTTTAACAATTATAAAAACATCTTACGCTCAACCTTTTAACCCTAGGCCTATCATGCTTATAATCTTCCTTATATAAGAGCATCTGTAGTGGTGATGATAAAAGACAGAAGACATGGTAACTTTACAAATTGGAAGGTCTGCAATGGTGTTCTCAAAGTAACAAATTCAGTTGTAAAAATGGTAGTCGTTTTGCAAAGTTACCATTTGGCTACCGAATTTGCAAATAATTCCTACAAACTTCATTTGTTCGTAGGATTTTCTACGAACAAATGAAGTTTGTAACAAATATAAATAATTATTTTTATCATATTTGTGGGTTCCTGCACACAACATTTCTTCGTAACATTTCCTACGAACAAGTATTGCTCGTAAGGAGTGTATCTTTACTTCCTATGAACAAAAGTAGTCCGTAGAAATTCTTTACCAAATACCCTTTACCCTGCTTACTTATCATCACTGTGAAAACATGAGCTGACGAAAGGTAAAAACTATTTTTAAATTTGTAACTTTGCCTCTTTAGATCATCCACCATTGTGGATTCTCTAAGGGTATATACAAAGAGAAAGAACCTTCATAGTATTCCCCTCATCTGAGATGCTAAACCAATCTGAGGTGGTGAACCACTCTACATCATGTCTTAACATTATTAATACCATACCCCATTTCCCGACACATTGTGGGAGACTTCCAGTTGGTTAAAGTCCTAAGCTAGTCTTAGACCCATCAATACTCAAATTTGGTAACAAATAAATTTTTGTTGACGTATGATGTACATGCTTACTTGGAGTTGAAATTAATTTTTAGTAAGAACTAAGTTCTCTTGCGTGTTGAGATACGGATGCTGAGTAGATTTGTTAACTACATGGAGTAAAAGTTGGACTTCCATGTTGAGAAAACCTTTTTGATATCAGTTCTTTAGAAAATTCAGGTCAATAGTTAATATTGGAACATAAAATGTGGGATTATTCCTTTAGTAATTCTAACGTGATTTAGAATTAATTAAAGCACTTTTCAATATAGTATAAGCATTAAGTATTTTAAAGAGACTCTAAGTTTGTTGAGAGGTAGTTCAATGTATAGGAATTTATTTTTTACTTTAAAAATGTGAGTGCAACATATTATTATACAAAATTATTCTGAATATGGTGGAATTAGGAAGTGTTTGTGATGAAGGAAATGTTATATTTTCGAACCACATAATTATTGGTGTGTTATTTCTATTATTTTTATCGCCATCTTTGTGGTTTATTTTTTTATATTTGTTCTTTATTTTTGTGATTGGGTTGGAGGTGTTCTCACATGGAAAACTAGCATGAGAGACGAGGTTCAAGGCTGGTGTTAGACTTTTGTCTCATTAATTTTGGAAAGAATTCAGGATGTTTCTTCACTATTTTTTTGCAGCATACCATGAGATGTTCAGGCGAGTTTATGCACACTTCGACTAATCCCCTTTTCTGGTTTGTGTCTTCCGTTGGCCAAGTATTATTTTGACAGTGCCAGGGATCGAACTGGGGACCAAACCCAATCCACCCCGATGACTATCCTAGTGGAAACCTTATGCCATTAGGCCAAGAGGCTTGGTTGTTTCTTCACAGTTCAAAGTAAAAAAGATGCATTGGATAAGAAGATTTACTTTATGGCAGGGGAAGTAACTGATATCCTAATTCAACAAGATTAACGCGATCATTGAACGTGAAGGATGAAAAATAGACAAATTTGATTGAAGATGAATGTGAAGATTGTAAAGAATGATTTTTGAAAATAAATCATATTTTCAATTAGACAATATCATAAACAAATTCAATAGTGATGCTTCGGCACCAAAGTTGTGGGAGAAAATATAAAAAATTTATGTATATTCTCACCCAAAAATTTAATAGTACACAAAATCTTTACCATTTAAAAATGTCAAAAGGATAACCTCACGGATCACATAAATGAATTTAAGGGGATTGTGTTTTACTAGACAAGCTTGATGTATACATCATAGAAGAATAACGATCCTTATAATTTTTTACCTACTTTTTGATCCATACGAGAACATTGTGACCACCTTGTTGGATGCAAGGCTACTTTCAAAAAAACTAAAATGGACTTAGACTTATCATTTAGTAAGAAAAGAAATCCCAATGGATGATATTGTTATTTAAATATTTTTCTTTTATGTTTTATCAAATTAAATAAAGAAATAAATTATATTTGTGCAATAAAAAATTAGATCAATTGAAAACTTACAAATGAAAAAGATGACCGAGTTGAGTGTTGGACACTCTCTCCTCATGACAAAATGCGCTTCCTCTACGATGCTTACGACAATGAAAATGCATGTCTCCCAGAATAAAATGGCCTTGATATGGGCAAGAAGCACTTCAATGTGCGTGTCCCATGAACCAATTATGTTTGATACTCTCTCCGACTCGATTATGAAAGGAATGCATTGAAAAAGCATTTTTCTCTTTTCAAAATTAAGTCAAGTCTTGTATTTATAGAAAGAAAAATATTCTTTCATGAAAAGACGTGTCTTTTTCTTAATAGTCACTTTAGGGACATTTTTCTTAAACAATAACTAATGTTGAATAGTCATGACCTTTAGCAACGGTTATGAAAAATAGTCACTATATAGCGAACAGTCTCAAACTTTAGTGACAATTCAAAAAAGTCGTCCCAAAAAATTAAATAAAATTTCCAATAGTTTTCATCCATAAATGGGCCACTTTGAAACCCAATTTCTTATTCATCATTTTTCCATTTAAAAAAATTAACATATCAAGTGACTCGTCTTGCTACAAGGAACGCGTACATAAACGGTCTCACTACGTTTGAAGTGAGTGTCCTAATTTTATAATGGCTCAAAGTTTACCAATATATTAATTTGGTTAAAGTATTAATGTTTGTAAAAATAAAATATTTTTCAACAATCCCCCACATGAATGAAATTTGGGTGGAGAATCAAATGACCATGAAAAAAAATTAGAGAGAGTATTAGTGGAAGAGAGCTGCATCGATAAAGATTGCATTTAGCCTTGAATATTTCCTAGTGAAAGACATTCGGGTTTACTAGTCAATCAATGAACGTGATGTCTTGAATTGATCAACTTTTTGTGTAAATCAGGACAATAGAATTCACATAGTCATTCTCTGTACATTCTTGTCTCATTGTTGCGTCCGTTTACACCTCCTAATTTTATGAGTGTGTTAGAGAATTTATCAACATGGTTGTTAGTTATTCTCATAGAAGTGGCCCCTTCTCACTCACATATGTGATTACTATAAAGAGTATCCTACTAATACCCTACTTAACCAATATGTTCAAGATATATAAATCATTAAACAAAAATTATCATGTTACACGCGATAGATAGTGCACTGATTCATCCTAGGAATGAGAGGAAGAATTTTTTTTCTTCTCAGTGCTAATTGAATCGAACATAATTAGGCTGTCGCGTGAACCTAATTCTTGGGATCTCCATTCATTTAGATTAGGTTTCCATTATGACAATTCTTTTAGGTTTTAACCGACTTTAAGCCCATTCCCCTTGATGAACTTCTCTTACTCCCTCGTTAGCGGATCCATAGTTATCTTATTAGGCCTAATGTTATAATTAAAAGTGAGCTATTTGTTTATGGTCTTATGTCACGACTATTGAGTCGTGACATTTCAGATTTTCCCATGTCTTTTCAAATAATGATTGTCAATAGTAACAACAGGCATTAGAATCGTTATCAAGGATCATCCTATTTAAAATTGTCAAAGGTACCTTGCTTTTCTAAGGACTAAGTTCATATTCCATTATTAATCTTGTATACAAATTGTTAAGAGGATTTTCAAACATTAGCACTTCCAAATGTTCTAGCATATTCAGTCGGAACTACGAGCCTCAAGAATTACATATCTCATTTAAGAGAATTCTATGATTTTCCAATATTTATGTCATTTGCCGCTATTATCTTGGTAACCATACGAAGATACAAAATGACTTATTTATACTATAAACTTTTTGATCAATTATCTTCCTTTTGAAGATTCGTGTACACACTTAATCAATTTTTAATCTTGGAATACGATCAAAGTACTTGAGTATTAATTAATGTTAAATGAATCATGTATATATGTAATTCTTAAGACAAATGCACATACATTAAATACACATATACAACTAATGAATACACATTCTATGGTCTTATTCCTATTTTTGATAGGAATCATGTCTTGTTCCTGTTTTGGATAGATATAATTGTCGTAGAAAAATACCCCCACATTTATCATAATTCGTACAAAGGTTCTCAAATTTTCCCATAAAATTTTGTTTGGGGTTAATGTGTTGAGAATATAACTTATTAAAAACAATGCTTCCCCCACAATTTCAAACATAAATTTTAAATTATACAAAATTTCTAGTTTTATTCTCAACCTCAAAATGCTTTATTTTTCCTTTAAAGTCCAATGACCTTGACACATAAAATCATGTGTTGTGTAATACCCCGTAATTTTAAATAATTTTAAATTGAATTAATTGGGTGTAATTAGGATAAATTGTTAGATAAAATTTAAATTAATCTTGGTATAAATTTTATTCAAGAATAAATTATTATGTGAATAATGTGAATATTACTTAGTCATTTAAAAGTAATATATGGTTGTGACTTTACTTATGGTTATAAATTTATATAACCGTCACAAGAGATGAATACGTCAATTTTGGGACGTGCGTGTGACTCGTGTCGGGATTAAAAGTAAAATATTTATATGTTATCCAAATGGTCATTTTGACTACGTCAAAGTGTCCAAAAGGGTTTTTATAGTCGAAAAACTCTACTTGGGTATCTGTTTTGGGTCTCGGGACACTTTGGAACCGAATAGACACCCCAGAGGAGTATTTTAGTCAGTTCATATGGAAGGTAACTAGTACCCACGAAAATATACTGATTATTTATAAGTCTAAGGTCAATAGAATACATCTACATTCTACCAAAAACAATAGAGTTAGAAACCTTGAGGAGAGTGAGAATTTCTGTGGAAAGAGAAGAACCATCTCTAGAAAACCAAAGGACAAGGCCATCCACCACCACCAACACAGCCGAAAATTGGCTGGAAAAGAGGAGAACCACCAATAACCATCGTCATCAAAGTTCAAACCTAAATATTAGAGGCAAATGGATTAATCTTTACAATTATAGCATGTATTATGTTCATATTAGGATAGTTGCAGAATCCTGCATTTTTACATGATTTAAGGATGAATTATGGTGTTATAAAATCAATCCTTTGGAATAAGAAATATGTAGAATTAATCTGGGATGATCATATAGTAATAACCTACGAAATAGGAATCATGTGATGAAGAGAATCTGGATTTATTAGTTTGTTTTGGGATGGATATGATAACATGATAGTTTTCTGGAAATGTTGGGAATGGATTTTTAGTCCAATCTTCTTGAGGATTTAAGATTGATTTATTAATGGAAATCATTTATATATGTTGCCATATCATGTAGATTGAATTATAAGAAGTTGGGGAATTTAAAACATATGATTTAAGGATTAAAAATGATTAAACTCGTAGGCTATTTATACAGACTCACCCATACCTGATGGATCAATCGATCGACTGGATCGATTGATCGACCCCTTTCCTTCGATTGATCGACCCCTCCTGGAATTTGAGAAATTATTTCATTATAAGGTTTGATAAATTATTGTCTCGTATAATTCTTTTTTGATGATTAATTTGATATTTTGGGACTTAAGAGAGGTCAGTAAGGTGGTAGGTAGAACCCGAAAAAATATTAGTTTGTGGGATAAAGGAATGGGAATAATGGGTTAAAATCGAAGTAGTGAGCATCGAAGAATAAACCCAAATTGAAATAATTAAAAATCTAGATTGTGATGGTATGGACTAATAGGGTGAAGACTTGTAACTACTGAAATATTAAGAGAAATAATTAATATCTTTTTAGTGTGGGGAAAATGCTCATAATAAAAATAAAGTCATAATGTAAGAGATACGTAGGATATTTAAGGTATAAATATACTACATGAGAGAATTATTATGGGTTAGGCGTATACCCTATTGATATAAATATAGTGAGACAAATAGATATATTATATTTTGATTATGTGTATAACATACCTACGCTGCTTGCTATCACGGTAGAGATTTCGCGTTGTGCACAATCTTATCTCGATTGGACCCATTTTGGGGGGATTTAGATTCGTACACTCAGCATATGAACTTGGTATGTTCTATCGTGATAAATGATAGTTTCGACGGTTGAATGGGAGCCTAGGTATGTGTGTGACCCATTATACTAGGGAATATGCTCGCCTCCAATATTTATGTTATGTGATTTATGGTTCGGGAGAACCGTCGAACCAATTGTCCATTATGCAGTGATTGGTCTGTATCTTGAGCTTGGTTTGGAATTGTTGAATTCGGTTTTATGGGTGTGTTATCAGGAGATCTGAACTCAGTTTGGTGCATCCGTATGGTCAAAAATCGCAACTGGTACATCTATGTTGACAGAAACCTCTGCAACTGGTACATCTATGTTGACGAAAACCTTCGCAACTGGTACATCGATTTCGATCTGTCTTCATCAAAAGCGATTTCGGTTTGTTTCAAAAAGGCTATGAATTTTTTTTTACCGATCTTTTTTTTCTTTAAAAACTGATTGATGTTTTTTTTACTTTTAAAAATCGATATGTCTTCTTCAGAATTTATAGGTCCCTAATTAGTTTGGTTCTTAAAAATTGATCTTTTTTTCTATTTCGTCGTCGGATGAGTTAATCCTGAGTTTCACGAAGTTTGATTTTAAGAAAATAACAATCGACTTGGGTTTGATTTTTCTATTTGATTTTGAAAAAACAACAACGTCGACTTGGGTTTAAAAAACAACCACCGACATGGGTTTGATTTTGAGAAAATAACGACTGACTTGGGTATGAAAAAAACACCACTGAAAGTGTAAACAAAAAGTCTATGAAGTTTTTTTTTATCCATTTGTTTTTTCTTCAAAAGCGATTGATGTTTGTTTATTTTTAAAAATCGATCTGTCTTCTTGGGTTTGATTTTTCTATTTGATTTTTACCAAGTTCGATTTTAAGAAAACAACAACCGCTTCTGGTTTGATTTTGAAAAGAAGCTACACCGACTTGGGTTTAAAAAACAACCACCGACATGGGTTTGATTTTGAGAAAATAACGACTGACCTGGGTTTGAAAAAACAACCACTGAAAGTGTAAACGATTGACCACCAATTTGGGCTTTGGTTTTTGACATCTTTTCTTGAGATTTATGGTGAGAATTTATATGCTTTTTTACTGTATTTAGCATTTTGGTCTCTTCATGTGTTTGCATTACAGGAACATAGCATAGATATCTGAAGAGGTGTTGGATTCGTTGTGAACTCATTTTGGATACAAAGTTAGTTTTTGAATTTTCGATTTATCTCCTCGATTTCTGGTTTATATATGTTCCTTATTTCGGTGTTTTTCAAAAATAGGGCTCATCTTTCTCTCTCCCAGCATCTTTGGATGTGATGATCTCAAGCGGTGAGCTCTCGCTAACATTTAATATTTTTTTCTATCGTTTTGTTTTAGTATCAGGTTTTGTATGATTTTTTATTGCAGATTTATCATTTATTTGTGGACTTGAGTTCTTTTAGTTTTTATAATTTCTATTTGGGGGCTTATATTTTTATGCATATGTATTTTTATTTTTCATTGAGTAGTTGGTGTTTGATTTTGCACGTTCTTTGATGTGGCTATAAGATTGCTAAGGTGTCAACGGTTTTTGATTTACTTTGCCTGTTTTATCAATTTAGTTTATAACAACTTTTATGTCAAAATTGTACGAGTAATTGTTTTTTTTATTTCATTCATGAACTTAAAAGTTTATGATTTAGTTCATGAACTTGAGTAATTTTTTAATGTATATTTTTTTTTTTAGTCCTGATAGATGTTTTAGAAATGTGTAAATTATATATATATTTTTTAAACGTTGTTTGTAAACGGATTTTACCCAGTATTCTTCTTTTTAAATTATTATAATGTGAATATTATAAAATTTAGTTGTAGTCTCACGACGCTTTGGTTAAGTACAAAGCATGTTATACACAAGGAAACTACAAAGTACAAGGGTTACACCTAGCGATGATGAGTATGTGTATCATGGAATGATCAACAGTATTTATATTTGTATTATTAACGACACGTTTAAAATACAAAATATCATGGGAACAAATTTAACATGGGAACAAATTAATTGCCGTGCCATCGGTACCAGTACAAAATATTACGGGAAAAAATTAATCGGCGTGCCATCGGCACGGGTACATCCTATGTTGTTTTCACACGCATTAGTTTTTAACATGTTTATTTTTTAACCACAAATACTCGAGATCAAATTTTTCATCGTGTTATCGACACGGGTATGAGTGTGCTATAACCACATATACTCAGGTAAAAATTTATCACGGGAACAAATTTATCGCCGTGTTATCAACACGAGTACAAAATATCATGAAAACAAATTTATCGTTGTGTCAGCGGTACGGGTACACTATAAAAGGTATTAAAAATTATTATAAGATCTAAAAATTGATTACCATTCAATTAATAAATGTTTAAAATATTAAACTATGATTGACTAATTTCTAGACATGTTTTAGGGATTTTGAAAGCCAAAAAGACTTCTATTAATGTGGAGACAATTTAATATGATTGTAAGCAAAAAATTATTTTCAAAAATACAATTGCAAGGTTATTTATGAAAAAGTTGAGTGCATTTAACAACACCTAAATAAAACGAGTAATGTAGATTAATTTTTTATTTATATTTTCTTTTTTTTCCTACTAATTTTTGTAATCATTAACGAAAAGTTGTAAGAACGACTAACCGTGTTACCCTTAGTGTGATTCATGAGCTTTTTCTATTGATGTATATTTTTGGGGTAATTAAGAGATGCCGAAGACATGCATTGAATAAATTTAAAATATAAAATATCATGGGAATAAATTTATCATCGTGCCATTGACATGTGTACAAAAGATCACGGGAACAAATTTATCACCGTGCCATCGGCATGGGTACACCCTAGTGTATATATATATATATATATATTATGATGTGATATACTGTGCGAATTAGTAGATAAAAAGGAATATTAAAAATATAAATAAATTATGTAAGAATATACTTAATTTTAAAGGTTTAATTCATCATGGAGAGAAATGAATATATCAATTTAAGTGAAATATGACATGGGAAATACGGGAAAAGAAGAAGAGATAGGGTAACTATTCATGAACCTTAATTAGGAGTTGATAAGGTACGTTAGGCGTGCACACTAGATGAGAGGGGTGAGCTTCTCAAGTGAGAATCGAAAAACTAAAAGGAATATAATATTGGCTTAATTTGTAAATATTAATAATTTGCTATTTTTAAACACTTTACACTCAGGCTCTGACCCATTTACTTGCATATTTCCTTCTCTACTACATCTACATTACCAGGTGACCAGCATCAGGGACGTCTGGCTTAGAGGATGGATATTTGACATGTTCTGGAGATGCAGCTTTGGATTAGACGTACTCGTTCCATTGATTCCGATATTCTTTGTTCTTGGTTCTTTTAGGGCATGTTGCCAAAGACCCTTTTATCCTATTTCAGTTCTGAGTATTGTATTGGTTTTATATTAATACACTTTGTATTATTTTGGATGGTGTGGTGATATTATTTTAAACTGAGAGGTTTATTTCAGTCAGTTTATATTCATGATTTTAATTCAGTGATGGTGTGGTATTTGATTCTTGTATTGTATTATAATAAAGTAAATAAAAAATGAAAGGTTTTGACACATAGGAATAATTAACTACTAGGTGAGTTAATAAAAGAAATTGTTTTTCAACGGTGATGCTGAGAATGAACCCACTAAATATTTTGAATTATTT
Organism: Sambucus nigra; assembly: GCA_949130495.1. Classification (NCBI taxonomy): domain Eukaryota; kingdom Viridiplantae; phylum Streptophyta; class Magnoliopsida; order Dipsacales; family Adoxaceae; genus Sambucus; species Sambucus nigra. Next base: position 250,418,924 of record OX422208.1, read on the forward strand.
TAATAAAGGACCGATCACCCGGTATTTGATTAGTCGGGGTGTCACAGGTGGTATCAAAGCACCAGGTTCTAGTGTCCTTAGGATCTGTACGACTTATTATATTTTGTTTTTAGCATCCTTTAATATAAAGCCATATCATTAGACTTGTATTCATAGCTGCGCATTTACGACTTCAACTATTCTAGTGATAATTGAAAATATTAATTAATATCTCTCCCTTATTTCAGATGCCTCCTCGATGTGCACGACGGGCCCCCAGAGCAGCACAGCCATCCCCACAGCTCCCTCCAGCCCAGGGTACTATGAATGCAACAGAAGGAGTTGTTATTGTTGCTCAGGCCGTTAATGTTGCTTTAGCACTTGTCCAGCAAGCACCACCACCTGCAGAAGTAGTGCCACAAGTACCCGGCTAAGTTTTTCCCACTGCATGGGAGTGTGTCAGTGATGCCTTCCAAAAGTCTCATCTGCCAGAATTTAAGGGGGTTCTGATGTTATGATTTCCAACCAATGGAAGAAGGATATCCAGCGGCACCTGCAAATGCATGGAGGTTCAGAATCAACTTCTAGAGACATTTAAGATGGTTGGAGTATCTCTTCAGTGGTGGGAGTCCACTACTACAGCTGAGGAGAGGGATACGATGATAATTCAGGATTTTTGGGTGCGATTTGACCGCAGATACTTTCCTTCTGCTGTCTTAAACAAGATGAGGAGGAAACTATTGGATCTCACCCAGGGAGAAAAATCCGTTGCAGAATATGAAGAGGAATTTCTATGCTGATAAATTTTGTACTAGATGAGGTACTTACTGAAGAGAAGAAGATCTAAATGTTCAAAGACAACCTTGCATGGAGGATCCGCTAGCATTTATTAGGAAATCTTTCTCTATAGACGTATACTAATGTGTTGAATGCGACTTTACTTCATTGCCAAGACCACCGTCTTCATAAGGGAAGTAAGCGAGGGCCTGAGTCTAGTTAGCAAGGTCGAACTGGGGGAAATAATGGCAGTGGATCATCTTCAACCCATGGGAAATAAAAGAAGACTAATCAGAACTTACAGCAGGGGGATTATACCAAACGACTCAGATCGTGAGGTTTTCATTTCGTACAGGGTGGTAATAGGCAGGTCCATCAAGGGAAGCAGGGCCATCAGCACCAACAGTATTTTCACCAGAGCCAACAAGGCTAAGGTAGAGGCAGAAATGGTCAACAAGGCTGAGGTCAACAAGGTCATAATGGGGGACGATTTACCGATAAATGCTTCACTTGTGGCAAGATAGGTCACCGAAGTCAAGATTTTCCGGATAAGGGAAAGGCACCCCATCAGTAGGGTGTGTATTAGGAGCCATAAACACTTATATTTCTAGCTTCCCTTCCACCATTAATGCAGGTACCAGCCTTACCTAGCCCCGTCGCCCCACCACATTAGGGGAAGTTACAATATGAGAGTGTGTACAACGTTAAGTAGGTAGCAGTTCAACAGGCACCTCCTACCATTGAGGGTATGTTCTCTATTTCTGGAGCTATGGGACATTTTTTTTATACTGTGGCTTCACATTCATTCATAGCAACTAGAGTTGCACTGGCCACAGGATTATTAGACACAACCAACACTATGATTACTTATGTAGACTCACCGATCGGTAGTGGTACACATGTTTCCTTTATATGAAAGGGTGTAAGTATAGAAATTGGGAGTCTGTTATTACCAACTGATATGCTTGTGTTAGACATGTCCACTCATGATGCTATCATTGGGATTGATTGGCTTGTTGCTTATATACCCATGATGGACTACTTTGGTAGGAGTATTATATTTTCTATCCCAGGAGAGGAGATATTTTTAGTGGTGATGCCTCGCCCCGAGGGTGGATCTTCCACAAATTTTTGTTACATAGAGGAGGAGACCTCTGCGAGAGTTATAATTTCCCTTGATTTGATTCCTATCGTTCAAGAGTTCGTGGATGTGTTTCAAGACATACCAGGATTACCTCCAAGTAGGGAGATTGAGTTTGTAATTGACTTGACACTGGGCACTCGATCGATAGTCCGTTCCCCTTATCGTGTAGTTCCAGCAGAGATGAGGGAGTTGAGAGATCAGATTGAGCAGCTTCTGGGACAGAGTTTCATTCGCCGGAGTACCTCCCCTTGGGGTGACCCAGTCCTATTTATGAACAAGAAGGACGAATCCCTACATTTTTGCATGGATTATCGGGAACTTAATAAAGTCACGATCTGGAATAAGTACCCATTACCCCGCATCGATCACTTGTTTGATCAGCTGAGGGGAGATGCATACTTATCAAAGATAGACTTAAGGTAGGATTATCACCAGTTGCGGATCAGGGAACAGGATGTATGAAAGACTACTTTTCTAACACGATATGGATCATATGAATTCTTGGTTATGCCTTTTGGGTTGACTAATGCACAAGATATATTCATGGACTTGATGAATAAAGTATTTAAAGAGTTCATATACCAGTTCATCATTGTTTTTATTGATGATATCTTGGTTACTCTCGTACAAAGGAAAAGCATGACGAGCACTTGTAAATAATCCTGCAGACACTAAGGGAGCATTAGTTGTATGCTAAGTTTGTGAAGTGTGGATTTTGGCTATGGGAGCTGCAGTTTATGGGTCATATAATGTCAAGAAGGGGTGTTTCCATAAATCCTAGCAAGGTCTCAACGGTGAGGGAGTGGGGAAAACCCATGACACCGACTTAAGTCCCTAGTTTGTTGGGAGTAGTTGGTTACTACAGACGGTTCATCAAGGTTTTTTCAAAGATTACGGGTTCGATGACCAACCTCACTCGTAAAGGGGTACCGTTTGTTTGGGATGATGCGTGTTAGTTGGATTTTGATGAATTTCAGGATAAGTTAACTTTAGCCCCCGTACTAGCGCTGCCCAGGCCAAGAGTGGAGTACTTAGTATACACTGACGCGTCATTACAAGGACTTGGTGGGGTATTACAGCAAGAAGATCAAGCTATAGCTTATTCCTCAAGGAAGCTTAAGCCTCATGAGAGGAACTACCCTACCCATGACTTGTAACTTGCGACAGTTATATTTGCCTTGCGTATATGGAGACATTATTTATTGGGGATAAATTTTGATTATTCACGGGTCATAAGTCATTGAAATATTTATTCACTCAGGGAGAGATGAATAAGCGACAGCGCGGGTGGCTTGAATTCGTTAAGGACTATCAGTTTGAGATACATTATCACCCAGGGAAGGCTAACGTGGTAGCAGACACGTTGAGTCGCAGGCCTGAGGGTGAACTAGTTGCAGTATAGAAGGCTAAATGGAAAGAACTGGGCCATCAAGATGTTATTGCACGGTTGTTTATATCAGTTATAACTGTTACTCCTTAGATTGTGACGAGGGTAGTACAGGCTCAGGCTATGAACCCTTTTTATTAGGAAAAGATTCGACAATTTTTGGCTGAAGGAGCGGAGTCTTACTCAGTGAGTTTCGAGGGAGGTTTATGCTTTAATGGTAGAATGATTGTTCCAGAGGGGGATGAATTACGGCACTTCATAATGTCAGAGTCGCACGGATCTCGATTTGCAGTACATCCCGATGGAGATAAGATGTACCAAGATATGTGGAAAAAGTATTGGAGGAGTGCGACGAAGAGAGAAATTGCCGAGTTAGTCTCTAAATGTGCTACCTATCAGTTAGTTAAGGTGGATCACTAAAAACTAGCTGGGTTGCTTCAGCCTCTAGAGATTCCAATATGGAAATGGGAGAGCGTTACCATGGATTTTATTATAGGGTTACCTACTACTCAGATGGGTCACCATTCTATCTGGGTGATTATGGATTGTTTGACTAAGTTAGTTCATTTCTTATCGATTCAGACTGACTTTACGACGGGGCAGTATGCATAGTTTTTTATAGACAAAATCGTGAGGTTACATGGGGTACCGCTTAACATTGTGTCCGATCAGGAAAAGATTTTTATCTTCAGATTTTGGGAGGGTTTTCAAGAGGCCATGGGTACCGAGGTTTGCTTAAGTACGACCTATCACCCACATTTAAAGCGTTATATGGTAGACCTTTTCATTCTCCTACGTGTTGGTTAGAAGTGGGGGATAACAAATTCCTTCGACCAAAAGTGATTCAGGACACGTCTGCTAAGATAGAGATGATCAGGACTCGTATTCGGGTAGCCCAGGACAGATAGAAAAGCTACACCGATACCAATAGGCCCTTGAGGGAGTTTAATATGGGGGAATAAGTATTATTGTGTGTATCTCCTATAAAGGGCATCATGTGATTTGGTAAGAAAGGGAAATTGGCTCCAAGATATGTAGGACCCTTTCCTATTATTAAGAGGGTTGGACCTGTAGCATACCAACTTGCGCTGCCAGAGAACTTTCATAGGATGCATGATGTATTCCATATTTCGTCTCTGAGGCGGTATCTCCAAGATGAGTTGGCTCATACTCATATTGTATTGGTCGAAGTGGATTTGCAGCCAGATAGTTCTTACTAGGAGCGACTAGTGGCAATTTTAGACCATAGCGAGAAACGTCTGAGATCTAAAGTAGTTCCACTTGTGCATGTTCAGTGGGCACACCATAATGTGCAGGAGTCTACTTGGAAGCGCGAGAATGATATGCGCATCAAATACCCAGGGAAATTTTTACTAGGTATGTGTTTCCAAATTTTGGGATGAAATTCCGTTATTAGGGGGGAAGTATGTAATACCCCGTAATTTTTAATAATTTTAAGTTGAATTAATTGGCTGTAAATAGGATTAATTGTTAGATAAAATTAAATTTAATCCTGATATAAATTTTATTCACGAATAAAGTATTATGTGAATAATGTGAATATTACTTAGTGAATTAAAAGTAATATATGATTGGGACTTTACTAATGATTGTAAATTATTATAATTGTCGCAAGAGATAAATACGTCAATTTTGGGACGCGTGTGTGAATCGTGTCGAGATTAAAAGTAAAATATTTATATGTTATCCACATGGTCATTTTGACTACGCCAAAGAGTTCAGAAGGGTTTTTATAGTCGAAAAAGTCTACTTCGGTGTTTGTTTTGGGTCTCGGGACACTTTGGAACCGAATAGACACCCCGGAGGGGTATTTTAGTCATTTCATATGGAAGGTGAACAGTACCCACGAAAACATACTGATTATTTTTGCACTCTACCAAAAATAATAGAGTAAGAGACCTTGAGGGTAGTGAGAGTTTCTCTGGATAGAGAAGAGCCATCTCTAGAAAACCAAAGGACAATTTTATCCACCACCACCAACACTGCCGAAAATTAGCTGGAAAAGAAGAGAACCACCAATAACCATCTTCATCAAAGGTTCAGACCTACATATTAGAGGCAAGTGGATTAATCTTTACAATTATAGCATGTATTATGTTCATATTAGGATAGTTTTAGAATCCTGCATTTTTACATGATTTAAGGATGAATTATGGTGTTACAAAATTAATCATTTGGAATAAGAAATATGTAGAATTAATTTGGGATGATCATATAGTAATAACCTATGAAATAGGAACCATGTGTTGAAGAGAATTTGGATTTATTATTTTGTTTTGGGATGGATATGATAACATGTTAGTTTTTTGGAAATGTTGGGAATTGATTTTTAATCCAATCTTCCTAAGGATTTAAGATTGCTTTATTAACGAAAATTATTTATATATGCTGCCAAATCATGTAGATTGAATTATAAGAAGTTTAGGACTTTAAAAATATGATTTGAGGATTAAAAATTATTAAACTCGTAGGCTAGTTTTGCAGACTCACCCCTACCTGATGGATGGATCGATCGACTCAAGAATGTCGATCGGTCGGCTGGATCGATTGATCGAGCCCTTTACTTCGATCGATCGACCCCTCCTCGAATTTGAGAAATTGTTTCGTTATAATATTTAATAAATTATTATCTCGTATAATTCTTTTGTTATGATTAATTGCATATTTTGGGACTTAAGAGAGGTTAGTAGGGTGATAGTTAGAACTCGAAAAATATTAGTTTTTAGGATAAAAGAATGGGAATAATGGGTTAAAATCGAACTAGTGAGTATCAAAGAATAAACCCAAATTGAAATAATAAAAAATTGTAGATTGTGATGGTATGGACCAGTAGGGTGAAGGCTTGTAACTACTGAAATATTAAGAGAAATAATTAATATCTTTTGAGTATGGGGAAAGGCTCATAATAAAAATAAAGTCATAACCTAAGAGATACGTAGGATATTTGAGGTATAAATATACTACATGAGAGAATTATTATGGGTTGAGAGTGTACCCTATTGATATAAATATAATGGGACAAATAGGTGTATTATATTTTGATTATGTGTATAACATACCTACGCTGCTTGTTATCACGATGGATGTTTCGCGTTGTGCACAATCTTATCTCGATTGGGTCCATTTTGGATGGATTTAGATTCGTACACTGAGCATAGGAACTCATATGTTCTATCGTGATAAAGGATAGTTTCGACAGTTGAATGGGAGCGTAGGTATGTGCGTAACCCATTTAACTAGGGAATATGCTCGCCTCCAATATTTTTGTTATGTGATTTATGGTTCGGGAGATCCGCCGAACCAATTGTCCATTATATAGTGATTGATGCATTAGGACATGATAGCAGAGTATGCATGCACCCCATTTATGTCTGATAGGTGCCATATTAGTATATACAATAGTGTGATATATATATATATATATATATATATATATATATATATATATATATATATATATATATATATATATATATATATATATATATATATGATGTGATCTACTGTGCGAATTAGTAGATAGAAAAGAATATTAAAAATATAAATTAAATTAAGTAAGCGTATACTTAATTTTAAATGTCTAATTAATCATGGAGAGAAATGAATATATCTATTTAAGTGAGATATGACATGGGAAATACGGAAAAAGAAGAAGAGATAGGGTAACTATTCATGAACCTTAATTAGGAAGTTAATAAGGTACGTTAGGCATGCACACTAGATGAGAGGTGAGCTTCTCAAGTGAGAACCGAAAAACTAAAACAAATGTAATATCGGCTTAATTTGTAAATATTAATCACTTGCTATTTTTAAACATTTTACACTCGGGCTCTGACCCGTTTACTTGCATACTTCCTTCTCTAGTATATCTATAATACCAGGTGCCCAGTATCAGGGACGCCCGACTTAGAGGATGGATATTTGAAGTGTTATGGATATGAAGCATTAGATTAGACGTAATCGCTCCATTGATTCCTATATTCTTATTTCTTGGTTCTTTTAGGGCATGTTGCCAAAGACCCCGTTATCCTATTTCAGTTCTGAGTATTGTATTGGTTTTATATTAATACACTTTGTATTATTTTGGATGGTGTGGTGATATTATATTAAACTGATAGGTTTATTTCAGTCAGTTTATATTTATGATTTTAATTCAGTGATAGTGTGGTATTTGATGCTTGTATTGAGTTATAATAAAATAAATAAATAAATGAAAGGTTTTGACACTTAGCATTAATTAACTACGAGGTGAGTTTATAAAATAAATTATTTTTCAACAGTTATGCTGAGAATGAACCAACTGGATATTCTGAATTAATTTAATAAAGTACTGATCACCCAGTATTTAATTAGGTGGGGTGTCACATGCTACTACATTAATATTTATTTGGACCAACACATGCGTCATTTTAGATGGTACACCATTCTTTTCATTCTAAAGAAAAGTTAGCTGAGATAAGTTTCTCTACTTTTTCAACATTCAATGGTACATTCCTTAGGCCTACAAATGCACTTGTGACAATTCTTAGATTTGGACTCAAGTTTTGTCACAGATAGTATATATTCCTCGAAAGTATTTGAACATATTCTATGATTATGGACTTTAAAAAAGTGTAACACCCAGTAATTTTAATGATTTTTAAATTGGGATTAATTAAATTAAAATGGGAAATTAATCCGCATTAAAATAAATATTAATTAGTGAGATAGGGTTTAATATTTATTTATATGGAATATTACTTAGTGATTGTGTAATAAATTAATAAGAAGTATTATGATTTGTCGTGAGTGTGAAATACGATAGTGACGGTAAATCTAGTCGGGGCGTGCGTGTCAGTCATGTTGGGACTTAATTTTATGAAATAAAATGTAATTTCATTGTAGATAATTAAAATGGTAATTTCGAGTGTGGTAATGTGTTTAGAAGGGTTGAAATAGTTAGAAAAATTTACTTGGGGGTTTAGTTTGGGTCCTGGAGCATTTCTAGGCCAAACGGACACCCCGAAGGGGTATTTTATTCCTTTTAAATTTGGGGGAAAAGTGACCTACGAGTTTGCAAGACTTTAATCATTTGGTAAGGTGAGGGAGTTAGGGTTAGAAGTTATAAAATCATAGATATATTACTATAGGAGGGAGGTTAAGAGTTCCTAGGGAATTCTCACACAATCTTGCACGACAACCGGAGCATAGATCGGGAGGAAAGAAAGACAATTTTGACATCTTTTTGGCAGAAATCTGACCTACCATATCAGGCAAGTATTTATCTTGCTACTTTTTGAGAGTATATAACATCCATTTTAGTGTAGGATGAATAATTACATACAAATATAAATGCTGGCTTTGAATCGGAAGACTATAGTCATGTTCTTGGGTAGAAAACTTGATGGATATGTTTAATTCATGTATATAACACAAAATTAAGGAATGGATCAATAAAAATTTGAAGAAACCTGAGATTGTTGACGATGTTCTTGAACAAAAATGATAATCTAGGGGTTTTGGGATTTAACGATGGATTAATTTTAATTAAAGATGTTCCTTGATGATTTTGTGATTTTAAAATGTTAAAAATTGTTAATATACGCTACTATGATGTTTGGAAAACTTGGTTGGGAGTTTGGGAGTAAATTATGGTGGTTTGGAGGGTTAATATTCATGAAAATCATGATTGGAACAAAGCAAAAGATGAGACCTGCTATCGCAAATCGATTTGCCCCTTAGGTGAATTGATTCGACTAGAGAATTGATTTGGAATATAATCTATTCGGTTTCCCTGAATTTCACAATTTTCCTCTCTTAGCCAAAAAACTTGTAATCGGTGAATAGAGGAACCTTTGGTATGGATTTAGAACATTGCGAGAGATATTTAATTACCAGTAGCCTAAAGTTGGGATTAGGACCTAGTCATATAAGAAGAATTTAAGGATAAGGTTAATTAGACATAATTGAGTAATAAAACCTAATTCGGTGAATATTATCGACTCACGGGGAATCGAGAGGAACTAGGACAGTCTTATCCTAATGAGCCCATTGGGGAAATTTTGACTTATACCCGAGAACATAGAACTTAGGGATTGAGCACCACTTGTGTGAATAACGGTGTGACTAGTCACTTGGGTGCGTTAGGTGTGTGCGTATCCCAAAGGCTTAGAACTATTGTAATTTATATTCGGGCATGTTCCCAACTGATGTCATTTGTTTTAATTCCGACATTTCTATATACGCATTAGATTTGGTTGTATAAATATTTCACCGGGAGTTATCGATTATTTATTTATTCATTTTAGTTGTTGTTTATATTATCGTGTGAATCATTTTAATTGTTCTTTTAAGTTAAAAATATTATAAAGTTTAAAATTTGACACCAGGCCTAATAGGTTATTAGTAACTAAATGGTTTCCAACAATGACGCTAAGAATTAAACCACATGAGACTCCTGATTTAATTTGATATAGGACTGATCAACGGGTATTTTATTAGGTGGGGTGTCACATGTGGTATCATAGCATCAGGTTCTAGTGTCCTTAGGAATTAATGGGAACATATTATGCTTTCAATATTTCCTTCTATTTGATATAGAGCCCTATGTTAGGAGTTTTGCTTCCTATGGTGAGATTTCGTTCTCCTGCTATTATGTATAGATATTAGTGAATATTATTTGCATTCGGGTGTGTTCGTGTGACGAACAATAAATAGATGATTAGGCGAGGGCCATTGTGAGGACAATAGGGGTTAGGGCTCAGTTGGAGTTGTAAAGTATTTTTGGGGATAATGATCGTAGTTGAGGTCACCCCTATTATTGCTCCGGAAGTTAGGAGCTATAAATACTGCTAGGGTGTAGCTTATGATTTCCAAGTATCGCTATAGCAGAAAGTGGTACCAAATTAGACTCACCCAACATGGTTGGAATGGGAGAGAGTCATACGTGTCTTTGAAGAGGACCATCCGTGGGAGTTTTAAAAATGCTGAGATTGTGTGTGTTTGCCAATGGAAGTTAGATATCCTAAGGCTTAGCCATATCATGGAGTGTAGTATACCCGAAAGTGAAAAATTGGGGTAAAATTTTTCTTAGCTCGTGGGAGCAATGTTGTAAGGGTGGGAGCCAATCACCACAATTGAAAAGTGAAGTATTATGCCATTGGAAGGATCTTAGGTATGGTTTGACCGTAAGTTACTTCATCAGATATTCAGGAGGAGATATGAATATTGTTCTGAATTTATCACAGGAGGGCCGGACAAAGGTCCATTTGTGAAAAAATAATTTATTTATATAGAGAGTTTTGTATCGGATGAGGTTGGTACAATGGAAAATAAAATTCTTAAGAGGGTAATTGACTCGCGAGAAGAGTTGCCAGCACTTAAGGGAAATTCTGCTTGGACTGTCGATGCAAATAGTGTCAATGTCACATTTTGACAATTGAAATATTAACGCTCCTTTGCTAAGGGAACTAAAAGAATCAAAAGATTTAGTCGAGGAGTAAGACTGGATGAAATGGTGTTAGTGAAGTACCACAAGGGGGATACCCATCAGTGGACCCATCTAAATGATTCGAATAGTTGAATTCTTACCAAGTGACGATGAATTCAATTAGGGTTGTTGAGGCCAGGAGTGTGTTCCTTAGGGCCAGGGGAGCCAAGGGAACAACGGGGGTAGCCATCAGAGTTGAGAATACCAGATTCTGAGAGAAGGACAACTCTAATATGGTCAGTATAATCGAAGATAATTGGATTAGATAAAGAGATATTTTTCTAGAGAGTACGACCACATGCATAAATTTTTCCCGAAGCAAGAAAAGGGACAAGAGTATGGTGCTTAGTAAGGGCAATGATTAAGAATGATTTTGGTTTGGTTAGAAAAAGAGTGTTAGGTCTAGGAACCATTTGAAACAACCAGGGTGATTGGCAAGGTGGGAATAAGAGTTTTAACCTTCGAAGAATGAGGCTTGTTTTATGTGACACGAATGAGTCACTGTATTTTGATTAGCTCTAAATTCTTGTGAGAGATGAGTTTACTGCATATATCGATAACATTATTATTATGTGTATGTTTTCCCTGGTATAGCGGGGTTATCTTGGTGTCATCCGCGGGCAAGCGAGCGTATTGATACTGGTATATTTTTTTTTATTGAGATTACTCGTTTATTGAGGTGTTATACGCGTATGATATTATCCTGGATATGGTTTTATAGTAATGGTTAGACCGATAGTGGGTGGATATCGCAAGGCTATTGGGGTTGTTGCTCTAAGGAAGGATGTGTTGTTTTAGTGATGCCTCACCTGCGAGAGGGTCGAGCTCGCATTTACATTATATTATTATAGAGACTTCGGAGAGTATGGTTGTATCTAGATATTTGATCTCAGTGTGTAGGGACTTTATTAATATGATTCGAGGCATATTGGATTCACTATTTAGCGGATAGATTTAGCTCATTATTATGTTTAGCGCTTAGGACTTGGTGATAGGAAGAGTGCATAGTTATATCATTCCTTTAGAGATGTGGTAGTTAAGATTGATATTTATACGTCTGAGGACAGGGAATTTGATAGTCCCGGTTGTGTATTTGAGGTTTATGGAATGTGATTACCACCAATGCTGAGTGATAGTGCATTTGGGGGAAAGTTTTTTTTATTTAAATGTGATTGAGGGAGGAGATATAGATTTTATATCAAGAGAAGGGAATTTAGGGGTGCATACTATAGACTTAGGGCCTAACAGATTTTGATGACCAACAATGTTAAGTAGTAGTGTATTGGGAGGGTCCTTGTTTGGATTTCTCTTTGCGAGACATCCTACGCACGAAACTTACAGCAACGTCCAAAGTGGGGAGATGATTGGTCATTAGTCCACGAGTCTGGTACCTTGGTTATTATACAAGTATGTAGTTATAACTGTGAGTTAAAAGTTATATTACAATTTAAGGCCAATTGAGTCGATTGTGCTGTGAGAGAGCAGTGAATGTTTTTTTTCCTTTTCACCGTGAGTTGAAGGGTGGAACAAGGGTTAATGAGAATTAAAATTTTGATTTCAGGGGTGATTGAAAATACCCAAGTATCATATCCATGCTGTGGATGCGGGGGCAAAGGGGTAGTACATGTTATGTGTGAGGCGTATGTGATGTTATGCCAATTTGCTCAGATTATAAGGTGTGTGGGTGCCCTAGTTAACTGATTTTAGAATCGTCCGAGTTAGAAGGACGTGGGAATAGATATGTGGAATAGATGCATGTGGGGAAGTTATAAACGAAGTTGAAATGGTAGGATGGATTAAGTGTCATTTGATAAACACGAGGATCCAAGTATATGTGTGAAATGAAAGTAGCACACCCAAGATGAATTAGAAGGCTATAAGAAACCATTTACAAAGATATCTCTTGAGAGGAGAAAAATCTAACTATTATGGGAAATTTGGGGCAGAGTCTTACTTAATTGAATGGTTAGAGTGACTTCCGCATAAATCGAATGTTGATGTCAATAAGGTATGAAGAGCTCAGAAGTGCGCTTTATGGCGAAAAGTGCACGGACCGAGACTTTTGGTATACCCCGAGGGGAGAAGGGTATTATTAAGAATCACTTAATGTGAATGAGTAGTCTTCGCATGAACCACTCAGAGATAGAAATAGGTTGGTTTGAGATGATCAACCAAAAAATTTAGTATCAAGTCGATGATTCCATGGATGGAATGGGCAGACAGGATGGTGAATTTCATTGATAGGTGTGCTTAAACCTTTCTTTGAATAGAAGGATTGCACCGGTGCAAGGTGCTACCTAATATTGTAGTGAATATGGATAAGTTCGTGGACCCCACCTCCGATAGGGATTTTTAGGAAGCAGTGGGGATGATGTTTTGTTTTCAGCAAGTCGGGTCATCTATGACCCGTTGAGTAGGCAGGAGGTGATTGATGTCACACCCCAAACCCAATATCCATACTAATTATTTGTTATTAGAATAATTGGATCATAATCTTGAGCTCATTGGAAATATACTTCATTTATCAATTTTTTTCTACATAATGTGCATAATGAACATAATATTATTATTATACAATAATGAAATCAATATCAGAGTCATAATTAATCGGACATACAATACTATGATTAACTATGATAAAATTTCACAATCATCAACTCAATCCATATTAACGCAATATATACAATGTGTGAGTATATTAAAATCTTCAGGGTGACAATGATAAAATCCCCATATTTAAACCCCAACTCTTTCCAACGGTGCAACTCTCAAAGTTACCGGTCATATGGTATCCTAGCTGGTAGCATACAAACCTGAAATTGTTAAAATATAAACCGTAAGCATTAAGCTTAGTGAGGTACTCCTTCCCTACAATGAAATAACAATTCTACATCGAATATGTGGATATAAAATCTGAACAATCCTACCCATTGGCAATAACAAATCTTGGATCATAAGATCCAAATAATTATTCCCATTGGGAATAACAAATCCTGGAACATGAGTTCCAATAAATCCTTGTCATAAGATAAATAAAATCATTGGATCTTTGTCCAATTCCAATCCTGGATCATAAGACCCAAATAAATCCTGGATATTTGAATATCCAAACAAATCCTGAATATCGAAGTATTCTAACCAATCCTGGATCATAAGACCTAAACAAATCCTGCTCTTAGAGCTATATTCATATATCTTCATATATGAGACAATCATAAGTACACTCACCTTGGAAATTTAACAAGCATTCCCTTTTCCTTTATCTGGCTCTTGTTCAGTCGGTTCTTCTTCTCTTCTTATCATTCTTACAATATTAGTATCATCATAAGAATATTAAAAATTCAAAGAACAACTTCAACATGACTCAATTTATAAGCATCATATGATTCAATTCAAATCATTCATCATAAATGAAGTCCCATCTAGACTGGGTAATGATATCTAACATGTTCAAATTACAGCCCAAGACAACTTTAATTATTCTTGTTAATCCAATACTTATCATATTAGGTTTCCAACACAAAAGACAACACATCATTCTAAGTTTCCTAGAGCAAGATATGCCCATTTCTTTACTACATAGCAAATTACCCTATAGGCTCATCTATTGTTCAGTCATCTTCCAAGAATTTTCATAATTTTTATATATCATAACTTTTTATGATATTTCACCCAATTTCAGAAAACATATTGAATAACACTAGATTAAAATTTCATAATTTTCAGGGTTCATTTGCTATGTCAAGCAAAACATCAAACATATTTATTCTTTTAGGCAGATTTCATACCCGAACTTCAAACCATCACCCAAGGTTCGTTTCTTGGTATTTTCACATGATTTTGGGATATTTCACACATATATGACTCCATGTTAATCTCCAATTGGAATCAATCAATTCTAGTAATTATACAAAAAGATATGGAAGTTTGAACAAACAAGGTTTCTAAACAAAGCAATTTCAAGGGTTTACACATTCAAGTTTGCTTAAACATGCATCTATCCATGAGTACACATCAAGACATGGAATTTCAGTAAACAAATGATTATTTCTATCATTTAAATCAACAATAAAAAAAATCAAACAAGATTCATGGATGGAATTACCTTAGGGGCTTTTATGTAATTTTCTATGAATTTTTCTTCAATTTCTCCTTACACTTTCTTCCAAAACTTCAAAACTCTCTTTCCTTAGGTTAAAAATCTTCTATGGATGAAATATGCTGAAGGAAGAGCTTAATTCAAGGGTTATAAGTCGGCATAAGGTCACCCCCCGGGTCCAATCAAAATATAACATGTGGCATCATATAAAACAAAATATCATTTAAGGCTAAATGACTACTTTACCCCATGTTCGTAAAAAAGACAATATCTTCCCACTCGGATGTCCGTTCGATGAACTGTTTATTGTGTTACAAACCTAACTCATATATCAACAAATATCTAGTTTATAGATCAAGTCAATTATTATATTGTAATAGTCAAAACTTGCCTCCAACATGAACATTCTTACCGAAAATATCATAATTTGGTGTTTGTAACTAATTCAATATTTCATACTTTATGAAGGTAGAATTAGACTAAATACAATGACTTAACATTATATATACTAATAACATATTATCCATACCACATAAGCTAATCATAATTTAAACATAATTTATCATAATTATATTCGGGTTGTCACAATTCTCCTCCTGTTAGGAAATTTCATCCCCGAAATTGACATACCTTGGTTGTCCGAATCAAACAAATACGGATAGCGCATCTTCATGCTATCCTCACTCTCCCATGTATCTTTTTCCATGGAATGCCTTCTCCACATAACCTTTACAAGTGGGATCACTTTTGATCTCAATATTTGTTATTTCCTATCGACGATTGCAAGTGGTTCCTCCACATAGCTCAAATCTTCTTTCAGTGCAATAGGTTGTTCCACCAATACATGTGAAGGATCCGCTACATACTTCCTCAACATAAAAACATGGAAAACATCATGTAATCGTGTTAGATCCTGTGGTAACGCTAACTTGTAGGCAACCATCCCGACTTTCTCAAGAATTTCATAAGGTCCAATATAGCGTGGACTTAATTTACCTTTCTTTCCAGACCTCATAACTCCTTTCCATGGTGATATTTGAAGAAATACGTAATCCCCCTTCTGAAATTCTAAATCTTTCCGGCGCCTATCCGCATAAATTTTCTGTCAGCTTTGAGTCGTTCTCATTCTATCTTGAATAATCTTCACTTTTTCAGTGGTGACTTTAATCAACTCTGGACCCTCTATCTTCCTTTCACTAACTTCACCCCAGCATACGGGTGTACGACACCGTCTACCATACCAATAGTAGATTGAAAACTATTATTATATGCAAATTCTATCAAAGGCAAATATTCATCCCAATTTCCTTTAAAATCAAGCACACAAGCTCTAAGCATATCTTCCAAAATTTGTATTGTCCTTTCAGACTGCCC
The DNA here is from genome assembly GCA_949130495.1 of Sambucus nigra. Lineage (NCBI taxonomy): Eukaryota > Viridiplantae > Streptophyta > Magnoliopsida > Dipsacales > Adoxaceae > Sambucus > Sambucus nigra. The sequence goes on from OX422208.1 coordinate 250,435,173, forward strand.
ATCTGTCTGAGGATGAAAAGTCGTACTAAAATTCAAGTAAGTACCCATAGCATACTGTAAGCTATCCCAAAATATGGATGTAAAAGTAGGGTCCCTATCTGAAACAATAGATACCAGTGCTCCATGCAATTGAATAATTTCATTAACATGCAATCTAGCATACCTATCAACTGTATACGTAGTCTTGACTGCTAGAAAATGAGCGAACTTGGTCAATCTATCCACCACTACCGAAATTGAATCTGGCCCCTTCTGAGATCGAGGAAGCCCAACCATAAAATCCATCGTTACATGATCCCATTTCCATTCCGGTATTGGCAATGGCTGAAGTAGACCAGTAGGTTTATGATTCTCCACTTTCACTTGCTGACATATAAGACACCTAGCAACAAAATCAGTTATTTCCTTCTTCATATTATTCCACCAATAATGCTCCTTTAAATCCCTATACATTTTAGTACTACCAGGATGCATAGTATAAATGGAATTCTGAGGCTCATCTAAAATCTCCTCTTTCAATCCACACACATTAGGCACGCATAACCGCTGCTTATGCAATAAAATTCCATCATTCACAATAAAAAAATCTTCAGACTTGCCATCTCGGACATCTTGTCGTTTCTTCTCAAGAAAAGGATCTTGACTTTGCAAATCACGAATACGGGTAGCTAACAAAGGCCTCACGCTTACATAAGCAAAGAACCTATCCCCATCTGCTAGCTTTAATTCTACTCCGATCAATCTCAATTCCATGATGTGGAAAACTCTAGCACACCGAATACAAGATAACCTGCCCGAAGCCTTTCTATTCAGAGCATATGCAACTACATTTGCCTTCCCTGGATGCTAGTGAATTGTACAATCATAATCCTTGATTAACTCCATCCACCGCCTTTGCCTCAAATTCAACTCCTTTGAGTAAATAAATACTTAAGGCTTTGGTGGTCAGTTATTATTTCACATACCTCACCATATAAATAATGACACCATAATTTCAAAGCAAACACAATAGCAACAAGTTCCAAATCATGTGGAGGATAATTACGTTCATGTGTACGCAATTTCCTAGAAACATAAGCAATAACTTTACCATGCTGCATAAAAACACAACCCAACCCCTGGTGTGAAGCGTCGGTATAAATAACAAAACCATCTCCACCATGCGGAATAGTAAGAACAAGTGCAGTTACTAACCTCTTTTTCAATTCATCAAAACTATTTTTGCAATCAGAATTCCATTCAAACTTAACATCCTTTCGAGTTAGTTTAGTCATTGGCAAGGCAATCGAAGAAAATCCCTTAATAAACCTTCTATAATACCCAGCTAAACCCAGAAAACTCCTCACCTCAGTCACATTATTAGGCCTCTCCCATTTTACAATAGCTTCTACCTTTTTAGGATCAACACATATACCATCTCCATAAACAACATGGCCTAAAAATACAACTTGTGATAGCCAAAATTCACACTTGCTACACTTGACATACAACTTCTTATCTTTCAACAGATTCAAAATAGTTGTGAGATGCTTTTCATGTTCAACCATATCACGCGAATAAATCAGAATATCATCAATAAAAACTATCACAAATGAATCAACAAAAGGATGCAGTACCCGGTTCATAAGATCCATAAAAATAGCTGGAGCATTAGTCACCCCAAAAGGCATCACCAAAAATTCAAAATGACCATACCGAGTACAAAAATCAGTTTTAGAAATATCACTCTCCTTAACCCTCAACTGATGATAACCCGATCGTAAGTCTATTTTTTAAAACACTTTAGCACCCTGTAACTGATCAAACAAATCATCTATACGTGGTAAAGGGTACTTGTTCTTAATTGTAGCTTTATTCAGTTGTCTATAATCAATACACAAACGCATGGTACCATCTTTCTTCTTCATAAATAAAACTGGTGCACCCCATGGAGATACACTAGGTTATATGAACCCCCTATCAAGTAAATCCTGCAACTGAATCTTGAGTTCTTTCAACTCAGCAGGTGCCATTCTATATGGTTCCATAGAAATAGGGTTCGTCCCCGGTGCCAATTCAATACTAAATTCAACTTCTTTCTCTATCGGTAACCCGACAACTTACTAGGAAACACTTCTGGAAAATCCCGTAGAATATGAACATCGACTAATTGTAAAGCCCCCTTCCTAGTGTCAAGAACATATGCAATAAAACCTTCACAACCCTTACTTAATAATTTCCTCATCTGAATAGCAGAAATGATGCAACTGGGAACCATTTTCCTTTCCCCCACAAATTTAAATTCAGGCTCACCAAGCATATTAAAAATAACTTCTTTATAGAAACAATCCATAGATGCATGATATTTAGATAACCAATCCATTCCCATAATTATATCAAAATCAAAATTATCTAATGGAAGTAGATCTATAACTATATCTCTAGCCCCCACGGTCAAAACACAATCACGAAAAACATACTCGGCTACAATCATATCCCCCATAGGCATATAAATACCCAACCCCACATCTAAACAAGTACATGGTCTATTCAGATATATAGCAAATGCATATGACACAAAAGAATGTGTGGGACCGGGATCAATCAAAACATAAGCACTTCTATTAGTAATATAAAGTCTACTTGTCACCACATCCGAAGTAACCTGAGCTTCTTTTATCGTAAAGACTCATCCACCTGGCCTGGAACCACTAGCTTGTCCCATGCCCCAGGTTTCATCTATAATAACCAAGTTATAACAACCAACACAAACAGTTTATAATACTAAATTATTGGTTAGTACATAAACAATTCATAAATATCAAATCAACTCAATAACTGCCATCTAACCGTCACACATGTCCAGAATTAATAATCTAGACGCTCTGATACCACTAATTGTCACACCTCAAACCCAATATCCATACTAATCATTTGTTATTAGAATAATTGGATCATAATCTTGAGACCATTAGAAATATACTTCATTTATCAATATTTTTTTGCATAATGTGCTTAATGAACATAATATTATTATTATTATACCATAATGAAATCAATATCAGAGTCATAATTAAGCGGACATACAATACTATGATTAACTATGATAAAATTTCACAATCATCAACTCAATCCATACTAACGCAATATATACAATGTGTGAGTATATTAAAATCTTCAGTGTTACAATGATAAAATCCCCATATTTAAACCCCAGCTCTTTCCAACGGCGCAACTCTCAAAGTTACTGGTCATATGGTATCCGAGCTAACAGCATAAAAAACATGAAATTGTTAAAATATAAATCGTAACCATTAAGCTTAGTGAGGTACTCTTTCCCTACAATGAAATAAGAATTCTATATCGAATATGTGGATATAAAATCTGAACAATCCTGCCCATTAGCAATAAAAAATCTTGGATCATAAGATCCAAATAATTCTGCCCATTGGCAATAACAAATCCTGGAACATGAGTTCCAATAAATCCTTGTCATAAGACAAATCAAATCATTAGATCTTTGCCCAATTACAATCCTGGATCATAAGACCCAAACAAATCCTGAATATCGAAGTATTCAAATCAATCCTGGATCGTAAGACCCAAACAAATCCTGCTCTTAGAGCTATATTCATATATCTGCATATATCAGACAGTCATAAGTACACTCACCCTGGAAATTTAATAAGCTTTCCCTTTTCTTTTATCTGGCTCTTGTTCAGTCGGTTCTTCTTCTCTTCCTATCATTCTTACAATATTAGTATCATCATAAGAATATTAAAAATTCAAAAAACAACTTCAACATGACTCAATTCATAAGCATCATATGATTCAATTCAAATCATTCATCATAAATGAAGTCCCATATGGACTCGGTAATGATATCTAACATATTCAAATTACAGACCAAGCCAACTTTAATTCTTCTTGGTTATCCAATACTTATCATATTAGGTTTCCAACACAAAAGACAACACATCATTCTAAGTTTCCTAGAGCAAGATATGCCCATTTCTTTACCACATAGCAAATTCCCCCTATAGGCTCATCTATTGTTCAGTCATCTTCCAAGAATTTTCATAATTTTTATATATCATAACTTTTTATGATATTTCACCCAATTTTTAACTTTTTATGGCAGGCTCATCTTTTTATGATATATCATAACCTTATTGAGGTTTGTGTGGAAAACCCTAGCCATTCTCCCTCTGGTTGTTTAGAGGTGAGCGAATAATCAGAATTTTGGATTGAATGAGAGTTAAACTATGTTGATTAAAGTGGAGTAACCACAAACTGTTTTGAGTGGCTTTTGATTTTTGTAAAAGTTACGTTGCCATGAGTTGAGATTTGAAAGAATGACATGAATGGTCATATTTTTTATAAATTTCTCTCAAAATGGGAGTTTTGTGTTGGGATAAATACCGAAAGCTAGCACTTAGTAATGTGCATCCTTCTGATAATATTAATGCAGTAGAGCCAGGGATGTATAGGCTCGTTTTTATCCGAATGTCATTGGTAGGAGCACAATGTGATGTGCCGTTATTAACGTGCGATCTTATAACTGATGAAGAATATTAGTATCAAGAGAATTGAACAAACTTGCTGTGAAGCTGGGGCTATAGTAATTGAGCCTTAATTTGAAGTTGGTTTTGAGTACTGGAGGATGTGGTGTTGTAAGATTCTTAGTCTTAATAGCGGTTGTATCTGAATTTCGAGGACGAAATTCCTTTGCAAGGGGGGAAGTATTTAATACCCCGTACTTTTTGGATATTTAAATTACATAAGTGGTGTAATTTGAGGTGTGGACTAAATATTAATTGACAAGTTTTGGATGAATATTGATGTGTGTTGTATTTACTTATGAGAATAAGTACATGAAGTTGAATCATTTTTATATCAGGTCCCGATTGGGCAAAGCTATAGGAAACAATATTTCAGTTGGAAAAATACATGTGAAGTTGTATTGGATTTAAAAAATCAATTTTTTTATAAGTAACTCGGATGAGAATTTCGAGTGAACGATTGGTCTCGGAAAGGCCGAGATAGTTAGAATAGAGTACCCGTGGGTAGTGCTTGGATTCTAGGAACTTTTTGGACTAGTAGGGACTCGCATTTGTGTATCCGAGTAAATTTTGGGTTTAATAAGGGATAAACCTTATTTCTCTCTTATAAGGGCATGGGAGAGAAAGAAAGGAAAGAAAGAAAAGAGAGAAAATAGAGAAAGAAAGGAAGGAAGAAAAGAGGAAGCTCGAGCTAAGCTCTAGCAGATTTTTCGGCATGAGGTCCTTGGATTTATCCAATGAGGCAACTATGTAACTTGCTTTAACTATTTAATTGTGTTTATATTTCATATCATAATTGTTGAGAAATTATGTGTTTTGGGTTAGGATTCTTGGATAAAAAATGGGTTTTTAATAAATTGTTGTGATATTAACACCATATGAAATTTAAGTTGAAATCCATGTTAATGGTGTAATTCATAGTGAGAAATTTGGAGAAAAGAGAATTGTGGGTTTATAAGAATTAGGGTTTAATTCTTGAGCAAATTGAGGGATCCGTTTAAATTAATGGTTGTTTTGCTTATAATATAGTGGGTAGATGTGATATATATTGTTGGGGATTGTTAGAAACCATGGTTATGGAGTTATATGTAGGTTGGGTATATAAATGGAGAAGAAGGGAAAAATCTCCATGGAAACCCATAAGAAGCTTTACCATGGACAAATTGATTCTTCGAGAAAGAGAATCGATTCGAGCCCAAGCCGAATCGATTCGAACCTGACAGTTTTGAAATTTTTTCTCATGGTTTTAAAAGATTGCATGAGAATAGTTTGGTGGAGATGATTATTAGGGGATCCTAAATAGGGTATTGGGACTTCTAAATTATTATAGGAGTGATTTATGAACCTTGGGTTAGTGAGAATAAATTTCGAGGTAAAAATTTGAGGAGTGTTTTGAGATGAGCGACACTAGTGGGTGAATCCCCTAGCTTGAGGAGTAGGGTGAGTATAGCCCCAGGTCATAATCATCTAGTCATTATACAGGGTGATTTTTATTCTGGGTGAGATGTCTTAGGTATGATTCAGTCTCACTTTCAGGTGAGGAATTATGACCACTTCCCTTACGTTTGTGTTTGATTTAGGGTTCGATGTGAGATTTCGATCTGGCTGCTCGGGAGAATGTGTGAGAAATTTCCTAGAGGATGATAGCGTTCTAGAGATTGCATCCATTGAGTTATAGCTTTGAGGGATGGTTGTTTACTTATATAGTGTGTGATATATAAGTATATATATACTAGATGTGTATAGTATATTATGTATGGATATATGAGGTGTGAAAACATATATATATATATATATATATATATATATATATATATATATATATATATATATATATATATATACATGGATCAAGATACATAATGAAATGTGAGTTAATTTTTGGATCATGTGGGAGTACAAAATCTAGAATAAAATATATGATATACGTATATAAGAAAAGAATATTATATACGAGATAAAGAACACTAAAATGTGAATAGTGTAAATAACTAGTAGAAGTTATTCATAATGAACAGGTAAATGATGAGTGAGAAATTTAATAATATAAGCGGGTGAAAGATTAGGATATAATACGCGGGTTGTTGATATAGCGTATGGTGTTAAATGGTTTGGTGAGATGTTAGTTAGTATGGGTAGCGTAACTAGGGTGTTTAATATATATGCGTTAGGTGCGCACTATTAGATGAGAGGTGGGGGGTATCTCATGTGAGTGCGACACCAGTTTAAATATGAATAATATCATATCTGAATATTAAAGTATTTTAAACAAGTTCTAAATATTTTCAAACCGAATTGGGGTTTGACCCACTTTCAAATATTTTCAAAAAGATTTTAGGTGTCCAAACAGAGGGACCTGGATGAAAATTCTTTTGAGTCAGACGTTGCTGTCGCAGATGTGGATGTTAGTAGGAGATGATTTAGACGCTTCCATCCTTGTGATCTAGATAGGAGGTATTATAATTTATATTCATGCATGTTTCCCAACTGATGTCATTTGTTTTAATTCTGACATTTCTATATACGCATTCGATTTGGTTGTATAAATGTTTCCTCGGGAGTTATCGATTATTTATTTATTCATTTTCGTTGTTGTTTATATTATCGTGTGAAGGGTTTTAATTGTGCTTTAAGTTAAAAAGATTAGAAAGTTTAAAATTTGACACCATGCCTAATAGGTTATTAGTAATTAATTGGTTTCCAATAGTGATGCTAAGAATTAAGCCACATGAGACTCCTGATTTAATTTGATATAGGACTGATCACCCGGTATTTTATTAGGCAGGGTGTCACATCATTGCCCCCAATTTATATAATTCTTGTTGAATTTTTTGGCATTTCTTCATGACAACATCAATATATATTGCATTGTTTTCCATTTTCAATTTGCATAGAAAATTACAACTTAAACTACAATGTCTATATAAATCCGACATATGATAGATAACCACTCGATTAAAGATAATTATATTATTGCACTTATGGAAATGTTCAATCGTGAAAATTAAAGTATTCGACAATGCATTATTCACTAAATACTCGACTCAACAGGGTATTATTCAGTAAGTACATCACCTTTTATACTTTAAGACTATAACTAGTTAGCTACTAGCTACAATATAAACATATATTGCATAAATGAAAACAAAAAAATAAGTAGTCATAAGATTATGATTTTGTCATTATATATCATTAAATTTTCCTTAATGAAATGTCACGAGATATTTTGTGGTCATGACACTAAAATAGTGTGTGTATATATATATATATATAGAGAGAGAGAGAGAGAGAGGTTCAAAAATGAACCAAAAATGAACTTTTTAATGAACCTTAACAAAAAATACATAACAACCATTAATTTTAATTCCTATGTTGTAATTGTCTGCGCCAGGGGCAACAGAGACGCGTGTTTTATAATATACACCCCCTTCCCCACCCCACCCACAAACATTCGATCGACACACATCTCTATTGCTGCTGGCGTGGACCAATTACATCATAGAAATTAAAATTAATGGGCTTTTATGTGTTTTTTTGTTGAGATTCATTAAATATATGAGAATAATACTACTTCAAATATATGAGACTAAGCACATCATTTTAACAAAACATGAAATGTTATATACACATATAATCACACATGTGATTATAATGTGATAAAACACATAAATACCATGTTAATACTATGTGACACGAAATCATTGGATAGTCCCTAATTATAAGAATGTAAAGAAATTTAAATTCCTAATATATATGATTTTTTAAACCCTTACTAGGAGAGAATTTAAAATTTTCAAATTTAGAAAACCAATTAAAGTTAGAAAATATATATGTTGTTTCATATCATTTTCAAAAGTGGTGAATATGCACGTGTCTTGGCCCACAACCATATTTCACGTAAAAATGAACATTATACTAATAAAAAAAATGTTCCAAAAAAATTAAGATAACATATACACATGTGGCTATCGTCCACCCATAATTGCCATATTAAATAACTCAGTAGGAACATATTTTCATTAACTTTTTCTGTAATTGGTCTGCAAAAAAAAATAAAAAAAAATACATTCAATCTTAACGCTTCCACATTCGGTTTCATTACTTTCAATTGTGGTGAAAGGAAAAAGTGTTCACAATACTTAAATTGGTATCTAAGAAAATCCAACTAAGAACAATCACGGAACAAATTCCTCATTATCAAAAATACTATCAGAACAGTGAGAGAGAAAAAATCATCATGCTTTGGAATAAGATATTAGGATGGATGTGTGGGGAAATTATACCAACAGATTTCATTAGTCTATATAATAAAGGAGGATGGATTTTTTGATCTTTCTCAATTAACGGTTGAGATTAAATTTGGTGAGCGTGGTCTTTATCAATTGATAATTCAGATTAAATCTAACCAATATGAATCTAACGGCCCTAAATCTTACCAATAGCAGCACAAGGCTCAAGAAACAAATTGGTACCTGAAATCTACCATTTACACCCACGTTGGTACAGAGTAAATAAAGTATCCATCACTTCTCTTTTTCTTTAGTCTTCATCTTTCTCTCTCTCTCTCTCTTTCCCATGACAAACCCTAATCCATGGTATTTTTATGTCTCTTTCTTGACACTCCCTCTCCATCCCCTCACGTATTCCTTCATTTCAGATACGTTGACTACGGATTTGTGTTGCACAATGTGTTGCAAAATATACTTCACTTGGGTTCCGATTTTGAGGGTTTCTAGGTTTTAAAAAATGGGTTTCATTTTTCGTTTGTTATATGTTGTTATTTTTTCTTTAGGTTTTATTTTATCTTCATCTTTTTGTGTATGCATTATTTTGGGCTCCCCGAGGGTTTGAATCACGTTGCTTTGCCTTTTGTTCTTTTTAACTCATTTCTCTGCCTTTTGCTATTGCAATGTTGTCCTAGGTGGTTGTTACATGTGAAGAAGAAATTGATCTCTGTTACAAAGTTGTGAAGAAGAAATTGGGTTTGGATACATCTGAGGGCAACGCACATCTCTCAAGCCCTCTATTTAATACTCTTTGATGGCTACTACCAAATCAAGGTCTCTCTCTACACTCTGGTTTGCTAAGTTCGTCTGTTTTTCTTCTCTCCTCAATATGTATGGTTATGATGTTCTCATGGTACATTTCTATTTGCTTTAGTTCGATTTTATTGAGGATTACCATTGTGTCAATTTTAGGGATTATGTACTCTTTTGAAGGCTTCTCTACTCTTTATTTCGATATTATTTTTATTTTTGTTGATTTTTTTAGCGCTATTACTCTGTAAATTTCTTATTTGATATTTCTATAAGAGTTATTGCAGTTAGGAGTTGCACTAATGATCCCCGATGACCCGGTACAATCTGCAGTACTTTCTTATTAGGAGCTAAAGTTTTTTCTTTCAGAGTTGTTGTAGTTACGAGCTACAGATCAGGTTGCTAAAATTCTTGACTATTTTGGCTAGTTTTAGTATTACAATTTCATTATTTGGTGCCTGTTTTTTTGAGTTAAAAAATTAGGATAAAAATAAGAGTAGATGGGTTCTTTAATTATGTTTTGCACACAAGTTAATTAATAGTAAAAGTTCAATTTGAAGGTTTTTGCCCCCCCCAGTCATGTTTCCACGGCGTGTTAGGTCAAAAAACCCATTACTCTGCAAACCCATTTCTCATCTTCAATATGTTTAACATGGACTTCAATTTTTTTACTTTCATTCGAATTGAAAACTGATTTTTTATTTTTGTTTGAGGGTTTGTTCGAAAGGTGGGCATCTTTGTGTATTGCCCATTTTTTCGTTCGAAAGGTGGTCATCTATGTTTTTCCGAGAGTGTTATAAGAAGACTGGTTTACCACTTTATTTCTTTTCTTTTTATGTATTGACTTTGTTTATGATCTGACTATTTTTATTCTTAGTCGAAATAATACATCAGAACAAATTCATCGAAACCCACATACGTGGCCACCGGCAAGTCCTTTTACGCCCCCACGGTGATTATGCCAAGTTCGTCGGCAAGATGCTGTAATACCCCGTAATTTTAGTGGTTTTATTTAATGGGATTAATTAAATTAAATGGGAATTAATTGAAAATTAATTCGGATTTAGATACTAGCCAGACATGAGTTGGTATTTGATTATGATGATAATATTGAATATTACTATATATGGTAATATATGATTATTGAAATTATTAAAATTGTCGGGAGTCATAAATACGATAATTCAAGAAATTAACTTGGGACGCGCGTGCTAGTCGCGTCAGGAATCAATTTAATTATATTAAAAAGTAAATAATAATTTTATCATCCATATGGTCATTTTTAGTATTCCAACGTGTCCGGAGAGGTCGATATAGTCAGAAAATACTAGCCGGGGGTTTAGTTTGGGTCCCAGGGCATTTTTAGGCCAAACAGGCAACCCAGGAGGGTGTTTTAGTCATTTTAAATTTTAAGGAAATTAGACCCATGAATTTTAGGGTTTATTTAATTTTTATTGTGTAGGCCATTAGGGCAATTATCATCCAAAAAGTAAGAAGTGGGCTACGTGAGATAGAGGAGAGGTTACAGGAGGGTTTTAAGCCATAACCACCTCCCACCATCACCACTTTCGACGTAATTGTGATCGGAGAGGAGGAAAGAACCAACCTTTGGGATCGCCAGCAGATCTGAACATAAATCCTAAGGCAAGTGATTTGGTTTCATTAATTTTTAGCGAATAATTCTTCCATGCTAGTGTAGGGTTTGTTAATAGCCTTGAAAGATGATGAAAACTCATGAATTTTGGTGTAGAACCCTAAATCTTGGATAGGAATTGCATGTATATTAGTTCTGGATGAATTTCAGTAACCAAAACATAACCCTTGATGAACTAAAAACGGATTTAAGAAGAGAAATATTATGGTTCTTGAAGAAAATAGAAAAACTAGGGTTTTTATGAAGATTTGATCCAAATAAGACTAATTGATTATGGTTTAAAGATTTTGGGACATTAGAAATCATGTATTTAGGTTGTATGTTGATCCTATATGATTATATTAGAATTTCACATCTTGTAATGAGGTTTTGGGATAAATATGGGACTGAAAAACGAAGAAGTTCGTAGCCTCATCTGGTATGATCGATCGATCGACGATCAGGATCGATCGATCGACCCCCCCAAAAAGGGTGATTTTTCGCTGTTTGATTTAAGTGTTTCCGGCCATCGAATGTTGTAGTTGGGGATTATGGGAATGCATTAGGACTTGAAGAAGACCAGTAGGGTATTATATTTGAAAAACGGAATACATTAGAATTGGGTTAAATTGTCGCATTGAATTCTCGAGTGTCTGACGAGTAATTGTCTATGTTAAGATGTGAGAGCATAATTTAAATCCCCAGGAGTAATAAGTTAGGATTTGGGACATAAATAAGGAGTTAAGAGTACTGAAATAATATGTGAGAATAATAGGAGACGTAGTAACCTCTTTGGTTAGATTTAAGTACTCAAACTATACGACGTGAGACGTATCAGTGGATTATATTATATATTATCCGAAAGTATAAAAATGTACTAATTGGAGTAATAGTATAGGTATTGAGAACATACCTTTAAAAATATTATAAGTTATCTAAGTTGTGTGAATGCTTAGTATATGGATTATTATGTGTATGACATACCTACCATACTTGTAATTATAACAGACTCTTTGTTAAAGTGTGAATGTGAATACTTGAGACGTTTGGAGTAAGGTTAAAAATGAGAATTTCCTATAATAATTATTATAAATTGATCTGAGAAATAAAAAGGTGAGATACACGCAGGTTATATTAGAATGTCTTGAATAAACCCCTATATTATAATGTGAGGATAGAAAGTGGTACAGACTAGTTAGTTAACTGCATAATTAGTCAGGTTTAGATTTATACGTTAGACATGCACATTAGCTGATAGGTGTGAAACTCATGTGAGAGCCTGTAACAAACATGTATTTAATATTCACTGTTTAATGCAATTAAACACTTGCTATATTTTAAACTATTTTCGCATCGGGCTCTGACCCATTTGCTTTCAAATCTATTTTCTTGTAAAACCTTTTAGGTGCCCAGCCAAGAGACGTCAAGCTTAGGAGTTCCATTCCTTTGACGTGATGTAGCTGCTATGGAATTTACAGGACCTTGATAGTAGACACCTCCACATTCTACATTGATTCTATTTCAGATTCATTCATCTGTTAGGGCATTGTATCCCCTTTTCTTTTAGAGACAACTTTATCATACTCAGTTTCATTTCAGTTTTGGAGTTATTTAATTATTCAGACTTGTATTTGGTTTTCATTCAGTATTTGGATTATTCAGAGGACTGCTACTCCGGACTCATTTATTATTCTATTTATATTCTGTTGTGACTGTGATGTGATTGTCGTATCATTAGTTAATAATTTAATCGGTTGCATGTTAATCTAATTTAAATAAAATTTGACGACTCACTTTTTAAATATTAGGTGGCTAGTAATTGTTTAAAAATATTTTCGACAGTGATGCTATTAACTGAACCAACTTGACATTTTGTATTAATTTGAATAAGGAGTAGCTACCTAGTATTTAATTAGTCGGGGTGTCGCAGGTGGTATCAGAGCGTCAAGTTCTAGCGTCCTTAGGATCTGTACGGCTTGTTATGTTTTCGCGTAACGTCTTTTGGTATAGAGCCCTTTTATTAGGATTGTTGCACTCCTTGATTACATTTTGTAGACTACGTTCTTCTGCTACAATGTTATATATGGTCAATGGACTTATATAAATTTTTTGAAATTTCAGATGTTGCTCAAGATGGAGGTACAACCCAACACTACCGAGGGAGCAAATGCGGGTCAAGACGGTATACCAAGAAAGAACGAAAATCACTGAGATAGCGAATATCGTGGCACAAGTAGTGACTACTGCAATATTACAGTACCAAAATAGCAGTGTGTAGCTTACAGGCGGCAAAATAATGAGATAAGTTGATCAACATGACGTTGCTAAAGTTAGCAACAAAGGGAAAACACCGCCACATCAACAACAAGTGCCTCAGAGTCGTCAAGGACATAAAGGCAATGGAAATGGCAGGAAGAGCCAAACCTGCCAAAGCCAACAAAGCCAAGGAAAGAGGTCTACCACAAATAGGTGTTTTGAATGTGGAAGAAATGGCCATAAACGTTGGGGCTACCGAGATTCAGCTGGTGACAAACCTCGTCCCAATCGATAAGGACAACAAGGAATAAAAAGGAAAGTGTTTCAGGGTCAGTGTCATAAGTGCGAACAGCAGGGTCACATGTGGAGGGACTACCCCCAACCAGATAAAGCACCAGGGCAGGATGCCCAGATAAGGAAACCTGGATAGTTACCCCAACATCACAGGCACTACAACAACATCAAGGAGTACAGTATGGATGTGTCTATAATGCTCGATATGAGGTTATGCCGTTGATACTGCAACTACCACATGCGTTTGGAGGTACGATACTTCATAATTAATTACATCCTTTAAGATAAAAAGGTAAATCTCGAATAACTTAGATGCGTTACAGTTGATTCCTATGCATTAAGAAACGTGAGCGTAAAATGCATTCTTATCCTGTTATGTTTTGAATTAGATACAACGGTTTGAGTGTTAATAGACCATTATAGTGATATTTTGGTGTTCATTAAAAATTGTACTAAGTGTCACTTTAGTGGAGGCAAGGCCATATATATATATATATATATATATATATATATTCGTATGGTGGCATATAAAGACTTCGTAGAGTATGTCGTCTAGTTATATCAAATTCTGCTGGGCAGGGATGTCTATTAAGGAAATTCAAGATTTATTAAAGTGTTTCTGAACGTGGGGATTATCCCGTAGATATATTAGAGTCTAACGCCAAGATAATAGGAGGAATGTGTTGAGTGTAGCCTCACGTGTCATAAGAGGAGGTAAGTTAACTTCGTATCAACAAGTAAGGATAAGGGATACAAGTCAGATATCGAAGTCCCCAAATCTCATTAACCAACAATGCTAGTTAGTAGTGTATCGGGGGTGTTCCTTGTTTGGATTTCGCTTTGCGAGACATCCCACGCATGAAACCTAGTGAACGCCGGGAGATGAGAATAATTGGCCTTTAGTGCACGAATTAGTACCCTAGTTGTCATCCACAAAGGAAATGATGACTCAAGTGTTGTTAAATGTCTTACCTCGTGAGTGAATCGAAACGACAAGGAGGATTATAGCTACAATTATTAGGCTGAATAAGCCTAAGCCTATCGAACCTTCGGAGTTACAAGTCCAGACTGGGCATCGTTTGGGTTAAATCTCCGTCTGGAGGAGCACCTCGCCTTAGGGTGCTCCCATGTTGTTTGTGAGGAGAAAAGGGATAGACATTTACGATTATGTGGCAATTATCGGGAATTGGATAAAGTCGTGATACAAAATAAATATCCGTTGCCCAGATCGATAAATTATCCGACCAGTTGAGAGGAACTGCCTTCTTCTCAAGGATTGACTTGAGATCAAGATACCATCGGTTGGGTATCAGGGAGCAGGGCGTCTCGAAGACTGCCTTCTTGACAAGATATGGTTCCTACGAGTTTAGGGTTATGCCTTTTGGCCTAACCAATGCTTCACCGTGTTTATGGACTTGATGAATAGGGTGTTCAGAGAGTTCCTAAACCAGTTCGTCATTGTCTTCATTGATGAAATTCTGGTTTACTCCCAGACAAAGGAGGAACATGTCGAGCACTTGAGGCAGGTTTTGCAGACGCTGCGTCAGAACAAGTTATATGCAAAATATGAGAAGTGTGGATTTTAGCTGAAGGAGGTTTAGTTTTGGGGGAATATGATTTTCGATAGGGAAATATTTATTGATTCGGGGAAGGTATCAGTGGTGAGGGAGTGGGGACAACCCACGACACCGACTGAGATACGTAGTTTCTTGAGCCTAGCTGGACACTACATGAGGTTTATTCGGGGGTTATCAAATATAGCGCGTCCTTTGACACATCTGACTCACAAGGGTGTGCCATTTATCTAGAGTGATGCCTGCTAGTTGTCATTTCATGAGTTAAAGGACAAGTTGACCTCAACACCAGTGTTATCATTGCCCATACCGGGAGTTGAGTATCTAGTCTACATCAATTCGTCCTTACTAGGACTTGAGGGTGTACTGCAACAGGAGAGTCAGGCTATAGCTTATGCTTCCCGTAATCTTAAGCCTCACGAGAAGAATTACTCCACCCATGACTTGGAGTTAGCGGTAGTCATATTTGCTCTTCAGATTTGGAGACATTATCTCCTGGGGGAGAAATTTCATTTATTCATAGACCATAACTCCCTAGAGTACCTCTTCACACAGAAGGAACTAAATATGCATCAACGTAGGTGGCTTGAGTTCATGATGGATTATCAGTTCGATATCCAATACCACCCAGAAAGCTAACATGGTAGCAGAACGTTGAGCCGTAGGCCAGTAGGTGAGGTGGCCGAAGTGTGGAAAGCAAAGTGGAAGGAGTTGGGACACCAGGATGCAGTCGCTCGATCATTCATGTCTGTGATGATAGTTACGCCCCAGATCATTACGAGAGTGATACAGGCCCAGGTAGTAGACTCATTCTATCAAGAGAAGATAGTACGATTACTAGCAGAGGGGGCCAAGTCTTATACCGTTAGTTTAGACGGGGTCTTACACTTCAATGGAAGACTGGTTGTTCCTGAGGGGGAAGACTTGCGACACGAGGTAATGACAGAGTCAAACAGTTCGCGGTACATCCTTGTAGGGATAAGATGTACTAGGATATGAGGTGACAATACTGGTGGAGCGGGGTGAAGAGAGACATTGCCGAGTTCGTTTCTAAATGTTCTACTTGTCAACTGGTAAAAGTGGACCATTAGAGACCGGCAGGACTTCTACAGCCATTAGAGGTTCCTATGTGGAAATGGGATAGCATTTCCATGGACTTCATCACGGGATTACCTACATCGCAGAGGGGTCACGACTCCATATGGGTAATCATGGATCGATTGACCAAAGTTTCTCATTTTTTGCCATCCTGAACAGACTACACTACGGGACAGTATGCTTAGATTTTCATAGTGAAGATAGTGAGACTCCACGGGGTGCCTCTCGATATCATGTCTAACAGAGACAAGATATTTATTTCACGATTTTGGGAGATCTTCCAGTAAGTAATGGGTACGGAGTTGTGGCTGAGTACAGTATATCACCCGTAGACAGATGGGCAAACCGAGCGGATGAATCAGATGTTGGAAGATATGTTGCGTATGTGCATCATAGACTTTGGAGGTGGTTAGGAGAAGTATCATCCACCTATGGAGTTTGCCTATAATAACTCCTACTAGTTCACTATTGGCATGGCTCCATTCGATACATTGTATGGTCAACCTTGTCGTTCCCCAGCATGTTAGCTAGAGGTAGGGGATTACAAACTCCTTGGGCCGGAGGTGATTCAGGATACTTCGACGAGGATAGAGATGATACGGGACCATATTCGGGTAGCTCAGTACCGATAGAAGAGTTATGCCGATGCCAAGCGGTTCTTCAGAGAATTCAAGGTGGGGGACTAGGTGCTTCTCAGAGTGTCTCCTATGATGGGGATTATGCGTTTCGGGAAGAAGGGGAAATTGGCACCTAGATATGTGGGGCCATTCCCTATCATCGAGCGAATTGGGCCAGTTGCATATAGACTTGGGTTACCAGAACACTTGCATAGGATCCATGGCGTGTTCCATATTTCCTCGCTAAGGAGATGTCTTAGGGACGAGTTGGCCCATACTCACATTGCCTTAGACGATATTGATCTAAAGCCTGATAGATCCTATGGGGAGGGGCCGATTGCTATTCTAGACCATAGCGAGAGGAAATTGAGGTCGAAGATAGTTCCGTTAGTACGTGTGCAGTGGTGGCATCATAATGCCGAGGAGTCCACCTGTGAGCGCCAAGATGAGATGCAAGAATGTTATCCAGAGTTATTTTCTGCTAGGTACACTTTATCTTCCGAATTTCGGGACGAAATTCGGTTATTAGGGGAGAAGTATGTAATACCCTGTAAATTTACTGATTTTATTTAATGGGATTAATTAAATTAAATGGGAATTAATTGAAAATTAATCCGGATTTAAATACTAGCGAGACGTGAGTTGGTATTTGATTATGATGATAATATTGAATATTATTATATATGGTAATATATGATTATTGAAATTATTAAAATTGTCGCGAGTCATAAATACGACAATTTGGAAAATTAACTTGGGATGCGCGTGCCAGTTGCACCAGGAATAAATTTAATTAGATTAAAAAGTAAATTATAATTTTATCATTTGTATGGTCATTTTGAGTACGCCAACGTGTTCGGAGAGGTCGATATAGTCAGAAAACACTAGTCTGGGGTTTAGTTTTGGTCCTGGGGCATTTTTAGGCCAAACCGGCAACCCGGGAGGGTATTTTAGTCATTTTAAATTTTAAGGAAATTAGACCCACTAATTTTAGGGTTTAATTGTTATTGTGTAGTCCATTAGGGCCATTATCAGCCAAAAAGTAAGAAGTGGGCTACGTGAGATAGAGGAGAGGTTACAGGAGGGTTTTAAGCCATAACCACCACACCCCACCACCACTTTTGACGGAATTATGACTGGAGAGGAGGAAAGAACCAACCTTTGTGATCGCCCGCAAATCTTAACATCAATCCTAAGGCAAGTGATTTGGTTTCATTAATTTTTAGAGAATAATTCTTCCATGCTAGTGTATGGTTTGTTAATAGCCTTGAAAGATGATGAAAACTCATGAATTTTGGTGTAGAAACCTAAATCTTGGATAGGAATTGCATGTAGATTAGTTCTGGACGAATTTCAGTAACCAAAACATAACCCTTGATGAACTAAAAACGGATTTAAGAAGAGAAATATTATGGTTCTTGAAGAAAATAGAAAAACTAGGGTTTTTATGAAGATTTGATCCAAATAAGACTAATTGATGATGGTTTAAAGGTTTTGGGACGTTAGAAATCATGTATTTAGGTTGTATGATGATCCTATATAATTATATTAGAATTTCACATCTTGTAATGAGGTTTTGGGACAAATCTGGGACTGAAAAATGAAGAAGTCCGTAGCCTCATCTGGTATGACCGATCGATCGACATTCATAGGTCGATTGATCGACCATCGATTGATCGATGATCAGGATCGATCGCTTGATCCCCCGAGAAAGGGAGATTTTTTACTTTTTGATTATAAGTGTTTTTAGCCATTGAATGTTTTAGTTGGGGATTATGTGAATGCATTAGGACTTGAAGAAGACCAGTAGGGTATTATATTCGAAAATCGAAATACATTATAATCGGGTTAAATTGTCGCATTGAATTCTCGAGTTTCCCACGAGTAATTGTCTATGTTAATATGTGAGAGCATAATTTAAATCCGTAGGAGTAATAAGTTAGGATTTGGGACATAAATAAGGAGTTAAGAGTACTGAAATAATATGTGAGAATAATAGGAGACGTAGTAACCTCTTTGGTTAGATTTATGTACTCGAAACTATACGACGTGAGACGTATCGGTGGATTATTATTCGAAAGTATAAAAATGTACTAATTGGAGTAACAGTATAGGGATTGAGAACATACATTTAAAAATATTATAGTTATCTAAGTTGTGTAAATGCTTAGTATATAGATTATTATGTGTATGACATACCTACCATACTTGCTATCACGGGAGGTCGACTTTCGGAATAGGGCCATCTAATCTTTGTGTTCCTACGAGGGGATTCAGATTGGTGCCTTAAGGACATAGGGCTGTGAATGACTTATTTGTGAGTTAATAAGTCAGCTGACCATGGGAGCGTAGGTGTGTGCGTGACCCATGGGTATGTGAACTATGTTCGCCTCTAATATGTGCGATTTTGCTTATTGAAACGGTTCTTGAGAGATTCGAAACTCGTAGTCCTTATGTACGTGATGTACCGAGATTTGATAGAAGAGTATGTGTGCACCGCAGCTTAGCTTAGGGGTGC
Source organism: Sambucus nigra (assembly GCA_949130495.1). Classification (NCBI taxonomy): domain Eukaryota; kingdom Viridiplantae; phylum Streptophyta; class Magnoliopsida; order Dipsacales; family Adoxaceae; genus Sambucus; species Sambucus nigra. Next base: position 250,454,740 of record OX422208.1, read on the forward strand.
CTTAATTGTATATTTATGTTGAAATTAATATACTTGTAATTATAACAGACTCTTTGTTAAAGTGTGAATGTGAATACTTGAGACGTTTGGAGTAAGGTTAAAAATGAGCGTTTCCTATAATAATTATTATAAATTGATCCGAGAAATAAAAAGGTGAGATACATGCAGGTTATATTAGAATGTCTTGAATAAACCCCTATATTATAATGTGAGGACAAGAAGTGGTACAGACTAATTAGTTAACGACATAATTAGTAAGGGTTAGATTTATACGTTAGACGTGCACATTAGCTGAGAGATGAGAAACTTATGTGAAAGCCCGTAACTAACATGTATTTAATATTCACTATTTAATGAAATTAAACACTTGCTATATTTTAAAATATTTTCACATCGGGATCTGACCCGTTTTCTTTTAAATCTATTTTCTTGTAAAACCTTTTAGGTGCCCAGCCACAAGGGTGCCAAGCTTAGGATTTCCATTCCTTTGACGTGCTGTAGCTGCTGTGGAAGTTACAGGACCTCGATAGTAGACGCCTCCACATTCTACATTGATTCTATTTCAGATTCATTCATCTGTTAGGGCATTGTAGCCACTTTTCTTTTAGAGACAGCTTTCTCATACTCAGTTTCATTTCAGTTTTTGAGTTATTTATTTATTCAGACTTGTATTTGGTTTTCATTCAGCATTTGGATTATTCAGAGGAGTGTTACTCCGGACTCATTTATTATTCCATTTATATTCTGTTGTGACTGTGATGTGATTGTGGTATCATTAGTTAATAATTTAATTGGTTGCATGTTAATCTAATTTAAATAAAATTTGACAACTCACTTTTTAAATATTAGGTGACTAGTAATTGTTTAAAAATGTTTTCGACAGTGATGCTATGAACTGAACCGACTTGACATTTTGTATTAATTTGAATAAAGGAGTAATTACATGGTATTTAATTAGTAGGGATGTCATAGACGCAAGTAGAGCTCTAGCCACCGATGTGATGACCGAACCTTGCAAAGAAAGTGGTATTTGTTATGTACTGTATTGCCCGATGTGATGATCTTGGATGACGTCATATTATCTCCTTCATGTGGTCCTAAAATTATTTTGGTCATCTATTTTTCCTCTCTCTATTTTTTTTAAGCTGGATTATCTATTTTTTCCTCTAATTTTATCCTCTTTCCTATCATCTGTACCAACCAACTTTTTTTCTCTAATTTTGATTTTTTTCCTTTGATTTTTCAAATTTTTCTAACTAAAATTTACGGTGCTTTAATTTCAATCCATTGTTTTACACACTTAGCTTTTATTTACTAAAATTCTATTAGTCGGTGGGTAATTTCTTTGATACATTTAGTTTTGTTCATTCTTACAATTAAAAACTTGTCTGCATTGAAAAATAAAGCTTCCGGGTATGTAGAGAATGGTGGCTTTAAAATATTTGAACTATTATGTGTATTTAATTTTTTTGAATTGTTGAAATTCTTGAATTTATATTGTTAATTATTTATTGCCAACATCTTTACGATTTTGAAGCCATGTTTATTTGTTTGCATTATTTCTTTAGTAAGGTATCATTCGTTTGATTCAAATTCTCTTCATTTGATTAATAGTTTATAAGGTACCCTGTACCATTTTATTTTTTTTATAGTGGTTATGTACTAATATTTACGATGTTCCAATGAGTATCTAATGTTGGGTCTATTCATTGTCACATGTTAAGTTCATGGGCATTCTAATTTTTCTAAAATTTGAAGGTTCCCATTTGTTTGAATTTAGTTGAACAAGGTTCGCATTCTAATTTTTCTAAAATTTGAAGGTTCCCACTATGTTCATTCTAATTATAGTTTCTTTTCAATTTTAATTATTGTTGTTTTTATAGGTGATCGAGTGATTCATATATCACTAAGTAAAAACAATAATGATAAAAAAGTAATTGATAATCCGTTTCGACAAAGGGAAACAATCAAGTTGCAATTTTTTAACATTATCATTTTAATATATTTAAAATTCTAACACTCTTACACCGCTAACACGAGCCAAAATTTTTAAATGAACATGATACTTTCATGTAAGTAAATTTTAATATAAATATGTCTTCATAAACATCTATTTTGAATCAATGTTTTTACTTTGAATCAACTACTGTATCACAATTAAAACCAATAAATTTGAGAAACAATAAAGTTTATAGAATTTGGTCCAGTAAAGATGGAAATGTTATAATAAAAAAAATACTATTTACAAATCTAAACTAACTGTTCCTAAGATACAAATGCACCGTATTAAAATCGTAATCATTCTGCAAGCATTGTATCAATATGCTAATCGTGCTATCAACACGGGTTACACCTAGCCATGATGAGTGAGTGTATCATGGGATAACCAATAGTATTTATATTTTCACTATTGGCGACATGTTTAATGTACAAAATTTATCACAGGAACAAATTTAACGTCATGCCATCGGCATGGGTACAAATTATCACGGGAACAAATTTAGCGTTGTGCCATCGGCACACACACACACACACACACACACACACACACACACACACACATATATATATATAGCCAATGGTTAGACATTAAATTAAAAAAGTGCAGACATTTCATACACCGATTTGAATGGTAAAGAAAATGCGACATGAAATTGTAAATAGATTATAGTGATAAAAATGGCACCGTTTCGAAGAAATGATTAGAATTTGGGCCTACAAACTCATAATTTTATAAACAAACCATGCAGTTTCTCATATGTAAATGGATTTTTGCATAAAATAAAGTTGAATGAATTTTCATTTTTTTATACTAATCCAATGAAGGAATACAGATAGTTGACTCAAAGTGAGAGTCTTAATATCAAGTGTGAGATCCACCATACATTGAAACGACACAAATATTTTTTGTCACAACATACGAAGCAAGATTAAATTATCAATCTTATTCTCATGTGAAGAATGTATGTAATATTTTTCATACAATTTCCATCACAAAGAATTTATTTCCAGCATAAAAGTATTTAAAAACTAGCCATCAATTTCACCAAAAAAGTATTATAAATTCAATCATCTGTGAAAGGGAAACATTTGATATTAAAAGTAGTCTCATTCCATTTTCCAATTAAGACAAATATGGATTCAACTCACATGAATCATAAGAGGAAAAACAAAACATAAATGTAAGATCATATTTTCTGTCATTGCTCAAATAGCTTAGGCTTATATAGATTTTGTCATATCCCCTAACACTACAACTCAAGCCGTCACTAAAATCCGAATATCCAACATCTCCAACTTTCAAGTAGATCCCCATCATGAAGGTATATGTTATTTAGAGTTTAAATTTATTCCTTGAATTTATTTTGGGATGTTTATTTTTACTATAACTGGAACAAGATTTCTTATTTAAAACTCGAGGCATTTTTTCTTTATGTAAAACTTTTCAATGTTCAAGTATCTCGTTCAAACGAGATGGGAATCTCATTTTAACGAGATCCTCTTTTCGTTCAAAGTCTCATTTGAAGTTCACTTCAATCGAACATCAAACGAGGATGTATTGTTTTAAGTCATTTGAAGGTCGTTTGAACTTTGTTCAAAGGAGATAGATTGGTCGTTTCAATGAGAACCATTCTCGTTAGGACGAACTTCTATTCACGTTTGGATGAGCCTTATTTTGTTCGAACAAGCCACTGCCTCGAAATTTATAAACGTCTTATAAATAACTATATCGTGTTTATTTTTATCAAGACTTTGTCAGAATTGTTTCTACATGCCTTGAGAAAAAGTTTTCAACCTTTTGATTTTGGAAAACCTTTTTGATTCACAAATCACATCCCTAGAATACATTTAAGTGAATAAAGTTGAGACCCTATAGTTTGTATCTTGCATACACTCGTGTGGAGAAGGTGTCTCAACTACTGATCTTATCATTCTTGCGGGAATCATTGTTGAAGGATGACTGAGGTTATGTGATTCTTGCAAGGATCATAGTTGCTAAAGACGAAGGTCACCTGCAGGAGATTCATCAAAACGCTGTATATTTATTTATAAAATTTATAAGTTGAGGTTCGTAAATTTTATAAAGTGAATAAAAGGTTTTGCCATAAAGGGATTTTTCCTGAAAACTATCTTCTGTGGTTTGCATGCATGTTTTACTATTTTATACAATAATCACCTATTTGCTTGTTCTAGCATCAGAAGAATTAAAAATTATTGTGGGTTGTCATCTGAATTTAATAAATTAACGCCATTAGATAGTTGCGCACTCTCAAATTGGTATTAGAGCGGTTTACACAAAATTACTATGTGATATTTTTTCCGCAAGAACTATTTGTTTCTTTGCTATCAATTTTTTTTTGAAAAATTAATGATCTTTGAAAACTCGCAAATTTTCTGATGGATAACTTATATAATAAGATGCCATTTTTTATGGATTGAACTATACCTATTGGAAAGCCCGAATGAGATCCACCTTAAAATCCATTGATGAGAGGGTTTGGTTAGTATGTGAAAGAGGGTGGACACCTCCCACTATCACTATTGATAATGTTGTTGCCCGTAAACTTATTTCTTCTTGGACTGATGAGGAATTTAAGTGCAATAGTTTTAACTCTCATGGACTTAGTGTTATGTTTAGAGTCGTCACCCCTGACGAGTTCCGTCGCATCATGACGTGCACTACGTCTAATGAAGCATGGGATACCCTCCAGTTCACTAATGAGGGTAACAAGGATATAAAAGTGTAAAAGATTCAAAATTTGACTACCCAATTTGAGACCATCACTATGTAGAGTCCGAGTCATTCGATGAGTTTTATGCACGTTTATCAGACATTGTTAATTAGAGTTATACTTTGGGTGAGAAAATTTCAAAAACTAGAGCTATAAAAAAGATTTTGAGGTCACTCCCAGCTTGTTTTATTCCTAAGGTCATCGTGCTTAACTCATTAGGGTCCCTAGACACTCCTAGGTTAGAAAAAATTGTTGGAGATCTTCGAACATACAAGATAGATATGTTCCCTTAAATCATTAAACCTAAGGATATAGGAGTAGCTTTAAAGGCTCAAGCTAAGAAATACAAGAGTGTTTGTGAGTTTGATTTTGAGAGTGATTGTGATATTGATGACTTGGCCTTATTTGCGAAAAAAATTAAAAAATTTCTCAAAATTTCCGAAAAAAAATTCTTACAATGAAAGGAATTTTGTGAAAAACAAAATAAGAATGAGGTTAAGGATAGCGGTGAGAAAGAGGAAGGCATAAGGAGTTTTGAGTGAGAAGGTAAAGGGAACAAATTATGAGTGTCCCATTATGCAAAAGAGAAAGAACAAGGAAATTGCAAATAAAGACACTCTTAGTGATAGTGACATCGAGTCAGTTGATTCAGAGGGAGAATCACCACATAAAATGTGCATTGCATTTAAGGCTAGTCACATGAGCTCTAGTATCTTTTCCAATGACTATGAGTACACATGTAAATGTGAAAGCCTTGATGATGTTTCGAGCCATTCTAGTAAGAGTGAGGATGAGATTGCAAGTGAGGGAGAAAGGGATCTTCGACAAGCCTTTAGTGATTTGTACACTGAGATGTCAAAGATGAAAAATATTGATACGGATTTGTCTCTTAGGGTGTCATATTTTGAGAGAGAGGTGAAAGTTTTGAGGGTGTGTGAGGCATCGGCGAGTCAACTCGAGAAAGTGAAGGTTTCTTTGAGTGAGCAGTTGATCGCCGTAGGTAGAGAAAAGAGTGATTTAACTAACATCGTGGCTACTCTTATGGGATGTCTTCAATATTCCTTGAAGACTCGCGAGAAACTTGAAACCCATGTATCCCAACTCAAGAGAGATCTCGAAGCTGCCCGGGAGGTCAACTTCACTTTAGAGGACACATCTAAGAAGGTTAAAGATGCTCCTTGGTCTCGCTTTGGGTAATTTTGAGAGGCTAGGAATAGGTTATGATGATGCGTCCATTATTCATGTAGAATCCGAGCCGATTCTTGAGTTTGTGTTAGATCCATATAGCCCTCGACCTAACCCACCCAAGCATCTGAATTCACGTAGAAGAGCTCATCCTAAACAATTTGAGAGATGAGGACCCAATCTTGTGTCTGTTTGTTCCAATTGCAAGCAAAGAGGTCACCTTAAGGAATTTTGTTTTAAGTTGGGGATAGTGTCTCATAGGTATCTTACACGATATGCTACCACACCTGTTCCCGCACGCACTTTCAATGATCAATGCTCTAATTTCACATTATTAGAATTACTCCTAATTTGTCTTCAAATATAAACTATCGTATAAAATATATGCCTTGAATCAATGCAAGATAAATCACTTTCCTTGAATTAGAAGTTCTGATCCTTTGATGAAGATATTGGTTGACTCTCCCTCTCTTTTCAGTCACAAATTCGGCGGTGGTGGTGGCTTGCTGTGGTTGTTTGGCCTTAGGAAACCCTTGGAACCTTTTCTTTCTTCTCACGTTGCTCTCTCTTGTTTTTTACAGTTAATGCCTCTAATAACCCTAATGGTTGGCTGATATACACAGCCTTATTTTCGTAGGTAACTATTCATCAAATATTGAAATGACTAAAATACCCTCACAGGTTGCCGGTTTGGCCTAAAACTACCCGGGACCCAGACTAAACCCCCTGCTAGTGTTTTCTAACTATCTCGACCCTTACGGACATTTTAGGGCACTCAAAATGACCGTACGGATGATATAAAATAATTTAATTTTAAATCCATTACATTGGGTCATGACACGATTGACATGTGCGTCCCAACTTAATTATCTAAAATGTTGTATTTCAACTTGTGACAATATTAAAAATTTCTAAATCATATATTACTATACTCAATCAGTAATATGCAACATTGTTATCATAATCAAATACTAGTACTCATCTCATTAGTATTTAAATTCAGATTAATTTCTAAATAATTCCCCTTTTAATTCAACTAATCCCATAATTAAAATCAATAAAAATACGGGGTATTACATATTTCCCCTTAATAATGGAATTTTGTCCCGAAATTTAGAAATAAATATATACCTGGTAAAAATAACTCTGGATATTTATCGCACATCTCATCATTGCACTCGCGGGTAGACTCCTTGGCATTATGGTGTCGCCACTGAACACGTACGAACAGTACTACTTTCGACCTCAATTTCCTCTCGCTACGGTCAAGGATAGCAATTGGCCCCTCCTCGTAAGAACTATCGGTTTGCAAATCAATCTTCTCCAAAGTGACGTGAGTATGGGACAACTCGTCCCGAAGATATTTTCGTAATGAAAAAATATGGAACACATCATGAATCCTATGAAAGTGCTCCGGTAACCCAAGTCTATAAGCAACTGGACCAATCCGCTCGATGATAGGAAATGACCCCATATATCTCGGTGCCAACTTCCCTTTCTTACCAAAATGCATTACCCCCTTCATAGGAGATACTCTCACCAATAATTGGTCTCTCGAAAGAACCTCTTGGCATCTGTGTAGCTCTTTTATTAGTCCTGAGCAACCCGAATATGACTCCAAATCATCTCTATCCTGGCCAAAGTATCCTGGATTAGGTCTGACCCAAGTAGTTTGTTGTCCTCCACCTCTAACCAACATGATGGATAATAACAAGGTCTACCATATAATGACTCGAATGGATCCATGCCAATCGTAAACTGGTAGGAGTTATTATAGGCAAACTCCACTAGTGGGAGATACTTCTCCCATCCCCTGCTAAAATCTAGGATACACATTCGCAACATAACCTCTAACATCTGGCTCGTCCGCTCAGTCTGCACATCAGTCTGCAGGTGATAGGATGAACTCAATCGTAACTCCATACCCATGGCCTCCTAGAAACTCTCCCAAAATATGGACAAAAAAATATTATCCCAGTCGGATACAATATCAAGAAATACTCCATGAAGTCTCACTATTTCCGTGATGAAGATCTGAGCGTACTGCACTGTAGTATAATCAGTTCGAACTGGCAGAAAATGGGCTACCTTGGTCAAACGATCCACAATCATCCATATTGAATCGTGACCTCACTGAGATGTAGGCAACCCTATGATGAGATCCATGGAAATGATCTCCCACTTCCACATAGGGATCTATAACAGCTATAGAAGCCCTGGTGGTCTCTGATGGTCCATTTTTACCAGTTAACAAGTGGCACACTTCGAAACAATCCTGACAATATCTTTCTTTATTCCACTCCATCAATACTATCACCTCATATCATGGTACATCTTATCTTCACCGAGATATACCGCAAACTGTGAATCGTACGACTCCGTCATCACCTCGTGTCGCAAGTCTTCCCCCTCTGGGACAACGAATCTCCCATTGAAGTGTAAGCCTCTGTCTGAACCATTAGTATAAGACTCGCCCCCTCTGCTAGAAGCTATACTATCCGATCCTAACATAACAGATCTGTTGCCTAAGCCCATACTACTCTCATAATGATATGGGGCATAACTGTCATCATAGACATGAATGATCGGGCCACTGCGTCCTGGTGTCCCAACTCCTTCCATATCCCTTTCTATACCTCGGCCACCTCACCTACTAGCATATGGCTCAACGTGTCTGCTACCACATTAGCCTTCCCTGGGTGGTATTGGATATCGAACTAATAATCCTTCACAAATTCAAGCCACGTGCACTGACGCATATTCAACCCCTTCTGAATGAAGAGGTACTATAGTGACTTGTGATCTGTGAATAAGAGAAATTTCTTCCCTAAGAGATAATGTCTCCAAATCCGAAGTGCAAACACGACTACCGCTAGCTCTATGTCGTGGGTGGGGTAATTCCTCTCGTGAGGCTTAAGCTTATGGGAAGCACAAGTTATTTCCTGATCCTCCTGCTGAAGAATACCCCCAAGTCCTATGAAGGACGCATCGGTATAGACTAGGTACTCCACTCCCGGCCTGGGCAGTGATAACACTGGTGCTTAAGTCAGCTTGTCCTTCAGCTCTTCAAAAGCAATTTGGAAGGCATCATCCCATATAAATGGCACCCCTTTACGAGTCAGATGTGTCAATGGACCCGCTATCTTCAAGAATCCCCGAATAAACCTCCTGTAGTATCATATTAGGCCTAAGAAACTACATATCTCAGTCGGTGTCGTGGGTTGTCCCCACTCCCTCATCGCTGACACCTTCCACGGATCTACGAATATCCCTCCTTCAACTAAAACCCACATTTCTCATATTTGGCATACAACTCATGTTGGCGCAGTGTCTGCAACACCTGATGCAAATGCTCGGTATGCTCCTCCTCAGTCTGGGAGTAAATCAGAATGTCATCTATGAAGACAATGACAAACTGATTCAAGAACTCTCTTAACACCCTGTTCATTAAGTCTATAAACACGATTGGGGCATTCGTTAACCCAAAAGGCATAACCCTGAACTCGTAGGAACCATATCTCGTTAAGAAGGAAGTCTTTGACACATTCTTCTCCTTAATATGAAACTGATGGCACCCCGATCTCAAGTCAATCTTTGAGAAGAAGGCAGCGCCTCTCAACTGATCGAATAAGTCATCGATTCAGGGCAACGGATACTTATTCTGTATCATAACTTTATTCAACTCCCGATAATCAACATATAATCGTAAATATCCATCCCTATTCTTAACGAACAGCACGGGACCACCCTAAGGTGAAGTAATCCTACAGATATACCCCTGACCCAATAGCTTCTCTATCTAATCCTATAACTCCCTCATCTTCGTTGAAGCCATACGGTAAGGTGCACGGGCTATCGACTGAGTTCCCGACATCAAATCTATAACAAAGTCTATCTATCTACTGGGTGGTAATACAAAAATATACTAGAACACATCAACGAACTCCCTAACAATAGGAATCAAATCGAGTGGTATCACCACCTCCCTAGAGGTCTCCTCCTCTATGTAATATAAATGAGTGGATGATCATCCCTCTGGACGAGTCATCGCCACAAGGAACATCTCTTGACTATGTATAGCAAAAATAATACTCCTACTAAAATAATCGAGCATGTATCTATATGTAACGAGCTAATCCATACCGATAATCACGTCATACTCATGTATATCTAAAATAAGCATATATATCGATAATAACAATCTCCCAATCTCTATGCCTACTCCCCGACATAAAAAGAAAATCAGTGGTCTATAGCCCAATGGTGAATCTACACTGGTAACTGTGCTCTCTACCGTGTCTAATAACCCCTTGGTGCATGCAAAGCTAGTGTAAATGAAACTATGTGATGCCCCACTGCCTAACAAAATACGCCTAAAAGTCCCCTGGATAGAAAACATACCCTCAATCGTGGGTGGAGCCTGTGGGACTACTGCCTGATGGACATTGTAAACACGCCCATAATGTAATTGCCCATGGTATAAATGGTAAAGTTGTCATCTATGGTGGTGCTGGGAGGGCGGCGGGAAATATCGATCTCTAAGGCTCATGTGGAGTACCCTGCTATTGCGGCTGTGGGGACCTTCCCTTCTCAGGATAATCATGACACTTTTGGCCAAACTTTCCACATATGAAACACTTCCCACCAAAATTTCCCCCTCTCTATCCCTACTAGCCATTACCACCTCTCATATGGACTTGCTGGTCTTGCTGGTGCTGCTGCTGGCCCTGCTGGCCCTATTGTCCCAGTTGGCCCTGCCTATAACCTCCCTAACCGTGTCAGAAACCTCCCGATCTAAAATTCTTAAAATACCCATATTGGTAATCCATATCACCCTGCCTCGATTGTCCTTGTGATGAATGTGCTCCATCGGTACCACTACCTCCTGTCATGTCATGCTGTTTGGACTCCCCTACTCACTTACTCCCTGACAGATGGAAGTGGTGGTCCTGACAGTGAAGCAGTGTTGTATTGAGAACATCGGTATAGGTCTTAAATGATAGGTTACCAAGAAGATGATGCTGAGTCCTCCATGTAAGGCCATCCATGAACATCTGTATCTTATTCTCCTCAGTAGGTACCTCTGATGGTACCAAATTAACTATACTGGTGAACTCTTCCTCGTACTCAGCTTCGGTTTTCCCCTCTTGGGTGTGGTTTAGTAGTTTCCTCATCATCTCAGTCTGAATGGCAAAAGGGAAGTATTTTCGGTCGAATCGCACCTAGAAGTCCTGAATAGTAAACACATCTCTCTCCTCAACAGTGGTAATAGACTCCCACCACTGTAGCGCTACTCCAACTAGCTTAAACGTATCTAGTATCTGCCTTTGTACATCTGTGCACTTGTAAATCCTCAAGTGCCTCTGTATGTCCTTCTTCCATTGTCTTTCCATTACAACATCAGAGCTCCCTGCAAACTCCGAAGGATGTGCCTTTTGAAAGGAATCTCTGACACATTCCTAAGTAGATGGGAATGCATGGGCCTGAACTGGGGCCACCACCGGTGCCTAAGGTGGCATATGTTGATCTACTATCAAAGAAGCATTTACCTCCTATGCTACTATAGCAGCAACTTCAGTGGTGTTCATAGTACCCTGAACTAGTGATGGCTGAGGCTCGAGCGGGGCACCCCTGGGAACTCGATGTTCACATCGAGGAGGCATCTTAAATGAGAGAGAAGCTTTATAAGTCTACAGTTAATATCTCAAAATAACTGAAGACGTAAAATGCACAAAAGAATACAACAATCCTAGAATATAGGGATCTACATCAAAGGACGCTACACAAAAAGCATAACAAGCCGTACAAATCCTAAGGACTCTAGACCCTAATTCTCTGATACCACTTGTGACACCCCATCTAATTAAATACCGGATAGCTACCCCTTTAATAAATTAAAATGAAAGATAAAGTTGGTTAAGTCTTAGCATCACTGTCGAAAATATTTAATTAGTTATTAGCCACCTAATATTTAAAAAGTGAGATGCTAAATTTTTATTAATTAAGTTAACTTACAACTAAGTAATAAATAACCAACCATTCAACATTCACATAAACAATCTCATATGCACAACTAATGGAATGAAATAAAATGAGTCTTGAGTAAACACTCCAATAATAGTCTCAATGGAAAAATAATCCCACGACTCAAACATAAGTCTAAATAAATAATCCAACAACTGAAATAAAATGATAGTCTAAAAACTGTTGTCACTGAATAAGAGTGGGAAACATGCCCTAACTGATATGAATAACTCCGAAGAAAGCAAAGATATATGTGGAGGTGTCTAATATCAAGGTCATGTAACTTCCACAGCAGCTACATCACGTCAACAGAATGGAACTCCTATGCTTGGTGTCCCTATGACTGGGCACCTAAAAGTTTTTACAAAAAAATAGATTTGGAAGTAAACTGGTCAGAGACCGAGGTGAAAATATTTTAAAAACATCACGTGTTTAAATTACAATATTAAACAACACATATATTAAACATGTTAATCACATGCCCTCACTTGATATTCTCACCCCTCAACTATTATGCACGCCTAACGCGTCTCCTTAATTCCATTTAGTTATGCTACTGCTTGACTAGTCTGTTCTAATCCTACCCAGCCGTTCTTATTTTAGATGACTACCAGTATTATTCAGATAACTTATGTTCATAACTCATACGTTCATTAATTAAATTACTTATCTCAAGTATTAGTCAAGTTCACACAATTCTTAACCCATTTAAATCTCTTAGTTAATCACATCTACTAAGCAACAGTGAACCGATCACAAGTACATATATAAATCGTTCTCAGTACATATATACATATATAACACCCCTAGGCTAAGCTGCAGTGCACGCATACTCTGATATCGAATCCATGTACATCACGTACATAAGGATCACACGTTTCGAATCACTCAGGAATCGTCTCAATACAAATCACACATATTGGAGGCGAACATAGTTCACATACCCATGGGTCACGCACATACCTACGCTCCCATGGTCAGGTGACTTATTGACTCAAAAATAAGTCTTCACTGTCCTATGTTCTTGAGGTACCAGTCTAAATCCCTCCGAAGGCACACAAAGATAAGATGGTCCTTTCTCGAAAATCAACCTCCCGTGATAGCAAGTATAGTAGGTATGTCATACCCAAAATAATCCATATACTAAGTAATCACACACTTAGGTAATTATCATATTAATATTGGTATATTCCATTCCTATATCTTAAGTCTCATACGTATTATAGTATCATCCCGTTTATTCCATGTAATACGTTTAGTGCGATAACTCTCATTGTATAATTTCGGGTACTTAAACCTAACCCAAAAGGTTACTAAGTTTTCCTCTTGTCTCTAAGGTTATTTCAGTAATCAAGGTCTCCTTATTACAGTCTCTAACCTTTAGTTATTGTTTGTGAGAATAAGTTTCAAATTCTCACAACTTCCAATCATAACTCACTCGTCGAACATTCGAGAGTTCACTACTAAATCCCAAACTAACCTAATATTTTTCGGGCTTCAATTACACCCCTACTAGACTTCCCTAAGTACTAATATATTTAATCAATCATCACTAAAGGGTTTTAAAGGTTGGGAGTCAATCAATTATTTAAAGGGAAATAAATCACATTTTCTAGATAGGTCGATCGATCGAATAAAATGGGTCGATCGATCGAACAGTCGATTGATCGACATTCTTGAGTCGATCGATCGTTTGATCAGTTATCTGCCCAGATTTCCTTTGACAGTTATGAGTTTTCCCATTTTTACACTTCAAATCCTCCATTATAACGTCCCACACAAGTATATAGATCATTATACCAACATAAATACAAATTTTGTAATGTAACAGAATCATCAAATCCTCACTTAGTATTGATTTCTTAGATTAAAAGTCATGTGTATTCCTACTACCCTTATTTTTTAAGATTTCTTCAAAATCAACCTAAATCTCAGATACATCTCATAATTTGCAACACTTAGATTATGATTTCGTTAATCCAAAATTTCCAGGAAATAATCTACATGAAACCTACCCATTTCCAATGATTAATTCTCTAATTTCACATTATTACAATTACTCCTAATTTGTCTTCAAATCTAAACTATCATATAAAATATATGCCTTGAATCAGTGCAAGATAAATCACTTTCCTTGAATTAGAGGTTATGATCCTTTGATGAAGATATTGGTTGATTCTCTTTCTATTTTTGGTCACAAATCGGGCGGTAGTGGTGGCTTGCTGTGGTTGTTTGGCCTTGGGAAAACCTTGGAACCTTTTATTTCTTCTCACATTGCTCTCTCTTGTTTTTGACAGTTAATGGCTCTAATAATCCTAAGGGTTGGCTGATATACACAACCTAATTTTCGTAGGTCACTATTTATGAAATATTAAAATGACTAAAATACCCTCTCGGGTTGTCGGTTTAGCCTAAAACTACCCGGGACCCAAACTAAACCCCCGACTAGTGTTTTCTGACTATCTCAACCCTTTAGGACACTTTGGCGCACTCTAAATGACCATACGGGTGATATAAACAATTCACTTTTAAATCCATTACATCAGGTCCTGACACGACTAACATGCACGTCCCAACTTAATTACCGAAACTGTCGTATTTCAACTTGGGACAATATTAAAAATTTCTAAATCATATATTACTATACTCACTCAGTAATATGCAACACTATTATCATAATCAAATACTAACTTTCGTCTCTCTAGTATTTAAATTCAGATTAATTTCTAAATAATTCCCGTTTTAATTCAATTAATCCCATAATTAAAATGGGATTACAGATTATTACAGAGTGCTTATACGGGGTATTACAAAAATACGGAGTCTTACAGAAATACGGGGTATTACAGAGTGCTTATAATTTAACAGATAATTGTTAGGCTCACCGCTAGGTGACGCATGTTAGATTCGCACTCTTAAAATATGGGCTGGTCTGCACAAGAGCATTATTATATATAATCATATCAGATCTCAAGGTACTCGATTTCAAGTTCGAACCACAATCTCTTATAGTACACAATCCAATAGAATTATTGATTTTTTATATATGTTGATAATATAAAATTATACATAATCTAATTAGTTTATCGTAACACATATTCGTGCCGTGACAAATGACAAAATCAATAAGGCTAGAGTATTTTCTCAATTTGATGCAGCAAGTCAGCTTCCTCACACCAAATGATTCACTTTGGTTAGGTACTTTCTTAACAATTATAATTCTTTTACCAATAATTTGAGATTAAGCTAGGCCGTGTGGGCCGGTGAATATTTAGGTTGCTGAAATTTATTTATGTGCTCATTTGGGCCCTTCAACTTCTCCGTCCATCTCACAGACCGATCATTCTTGATCTCGTTGAGGATGTGTTCGCAGTTCACAGTTAGAGGAGTATAATGTGCAAACTTGTCCTCTACAGACCACTTTTTTCCTTCTTTCTTTCTTTGGAACTTCCCGCTGCCACTTCCTTTCTCATCCTCATACTTCACAACCATAGCCTCTTCGGCATTGATGACCTTTCTTGTAGTTGCCAATAGCTCTGCCATAGACTTGGGAGGGTCTTCCGCAAGCTTCCATAGCAACTTCCCCTTCTGGAGTCCTCCAAGGAGGGCTGTCATGGCTATATTCTTTTCATAATCTTCAACCTCCAATTTCTCTTTGTTAAATCTAGCAATGTAGTCTCATAGGCTCTTGTTCTTGCCTTTCTTGACATATA
This sequence comes from Sambucus nigra, assembly GCA_949130495.1. NCBI lineage: Eukaryota > Viridiplantae > Streptophyta > Magnoliopsida > Dipsacales > Adoxaceae > Sambucus > Sambucus nigra. Next base: position 250,470,395 of record OX422208.1, read on the forward strand.
ACAGATGGGTGGTCTTCTTTTAAGGTCTTACCCCAAAACAGAAATTGTGAATGAAACGTTCAACCAAGCTCTTAAAGCTCTCAATTGAGTTCTTTGGAAGAGAGGTAAACCAAATGTGTGCAGCTCCTGTTAAAGTCCCGGAGAAGGCCCTATACTTCATCTCATCTGGGATTGAATAAATGTCCGCCGCAGACTGGAACATCTCAATATGATGTACAAGGTTGGTGCTACCATCATACTTGGGAGACACCGTAGGTGGTTTGAACTTGGTAGGGGTTGGGAAGCTCACTATTGTGGCCACGAATGGAGAACCCTCTGAGAAACCTTTTTGCAGTGGTCTCTGCTTTTGATGAGGTCCCCTATCTTCTCTTCAAGGCGTTGTGTGGAGTCATTCCATGGCCTTACAACGTCGGCCTGGCAGAGGTTATCCCCAACCACCTCCAAGGGTTGAACTGAGGGTTCCCTAGCCGCATCACAACGTCAGTTGTTAACCTCATCTTGATCCCTGTCTCAGCCTTGATGAGGTAGACCATGTTGGGGTCGTCCATATTGAGGCCGATGTTCCTCATCATCCCTTTGTGACCCTGCTACACTTCTTGATCTAGACAACCTCTGCCTCAAGTCATTTACTGGGCCGAGCCTTTCAAAGGCCGACCCTCTGCTCAAGCGATCAAAAGCGGATCCTCTGTATTGGGCACCACCATCTCTTCTATCCACACAACCTCGACTTTGGTGGATAGGACGCACAGTGTTGTTTGAGACCTCATACGCCTCCCATTATCCCTCTGGAGCATTTTCTGCTTCCATATCGTCATACCTATCCTCATGGCAAGGGTGTCCTTGCCTCCCTAGGTGTAAACGCCTAGGGTTAGTAACGTCCTTCCTCCATTGAGGTGTGGTCTAGTCTTTTCGCGGTGCCTGGGGTGGTCCCCTAGCTTTAGGATGGGGATGAGAAGCCGCCAGAGTAATCATCTCCGGTGAGTCCCCAGGTGGCCTCATCATATTTTAAGTGAGCTATTCAAATTACTCCTTCATCCCTTGCTGCGTTGATGCCAAGGACTTTAAGTCCGCCACCTCAACAGCCATTTCGGACCTGGGTGGTGCCTGGCTGGAACTAGGTCCTCTAGCACCACGTGGTGGAGGAGGTGGTGGTAACTCCGCTGCCATATGTTAAAATTAAAGAGCTTGTGAAGAAGATGCGATTAATACCTTAAAGGACCTCTTTTAATGGTGAAATAGCTCTACGCAAGGGGTGAGGCCTGGTTCAACACCAGAGTCTCCGGTGAGGTTAAGCAGAAAAAGAGGAAGAGACAGCTTCTCGTTCCCATAAACAGCGCCAAAATGATGATGCTGGAAATAGCACCACCCTTCAAGGTGTTTGTAAACTCAAATCAGTGGTAACAATGGCAGCTCAAGTATATACTAAATATAAGAGACTGGGATGAGGAGAAGAGGATGAACACCAATATATAAGTGGTTCAGCCAATTAGGCCTACGTCCACTGTGCAAGTGAGTGAATAAGGTCACCGGAGTAAGGCACTAACGGCCATGGATACAATCTCTCAAGATTTCTCTCTCTACTGTATAATTTGATAGATTTTTAGCTAGGGTGTGATTTTTGGATCCTTTTCAAGGTAGGAGAAGACAAGTATATATAGTGTTTGCGGGGTGTAATGTACCCTCATGCATGCAATGAGCATGTGTGTGTTGATCTAGCCAATCTGATGAAGACATCTGTCACTCTCACATATAGAGAATGGTGATGAAATATTCCCCTACGTGAGGGGATTGATTCGGTTACAACTGATTTTATCCACGTGTTCCTATCCTTGCATATGCTTATAAATCCCCGACCCTGTCCCTTACTAGTGCAACCTCGGCTTGGAAGAGTACGAGGTTGGTGAAGCCTGACTGTTTCTTTATTCGAGGTTATTCATGATGATCTCGGCCAGGTAGGCAAGCTGAGGTAAGACCGTAGGAGTTGAAACGTCAGCCTGGGCCGGGGTCAGGCAAGTGTAGTTGGAATGTCAACCTGGGACGATGATGACGATGAAGGGTGGTTGAACCCATGAGTCTTTGCTGGCCACGGTTGATTCCCAGCCGAGGTTGATGTAAGAGGTAGATGTGAGGTCGATTGTGGATGACCTGATGAATATCTTCCCCTCTAAGTTATGAGGACGTCGACTGATGCCTGATAGTGGGGTAACTAGTAATGTCGGTCGTAGTTGACCTTATGTTGGATGAGATCGCTGGTCGTCAGTCTTGAGCCCTTATTACCTCGGTCGTCCTGCTGGTCGAGGTTGGTGTCTCCGAGCTGTCAGGTACACTTTGGGCGTATCAATCACCCCTAGCCCTTAGTTGCCTATGTGAATAGGTGACTAAGGGGTATGTATGTCCGAGGTATATATGTCTGAGGTTTCTTTTCTTTTATATGCCAAGGGTTCATTAACAAGTGTCAGTTGCTGAAGTGGGTTGCATGCCTGACAAGCATAATGATGATGATTATCCTTTGGGCTCCTAAGGCAATGATGGGCCTTAGGACGCGTGTAACTCTATTTAAGGGTTTAAACCCCTTTTTTCTCTCTTTCTTCTTCATTTCTTCATTTTACTGCTTTTAGTTTTCTCTGCAACTTTCTCTCTCTACCAGAGTTGTGATGTGATTTCCAAGGGTCTCTTCGTTTCTAATCCTCTTGTCATTCACTAAGCTTTCTGATAGGTATCGTCTTTCTCTTTTCTTTTCCCATTTTCATCCTTTAATTCTAGTTTCTTCACTTTTCAGTGAAATTTTGGGTTTTTCGACCATTGTTTGCATTTTCTGGTGATTATTATTCTTGCTATTCTTGGTTGTTTCTGTTTTACATCTCAGTTTGATCTTTAATTAAGTTGAGTCAAGTTGTTTGTCTTTGGCCTAGTATCCGAGTGTAAGGTCGTCCTCCTATGCTCAGACCTCTTTATCAGCTCTTACAAGAATTCCCTTATCTTAGAGAGAAGACTTTAGAAAAGATTAGGCAAAATAGAACGAGCCCAAGAGGAAGCTAGTAGGGATGAGGCCTTTCCTCTTAGACATATATTTCCCCCGCCTCTAAAGGTGGTATACCTTGAACTAGCCGAGACTGCTGACTCATCAGAGGATCCAATTGATCCCTCTCCCATGTCTGAGTCTGAGTCGTCCACCTCAGACCTATGTCTATAGATTCCTTCCAAGAGGCAATGGATTTCTCCATTAGGCAAGATCAGGTCCTTGATCCGATAGAGGTCCAAAGTCGCGCCTCATCCCACAATGGTTCCAGTACTTCACGGACCTCTTCTGATGTTGAAGTTGTGGGGCTGAGTATGGCTATCCCACTACCTACAGATGCTATTCCCCTATCAGCCACCACAGGGGCTGAGTTTGCTTAGAGGTTCCTTGATGGTGCTCCTTCGCCTTCCCAGGCCGACGTTGCCAGGGATGAGGATGATGGTCATGAAAGTGATGTTGACATCTCGGAGGCAGCCGAGATAGAGATCACTGTCAATGAATTTGACCTCTTAGACTTTAGGCACCTTTATTGGATAGGTCCTTCTATTAAACTTAGGAGACCTCTGAGGGATGATAGGGACTTTGGTGGCCGAGATGGGGAGATCTGCGTATATAATCCGATGTTTAAGTTAGGATTTCGTCTCCCTATCCATCCAACAATTAGGGCCATATTATCCCATATCAACCTGGACCCTTCCTAATTATCTCCCAATGTCTGGAGGGTGATGATTGGAGACATCGTCCTATAGAGGGCAATCCATCATTCAGACCTTCTTGTCAGGGTCTTCACAGGGTGCTACGTGCCCTCCTCTGCCAGAAACCATCCGAGTTACTACCACTTCCTATCTAGGAAGTCTAATAAGAAGATGTTGTTGGTTACCCAAACCTCAAATCAAAATTGGAAACCACGATACTTCTTTATTTTGGGGGCATGGGAATTTGGCACTTGTGCCCCCTCTTCATCGCTAGAGCCGAGGATCCCTCTGAGCTAGGGAAAACTGTCACTGGCTGCTAAATCCGACCCTGGGTTAAGCTAGGATAACTTACAAAAGGTTAAAGACCTTCAAGATCAGGGGGAGTTGGGTTGGCTAGTCAAGTATGAGAATTTGATGACCCCCTACTACCTCTCTGAGACTGGCCCGGGGCAAGTCCTTTAGCCGAGCTTCGTAAGTGTTATTTTTCATAAGTTGTACCTTTGATATTTTGATGTCTCTGATTTACTAACTCAGACATATATTTTTGCAGAGCACCCAGAAGGGATCTCAGATGACTTCTAGGAGATGTCTGCACCAAGTCTTATTAAGCTGGTAAAGAAAGTTGGGCTCAATGCACCTCCTCCTCCCTAACCAAAGTAGAATGTCGTCACTTTTAAGGCCGATGCTATAAAGAAGAGGAAATCCTCCACCACTGCCCCAGAGGATCAAAGGTAAAGCAAATCCCAAAAGAGAGATTGTGCCTCCTCATTTCCACCGATGATGCACTGGCCGCTTGTCTGGAGCAGGTTAAGATCAGTGACAGCCTCATTAGTCATGGTCTGAAGGTAATGGATGTCATCGGCTCTGCGATGATCGATGCTGACAAACGCTTCCTACGCTCAATAGATACTCCTCTACTGGCCAAATTTTGCCTTCACAGGTCCATCCAGGTAGGGATTTTAGCTTTTTTGGATCAAGTGTAACCTCATCCCTGATTTTTGTTGTCTTGATCTCATACATCTAATTTTGTGTTGCAGGGTATCCTATCCATGCACTAGTTTATTGATTGGACCCTAAGGAAGCTTCCCCTGATTAAAAATGGAAGAGAGGCCTAGAAGGTGGAGGCCGCTCTAAATGCTAAAGTGGAACGTTTGAAGACAGCCTTGGCTGAATCTTAGAATAAAGTGAAGTAGAGAGACAGGGACATTGCTAAGCTCCAGAAAGATCATACCTCTTCCCTGAAGGCCAAGGACGACGTCCTCCAACAAAAAGTTGATGCTGCAGTGAAAGATGCCCTTGAAGATGCTTCTGAGAAGATCATGGAAGAGTACAAGGTCTCTGACCAATTTATTAACTTTGGATTTAAATACCTTGAAATAGGTGTTAAAGCTACTAGTAAATGGGAGGCAATTAAAGAAAAAGAGTCAGGGATTTTAACAGTCTCAGACTTCATTGGTCTCGGCTATGGTAACCCTCAGTTTGCTCAATCTTTGCAAGATGTTGAGGAGAAAGCTACTGCTCCTGTGAAGACTACCCAGCCAGAAGCTACAGAGACTGAGGATGTCAATCCTCGAGATGATGGGGTAGAGATTACCAACGTTGGTCAAAATGATGGGGTCGAGGTTACCAACCCTGTAGCTGCAGACCCCTAGACCATAATTTGTGAAGCTTTACTTGTAAATTTTTCTTTTCATCTGTAATTGTTTGTAACCTCTGATAACATTCTCTTACAAACTTTGGCTTCTAATTCTAGCTTCATGCTATATCATCCTCTTCATATAGTTTTTGCTTCTTTTGATGATGAATACTCTTTTGAATAGTTTTATATGTCATGCAATGGTGTTTGTATTAAGGTTTGAGGTATCTATATAATGGTGTCTTCAACACTAAACTATGATGTTACCCTTATAAATTTCACCAAATTAATGATGTTTAGGGTCTGAGGTCATCCAAATATGATGTTTCACCTCAGACCTTCTCACTAAATTATGATGTTTAGGGTCCGAGGTCATCAAACTAAGATGTTACCCTCATAAATTTCACCAAATTAATGATGTTTAGGGTCTGAGGTCATCCAAATATGATGTTTCACCTCAGACCTTATCACCAAATTATGATGTTTTAAGGTCTGAGGTCATCAAACTAAGATGTTTCACCTCAGACCTCGTCACCAAATTATGATGTTTTAAGGTCTGAGATCATCAAACTAAGATACTACCCTCATAAATTTCACCAAATTAATGATGTTTTAAGGTCTGAGGTCATCAAACTAAGATGTTTCACCTCAGACCTTGTCACCAAATTATGATGTTTTAAGGTCTGAGATCATCAAACTAAGATGTTATCCTCATAAATTTCACCAAATTAATGATGTTTTAAGGTCTGAGGTCATCAAACTAAGATATTTCACCTCAGACCTTGTCACCAAATTATGATGTTTTAAGGTATGAGGTCATCAAACTAATATGTTACCCTCATAAATTTTACCAAATTAATGATGTTTAGGGTCCGAGGTCATCCAAATATGATGTTTCACCACAAACCTTGTCAACAAGTTATGATGTTTTAAGGTCTGGGGTCATCAAACTAAGATGTTCACCTCATAAATTTCACCAAATTAATGATTTTTAAGGTCTAAGTTCATCCAAATATGATGTTTCACCTCAGACCTTATCACCAAATTATGATGTTTTAAGGTCTGAGGTCATCAAACTAAGATGTTATCCTCATAAACTTCATTATTAAAGCATAAAGAACAAAGAATTGACACATGAATTGATCTTCTCATTAATATTCTCTTCATAAAATAATACATTTACATAGAAACAATTGCTACATCATATGTAATACTTCTTCAGATGATCATCATTCCATGGATTGGAGAAAGGTTCCCCTTTGAGATTTTCTAGCCGGTTGGTACTGGGTACAACCTCCTAGATCACTTTGTAAGGGCCATGCCAATTCGGGTGAAGCTTGTTCATCTTCTACAATGTCTTCTTCAGCACTAGGTCTCCTACAGTTATAGGCCTTGATTTTACCCTTTGATTGTAGAACTTTGTTGTTCTCTGCTGTTAGGCTGCCTATCTGATCTCAGTGTCTTCCTTTCTTTCCTCAATCAAATCTAGGTCAAGTCTTCTCTCTTCCCCATTATTCTCGGGGTTATAGGTTTGAACTCTATGAGTGGGGAGTTCTACCTCTATTGGTATGACGGATTCTGAGCCATGTGCTAACATAAATGGGGTCTCCCCCGTTGGTGTCCTAGTCGTTGTTCTGTAGGTCCATAACACAGCATAAACCTCTTCAGTCTATCTCCCTTTAGCTTCTTCTAACCTCTTCTTAATCTTGTCGAGGATTGTTCTATTCGTGACTTTGGTTTGACCATTTGCCTGAGGTCGGCCAGGAGAAAAGAAAAATTGCTTAATCCCAACTCTCTCACAATACTTCTCCAAGGAAGAATTCTTGAACTGGGTTCCGTTGTCTGAGATGAGGGTGTTCGGAAGACCATGTCTGCATATGATGCCCTTCCAGATAAATTGGAAGGTCTTCTTCTCTATAATAATGATCATCGACTTAGCCTCTACCCACTTGGAGAAGTAGTCGATTACTACTGTGAGAAATCGGTAATTGTTCGCAGCCCTTGGTAATCGTCCCACCAATTCAATCCCCCATACTGCGAATGTCCAAGGGGAACTGATTGATGTCATAGGTTGATGAGGTTGATTAGGGGTAGTGGAGAATCTTTGACACTTGTCACACCTTTTTACATAGGCTGCAGCATCTTTGGCCAAGGTCGACCACCACTATCCCTACCTAATTATCCTCTTAGCCAAGGGTCTTCCTCTTATGTGGCTGGAACAAGATCCCTCATGTATATCCTGTAAGACGCGGGGGGACCTCTGTGGGATGAACACATTTGAGGAGAGGCAGCAGAAATCCTTTCTTATATAGGACATCTCCTATTATTGAGAACTTTGCACCTCTGTACCTCAATTTCCTCCTCTCTAGCTTTGATTTCTAGAACTCTCCCTCTCCGATATATCTGATGAGGGGGTCCATCCATGAGTCTCCTAGGTTTAGGTTGAGGCAAGAGCTGGCAACCTCTTCTTCCTCAATGGTCAATATGAGCAGGATCTCGACTGGTACTATCCTTGTGATGCATGTCCTTATCGCTGAAGCCAACTGTGGTTACCCAAAATTAAGATCATGGGCCTGGACGAGTAGCCCAATTCTGGCGGCCCAAAGTCCAGGCCTCCCATATCTTATCCGGTCTCTTCCCACATCCCCATTAAGGGAGGTTATAGGGAGATATGGAAGACGTGGGGGAATTCAACACCCCCCTTACCTAAATGTACATGTATATATTGAACCCTAGGTCCGGGGTAAAAGGACAAGTTGTATTCTCTGTAACCACTCCCCGGAGTATATAGAAATAACACCGACTGCACCACCGTAGATGTACGCACATCTTTGCTGCACCACGTACATCCTTTATTGTGTGATTGTCATTTTACATTCCTTGTTCTTCCTTGGCAATTGCCTCTCCTGTATTTACTTGTGTTGCATAATAATTGCACCCACAATTGGCACCGTCTGTGGGAAGTGTTCATCTTTCCCTGAGAAGATCCCACACCAAGAAAGAAGTTTAAAATGTCTGGTCACAGTAGCAATGCCCCCCAGGCAGGGGATATTCAAGAACCACCTGCTCCTCGCAGGATTAGGTCTGAAGTTGGAAGTTCAGATCAAAGGGCTCGCTTAGAAAGTCCAGCCTCAGAAGAAAGCCAAGGACTAGCGAGGTCCATGCAGATATCCAAAATGATTGATGCATACGAGGCGAGGCTCCACGAGCAAAGGGAGTCTTCTTGCAAACACGAGGCTGAGAATGCTCGCCTGAAAAGAAGACTCGAAAGACTAGAGAGAGAGCTTCATCATGACAACAGGAGACTTCCATACCGCACTCCTAGCCCTCAGGCGAGCAAGTCTCACAGCCGAGGAAGGAGCCCTAGGCGAGGATCTCAAAAGGTTGAGGAAGGAGAATCAGATGACGACCTCCATGAGTAGTTGCGAAGAGCTCGCCATTACCATAGACCTACTCGCAGCAACGAGAACATACGAAATCTGGTCCGCAAGGAGATAGACCAACATCCTGCCCATCACGGTACCAGATAGACCCGAGAACTTACTAGACGAGCTCTCAAAACCCAGATGAAATCACCTTTCACGAGAGAAATTGAAGAAGAAGAAGCTCCCAAGAAATTTGCCATTCCAAGGTTCAAGATTTATGACGATAAGACTTATCCCATTGATCACGTCAGGTAGTACCGACAGGCCATGACCCTATGGAACCACCGGGATGTGCTAATGTGTCGAATTTTTCCCTCGAGCCTGCATGACGTAGCACATAAGTGGTTCGAAAGGCTCCCCCACCAGTCCATCAGGAGTTTCAAGTCCCTGGTTGTGCTCTTTATGGCCCGATTAATTACTAGTAGATCCTATCCCAAAAGGATGGATGCTTTGCTAACAATGAAGAAAATGCCTCAAGAGACCCTCCGGGACTACGCAAAAAGGTACTAGGAGTTATTAAATGAGATCGAGGATTGCTCGGAGGGAGTGGCAGTGGCCTCTTTCAAAATTGGGCTACCCAGTTCTTCCCTTCTCTACCAGTCCCTGACGAAGAAGGAGGCTATGACTATTGACGACCTAATGGCTCGCATCGAAAAGTACGCTAAGGTGGAAGATGTCACCCGCTTCAGTACAGGAGAAAATGGTCGAGCTAAACTCACTACCAAGGGCAGTGACAAAGCTGAGAATCAGAAGAAAGGAGGAAAAAACGGGGGCAAAAATGGCTCGAAGAACGGAGGAAACAATGATGCGTCGAAAGCATTCCAGGTGGTCAACACCATCTTCAAGGAACCAATTTACAAAATTCTCGCTAAGATCAAAGATGAGCCATTCATCAAGTAGCCCAGGAAGATGGGAGGAGATCCCTCAAAGAGGAACAATGTGCTAAGATGCACTTTTCACAAAGAGGGAGGACATAAGACTGAGCATTGCAAAGCTCTTAAGTCTCACCTCGAGGAGCTGGCCCAGTCCGGGCATTTGAACGAGTTTGTAGAGAAAAGGGAAGAGAAAGTAGCTGCCAATAGAGAAGCAAGACCTGACAACGTGCTCGAAGATGACACTGGACATGAGTTTGCGATAATTCACAGGGCATCTGATGCCAAGAAGATCCAAGGAAATTCAGCTCGAATGGAGATGAAGAAACTCACAGCGGTAATGCAGGCTTTTCAGATCGATCCAGCAAAGTCACAGTCAGGAAAGCGTCAACGAGCGAATGACGTCGACTATAACAAGCATATTGTTTTCACAAACGAAGATCTGGCGGGAGTGAGAACCCCACATCACGACGCTCTGATCATTACCCTCAGGATAGCTAACTTTGATGTCGACAAGTTGCTCGTCGACCAAGGAAGCTCGGCCAAAGTAATGTATCTCGACCTATTTAGAAAATTGAAGATAAGTGTCGTCGACCTAAAGGAAGCTACTGTCCCTTTAGTTGGCTTCGCTAGAAAAATAACTATGCCCTTGGGAAAGATTGTACTACCTGTGCACGTTGGAAACGTCTCCAAGATGATCGAGTTTTTGGTAGTTGACATCGACTCGCCATACCAAGCCATACTCGACAGGGGATGGCTCCATGCCATAAAGGCAGTCTCCTCGACTTACCATTAAAAACTCAAATATGTAACCGAACGAGGAGTAATGGAGATCCACGGTGACCAAGCAATGGCAAGAAGGTGCTTCATAGCAGCCATCCGACCAAAGCCAGAAAGGAAAGCCAATCAGCCCAGCGAGAAAGCAGAAGAAGGTCTAACACCTTCTAAATAGCAATTAAAGTACGGAAGACCTGGAGTAGAGGAAACGAGGCTCCTCCCCTCCGAGCGGGTCGTCGAGGACCTGGTAGAAGTTGCGGCTGGAGATGGCGATAGTAATAGAGTCTTCTTGATTGGAGCATCTCTCACCGACAAGGAACAGAACGACTTGATAACTCTACTGAGACGCAACATAGATGTTTTCGCATGGGAGCTATACGAGCTACCTGGAATCGATCCTAATTTGGTCTGCCATCAGCTGCACGTCGATCCTGCCTTCAAACCCATCACGCAGAAGACACGGAGAACTACAACCGAGAAGGCTAAAGCGATAGAGAAGGAGGTCAAAAAACTGCTGGACGCAGGATCCATACGAGAAGTACAATTCCCCGAGTGGTTATCCAACCCAGTAGTAGTTCCAAAAAGAATTGGTAAGTGGAGAGTCTGCATCGACTTCATTGACCTCAATAAAGCGTGCCCTAAAGATAGTTTCCCCCTCCCAAAAATAGACCAACTAGTGGACGCCACTGCAGCTCACGAACGAATGAGTTTTCTGGACGCATACTCAGGGTATCATCAAATCCCCTTGTATGCCCCTGACCAGGACAAAACAGCGTTCATCACGACAGTTGGATTATACTGCTACAAGGTAATGCCCTTTGGGCTAAAAAATGCAGGGGTAACCTATCAGCGGATGGTCACCAAGATGTTCAAGGACCAGATGGGAAGCACCATGGAGGTCTACATCGATGACATACTCGTTAAAAGTAAGAGGAAAGAAAATCACCTCTCAGACCAGTCAAACACCTTTGAAATCCTCAGGAAGTACCGAATGAAACTTAATGCAAGCAAGTGTTCTTTCGGTGTCCAGTCAGGAAAATTTCTTGGGTACTTGGTCAGTAAGAGAGGCATAGAGGCTAACCCAGACCAGATCGATGCAATTAACAGGGTACAACCACCTCGAACAATCCGGGACGTACAAAAGCTCACTGGTATGCTCCCTGCCCTAAATCGCTTCATCTCTAAATCCTCCGAGAAATGCAAGCCTTTCTTCCAGCTTCTGAAGGGGAATAAAACGGTAGAATGGAGCCCAAATTGCTCGCAAGCACTGGTCGAGCTCAAAGCATACTTAAGCTCTCCACCACTGCTCGTTATACCACGATAAATAGATTCTTTGTACCTGTACCTCTCCGTTTCCAACCACACTGTCAGCTCTGCGTTAATATGTGAGGTTGCAGGAATCCAGCACCCTATTTATTACGCGAGCAAGACCCTACTCGACGCCGAGCAAAGGTACCTACCGCTGGAGAAGCTCGCCTACGCATTAGTAGTGGCCTCGAGGAAGCTGAAGCACTATTTTAAAACCCACACTATCATCGTCCTTACATCGCACCCCCTTAAGGCAGTCCTGAGGAAAGCGGATTTGTCGGACAGGCTGTCTAAATGGTCAGTCGAGCTCGGGCGATTTGACATCCAATTTCAACCAAGGACCACAATCAAGGGACAGATCCTTGCTGATTTCATAGCCGAATTCATGGGTGAGGTACCTTCCAACCAACCTCAACTACCAAGGAAAAAAGAGGACCAAGCGACAGTGGGAACCTGGAAACTGTTTATTGATGGAGCCTCCAATTCAAAGGGGGCAGGAGTAGGCATTGTCCTCGTTACCCCAGAAAATACAATCCTTGAACAAGGAATCGGGCTTGGATTTGCAGCCTCCAACAACGAAGCAGAATACGAAGCCATAATAGCCAGCCTCCAGAAGGCATGCACTTTGGGAGCAAAGCATTTATAGGTGTTCGGCGATTCCCAATTAGTCTCCAATCAGATAAATTGAGATTACAATGCAAAAGATGAAAGAATGGCAGCTTACCTCTCCTTAGTTAAAAAATTAATGGCGAGCTTCGAAGAGATCAATGTCCAGCAGGTTCCCAGAGGGAAAAATAGCCATGCTGATGCCCTAGCAGTCCTGAGTTCGGCAGTCGACTCCGACCTAAAAAGAACCATCCCCATCGATTTCCTCACTCACACGAGCATCCACGATAGCAGGATACCAGGCGGGAAACAGGTACTCCAGGTGGGATCATCTCCCAGCTGGATGGATCCCTTAAGGGACTATTTGAAGGATGGCACGCTCCCGAATGACAAGAAGACTGCCCACCAGATAAGAGTCAAATCTGCTCGCTTTCACTTATCCCCAGAGGGAAACCTGTATAAGAGATCCTTCTCCGATCCCTACCTCCAATGCGTTCACCCAGGGAATGTCGAGGAAGTGCTACATGAGCTTCACGAAGGAGTCTGTGGAAGCCATATCTAAGGAAGGTCTCTAGCTTTTCAAGCAATGAAGGAGGGCTATTGGTGGCCATACATGCAAAGGGAGTCTGCGATGTATGTTCACAAGTGCCTTAAATGCCAACTTCACACTCCTATGGTCCACCAACCTGCTAGCGACCTAAAATCACTGTCCAGTCCATGGCCATTCGCCCAGTGGGGAATTGACATTGTGGGACCACTGCCTACCGCCACCGACAATCGCAAATATCTGTTGGTTGCGACTGACTACTTCACCAAATGGATTGAGGCGGAACACCTGGCGAACATCCGAGATACCGATATGATAAGGTTCATATGGAGAAATATAATCACTCACTTTGGCATCCCCATAACCATCATCACCGACAATGGAACGCAGTTCAAAAGAGGCACCTTTCAGAATTCTGTAACGAACACGGTATTAGACACCACTTCAGTTCGGTGGCCTACCCTCAGAGCAATGACCAAGCTGAGGCTTCCAACAAAACTGTGATCGATGGATTAAAGAAGCGATTAAAGCGAGCCAAAGGCGCATGGGTAAATGAATTACCACATATTCTATGGGCGTACCGAACCACTCCTCGGCGAGCAGCAGGAGAAACCCCATTCTCGTTGACATATGGTATGGAAGCAGTCATCCCATTAGAAGCCGGTTTGCCGACAATGGGGTCCAACCTCGTCGACCAGGGCCATAATGATGCAACATTACTCGCTGAGCTCGACCTAGCCGACGAGCGCCGAGAGCTAGCCCTAGTAAAACTAGCGAGCTATCAGCAACAGCTCGCGAGGCATTATAACAAAAGAGTTAACCCAAGGACATTCCGAGTTGGGGACTACGTTCTAAGGAAAGTCCTGGGCAGTGCAGTAAAACCATCAGACGGCAAGCTAGGACCAAACTAGGAAGGACCCTTTAAGATAACAAGAGATGATCTGCAGAGCGCTTATCACTTAGAAACGATGGAGGGCAGAGAAATACCACGAGTATGGAATGCAGCCAATCTCAAGAGATTCTATTTTTATATCTTTTCTTTTATTCTTTTATGGAACTAGAAGTTCATTTCCCTTATCATTAATGAAAGTTATTTAAACGGTTGCATTCTAATAAGTAACAACTATATGAGTTTTATCGCACATCTTTTCCAAATGATAGGTGCATTGATCATAGCAGGGGATTACCCCTCCTCAGGTCATCGTCATGAAACATGAAGGACCTCTTAGCATTGCCCCTGGCAATATATGAAGCCCTACAGGGGATCCTTAGGCAATATGGCCAAATTTTATACTGGTCATCAAACCTTCTTTGGTTAGATAAAATCCTGATCGGATGAAGCATCCAATGCCAGGTGTGTCCTCACCAATTGCCACACTTAGGCCTAAGGGAGTGTGACGACATGACCTAAAAGGTAAAGTGGTGCATAATGGTATCTCGATATTATACTGGACTAGGAGGACACTTGCGTAACAACACAAACTTAAAAGATCATAAAGCAGTAAAAATATGAAGAATATAATACACTTGTTTAGTCGGTAAATTTGCCCAAAACACAAACTTTATATTAATTCATCATATTTCCAACAATAGTGATACATGTTTAGTCGACGAGCTCGCCCAAAGAATTTACACTACAAAAAATTCAAAAAGTAACAAATGGAAAAATCTCAATGGGGGTGAGGCCTCTGAGCGAGATAATCAGCCACTCGAGCTCTTCGTTCATTATCGAGAGCAGGAGCTAACTCTTCCTCAACCTCATTCACATACGACTCCAATAATTGTCGAGGGATGGCATCGATGGGGATCCATCGATCATCCCTCCGAAAGGGGTTAGGCATCAGGGTAGAGGGAGAAATCTCATGGCGATACCAGAGCATCGAGTTCCTCAGGACTTGCAGCTTCCTCAAGGCATTCAGCCACCCCCTGACAAAAGAAAGCTCCTCGAACTCTGACAACCTTGTTGGAGCATCTGACCAGCCCTGGTCGTAACCGTCAGCCCACACTCGCCGAGGACCTTTTTTAAACAGGTGTCACAACCGAGTAACATCCCTTTGAAGCCCAGCAGTGATCACATATGCTCGATGGACGTCACCACGAAGCTCTTCCATCTCCCTCTCTCGAAGCTCTTCCATTTCCCTATCTCGGCTCCTGGTGCTCCTGCCAGCTCGCATCGATGAAGAACCTCGTAGCACAGGATGAATACCGCTCGAGCCAGCCCTAGCTCACGTTGATGAAGAGACTCACAACACTGAAGGGGCGGTGCTTGGCGCGTGTTCCCTAAGTCGTGAGATCTACTTCCTTAAAGCTTCATTTTCTTGCTGTACCAACCTGGTTGATCTCGGAAGCATCGAGAAGCTTTGCTCTCAACGCATTCACTTCTTCTTGCACTGAAGCACCAACCTCTTCCATCTCCTGAAGCCTGTCCTTCAACTTGGCCACAAGTTCATATTTCTCCTTATACTTCTGATTCCTAGACCTAAGGGATTTGCAAAGCTTAATGAAGGCTTGGCGAACCTCAGGACTCGCATTAGGACCAAGGGTCCTGCCCAATTGAGATGTGGTAGGAATATATTCTTCTACATCAACTAACTACAAGACATAAGAAAGCATCGAAAAGATAGACAAAATCAGTGCACTGGGAAAAAGAAACCTTTTCATCAATAAGAGTTGAAATTACATCGAACAGCAAAAAGAAAATTTACAGGCAGAAAAAGCAAAAATACAAAGTAATCCTAGAAGATAGCTAGTTAGCAACCTCAGGTTTCCCCGAGGTCGATGGTTGTTTCCCTTTGTCGGCATCAGTCGGAGCACCGCCCTCAACAGGGGTAATCTCTATCGCCACAATGAGAGAAACATCAGCAGGGGTCGTCTGGGGGACAGGGTCAGCACCTTTAACAGCTGGGGCAGGGACTTCATCCACGGTCAGCTTCGGACCCGGGTCATGCTCTTCCAACAGAGGGGAGTCAATATCAACACCGACAGCCAATAAGGCCTTGTTCTATCCCTTCTTAAAGTTCAGATGGCTAATATAGCCTATCTGAACCTCAGCGTCCTCGTATGTTGCGGCCCAACTGGAATTGTATGAGTCCTCCTTGGCAGTGACAGCCTCAGACTCCTTATTCTGCAACTCCTCAGAAAACACTCTGTTCTCTTCCACGATAGCAAGTTTGCTCGAGCAAACTAGGTTGTAGGCCTGTCGCAGCTCTTTCAAATCCTTGACAGCTGCATCCTTCTCCCGGTTAGCTGTGGCAAGATCCAGGTCGGATGATATCCGAGCAGCATCAACAGCCTTCAAACCGACCTCGAGCTTTGTACCTTTCAGCTTCAAGGCAACATTTTCTTTCTACAGCTCGCTATTTCTCTTCACCATCTCATTGCATGAACGATATAGCATGGCGAAGTCAGTCACAAACTACAGAAAAAAGAGGACATTAGAAGAGGGAAGTGATGGAATTCATAAAAACATAAAAGGGAAAAATCTTACTAAATGTAGCCTCTGTCTAGCCTGAAGTGCCAATTTCTCGAACCCCATCGCCCTTTGGCAATCAGTAGGAAGAACTGCTCTCTCGAGCAGTGTGGGGGCGAACTGAGGAAAAAATGCGACTGAAGCTCCCTCAGGCAGGGCAGACACCGGGACTAGGGCTTGTCCAGCCTTCGTCCTAGCCTCCATCCTCCTCTTCTCTTCTTCTTTCTCCCTCTCCATTCTTCACCTCTCCTCTACCCTTTTCCTCTCCTCCGCCTTCTTCTTCTCCTCCTCCTTTTTCCTCTCTCTCTCCCTTACCTTCTCTTCTTCCTTCCTCCTTTTCTCCTGCTCCTAAGCAGAAGACTGGGAACCAGTAGCCACAGCCCCAGAACTAGACTTTTGCTTCTTCGACCTCTGTGCAAGAATCATGTGGTCTTCATCATCATCGTCCCAGATTAAGTTCTTCCTTGGAGGAACTATTTCCTCACTCGAACTACTGGATGTGATCGACGACTCTCGAGCTTCAGAAACTTCCCCACATTCTGAAGAACTACTACTACTGGAACTCCTTCCACCCAAATTGCTTGCAGCACCTACAGTATCACTTTTAGAGCTGCTCTCCTCCTCGTCCAACTGGATAGGATCCGTAGCAGTCTCTTCAAAGGTGCCAAACTCGAGGATACTATCCACATGCCTTTCTATGAAACTGGAGCCAACGTTCTTGTAATCGAGCAGAAAAGCAGCAGACTGAGGATGCTCACCGTCAGCTAAAGGCTCCCTGATATTCCAGGCCTTTACCAATTCGTAGATACGAACCTCGCTGAGAGCAGGTTCCAAATTCTTCGACCTCGCTGAAGACAGAACAGAGAAAAGTCAGAAAGATCAAAAGTCAACAGAAATTGAAAGAACTGAGCAAAGTCTACCTATGTATTCTTCCCCAAAAAAGGGGACGGAGAACCTATCAGCCCTCGACCCCACAAACTGGGGGGAAACTGCCAATTTCTAGCAAGGAAGCCCTCTTTCCAATAATCCTTATGGGAATCAGGTAGATTTACTACCAATACTCTGTCAGGCCTCCTAGCCTTGAGATAAAGAACACCAGAGCTAGTCCGAGAAAAGGAATAGAAAAAACAGACCTCAGCGAGCCCTAACCTAGTACCATACAACTGATTTATTCTATGTACGCCATTAACTATTGTCCACACATTGGGTGACCATTCTGCAGGGACAATATTAAAATAGCCAAAGAAATGCAAGAATAAATCGTTGGGAGGAAAAGTGAGTCCCCCTGGGAAAGCAACAAAACATGGATCCAGTGGGCGTCATCTATCTCTCTAACATTTCTAGGAGGGAAAGCACATCATTCAATATCTACCCACTCAGAGATGTTATAAAACTTCCTAAATTTAGAGACCGACCTATTCCTAATCTTTGCCATTGGAAAACCTTAGAAAAACTACAAACTCAAAGAGAAAGTACGAACAAAAGGCACAGGAAACTTACAAAATAGAAGATCGATTCGAACGATGAAGAAGCACGGGCCCAAACGACAAGAAAGCAATGAGAATAGAGACTGAGAGAAGAAGGTACGAAATGCTATAGCTCACAGAGAATGGAAGAGTGCTGGAAAGATTGAAACGACGGTAGAAAAGTGACTATTCCAAAAGATCTTTAAATTTTGCTAATCATAGTGCACAAAATACGAAGCGAATGCCGCCAAAATCAGCTTCGCAACCTTCGGAGAGTTGCACAATGTCCAAAAAAGCCATTATGACTAATCATTTAAATTTGTTGAACCCAAAATATGGCCCAACAAACTTAGGGGCAATTGTGGGTACCCAAAATTAAGATCATGGGCCTGGACGAGTAGCCCAATTCTGGCGGCCCAAATACCAGGCCCCCCATCTCTTATCCGATCTCTTCCCACGTCCCCATTAAGGGAGGTTATAGGGAGATATGGAAGACGTGGGGGAATCCAACACCCCCACTTACCTAAATGTACATGTATATATTGAACCCTAGGTTTGGGGTAAAAGGACAAGTTGTATTCTCTGTAACCACTCCCCGGAGTATATAGAAATAACACCGAATGCACCACCGTGGACGAAAGCACATCTTTGCTGAACCACGTACATCCTTTGTTGTGTGATTGTCATTTTACATTCCTTATTTTTACTTGGTAATTGCCTCTCCTGTATTTACTTGTGTTGCATAATAACTGCACCCACACCAACCTTTCTAGTTCATTTGAATGGTTATTTTTTTATTGAGGTACCCTATTCGTCTTCACCTCTTTGAAGCCTTCTAGCATCATTCTTACCCTCTTCAGGTATTTAATCATCGTTTCATCCTTGGCCTCATATACTCCAAGTACTTGGTTGACAACCAACCTCGAGTCACTATGAAGTAGGAGTTGGCCAACTCTAAGAGGCCTGCTATTAAGGCCTCATATTTTGACTCATTATTTGATGCTTTGAAGTTGAACCTTAGCGCATATTCAACGTCTGTACCATTCAAAGCTGACAATATCATCCCTGCACCGCTTTCACTTTCGTAAGAAGACCCATCAACATAGAGGTTCCAAACATCTTCAATCGAAGAGAATCTCCCCTCTGACTGGATTCCTTACTTGATGATGTACCTATCTTCCTCATTCTCAGCTATTTTATTTCTGGCCCTACTGGACACAACCTCTTCTAAGTCTCGGAAGACGTCACTGTTTGACCCTCTGTAATCTCTGGATTATTCTTAACATCAGCTATTTCCCATGTGAACTCAGTAATAAAGTCTGCGAGTGCCTGCCCTTTAATGGACACCCTTGGTTGATAAATAAGGTCATATTCTCCCAACTCGATGGCCCAGGTCATCAATCTGCCTGATTTCTCAGGTTTGTGGAGGACTTGCCTTAGTGGGGAGTCAGTGAGGATGACCATAAAGTGGGCTTGAAAATAGGGTTTCATCTTCCTAAAGGTGTGTATCAAAGTGTAGGCCAACTTCTACATCCAAGGATAGTTTTGTTTAGACCCTTAAAGGGCCTTACTATTGAAGTATACAGGCCTCTGTACTCCAATGTCTTCCCATACTATGGCTGCGCTTATAGCTGACTCTGAGACTGCTAGGTAAACATACAACTTCTCCCTTATGATGGGCTAGGATAAAAGCAGGGGGGATCCGAGGTAGCACTTAAGCTGCTTAAAGGCCTTATAACACTCTTTGTCCCACTCAAACGCCTATCTAATCACCTTGAAAAATGGAAGACACTTATTCGTGGCTCCGAAAACAAACCTATTGAGTGCAGCTACTCTTTCGATGAGCCTATGAACGTCTTTCATACTTCTCGGTGTCTTCATATCAAGCAAAGCCTTGATGTTTTCAGGGTTGGCCTCTATCCCCCTCTGGTTGATGATGAATCCAAGAAACTTTCCAGATCCTACTCCGAAGACACACTTGGCGAGATTGAGCTTCATCCTATATGAGTCCATGGTGTCAAAAGTTCTCTCCATGTCTGCTACATGGGTGCAGGACTTTAAGATTTTAGTCAATATATCATCTATATACACCTTCATTGTCTTGCCAATTTGAACTTCAAACATCTTATTTATAAGACATTGATATATGGCCCCTCTAGTTTTCAAACTGAAGGGCATGACCTTATAGCAATAGCTCCCTTTGTCTGTGATGAATGTTGTCTTCTCTGAGTCTTCAGCATCCATGAAGATCTGATTGTAGTCTGAATACGCATCCATAAAGCTCACGAGTTCATGTCTTACCGTGGCATCTACTATCTCATCAATCCGAGGTAAGGGATAGATGTCTTTCGGGAAATACTTGTTCAGGTCGGTGAAGTCTACGTACGTCCTCCATTTTCCATTGGCTTTAGGCACAATGACGACATTTGATAACCACTATGGGTATATGACCTCCCTGATGAATTCTGCCTCTTCTAACTTTCTGTCCTCTTCCCTGATGACATCATACTTTTCCGTGGAGTAAACTCTTCGTCTTTGTTTGATTGGCTTAGCATCTTCTGCAACGTTAAGTTTGTGGCACATAACCTTCGGGTCGATGCCGGGCATGTCTGCGTGGCTCTAAGAGAAGACACTCTGTCTCTTCTTTAAAAATCTTATCATCTTTTCCTTAATCTATAGTTTTAAGTCCTTGCCGATTTGGACTATTTTTTCTGGTTCGTCCTCATTACGGACAATGGATTCTACCTCTTTTGCATCCTATCATTTCTTTAATTTTATTTCGTCCCTGGGATCAAGCGTGTCAATGTTATATGTGGAAGTTACCCTCTTATGGGCTTCTCTCTCTTCAGACGAGTTAAAGTAGCATTCTCGTGCTATGGTCTGGTCACCCTGCACTTCCCCTACCCCATAGGGGGTCGGGAATTTTAGCATTTGGTGGACCGTCGATGACATGGACTTAAACTCCCTAAGGGCTACTCGTCCTATGATGAGTTTGTATGCCGAGAAGACGTTTTCATCCATAATAAAAAAGTTAATCTTTTGGGTTAACCTCTTAGGCCACTCGTATCCCATTCGTACATCCATCTCATACATGCCCAATAGATGGACCTTTTCACCACTGAATCCCATTAATGGATGATGATAGGGTACCAACCTAGCTCTGCTAAGGCCTAAGCTCTTAAAATTGGGACAGAACATTACATCTGTTGAGCTTCCTCCGTCTACGATGATTCTCTATACCTCACATCCATGCACTCTTGTTGTAATTACCAAAGGTTCATCATGCGGTGCTAAGATACCTTTGAAGTCTAGTTGAGAGAATCCAACTATAAGAGTATCCATGTCTACCTTCTTCTTTTTCTGCTTAGCCTCTGAATACGCCAAATTCACAACCTTCACTTTGGTCATTGCCTTAGCCTATGCCAAATGAGCTTTACGGTCAGCTACTTCAGAGACACCCCCTACTAGTCCCCAACATATGGTTTTGACACCGAAGGATATCATTCCAACCCACTTCACAGGGGCATTGTCATCCTTTGGTGGGAGGTCTGGATCGTCCTCATCCTCACCATCTGAGTCCTCGTCTCTTTTCGCTAGCGTGTCATCGCGACATCTGTCGCCTCTCTTCTTTTTAGGGTCATCTCTTCCCCTCTTAGGAGCCTTACCATCGACATACTTCCTCATCTTTCTGGACTTTAACATCTTCTCAATTTCATCCCTTAAAGCTAAGCACTTATCTGTCACATGGTCGTGGTCTTGGTGGAACTCGCACCACAAATTCTTGTTCCTCTTATGCGGAGGGGCCTTCAACTTCTCTAGCCATCTCACAGACTGGTCATTCTTAATCTCGTTGAGGATGTGTTCATAGCTCACAGTTACAGGAGTATAATGTAAAAACTTGTCCTCTGCAGACCTCTTTTTTCCATCTTTCTTTCTTTGGAACTTCCCGCTGCCACCTCCGTTCTCATCTTCATACTTCGCTACCATAGCCTCTTCTGCATTCATGACCTTTCTTGTAGTTGCCAATAGCTCTGCCATAGACTTGGGAGGGTCTTTCGCAAGCTTCCATAGCAACTTCCCCTTCTGGAGTCCTCCAATGAGGGTTGTCATGGATATATTCTCTTCATAATCTTCAACCTCCAATTTCTCTTTGTTAAATCTGGCAATGTAGTCTCTTAGACTCTCCTTCTTGCCTTGCTTGACATACAACAGATGGGTGGTCTTCTTTTGAGGTCTTACCCCAAAACAAAAATTATGAATGAAACGTTCAGCTAAGTTCTTAAAGCTCTTAATTGAGTTCTTTAGAAGAGAGGTAAACCAGATGTGTGTAGCTCCTGTCAAAGTCCCAGAGAAGGCCCGGTACTTCATCTCATCTGGGATTGAATAAATGTCTGCCGCAGACTGGAACATCTAAATATGATGTACAGGGTTGGTGCTACCATCAAGCTTGGGAGACACCGTAGGTGGTTTGAACTTGGTAGGGGTTGGGAAGCTCACTATCTAGGACACGAATGGAGAACCCTTTGATAAACCTCTTTGTAGTGGGTCTCTACTTTTGATGAGGTCCCCTATCTTCTCTTCAAGGCGTTGGATGGAGTCATTCCATGGCCTTGCAATGTCGGCCTGGCCGAGGTTATCCCCATCCACCTCCAAGGGGTGAACTAAGGGTTCCCCAGCCATAGCACAACGTCGACTATTGACCTCCTCTTGATCCCTATCTCGGCCTTGATGAGGTCGTCCATGCTGAGGCCGATGTTCCCCATCTTCCCTTTGTGACCCTCCTACACTTCTTGATCTAGATAACCTCTGCCTCAGGTCATTTACTGGGCCGAGTCTTTCAAAGGACGACCCTTTGCTCAAGCGATAAAAATTTGATCCTCTCTGCTGGGAACCACCATCTCTTCTGCCCACATAACCTCGGTTATGGTGGATAGGACGTACAGTGTTGTTTGATACCTCATACGTCTCCCAGTAGCCCTCCGGAGCATCTTCTGCCTCCATATTATCATACATATCCTTAGGGCAAGGGTGTCCTTACCTCCCCAGGCGTAAATGCCTAGGGTCAGCAACGTCCCTCCTCCATTGAGGTGTAGGCTGGTCTTTTTGCGGTGCCTGGGGTGGTCCCCCCTGGCTTCAGGATGGCGTTGAGCAGCCTCCAAAGTAATCATCTCCAGTGATACCCCAGGTGGCCTCATCATATTTTGACTGAGATGTGCAAATTTCTCCTTCATCGCTTGCTGCGTTGCAGCCAAGGACTACAAGGTCGCCACCACCTCAGCCATTTCGGACTGGGGTGGTGCCTGGCTGGAACTAGGTCCTCCAGCACCAGGTGGTGGTAACTCCGGTGCCATATGTTAAAACTAAAGAACTTGTGAAGAAGATGAGCTTAATACCTTAAAGGACCTCTTTCAATAGTGAAACAGCTCCACACAAGGGGTGAGTCCTGGTTCACCACCAGACTCTTCGATGAGGTTAAGCATAAAAAGAGGAAGATACAGCTTCTCGTTCCCACAAACAGTGCCAAAATGATGTGCTCAAAATAACACCATCCTTCAAGGTGTTTGTAAGCTTAAATCAGTGGTAACAGTCGTAGATCAAGTATATACTATTTATAAGAGACTGGTATGAGTAGAAGAGGATGAACACCAATATATAAGTGGTTCAGCCAATTAGGCCTACGTCCACTGTGAAAGTGAGTGAATAAGGTCATCGGAGTAAGGCACTAACGGCCATGGATACAATCTCTCAAGCTTTCTCTCTCTACTGTATAATTTGACAGAGTTTCATCTAGGGTGTGATTTTTGGATCCTTCTCAAGGTAGGAGAAGAAAAGTATATATAGTGTTTGGGGGTGTAATGTACCCCCATGCATGAAATGAGCATATGTGTGTTGATCTAGCCAATCTGATGAAGATATTTTTCACTGTCACATGTAGAGAATGATGATGAAATATTCCCCCACGTGAGGGGATTGATTTAGTTACAACTGATTTTGTCCACGTGTTCCTATCCTTGCATATGCTTATAAATGCTCGGCCCTATCCCTGACTGGTGCAACCTCGACCTGGAAGAGTATGAGGTTGGTGAAGCTTGATTATTGCTTTATTCGAGGTTATTCATGATGATCTCGTCCAGGTAGGCAAGCCGAGGTAAGACATGAGGAGTTGAAACATCGGCATGGGCCGAGGTTAGGCAAGTGTAGTTGGAACGTCGGCTTGGGCCAATGATGACGATGAAGGGTGGCTGAACCCATGAGTCCTTGCTGGTCTCGGTTGATGGCCAACCGAGGTTGATGTAAGAGGAATATGTGAGGTCGGCTATGGATGACCTGATGAATAGTTACCCCTCTAAGTTAATAGGACCGCAGCGGATGCCTGATAGTGGGGGAACTAGTATCGTTGGCCGTAGCCAACCTTATGTTGGATGAGATCACTGGTCGTCAGTCTTGAGCCCTTGTTACCTCGACCATCCTACTGGCTGAGGTTGGTGCCTCCGAGATGTCAGGTACACCTTGGGCGTATCAGTTTGGAATAGGTCTTAGCTAACTATATGACTTTATTGACAAATTTCACAATTTGTATTTTGCACATTTATAAGTTAGGTGGCTATTTTTTGGTTTTATTATGTTTTTAATTTGGTTATTTGACATTTTGGGGGATGATTGTAGTGTAAATCATATAGCTTATGTTTTAGGTTGGTTATTTTGTTTTTTGGAGATATTATGTTGGAAAATTTGAATATGAATTAATGAATTTTCAAAGCTTCGTTGATATTTTGTTCTCGATATTTATTTGTACATTTGTGGATATTATGGCTGATATTGAAAGAATTTTGAAGATTCATATTTAAACATAGAATCCACGTATACACTAATATTTTTTTTGCCCTGCCCATGCATTTTGGGACGGCTAGGTCCATACCTAACATGCAGTGACACAATAAAAAAAATTGGCAGCAACTTCAGCGCCAAATTTTAAGGGACGATTAATGCTGTCCGAAATAATATTATTTGGGATGGCTAAACTCCTGTGCTTAAAAAATGAACCATTGATGGTTCTTAAAGGACGATCAAACAACTGTCTCTAATACATTTGGGATCCTTAGCAGATGTGACCATACCTTACCATCCATAAAACGACCCATAAAGAAATTTAGGGAAAGTTATATAGTCTTTAGGGGAGGTTTTTTACTCGTCCTTAAAAGTGAGTTTTTTTATAGTGCCTGTAGAATTAAAGCATGAAAGAACTTAGAGAACCATTAGCTTGAATCTTATTTTAAACCATAAATGTATTTGTGCAGTTTACAAACAAGTTTCCCCCCCTATGGACTAGGTTATACCTGTTCGAAATATCCTAAAGGCACATCTATATAAACCTCTTTAAATAAATATAAATTGAGAAATGCATTATTAACATCAAGCTGAATCAAAGTCCATTGATTGACAGAAGCACTAGTAAGAAGTATCTCAATAGTGACCAAATTAGCAATTGGAGGAAAGGTCTCAATAAATTCTAAACCTTCCTATTGAGTATTGCCTTTATCCACTAAATGAGCTTTGTATCTTTCTATGCTTCCATAAGATTTATATTTTATCTTATAAATCCATTTGCAACCTATAAAATGTTTGCCTTTGGGAAGCGAGGTAACAGACCATGTGTTATTGGATTCCATAGCTTGTATTTCAATATTCATAGGATCCCTCCAATAAGGAAAATTTTATAGCTTGATGATAATATTTTCGCCCATAGATGGAAAAAAAATATTCAAGAGGAAATAGCTATGAGAAGATGGTAGGTCATTATATGAGATATAGTTAGCTAATGGATAGGAAAATGTTGAATCAGGTGGAATTATTTTGGTTAACAATTGACAATAGAATTATCTCAAGTAATATGGAGGTTTAAAATCTCTAGAGGATTTGCCGATAGTGGCAGAATCAGAGACAATATCTGTACGAATTCGAGTAGAATCGGGATATATGGGTTAATTAGGAGCAACAACATTATTATTGATGTTGATTTTAGGAATAGTAAATGAGGAAATGGGTAGATTAGGTGCAAATGTTTGTAAAACCAATTCAGGATAAGGATAAAGTAACTCATCTCCGTTATGGGAAATAGTATGAAAAGGAAATAATTGTTCATGAAAGACAATATCTCGAGACAAAAAGAAAGACTTAGATTGAATATCATAAAGTCTATAGCATTTTATACCTGGGGGTAGCTAACAAAACCACATGGTTTAGCTCGAGGATGAAACTTGGATCTTTGAGATGGTAAGGCAGAAGCAAAACGAAGGCATATAAACACTTTAAGAGAAACATAGTCAACAGAAGTCTTGTAAAGAAGATGGAATGGGGCATGATTTTACAAAATTACTGAAGAAGTTCTATTAATCAAGAAAGTGTCAGTGAGAACACATTCTCCCCAAAATTAGATTGGAATTTTGTACAGAAAGAATGAAGCCCGAGCCATACCTAAGGCTAAAAGTATAATTTCCACTACACTAAATCCTGCGAATGGTCACCCCTAGGGGGTCACGGCCCAAAGACATGACCACATCAACTTTGGGGTGACCATATCCGTAACCAGATGTGGTCATGGATGCTCTTAAAAGTGATCACGACCCAAATCCCTCACGAGTGTGGGTCACGACCTTAGGTTGTGACCATTATGGCGCCAATTTCGCGCCAAAGTTCCCTCCGAGTTTCATCATGGATGGGTCACGGCCTATGTTTTTTACCAATTCTATAATGCACACCACATGGGTCACGACTATGGGTCGTGACCATATCAATCTTTTCTCGGGCCTGGGTCATGGCCTTAAGCCATGACCATATTGCTGATTTCGCGCTGATGTGGAAAAAAATTAAGGGTCACGACAGTGGGTCACGTCTCTAGGCTGTGACCAGTGTCCTTATATCAAAACCATTCTCCCTTATTATCATTTCTTCCTGTGTCAATCACTCTCTCTTAAACCCTAATTTCGGCCCTTATCTCTCTAAATCTCAAAGGTAGACCCTAGTTTTTATGTTTCTGATTTAAACCCTAGTGTATATGTGTGTGAAAACGTGTATATTTCTGTGTATGTGTGTGTATGTATGTGTATGTGTGTGTACGTGATTATATATCGATGTATGAGTGTGTATATTTGTGTGAATTCGTGTGTATGTGTGTGTACATCTTTATATGTGTGTGTATATATGTGTATGTGTGTGTATCCCTGGTTTATATGTGTGTGTATATCTGTGTATGTATGTATGTATATTTTTTTCAAGAAAAGGGATGTTAAATTTCGGAGTTGAAATTTATTGCATTATTTATTGGGTATTGTTAACATTGATTGGAATTTCTTATTTAGAGGTTGAAATTGACTGCATTATTTAAGGGTATTTATTGGGTATTGTTAGTATTGACTGAATGTGGTTACTTAGAGATTAAAATAAATTGTGAAATTTATGGGTATTATCATTTAGGGCTTGAAATTTATTTAGAGTTTGAAATTAATTGAGTGTTATTAGTATTTACTAAATGTGGCTACTTAGGGATTAAGATAAATTATATTATTTAGAGTTTTAAATTAATTGAGTATTTTAGGTTCCGCACCCAAATCAAACTAATATACTCAAAATCCTTTATTTATTATCAAAACCTTAAACAAACTAATATACCCTAATATACACGCCCTTGTATATTTTTCTCAGTAAAAATGAGCCACGGTGATAATCACTGGCAATAAGAGTCGGAGAGGTTGCAATTGGACCGCACATGTAACTCTTTTATTACTAAGCATCATATAGATGGTACTCCTATTTATAGGTATGAAAATAAAAAGATTGAACAATTTAACTACCTTCAAAACTGTGGAGTAAATTTCCGGCAAGATTACCTATTCGATCGTATTTTATTTTCCCTATCGGAAAATTGGGATGACGTTATAGAAAATTTATTTTACACGCATAATCCTGATGTAGCCTTGACCTTGGTTACTTTGTTGGAGTAGGTGGAGAAAAAATTCCACCCGTTATGAATACAATTGCGTACAGAGAGCATTGACATGGACTATGATGTATCGCGTCGTATGCACGCTAAATTGAATCTTGCTAACAATTTGAAAATGATGGGATTCCGAGTTCATGTCACGGATATCTACACATCAATCATAGATACCCTTCCTCCGAGTTGGCCAAGTGAAAAAATTCATAGGTTCTTAAAAACTAATACTGAATGGATGGAGATCAGACACATTGAACTTATTCTAAAGTCTCACTTTGAAAAGGTATATATATATATATATATATATATATATAGGAAGGACCACCTACATCATGATATATACATCACATCATACCCCACATCTAGTTCTAGGCCCTAAGAAATCTTTTTTTCCAAATTTTTTATTTTTCCCTTGAAATTAACTTTCCAATGAACCCATATTCAAAAAATTAGATCAAAATAAATTTTGTAACTATTTTTAAAAAATCCACAAAAAACTGTTGGCGCAGGATTTTTTTAAAATAGCTACAAAATTTATTTGGACCTAATTTTTTGAACATGGGTTTATTGGAAGGTTAATTTCAAAATAAAAATGAAAATTTTGAAAAAAAAAAGTTTTTTAGGGCCTACAACTAGGTGTGGTGCATGGATTATGTATAAATCATGATGTAGGGGAGCCTTCTTTTATATATATATAGTTGTAAGCTTGATTAATTAATTATAATTTTTTAGTCACTTATGGTTTTTCACTTTTGTATATAACGTCAGGAGGAAACAACAGTGCCGAGGGAACACTGCAACGAGGTTCACTATCTCGTGAACAACCCAAATTCTCAACACTAATTGGTGAGCAATACATAACTCCACCAATAGTTGCCTCCTTATCAAGTCCAACTGCTTCGACACCCTCATCTAGCACTCCCGTTACTCCACCACCCCCATCCAATGGTGTCGACGCCTCCCGTTCAACCCAAAAGAAGACCATTGGGTTCTCCCTTCTCAGGAATAACCCGATGGGTGATAAGAATGATGCGCTAAACTTTAAAGCCCGATGTTTGGATTTGGGAAAAATGAATGTGGGGGTTGGTGGACGAGACAACTGGAACCAGGTTGACTAAGCCGTTAATGATGATATATAGAATCAACTCTCTAAGTATTTCTCATTTGCCAATTGTTCTAAGAATAAGGTTCTACCTCACGTTTCTGAATCCTTGAGAACATATAGGAGAAACCATCGAAAGAAACATTTCTCGAAGGAGGCAGTGAGCTCCAATAATTTATCTTTAAAAGAGAGAGTGCCTCCAAATCTTGAAATTCCGGTGGAGCAGTGGAATAAGTTTTCGGAGAATGAGGCAACGGAAAAAAAGTTGGTCCAAAGGGAGAAAAATAAAAAAATAGGGCACATAAAATTGATATCCACAGGTTGGGATCCAAATCCTACGAGGATGTGAAGAATGAATGGGAGAGTAGGACAAAGGATGGTCCAGATGTCGTTAAAACACCAAATCAGTCCAACATTTTTGTTCATGCTCGACGGGGTAAAGATAATACATTCCCTCCACACTTGGTTGAGACTATAAAATCAATAGAGGTCAACAGCAATCAGTCAGGTTCGAGCCTTACTAATGATTTTGACCTTGATAATGATGCCCTGACCCAGACCTTTGGAAAGGATAAAAGGGGGAGGACGAGAGGTGTGGCTCAAATATGCCAAAAATAAAATTTCAACAGACCGCACCTCTCGTGGATGAGTTCTCTTTGATCAATAATTATTTCTCGTCCAATGACAAACGACACGCCAAGACTGATAGGGATGTCCAGGAAATCAAAAATAACTTGGGAATGTTGACTAATCAAATTTGGCAAATTGTGTCCCTTTTTCAAAATTATGGGGTCCCAATTCGACCTTCTCCTCCTCAAGGTTACCTTTACCCTCACCCTCCTCGTCAAGGCTTTACCTATCCTCCCCCTTCATTTTTCCCTTCCCAAATTCCGCTTCATCCACCATTCTCCTCCCAAATGCCACCTAATCCAACATTCCCCTCCCAAATGCCTCTTGTCACGGGACTTGGATCATCATCATCAACTAACAGTGACTATGGCAAAAAGTATTATTTCAAAGACCTGCGAAATAAGAGGTTTGTTGGTATATTCACACTCATCTCCAAGGTTGTTGGAACTAAAGTACATAATTGACCATTGGAGACGGGTGAGGTTCAAATACTGGTTGATGAAATATACAACGGCTGCGGAGATATACTTGTGTTAGCTGCAGGCGGGGATGGGCTTGAGGAATTATATAAACTCTTTTCTTGCTTGGAAAATTTATCTGTTGGCAAAGATCGATTAATATTTCGTTTTGTTTTAATTTGAATAATTCTTTTTTGTTTCAGTTGTAAGAATTTTGGTTTTGTTTCAGTTCAAGAATATTGGTTTTGTTTCCATTTAAGAATATTGGTTTTGTTTTAGTTTTAATAATATTTTTTACTGCTCAAGTTGTAGATTATTACATGGATTTTAGTTTTAACCTATATCCACATGACTGGAATTTGTAGATTATTACATGGATTTTCCACTATACAAAGAGTGGATGGGAGAGACTGACCGAATTTTGAATAATTATGTAAAGGGCATTCAAGAATTTGTTAGGTAATCTTTCAAAAATCTAAAAAGTGACAAGATTTCATGTTCGTGCACCCATTATGAGAACGAAAAATATAAGTCATTGGAATATGTTGAGTTGCATGTAATATAGTGGGGAATATGTCAAATCTATAAAATACAGTGGGGTTTCCATGACCAGTGATGTCACCATACAATTATAATTAAAGTTGGGTCACTGCCTAGGGCCGTAACTAGTGATGTAACCATCCAACTAAATTTCAGGTTGGATCATGGCCTAGGAACTTGACCAGCATGATAAATGGGTCACGGTCTCCATCCGTGACCCACTAAGATCCGTAACTATTAGATGATCAGAGACATGGGTTGTGACCACAAGAAATGGTCATGCCCGATTTGCTCACGGACAAAATCCGTGACCCACAACTTTGGTCAGGGACAAAATCCATGACCAATCGCTCGGTTTGGTGTAGTGTTCTATCATTTGCTCATAGTTTAGCCTTTAAATAGATTTTAGCATAACCCGTTACCATTTGACTCGATCCATCATGAAGAACCGAATCTCCAACATCTCCAAATTCAAGATGATCTCCACATTACGAAGGTATAAATAAATTAGGAGGTAAGATTTATTTGCATCTATATGGGAAAATATTTTTATTATAAACGAAGTAGTTTTTTATGTTTATTTTGTTTTTCAAAATTTGCTAATTTCGTTCAAACGAGAAGTAATTCTCATTTGACCGAGAAGTCTAACTCGTCAGAAGGCATGTTTTTACATTTTATCTAACCTGCATCTAACGAGGGCATACTGTTTGGCCTCGTCCAAAACTCGTTTGAAGCTCGTTCGAACGAGATAGTGTTTTGTATGAATGAGATAGCGTCTTTCAAAAGAGTGACACCGCTTTGTATTTGTGTCGTCTTATAAATACCTGCTTTGTACATTTTTTCACAGAGACTTTTTTCAAATCGAAAGTTGCATACCTGCTGCAAAAGTCCTAGTTTATTTAGGTTTAAAATACCTTTTTTTTATTCAAAAATTTCATCCCCAATATATGTGTGAATCCATTTGAAACCCTAAGGTATTTCATATATCAGTTACTCTTGTGGAGAGACACTCTTCACATCTGACCTTGTGGTTCTTGAGGGGATCAGTGCTGAAGGAAGAGAAAGGTTGATCGATGGATATCGAGGGTAGACCGCCACATGTGGATGACTCAGGGTTGAGCCGTATTCTTTAGAGGTTTTGTAAGTAACATTATTGTCAAACGCTAAAGTGATGAAATAGGTTTTGCCCTTTTGGGGTTTTTTTTCTTATATTTGTTTGCTCTTGCAAGCATAGTTAATTTATTGTGTTTGAAATGGTCATCACATGCAAACCTAAATTAATCATATTAAAATTTCGTAATAATTTGGAGTTGTGTTTAGTGAAATCTAATTATATAAATTATTCCATTAAGGTCGTGTGTGCACTCTCAAATTGGAATCAAAGAAGGTTACACAAAATTATTGTGTGATCTTTTCTCGCAAAAATTACTTTTTCTTTGATATCAATTTTTTGAAAAATTGTTGATCTTTGAAAAAATCGTACTTTAATAAAGAATTTGTACAAGCAATTACCCATCTTTGATGGTACCAACTATGCATATTGGAAATCTAGGATGAGGTCTAATTTAAAGGCTATAGATGAATGTGTTTGGATAGCTTGTGAAACATGGTGGACTCCTCCCACTGTCACTGTTAATAATGTCATCGGCCCTAAACCTTTCTCTCAGTAGACAGAGGATGAATTTAAATGGAGCAATTTTAATTCTCATGGTTTGAGTTCCATCTCGGGAGCCGTCACCCCTGACGAGTTCCATCGCATTATGACATGCACCTAAAGATTCTTAGGATACCCTCCAGATGATTCAAGAGGCTCCCAATGCAATTAAATCATTTAAGCTAAAGAATATCGCCACACAATTTGAAACAATCACAATGCTTGAATTTGAATCTTTAGACAAGTTTTACAAACAACTGTCCGATATAGTTAACTCGAGTTTCAATTTAAGTGAGAAAATACCCAAGACGTGTGTGGTTAAGAAAATCTTGAGATCGTTTCTCTCCCGTTTTATTCCTAAGGTTGTCGTTATTAATTCGTTTGGGATCTTAGACACTCTTAGGTTAGAAGAACTTGTAGGAGATCTTCAAACATACGAGATATATATGTTCCTTAAAATAGTTAAGCCTAAGGATAAGGGAATTGCACTTAAAGCCCAATATAAAAAAAAAAAAGAGGAAGCGTCGTCTGATTCTGAGTTCAATTATGATTTAGATGATTTGTCCCTTTTTTGCTAAAAATTTCAATAAATTTCTCAAACTCAAAAAGAAAAATACTTCCACAGTTAAAAAAAAGTTTTGAGAAATATAAAAAATATAAACCGAGAAAGAAAAAATTTGAAAAAGGAAAAAAAATCCCAAAGAAAGACGAGGATAGGTGTTATGAGTGTGAGGAAAAGGGTCACAAAGCTCATGAGTGTCCGACTAGGTTGAAACTTCAAGTGAAAGGCAAAGTTGCATTAAACGTCATGCTTAGCGATAGCGAGTCCGAGTCGGTGAGTTCGGGAGAAGAATCACCGCATTAATGGCTAGTCATGTTAGTATATATAGTTCACCTCATGATGATAAGGAAGCTACTAAACATGAATACCACGACAGTGAGTCTAGTTTTTCCAAGGAGAGTGGGGGAGAGAATGTTTTAAGTGAGAGCGAGAGTGACCTTCAGTGTGCCTATGTCAATCTTTATGCAGAGTACTTTAAACTAAGAAACAAAATAAAAAGTTAGCTATGAGAGTTTTAACACTAGAGAAAGAGTTGAGACAAGCGAGAGAGAGTGAGTCCTCGGTGAAATAAGCTCTGGGAGAGATAGTTTGTTTAGTTGAGAGGGAGAATGGGGACTTAACCAACAAGGTGGCTAGTCTTACGAGAGATCTCCAAGCATCCATGAAGACTCGTGAGAAACTTAAAACCCTCGTATCTGAACTTGAGAAAGATTTTGAACGTGCTCGGGAGGTCAAGGTAACTATTGAGGATGCATCGAAGAAGGTACGTAAGATGCTCCTCAACCTCGCATTAGGTAACTTCGAGAGAAAAAAATAGGTTATGACGGTGCATTCACTTCCCATTCCGCACTCGAGCCGATTTTCGAGTTTGTGATGGACCCTTATGGCCCTCGACCTAACCCACCTAGAAGAGTTCAACCTTGAAAAGCAAACCAAGTTAGTCCCAAACCTGTCTATGTTTGCACTTTTTGCAAAAGAAGAGGTCACCTTAGAATTTTTTACTATAAATTAGGTAGAACTAGACATACGCATACTCTCATACACAACTTTAAAGAATTTGCTAGTCTTAAGGAGCAAGTTGAATTTCTAGTCACAACTTCACATAATTTAATGGAAGAATATTAACGGATGTCTTTGTCATTTGATAATGCTTCCAACATTTCGACTAGAGTCAACAACAATAAGGGCAAACAAAAGGTTACCTCCACTTGGGTACCTAAGCGAGATGACAAAGCCCTTGTTATTCATATTTCTCCCAAGGATCAAAATACTTCCTAATGCTATTTTGATAGTGAGTGTTCAAGGCATATGACCGATGATGTCTTATTTTTTACCCACTTTAAGGATCATAAAGAAGGTGAAGTCGCCTTTGGAGATAGGAGTAGATCTAGCATTTTAGGACGTGGCAGTGTTGAGATACCCTGTTTTCCTAATCTAGATGATGTGTTGTATGTGAAAGGCTTAAAAGAGATACGCCCTCAAAAATCCTAATCATTAATGCCAAAGGTCCATAGTGGCGACCATGGAACTTATGCACACAAATGAGGAATTGGACACAATCCCATAACAATTATCTTTCGTCCTCACACCTTCTAGTAACTATTTACTGGATTGATAATAAACATTGCATTCAGACTGGTCAAACTTTACCACAAAGTTTGCATCGTACAGTTTGATTATTCCGAATGCAATATTTATGATCAATCCAGTAAAAAGTTACTACAAGGTGTGAGGACAGAAGATAATTGTTATGGGATTGTGCCCAAGTCCTCATTTGTGGGCAGAAGTTCCACGGTCTCCACTATGGACCTTTGGCATGAAGGGATAGGTCACGTGAACTTTAGAGATCTTGAGAAATTAGTGAAAAAGGACCTAGTTCGTGGCTTACCATCTCTTAGGAAACCAACTTCCTCCGTTTGTAGACGTTTCCAACAAGGTAAACAAATTTGAAGTCCCCACCGGAAGTTGAATACCATTACCACTTCCCATGTTTTGGAGTTAATTCACATGGATATTATGGGTCTTACTCACTCGGAGATCTTAGGATGTAAGAGATACATTCTCGTGATGGTCAATAACTTTTCTAAATACTCGATTGTAGGATTCTTTTGAGAAAATTCTGATGTAGTTGAGTTCCTTACAATCAAGTGTTGTGTCCTACAAAACCAATACAGTGTCACTACTAACTGGATGAGTAGTGATAACGGCACTAAATTTAAAGAACCGAAAGTGGATAGCTATTGCAATGGAGTGGGCATCAAATAGGAGTTTTCGTCAATTCACACTCCTCAACAAAATGGGATTGTTGAGAGGAAAAATTGAATGATATAAAAATGGATACATCCAAGATTCTTGGGATAAATGTGCCTAAATGTTTTTAGACAGAGGCGGTGAGCACCGTATGCCATACGGTGAATATGGTATTTCTTCGTCCGCATATACTTCACACGCCTTATGAGTTGTGGATAGGGAAGAAGCCCAACATATCATATTTCCCTGTCAAGATATAGATGTGACACCCCGCTCGATGAAATACCAGGTGATCAGTCTTATATCTAATTAAACAGGAATCTCAAATGGACCATCATTAGCATCACTATCGAAATTTTATAAAATTACTAACCGCCTAGTATTCAAAGCTGATGCCAAATTTTAATCTTTATTAATCAAGATAAAAGTAACTCTGAAAAACAAATTTACACAATCCATGCCAATAGAAACCATCATCACAAGTAATAAAATGCCATGTCGAATAAACCATCGGCTAAAATCCCATACAAATGTAAAGAAAGATAATAAGAATATCATAGTATCTTAAATGAATACTAAATAAAACTATGAGCAACATGCTCGAGTATCTGATATAAAGTCCCTATTCTAATAATAGAAGAGATAGAGGCTCCTATCCAAATCCTGCAACATCCACATATACTGCAGCAACGAAATCCCTGGAATGAATCAAATCTCGCGTCCTTGTGGATGGACACCTAAAAGGTTTTGAAAATAGTTTATATCAAGGGTTAGAACCAAAAACAATTTGAAAACATTTAGCAAATGATTAACTTGCAGTAATATAAAATTCATGTATGCACTTCGTATTTAAGTTAGTGTCACACTCCAATGAGGACATCCTCACCCCTCCTCTAATGTGCACACCTAACGTCACTTTATATCTCCCCTAGTTCTCTTCCCCATAACTAGATAATAGATATAACCCTTTCCAACCACCCTACTCAAACCGAGTATGTTTAAGTGTATGATTTATAAGTTATTACTAGCACTAACTTAATTAATCATTTTCCTTCTTAAATTTATATAACTTTCATGCCCTTTATACACATAATACAATTCATCTCATGTATTAAATTACCCGCATATAATTATCTATCCCATTATATACGTATAACTATATTACAACATTAGCACATATGTTGAATATAAATAATAGCCATCCTCCCGCGTAATAACTCACCGGATGTATTCTCTAAAGTGTTATCCCACTAGGTGTACTCGCATAACCTAGTTACCCCAAGTTAGAATTGCTCCCTAACTTGGCCAAAAATATAAACATAATGGAGGCGGTCATATTCCTTCCCTGAAAGTGAGATAATCTCCCCACCCATATAAGGGACGTTATGACCTGGGGACATACTCGCCCTACTCCTCAAGCTAGGGGATTCACCCACTACGCGCAACCTCCCTTGAACGCACTAGAGTATATATTTAAATAATATCCAATTACTGATATTTATATGCACACACCATATATATACTATCGCATACCGTATATATATAATTATAAAATATCCCGGCTTTACCGTGTACCAAGTCCGTAACACTAGCCTATATGTAAACCCCGAGTTTATGATCCAACTCTAATTATTAATTAATTTGCACATTAATTAATTAAATTATTTTTTTAGTGTCACCCAACTAATATACTCGGACTCGCCCTCATGGCCCGAAATTAATATAATACCCGAGTCTAATCCCCGACTCCAATTTAATTAGTTTCATCCATAATTAATTTAAGTGAGTAGTGTCAACCTACTACTATATCCAAACTTATTCACCTAGTCCGTTATTTTATTCTTTCAGAATTTATTTCTCAAAATACATTCGAAATGTGTCGCCCTTAATTCCCCCACCACTCCCAGTTATATTCCTTTATAATTGTTAAGAATGTACTCCCATAATTAATTTGTCTCTCTTAATTATACTAGGGAAAAATTGCAACTAAAAATTTTACCCATATAAATCCCTAAGCCAAACTACCGAAAAACCTGAAGGGTCGATCGATCAACCCCCAACCGTCGATTGATCGATCGAATAGGTACTCATCTTCTTCGGCTTGATGTTTCCCCAATTAACGAGTTTCTCTACTATCTAACTTCTCCCCTGATCCAACCCAAGAACAATTACCATCATAACGATATAAGAACATGATCAAGGTAACCTATATAGCTTCAAACTCAATTTAAATCTCACGAGTGTCTCCTTTTCCGATTTGGGGAATATTCTAGGTTTTCTCTCATTAAGCCCCAACATCATCTAGTTACCCCAAATTCGTTCAATATTACTACTGGGATTTCACATCTAAAACCAGTCATCATCTCATAACTATGTAACACAGCTAACTTCCCCATTAATTTTATTCAATTGTTCCATTTACAAAAACCCCATTTTGTACCCATGTATACCCAAAACGAATTTTGGATTTTCGCATCACAAAAATATGAATTTAAAAACATCAATTAATATTACAACAAGTTAACCACTTGCCTTATGGATTCGTAGGGTCTGATCTGAGGGTGTGATTTGCAAGGTTGATGATGAACTCCCAAAATTCATTCCTAGCCTTGTCTCCAAAAGGATCCCCAATGCACTCTAACTGCTCCCTATAGATTTCCCTCAAAACTTAGGATTTATATTTGTATTTTCTACCGTTTCCCTTTTCTCCCAATTAGGTATTAAAGCTAAATCCCTTTTTAGCCTAATAGGCCAAGCCCGAGTGACCCAAATACCCCCGTGTGGGTCCGAATATGCCTAAAAATTCCCTGAGACACATTTACTACCTCCGGGTACTCTTTTTCGACTATTTCGGCCCATCCGGACTAAACATGTACTCAGAATTGGCATCCGAATTAATTTACAGAATTTCTTATCTCACCCCTAACTTAGTCTATAACCGGCTCCCGGTTGAGATAAGTAAATCCCA
Source organism: Sambucus nigra (assembly GCA_949130495.1). NCBI lineage: Eukaryota > Viridiplantae > Streptophyta > Magnoliopsida > Dipsacales > Adoxaceae > Sambucus > Sambucus nigra. Next base: position 250,508,373 of record OX422208.1, read on the forward strand.
CATCACTGATACACTTATGACGTAAATAATTTATTACTATCCACTTAGTAATTTGATTCCCATAAATATTAACCATTCATTCTCTCGAATAATATCTATATACAGATTTCCATAATTAATTCCATTAAATTACGACACAAAAGTAATTTAAATTTTTACCCGAATTAATTAATTTTTTAAATGGATATAAAAGTACAGGGTGTTATAATAGAGCCCTTAGGAAAGTTAGACTCTCGAATAGACGAGGGGATATTTTTAGGATATTTATCGACAAGTAGGGCTTACTGAGTTTATAATCTTGCTAGCTCAAAGGTTATGGAGTCAATAAATGCCATAATTAGAGATGACGAGCCAACAACATTTGTTTCTCCTAGACCATAGTGTGAGGATGATGCATCCCGTGGTGACGATCCCATCCTTCCTCATGCTACCACGGTGGACCCTGTTCCTATTTTTGGGGAGACGCCATCTTGGGTTCAAAAGAGTTATGAAACTTTCTTTATACTTGGTAATCCTACACTAGGTATCAAGACTCGTGCTCAACTCAAAAATGTTGTTATCTATATGTGCTACACATCCCTAGTCGAGCCCAAGAATGTGAAAGAAGCACTCAAGGACGAGCGTTGGATATCTATCATGTAAGAATAACTGCTTCAGTTTAGAAAGAACGATGTCTAGGAGTTGGTCCCCCAACCTAGCGATACTAACGTGATAGGTACCAAGTGGATTTTCAAGAATAAGGTGGACAAAAATGGTACCATAGTTCTCAATAAGGCTAAGTTGGACGCTCAAGGCTACACACAGATCGAGGGTGTATACTTTAAGGAGACATTTGATCCTGTTGCTAGACTTGAGTCCGTTCACTTACTAGTCGCCATATCATGTCATCTACGCTTCAAGTTATATCAAATGGATGTCAAGAGTTCCTTTGTGAATGGCATTCTACAGAAGGAGGTTTATGCAGAATAACTAAAATGGTTTGAAGACCCTAAGAACCCGAGATACGTCTACTATTTTAAGAAAACCTTTTATGGTTTGAAGCAAGAACCCCGTACTTGGTACTGGAGGCTTACTTCCTATCTCTTAGATCGTGACTTAAATAGAGGAGGGTAGAAAAGACATTATTTGTGAGGAGAGAGAGTGGTGCCATTTTGGTTACCCATGTCTATGTGGATGACATAGTCTTTGGATCCACGTGCTCCCGCCATGCTCACACTTTCGAGGAGGAGATGAAGAGCGAGTTTGAGATGATATGGTAGGTGAGATTACATTATTACTAGGTCACGAGGTTCTTCAACTTGAGGATGGGATATTTATATCTCAATCCAAATATGCAATAGACCTTGTGAAGAAATTTTCTCAAACTCTGCTAAGCATTTTCACACCACTGTGAGTACATTGAAAAAGCTTATCAAAGAAGCTTTAGGTAACGACGTAGATAAGACCTTATATCGGAGTATGATATGTAGTCTTCTTTACCTTACCTCTATTCATCCTGATATGCCTTTAGTGTTGGAGTCTGTGCATGATACCAGGAATCCCCGAAAGAGTCACACTTACACGCTCTTAAACGTATTAAAAAATACATGAGTGGGATTTCATTATACAAAATTTGGTATTACTTTGATAACGATGACCATTTGTCCTCCAATTCGGATGCTTATTGGATCGACGATGTAAATGGATGTAGGACAGGTGGGTGTTTCTATTTTGGGAGTGGTATTGTCTTGTGGATGAGCAAGAAGCAAAACTCCATATCTTTGTCCACAATGGAGGCTGAGTATATAGCCATAGGGAGTTGTTGCACGCAACTCTTATGGATGAAGCAAATGTTAGAGGATTACGACATTTCACAGGGCACGATGACTATTTCTTGTAATAATACGAGTGCCATACACTTTTCACATAATCCTATTCAGCATTCGCACATAAAGCACATTAGGATACGCGAGCACTTTATTTGAGACCTAGTTGAGGATAAGGTCGTGTTCTTGAGCTTTGTGAGCACTGATCGTCAGTTAGCCGACATTTTCATGAAACCTTTAGATTTACTTCAATTTGAGGATCTTAAGAAATCTTTAGGTATTTACATTGTTGAGTGAGATTGGATATGTTATTTACTATATATGATGATTTTCAAGACTATTTGCATTTATTCCTATTGCTAGATTGTATTACCATTGAATTTATATTTTTCATTTTGCTATATTTTTCAAAAAATTCAAAAAGAGTTTTGTTATTCTTGAAATTTTTTTAAAAATACAAAAAGATTTTCAGTTTCTTTTTAAGAAAAAGTGAAAAAGACAAAAATATAAAATTTTTGAAAAAAATTCAACAAGAGTTTTTGAGAGAGTGCGCGTGCGTTCAAATAAGGAAATTATTTAATTAAACACAGTTTTTACCAATTAAATCCTAAACATGCAACAGTAGGTGATTAAATAAGATAATGAACTAAGCAAGAACATTCAAACACATGCTTGTGAGGAAAAATCCCCCAAAGGGGCAAAACCATTTATTTTCATTATAATATTGTAACTGTACAATTTCGGATTACAATGAAAATATAAGTGACTAAGAATTACCCTCAGGTGTTGGATTCTGTAGTCGGCGACTGGAAATGTCCCTTTCCAGGAGGGCTGCAATGAAGAAGAAGAACGGTCTTCTCCACAAGGGTATGAACAACAAAACTGCGTTCCTGGGTTGCAAAGTGATTCACAAGTGTTTGGAAATTTGTGTGAATCAAAAACCTCAATAGGTGAAGACTTAGAGTTTTTGTGCTATGAAAATCATGTATGGAAGTCTTGCAAAACAACTCCCCCGAAGTTGGTATTTATAGGAAAACAGATGAAGAGATCCACATTCTTAAAACCTAAAATTCTATCCAGCGTACAGGTACCTCGAACCGGTTCTGGTACCCTGCGAACCGGTTCGCCCCCCCGAACCCCCGGGTTCGGGGACAATGGCTGGTAAAAGGGGCTTTCAGCACTTAAAAAAAATTCCAAGGTTTTTCTTGGAAATAACTCCATTTTCAACGAGCCATAAATTGTTCACCGTAGCTCGGATTGAGGTGCCGTTTCTTCCAGTATCTTTGTTGCGGCAAGCTCTTCAACTTTCCAGTTGACCGGTCCTCCAGATGGTGGCTATAAAATTACCAATTTTCCCTTGAACATCCCTATCAAGCCTTGTTGCACTGTTTTGACTTCTCTTACGTACCACTTGTATTACGAGCCTAAAATCATGGAACGTGAAGTCGTTGAGGCATATGAGGGACACATGATGGAGATCATAAATGCTTGATTCCTGGAATTCGGATTGAGGCTGTCATATGAGATCGTGTAGGGACGTGCCAAATGTAACGGCGTACGACATACAAAACTGTAAGATAACGGACATGACAAAAATGTCCTTACAAATCTCCTCCTATGTCTATGCCGGTACATACATAAAAAAATCCGAATTATCGAATAATAAAATTGCCTATACAAATCTACCCTTCCATGAACCCAAAACTGGAAAGATAAAAATGAATAAGTCTTCATCGTTTGATCTTCAAATCTTCAATACATTCAAAGCTTTTCTCATCAGGGTGTGCAATTCAGAGATCATCAATGTATTACCTACACACATGAGAACTAGAAAATACCACGTGACATATCGAGTTTGAAATGAGCTAAACATATATACCAATTTAACATAGATCATTAAACTCCAAAAACTCAAATTCCAAAAACTCCCCCATAATATGATAATTCTTTCTCCCCCTTTTTATGATGTCCCCAAATAGACAAATATAGGAAGTAGAAATAGATGTACATAGAGAATGTCACAAGGTAATAAACTGCTATTTTTGATTTTTTTTTTAAATTTTTCATACAAAGAATATATACAAGGAAACACACCATGAACGATCACAAAAACAACCAAGTCAATGATAGTGTAAATGAAGTGGTGTGATAAAATTCGATAGGAAAATCAATGCATACAAACATGACATATGTGCACGATGAATATCGGATACTCCTAACGAATGAACTCAAAGTCTTCCTTTGGTGTAAAAAGGTGGAAATATGTGACATTGACTCAATCAAATCAACAAATCAAAGCTCAAAGTGATTTCCACACCAATAACGTCCAAAACTATTTCATGCTTTTTCAGGACTTTCAAGGAAGTGCAAACCCGTTTATATTCTCCAACCAAACTCCCTCAGATTTTTATTTTTAATAGAGGCTTTCTAAATTCTCAAACTTTGGATAATTGATAGTGAAACCTAAGTGGCCCATATTTGGCATGAATTGCTTTTTATTGCCTTTAAATTTTTTGCGGGCTCTTTTAACCTCTTTGGACCCCGGATAATAAAATTCCTCCATTTTTAGGTCCTTTTGAACGATGACTTTTGCGCAAAGAAGTGATAATTATCTTTAGCAGCCCCTCCCCATTCTTAAACAAACACCCAGTCCCACAAAAACGGTTTTTACATGCATTCCAATCTTGTCAAGTTTTATCGCATATTGTAAGTTGTATAGACATAATTGAGATGGAAACACTCAAGCCAACATGTGATAGACAAGTGCAATAATCAAATACAACCGTGCATGTGTTCAATAAAGGAGATAGGAGTCAAACATGTAGGAAAATATCACTAATTACATCTCAAGGACTCCAATCAGTGCAAAGCACATGGATGAAATGATGTAGCGTCTCAAATCTCTATCAAACAGTCACATGGATAAATGGAAAGAATTTGTGACTTGGCTATCTTAAACGTTCATCCATAAAAAAGGTGCAAAAATACAAAAATCTTTTTGGATTTTTCTCAAAAATTTTATATACAAAAACAAAAATCTTTTTGGAGTTTTCAAAAGAATAAATAAATAACTGTACAATAGAAAAATGATACATATAAGTCAAATTATAGACATGAAAAAGCATCCTATTCTAGACATGGACCAACCCCTCAGTCAACTGTGCAAATCCCCAAAGACTTCCGAAGACTCTCAAATCTAAGGGCAACTAAAGGTTTCGTGAAAATATCGGCTAACTGACGGTCGGTAGGAACAAAACTCAAGGATACGACTTTCTCCTCAACTAGCTGTCGTATAAAGTGCTCACGTATCCTAATGTGCTTTGTACGCAAATATTGGACTGGATTACGGGATATGTGTATCGCACTCGTGTTATCACAGGAAATGGTCATGGTGTCCTGTGAAATCCCATAATCCTCTAGCATTTGCTTCATCCTCAAGAGTTGCGTGCAACAACTCCCGGCGGCTATGTACTCAGCCTACGCAGTAGAGAAAGAGATGGAATTTCGCTTCTTGCTCAGCCAGGAGACAAGAGCAGAACCAAAATAGAAACACCCACCAGAAGTGCTCCTACAACCATCTACATCCCCGGCCCAATCGGCATCTGAATAGGCAGACAAACGTCATCAGTATCAAAGGAATACCAAATACCGTATGAGAGAGTCCCACTAACGTATTTAATAATACGTTTTAGAGCAAGTAAATGAGACTCTTTCGGGGATGCCTAATATCACGCACAGACTCCAACACTAAAGCCTATGTCGGGGCGACTGGTAGTCAAGTAGAGAAGACTACCTATCATACTCCGATACAAGGTTTGCTCTACGTCCTTGCCTGAAGTGTCCTTACTAAGCTTGGTCGTGGTACTCATAGGTGTACGTGCATTCTTAGCGGAGTCTAAACCAAATTTCTTCACTAGGTCTCTAGCATACTTGGATTGGGAGATGAACATCCCATCCTCTAGCTGACGAACCTGGAGACCGAGGAAGTAAGTAATCTCACCAACCATGCTCATCTCAAACTCACTTTGCATCTCCTCTTCAAAGTGATGAGCATGTTGAGAGCACGTGGATCCAAAGACTATGTCGTCCACATAGACTTGGGCAACCAAAATTGCACCGTCATCTCTCCTGATGAACAACGTCATATCAACTCCCCCTCTCTGGAAGCCACGGGCTAAGAGATAGGAAGTAAGCCTCTCGTACCAAGCACGGGGTGCTTGCTTCAAACCATACAAGGCTTTCCTCAGATAGTAGACGTGCTCCGGGTGCTGAGGGTCTTCAAACCCTTTTGGTTATTCCACGTAAACCTCCTCCTGTAGAATGCCATTTAGAAAGGCACTCTTGACATCCATCTGATATAACTTGAAGCGCATATGACATGCGATGGCGAGTAGTAGGCGGACGGACTCAAGCCTCGCAACAGGAGCAAATGCCTCCCCAAAGTCTACACCCTCTATCTGTGTGTAGCCTTGAGTGACCAACCTAGCTTTGTTTCGGATTATGGTACCATTTTCATCCATTTTATTCTTAAAAATCCACCGGGTACCTATCACATTAGTCTCACTAGGTCAGGGGACAAGTTCCCATATATTGTTCTTTTTAAACTGAAGCAACTCATCCTGCATAGCAGATATCTAGTGTTCATCCTTGAGTGCGTCTTTATGGTTCTTGGGCTCGACTTTGGACGTGTAGCAAAGATGGCTAACAACGTTCTCTAGCTGAGCATGAGTCTTGACCCCTAGAGTGGGATCGCCAACAATAGCAGACGGGTCATGACTCTTGCGAACCCAAGCAGGTGTGTCCCCTAACACAGGAGTGAGGACCACAGAGTGTGGGTGGGGGATAAGTGGATCACTGTCAGATGTGTCCTCATCCTCACACTGAAGGTTAGGATCAATAATCGTCGGAGGTTCGTCATCTTGCACGGTGACGTTTATTGATTCCATAACCTTAGAGCTCTTCACGTTAAAAACCCGGTACGCTCTGCTATTCGATGAATATCCTAGAAATATTCCCTCGTCTCTCCGGGAGTCGAACTTTCCTAATTTCTCTCTATCCCGTAGGATGTAGCATTTACTCCCCAAAACACGGAAATATGCCAAGTTGGGCTTCTTGCCAGTTCACAACTCATAAAGAGTCTTAAGTGTGTGTGGACGCAAATAAACCCTATTCACCGTGTGGCATGCAGTAGACACTGCCTCTGCCCAAAATCTCCTAGAAATCTTACGACCTAGAAGCATAGATCTAGCCAATTCCTGGATCGTTCTATTCTTTCTCTCAACAATCCCATTTTGCTGAGGAGTCTTCACAGCATATAACTCATGTTTGATCCCAAGGCTATCACAATACAAATCCACCTTTGCTTCCTTAAATTCAGTGTCGTTGTCACTACGTATTCTGTTAATAGTGACTCCGTGTTGATTTCGTAGGACACGGCACTTGGTCGTTAAAAACTCTACAGAATCGGATTTCTCTCTCAGAAAACCTACAATGGAGTACCTGGAGAAATCGTCTACCATCACGAGGATATACCTCTTACCACCCAAACTCTCAGTACGAGTAGGACCCATAAGATCCATGTGAATCAACTCAAGAACACGAGAAGTGGTAATGGAATGCAACTTTCTATGGGGACTACGAATTTGTTTTCCCAACTGACAGGGTCCACAAACCGTCGAAGTTGACTTTCCAAGCGCTGGTAAGCCACGTACTAGGTCCTTTTTAGCTAAGCGATTGAGATCTCTAATGTTCACGTGACCTAGACGTTGGTGCCACAGATCCATATGAGTGATCGTGGCGCTGTTGCAGACAAGTGAGGACGTGGGCTCAGTCCCATATCAGTTATCCTTTGTCCTTACCCCTTGCACTAATAGTTTACCCGCTTGATTATAGACTTTACAAGTATCCCAGTCAAAATTTACTGCAAAGTCAGCGTCACACAGCTGGCTAATGCTGAGAAGGTTTTCTTTCAAACCTTTGACGTACAAAACATTTTATAGCTTAGGAAATCCAGGTAACTCGACAGTACCTCGTCCTACAATGCTAGACTTGCTCCCATCTCCAAAGGTGACTCTGCCATCCTGATAGTCCTCAAGAGTCTTAAAAAATGAGGCATCACCTGTCATGTGTCTGGAGCATCCACTATCAAAATACCACTGTGAGGTATTATGTGCTTTGAGAGCAACATGAACAACAAAAGCCTTTTTATCTTTCTTAGGTACCCAAGTCGAGATGACCTTTTATTTGCCTTTGTTGTTGTTAGTTTTAGCTGGAATGTGAGAAGCATTCACTAACGGCAAAGACATCCGTCGGAATTCTTCCATTAAACTTTGGGTCGTGGCAGCTAAGAACTCAACTCGCTCTCTCAGACTAGAAAACTCATCAGTATGACGTGGTGGAGCAGTAGTACGTCGTGTCCGACCGATGCTATAGTAAGACTCCCTAAGGTGGCCTTTTCTTTTGCAATAAGTACAAAAGAACACAGTCAAAGACGGACCTTGGTTTGCTTTTTTTGGTCGAACTCTCCTTCGAGGTTTTTGACGATGGCCATAAGGGTTCGTAGTAAACTCAGGAACTGGTCCAGGTGCAATTTGGGACGTGGAGGCACCATCATAACCAATTCCTTGCCGATCACCAAAACCTAAAGCGGGGCCGAGGAGCATATTTCCCATCTTCCCAGATCTGTCCGCAATTTGTACCTTGACTTCCCGTGCTTTCTCAAGATCATGAGTCAGCTAGGCAACAAGGGCTTCAAGTTTCTTTCGAGTCTCCACGGAGGAATGGAGCTGACTCGTAAGACTAGACACTTGTTTAGTCAAGTCCCCTCTCTCTTTCTCTAAAACACTCTCTCTCTCTCTCTAAACGAACTCTCTTTCTCGACACAGGCAGATTCTCTCTCTCTCAGGGCGGTGAAGGTGGAGGACTCTCTTTCTCTCGCCTTTCTTAAATCTTCCTCTAAGCCGGTGATCTTAAGAACTAGCGCTTTGTTACGTTTTTTAGTTTTAAAAGACTCAGAATATAACTCAGCGTAGGCGCGTTGAATATCACTTTCTCTCTCACTTGAGTCATCCTCCCCCTCACTCACATCGATCTCATTATCGAGGTGTCCCTATGTAGCATCATCTTCATCGTCATGAAGATAACTAGGAGTGCTCACTTGACTGTCCATGAATGCGGTGAAGTTACACTCATGCGGTGACTCATCTCCTGAATCCACCATCTCGACCTCACTGTCGTTGCTAGGAGTAGCATTAAGGACAACTTTCCCTTTCTCTCTATTCAGACGAGTGGCACACTCAAAGGCTCTATGACCCCTACCATCGCACTCAAAACATCTCTCACTTTCTTTCTTAGGAGGATTTTTGGAGTCTTTTTCATTTTTCTTTTCAAACTTATTTTTCTCAAATTTCTTTTTATCTTTAAAATTGCCATTTTTCTTAAATTTGAGAATCCTCTTGAAATTTTTTGCAAAAAGAGACAAATCATCTAAGTCAAAATCACACTCAGAATCTGACGTGTCAGTATCTCTCTTTCTAGATTACTCTACCCTCTTTCTAGCAGACCCTTCACTCCTTCTCTCTTGGGCATTAAGTACAATTCCCTTATCTTTAGATTTAGCAGTTTTAGGGAACATATCAATTTCATAAGTTTGCAAATCTCCTACAAGTTCTTCCAATTTTAGCGTATTTAAATTACCCATAGAATTTAGCACAGTGACTTTAGGGATAAAATGCTTAGGCAAAGAACGAAGAATCTTTTTAACAACTCTAGCATTAGGAATATGTTCACCAAGATTAAAGCTAGTATTCACAATATCAGAAAGTCTAGCATAAAATTCATCAAAGCATTCAGATTCATGCATGGTGATGGTTTCAAATTGAGTTGTCAAATTTTGCAACTTAGATTCTTTCACAGTATTAGTTCCTTCATGGGTGAGTTGTAAAACATCCCATGCCTCTTTTGACATTGTGCACGTCATTATGCGTTTGAACTCATCAGGTGTGACAGACCCAGAAATAGCACTTAGACCCTTAGAATTAAAAGATGACCATTTAAATTCTTCTTCAGTCCAAGAAGTGACAGGTTTCAAGTTGATCACATTATCAACAGTCACGGAGGGAGGAGTCCACCCTCTTTCAACTAAAATCCAAACCCTTTCATCTATGGCTTTTAAAGCCGACCTCATTCGGGCTTTCCAATAAGCATAATTAGTCCCGTAAAAAACAGGCATTTTATTATATAACTTCTCCATTTGAACACGCACTTTTTCAAAAATTAATTTTTTTTTTCAGAAAATTGATATGTTAGAAAAATTTTGCGGAAAATAGGAATACGCGATAGATTAGCGTAACCTGCTCTGATACCAATTTGAGAGAGTGCGTGTACGTTCAAATAAGGAAATTATTTAATTAAACACAGTTTTTATCAATTAAATCCTAAACATGCAACAGTATGTGATTGAATAAGATAATGAACTAAGCAAGAACATTCAAACACATGCTTGTGAGGAAAAATCCCCCAAAGGGGCAAAACCATTTATTTTCATTATAATATTGTAACTGTACAATTTCGGATTACAATGAAAATACAAGTGACTAAGAATTACCCTCAGGTGTAGGATTCTGTAGTTGGCGGCTGAAATGTCCCTTTCCAGGAGGGCTGCAATGAAAAAGAAGAACAGTCTTCTCCACAAGGGTATGAACAGCAAAACTGCGTTCCTGGGTTGCAAAGTGATTCACAAGTGTTTGGAAATTTGTTTGAATTAAAAATCTAGGGTCTTGGGCTCAATAGGTGAAGACTTAGAGTTTTTGTGCTATGAAAATCATATATGGAAGTCTTGCAAAACAACTCCCCCGAAGTTGGTATTTATAGGAAAACAGATGAAGAGATCCACGTTCTTAAAACCTAAAATTCTATCCAGCGTACAGGTACCTCGAACCGGTTCGGGTACCCTGCGAACCGGTTCGCCCCCCCGAACCGGTTCGGGCAGGGTTCGGGGACAATGGCTGGTAAAAGGGGCTTTCAGCACTTAAAAAAAATTCCAAGGTTTTTCTTGGAAATAACTCCATTTTCAACGAGCCATAAATTGTTCACCGTAGCTCGGATTGAGGTGCCGTTTATTCCAGTATCTTTGTTACAGCAGGCTCTTCAACTTTCCAGTTGACCGGTCCAGATGGTGGCTGTAAAATTACCAATTTGCCCTTGAACATCCCTATCAAGCCTTGTTGCACTGTTTTGACTTCTCTTGCGTACCACTTGTATTACGAGCCTAAAATCATGGAACGTGAAGTCGTTGAGGCAAATGAGGGACACATGATGGAGATCATAAATGCTTGATTCCCGGAATTCGTATTGAGGCCGTCATATGAGATCGTGTAGGGACGTGCCAAATGTAACAGCGTACGACATACAAAACTGTAAGATAACGGACATGAGAAAAATGTCCTTACAGTTTTGTATTTTGTTTTCACTGTATGTGGATGAACATTAAAGTTATTTGAGTCACCCATTCATTCCATATCCACGTGACTATTTTGTAGTGTTTTGAGACGTGACATCATTTTATTTATGTGCTTTTTAATATGTGGAGTCATTAAGATGTGATTTGATGACAACTTGTTTCATGTTTGACTCCTTGTATCCTTTAATGCACATGAGCACGAGCTCATTTGAGTATTGCACTTACCTCTTACATGTCGATTATAGTGTTTTCATCTCAATTTTGCTTTGAAAATGAACCAAATGGGAAAAATGAGATAATAAAAGTTGTGAATGTAAGAACCATTACCGGATTTTAAAAATCATTTTTGTAGTAAAAGTGTTATATTTTAAGCAATGGAATCATGCTGCGAAAGAAAAATTATTTTCATGAAAAGCCACTATTTGCAATGAAAAGAGCCAAAAATATTCAAGGCACATAAAAACAGAAGTGCCAGGTTGTTTGCTTGAACATTGAGGCTTCGCTATAAATGAGCATTAATTTCTTCAAAATAATTGAGAGAATAATTGCTATATGTGAGATTTTGAGGGAGTTAAGTTAAAGGTCAATGGGTTTGGACATTCTATAAAAATCTCGAAAGACATTGCATAGTTTTAGGCATTATTGGTGGAAAAATCACTTACGGTCTTGATTTGTTGATTAGGTTAAGTCAATTTCATATGAGTTCACCATTTTACACCTAAGGTAGACTTTAAGATCTTTTAGTAGTAGTGTCTTAATCCTTCGTGAACATATATTATGTTTACCTATGTTGATTAACCTATGGGATATGTTCACACCCTTACATTATGTATCATAATTTGGGTTTTTTTGTGTTTCTCCAAGGTGTGTTGTATTTGTAAAAGATTTATACTTGAAAAAATTCAAAATTAGTTTATGGAGCCTTTGACTTTATCATTGCATGTTTGTCATTCATATATTTTTGTGATGATATCGTATTCTTATTCATGATTACTTTTAACTCTTTGTCTATTTCGGACAAAATAAAATGGGGAGAACAAATTATGGGGGAGATTATGTGGGTTTGATTTATGGGGGAGAATTTTTATGAATTTTATTTTATATGTCAAACTCTATGCATCATGGGTATTTTCTTTGCTTCATGTGTGTAAGTACTTTTGGAAGATCATATTCACATTATACTCGATGAAGACAAAGTGCCCAAGAGAAGAACAAGAATAAGTGGAGATTTGAAGACATCATTAGCTTGTATATATCCTTTTACTAGGGTTTGGGAGGATATTAGGATATTTTGTTGTCTTAGGGAATTTTTATGTAATTTGGATTTTGGTTTTATTTTTCTATCGGAATAGATAAATGGGGAGATTTGTAAGAGCATAATTTATGTCATTTGCTCATAGTTTAGGCTTACATAGATTTTGGCATATCTTGTTACCATTTGACTCGAGCCGTCACGAAGAACTGAATCTCCAACATCTCCAAATTCAATATGATATCCACATTACGAAGGTATAAATAAATTAGGAGGTCAATTTATTTACATTTTATTGGGAGATATTTTTATTAAAAATGAAGCAATTTTGTGTTTAACTTTTTTTTTCAAAATTTGCTGACTTCATTTAAATGAGAAGTCATTCCCGTTCGAATGAGAAGTCTAACTCGTTAGAACGATCATTTTAGCATTTTATCTAACGTGAATCTAATAAGGGCGTACTGTTTGGCCTCGTCTTAAGCTCATTTGAAGCTTGTTCAAACGAGATAGTGTTTCGTTCTAATGACCTTACTATCGTTCTAACAAGATTCTATTCTCGTTCAAATGAAGCTTGTTTTTGTTCAAATGAGTGACATCACCTCGTACTTTGTGTCGTCTTTTGACTACATGCTTTGTATAGTTTTTCACAAAGACTCTTTGCAAATCGAAAACTTCATTCCTGCTAAAATAGTCCTCACTTTATTTAGGTTTAAAACACCTTTTAATTCGCAAATTTCATCCCCAATATATGTGTGAATCCCTTTGAAACCCTAAAATATTTCATATCTGAGTTACTCTTGTGGAGAGACATTCTTCACTGTTGACCTTGTGGTTCATGAGGGGGTCACTGCTGAAGGAAGACAAAGGTTGATCAGTGGATACCAAGGGTAGACCGCCATTTATGGATGAATTTTTAAGGAATTTTCCTTATAATTGTTTGCTCTTGCATACATAGTTAAATTACTGTGTTTGGAACGATTATCACATGCAAACCTAAATTAATCAGATTAAAATTTGGTAATAATTTAAATTTTTGTTTGGTGGACATTTAAGTATATAAATTATTCCATTAATATCACAAATGCACTATCACTAAGTGATTTTTGTGCTTTCTCCCCACAAAAGAACTTTACTCAGGTCTTTCCACACAAGAGAATTAACAAATAACTCCTTTAGAGTGAAAAAATTCTATAAACTGAAGCTCATGTGCATTATCAGGTTGAAATTTCTTGATAACCTTATCAAATTGATTCTCAATCATCAGGTATAATCAAACTAACATCAATCTTTTGTTTCATAAGGTAAACCCATGCAAACCTCATTCAATCATCCACAAGAGTTAAGGAATATCTGTAATCAATATGTGTAGAAATAAGATAGGGTCCCCAAGTATCACAATGTATAAGATCAAATGCAGATTTAGACAAATTGTTATTTGAAACAAATTAGAGTCTTCTTTTTTTAGCTAAAGGGAAGATTGAACAAGAAGATTATTTATGTCCAATACAAACAGAATGTATGAAATCCTTTAACAATTCAAGTTTCTTAAAGGATAAATTCCCAAGTCCATTATGCCAAATATGAGAATTGACATTATTGATTACAAAAAAGGTAAGAAGAATAAATAGAGCCAACATATATGATATAAAGATCTGCAATCCTTTTACCCTTGCCAATCATCTTCAAGGTGTTGAAATCATGAATAACACATGAATTAGTAAGAAATTTCAGATTAATAGAGGTATCTCTGGTTAAATAACTCACAAAAATCATATTAAATTTGATTGTATACACAAAAAATACATCTTGAAGCATCAAAAAGGGACTAAGCCTCACATATCTAAAAAAGAATACATGGATGCTGGTATGATCAAGTAGAGTAACAAAAGCATTTTGTATAGGTGTCATAGATTCGAATGCTGATTGAGTATAACATATATGGCTGGTTGCACAAGAATCAATTATCCAATATCTTGATGATTTTAATATTAGCTTGAGAGAAACTCATAAACAAATACCTAATGCATAAGCATAAGAAGCATCAGTATCTGTTCCAGTCTTGGCAGTGGTGAGGTGAGTGCTAAGTATTGTCATCAAATGCTGGTATTGTGAGGGGTTCAATTGTTGAACAAAGTTTTCAACATTCCCTTGAGACATGGTTGATCAAAAGCCAAGGTTGAGACTTGATTGTCATTAGTATTAGTCATTGAAGTAGAGGAATTTTATTTCTGTCTTGATTTGTATCCAGGGGGATAGCCATGGAGTTTGTAACAGTTGTCAACAATGTGTCCAATATATCCACAGTGACTACAAACATGTCTCTCCTTCTTTTGATTTTTGTTGTTATATAAAACATTATTAGGCTTAGAAATATCATCTCTCACAGAAATGGCCATGGAATCAGAGCTAGCAGCAGATCCAGTAATCAAATTGACATTTATTTAATATTTCGCTTGAGAAATAAGAGAAAAAACTTTATTAATGTGTGTGTGTGGGGGGGGGGGGGGGATAGGATCCATTAACAACTTTTGACCTCAAACTTGAACAAATGAATCATGAAGTCCCATCAAGAAAGACATTAATGATCTGCAACAACCTTTGTGCCACCACAAGTACACTTTCCACATGAACAAATAGGTTTATAATTACTATGTTCTTCCCAAATAGTCTTCAACTTAGTAAAATAGGCATTAACACTGAGTTGGGCTTGAGTAAGATTCATTAATTCTCTTATTAATTGAAAAATGTGAGGTCCATTTCTTTGTTGATATCTCTCCTTGATATTTATCCAATTTTCATAAGAAAATCCGGAATATATGACACTAGAAGAAATCTCCTTTGAAACAAAGTTAAGAATCCATGAAATAACCATGTTGTTATTTCTAATCCAAGAATTGAGAAAAACATTATTACCTCCAGGTCGGGGAATTGATCCATCTATGAATCTTAATTTGTTCTTGACATATAAGACTATTACCACAGCTTTGACCCATGAAGCATAATTATCTCGCGTTAGTGACTGAGAAACTAGGATCAGACCTGGATTCTCAGAGTGATGTAGAAAGTAAGGGTTCAAACCATCATAAATGGTAGAGTTGCTCATCGATGATGAAGAAGAAGTTGTATTTTGATTGAAAGTTCATGTTGCCATTGTAAAATCTAGAATCGATTAAATAAAAAAAGGAAGCATACAATTGCTCTGATACCATATTGATTCCGAGAGCAAAAAAATAGAGGAATTCTTATTAGATCAAAAGTTAAAAATACAAGAAGTTGTGATAAGGTCTATAAATAGCACCACTAACTAGATGAAGTTAACAAACTAAAAAACTTAATACTAACTAACAAAGTAACTTAAGCTAACTGACTAAAAAACTTAACACCTACATGTAATAGTTCATAATGGATAAAATAACTCTTTTTTATTTTTAAATTTCAATAAGGACTTCGATACACGGATTCTAAGATTTAACAAAAACATGTAAAAGATGGCTACTTTGAGTTGAAATTTGATTTCAAGTTGGGTGGAATGATCAATTTGGTTCCTTGTATAAAGGAATGTTATTTATAGGTTTTGGAACATGATGAAATGGGTTGATATCTTTGGTAAATTTATATGATTTAGAAATTACTAAGAGTTTATTAATTGATCTTATGAGTGTATTCATTCTTGATGGAGACTTAAGGTTAAGGCAAAAGGAATTTTATGTATAAGAATTTAAGTTTTATGGATGGAAATTGTGTACTAGGGTTGTTGGAATGACATCTTATTGCATAATATTATTCTCAATATAGTGGAATTGGATCCGTGCAAAAGAAATAGTTACATGCAGGGGCGGATGCACATTAGGACTAACAGGGGCGGCTGTCCCAGTTCAGATTTGAAAAAAAAAATTATACCTACGTGTAATAACTTAAATGTTAAGGTAAAAAATGGTAATTTTTGAAACTTACATCACTAATATAAAAGGGTCTATCTTCTTCACATTTCTCTTATCCATTCGTCGGCCCTGTTTTCCAACCAAAGAAGTTGTAATCTCCATTCAAGTTCAAGAACAACTGCTTTGTTTTGACCATATAAAAGGTAAGTTAGTTAATGTTTTTTTCATTATCCATTATCCATTTTTTTCAACCGTCCCTAATTTTTTGTTTAACCTCAAAACTGCTTTTTTAATATACGTTTATTTAACATATGTTAGATTTGTTAGGTTAATTAATTTATTAGACTTTTTTAATATAACGTGTGTTAGATTTATGCCCAAATTACTAATTTATCTTAAACTTAGATTTATGCCCAAATTTAACATATGTTAGAATTAATATATGTTAGAACTTAATTAAATCTATTTTTTCTATTAATTTCAGAGTACGTTTTTTTTGTTGAAATTTTCTCTAGTACTAGGTTTAATGCATGTTTTTTTTGTTGAAATTTTCTTTACTGCAAGATTTATGCCACTGGTTTCGGGTGGAAGTGGTGGTTGAGGAAGAAGGTTGAGGGGTGATGCTAAAAAATGGTTGTCGGGTTCTTTTGGGGGAAAACTTCTCCATGATAGGGTTTTGTAGAGATTCAATGGGGTCTTCATCAAGATGTTTATGTTCTATCAAGAGTGTTTGGGTTGAACCTTAATCGTGTCAGGTGAGTTAACTCATTTTGGTACTTCATATTAAGCAAAATTAAATTGTTATCACTACTAAAATTTGAATATTGTGAATAGTTATTAAGCGATGTTTATTTATTGAAATTAATTAGTTATTGTTAATAATGATTGCGAGTAGTTGTTTGAGCATTATAAAGCTATAATCTCTACTACTTAAAAAGAGGGAAGTTCTCCTTCAACTCTCAAAGTACTAAACTACCCTCATTAAATTAATATTTCCTATCATACCCTTAATATTACTCTCACACATTTATTAACTAGATACATTCTCTTTTCTAATACATTCATCTAACAAAACTTTCAAATAGATTCATCTTGAAACTCACACATTCATTAAATTAAAATCATTTCATGAATCTTAACTTGATACATTCCCCCTCCTAATACATTCATCTAACAAAACTTTCAAATACATTCATCTTGAAACCCTAGAAATCAAAAGTCAGTTGCCTAAGTTCCTTCATCTTCCCATCGGATTCATATTGGATAGTTTCTTCGTTGCTGTTGTTTCTTGTCTAAAAAACAAGGTCAATACTCATAATTTCCTCTCTAATTTTTTATTCCTTTTTCATTTGCCATCAAAAGTATGCATTTGTTAATTTGAAAGCAAATACATAATTTTTGTAATTATATCTATCTCATTCATGAATGTTGTCTCTCTTTTGTGGTGAGATTTTGTATTTTCAATTTTATTGTTGTTCTATTCATGTTTTATAATAATTCTAAATTCGATGTTAATTTCGGAAAAATTATATATATTTTTTAAGTTAAGGAATTACCAAGTCCATACCTTATTAGATTATTGTTTTTTATGCATTCATATATATTTCCCAGTTGGACATATTTGTATTCATGTTTATTTCTGAAAGATTCTAAAAATTCTTAAAACACTCCAATTACTTTTTAAAAGACAAACTTTCCCTTTGCTCTAAAGATCAAACAAATATTTTTTCAATAAAAACAGTTTTTTAAACAGTTTTTTAAAACATTTTTTTATTTTTTAAATTAAAAAATAACTATTTTTTTATAAAAACTATTAAAAAAAATTGTTATGATAGTTTTAGAAACCCTTTTTTATTTTAAAAAAACTGTTATGATACTTTTATAGAATTTTTTTTAAGATAGATTTAAAAACTATTTTTTTCAAAAAAAATATTTTTTACATAAAATTGGGAAAAAAATTAACAAATAGAAAACTGTTTTTTAAATTGAAAATTATTTTTATAACCGAACACGACTCATAAAAGAAACTCTACACAACACGATAATTTTTTTTTTAACCAAACATGAACACGATCCTAAGAAAAGTGACACGACACAACATGAAATATTATTTTTTTACAGAATAAGGACAAGACCCAAGTAGAAGTGCCACGCCACAATATATATTATTTTTTTAACCAAACACGAACCCAACCAAAATAAAAATGACACGACACGCCTCAAAATCTTATTTTCACCTATAAAAGTAATATGACATAACACGAAATCTCATTTTTTTACCAAATACTAATACAACCCACTTAAAATGCAACACGACAAGTGGGCGGTATTCGCATTTCATAAAAAAATGGATTTTGTATCGTGTCATGTCACTTTCATATGTGTCATATTCATTTTACGTAAAATTAAGATTTTGAGGTGTGTCGTGCCATGTCGTGTTAATTTTATTTTGGTCGCGTATTATAAAATATTTTAAATAAAATGTACAAAAAAAAAATCAGTTTTGAATAATTTATTAAGTGCCTAAAGATTTTATTTTAAAAAAATTAAGATTCTAATAGTTACTGTTTTGGAACTACTGACTTTTTATTTTTATAAAACAATTTTTATAATTATTAGAATTTTTGTAACAATTTTTGTAACTATTAGAATTTTTGTAACAATTTTCTTAAAACACTCCCATGCTTGGATTTTACTTGAAATAATTTTTTTTAAAATAAAATCATTAGGCACTTAAAAAATTGTTTAAAACTTTTTTTATTTTTACATTTTATTTAAAATGTTTTATAATACCCCCAATACCTACCACTGGCGCGTACTAAGATACTAAAAAAATGACCCCCGCCTATGCATACCGCTAGCGCGGATCATTTTTTTAAATAGTAAAAGGATTATTTTTGAAATTCTTCTGTGTTGAAATTTTTTCACACTGTATGGTTCAATGTATTCATTTTGTCTCTCTACATATATATATTCTTCTTATTAAGTCTTACGTCGGTTCAGGTTGTAACTCCGCAACTAAGAAAAACATAACTTCCAAGAACAACCAAATAAGTGAGCAAACTGAGTCCAAATTACCTTACTGAAGCTACAATTACATGCCTTGGTTGAATTATCTTTGTCGACTCAAACACACACTCTAAAATGTATCTTTAGCATCTTTAGATACATAGTGTTCAAAGAATTTCAGTTTGTTTTTCCCTACTCTTAATATTTAGTACTGAGTGTCACTTATTTAGTTCATGGATACTTATGGAATACATTGCACTTATTCAAGTACCATAATTATTTTTTAATTTTGTAAAATTAATTTACAATTGTTGTTTTCAATTCATCTTATTGTTGAGTAAATTGTTTTAATTTCTTGGAAACTTAGGTTTGTCCATATTTATTAACCGAATTGATTCTCTTTATTATTTTGTAATTTCTATTCAATGAACATGAATGCAGTTTCTCTGTCTCACGTAATTTATCTTTGAAAGTTGTTGTATTGATATGTTAAGACTGATAATCCATCCATCATATTATGTAAATGTAATGACTAAAAAGAACTAATGCCCTGTTTAACTTCATAGTGATGATTGAGTAATTAAACATTTGGGTCTCTATTCCTCACTTTGAGATTTCCTTATAAGGATTGGCAATGGGACGGAAGCATCAACACATGATGAGGGCCCCGAACAGCCTCTCATTGACGTTATCTTCCCATCATTAAATATAAATGCCAACTCGCCAAACTTCTTGACAAATCGAGCAATTCTTGCAACAACAAACGAGCACGTAGACTCACTCAATGATATGATGATTGATATGTTCCCCGGAGAATTGAAGACATTAAATAACTTTGATGAAGCCGTGGATGACATGCACAACTATTACCAAGAAGAATTTTTAAATTTTTTGATGCCGAATGGATTGCCACCACACGCATTGAAACTTAAACATAATTGTCCAATCATTCTTCGGCGTAATATAAATCAATCAGTTGGATTATGTAACGGAACAAGAATGTTGTACAAAGGTTCTTTGGATAATGTCATCCATGTTCGTCGCTCATAAAGTTGAAGAGGAAGAAGACCATTTGAATCCTAACAAACGTCAAAAGCAACATATGTCATCTTCAGTTTTTAGGATTACACACTGTTTTTATCAAATGTCATCTTTCAATAACTGCGAATTGGAATTTGCTTGCTGAAGCTTTTTTTAACTTCTTTTTTTTTTAATGATATTTCCCTATAAATCATTTCAAGCTAATTTCATTGTGATATATTTATTCGGATTATATATACATACATATTTGTGTGTATTTCTTCTTGCTTTTGAGTAAGGAGTTTTGAGTTCGTGTATGATAGATTTAGAGTATTCACAGGAATATCTTGTATAGTTTACAGTTGAATGGAGGTTTGAGTTTTTGGGTAATGATTGATGCTTCGTACTAGGTACTTTATGTTATATTATAACAAAACAGATTCTACATAATATGTTACAAGTATTTTTATTACTTTGTCCTTCACGGATTTGCAGTGAAAGATTAATATCTGGAAATGGTCAAACGTGCAACGCACGTGGGCACAACTAGTTTATATAAAACTCGAAATATTCCAAAAAAAAATCGTCTCAGGGGCTCCCGCCCCCGAACAACATCACTCGAAACTTCCGTCCTCTTTGACCAAAAATCCTGAATCTGCCACTGGTTACATGGTAGAATAACACTAATCTTGATGTGTTATTTCCCTTTGTTTTTTATTTATGTCATTGTGATTTATTTTTCCCTCAATTATATCGATGTCCGTTATTTGTTTGGAGGAGCTTCTTCACAATAGGGGTGTAGGTGGTGGAGATAATTAATATATTATCCTAATTTACTTTTGACTGATATGAAATAGTTTTAATTTGCAAATCATTTCAATTGACGAGGTCATATATCCCTATCCACAAGGGCAGGCGTACCTGGACTTGAACACAATAAAATGTGTAGCATCATGAGTAACACTATTGAATAAAAAAACCTCAAACATCGATCTTAAGCATAGATATATAGTTAGAGAATAAATCACTCTTTTGCAGTTCTATGCCATATGAGCCTCTATCTTCCGAACGGCAATAATAGCAAATTCCATCGATAACCGCATAGTTTTCCCCTACTATAGTGACAATTAAATTTAGGACAGAACACCTATTCTATTCTATAAATTTAGAACATGGTTAGCTGTAGAAATTTCAATCCACTCTATCTTTAAATTAACCAACAATTCTCACTGAAATTAGATAGATTTGTAATGCACCCTAAATTTAGAACATGCTCAGATTATTTACTGATCTTATCTCAATGGAACACATTTAATGGAGACTATATTGGATGCTATTATCTCCCACAAAATTGGTGGTTATTAACAGGACAGCTAGTATATTCCCATCACATAAAACAAAAGCATATTTCATCCTCTTTTCTTCAAATTCTCGCCACCCCATTATAAAACGTACAAACTTCAACCCCATGCACGTACAAGAATCTCACATCTCTCTCTCCCCATTTCTCCTCTAAACCTCCACCCTCGATCAATTCTGACCAAAAGGAACCATGAGTCTCAATTGCCTGACCTGCCCGAGCATTCCAAGGACCAACTCTGACCGTGATTTTAGAAAGAGGTGTGATCAAGATAAGGCCAACTTTAGCACGTGTTTGGGTAGGTCGGGCAGCTTGGGGCCGACCAGAGGGACTCTCGTGGCCGCAAAGATGGTGGAAAAAGCTCCTCCGATTTGTCGTAGTGGATCGGTTCAGTTTGAGAGTTGCCAACCAAAATTGGTGAGAAGCTGTGGGGTGAGAAGAGATTGGAGCTTTGAGGATCTCGGACAAATGGTCAAATGATAAAACACAATGAAACAACAATATGAAGGGGAGAGAATATCATGGTTTTGTATTACCTTATTTGGGATTAATTTTTGGACTCATGTCAAAACCATCATTTGCAACATATTTTTACCCAAAATTACAACTTTCAAACCGATTTTTCAAAACAATCCACAAACAAAGATCGAGGAAGATCAATTTTTCCAAAACCATCTTTAGTTGTGGAGAATTTTGGAAAATCTTTTAGAGGTGGTTTTTTTTTGATAAATTTGTAGTAGCCAAGGGGGAATATGACAATGTTTTTTTATAAATTATTTTCAGCCAGTTACAAGTCACAAATCTGTTTTAAATACAAACTATATTATTTATTTAGCTGAAAACACTCCATCCTAAATTGGCTTTAATTTTTTTACAACTTTGGTCTCATTTCTATAGCCTAACTTTCAATTGTATAGTGTTGTGACGTTTGGAGAACCCACATGGGATCAAAGTTTTGGAATTGGAATCAATTTCGGTCAAAATTCTTTTTAATTGCATCTAAAGTGTATAACTGTAACCTTAGTGTATTTTCTCTTTAATGTTCTTTTCTACTTTATTTGTGACCTAAGTAAATTATAAATGTATACATGTAAAAGTGGTTGAAGTTTGAATATATTGTGGAGTAACAATTATCGGTACCATGGTATTAGTTTGCTTCATTTTCCTTTATTGTCTACTACTATTTTTCTTTGACGTTGTGTTTGGGTCTCAGAATATTTAATAAAAAAAAGTTGGAAAGAAAAATACTATAATTTGCATAAAATTGTAACATACTTTTTCCTTTTCCATTCTGAGATCCAAACATAATTAAGATGATTAAAAAAATCATATGATGTAATTAAATTATATATGCTTGATTGCCTACCTCAATTAGGTTACATGAGTTGATGGAGGTTAGATTGAAGAATCTAAGGCATGCAAGGATATAATTTAGAAGTTTATCCCATCAATTATTTCTTATCAATAAATAAATTTATTGAAAAATAAACTTTTCTTTCTTTTGGATCAGAACAGTCATGCAATATTCATGTCAATGGCTATAAACACCACAAAGCCATCACTGACTTTTTCTCAGAAGAGACTATCTGCTTCATTTTTTGTGTGATTTTTGTGAGTCTTCATAAAGTGGTATATATATACGATTAATAGAATACAAATACGCATGTGGAGCTTTTACATTTACTATTTTGAGACTCAAAACATGTGTCCTTATGGCACATGTTAACATTTTTCATATATGTGTGTGTGTGTGATATTCGCTCGGGTGCATACACATATATACATATATATCATAGATTTTTAACTATATATACAATACTTCAACCTATATGCTTATTTTGATATTTCAAGAAGAGGGCACATATCACATCAATTGAGTAATACCCACCATTTTCTTTGTTCAATAAATGACATGCACAAGAGATGATTAATACAGAGTTTTACATGGATGAGCAAGGCCGATCTTGCATATATTAACATGATAAGAGAGGGGTGAAATTTTAGTAATGATAAGAGACTTGGGTGCCAAACAACGTTAAATGAGACCTATGTCCTTGGGTTACAAGTATTATACACATACCCTTGTTGAGGTTATGCCCTAATTTATAGTTACAGGTGATGCAATGACCAAATGACTCAGATACATTTTCCTCTTTGATAGTCTTATGCGCGTTGGAGGTATCTATGAGATATCCTTATCTACACCTTAATCATGGAAGCGTCATTATCCTAAAACTAGTAAGCCATTGTGTGTGAGGTAATGTATAAGTAACAAGGTCGACAACTGATCAACTTTTTCATCGAAGTTGTAGTCCATCTTGGACACGTGCAAGGCTTTGATTGGTATGTCTATTTGTCCTCCTTCACTTTACCCATAGCTCAGTTGAGTCAAACTTTCTTAGGAGACTTGGAGGTGGCCTTCTTTAAGATGACGTCAAGTGGGGTTTGTGCATCTTACTGACGACACATTCCCATTTTGTGTAGTGATAATGTAAATGAAGGGAAAAAACTTTGATGTCTCTAAGACATCAAACTTTTTGTTGTCTTGGATTGTGGTTGGTCAATACCGCTGGCGCGAATTCATTTCCATAAGTGATGTGAGTCCGCACCAGCGGTATTGACCAACCGTAATTCAAGACATCAAAAAGATAGATGTCTCAGATACATCAAACTTTTTTCCCAAATGAAGGTGATGATACACTTCATCCCTAGGTTATAGGGTTTCATGTATCATCACTTAACCTTATTTTTAGGGTCATGTCACATGAGGCGCATGATCTTAGGTCACGAGACTTCATTTTGTATCCACCGATGAGTTGTCTCCTCGTTTCTTATTCTAAAAACCTAAGGGTTAATAACCCATTTCGTTATCATCATCTGCATAAGTCTTCATATATTCCTTTTTATCTTCACTAGCTCTCCCTTATATCTATTATTGCAACAAACGTTTAGTTTATAGTTTCTCTATGGGTTTTCATCATTCATTTCCTTTTCTTTAAATGGTCTGAAAATACAAAGTCTCTTATGCGGAAGATATTCGACTTTTTAAAAGATACATTTCATTCCCAGTAGCGTATGAATTAGGGTTCCATTTGAGAGGTGGGATATCCATAATACTGTAAATATGGAAATAGATTTTCACAACATATCAATATTATGGTAGGGTTAGGCTGCCCTTCATCACGTAAAATTTCGACAAAAGATTCATTGTCTGGTGGGTTAGTCATAAATAGAGCAGGGCCAAAGTTTAACGTTAATCTGCAACTTTATAGTGGCTCCTCATTTTCGGTAAATGATAAGCCTTGATTATCCTAATAGGGGGGTTGCTTTTGAGGAGGTCACACATGTAGGTTATGGGGGTACGGACGTTGACAGAGTGAGTGGGTCTATCAGTCTGGTCAAGGGGATTAATAATGCAGAGCTTAAGGGTGTACACATTAATAAGCGTGGTGAGCACGCCAACCATGCTAATTTCTTATCCAATGTTAGTGTGGGGGATCCTCCAACTTGCACAAAGACGGTCCGTGTTTCTAAGTTACTCAAGACAAGGGGAAAAAATTATAGTGAGGGTGGTGACTCGTCCACGCATAATGATAAAATAGTAACAGTTAATTTGGGTGATAGAGAGACTAATACAGGGGCCTCTATTAAAAAGGAGGGGGAGGAGGAGGAATTTGATAAGTTAAAAGGGAAGAAAGGTATTTATCTCAGCAATTCTTTGTTAGGTCTTAAAAATATTAAGACGTTAAGGAATGCGGGGAGAAATGGCAGCAAAGGTAAGGCGCTGGGAAAGAATAGTGGGGAAAAATAAAGGTCCTCTATTGGTCAGGATAATAGAGGTCAAAGAAGGAAGGGAATTGACTACGCAAGTAGAAAATAATTATACAGCGATTGTGGTGGTTAGTGAGATGACTTCGGGGGGGGCGGTAACAACAAAAACGTCTCTCTTAGCAAGGGATGGGGCACTGAGGGTTCTGGTGCGCTTTTTCATGAATTAAACGATTCAAGGTTGTGGGTGGACATAGTGATCCCAAATCAAGAAGGTAATATTAAAGTTTGTGAGGAAGAAAGGTGGGATGAAGACTCGGTGAGATGGAGGGAGGATTCGTTAGGTTCCCTTAACAATGACTCGGGAGTTGTTTTTTAGGTGTGTAAGAGAGAGGCTTGGGATCTGTTCTAGAGGATCAATAGGATAAGGAAGGGAGTGGTGGGGGTCGAGGAGGGAGAGGGAGGGGAGGTTTAAATCGTTAGTTTAATTTATGAAGCTACGTATTATCTCGTGGAACATGAGAAGGTTGAACGATTTCAACAAAAGGGGCATTGTGGGCAGTGATGTTGCTAAGTGGAAACCCGACATTCTGTGTCTACAGGAGAAAAAGATGTCCAATATAGACGTGGGTAGTATTAGGTTTTTATGGGGAGGGACTGGAATTAAATGGGTGAGTATGGATGCGGAGGGGGTGTCAGGTGGGATGGTCATTTTGTGGAATACAGTTGTGGTCGATTTAATTGAGAGCTTGGAGGGTCGGTGGTCTTTATCTTGCATGTTTAAAAATAAGGAAGATGGTTTTTGAAAAGTCGTGACGGTGTGATAATTGATTAAATTCACAAATTTCTAATTTGGCTCACTTATTTAATTAGAGTCTATTAATTTTAGCCCCTAGACATGCATCTAAAAGAGACAAGTCATTCAAATCATGCATGAAAGATAAAGACGAACGATATAAGAAAAAACCCCTTTCGGGTAAAAACCTTTTATAACACTTTAAAGAATTCACAAGACCTTTGACTTACATACAACTTGATAATCGCCCACAAGTGTGTAATGCACGGTGCCTTCAGCAAATCTTCAAAGATACGAGAGACAGCGAAATACCCTCTAAGCGTCGGTTCGTCGTCTTCGGCTCGTTCACACACATAATGACTACGCTCGGTATCCAGATCAAATATGGAGATCCCTTCTCCACAGAGGTTGAATAAAAGCAAAGTTATTCTTAAACACCAAACAGAATTCACTAAAGCAAGATGGGAGTTTTGTGAATTGTAAACTGTAGATGCAATTATTATGCAACACAAATAAATATGAGAGAAAGATTATCAAGAAGATGCCAATCACACAACAAAGGATGTACGTGGTTCAGCCAAGATGTGACTACGTCCACGGTGGTGCAGTCGATATTATTTCTATATACTCCGGAGAGTGATTACAGAGAATACAACTTGTCCCTTTGCCCCGGACCTAGGGTTTAATATATACATGTGCATGTAGATGAGTGGGGGAGATGGGTTCCTCCACGTTTTCCATTTCCCCCATAACTTCCCTTCCTGGGATCGTGGGGGGCGACTGGATCAACTATAAAAGATGAGGGGCCTGGACTTTGGGCCGCCAGGATTGGGCTACTCATCCAGGCCCATAGTTCTAATTTTCGGGTACCCACAATTACCCCTAAATTTGTGGGGCCATGTTTATGCGTCCAATGGATTTAAATGATCAGCCATTATGGCTGATTTGTGATTCTTCGAAAGCTGTGAAGTTGCTTTGGCGGCACCCGCTTCGCTATCCGTGCGCTATGATTAGAATTGAAGGCTTGTTGGGATAGCCACTTTTTCTTCCGTCGTTTCATCCTTTCCAGTACTCTTCCTTCTTCTGAGAACTCTTAGCGCCTCGTACCTTCTTCTCTGAATCCCCATTCCCATTGCTTCTTAGTCATCTTGAGCTCGTGCTTCTTCATCACTCGAACCGATCTTCTGTTTTGTAAGTTTCTCGTGCCCTTTCTTTGCACTTTCTCTTTGGTTTGTAGAATTTCTTGAGTTTTTTCAATGGCGAAGATTGGAAATAGGTCAATCTCTGAGTTCAGGAAGTTCTACAATATTCCTGAGTGGGTAGATATTGAATGTTGTGCCTCCCCTCCTAGGAACATTAGGGATATAGAGTATGCCCACTTGATCCATGTTTTGTTGCTCTCCCAGGGGGGGACTTACTTTTCCCCCTAATGATCTATTTCTGCATTTTTTTGGTTATTTCAATATTGTTCCCGCACAGTGCTCGCCCAATGTGTGGAAGATAGTAAATGGCGTCCATAGAATAAACCAGTTGTATGGTACTAGGTTAGGACTTATCGAGATCTGTTTCTGTTACTCCTTCTCTCGAACTAGCTCAGGTGTCTTATACCTCAAAGCTAGGAGTCCTGATAAGGTATTGGTAGTAAACCTACCTAATTCCCATAAGGACTACTGGCAAGAGGGCTTTCTCGTTAGGAATTGGCAGTTCCCTCCCCAGTTTGAAGGGTCGAGGTCTGAGAGGTTCACTGTTGCTTTTTATGGGGAAGAATATATAGGTAGACATTATACTGTTGTTTCGACCTTTGCTGACTTGTGATTATTCTAACCTCTCTTTGCTTTTTCTTCCACAGCGAGGACAAAGAATTTGGAGCCTTCTCTCAGCGAGGTTCGTATCTCGGAGTTGGTGAAAGCTTGGAATATCAGGGAGCCTCTGGGTGACGACGAGCATCCCAGGTCTGCTTCTTTTTTGCTTGAGTACAAGAACGCAGGCTCCAGCTTCATAGCACGGCCTGTGGATAGTGTTCCAAAATTTGGTTCTTTCGGAGAGACTACTGCTGAGCCTATTCAGTTGGGCAAAGAGGAGAGCAACTCTGAGAGTGAGCCTGCAGGAGCTACGAGTAATTTGGGTGGAGGGAGCTCTGACAGTAGCAGTTCTTCTGAAGAGGATTCTGAAGTTCGAGGATCGTTGAGCTCTTCCAGCAGTTCAGGCGAAGAGATGCCTCCAAGGAAGAACCTGATTAGAGACGATGATGATGAGGACCATGTGCTTCTTGCACAAAGGTCAAAGAAACAAAGGTCTTCTTCTGGGGCCGTGGCTACTGGTTCTCTGTCTTCCATTCAGGAGCAAGAGAGGAAGAGGAGAGAGGAAGAGCAGGTGAGAGAGAGGGAGAGAAAGAAGGAGGAGGAGAGAAAGAAGGTGGAGAAGAAGAAGAAGGTGGAGGAGAGGAAAAGGATGGAGAGGGAGAGAGAGGAAGAGAGGATGAAGATGGAGTCTAGGACGAAGGCTGGGAAATCCTTGGTCCCGGTGTCAGCCTTGCCCGAGGTGGCCTCAGTTGCCACTTCCCCTCAGCTGGCTCCTGCACTTCTTGAGAGGGCAGTTCTTCCTGCAGATCGCTAGAGGGCACTGGGGTCTGATCAATTAGCCCTTCAAGCTAGCCAGAGACTAGGCTTGGTAAGGTTCTCTCCATTTTTCAATTCCTTAACACATTTTAATCATTTCTCCTTCTTGATTTCTCCTTTATTTTTTAGCAGTTTGTGACGGACTTCGCCGTGCTCTATCGTTCTCGCGACGAGTTGGTGATGATGAATGGCGAGATGGAGCAGCAGAAGTCCGCTCTGGAAATCAGGGGTTCTCAACTGGAGGCTGATCTGAAGGCTGCTGATGCCGCCCGAGCTTCCTCTGATCTGGCCCTTATCAATTCTAACCGAGAGAGGGATGCGGAGGTTAAGGAGCTGAGCGAGCTGAGGCAAGCCTACGACCTAGTCTACTCGAGCAAGCTGGGTGTTGTGGAGGATAACAAGGCTCTGTCCGAGCAGCTAAAGGAGAAGGAGTCCCAGGTAGTTGCCATCAAGGAGGATTCATACAACTCCGGGTGGACTGCTGCTTATGAAGACGCCGAAGTTCAGATAGGCTATATCAGCCGTTTGAAATTCAAGAAGGGCTGGAACAAGGCCCTCCTAGCTGTTGGTGTTGATGCTGAGTCTCCTCTGTTCGATGAGCATGACCCGGGTCCAATGCTAACCGTGGACGAAGAAGCCCCAACCTCAGCCATCGACGGTGTTGATCTTACTTCTCAGACAACTCCTGCCGATGCTGGTCTTGCCCAGGCGAATGAGGGCATCCCTGTAGAGGGGGATTCCTCTGCTACTGCTGATAAGGGGAAGTAGCCAGCCACCTCTGGGCAGCCTGAGGTTGCTAGTTAATCCTCTCTTAGGACTATTTTTGTATTTTTGCTTGTAATTTTTCTATTTCCTGCTCGATGTACTTGACCTTTATTAATGAAATAAAAAGGCTTCTTTTTCCAATGCATTGATTGATTTCTCTTTCCCTTGCCCTTTTATGTCTTGTAGTTGACTGATATAGAAGAGTATATTCCTGCCACATCTCAATTGGGCAGGACTCTTGGTCCCAATGCTAGTCCTCAGGTTCGTCAGGCCTTCGTTAGGCTTTGCAAGTCTCTTAGGTCAAGGAATCAAAAGTGTAAGGAGCAGTCCGAGCTAGTGGCTAGGCTGAAGGACAGGCTCCAGGAAATGGAAGGCATTGGTGCCTCTATACAAGAGGAAGTTAATGTACTGAGAGCAATGTTGCTTGAGGCCACCGAGATAAACCAAGTTGGGGAGTTCCTGCAGCAGGAGAATGAAAACCTGAGGAGGGAAGTCCTGCAACTTAGAGAGCATGCGCCGAGCACTGCTTCAGCGGTTCTGCAAGGCTCCTCGTCTTCGCGAGCTGGACATACTTCTTCTATGCCGTGAGGTTCCACTCGTCCTCCCCTCCCGCGAGCTGGTAGGAGCACAAGGGGCAGGAGCAGGGAAGCAGAAGAACAGCGGGACAAGGAGATGGAAGAGCTCTGTGATGATGTCCGGTGAGCATATGTAACTGCTGTTGGGCTTCAAAGGGATGTTACCCGATTGCGGCATTTATTCAAGAAGGGTCCTCGAAAAGCATGGGCTGACGGTTATGATCAAGGCTGGCTAGATGCTCCCACAAGACTATCCGAGTTCGAAGAACTTTCTTTCATCATAGGGTGGTTGAGTGCCTTGAAAGAGCTCCAGGTCCCGAGGAACTCAGTGTTATGGTATCGCCACGAGATGTCCTCCTCCACTCTGATGCCCAATACATTCAGGAGGGATGATAGATGGATCCCCATTGATGCTATTCCTCGGCAACTATTAGAGTTGGATGCAGATGAGGTTGTGTAAGAGCTGGTCCCTGCTCCTGATGATGGACGAAGAGCTAGGGTGGCAGACTCTCTTGTTCGGAGGCTTCCACCTTCTTGAATTTTTTGCAAGTTTTTTCTTTTGATAATGTAAACGCTTTGGGCGAGCTTCGCCGGCTAGACGTGTATTATCTTTATTGTAAATATAACAAGTTATTATTCTTTTGTATTTTTTTTTATAATGTAAATGCTTTGGGCGAGCTTCGCTGACTAAACATGTATTATCACTGTTGTAAATATAAGAGATTAATGAAAAGTTCGTGTTTTGGGCGATTTTGTCGACTAAACGTGTTCATCCAATCTTTTTATATTCTTGCTGCTTCATAATTCTTTTTGTTTTGCCATGCAAGTGTCCCCCCAGTCCAGTATAATACCAAAATACCATTGTGCCCCATTTTACCTTTTAGGTTGTGTCGTCACACTCCCTTAGGCCTAAGTAGGGCAATTGGCGAGGACACACCTGGTATTGGATGTCTTCATCCGGTCAGGATTTTGCTCAACCAAAGTAGGTTTGATGGCCAGTATAAAATCTGGTCGAATTGCCTAAGAATCCTCCGTAGGGCTTTATATATTGCCAGGGGCAATGCTAAGAGGTCTCTCGTGTTTTATGACGATGACCTGAGGAGGGGTATCCCCCTGCTATATCGACCATCGTGCCTGTGATTTGGAAAAGGATGTGTGATAAAATGCAGTTACTGATTTCATTAGTAATAAGGGGAATGCACTGTTCCTTTCACATAACAATTACAAGAAAAAGATTCGACAATAAAATTTCTTGAGAATCTAAAAATAGAATTTCATGAGATTAGCTGCATTCCATGCTCGTGGTATCTCTCTGCCCTCCATCGTTTCCAAATGATATGCACCTTGCAGGTCGTCCCTAGTTACTTTAAAGGGTCCTTCCCAGTTTGGGCCTAGCTTGCCGTCTGATGACCTTACTGTGTTGCCCAGGACTTTCCTTAGAATATAGTCCCCAACTTGGAATATTCTTGGGTTAACCCTTTTGAGGTAATGCCTTGCGAGATGTTACTGATAGCTCGCAAGCTTCACTAGGGCCAGTTCTCTACGCTCGTCGGCGAGGTCGAGTTCAGCGAGCAACGCCCCATCATTCTGGCCTTGGTCGATAAGGTCAGATCTCATTGTTGTCAAGCCTGCTTCTAGTGGAATGACTGCTTCCATGCCACATGTTAGCGAAAATGGGGTTTCTCCTATTGCTCGCCGAGGAGTTGTTCGGTATGCCCATAGGACATGGGGTAGCTCGGTTGCCCATGCACCCTTAGCTCACTCTAGTCGCTTCTTCAATCCATCGATCATAGTTTTGTTGGAAGCTTCTGCTTGCCCATTGCTCTGAGGGTAGGCCACCGAACTAAAGTTGTGCCTGATCCCGTGTTCGTTACAGAAGTCCTGAAAGGGGCCACTCTCGAATTGTGTCCCATTATCAGTGATGATGGTTCTGGGGATTCCGAATCGAGTGATTATATTCCTCCATATGAATCTTATCATGTCAGCGTCTCGGATATTTGCCAATGGTTCTGCCTCGATCCATTTGGTGAAGTAGTCAGTTGTAACCAACAGGTATTTGCGATTGCTGACAGCAGTGGGTAGTGGTCCCACGATGTCCTTCCCCCATTGGGTGAAGGGCCACGGGCTGGTCAGGGATTTTAGATCGATGGCTGGTTGGTGAACCATTGGAGCGTGAAGCTGGCATTTCGAGCATTTGCGGACATATACTGCGGAGTCCTTTTGCATATATGGCCACCAATAGCCTTCCTTCATTGCTCGAAAGGCTAGAGACCTTCCTCCGACATGGCTTCCACAGATTCCTTCATGAAGCTCGCGCAGCACTTGCTCGACATCGCTTGGGTGGACTCATCTAAGGTATGGATCGGAGAAAGACTTCTTATACAAGTCGACTTCTGTGGATAAGTGAAAGCGAGCATCTTTGAATCTTATCTAGTGGGCAATTTTCTTGTCCTCGAGGAGCGTGCCCTCCTTTAAATAGTCTCTTAAAGGGTCCATCCAGCAGGGGGCTGATCCCACCTGGAGTATTTGTTCCACATTTGGTAGCTTGTTGTTGTGGTTAATGCTTGAACAAATGAGGAAATCGATGGGAATGACCCTTTTAAGACTAGAATCCACTGCCGAGCTTAGGGCTGCTAAGGCATCGGCATGACTGTTTTGCCCTCTGGGAAACTGTTGGATGTTGATCTCCTCAAAGCTCGTCATGAGTTTCCTCACCAGGACGAGGTAGGCTGCCATTCTTTCATCCTTCGCGTTGTAATATCCACTTATCTGATTGGAGACTAATTGAGAATCGCTGAACACCTGTAAACGTTTTACTCCCAGAGTTTACGCCTTTTGGAGACCGGCTATTAGGGCTTCGTACTCTGCTTCATTGTTGGAGGCTGCAAATCCAAGCCTGATTCCTTGCTCAAGGATGGTGTTTTCTGGGGTGATGAGAACGATGCCTACGCCTTCCCCCTTTGAGTTGGAGGATCAATCAACGAATAGTTTCCAGGCTTCCACTGTTCCCGGGTCCTCTTTTTGCTTTGTTGGTTGAGGTTGGTCGGGGAGTTCTTCGCCAGTGAATTCGTCTATGAAATCAGCGAGGACCTGACCCTTGATGGCGGTCCTTGGTTGAAATTGGATGTCGAACCGACCGAGCTCGACTGACCACTTAGACAATCTGCCCAACAAATCCGCTTTCCTTAGGACCGCCTTAAGGAGGTGCGATGTAAGGACGATGATAGTATGAGCTTTGAAATAATGCTTCAGTTTCCTCGAGGCTATTACTAGTGCAAAGGCGAGCTTCTCTAATGGCATGTACCTTTTCTCGGCGTCTAATAAGGTCTTGTTCGCGTAGTAGACGGGGTGTTGGATTCCTGCGACCTCGCATATTAACGCCGAGCTGGCAGTATGACTGGATACCGAGAGGTACAGGTACAAAGAATCCATTTGCTGTGGTATGACATGCAGCGGTGGAGAGCTTAAGTAAGACTTGAGCTCGTCCAAAGCTCGCGAGCAGTCCGGGCCCCATTCTATTGGTTTACTCCCTTTTAGAAGCTGGAAAAAAGGATTACACTTCTCGGAGGATTTGGAAATTAAGCGATTTAAGGCAGCGAGC
The DNA here is from genome assembly GCA_949130495.1 of Sambucus nigra. Classification (NCBI taxonomy): domain Eukaryota; kingdom Viridiplantae; phylum Streptophyta; class Magnoliopsida; order Dipsacales; family Adoxaceae; genus Sambucus; species Sambucus nigra. Next base: position 250,542,283 of record OX422208.1, read on the forward strand.
ATTCCAGTGAGCTTCTGCACATCCCGGACTGTTCGAGGGGGTTGTACCCTGTTGATTGCATCGATTTGGTCCGGATTAGCTTCTATGCATCTCTTACTGACCAAGTATCCAAGAAATTTTCCTGACTGGACACCGAAGGAACACTTGCTCGCATTAAGCTTCATTCGGTACTTCCTGAGGATTTCGAAGGTCTTTGACAGGTCTGAGAGGTGATTTTCCTTCTTCTTGCTCTTAATGAGCAAGTCATCGATGTAGAACTCCATTGTGTCTCCCATTTGATCCTTGAACATTTTTGTGACCAGCCGCTGGTAGGTTGCCCCTGCATTCTTGAGCCCAAATGGCATGACCTTGTAGCAATACAACCCAACCGTTGTGATAAATGCCGTCTTGTCTTGGTCTGGGGCATACAAGGGGATCTGGTGATATCCTGAGTATGCGTCCAGGAAACTCATTCGCTCGTGAGCTGCAGTGGCGTCTACTAGTTGGTCTATCTTTGGGAGGGGGAAACTATCCTTAGGGCATGCTTTGTTGAGGTCAGTGAAGTCGATGCAAACTCTCCACTTCCCATTATTCTTCGGAACTACTACTGGGTTGGACAACCACTTGGGGAACTGTACTTCCCGTATGGATCCTGCATCCAGTAGTTTTTTGACCCCTTTTCGATCGCTTTAGCCTTCTCGGGTGCAGTTCTTCGTGCCTTCTGCGTGACTGGCTTTAATGTGGGGTTGACATGCAGCTGATGACAGACCATATCAGGATCAATGCCAGGCAGCTCGTATTGTTCCCATGCGAAAACATATACGTTATGTCTCAGCAATGTCGTCAACTCCTTCTATTCTTGATCGGTGAGGGATGCTCCAATCAAGAAGACTCTGCTATTGTCACCAACTTTGGCTACAACTTCTAATAGGTCCTTGATGACACGCTCAGAGGGGAGGAGCCCGGTCTCCTCTACTCCTGGTCTTTCGTACTTTAGTTGCTATTTAGAAGGTATCACACCCTCTTCAACCTTTTCCCTGGGTTGACCGGCCTTCTTCTCTGGCTTTGGTCGGATGGCTGCTATGAAGCACTTCCTCGCCATCGCTTGGTCATCGTGGATCTCCATTACTCCTCGCTCGATTACGTACTTGAGCTTCTGGTGGTAGGTCGAGGAGACCGCCTTCATTGCATGAAGCCATCCTCTGCCGAGGATGGCTTGGTATGGTGATTCGATGTCAACTACCAAAAACTCGATCATCTTGGAGACGTTCCCAGAACGAACTGGCAGCACTATCTTGCCTAGGGGCATGTCATTTTCCCAGCGAAGCCGACCAAAGGAACAGTAGCTTCCTTTAGGTCAGGGATGCTTAACTTCAATCTCCTGAACAGGTCGAGGTACATTACTTCGGATGAGCTTCCTTGATCGACGAGCAGCTTGTCGATGTCAAAGTTGGCTATCCTGAGTGTAATGACCAGGGCATCATGATGTGGGGTCCTTACTCCCATAAAATCTTCATCCGTGAAAACAATATGCTTGTTATAGTTGACGTCCTCTGCTCGTCAACGCTTTCCTGACTGTGACTTTACTGGATCGATTTGAAAAGCCTGCATTATCGCTGTAAGTTTTTTCATCTCCATTCGAGCTGAGTTCCCTTGTATCTTCTTGACGCCAGATACTCCGTGAATTACGGCGAACTCATGTCCAGCATCATCCTCCAGCACATTGTCGGGTCGCATCTCTCTGTTGGCAGTCACTTTCTCTGCCCTGTTCTCCACAAAGTCGTTCAAATGCCCGGACTGGGCCAATTCTTCGAGGTGAGACTTAAGAGCTTTGCAGTGCTCGGTCTTATGCCCTCCCTCTTTGTGAAAAGCGCATCTCAACGCATTATTCCTCTTCGAGGGATCTCCCCCATCTTCCTGGGCCACTTGATGAATGGCTCATCCTTGATCTTCGCGAGAACCTTGTAAATTGGTTCTTTGAAGACGATGTTGACCGCCTGGAATGCTTTCGATGCGTCCTGGTTCCCTCTATTCTTGGAGCCATTTTTGCCTCCGTTCTTTCCTCCTTTCCTCTAGTTCTCAGTTTTCTCACCTACCTTGGTAGTGAGCTTAGCTCGACTGTTTTCTCCTGTATTAGAGCGGGTGACATCTACAACCTTTGCGTATTTCTCGATTCGGGCCATAAGGTCGTCAATAGTCATAGCTTCATTCTTCGTCAGGGATTGGTAGAGGAGGGAAGAACTAGGGAGCCCAATTTTGAAGGAGGCCACTGCCACCTCCTCCGCGCAGTCCTCGATCTCATTGAATAACTCCCAGTACCTCTTCGCGTAATCTCGGAGGGTCCCTTGAGGCGTTTTCTTCATTGTCAGTAGAACATCCATCCTTTTGGGATGTGAGTTACTGGTAATGAATTGGGCCGTAAAGAGTTCGACTAGGGATTTGAAATTCTTGATCAATCGGTGGGGGAGCCTTTCGAACCACTTCTGTGCTACGTCATGAAGGCTCGAGGGGAAAATATGGCACATTAGGGCATCCCGATGACTCCAGAGGGTCATGGCCTGTCGGTATTGCCTGACGTGATCAATGGGATCAGTCTTTCTGTCGTAAATCTTGAACCTTGGAATAGAAAATTTCTTGGGAGCTTGCTCCTCTTCGATTTCTCTTGTGAAAGGTGACTTCATTTGGGTTTTGAGATCTCTCCTCGCGAGCTCTCTAGTTGATCTTGTTCCGTGGTGAGCGGGATGCTGGTCCATCTCCCTGCGGACCATGTTTCGTATGTGCTCATCGCTGCGAGCAGGGCTCTGGTGGCGGCGAGCTCTTCGTAGCTGCTCGCAGATGTCATCGTCTGACTCGCCTCCTTCGTCCCTTTGAGATCTCGCCTAGGGATCCTTCCTCGGTTGTGAGACTTGCTCGCCTGAGGGCTAGGAGTGCGATATGGGCGTCTCCGGTTATCAGGGCGAAGCTCCCTTTCTAGTCTTTCTAGTCTCCTTTTCAAGCGAGCATTCTCAGCCTTGTATCTGCGAGAAGACTCCCTCTGCTCGTGGAGCCTTGCCTCGTACGCATCAATCAACCTGGATATCTGCGTGGACCTCGCTGGTCCCTGACTCTCCTCTGAGGCTGGTCTTTCCAAGTGAGCTCTCTGTTCTGAACGTCAGACTTCAGACCTAATCCTGCGAGGAGCAGGTGGCTCTTGAATATCTCTTGATTGGGGTGCATTGCTGCTGTGACCAGACATCTTAAACTCCTTTCTTGATGTGGGCTCTTCTTAGGGAAAGATGAACGGTTCCCGCAGACGGTGCCAATTGTAGATGCAATTATTATGCAACCCGAATAAATATGAGAGAAAGATTATCAAGAAGAGGACAAGGAATACAAGATGCCAATCACACAATAAAGGATGTACGTGGTTCAGCCAAGATGTGCCTACGTCCACGGTGGTGCAGTCGATATTATTTCTATATACTCCGGAGAGTGATTACAGAGAATACAACTTGTCCTTTTGCCCCGGACCTAGGGTTTAATATATACATGTGCATGTAGATGAGTGGGGGAGATGGGTTCCTCCACGTTTTCCATTTCCCCCATAACTTCCCTTCCTGGGATCGTGGGGGGAGACTAGATCAATTATAAAAGATGAGGGGCCTGGACTTTGGGCCGCCAGGATTGGGCTACTCGTCCAGGCCCATAGTTCTAATTTTCGGGTACCCACATAAACAAAATAGGATTAAACCCCAAAAAGAAGAAGCTTAAAGAATACTGCTTTGGCAGTGTTTCTGTTCTGGAAAATGTATGGACTTCTTAATGAAAACGTTACCATTTAATGAGTATTTATATAAAAATGCACCGCCTCGAAATCCGAGCTCGTTCGAACGAGAAGCATATGTAGCTCGAACGAAGGACGCGTGTCGTTCAAATGACATCGCACGACTTCCAATCTCGTTCAAACGAGATGCTGATTGCGCGCGAACAACTTGGGCATCAAAATCGAGGTCCGCTTCAAAACTTAAAAAATACTCATTCTCAATATTTGATGAAAAGGTCCGCTCCAACACTTAGAAAATATTTTGTAAAAATCTCCCAAAAGCTCTGAGTGAAAAGTAAAGGTATTTAAAACATAACCTTACCAAAGTAAACTTCGCGGAGTCTTGAATGATGAAGAACTTGAGTAATTCGAATCCGTCTTTGATGTAGATGTCTCTTGAATGCTCTTCGACGGTGTAGCGGTATATGACATAATAAATTGATAACGGACCTATGAAAATATGTCCTTACAAATCTCCCCTTATGTCTATGCCGGTACATACATAAAAAATTCAAATTATCAAAAACCAAAATGCCTATACAAATCTACCCTCCCATGAATAAATTTGCAAGACCTCAAAACTGTTCTTCAATCATCTTCGTCAAATCTCAAAGCTTTTCTCATCAGGGTGTGTAACATCATGATCTTCAATCTTTGTACCTACACACATGAGATAAAAAAAAAATACCTTCGTGACGCATCGAGTTTGAAATGATGTAAGAATAAAACATTAATAATCAAATATCCCCCATAATGCAAAAACTCCCCCATAACATGATAATTCTTTCTCTCCCTTTTTATGATGTCCCCAAATAGATAGATAAGAAGAAATAATCAAAACATGGAGTTTTACGAAAAAAATGCATAGTAAACATGGATCAAACTACGCGCATGCAAAGGGATATCTCAAAAAGCTCACAAACTATTTTTGAATTTTTCAATTTTTCATACAAAAATAAGATACCACTTTGAAAAATATGATACAAAAATCACACCATGGATTTAAACTCAAACAACCAAGTCATGGAAACGGAATGTATGGGTTTGAACACATTCGATAGGTAAATCAACTCAATCAATCATGTGTGCACGATGCATATGTGTACCCCTAATGAATGAACATCAAAAGTATCCTTAGGTGTAAAAAATTGTTGAATTTAAATGACATCGTCTTATGCAAATCAACAAATCAAAGTCTAAATGATTTCCACACCAATAACGTCCGAAACTATTTAGCGCTTTTTCAATATTTTCAAGGACGTGCAAACCCGTTATAAAATCTCCAACCAAACTCCCTCATATATATTTTCTTTTAGAGGTAATCTAAATTCTCAAACTTTGGAGAATTGGTGCAAAAACCTAAATGGCCCATAATTTGGCATGAATTTCTTTTTATTGCCTTTAAATTTTTTTGGACTCTTTTTAACCCTCTTTGGACCCCGGACAATAAAATTCCTCCATTTTTAGGTCCAATTTAACGGTGGCTTAGTATTCACAAAGGCAAAATGAATCTTTCGTAGCCCTTTCCCGTTTTCAAACAAAAAACACAAAAGGATTTTTATATGCACAATTTCCTTATCAAAATTTATCGCGCTTGGTTCGTTTTAAGGACAGGATTGAAGTGAAAACATCCAACCAACATGTGATAAGACAAGCACAATAATCAAACAATTCCGTGAATGTGTGCAATAAAGGAAACATGAGACAAACATATAGGAAGTAATACTTAATTACATCTTAATGACTCCAAACATTATAAAGCACAAGGATGAATTGACCTATTGTCTCAAAACACTATCAAATAGTCACATGAAAATAATGGAATGATGTTGTGACTCGGTCATCCTAAGTCTTCATCCATAAACGGTGCAAACAAAATACAAAAATCTTTTTGGATTTTTTTTAAAATTTTATCAAAATAAAATCTTTTTGTATTTTTCAAATTTTTTTTAAAAAAAAAACAAAAATCTATACAAAAATGATACATACTATAAATAGGCAAATAATGACATCATGAAAATCAACCTATGCTAGTAAACAAGTCAAACCTTAATCGTTAGGTGCGTAGGGGTTTTCCAAAGGTGGTGCCAACTTATGAAAAACCTCCATCAAATCTTGTGAAGTTTTGACTAAAAACTTAACTTGCTCACCTAAATGTGCAAACTCTCTCATGTAGTCTACGGGAGCATGTAAAGAATTATGTGTGGGTAGGGCTGGTTTTCGGTCGGTTTGGTCGGTAAATGGACCATACCAATACCATACCAACTTTAAAATTATCAAAACCAAAATTACCAGTTTTACCACCCAATACACCAGCCATAAACCAAAACCAAACCGCGCGATACATCGGTAAAATCAATTTTTTGCGGTAAAATCGATTTTCGAAAAATACCATAATTTCGATAAATTTCTATTTGCGATATATAAATATATGTATGGTTTCTTAATACCTACATGCGTCAAACTAATGATTATTAATATCATCATAAATAATAATATTTTTTAGAACTCCATTTATATTCCTATCCAAGTAATAATATAAGAACTAACTAATCGAAACATTAAAACAGAAGTACTAATCACTTTCATGAAATAATTGAAGGAAAAAAGAGTCAAAATAAATTACCCATCCAATAAAGCCAACCAACTCTCATTTGTGAAGCTAACCCACTTCCAATTTAGGAGACTCTCATCTAAGTAGATTCTCGTACCTATTCAAGGGCTTTCAAATTTAGGAGACTCCAATTCAAGTAGATTCCTGTAAATTTTATAGTTGTGTCAAAATATAGAAACTATTCAAATAGATGTCAGCTTAGAGATCAGAATTCATATTAGAGACCTGTCAGGTTCAAATCTATAACATGTCAGCTTTGGCATGTGCAGGTTTTTTACGGCTTTTGTGAGGATTTCACGAACCAAAAAAACTATAAAAAAAACTGTAAATAAAAATCGAAAAAAAGTAGGTAGTGCCTGTGAGTGAGAAATCTAATGAGTATTAGAAAAGTGGTCACTAACACAAATTTATTAAACTAGCAGTCTGACACAAATGAGGAATCTGATGTGGGTGAAAATGTTACCCTTTATTAAATTAGAACATTACAAAACTATCCACACTAACCTTGAACTCGTCCAAATCTGATGTGAATAAATCTCAACGAAGTCCCTTGGTTCCCGAGACTTGAAAATCCTAAAACTCAAAATTCATGCAAGAAACTGTTCAGTAAAAATCTTACATCAATAAAACGAAATATAAAGAAGCTTTGCTAGCCCACTTTTTACAGCTTGTCCAACTTTTACTTTCGGGTTTCACTGAACCCCGATTTATAGTAGGTGATAGTATGTAAATACCCATGGATGGGCGATGTGGGACAAGAGATATTGTGGTTGTTGCAATTAGTTTCTCTCGCCAAAGCTCACTTTTTTGGTTACACTGAAAGAGAATTCATGGTGGCCCACCATTTTGTAACCACATGTGCACATAGAAGTGTTTTTATTTCAAATTTTCAAAGTGAATTAACAGATGATCGAACGGTCCAAAATAATATACATAATTAAAATATTTGTTATGTGAGTTTATTAATGTTTTCTTAAAATGGGAGGATAAATTACTTTATTCGATATATGTGGTTTATCTAGTTTATAATTTAGGTATATTATTACGGTATTTTTTATATTTCATGTTCTGAAATTTTAAAAGCGGTAATTTCGATAAATCATTTTTTTAAATGTTCAAACCAAAAACAACCACAAAAAATTCGGTAATTTCGGTTTCGGTAGTTTCGATTTTAGGTAAGTAAAAAATATAAACCATTACCACTTTTTTTCGGTATGAAATGGTATGGTACGGGTTTTAACCGTACCGCGAACACCCCTATGTGTGGGTTCATGTGTACCACAAACATGCGTAGAAGTAAAACGTGACACATAACCCAACTTAAAACAAAATTCCTTAAGGTGACCTCTCCTCTTGCAATGTGAGCAAACATAAATAGGCCTAGGAACACCTCTCTCAAAAACTCTAGGACGCGCTCTCCTAATAGGAATGGGACGCCTAGGTGGGTGAGGGTGAGACTCATGTGAATCTATCACTAAAGTGGGAACCGGCTCAGGTGCTAATTGGGAAGAAGAAGCACCATCATGACTTATTCCTAAATTCTCACCGTTATCCTTAAGAACCACCTTTTCAACCTTCTTAGGTGCATTCTCAAACATGACTTTGACCTCCCTGGCACGTTCGAGATCACTCTCGAGTTGGGATACACGTGTCGTCAGACTAGACAACGTGTCGGTCAAATCACACTTCTCCTTTCTCAAAACCTCCTTCTCTCTCTCCAAATCTAAAACCTGACGACCTAAATCTCTATTATACTTCTTTGTTTTCAAGGCCTCGGTGTACAAATCTCTAAAAGCTTTTTGGAGCTAACTTTCATCTCCACTCCCCTCCTCGCTTTCTTCCTCACTCGAAGTACACAAATCACTGTCATCGCTATCGTGTGCAATCTCATGAGACAAAATGGGTGTGCTCACACGACTAGAAAAAGAGACAACCATCCCATGTCCTAAACCTTTATTGGACTCATCTCCCTCATCACCCTCACTATCACTAAGAGTGGCGGGCATATCAGTCTCTTTGCCCTTTCTCCTTATCCTAGTAGGACACTCTTTAGCTAAGTGCACTTTGCCCTCACACTCAAAGCACCTGATATCATCCTCCTTGTCACTATCTTTGGCCTCCACTTTCTTTTTATTTGACTCAAATGATCTTTTTTTGTTGGAAGAATTTTCTTTATTCATTTTGAGAAACTTTTTAAAAAATTTCGCAAACAAGGCCACATCAAAATCTTCCTCAGAATTAGACTCATAAACATTTTCTTTCTTTTTCTTAAAATGAATCTTTAAAGCAACGCCATTATCCCTAGCCTTAATAGTTTTGGGAAACATGTCAATCTCATAGGTTTGAAGATCTCCTACAAGTTCTTCCAACTTAAGTGATTTCAAATTTCCCAAAGAGTTCAAAATAGTGACTTTAGGAATAAAACGTTTTGGAAGAGATCTCAAAATCTTTTTAACGACACGCGTGTTATCAATCACCTCACCCAAATTTAAACTGGTGTTAACAATGTCCGACAAATGTACATAAAAATCATCAAATCATTCAGACTCATACATGGTGATAGTCTCAAATTGGGTGGCCAAATTTTGTAACTTAGATTCTTTAACCGCGTTCTTACCCTCATCTGTCAGTTTCAAAACATCCCAAGCCTCTTTAGACATGATGCACGTCATAATTCGGCGAAACTCATCAGGAGTGATAGCTCCAAAAATAGCACTCAAACCACGTGAATTAAATTTAGACATTTTATGATCATCTTCAGTCCAGGCTGACACGGGTTTTAAAGAGGTGATATTGTCAACGGTGACCCTGGGAGGAGTCCACCCATTTTCACAAATGTACCAAACACGCTCGTCAAAGGCTTTTAAACTAGATTTCATGCGAGCTTTCCAATAGACATAATTAGACCCGTCAAAAATAGGCATCTGATTATAGAAGTGCTCCATATAAAAAATGCGATTTTTCACAAAACTAATTTTTCAAAAAATTAATATCACACGATTTTACGGAAAATAGGAATACACGATAAATTAGCGCAACCAGCTTTGATACCAATTTGAAAAGTCGTGAGTAGACAAATTGTATCAGAAAGTAAATCCTCGAAAAATCAGGATCACCCGATAAATTAGCGTAACTATCTCTAATACCAATTTGAAAAGTCGAAACGGTGTGATAATTGATTAAAGTCACAAATTTATAATTTGGCTCACTTATTTAATTATAGTCTATTAATTTTAGCCCCTAAACATTCATCTAAAAGAGATAAATCATGCATGAACGATAAAGACGATCGATATAGGAAAAAACCCCTTTCGGAATTCACAAGACCTTTGACTTACATACAACCTAATAATCGCCCACAAGCGTGTAATGCACGGTGCCTTCAGCAAATCTTTAAAGATATGAGAGACAGCGAAATACCCTCCAGGCGTCAGTTCGTCGTCTTCGGCTCGTCCACACGCAGAATGACTACGCTCGGTATTCACCGATCAAATATGGAGATCCCTTCTCCACAGAGGTTGAACAAAAGCAAAGTTGTTCTTAAACACCAAACACAATTCACTAAAGCAAGATGGGAGTTTTGTGAATTTTAAACAAAAGAGGATTAAACCCCTAAAAGAAGAAGCCTAAAGAATACTGCTTTGGCAGTGTTTCTGTTCTGGAAAACATATGGACTTCTTAATGAAAATGTTACCATTTAATGAGAATTTATACAAAAATGCATCGCCTCGAAATCCGATCTCGTTCGAACGAGAAGCATATGTCACTCGAACGAAGGACGCATGTCGTTCAAACGACATCGCGCGACTTCCAATCTCGTTCAAACGATATGCTGATATCGCGTGAATGACCTGGGCATCAAAATCGAGGTCCGCTTCAAAACTTAAAAAAATACTCATTCTCAATATTTGATGAAAAAGTCCGCTCCAACACTTAGAAATTATTTTGTAAAAATCTCCCAAAAGCTCTAAGTGAAAAGTAATGGTATTTAAAACATAACCTTACTAAAGTAAACTTCGCGGAGTCTTGAATGATGAAGAACTTGAGTAATTCGGATTCGTCTTTGATGTAGATGTCTCTTGAATGCTCTTCGACGGTGTAGTGGTATATGACATAATAAATTGATAACGGACCTATGAAAATATGTCCTTACATTTTTACTTGGAGTTTTTTGGGAATCTATGGCCCGGTGGAGGGAGTTGCGGGAGGAAATATTTTGATAACGGACCTATGCTCTTCGACGGTGGGAATTGTGGGAGGAAATAGCTGGAGCGAGTAGGTTATGGGATCTCCCTTTTTGCTTTGGGGGATTTTAACGAGGTGCGGTTTGGAGATGAGAAAAGCAATGGTGGTAGAACTGATAGATATATGAGAGAATTCTTTGAGTTTATTGATGAGATGGATCTTTTGGACTTATCACTTGAAGGGGGTATGTATACTTAGTCTAGTTTAGGGGCATACCATCCGTGTCTCAGTTGGATCGTTTTCTTATTTCCCAGAGGTGGGAGGGGCATTTTCCAGGGGTGATTCAGTCTTGCTTACCTAGGGTTACTTCTGATCATTGCCATATACTATTAGAGTGTGGGGGTGGAGGGAAGGGAGGATTCCCTTTAGATTTGAGAATATGTGGCTCAAGGAGCAAGATTTTGAGGACAGAGTTAGAGCTTGGTGGTTATGGTATGAGATGGAGGGGAATGCCAGTTTTAGATTGGTCTCTAAGTTGGGTTTTCTCAGAGAAGACTTAAGGGTGTGGACTAGAGAGGTTTTCAGTAATGTACAACTGGTCACAATGAGTTTAATGGAGGAGGTTAGGAGTCTTGATGAGAAATAAGGGAGGGTCGGGCTCTTAGAGGAGGAGAGAAGAGAAAAAGAGGCTAAAAAGGTGGAGTTAGGGAATAGGCTAGTTCAGGAAGAATTAGTTGGAGGCAAAAATCTAGGGCGTTGTGATTGAGGGAAGGAGATTCAAATACAAAGTTCTTTCATAAAGTGGCTAATTCCCATCGGCGAGGGAACCACATAGGTAAAATTAAAGTGGGAGGAGAAGTGTTCGAAGAAGTTAGTGAGGTGGGGGGGACATTGCTTAGTATTATGAGGAGCTTTTCATGGAAGAGGAAGAGTGTCATTCCTCGCTTGATGGGGCCGAGTTGGAGAGTATATCGGTGAGAAAGGCAGAAGGAATCGAGGGCCTTTTTTCCGAAGAGGAAGTTGTTCAAGTTCTTAATTAAATGAGTGGGGATAAGGCGTCGGGACCGGATGATTTTTCAATGGCTTTCTTTCAGCTGAATTGGTTAGTGGTTAGGTGCGATGTGTTGGCATTCTTTGAAAAATTCCACGATAGAGGCTACTTTGTGCCTAGGTTGAATGCTACTCTCATCACCTTGATTTCTAAGAAAGGGGGTTCGATTGATATCAGAGATTACAGAACGATCATTTTAATTAGGAGTGTGTACAAACTACTCGCCAAAGTATTGTCTTGTAAACTTAGGAAGGTCATTGACCCCTTAATTTCGGAGGCTCAAAATGCCTTCGTTGGTGATAGGCAGATTCTTGACGTAGTTTTGGTGGCCAATGAATGTGTGGATGCTAGGATTAGAAGTGGGGTACCTGGCATAGCATGTAAGCTAGACATCAAGAAGGCGTACGATCATGTTAATTGGCAATTTCTTCTTTACCTATTAAAGAGGATGGGTTTTGGGCTTCGGTGGTGTCGGTGGATGAAGAGGTGTGTTTCTATCGCCAGATTCTCGGTATTGATTAATGGAGTTCCTAAAGTATTTTTCTCGAGTTCCCGTGGATTGAGGTAGGGAGACCCGCTTTCTCCATTCTTGTTCATATTCGTTATAGAGGCGTTTAGTCAGATGATGGGTCAGGTGGTCGAGGTAGGGTGGATTAGGGGTTTCGACTTTGGGACTTTAAGCTCTAAGGTGATTACTATGTCCCACCTTCTGTTTGCTGATGATGCAATTATCTTTTGTGATGTTGATCAAAGGCAAATCCGTTCCCTTAAGCTCCTTCTAATTTGGTTTGAGGCAGTTTCGGGGCTTCGGATTAACGATAGGAAGTGTGAGTTGATTCCGATAGGGGGAAGGGGTGGTGGAGGGTTTAGCAGGCGTTTTTGGCGGTCGGACTAGGTCATTTCCTAATACTTATGTCGGGTTGCCTCTTGGACCCAAGTATAAGTCCAAGGCGATTTGGGACCCGATTTTGGAGAGAATGAGAAGGAGGTCGGCAGGTTGGAAGAACGGGTATCTTTTAAAAGGGGGAGGCTGACTCTTATTAAGAGCTGCTTATCCCATTTAACCACCTATTACATGTACATTTTGCCTTTACCTGTTGCGGTGCGCGATAAAATGGAGAAGCTCGTGAGAAACTTTTTGTGGAGAGGCATTGAAGAAAGATTTAAACACAGCCTTGTTGGATGGGAGGAGGTCTGGAAGCCCATCAAGGAGGGGGGGGGGGGGGCGGGTGTGGTTAACTTGGATGTTTTTAATAGAGATTTGCTAGGGAAGTGGCTATGGAGATTCCCTAGGGAGGCAAACAGATTATGGAGAAGATTTGTTAAAGCAAGATGGGGTTCTTAGCAGATGGGGTGGAGACCGGTTGTGGGGTCTTTATCTCATGGAGTGGGTATGTGGAAAAATATTGCGATAGGTTGGGGGGTTACACTAGAGACACGGAGTTCCTTTTAGGGAAAGGGAATACGATAAGATTCTAGAAAGACAAATGGGGAGAAAATGGGTCTATTCAGGAACTTTTTTCCAGGGATGTTCAACTTAGGGCGAAATCCAGATGGGTTGGTGGTTGATCATATAACTGTTAGCGGTGGTATGATAACGTGGAGGCCTCATCATAAGATAAGGATGTGGGACTAGGAGTTATAGGAGGCGGACTTGTTCTTAGAGTGGTTGAGATTGGATCCCAGTCCGACGCACAAAGAGGATTCATTGAGGTGGAAGGTGGGAGGGATTGGGGTTTTTACGTTTTGTAGTTTCTATGGAACTTTTCTGGTAGTGGGAATCCCAGGGCCTGTTTCCCCTTCAAGAAGATATGGAAAGTTAAGGCACCGCCAAAAGTCAAGTTTTTTTGTTTGGACTGCGGCAAGACAAGCCATTTTGATGCTCGAGGGTTTGTAAAAGAGAAATTATCTGTGGCTAGTCATTGTTAGTTCCAATGAGGAAGAGGAGACAACCAATCATTTGCTTCTGCATTGCAAGTTAACAAGAGGTTTGTGGGACATTTTTCTTACTATACCGAGGACAGTTTGGGTCACGACAAAGTCTGTTAGGGCACTTTTAAAAATGTGGAATCCTCAGAGGGGCTGGTTGGTGACAATCGGGTCTGGAGAATTGTTCCTCACTGCATTTTTTGGACGATTTGGATGGAAAGGAATATGAGATGTTTCGAAGGTATTGAGACGCTTCCGTCGAGAATTCGATATATATTTTTGAGAACCCTTCTCAGTTGGTACAAGGTGAGGATTACAGTTACAATCTAGGATTTTTTGGAGTTTGTGGAGGAGATTTACTCGGCTATGTAATTCTATAGTTTGTGTTATTTGGGTCTGGTTGTTTTTTCTTTCCTTTTTGATTGTTCTTTCTTTCTTTGTATACGGGTTCGCTCCCTTAGCATTTTTTTTAATGCAATCATTAATTTATCAAAAAAAAGGTGTAAAAAAGAGGCTAGAGGTCAACAAGACAAAAGGTCATTCGTCAGTCCAAAAAACTACTAAAGGAAAAGGTACTCTTCCCCTTATCACTTGATGATCAACTCCTCCCACCAAAAACCAATAACTGTAATGCCTGAATTTTTAGAAATTAATAAAAATCGCAATATGAGAAATTATTCAGATTAATTTAAATATATTAATTGTGTAATTGAGGTTAAGGAGAAAAATTAAAAAAATTTATCGTGTATCGCGTACGCATGTTAACTAAGTTACACATTTTAAATCAAATTAATAAAATTATGCTAAACGAATTATATTATTATATTTATATTATATTATATTATCATAAGGATAAAAGAAGTAAATTCAAAATAATAATAAAAAATATAATAATGGGTTTTTCGTTAAAAAAATAAAAGTGATCAGAAATTTTTGAAAAAATTTCACGAGATATAAATTAAATTACGGACAACTTTCTCTTCTTCGATGTCTTAAAAAAACTACTACACTCATACTATGGGTATTTATTGTCCGAATTTAAATAAAGAAGAACATAAAAACAGAGTAACTTGAGGGTGGTTGTCAACTTGTGCAATGTCTGGATTATTAACGACTTACCCCCCCCATGAATTTAGCCCATGTTTTCTAGTTTCCTACCCCATATAGAATGGTGTTTTCATTATTAAGGGATGGGGGAATTATTATTTATGATTTAGGACATTATAAGAGAGAGGGGTGAGGGACTTTGTCCTCACAACTCACCTCATTTCTACTGAAATAAAACAACCCCAAAACTAAGATCTTTGAGTCTTATTCTTTATCCATTTTAGAACCTTAAGTCCTCATAAACATACCTATATATCAATATTGCAAGACCACCATTCCACCCTTCAACTGTTAAGAATTAAGGAGCGTGTTGAAGGTGTTTATTTGGAGCAGAAAGCTTGAAACGAGTTTTGAACTAGGAGCTTATTAGGATTTGTTTCTACCTCTTTGATTTATATCTTCAAGAGGTAAGGGTTCTACACTATTTTCAACTTTAAAATCAAGCATGCTAGTTGTATGTATACTTATGTATCATTTACATGACTAATTATGCTTATTATCACTATATATGAATATATGTTGATAAAGATGTCATAAAAATGGTTAAAGGTTGAAGTTGAAATTAAGTTAAAATTTCAAAAAATTTAAGTAAGTTATTCCTTATCAAAATCATTATTATACTGGTTATTTCACATCAAATGTTAAGTTGAACTTGATGAAGAAATGTTAGGATGCTTATATGAGTTTTATTGGTGTAAATCCCTTCATTCGTGGACAAAATCATATGCGGTTATGGGAAATAGGTTTATTATGTTGAAAATAAATTTAAACGAGCCTTTGAATATGAAATAATGATGTTAAAAAATCAACATATTAATCACATAAAATGACGTTACTTTATGTGAAGAAAGTTTAAGAAATTTAAAACATTAAAGGACTTAAAGTGTAAATATTAAAGTTTTGAGATTAAAACATGAAATATAGTAATATTTACAAATAAAGTGACAAAATACAAAGTCAAAAATAAAAATTTATCAATTTGTAAGAATTAGTCTTGAAATACCAAAAGTACGATTTTGGGGCCAAAAGTGTCTTTTTATGAAAAGTTTAGCTTTAGTAGAAATCTTTACAAACATGAGTATTATTTTTAAAATTTAGTTTTAAATGGAGTAATAATAGTACATAAAATGTTGATAATTAGTATATAAGGTGAATAGTTAATAAGTTGGAAATACAAGTCTTAAAATGACAAAAGTAAGGTTTTGGTGCAAAAGTGTCATTTTATGAACTATTTGGACTTATGAGTAAATTTTTCAAATTAAAGAACTCTAGTTAAAAGAGTTAAATTTTATGTGGTGAAAACTCACATTTTATAAAGCAAGAGTAAAAGAAGCATTTTTAACACTGTACAAAATGCAAGTATACAAGTGCGTATGAATAGTGAAAAGTACAATAAAGTGTGTAAGTGGGTATAGAACGTAAGGGTAAGTTTCACACGAAATGGTAATTGAAGTTGTTTTTACAAAAAGAAATACCATATCTAAGGTTAAATGAAAACATACTTTTTATATAGTGTGAAACTTAGAAATATAGTGTATTGGAACTTATCTCGTCCCTGATATTTGGCCTCATCAGCCGGTAACAAGAAAATAAAGGAAAAGGTTTAAAAGTGAATAAAACAGAAAGATATAAAGAAAGGAAAAAGGTTACAAAGATATAACAAATAAAATGACACTCGGAGGTAACCAAAAAATTTAAGGAGGGCCTAGAGCACTAGGGTAAGGCTTAATGCTTAGACCCCAGAAAAAAGATCAGTGGCATATTCCGGTATGGTGGAAGTGGATGAAAGGCCATATAACACTCATGGCACTACACCAAACTCGACGAATAGTCATGAAAAATGGGTCATGGCCCATAGACGTGACCATATCCAAAATAGTCATGACGAAGTCCATGATGTGGAGTGGTGATAGCTCATCTCACATGTCGTCACGGATAATCTCTATGACTCGTGTGAGTCACATATATAAGCCGTGATCCAATCGTGACCATTATGGCACCAAGTTTCCCTCCAAATCTAGTCTCGGATAGGGTTAAGGCCTTAGACCGTGACCATAAATCAAAGCCACACTGATATAGTCACGACTTTTGACCGTGATCATTTCGGGAGCTGAGTCACAGCTTTTGGTCGTGACCCAATTATTTTTTACATGCTGATGTGTTAAAAATTAATGTTGCCATGGCTTGTGGTCACAGACCTTATCTGTAACTAGTGTCTATATATATAATGAGCAGGCAAACTATTTCATTTCCCTCGTAAAAACCCTAAACCCTCTAAATTTTTGGCTCTCGTGCGATTTTGTGCTCTCAATCCAGCGATTTCAATCTCCATCTCTCTTTCAACCGCCAATATTTCAAACTCAGTGTATTTTTATATGTGTATGTATATGTGTATTTGTGTGTGTGTGTATGTATTTCAGTGAGTATATGTGCGTATGTGTGTGTATTTATGTGTGTATTTTAGTGTGTGTGTATATGTGTATGTATGTGTGTGTAAATCAATGTGTATATATGTATATATGTGTGTATAGTGTATATGTGTGTATGTGTATGTATAATGTATGTGTTTGTGAGTGTATTGATGCTAATGTTGGTTTAGGTTTAGGTATGAAATATAAAAAAAAAATATGCGTCCTTTAATATTGATGCTAAAAAAATATTAAAAATATTTGACTAATGTTGGTTTAAGTATAGAAACAAAATATATGAATAATGCATGTTTAATTTTAATATTGATGCTAAATTCGGGATTAATTTTAGGGGAAATGTTTGTAAGGGGTTAATTTTGTGACTAATGTTTGTAAGGGTTAATTTTATTACTAGTGTTTGTAAGGGTTAATTTTAGGGTTGATGTTAGGATTTCTTTTAGGGATTGTTGGCTCAAATGAAAAAAGTAGGTATTCAAAACCTAAAAAATTAACGGTGAGATACACACACATACACGGGATCCACTCGTGGGACATACACACACATACACGTGATTCAAAAACTAATAAATCAGTGTTTCCATTACTGCTTTAGATAGTGGAGTTCGATTTTATTGAGGAGAGTGAGGGGAGGTAAGGTTTGTTATGCAACTATAGTTTAATTTGAGGATCTCCTTATCAAATGCCATATTGTTGGGGGGGGGGGGGGGGGGGGGGGAATTTCCATTGTAAAGCGAAGACTTAATATGAGCGAGAAAGTAACCGTTGTGTGAAGGAAATCAAAGGTCGAGTCACAAAGATTTTCACGACCTGGGTCGTACCGTTCTCTGCTTCAATTACAATCCATGTCAGTTGCGATATTATTCAACCCGAAGTGACTCCACAATTGCTTTCATATATCTTTACGTGTGTATGTGTATATATCTTTATGTGTATTTTTTTGTGTATGTGTGGTCGAGATTCACGCCCTCATACATAATAACTAATTAATGATTCATTAGAGCCAATATTTATAGGAATCATAATCATGCCCTCATTCATTTTTCTCAGGAAAAATGAGTCACGGTTCAAACAAATGGCAACAAGAGTGGGAACGGTTGCAATTGGATCGCACTCGTACATCTTTTATTAATGAGCCTCATTCAGTGGGTACTCCGATTTATTGGTATGGGAATAGGAAGATCGAACAATTTAACTATTTTGTAAACCGTGGAGTTCATCTCCAGTAAGAGTACTTGTTCGATCGTATTCTATTTTCCCTACCAGAATGCTGGGATGAAGCTGTACAATATATACTTCGCGTACATAATCTCGATTCAGCACTGAAATTTCTTACGCTGTTAGAGAACGCAGAAAAAAAATTCACCTTTTATGGATAGAATTACGTACAAAGAGCATTGCCGAAGAAAGTGATGTCTCGCGAAACATGCACGTTAAACTTAATCTTGCCAGTAGGCTAGAGAGGATGATATTTCAAGTTCATATCACTGACATCTATGCATTGATTATAGATACGCTTCCTCCTAATTGGCCACATGCAAAAATCCGTACATTTTTAATAACAAAACCGACTGGATGGAGATCAAACACATTGAACTTTTATTAAAGTCTTACCCTGAAGAGGTAGATTATAATAAATGGTCAAATGATTATTTTTGTTAGTTGTAATTTCATATTGAACTTTGAAATTATGTATATATTATTATAGATACACATTGAAATTTTATTATTTTTGTAGATAATGTCGGGCGGTAATGGAAACAATTCTCCAACCGAGGAATAACATATACATAATTTCAAAGTTCACTCCCCTACTGCAGTAGGCAAGGTACTCCCATTAATCCAACTGACATGCCCAATGCTCCTGAAACTGCTGGGTTAGTTGGGAAGAAGCCCATTGGGTTCTCTCTATTAGGAAATACCCAATAGGGGATAAGAATCATGTTAAAAAATTTAAAGCCTGGTGTTGGTCCTTGGCAAAAATGAATGTGGGAGTGGGAGGAGATGAAAATTGGAACCTCATATATAATGCTATTAAAGATGATATTTACGAGCAACTCAACAAACGGTTTTTATTTTTGGCAAACTCAAAAAATAAGGTTCTTTCTCGGGTTGCTGGACAACTCCGAACATATAAAAAAAACCTTAGGCAAAATCATTTGCCTAAGGGATCATCGAGCTTCGACATTTTGGCACTCAAAGACAAAGTCCCTTTGAACATTGAGATGGCAATTGGTTAATGGAATGATTTTCTGGAAAATCAGGCGAATGACTCGAAAATGCTGCAAAGGGAGAAAAATAAGTAGAATAGGGAAAAAAACTGATGTCCATCGGCTTGACTCAAAATCTTATGAATATTTGAAGAACAAGTGGTCGACCAAGACAAAAGGCAACCCAAATGAAGGAAAAAACCGAATAGGGCCAACTTATACATGCATGCAAGACAAGGCAAAGATAATAAATTCCCTCCTCACTTGGTCAAGACTCTAGAATCAATAGAGTCTATCAGTAGTCAGTCAGCTTTAAGTCGGTTTGATGACATTAACAATGTGCCCTCGCACAAACCATAGGGAAGGACCATAGAGGGAGGACAAGTGGTTTGGGGTCGTATATGTCAAAAACAAGATTCAAACACCCCGCACCTCTCGTGGACGAGCTTTCTTCTGTAAATAAGCGTTTCTTGTCCAACGATGAGCATCATTCTAGGAATGAAGGGGATATAATGTGTCTTCAAAATGAATTGGGAGGCGTGAATGATAAACTTTCACAAATTGTGTCCCTTGTAACCGGTCGTATGCCCCTACAGCCCCCAATGCATCTCGATTACACTTACCTCCTCAAACTTTTCCTCCCTCTCCATTCCTCTCATAGATGACGGTTCCTCCTTTAATATTTCCCTCACAGATGCCGGTTCCTCCCTTAATATTCCCCTCCTCAGCACCTCAGCATGACACAGGTCTTGGATCATTGTTAACAACCCAGGATGATTATGGTGAGAAATTTTATACAAAGGACGTGAGCGGTAAATTTATCGTTGGGGTGTGCACGCTCATCTCCACTCATGTAGGGACCTTAGTAATAATCGGGGATTGTAGGAGGGTGAGTGTCATATCGTGGTTGATAAAGTATTTGACGGTTGTGAAGAGACTCCAGTGTACGCTGAGAGTGGAGAAGGGAATTTGTTGAAAAATTATTTAAACTCTTTTACTACTTGGCTAGTTTATTATTTGCTTAAGCACTAGTTGTAGTAATATTTTTCTTATGCTGTAATAATATCAGTCCACAATTTTATTTTATTTAAGTTTAAGTGGTTGTGTAGTATTTTTAATTGGTGTGTTCTTGTATTATAGTTATTACATAGTTTGATTGATTGGTGCGTTGTTGACACTATATTTATGCAACATGATATATATTTTATCACGTTAACACAGGACTGCAATTTGAAGATTATTAAATGGATTTTCCACAATACAAAGAGTGGATGGGGTAGACTAACTGAATAACTAATAGTTCTATTAAAGGCGTTCAAGAATTTATTTGCTACGCTTTTAAGAACCTTAAAAGTGAGAATATTCCGTGTGCGTGCATCCATTGTATCAACAAAAAATATAAATCTTTAGAAGATGTCGAGTTACATTTAATACAGTGAGGAATTTGTCAAGATTATAACAAATGGACATACTATGGTGAAAAAATATGTACCTTATGTTCTCGAAGAATTATCGATAATCGAACGCGTAACAAAAAACCAAGGAGTAGAAGTGGTAAATGATTCACCAACACATCGTCCATTGACCGACCTAATTGACGATGCTTACGGAGTCCACTATAACCAAAATCACCAACCTATAGAGACAAATAATTTGCACAATGAACTATTTGATACTAAAATACCAAGACACCGAGAATATATACGATTGAAATCCAATATGGCAAAACCGTTGTATAAAGATTGCGATGAAGATCACTCTGTATTATATACAATGATTGGTTTGCATAATTTGAACAGTCATTTCAGTTTGTGTGGGAACAGCGTAACCGAAATTCTTAAGTGGGTTAAAGATATTCTCCCAAAGGAGAACACGTTACCAAACAATTATCCTACCAAGAGAAGAGCTCGAAGGGTTTTGGATTGAAATACAAATTTATTCATGCAAGTATGATTGCATATTATATCGCAACGATCACGGAGAGAAGGATGAATGTCCAGTATGCGGTGAGCCTAAATATGTCATTTGTGAGAAGGGAAAGGACAAACTTGCAAAATATACAAAGTTCTCGCAAGTCCCCTAAAAGGTTTTGAAGTATTTTTCACTTGGGCCACGGTTAAAATGATTTTTTACTATATCGTGGAGAGTGGAGGCCATGACATGGCATGCCCGATGTGAGGTGGGTGGGAATCTCATGCGTCATCCGATTGATTCAGTCATATGGAAAATTTCAAATGCACAACACCATGAATTTGCAAAGGATATGTGCAATGTTCATCTTGCAATATCAATCGATGGCTTTAACCGTTTCGATAATTTAAGTACTAGTCAAAGTTATTAGCCAGTTATCATGGCGCCTTTAAGTCTGCCTCTGACTCTGTACATGAGAAAGGAGTTCACATTGTTATCTTTGTTGATACCCTGGCCGAAGGCTCCTTGCGATGATATTGATATATACTTAGCACCATTAATCGAAGAACTTAAAGAGTTATGGGATAAAGGGGTGATGACGTTTGACTCTCACAAGGGTGAAGAATTCATGCCTAAAGCAATAGTGATGTGGGCAATCCACGACCTTCCTATGTATGTAACCTTGTCCGGTTGTAATGGCCATGTTTATTATGAATGGCCCATATATGGGGAGGAAACTGAAGCCAGTTGGCTACAACATAGTAGTAAGATGAGTTACACGGGTCATCATTGATTTTTTCCAATCAGTCACCCTTTCAGGAATGACAAGTGTAACTTTTATGCTATTGGTCAGGAATGTCGGATGCCACCTGCTCAGCTTTTTGGTCAGTAGATCGAGGAGAAGGCGGCGGCTGCGACTGCGAGGAATAGGTACATAGGCAAACACCCCAAGTTTGTAAACCTAAAACGTAAATCAAGGGGGATCCTAATGACCCTACTAAAGCAAAACCATGGTCAAGGCGATTAATATTTTTTGGATTTGTCGTATTGGAAAAATCATCATGTAAGGCATGTAATTGATGCGATGCGTAAAGAGAAGAATGTTGCAGGACAACTGATAGGAACATGTCTAGGTTGATCTTATTCTAAAGATAAAGAGAGGTCCCCCCCTAGATTTACAGGGTATGAAGATAAAGAAGAAACTCTACTTAAAAAAATATCCTTCAGCAAGAAGAATTTCTACCCCTCCATTTGCTTTCACTTTGACTACTAGTGAGAAGAAGATCCTCTTAGACACATTGAATTTGAAGACTCTGAAGTGTTATCCTGGTAATTTATATAGGGTAGTAAGCTATCAAGCAAATGACTTAAAATAGTACAAGTCTCACGACTGGCTTATAATCATCCAATTAATCCCTTTGTTATTTGGTATTGCTTCTCTGAACATATAGATCTCCGTCGGGAAATTATACAAATCAGTTTGTGTTCTACCCTACTTTTTGCAAAGGAGGTAAACATAAGGCACATTAAAGATACAAAATTAACTCAATTCGAGGCAGTTTGTGTATTAGAGAAATATTTTCCTCCGTCGTTCTTTGATATCAACATCCACTTGCTTGCGCATTTATGCGATGAAGCTTTATTATTTGGTCCCATTAGGTAACATTGGATGTATCCTTTTGAGCGCTTGATGAAAACCTTCAAAGATTACATAAAAAATCAAAGTATATTGGAGGGTCAGTTGCTAAAGAATACGTAAATGTTGAATCATTGTTATACGGTAAGGAATATATGCCAAAACAAGAGGTGAGGAGGTTAAATCCTCGTGGAGGAGGTGTGATATAGGAACCTGATGATTTTGAGGACGAGTTAACATTTGAGAACCCTAAATAGGTGAAACTCACAAATATATAATACGAGCAAACAACTCGTTATGTCTTCGAATTGCAAGACGAAGTCGAAGGCTGGAGCTAATGAGTATCTACTTAATTCTTCTTCTTTGATTATATGTATTTTATATTTTATGTTCTAAACTCTATAATTTACCCGTAGGAAGTACGAGAATGAAATTTCCCAAAATCAAAGGAGAAATTGCATGACAACTGATTTTAGGGCATGGGTATCAAAAGTGGTAAATTTCACATCTTACGTGCGCGGTTATTTATTCGTGTGTGATAAAAACATGCTCTAATACAAATTCATTAATAAATTCTGCTTCTAAAAAGAGGTGATGCCTCTTCCAAGCTTTCACGCCTAGCAAAAGGCCTTAGTTTTCGTGCGAAAGAGTTTAAGAAATTCCGCACCAACGGTTTTGATTTCATTTCATATCCATATGAGGAAAAGCTTTTAAATCAAAATAGCGAAATATTAATTTCATCCATAACCACCTGTATCACTAGCAAAAGAGAAAAAAATCCAAAGAATAGTGTGCTAACCTATTATGGGATAATCCGACAAGTCCTAGAACTTGATTACTTAGATTTTAAAGAAATCGTATTCTATTGCGATTGGGTAATGGTGGAGGACACTACGAATGCTTGCAAAGTTTATCCTAACTCCAAACTTATTATGGTAGATTTATCAAAGCTAAAGAATAAAGATCGCATTGTCGACGAGCCTTTTATTTGTGCCTTTCATAACGTAAAGAAGGTATTCTACTCTAAGTGCAAAACAATGGTAATTGGTCTATTGTTGTGCATGCACCAAAGGGTATGACTACTGAAGTGGATGCATAAAAGGCTTCAAAAGAGTTCCAGTCAACTCTTGATGACAATCCTAATTTAAAGGATCTTTTAGTTGATTTAGAGGAAGATTCAGTATCAAAATATTATATTATCCTTGTCAATCTTATTTGTATCCTATTGTGATATTGACATTGTATTAGCGCTTTACTTTGATGTATGAATGTTTAGTTACTTTTACTATTATTTAATATGATTTTCTTTAATGCATGAATGTTTAGTTACTTTTACAAATGTTTAATATGATTTATGTAATTTAACTTTTGATAATATGTTATGCTCAGTCGAATGTTTAGTTACTTTCATAAGATACTCGGTTTGGGAATAGAGTCATTTGATTTTGTGATTGGATCAAATTATCCCAGCTCAATTTCCACGTGTTCTTGTACATATACATTTGTTGATCAGTTTCATTAATGCAGTGTTTATAAAATGAAGTTAAATTATCATGATTTTATGAAGATTTGTTAAAGAAACTAATTAACAAATGTACATGTAAAAGAATACGTTGGGGGCTCCAGGATCAATTTGGTCTAATCACACATTCAAAAGACTCAATTTAATGGCCTTCTTGGATCGTAGGAATCATGTACTCTTTACTTTAACTGAAGTAGTTATATAATTGATGTGCATTATCTTTTAAATGTTTTGGCTGTTGGATAATTAATTATTGTTGACTTGTTATTGGATAGTATGTTAAAAGAAGTACGGGATAATAATTGGTTTTGTTTGGTTTGGCTGTTAGGTAATTATTGGTTGTTGGCTTGTTGTTGGATATTATATTAGAATGAGTATGGGATAGTAATTAGTTTTGTTTGGTTTGGCCGTTAGATAATTATTGGTTGTTAGCTTGTTGTTGTATAGTATGTTAGAAGGAGTATGGGATAATTATTGGCAGTTGGCTTCTAGTTAGTGTTTGGTTATTGGATAATCACAGGACCCCCGGTTTGAGAACATGACGTTAATTTCAAAATATATAGACTTAGGTTTAAAAACATCATATTTTTAAACCTAATTCTAGATATTTTCAAATTATCATCATATCCTCAGATCGGGGGTCCCGTGACCACGCAATCGGTTCCTTCCAAGCTACGTTGGACCCATAAGTGGTGATCGCGCCCCTAAAGGGGATGTTTGGGGGGTGCTTTGTGTTTTCTCCCTATAACATCATGTTTTCAAGCCTAAGTGTAGATATGTTCACCAAATTCTCAAATCGGGGGTCCAGTGACCACGCGGCCAGTTCTTGCGAGTTACATTAGTCCCGTGCGAGGTGTTCTCGCCTCTCACCGGACCACTTGGGGGGTGTTTTGGTTTTTCTCCCTCTAAAGGCATGTTTTAAACCTAAGTCTATATACTTCCAAAGTATAATCATATTCTCAAATCGGGGGTCCCTTGACCACGCTATAGGTTCCTACGAGTTACGTTGGTCCCGTAGGAGGTGTTTGTGCCTCTCACGGGGCCGTTGGGGGGGTGCATAGGGTTTTCGCCCTCTAAAGGCATATTTCCTTATCAAACATGCCTTTAGAGGGCGAAAACCCTAAGCATCCCAAAATGGCGCAGAAATCGATCGCTTGGTCACGGGGGATTTGAGAATATGACGATAATTTGAAAATATATAGACTTAGGCTTAAAATATTCTGTTAGAGGGAGAAAAAACAAAACAACCCCCAAGAAACCCCATGAGAGGTGAGAACACCTCGCACGGGACCAATGTAACTCCCAAGAACCGGTTGCATGGTCCCTGGACCCCCAGTTTGAGAATATGACGATAATTTAAAATATCTAGAATTAGGCTTGAAAACATGCCGTTAGAGAGAGAAAACACAAAGCACCACCCAAACGGTCCCGTGAGCGATGCCAACACCTCCCATGTGACCAACATAACTCATAGTAACTGACCGTGAGGCCACGAGACCCACGGTTTGAGAGCACAGGCCAAATTTTAGAATATCTGCACTTAGGCCTGAAAACGTATTATCAGGGGGGCGAAACCACGAACAACCCCCCCTAAGGCCCCGTGAGTGGTTCCAACCCCTCACACGTGATCAACGTAGCTCGTAGTAAGCCATCATGTGGCAACGGAACCCATGGTTTGAGAGCACAAACCAAATTTTAGAATATTCACATTTAGGCATAAAAATGTGCCGTCAGATGGTGAAAACATAAAGAGCCCACCAAACGGCCCTGTCAGAGGTGCCAAAACCTCCCACGGTACCAACTTATCTCGTAGTAACCAATCACTTGGCCACGGTACCCACGGTTAGAGAACACATGCCTAATTTCCTAATATCCACACATAGCCCTGAAAATGTGCTATCGGAGGGAAAAAACACAAAGCACCCCCTAAATGGTCCCGTGAGCGGCACCAACATCTCCCATGAGACCAACATAGCTCTTAGTAACCGAACGCATGGCCGCGGAATCCACAATTTGAGAGCACGAGCCAAATTCAGAATATCCACATTTAGTCCTAAAAACGTGCCGTTAGAGGGCGTAATCATGAACCACCCACCAAACAGCCCTGTGAGTGGTGCCAAAAAAACTCACGAGACCAATGTAGCTTATAGTAACCTATCATGTGGCCACGGGACCCACAGTTTGAGAACACGGGCCAAATTTTAGAATATCCGTACTTGGGCCTAAAAACGTGCCATCAGACGACGAATCCATTAACCACCCCTCAAACGGCCCCATGAGCACTGCCAACATCTCCCACGAGACTAACATAGCTCGTAGTAATCGACTGCATAGCCACGAGACCCACGGTTTGAGAGCACGGGCCAAATTTCAGAATATCCATACTTTGACCTGAAAACATGTCGTCAGAGGGAAAAAAACACAAAGAACCCCCCCAAGAGCCCCGTCAGTGTCACCAACACCTCCCATGAGACCAACGTAGCTCGTAGTAATCGAGCGCGTGGCTATAGGACCCACGGCTTGAGAGCACAGGCCAAATTTTAGAATATCCACACTTAGGCCTAAAAATGTGTCATCAGAGCCGAAGACACAAAGCACCCCAAACGGCCCCGTGAGTGGCGCCCATGGGACCAACGTACCTTGTAGTAACTGACAGCGTGGCCACGAGACCCACGATTTGAGAGCATGGTCCAAATTTTAGAATATCCACACTTAGGCCTTAAAACGTGCTGTCATAGGAAGAAAACACAAAGAACCCCCCAAATGGCCCCGTGAGCGGTGCTAACACCTCCCAAGAGACCAATGTAGCTCGTAGTAACCGATCATATCACCACAGGACACACGGTTTGAGATCACGGGCCAAATTTCAGAATGTCTACACTTATGCCTGAAAACGTGCTGTCAGAGGGCGAAAACATAAAGCACCCCCCAAAAGGACCGTGAACGGCTCCAATACCTCCCACGAGACCAACGTTTCTTGTAGTAACCGATCGCATTTCCACGAGACCCACGGTTTTAGAGCACAGGCCAAATTTCAGAATATCCACACTTGGACCTGAAAACATGTCGTTAGGGGGAGAAACCACGAACCACCCTTCAAACGGCCCCGTAAGCGGCGCCAACTCTGATAAGCACCAAAAACTGTACAATTTATACCCCAAATAGACGTACTTTAGTTGCTAATTCTCGACAATATGGGTCTTATGCACTTAATTGTTCAATATGCAGGTCAAACGTCCGTTTGCGGTGTCAAAAGCTATATATCGAGGCAATTTGCATTAAAATGGAGCTAATTACCAACCCCATACCCAATTCCCCGACCATAACCTAGCCCATCTTAGCCTTAGCCTTAGCCTTCCCCGACCCGTGTGTGTGTTGATTTTGTACTTTTTTTTTATTATTTTTCATATTTTTAGTTTGACTCATTTTTATTTTTATTTTTAGAATTTATTTTAGATTTATTTAGTATTTTCTAAGTTTTATTTTATATTTTTCTATTTTATTTTTATTAGTATAATTTTATTCTATTTTGATTTTTATTAGCTTTTACTTTAGTCTTATTTTATTAAGATTAGTTTTAGTAGTTTATTTTTAGTTTATTAGATTTTATATTTTTAGGACTTTTGTTTTCATATTTTATTAGATTTTTCATTTTTTTTTATTTCTTTTGTTTTATTTTTGCTTATTTAAGCTTAAGATTTTAATATTTTTATTTTAAATTAGATTTTATTTTTTTAGTTTTAGTTTTAGTTTTATTAATTTTAGTTGTGTTATTTTTTGGTGTCCAAATTAAAAACACACATAAACACACACCCTATACCCACATACACTTATCCTATACCCAACTAATATATCCTACACCCTAAGCCACACCTACTTTTCCTACACCCACCTACACCCTATCCTCACCACTTCATCTTCTCCCACCAAACCTTCTTTTCTCTCTCCTCCATTAAACCCAACATCCACTCTGTCTCCTTACCCTCATCTTCCCCCAATATCACACCTACTCTCTCTCATCCCACCATTAACCCATGGAAAACCCATCAACCCGGCAGCCATCCTTACTCCCTACGATCCTAACCGTCGCCGGACCTTCCGACGCCGCTGTCGGCGATTCCCCCAGCCTATTCCGGCGGAGTGACCATCCACCCAAACTAAACACCTAGCCCCTGCTACTTCGGTAAACCCGCAAACCAACCAGGCAGCCAACGCGACCTCACCCTCAATCCTCTCGTCCCAGTGCCGGCGCTGCCAGCTCCGACCGGCGAAACTGCCTATTCCCCTACCCGTATCGATTATGCTCGCTGCCGCCGCAACACCTCTCGCCGACTGTCCCCTGCTCCGGTCCCCAACTTTCATCGGCGACCCAAACTCCGGCGCACTCTCCTCTCTCTCACCTTTTTGGCCAGCCATCTTCAACTTCCGGCGACACCAAAATCTCCACCAACCTGAATCACTCTGACCACCATTCCAAGCTAAACCCATTTTCCATCCCAAAATCAAAATCGATTTCTCCACCTGCCATTTCCCAAACCAACAAAACCAAAGTCAAAACATAACCCATTAAACCCACTAAACCCAATTTAAACCCCTTTTCTCAATATACCCTTAAAAACCCCCAACTACTTTTTTTTCTCCTTTTACCCAAAACACCCCCATTCACCATATCAAATTTTTATTCTCATTCACATGACCTCACACCATATCCACATGCACCCCTAGCCATTTACCCAATATACCCCTTTGCTCCATGTGCCTACTATATAAGAAGACCATGCTCATTCAAAGGAGAGAATGAGGAGCTTGGTAGGAAGAAAATTCTAGAGAGGGAGATAGGTTAGCCTAGAAAATAAATTAGGTAGAATATTTTTGTAAATAGTTTAGTTTTTATTTTTTTTAGATATTTGTGAAAAATTAATTGTTGAGTGATTCAAATGAGTGTTTGTATGTAATTGAATATTGTGGAAAGCTCAATTTGAATGGATGTTGCTCAATTTCCATGGAGGATTAGAGTCCAATTTTGCAAATCAAGGAGACTTGTTTGAAGATTTGTCCTCTTACCCTTCTATTTTATTTGTTTATGCCTTTGATTATTAATTTGTCAAATTTTATACCATGTTAGACTAAAACCCCATTCAAGGGGTGGGGTAAAACCCTTATTTGATATTATTTTACTTTAATTAGTTTAATTACTTGAAAAGTCCCTTTGAATGTTAATTTTAATCCCTCACCCTTAAATTTATGCCTCGAGAGAGGGTAAATGATTTTCGAGAGAAAATCGAAATTCTAATTATAATACCCATTTTAGATTCGAACTAGAGATAGGGGTTTCTTAAGTGGGATATTATAACTTGAATTTCAACTCTACATTTATTTTCTAAGATTTACGTAAATTTTAATTGATCGATCCTAGCGGGTGATTAATTAAAAGGAGTGTAGATTTATTTTTCTAGAGTTGTGAGGTATTAAACTTAATTTTCTAAAATGTTACTATTAAAATTACATTTGCAACGAGAGTTGATTTATAATTTTGATATTAATTTGGAAAAATTCAATTAATTCAATTAATTAATTAGAATAACTAGATTTGTGGTATTTCCCCATTCCTTGATTGTTCTCACAATTATTTACCTCACTTTATCTCTTATTTTAGTTTAGACTTTATTTTTCATTTTAGTAACTTTCTAGTTAGTTGTTATCATATCACATTTAGTTTAGTTTAGTTTAAATCATCACCTCACCTAATTGTTTTAATATTTGAAAAAGCTAAAAAAAAGTAGAAAAGTGAAAAAGCACAAAAAGAAAATAAAAAGTGAATTACAATTGATTTGTCTCTAGCTTACTCCCTAGGAAGTGGATTGATGCCCTTATTTACCTCTACACTTGAGTTGTTACATTTTGTAGGTATTTTGAGGATTTTGACTAACTTGGCTTTCAACAACGACATACGCAAAAGCTACGTTATCAAATGGCGCCGTTGCCATTCTTGGGAGCGTGAAGCACTCGAAGAGGATTCAATTTTTTGATTCACTTGTATTGCATTTTTTTTCCTTTTTAGTACCATATTTCTTTATTTTAGAAGGATTGTATTTAGGATTATTCTATTCTTGGCTTGTATTGCGGTGCATAGGACACCATTTATTTCCCATTTAAAATTGTAATAATCGAAGACAAGTGTGATAGGGAAACCGAACAAGGTAGAGAGAGAGCATCCAAAGGCGAGGATTTGGAAGCCTCTCTACCTTGGGTCGGTAGGACTCCCGGGGACGACTGAGATAGGCGTGATCTCCCCCCGGTCGACTCAAATTTTTTGGCACCCCACGGCCTGAAAACCGTGGGAGGTACATTTCTTAAACACTCGCGCCTCTCCTGTTAGTGAGTCAATTATTGTGTGTGATTTGTGTGCTCTTATGTGATTTTATTCTCGCATTTATTTTTTAATGGTGTGATAAATTAATTGACTAAGACCTACACCCAGTCACTCACGAGAAGGGATTTCATCACCCGACTCACTCGCTTATCATTATGTGCTACCCTATCCATCACTAAATTTAAAATCAATCAACTAGGTAGCCCAATAGGAGAATATTTTGCAAAGGCGATCACTTATATTATTCCGTGAATTTTGTATCGCTCGCGGACTTAATTAAAATTTGACTACCCTTTCACTAAATTTAAAGATAAAAATTGGCTATGTGCTAGTTCGGAATTCTCCTTAACTCGTGTGTGTCCAATTCCATTTTTAGGTAGTTGATTTTAGTTAGTTCGTCCAATCAAGAGTCCACCTACTTTCCCCACCCTTTTCTTCCAAAAAATTTTTCCAAAAATCCAAAAATATTTTCTTTCCTTTTGAACAAAATTTTAAAAACTCCAAAAAAAAAAAATCTCCACATGGCCGAAGAACGTCCTTTAGGGGACTACTTTAGTCATTTTTCATTGACACGTGACACGTGTGAGAGTGATCCTGAGCCATCTCTTTATGATATACTTAGTGGTTTCACCTCTCTCACGAGTACCGTTGGTACTCTTGACCCATCTATGCACTCACCTCCTATTCCATCACCCTCGGTGTCAAGTGTCGACGTGGCTCCTCCTTTGTTGTCCACCCACTGTTATTATGCTGATCACATGTCCTATGAGTGCCCATACTCTTCATATCCCTACGCACCCACCATGGAACATGTGTATCCATATGACACTGTTCTGGAACCCACCTCGGCCTACTACCCCTCTATACCTAATCCCGAGTTGTGTGAGCACCCGAGCTATTCGTGGAGGATTGATCACCCTTCCATGCAATACGAATCCCAACCCGATGTTGTGGATCCTCACACGTTCCAACAGTCGTCATGGCAACCGTGTGCACCTGCTCACGATTAGTTCCCTCACTACGCACCCACTGAATTTCAACCACTTGTCCATCACGAAAGCGATCCTTTCGTGTATGATAAACTTGGCCCCACCCCACAAACTTCAAATGATTATTCTCCATATAGTCCCGATTATAGCGAGTTGTGTCCTTCTCAACCACCACCACCACCCATCAGTCCACCAACACCTTCATCCACATCCTCTCTCGAAATCCTCTTGCAAAAGTTCATACTTGAGCAAGATCAAGAAATTCAAACTCAAGCTCTCCAAAGGCTTGAACAAAGGTTAAATGAATTGGAGTGTGTGAGAGAGTCGGATATTCCTATGGATCCTCCCATCGTTGCCACCGAGTGTGATGATGATGTGTCCTCTTGTGACACGAATTTTGAGTGTGACCAATCCTACCACCCAGAGAATCTCGAAGTTGAGACCATTCCATGGTCAGGTTCCCAAGTCGACAATTGTGTTGACTTACCTTTCGATAGTGAGCCTGATCAATTCCCACCATGTCCATATGAACCCCACTTTGAGGTTCCCATTCACCTTCCCATTCCCACTCCCGCTGAATCCAAAACAATGCCCGAGTCTATACCTATCGAGCATCACCCTTGTGTTCCCGAGGAACCAATTTATCCTAGGTTATCTCCGGCTACGAGTGTTCACCATTTTCCCGAGATAGAATCCGTGATAGTTCCTAACTATACGGATATGGATGATGTCCCACCATGCATGGCTCCCTTTGAGCCTCATATTTCTAGTGATTCCTCTATCTCTAAGATTGGTACCTTGCCTTACCCACCCACCACATTCACCAATGTTACTCTTATGGAGAAGTTGACCACTCCATCTTTAGAAACCACACTCCCTTGTGAGTATTCCTTTACTACTCCCAATGAGTGTGTGTCTCCCATGCTTGAGTTGGATCATCTTCCTCCACCGTTTATCCCACCCGATACACCATTTATCCCACCCGATACACCATTTTTCCCACCCGACCCATCCATTGTCCTTTCCACCCCACCACCTGGTTTGGATCTTGATTTTACACATTTCAAGTTTCCATCTACATTTTAGATCCTTACCTGAAACCATCGTCCACCATCTACGAGAGTATATGTGGTGATACTCTCCACTTCCGTGACACCGAGCTGGTTCCTCTATGCACACCACTCTCTTGTGGTATTGATTTTTCTCAACAGCTCCATGGCGTGTCACGGCATGACCATTATCATCGCCCATTCATAGAACGGTCGTGTGATTTTTATCAGGCTCATCCCATTCCACTTACCAAACCATATTGCCTCCCTCACCAATTAGAGCACCATTCTTATAGGGCCCTAGTTGCCCTCACCTTTAAGCTCAACAAGGCCCGTGGCCGATACCTCTTCACCCTTTCCACCCTCACCTTTATCCTAATTCCCACCCACCCATGGTCCACTGATGCTTTGCATCGTGTGATGCACTTTGCCATACAAGTGCATTGACCTGTTTTAGCCTCTATCCAACAAGACGGACGCTTCAGTCTTGTTTGGGGGTGATTATCATCACCGAATTTTTCTGCACCCCCCTCCCCCAACGCCATCATTTTTCTTATCCTTAGGGTGAGAATGGTTCGGTATGGCTGAAGACATTAAACTTAGCGCTACCGGGAGGCAGCCCGCATTTCTTGTACTAGGCTCATCCTGTTTGGGGGTGGTGTTTTGCATCACCCAATGCTTTATCATGCTGATAGACTTGTACACATTTATTCAGGTTTATTCTTGGCTTCATCTTTCCACTTCATTAGCGGTATATTCTGGTACTATCTTTCCTACCCTATGCTCTCAATTTTAAAAATCATTTTACTAAACATCGAGGACGATGTTCCTTTTTGTTTGGGAGTGGGGAATTTTATCAAAATCGTACCTCTTTTGAAATTTTTTGATATTTTAAACCTGATTTTTAAAATTCCGTGCAGTTTCTTTCATCTCATTCATTGATGTGAATTTTCAATCATCCATCTTTTAAGTCTAGGAATCAAGCTAGAGAATATTTTTTCTAATAGCTTATGTAATACATAACAAGGCATTTTGCACCATGAATTTCTAGACTCAACAAAAATTTGTGCACTTATCACGTCATTACATTTAGAGTTGAAGAGTACTACAATTCTAAAGAGAACCTTAAGGATTACTAGTGGAGACTTTAGCTTGTGAGATTTGTGCCTTTCACCCTTTTTGAGTGTCTTACGCAATATCCGAGTCACACGCTGATTCAACTTCGTTTGGGTCCGCACTTTAATTGTTGTATGATCTCATTATCTTTCATAAAATTTTGGCTTGATCCCTGAGAACGACATCACTTTCGAGTTGAAAGAAACACGTGTCTTGGAATTTGTCCCGAATACTAAATTTTCATCCATACACTTACCACTTTTCCATACACCATTTACAATTCACTTCACCCATTATATTCTCATGCTCTTCCACATTCCCACATATTTTCCCACACCGTCACCTATCATCGCTATATCATCTTCCATCATTTTAAATAAAAGAGTGTTGATTCCAAATGTAAATGTCTTCATTGTGGATTGAAAAGAGAAAAATAAAATAGCAATAATAGGAAAAATAAAAAGAAAAAGAAAAAGAAAAAAAATAGAGAAAAAGAAAAGAAAAATCGAAAAAAAAGAGAAAAGAAAGAGAGTTTGTAGTTAGTTTTTAAATAAAGACATTTGTGCCTAAAGTATAGTACACTCTTTTCGCTCATCCATTTTACATCCATCATACACCATCCATCCATCATATCACCATCCTACTTCATATCATCGTATCCTTCCCATCTCATTTTTCCCTCACCCATTATCATCCATATCTTTCCTAGGTGTTCGGGCAAATGAAAGTCGACGTGGTGAATAACTCGATGTTCTCACTATAGTGATTAGCATTTCTTTCATGAGATCACTTTTCTTTCAAAATATACATTCTTTCTTATGTTTGTGTTAGACGTTTGAACTTGCTTACATTTACTCACCTCCTCACACACAAAAGCGATACACTAACCCAAATCTCGAGAGTTCGTTTGAGAGAGATATATCCGTGAGATTTTGAAGTTGAAGCGTTGATTCCGACAAGGCAATCTAGGAATTACTCTTGTGATACTCGACCCATTTTGACTGATTCACACTACACACGTTGAGTTCTAGGAAGGATGTGCCTTGAGTATTCACTTAGCTTAATCTTTTTACACATTCTAGCCTGTATTTCTGAAATCATTTATCTCATGATGGATTGTGCGATTATTCTATGTCTAATAAGAGATTGACTGCCATTCAATAAATCTTTTTAAATAAGAATTTTGTGGGTATATTCCTTGCAAATCATCACGAGACAGAACTCATCCTATAGGGCAACCTATAGGTTTAAAGGCTTTTTGCACATGCTAAGTGCAATCG
Organism: Sambucus nigra; assembly: GCA_949130495.1. Lineage (NCBI taxonomy): Eukaryota > Viridiplantae > Streptophyta > Magnoliopsida > Dipsacales > Adoxaceae > Sambucus > Sambucus nigra. The sequence continues at coordinate 250,577,462 of OX422208.1, forward strand.
CAAGTCCCCGCGAAAGTGGTACACTTTTGGTTACTTATCTTTCTCTTTATCTCTATCTTATTGCTCGAGGACGAGCAACGCTCTGTTTGGGGGTGGTGTGATAAGCACCAAAAACTGTACAATTTATACCCCAAATAGACGTACGTTAGTTGCTAATTCTCGACAATATGGATCTTATGCGCTTAATTGTTCAATATGCAGGTCAAACGTCCGTTTGCGGTGTCAAAAGCTATATATCGAGGCAATTTGCATTAAAATGGAACTAATTACCAACCCCATACCCAATTCCCCGACCATAACCTAGCCCATCTTAGCTTTAGCCTTCCCTGACCCGTGTGTGTGTTGATTTTGTACCTTTTTTATTATTTTTCAGATTTTTAGTTTGACTCATTTTTATTTTTTTTTTAGAATGTTTTTAGATTTATTTAGTATTTTCTATTTTTCTATTTTATTTTTATTAGTATAATTTTATTCTATTTTGATTTTTATTAGCTTTTAGTTTAGTCTTATTTTATTAAGATTAGTTTTAGTAGTTTATTTTTAGTTTATTAGATTTTATATTTTTAGGACTTTTGTTTTCATATTTTATTAGATTCTTCATTTTTTTTATTTCTTTTGTTTTATTTTTGCTTTTATTTAAGGGTCAATTATTAAATAGTCCCCACTATAAATATATATTTTTTAAAAAGGACACATATTTTCAGTTTAACCCATTTAGTCCCTCAAGCACTCAATATCCTCTTATTTTTAGAGGTCCGCGCCAGCGGCACTCCTTCTCCAAAATATGTGGCAAAGGACTTTTTGAGGCAAAATAAAAAAATTTGGACTAAATGGGTATTAAAAAATGTCCGAGGGACTATTTGGTATATGTCCCTTTATTTAAGCTTAAGATTTTAATATTTTATTTTTGATTAGATTTTATTTTTTTAGTTTTAGTTTTATTAATTTTAGTTGTGTTATTTTTTGGTGTCCAAATTAAAAACACACATAAACACACACCCTATACCCACATACACTTATCCTATACCCAACTAATATATCCTACACCCTAAGCCACACCTACTTTTCCTACACCCTATCCTCACCACTTCATCTTCTCCCACCAAACCTTCTTCTCTCTCTCCTCCATTAAACCCAACATCCACTCTGTCTCCTTACCCTCATCTTCCCCAACATCACACCTACTCTCTCTCATCCCACCATTAACCCATGGAAAACCCATCAACCCGGCAGCCATCCTTACTCCCTACGATCCTAACCGTCGCCGGACCTTCCGACGCCGCTGTCGGCGATTCCCCCAGCCTATTCCGGCGGCGTGACCATCCACCCTAACTAAACACCTAGCCCATGCTACTTCGGTAAACCCGCAAACCAACCAGGCAGCCAACGCGACCTCACCCTCAATTCTCTCGTCCCAGTGCCGGCGCTGCCAGCTCCGGCCGGCGAAACCGACTATGCCCCTACCCGTACCGATTATGCTCGCTGCCGCCGCAACACCTCTCGCCGACTCTCCCCTGCTCCGGTCCCCAACTTTCTTCGGTGACCCAAACTCCGGCGCACTCTCCTATCTCTCTCACCTTTTCGTCCAACCATCTTCAACTTCCGGCGACACCAAAATCTCCACCAACCCGAATCACTCTGACCACCATTCCAAGCTAAACCCATTTTCCATCCCAAAATCAAAATCGATTTCTCCACCTGCCATTTCCCAAACCACCAAAACCAAAGTCAAAGCATAACCCATTAAACCCACTAAACCCAATTTAAACCCCTTTTCCCAATATACCCTTAAAAACTCCCAACTACTTTTTTTTTTCTCCTTTTACCCAAAACACCCCCATTCACCATATCATTTTTATTCTCATTCACATGACCTCACACCATATCCACATGCACCCCTAGCCATTTACCCAATATACCCATTTTTTCCATGTCCCTACTATATAAGAAGACCATGCTCATTCAAAGGAGAGAATGAGGAGCTTGGTAGGAAGAAAATTCTAGAGAGGGAGATAGGTTAGCCTAGAAAATAAATTAGGTAGAATATTTTTGTAAATATTTTTGTTTTTATTTTTTTTAGATATTTGTGAAAAATTAATTGTTGAGTGATTCAAATGAGTGTTTGTATGTAATTGAATATTGTGGAAAGCTCAATTTGAATGGATGTTACTCAATTTCAATGGAGGATTAGAGTCCAATTTTGCAAATCAAGGAGACTTGTTTGAAGATTTGTCCTCTTACCCTTCTATTTTATTTGTTTATGCCTTTGATTATTAATTTGTCAAATTTTATACCATGTTAGGCTAAAACCTCTTTCAAGGGGTGGGTTAAAACCCTTATTTGATATTATTTTACTTTAATTAGTTTAATTACTTGAAAAGTCCCTTTGAATGTTAATTTTAATCCCTCACCCTTAAATTTACGCCTCGAGAGAGGGTAAATGATTTTCGAGAGAAAATCGAAATTCTAATTATAATACCCATTTTAGATTCGAACTAGAGATAGGGGTTTCTTAAGTGGGATATTATAACTTGAATTTCAACTCTACATTTATTTTCTAAGATTTACATAAATTTTAATTGATCGATCCTAGCGGGTGATTAATTAAAAGGAGTGTAGATTTATTTTTCTAGAGTTGTGAGGTATTAAACTTAATTTTCTAAAATGTTACTATTAAATTTACATTTGCAACGATAGTTGATTTATAATTTTGATATTAATTTGGAAAAATTCAATTAATTCAATTAATTAATTAGAATATCTAGAATTTGTGGTATTTCCCCATTCCTTGATTGTTCTCACAATTATTTACCTCACTTTATCTCTTATTTTAGTTTTGACTTTATTTTTCATTTTAGTAACTTTCTAGTTAGTTGTTATTGTAAGGCCCTAAAACATGATTAGGAAGGTTAATTACATGATTAATTATAACTTAGGAGTTATAATTTATAGATTGGTTATGTGTGTTAAACATGTTAATTATCATGTTTAGGGGATGCACGCTCATGTGATATATGTGTTGTTTACATTAGGTGTTAATTGAGCTTATGATCGGGGACACCATGTTTAGAACATATGATTAGTTATGAGATTAATGCATCATAAATTATGTTTTTAATGCATGATTATGTTTATAAAAGTAAATAAGGTTGTTGATACGAAATTGGCAATGTTTGGTTGCCAAATGTGAAAGTTTTGAGATTTTCGGTAAATTGCTACTTTCCTTTCGATGCCCAAATTAGGGGTATTAGTTTATGATTTTGGGAAAACATAAATTATGAAAGTTGTATATATATGAATTAATATTATAACACAACAAACGGTGGGTTAAATGGAGACTCGTACAAGAAGTTATACCGAAAGTACGAAACAAGGGAAAATATGTCCATCCCTTAAGTGACAATTGTCTTATTAGCACACCATGTGCTATTTTTTGATTGGTTAAAGTGTGGGTGATGGTTTGGCCGACTTAAGATGTATAAAACAACTCCTTTTTTCAGCAAATGCAGCCATGAACAAGAGCTTTGCCTAAAGAGAGAGAAAGAGAAGAAAGTTAAGGAATAAATCTTTGGATATTTTCCATAAATCAAGGAATCCTCGTAAGGTAATTACATCTTAATTAAAGTTGGCCACATGGATGAGTTCTATACTTATCATGTTTTTATTTTTGATTTGGATATATATTTTAATGATACCCATATTGCTGAATTGTGTTGGAACAAGGATGGTTTAAGAACATAAGTTAGAACTGGAGCTAGGATCGTAAATGCATACTTTAAAGTCCTAAATTTACATCATCTTTTCGTAAAGCATTTTGATTTAGAAATTTCATGATTTTGATGCATATTTCTGCTAAAACATGTTTATTATATGTTTCCATGAATTATACTCAAGGTCAAGGTTATGTATGCTTAAAAATGTTAAGGTATGCCTTAATGTTGTATTTTGACCTAATTATACTAAAAATGGCATAAATCATGGAATACTTATTAGAATTGAGTGATTCAAGTTGGAGAGTAAAATACACTCATACATGTATAACATATCCAAACATTGTGTAAAAATACCAAGGAATGAACCCTTGGTGATAGTTTGAAGTCTTGGTTTAAAATCTGCCCTAAAGGAGCAAGAATGCATACCAGGTGTTTGACGTTTTGCTCGACATAGAAAATGAGCCCTAAAAATTATGAAACATTAAATTTGTATTATTCAATGTGTTTACTGATATTGTATGGAATATCATGGAAAGTTATGTTGTACAAAAATTATGAGAATTTCATGAAGTTGAAGTTATGTTGTTGTTTTTCTTGAGAAATGATTTGGAAAAGGCTGTAATAAAATGGGCATAACTTTGTCTAGCAAATTCGTAATTAAATTCTGTAAATTGTGTTAGAACCCTAATTAATTGGGTGTTATAGAAATGTGAAGTGTCATATTTAATTCCTCCTTAGTTATTTCTGATTGATCAAATGATGTGATGTATTACTGGGTTTGATGTTAATCAGTGTATTCAAATACTAACGACATTGACTTGTTAGGTGGGGAAGCAGCTAATACTACCATACCAAGGAAGTAGTTGGTATTAATCTTAGCACTAAATCCAAGGTGAGTGACCTTCCTTATGAAATATAAATGCTTATAATTTCATATGGAAATGTGTAGTTAAACACATGTGTGTGAAAATGTTTATGGGAGTGATGTTGTATTTATGAAACATATGCATATGATTGAAAATGTTAAGCGATGTTATATAATGATATGGACTAGTGAGTCCTTTATATAATGTTAAGGACTGTGGTGGGTCCTACGGGATGTGGTGGCCCTGTTAATCCAACTTAAAGGTTTGTGTACTCGGGCCTAATAAAGGGATGTGGTGGTCCCTAATAACTGTGGTGGGTTAATTGGACTGTGGCGGGTCCAGGCTTGCGAGAGTTTCACAATTCCTGTTGGGTTATAGAATTAGAACAAAATAAAAGTGGTTATTCAAATTGGTTATATGTGTGTTATGTGGTCATTCACTAAGCCTTTATAGCTTACACTCCTGTAATGTTTTGTTTCAGGTATGCTTATAATTTGGAGTCCACTGCCAAGTTAGGACCTTAAAACGCGGGAGTGACGGATAATTAGTATGGTTTGAATATCAAGATTCCTTTTGTGTAATTATTAAACTAAGGATCTTGGTTATGTAAAGTTATGTAGTACTTATAAGTTATAAGTAAAGGCAGTTATGTTTTCATCTACACATACCTTTGGAAAAAAAAATTCTTATGCTATTTTCCTCAGAGATTTAAATTAAATCATTATTTAAGGCAATTTATCTCTAATTAAAAGGATGAGTTTAACTTAATTAATTCGGGGCGTGACAGTTATCATATCACATTTAGTTTAGTTTAGTTTAAATCATCACCTCACCTAATTGTTTTAATATTTGAAAAAGCTAAAAAAAAGTAGAAAAGTGAAAAAGTACAAAAAGAAAATAAAAAATGAATTACAATTGATTTGTCTCTAGCTTACTCCCTAGGAAGTGGATTGATGCCCTTATTTACCTCTACACCTGAGTTGTTACATTTTGTAGGTATTTTGAGGATTTTGACTAACTTGGCTTTCAACAACGACATACGCAAAAGCTACGTTATCAAACACCTCCCACGAGACAAACGTAACTCGTAGTAACCGATTGCATTGCCATGGGACCCACAGTTTGAGAGCACGAGCCAAATTTCAGAATATCCACACTTAGGCCTAAAAAAGTATCGTCAGAGGGCGAAACTACGAACCACTGTAATACCCCATATTTTTATGCTTTATAAATTTGGGGATTTATTTAATTTGATGTGAATTATTAATTTAATATAAATTCGAAAATTATTTATTCTTAATTACTAACGTGACGAGAGTTAGTAATTATTGGAAACTTGTTGAATATTACTAATGAGCAAAGTAATATATAAATTTTGGTTCTATTAAATGTCACGAGTGAATAAAATGATAATTTTGGAAATTTAAGTCGGGACACGCCCGTGTCGTGTCGGGACTAAATTTTGATTAATAAAATTGAATAAATTATAAGTCACCAGTATGGTCATTTCGAGTGCACCAAAGTGTCCGGAAGGGTCGAGATAGTCAAAATAATGTACCCGGGGGTTTAGTTTGGGTCTCGGGGCGTTTTTTAGGCTTAATTAACACCTCGGGAGGGCGTTTTGGACATTTTACATTTTTAGGCCTGAAAACCCACTAAAATTCTAAAGGCATATCATATGACAAGAGTCATCTTCTATGGTTAGAAACACCATAAACAAAATACGGCTATAGGAGAGGAAGAGGGGAGGTTTTCTGTAACACCCCATGATTTTTTAGACTGAGAAATTAAATTTTGGGAAAATAAAATTTAATTAAATTGGAGAAATCTAAAATTGGGAATTGAAGTCCAAAAAAAGGGGACGTTTTAAAGTATTTCGGATGATGATTTTGAGGGTACCATTGATCCCGGAAGGGTCGAGAGAGTCAAAATGACTGTCATTGGGTTTTATTTCGGCTCCGGAATATTTTAAGTCAGTTTGACTCGAATTGGAGTAAACGAGTCATTTAAAGTGTGTATTAACAATTAAAATTTAGGACTTATGTTTTAAGGTATTAAGAGGCTTATGGATGAATCCTTCTTATTTAGAGAAAGAGAGAAAGAGAAGAAAAGAGAAGAGAAGAGAGAAAAGAAGAAGAAAGGAAGAGAGTGAGGAAGAAAATCTTGGAGATTCCGGCCCAAACGCGACATCGAGGATGATCCAACCTCTACAAATCTGAGGCAAGTGTTTAATCTTGCTAAATAGGTCATTTGTGTATTTGATTTCATAATTTGTGGGTTAAAGAAATGATTTTTGGGTATTAATATCAAAACCTAGATTTTGGGTTTAATCTTGAAATTGATGTTTACACATGGGTTTAAGAGGTATAAATTGATGAAGTGAAAGTATAGGATGTGTTTAATGTTAGAAACATTATTGGGTTACAAATTCATAGTTAGAAATTGTTGAGTTGGGATTTTGGGAAATTTAGGTTTATGTAGAAAAATGACCATTTCGTAGCCTACTGAACAGACCGAATCGATTCGGCCTCTTTTCGAATCGATTCGGAATGTTGCATAATCCCAAGTCTGTGTGACCGAATCGATTAGAACCCAAGCCGAATCAATTCGGCCTGTGTCAGAAGCCCAGGTCTTTGGACCCGAATCGATTCACCTTGGAGGCTGAATCGATTCGCTAGGCCGAATCGATTCGGAATAGGGCCGAATTGATTCGAAAACAGAGCATTTTAAGGTATTTTCTCCATAGTGATTCCAAACCCTTTTTGGTTGGGTTTATTAATTTGGGGGCTTTCTCTTATGATGTAAGAGATATGTTCTTGGAGACATATAAGGAGTTTCTCACATATTAGGATTTTGGGGACTCCTTAGGGTAATTTGGGAGAAATGTATCCATGTATGTATTGGAGTTGCATATGGAGATTGTGGGGAAACCTCATTGAGGTTAGGAATACTAATTATAGATAAAAAGGTATAAATATGATGTGGGGTTGAGAACTCTTAGAGAGTGAGGGGTCTCATATCCTTAGAAACGTTTAAATTAAGGAACAATCGGTAACCCGATGGGGGTAAGGGTTCATGAAATTAATTCAACCGTAGGTAAAATTGGGAACGGCTTGGGATCGTACTATCAATTAGAATAGACGGTACTATAATTCTAGTCAGGATAGTTTACACATAATTAGGTGGAAATAATCACATGGGATTCCAACACTTGAAACAAAGTTGGAATAAGTTGAGGTTTGTAGACTTTTGGTTAGGTGTATACCTTTAGTCAAAATTTGTATTGGAGGTATTGATATGCTATCGGATATAGGTGGTATGCGTAGTGATGGCATCCTACACAAATTTTTGGGTGATAACCTTAATGTGGTATATATATGTATACATATACATATGATTTTGGGAGACTATTCATCATAGGAAAAACGATTGAATATGTTTCAAGTGAGAGATTGTATTCACATATCGAGGTAAAATTGAAGGAAATTGTGGTGACGGCTTGTATATCAAGGATTATGTATACTTATAGCCAAGTGTATATAGATATCTTATACACATGAATGAGAATTAGCTTGCATATATAAAGATATGGATATGTGAATATATTTGTATATATATCTATATAAATATGAATATATGGATATATATATATATATATATATATATGTTGTGGTCATACGTGGTATGGATATTTAAACCGTATATGATGGTTTAATGTTTAATTATATGATTGGATCATATGGATGTATATATATTGTGCATGTGAATGATATATATAATTATGTGGTTAAGCATACCCCGCTCATGTTATCATTGGGAAGTTTTCGCGCAGAGGGTGAGCATCCTGACTAGAAAAGCAGGGTGTGGATATTCCCCAGGTCATAGTCGTCCCGTGTGTTATTATGTGATTTATATTTTTATATTTTTGGGATGAGACGTGGTGGGTATGTTTCGTCTCATTGCCGGTTAGGAGCTATGGCCGCTTCCCGGGATGTCGTGTGCGTGTGTTTACCACGAGATGGGTGTCGTTTAGTCCCACCATGGTGGCCCCAGTATTTCTACGTGAGCCGGGCACTGAGAAGATGATGCATGATGCAGTTTTATCGGCGATATATATAGCTGGGTATATTATTTGTGCATGGCCATTGTACATCAGATATGATATGTACTCTTGCTCATGGGTATGGATGATGATGGTATATATATATATATATATATATATATATATATTTATATATCCTATAGATAAAAAGGATATGGTATCGTTGTGGAGTACATCTTGGATGATTATGGTGTACTATATTGATGGGGATTGATGTATCGCATTTAAGTAATATTTCGGTTACATCATCCCAAGGATATTATTGGAGATTTTTAGTTGTTTTCATATTGTAGTCTAAAAATTTAGTAGTAGTGGTAGTATAATATGGTATGTATGGCATTATGGATCTCTAGGATCGACATTGTCAAGGAGTAGTGTAACAGGGTGGTTCCTTGTTTGGATTTCGCTTTGCGAGACACTCCACGCATAAAACGTAGTGCAGTGTAGAGATTGGAGAAAAGTTCTGTCAAATATTTATGTGTGGCATGATGGATCTCTAGGATCAACGTTGTCAAGGAGTAGTGTAATGGGGTGGTTCCTTGTTTGGATTTCGCTTTGCGAGACACCCCACGCACGAAACGTAGTACAATATTGAGAGTGGAGAGAAGTTTTGTCAATAATAATTTGTACGCATGTTAATTAGAAAGTAAATCTTGTGATTCAATCCAAATATAAATGGGTAACATATTAAGAATTATAATTAATTAAATTATAAACCAGAATCCATTAAGCCTATTATGGCATAATTGTTTGTAAACATAATCTAGTATGACTAGAAAAGGGGTGGATTCTTGGGTTATGATAGGAAGGAAATTTTCGTGGGTATAGGTTGGGCCTATGATAAGTTAGGTTGTCCTTATAAATGGGGGTAATTTAACTAAAACTAGAGGACGCGAATAGGTGCGCGCCGTTAGATGAGGGGTGGGTTGGGAATCCATGAGAGTGCGAATTCGCTTTTAATTATGAAATAAGTGCACCGATATTTATTATGCACGATTAACACACTTGCTAAATATTTTTCACACTCGGGCTCTGACCCGTTTACTTTTCTCTCCTGCTTGTATATATATATATATATATATATATATATATATATATATATATATTACTACAGGTGTCCAACCGCATGGATGCTGGATGACCTTCTATCTAGAGTCTTGGGAGCCGCGACAGGTGCGGACTGTTGCGAGATGTAGAATGTAGTCGCTTCCTCCTTTGAAAATTCTAGGTAGGATTCATGTTGTATATCGGGTTTGTACGCAAGGGATATTTATATACATGTTCATACTTATTCCATTTCAGTTGTTGTATTGGTTGTGACCCGACAGCTTATTCGGGTCTACTTTTTGTAGTATATTCTGTTGTAGTCATTTATTTCGTTTTATTCCAGCATTTCATTTATCTTAGTTCTTTCATGCATATTTCTTTCCTTTATTAGTAGTGTTGGTCGTTGTCGGTTGCATATTTTATTCAAATTTTAGCATCTCGCTTATATGAGATCGGGTAGTTAGTCATATATTATATGGTACCGACTGTAGATGTTGAGACTGGACCGTCTGAAACTCCTGATTTAATGTAGTATATGGCTGGCCACCCGTTATAATTTAAGCGGGGTGTTACATTTTCCAAGGAGTTCTACGCCAAGAACTCCACCGTTTGCACCGCCGTCGCCACCAAACGATAGATCGTGCAACGAGGATCACAACCACACCAAAATATCCACAAATCTGAACCGAAAATTCCCAGACAAGTATTTATCTTGCTCTATTTCAGTTAATGATCCAATATTATTAGCCTAGGATTGATTAGGACTATTGTTTGTGAAAGAAAAACCTATTTTGGAGATTTGAATTCGCATGTTGTATGAGTAATTGATGTATTCTGGAAACCCAATTCATATGTAGAGGTTGAACCACGAAATTACAGTAATTAAAGAGTATGAAATCTGGTAAAAGGATGGAAAGAAACCAAACAAAAGAAATATTAGGGTTCTTGATGTTTTGATGGATTATGCCCTTTTAATTCGTTTTTCATGATGAAAATTCGCATGCTAGACGTAGGAAATCATTTATTTAAGGTCATAATACTTGTAGTATAAATTATTTGGAGTTTTGTAGTAAAATATATCGTTTTGGATGATGTTGGAAGAGAGAATCCGTAACTGGAAATTTTGCAGATTTTGCATACCTGCTTGATCGATCGATCGACCTTAGAGCTTCGATCGATCGATGCTTCGATCGATCGAACATCTACCATAGATCGATCAACCCCTTCTGCATAACTCATACTCCCTTTTTATAGGTTGTTCCAACTTAGATGATTAGACATTCTTGGATATTAATGTTAGAGCATTTTGGGATATAAAGAAGACCAGTAGGACTTATTAAAAATATGGAACCTTTAACGTAAGGCGAGATTAATCTTTCACGGGGATGTTTTACACATAAGGGATAATGGGAATATGTGTTAAAGGGTGAGACTCGTAAGGAGGTTACGTGGTAAAATAAATGGGTACCTACTGAAATTACACTTAGGAGGATAGGAATCCGCGAGTGTCACTTAATAAGTTGGAATAATCCCACAAATTTGAATAAGAGACAAACCGTTATACGTGATAACTAATTAACGAGTAATAAGGATAAATATCATAATTATGGGTCGTGAGAGTGTACCTAAATTTGATATAATAATAGTAGTATATATATATGACTGTGTTTATACATATACTATATACATGTAAAAATCATGCCCACGCTACTTGCCATCCCTGAGGTTACCGCGCTGGGACAGTCTTATCTCGATGGGACCTTTATGGGGGATATTGACTCGTACCCTAGAAGATAGAAATCCTTGGTACAGGCAATCGGATCGATAGTCAGATGGTCCTAAGAGACGTGAGGGTACGTGCTATCCTCTTAGTGACTTGGAACTATGCTTCGCCTCATTTTGTATGTGTTTTGTGTTAATACAGTTCGAGAGTGATTCCGAACCAGTATTTCCCTTAGTATGAGTGATAGGGGGACTGGATAGCAGAGTATGCCCGCACCATAGATTTTATGTGGGGTGCTGTTAGAATATATATATTATATGAGTGTTTAATATATATATTTAAATCTGGAAATTGGGAACTACATGCTGTGATTATGGTATGTAAGAAATGAATAATTAATTCAACTTGGGTATAAGTGTTTGAAAAGCATGATATATTACTGAGAAACTTTATTATTAAATAAGGTTTAATTGAGAACTTTGCTTTTAAAATAAACTTAACCTCCTAAACATTTGAATTTGTCGGTTTGAAACCTCATGAGCAATTTAAGATAAGATAAGTTAAACTTTTGAAAAAAATTAGTGCGATAGGTGTTCATATTAGAAGAGAGGTGAGAATTTCTCATGGGAGTGTCGCACTAATATGTTGGTTGCATTAGCCGGTAGCACTTTAAATACTTGCTAAACTAATTTTAAATTGTTTTTACAATCGGGCTCTGACCCATTTCCTATTTTCTCTTCTCTCTTCTATATATATGTATATATTACAGGTGCCCAGCCACAGGGGCGTCTTGCATAGGATCCTCCATAGGGAACGCGCTGCAACTTAGGTGGGAGTTGCAGGCCTCTTGCTTAGACGACCTCATTGTTGATTCCACTTCTAGTTCTACTTTATCTAGCTGGGCATGTGTCGCCCTTTTCATTATTCAATTGGTTTTTGTGATGGATTGTAATTCATTTACTTTCAGTAGTTTTACTTTGGGATTTATTACTATCAGAATGTTTTCTTTGGTGGTTTGATGTTGGGATTTACTATTGATAGTTAAATTCTTGAATGATCATTTATATCTTTGTCATTATTGTGTGACTCTTAAACTGTTAATTATCAAAGGTTTTAAATATTGGTTTTTTAATTAAATTGGGAAATTGAAGTCTAAAAATGGTTTTGTCACTTATCTTAATTAATTAGGGTGTTTAATTGGAAAAGTTATATTTTTGCGACAGTGATGCTGAGAATGAACCAATCGTTCACCTTGGTTATAATTTAATAAAGAACTGATCACCCGGTATTTAATTAGGTGGGGTGTCACAGGTGGTATCAGAGCATCAGGTTCTAGTGTCTTTAGGATCTGTACGGCTTATTTCGCTTTCATCTTAGCGTTCTTGTTATAGAGCCCTATTTTAGGATTGTTGTATTCTTGCTTTAATGATTACGTCTTCAGCTATTTAATTGATAATAAGTGTAGACTATTAAATTTCTTTACGTTTTAGATGCCTCCGATACGTGCCCCAAAAGATAGGCGTGCCCAAACCGAGCAGCCAGTAGCTCCGGCACAGGGAATGATGAACACAAATGAGGTAGCCGACATCGTTGCTCAGGCGGTGAATGTCGCACTAGCGGTAGTACAGCAGGCTCCACCCCAAGTTCAGGCAGTGGCGCCAGTACCGGCACAGCTTCCATCTGCATGGGAACGAGTTAGGGATGCCTTTCAGAAGGCGTATCCCCCTGAGTTCTCGGGTAGTTTAGATATCATCATTGTCAGCCAGTGGAAGAAAGATGTACAGATGCATTTGCGTATATATGAGTGCACAGACGTGTAGAAATAGTTGTTGGCTTCCTTTAAGCTAGTGGGGGCCACTTTGCAGTGGTGGGAGTCCACCACCACCTTGGAGGAGAGGGATGTTATCCCGATTCAGTCATTCTGGGTGCGATTTGACCGCAAATATTTTTTGTCCGCCGTGCAAACTGAGATGAAGCGAAAGTTACTGAACTTGAAGCAGGAAAATTCTAATGTTGCTGAGTATGAGGAGGAGTTCACAAGACTTCTCACTATAGTGCCAGATGAGGCACCCACTGAGAGTAAGAAGATACTATTGTTTGTGGACGGGTTAGCTTGGAGGATCCGTCAGCACCTTATAGGAAATCTGTATCTGACTACCCACACATAAGTACTCAATGCTGCCTTACTACACTGTCAGGACCACCGCTTCCATCTGCACGGAAGCAAACGAGAAGGAGAGTCCAGCCAACAGGGCAGGATAGGGGGTAGTGGTGCTAGCGGAGCAACGACATCTCTGGGGCAGACTCGCCAGCATGAGCAGAGTTCCCATCAAGGGGACCCAGCCAAGCGGTTCTGATCAGGTGACTCCAGGCAGGGATTTAGGGGATTCAGGAAGGGCCAACCTAATCAACAGGGCAAACATCGTCAGCCGTAGGGGCAGCAGCAGGGCCATCAGGGCAAATAGCAATTTTAGCAGGGCCAATGGCGGGGTGGTAATGGCCAGCAGTGCCGTAATCAATAGGGACAAAAGGGAGGAAATTTTAAAGGCCGATGCTTTGGGTGTGGTAAAAATGGCCACAAGCGCCAGGATTGTCCAGAGGGTGATATGGTCCCACAGCAGCAGGGTGCCCGTAATGAACCACATAGGCCACTCTTTCCAGCCGCCCTCCCAACACCAGCTCAGGTACCAGCCCTACCAGCCATTCCAGCCGCTCTAGTGCAGCAGGGGCAGTTACAGTACGGACGTGTCTATAACGTCCACCAGGAAGCAACTCCACAGGCACCACCCACGATTGAGGGTATGTTTCCTATCCATGGTACTATGGGTTGGGTTTTATTTGATACTGGAGCGACACACTATTTTATAGCTACCCATTTTGCGAAGGCCTTAGGGTTATTAACCACAACAGAGAGAACTGTAACGTGTGTAGACTCACCACTGGGAAATGGATCGTTAATTTTCTTTATATGCCGGGGTATAGGAGCAGAGATTGGTAGCTTGGTATTACCAGCAGACATGTTAGTCTTAGATATGCATGAGCACGACGTTATTATTGGTATGGATTGGCTCGCAGCTTACAGAGCCATGATAGATTGTTTCGGTGGGATTATTGTCTTTGCCATTCCGGGGCAAGAGATGTTTGTAGTGGCGATGCCTCACCCAGAGGGAGGCTCGAACACTCATTTAAATTACATAGAGGAGGATACCTCTAAGGAGGTCATGATTCCCTTAAACTCGATCCTAGTTGTTCGTGAGTATTCTGATGTATTTCAGGAGATACCAGGCCTACCCCCAGTCGAGAGATAATTTTGTCATAGATTTATTACCGGATACTCGACCGATAGCACGTGCTCCATACCATATGGCTCCAGTGGAAATGCGTGAGTTACGGGATCAAATAGAGTAGCAGTTAGGCTAGGGTTTCATTCGTAGGTGTACCTCACCTTGGGGCGCTCAAGTGTTGTTTGTGAAGAAGAGAGATGATTCACTGAGGCTATGTGTGGACTACCAGGAACTGAACAAGGTCATGATACGGAACAAATATTCGTTGCCTCGAATCGATGATCTGTTCGACCAGCTGAGGGGAGAAACTTTCTTTTCGAAGATAGATCTGAGGTCAGGGTACCATTAGCTACGTATTAGGGAGAAGGATGTTTCAAAGACTGCTTTCTTGACGAGATAAGGGTCCTATGAGTTCAGAGTGATGCCATTTGGACTCACAAATGCTCTAGCCGTATTCATGGACTTGATGAACTGAGTGTTCAGAGAGTTCTTGGATCAGTTTGTTATCGTCTTCATAGATGACATCTTGATATATTCACACACCGAGGAAGAGCATGTCGAGCACTTGAGACAAGTTCTTCAGACTCTACGAGAGCATCAGCTGTATGCTAAGTACGAGAAGTGCGGGTTCTGGTTACAAGAAGTGCAGTTCTTAGGACATGTTGTTTCTGAACGAGGGATAGCAGTTGACCCGAGTAAAGTGTCAGTGGTAAGGGAGTGGGGATAGCCCACGACACCGACGGAATTGTGTAGTTTCTTGGGATTAGTCGGATACTACAAGAGATTCATTCGGGGGTTCTCCGAAATAGTGGGTCCATTGACGAACCTGACTCGCAAGGGGGTACCGTATGTTTGGGATGACGCTTGTCAATTGGCTTTCGACGAGCTGAAAGACAAGCTTACTTTCACACCGGTCACCGCTTTACCTAATCCGGGCATGGAGTATCTGGTTTAAATCGATGCCTCTTTACGGGGACTTGGGGGAGTACTTCAGCAAGAGGAGAAGGCTATAGCTTTTACCTCCCGCAAGCTTAAACCGCACGAGAAGAATTACCCCACACACGACCTAGAGTTAGCAGCGGTCATTTTTGCATTGAGGATATGGAGACACTATTTATTGGGGGAGAAATTTCGCTTGTTCACAGACCACAAGTCACTGCAATACCCGTTCACTCAGCGAACGCTGAATATGCATCAGCACAGGTGGTTGGAGTTTGTGAAAGACTATCAGTTTGATAAACAGTACCATTAGGGGAAAGCCAACGTAGTTTCCGATGCATTGAGCCGTAGACCGGTAGACTATGTAGCGGACATCTGGAAAGCAAAGTGGAAAGAGTTGGGTCACCAGGATGCAGTAGACCGTTCCTTTATATTTGTCATGACAGTGACACCCGAGATTGTTACGAGGGTAATACAGGCACCGACCGCCGACCCATTTTGTCAGGAGCAGATTGTACGACTTTTAGCTGAGGGTGCTGAGTCCTATTCTGTTAGTTCTGATGGAGGTTTGAGGTTTAATGGGAGATTGGTGGTCCCAGAAGGAGCAGACTTACGTCATGCAGTGATGACCCAGTCTCATGGGTCCCGATTTGCGGTGCATCCTGAGGGAGATAAGATGTACCAGGATATGAGGCGGCAATACTAGTGGAGTGGGATGAAAAAGGACATTGCTAAGTTCGTGTCCAAGTGTTCTACCTGCCAGCTGGTAAAGGTGGACCACCAAAAACCATCAGGGTTGCTTCAGCCATTGGAAATACCCACGTGGAAGTGGGAGAGTATTTTTATGGATTTTATTACAGGGTTGCCTACATCACAGCGGGGCCACGACTCCATCTGGGTGATTGTGGATCGTTTGACCAAAGTGGCTCATTTTCTGTCGGTACGGACAGACTATACCACGATTCAGTGTGCTCAGTTGTTCATTGCTGAGATTGTCAGATTACATGGGGTGCCCCTGATTATTGTGTCAGATAGAGATAAGATCTTCATGTCACGTTTCTGGGAGAGCTTTCAGGAGTCCATGGGTAAAGAGTTGAGGTTGAGTTCAGCTTATCACCCATAGAGAGATAGAAAAACAAAGCGTACTAATCAGATGTTGGAGGATATGCTACGCATGTGTGTCCTTGATTTTGAAGGAGGTTGGGAGCCACATCTTCCACTGGTAGAGTTCGCTTATAATAACTCTTATCAGTTCACGATTGGCATGGCTCCATTCGAGGCTTTGTTTGGAAGGCCTTGTTGTTCCCCAACATGTTGGCTAGAGGTGGGGGATAACAAGTTGCTCGGACCAGAGGTGATTCAGGAAACCTCCGCGAGAATTGAGATTATCAAGAGTCGCATTCGGGTAGCCCAAGACAGACAGAAAAGCTACGCCGATGCAAAACGGTTCTTCCGAGAGTTTAACGTGGGGGACCAAGTATAACTACGTGTATCTCCTATGAAAGGAGCTATGAGATTCGGGAAGAAAGGGAAATTGGCCCCGAGGTACGTAGGACCATTCCCATCATCGAGAGGATTGTGCCGGTAGCATACAGATTGGGGCTGCCAGAGCATTTACATCGCATTCACGAGGTATTCCACATCTCGTCGTTGAGACGATACCTTCGGGATGACATGGCCCATACCTATATCGCGATTGAGGAGATTGACTTGCAACCCGACAGCTCTTACGAGGAAAGACCAGTGGCTATTCTAGACCATAGCGAAAGGAGATTGAGGTCGAAGGTAGTTCCACTTGTACGGGTACTGTGGGAGCATCATAATGTGGAGGAATCCACCTGGGAGCGCGAGGCAGATATGCGCGAGAAATACCCAGATTTATTCTTACCAGGTATGCCTTATTTTTCGAATTTCGGGATGAAATTCTGTTATTAGGGGGGAAGTATGTAATACCCCATATTTTTATGCTTTATAAATTTAGGGATTTATTTAATTTGATGTGAATTATTAATTTAATATAAATCCAGAAATTAATTATTCTTAATTACAAACGTGACGAGAGTTAGTAATTATTGGAAACTTGTTGAATATTACTAATGAGCAAAGTAATATATAAAATTTGGTTCTATTAAATGTCACGAGTGAATAAAATGATAATTTTGGAAATTTAGGTCGGGACGCCCCCGTGTCGTGTCGGGACTAAATTCTGATTAATACAAAGTGAATAAATTATAAGTCACTCGTATGATCATTTCAAGTACGTCAAAGTGTCCGGAAGGGTCGAGATAGTCAAAACAATGTACCCGGGGGTTTAGTTTGGGTCTCGGGGGATTTTTAAGCTTAATTAACACCCCGGGAGGGCGTTTTGGATATTTTACATTTTTAGGCCTGAAAACCCACGAAAATTCTAAAGGCATATCAGATGATAAGAGTCATCTTCTAGGGTTAAAAACACCATAAACAAAAGACGGCTATAGGAGAGGAAGAGGAGAGGTTTTCCAAGGAGTTCTAGGCCAAGAACTCCAACGTTTGCACCACCGTCGCCGCCAAACGATAGATCGTGCAACGAGGATCACAACCACACCAAAATCTCCACGAATCTCAACCAAAAATTCCCAAGCAAGTATCTATCTTGCTCTATTTTAGTTAATGCTCCAATATTATTAGCCTAGGATTGATTAGGACTATTGTTTGTGAAAGAAAAACTTATTTTGGAGATTTGAATTCGCATGTTGTATGAGTAATTGATGTATTCTGGAAACCCAATTCATATGTAGAGGTTGAACCATGAAATTACAGTAATTAAAGAGTATGAAATCGGGTAAAAGGATGGAAAGAAACCAAACAAAAGAAATATTAGGGTTCTCGATGTTTTGATGGATTATGCCCTTTTAATTCCTTTTTCATGATGAAAATCCGCATGCTAGACGTAGGAAATCATTTATTTGAGGTCATAATACTTGTAGTATAAATTATTTGGAGTTTGGTAGTAAAATATATCGTTTTGGAAGATGTTAGAAGAGAGAACCCGTAACTGGAAATTTTGCAGATTTGCCATACCTACTTGATCGATCGATCGACCTTAGAGCTTCGATCGATCGATGCTTTGATCGATTGAACATCTTCCATAGATCGATCGACCCCTCCTGCATAACTCATATTCCCTTTTTATAGGTTGTTCCAACTTAAATGATTAGACATTCTTGGGTATTAATGTTAGAGCATTTTGGGATATAAAGAAGAACAGTAGGACTTATTAAAAGTATGGAACCTTTAACGTAAGGCGGGATTAATCTTTCACGGGGATGTTTTACACATAAGGGATAATGGGAATATGTGTTAAATGGTGAGACTCGTAAGGAGGTTATGTGGTAAAATAAATGAGTACCTAATGAAATTACACTTAGGAGGATAGGAATCCGCGAGTGTCACTTAATAAGTTGGAATAATCCCACAAATTTGAATAAGAGACAAACCGTTATACGTGACAACTAATTAACGAGTAATAAGGATAAATATCATAATTATGGGTCGTGAGAGTGTACCTAAATTTGATATGGTAATAGTAGTATATATATATGACTGTGTTTATGCATATACTATATACGTGTAAAAATCATGCCCATGATACTTGCTATCCCTGAGGTTACCGCACTGGGACAATCTTATCTCGATTGGACCTTTTGAGGGATATTGACTCGTACCCTAGAAGATAAAAATCCTTGGTACGGGCTATGGGATCGATAGTCAGACGGTCCTAAGAGACGTGAGGGTATGTGTTATCCTCTTAGTGACTTGGAACTATGCTTTGCCTCATTTTGTATGTGTTTTGTGTTAATACAGTTCGAGAGTGATTTCGAACTAGTATTTCCCTTAGTACGAGTGATACGGGGACTGGATAGCAGAGTATGCCCGCACCATAGATTTTATGTGGGGTGCTGTTAGAATATATATATATTATATGAGTATTTAATATATATATTTAAATCTGGAAATTGGGAACTACCTGTTGTGATTATGGTATGTAAGAAATGAATAATTAATTCAACTTGGGTATAAGTGTTTGAAAAGCATGATATATTACTGAGAAACTTTATTATTAAATAAGGTCTAATTGAGAACTTTGCTTTTAAAATAAACTTAACCTCCTAAACATTTGAATTTATCAGTTTGAAACCTCACGAGCAACTTAAGATAAGATAAGTTAAACTGTTGGAAAAAATTAGTGCGATAGGTGTGCACATTAGAAGGGAGGTGAGAATTTCTCAAGGGAGTGTCGCATTAATATGTTGGTTGCATTAGCCGGTGGCACTTTAAATACTTGCTAAAATAATTTTAAACTGTTTTTACAATCGGGCTCTGACCCATTTCCTATTTTCTCATCTCTCTTGTATATATATGTATATATTACAGGTGCCGAGCCACAGGGGTTTCTTGTATAGGATCCTCCATAGGGAACGCATTGCAGCTTAGGTAGGAGTTGCAGGCCTCTTGCTTAGACGACCTCATTATTGATTCCACTTCTAGTTCTACTTTATCTAGTTGGGCATGTGTCGCCCTTTTCATTATTCAGTTGGTTTTTTTTATGGATTGTAATTCATTTACTTTCAGTAGTTTTACTTTGGGATTTATTACTATCAGAATGTTTTCTTTGGTAGTTTGAAGTTGGGATTTACTATTGATAGTTAAATTCTTGAATGATCATTTATACCCTTGTTATTATTGTGTGACTCTTAAACTGTTAATTATCAAAGGTTTTAAATATTGGTTTTTGAATTAAATTGGGAAATTGAAGTCTAAAAATGGTTTTGTCACTTAGCTTAATTAATTAGGGTGTTTAATTGGAAAAGTTATATTTTTGCGACAGTGATGCTGAGAATGAACCAACCGTTCACCTTGGTTATAATTTAATAAAGGACTGATCACCCGGTATTTAATTAGGCGGGGTGTCACAACCACCCCCCAAACGGCCCCGTGAGAGGTTTCAACACCTCCCATGGGACCAATGTAGCTCGTAGTAACCAACTGTGTGTCCATAGCCACGGTTTGAGAGCATGGGACAAAATTCAGAATATCCACACTTAGGCCTGAAAACGTGTCATTAGAGGGCAAACACAAAGCAACCCCCAAACGGCCCCGTGAGTAGCGCCAACACCTCCCACGGGACCAACGTAGCTCGTAGTAATTGACCGCATGGTCACAAAGACCACGATTTAAGAGCACAAACCAAAATATCACCGTGCTCTCAAATCGAGGATCTCGAGACCATGCGGGCTTTTATAATTTATTATTTAGCATTATGTCTATGCGAGGATTACATTACGTAGGTTTTAGAATGTCCAAAAAAAAATCTTCCCAAATTTTTTGTAAATATATTTAAACATGGTCAAGGATATAGTCCGTGGCCATATCCCTATTTTTTTTATTTCGCATGAATGAGGTCACGGCTCTGGCTGTGACTAACTCGATTTCATGAAAAGTATGGGTCACGGCCTTAGATCGTGACAATGTCTGTGACCATTTTCATACGTTGAAGATGGGATCACGAATTTTATCCATGACCCTATCCGTGAATATTCGAGTAAATTGAACATTGGTCACGACCTTAGGCCGTGACCAGGTACGAGATAGGGTCACGGTTGGTATCCGCGACGACAATCTGTGACCCAGTTAATTCGTAACCAGTACTGTGGTCAGGGATATGAGCCGTGACTAGCATTTCTAGTCATGCCCGATTTGGTGATGGACCAAATTCGTGACCCATGTCCAATGGTCAGGGATAAAATCTGTGACCATCCTCCCAATTTGGTATAGTGTGGGTCAATACCCCGATTGATAAAGTGAAAAGATAATTTTAAGCATGACACTCATCAATGTAAAGTCATGTTTTCAAGATAACTTAATAAATGAGAAAGTACGTTAATAGTTAAATTAATAGTATATGGGTATTACTAAATTAATGATTAAGTGCAAGTGGACTCATTGCTCAGGTTACATAGTCTAAACGTTAATTACATGTCATGTTGCATATTCATGAGAACACTTAACTAAATGAAGGATGATTTCATAATTGATAAAATATACTTTATATGTATATATATTACTTTGTATGTATTACTTTGATAGTATTTCTTCTACTGGGCGCATGCTCATTCCCCGCCATTTTCCAACCCCTCCCCAGGTACTTCAGGGAAAGATAAAGATAAGGAAACTGTGAGAGGTAAGGAATGATTTACACACTAGTAGAGATATGTTTACTATTTACTTTAAATGTGTGATTTAAACAGAACTTTTGACTACATCATTTGGAACTGTTTAGAAGTACTTTGAATTGGATTTATAATAAGACATGATGACATGGACTTTCTTTAAATTATTATTTATTCTTTAAAATTGACAAAATCTATTATTTTAAGTGTTCATGTAAATTTCATAAACTGAACATCATTTCATTAATTAAACTAAATGGATTTTACAACACAAAAATGTGAAAGCAAGATTTTATAATAAAGGAGGATTTTCTTAAATGGAATCAAAGTATAAAAAGTTTTTTTGTAATTGATCCCCGGAATCAGGGCATCATAACTTGGAATCAGAGCACAGGTTACGTGTGGG
This sequence comes from Sambucus nigra, assembly GCA_949130495.1. NCBI lineage: Eukaryota > Viridiplantae > Streptophyta > Magnoliopsida > Dipsacales > Adoxaceae > Sambucus > Sambucus nigra. Next base: position 250,599,751 of record OX422208.1, read on the forward strand.
TCAATGAGTATGCTCACGTTTCGTTTTTATTTTAAATGGTTATTTATATTATGTGTACGCTAAGGTATTAGTTCATTTTGGTTACATTGAGGGTAAGGGTAACAGTTGGTTATTAGACCGGGATTTAATCCTTCAATGATCATATTTGAGTTTGAAAGATAATCCTTAACGTGAATTTGGATTTTGTAAGTGTTTATATACAAAAATGAGGCATCGAGATGATGGGGTTTATCACATTAAGTAATAACAAGTTAAGGTTATATAAAATCATGTCATCGGATGCCATGCATGAAATTAATGATGGTATTGAAAATTTTGAAGTGTGAAGGACAGGTGACACAAGGGAATGATTCAGGTGGAAACTTAGAGATAAAAATGTTAATATAAGAACCCAACACGACGAGTGTGTTAGTCTAAACATAAGTTTTCATAGTTAAGAAAGTATATGGTGATGTACAAATATTAAATACTTGAAATAAGGTTAAGTATATGATATAAGAATAAGAATGGTCCCATCATTATAAATCCATGGGGTGTGTCAAGACGTGAATATGCTAATTTAATTATAACAAGTATCGGGAAATTATTAATCTTGTTTCTGAGGTTGAATGAATGAGTTTCATCGGAGATGTATGGTGTCTAATGATTGATAAATTTAAATGGAGTTTAAAAGCAGATCTTTGGTGTTTTTGTCCTTTTGAAAATAGAATTGAGTGAAAGATAAAGAGGTTGATAATGCATCAATGAAAAGTAAGAACGGATAAACGATAAAATGTGTTCAAATGTATAAAAAATCAAGGTGGCATTTACCCTAGGTGAAAAGGTTAAAATAAAGCTTAAAGGAGAAAAAGTACACTTTTATGGTAAATAAAAGTACGGTGGAAAGTTGATGATTTTGATAAAGGATTTGGATTAAAAGGCGATTTGGCCGCAAAGAAAAAGTAATTAGTGTAAAGTGAAATAGTTTCAACAAAGGAATTTAATTTAGTATCAAGTATACCCCATTGTAGAGAGTTTTGTATACAAAGGCAAGGTATGCATTACCTTTTGAAGAAAAGTTTGTGAAAATTTTAAGATGAAACAAATGATTTGTAGTAATGACTAAGCAAAAGAAAATTAGGTCAAGACTTAAGGAAAGCTTTCGAATAATTTTAGTCCTTAATAGGTAGAGTTATGAACACCTTAAAATGGTTTGTAATTTTCATTAGTGCATTGTAGTAGTGGGAAACATCTTAACAAGATCTCTTAAACACAAATTAGAATCTATTACTCATAGGTTGGTTAGGGTTGGGGTAATATAATAACATGAGTAGGATTCGACCCATTCAATGGACTTTGAGATTGGTTGGGTTGATTAATATATTGATTTATGATAGTAGCAATGTTTGGAGAAAACATATTATGGTAGTGTTTGGGTGTATTAAATCCCTAAGGTAGTAAAGGTTGGTTAGTGCATATTGACACGTAGCCCGTATAAGGGAGCAATGACAGTAACAGTATGGAACAAGTATCCTAAGTAATTTAAGTGTATCCCAATGAAATAAAGCTCAATGATGGTTCTCATTGGGAAAGTATTGGTGGTGTCTTAGGATAATGATTATACGTTCAAGTATGAACTTTTCGAATAGAGAGTTAAGATGTGTAATACTCATGGGAGCTAGTGGAGAATTATTAGTGTTCATTTTATTTTATATCTTACGAAGATCATTAAAGATAAATGAGTAGGTATGACCTCTAAGGAGGGAATCATCGTAGTGATTGATGATAACATCCCCTTTCTTTAAGGCTTGTCATGTCACTGTTCGACTTAGGATGATGATCAAGGTTGAGAATCTCAATCCGATTGGAAAAATATACCTCGATCATAGGTATAGGATTTCAGTAATAATATAGGTAACGATATACTTACGTGGTCTTGCAGTGGATAACGCAACATTTATAGTCTATAAGTGCTTAAATGGTATACAAGATTTTTACGATTGTAAACAATGCTTATTATTTTATTCTCTATAGTGGTAAAGATAATGTTGGCATAATGTTAATTACGGAATGGTTCGTGAAAAACTATACATTGAAGTCTTCTGAAAGGTTAAAGTGATGGGTCATATATGTATTAAAATGCTTAAAGTGTATAAAGGATAGCAAGTTTCCATTGCATGTGAATTGTTGGTTGCTCCTAAGATTTATAACATTCGATTAATGATGAATTAGTATTCAGACTAAATTATAAGTTGTCGCCTTAGTGGGGCAAACAAATAATCACGATTTTCTAAATTGGGATATATACATAGTGATCATTAGGTTCATATTTTAAATTTAAGAGGAAATTAATAGGCATTGTTGATTAATTTCTTACATTACACGAGGAGTTGTCATGGGTGTTAATCTCGTATAGAAATTACATGGTCGTATGCCATCATGATGTAGACAATTATTCACCTAAGTTTAAATTTCGATAAATTCGAGGACTTAGGAAATTTAACAATATAACACTTTGGTGATAAGATCCTATCTATCAATATAAATACATTAACTAAATTGGATTTTGAGAAATTGGGAACAACGGGAATGTTATTGATCAATGTGTAAAATTATGATTCCTAATGGGAAGTTAGATTAACCTTGGTTAATAGTAAAGTATTTAAATGATAAGCCTTGAACTAAGAAAGTATCTTATGGTCATACGAATGAATTGCATTTCTAGGCATATGATGAAACGAGGTTCTGACCCAAAAGAATAAGAATTAATACAAGAAAGAGTTCACAAAATACTTATGAATTAATCGTTTGATTATAATACCTAATAAGAAATAAGTTTGACAGAGTTGGCGCTTGCGTTCAATTAAGAAATAATATAATAAATACCATTTTTAACCCAAATTAACCCTAAGCATGCAACTAGGTGTGAATGAAACAATATGAGATCATGCACAAGATTAGCGCTGGCAAAATTATGGGCTGGACCTAATTTGGGCGGGTCAAATATGGGTTGCGCTAAATGTGGGTTGGGCCAAATGTGGGTTGGGTTAAATGTGGGCCGGGCCAAATATGGACGGACCAAATATGGGTTGGGCAAACCCATTATTTTTCTACTAAATTAAGTATTACAATTCGAGGTATATATAAAAAAAACTCATATTTTACTAACTTTTTAAAATGAGTATTATATTTGATTTGTATCTTTTAAAATTGAGCGCCATATTTGATTTTTTGCTTTCAAATATGGGCCCCATATTTAACTCATAGCTTTGAAATATGGGCCCCATATTTAACTCATAGCTTTTAAACATGGGCCCCATATTTAGATGCTTGGGCTAATATGGGTTGTTTTATTATTTGGGCCACATTTTGCCACTACTACACAAGATATTCAACACACAAAGTTTAAGGAAAAATCCCCCACAGGGGCAAAACCATTTGTATATCACTATAATTTGTAAGAGAAACGGTTTACAATTGGATTACACTGAAATACAAGTTTTTGACTAAGAGTTACCCTCAGGTATCGGATTCTGTAGTCGCGGCTGGAATATCCCTTTCCAGTAGGGTTGGCGGCTGGAACTATCCCTGTCCAGTAGGGCTGCAATGAAGAGGAAGAAGCGGTCCACTTCACAAAGGTTGAACAACAGTAATGGTGTTCTTGGGTTACCAAAAGTGACTCACAAATGTATGGAATTTGTGTGAATCAAGGGTATGAATCAATGGACTCAAATACCATGAAGACTTAAGAGTTATGGAACTCATAGAATCGTGTGTAAGTCTTATCAATAACAACCTCTGATCGTGGATTAAATAAGGAACTCTTTGCCCTGGAAAATCTGGCCACGATCTGTTTGAACTTATCCAGGCCGGATCGGTCTGGTATCTGAGGCGGATCAGTCCGCTATTCCGGATCGGTTCTTTTTAATAGAGGCGGATCGGTCCAGTAGCAGTCGGATCGGTTCGGCTAATTATTGCTCCATCGGTTTGCATTCGGTCCGGTTGCTACTGGAGTCTGACAAAGTGGATCGGTCCGGTAGTTAGTCGGATCGGTCCGATAAGCCGGATCGGTTCCTTTTATTTGAGCCGGATCGGTCCGGTCAGGTCTGATTCCCAAATTCCTTCTTCTTTTGTTCTTCGGATTTTGGATTTCGTTGATGACGATGTGATCTTTTCAACCATCAATCTTGTAACGGCGTATGACATAACATATACATAAAGATGGACAAATTGTCCTTACAAATCTCCCCCTATGTCTATGCCGGAACAAACATAAAAAATCCGAATTATCAAGTATGAACAATGCCTATACAAATCTACCCTTCCATGAACCCAAAACTGAAAGAGGTACATACGACTAAGGCTGCATCGTTTGTTCTTCAATTCTTCAGGAATCTTCACGCTTTTCTCATCAGGGTGTGTATCATGGGATTATCAAGGATGTACCTACACACATGAGATAAAGAAAATACCAAGTGACGTATCGAGTTTCAAATGAGATAAACATAAGCATATATATCAATTTAAGATGATATTCTCAGAATTTCAAAACTCCCCCATAATCAGATAATTCATTCTCCCCCTTTTATGATGTCCCCAAATAGACAAATGAGAGAAATAAATCAAGCAATCAAGAACCGGGGTGACACAAGGCATAAAATCACACCATGAATGAACATAACACAACCAAGTCGGTGATAGCGTAAAAGAATGGGTGATCAAAATTCGATAGGAAAATCAAAGCATACAAACATGACATATGTGTGTAACAACCCGCCTAATAAGATATCGGGCGATCACTCCAATATTAAATTAAAACAGGAGTTTCATATGGATCATTCTTAGCATCACTGTCGAAAATCCAATTAATTACTAATATCCTATTAGGTGGCCGTTAAAAACTTTTATCTAACTACTCTTTTTTTTTTAGCGCACAAATTAAAACATTCACAATTAAATGCGTAATGAACTGAAATAGAAAAGAAAAGAACTAAAATAACCGAACACTCGGTCCAAATAATACAACCATATCGAATGTTGTACTGAAAGAATAAATAAATGCAATTGAGCCATTGGCTCGAGTGTTTATACAATAACTCCTATCTAGAGTACAAGGAAAGAAACGTCTACCGATAACCTGCAAGCATCCACAGCTGCTGCAGCAGACGTCTGACTCGAAAGAGTTCCCATCCAGGCGTCCCTGTGTCTGGACACCTATAATACACAGTATAGAGAAAGAAAGGAGAGTAGACAAACGGGTCAGGGCCCGAATGTTTAGAAAATATTTTGCAAGTGCATAAATGCTTTATTTTTAGAAAAATAGTTTTATCTCATATTTAAATTGGTATCGCACTCTCGTGAGATACCCCTCACCTCTCCCCTAACAGTGCACACCTAGCGCATCCCTATAAACCTCCTAGTCAAGCTACCCTGCTAAACTAATCTAATACCCAACCACTATCTAACCTAGATAGTCAAACAGATGTACTAAGGGCTAAACTTCACTTTAATCTCGACGCTATGCCATGTTCGTGCGTGGGGTGTCTCGCGAAGCGAAATCCAAACAAGGAACCCCCCCGATACACTACTATGCAGCAAGGTCGATCTTTGAGATCCGCCAGTCCCTCAGTACAGAAAGATATATAATATATATACCATAACATTTAATAATATAAGAGCACTAAGGATTAAACTTCTCCCCAGTCTCAACACTGTGCCATATTCGTGCGTGGGGTGTCTCGCAAAGCGAAATCCAAACAAGGAACCCCCCCGATACACTACTATGCGGCACGGTCGATCGTCGGGATTCATTAGACCCTCGGCACCCAGTTTATACATATACATACATCTACAATATATTTCCGGATAATATAAATATCTCCCGGACTGAGGATTTCTAGATACATAAAGTATTTATAAATACTTATCCTTTTTATTTCAAAACTTCCATTTCCCTTCTCATATCCAGGAAATGTATTTATAAAAGCCAATTCATTATCATGAATTGCTTTAATAAATCATATACCTTTTAAAAGCCAGTTTTATTAACATAAAATGCTTTTCCTTATCAAAATATCCCATTTCCCTTTTTATACTCAGGAAATGTATCCAAAGACATTTTCATTAGCATAAAAATGCTTTGATCAAAACATATGCTTCCACATCCCTTCTTCCATCCGGGAAGTGTTACCGAAGCCAATATAAATATAACCCATTTCCCTTCCTATATCCAGGAAATGTAATTAAAGCAAATCCATTATTATGAACTTCTTTAATAAACGCGTTCTAAGACCGCCCGTCCGGATTTCTCCACTGTGCGCGCCCCTAAATGGCTATCATCTTCCAGGGCCTCCAAGACAACCTGAGATCCTATATCGAAACACGTCGGGAAGCGGCCATGAGCCTGCGTGGTAGCCAAGACCACACCCGGAATCTCCCTACCCCCGCAGAAAATATACAACCATAAGCGCTCCCATGGCCTAGGACTATATCCACCCTGCATCATTAGCCAGGGGGCTTCACCATACGAACGCAACTTCCCATATGATAGCGATTTAGAGAGGTGTGTAATCCATATTTTATTAATTATGAAAAACATTTCTCTTTCCATTTTGAAAATATTCATTTATATATTTTCAAAATCATTACCATCATCATCATATATATATATACCTAAAACACACAGTATATACATATCCTATATATTCTTCCTAGAATATATATATAAACGGCCTTAGTGGCCTATAGCATCTAACGATGATAATAATCCCAAAGATTCCCTCCAGGAATCACAATCATGCATTCCTATAAGCATGATACTAAACCCAAAGTATTTTCTTACTTTGTTCAATACTAATTACCTCAATCATCTCCTAAAGGTTTATTTATCCTCAAAGCCCTTATTTAGGAATCCCCATAAATCCCAAAATTCAATCCAATATCCATTTAAATCCTAACTTGGATTTATTCCTACAAACCCAAAGTTTTAATATCTTCTCAAATTCTTTAGAGGTCCTAAAAATCCTTTTGAGAACCCCTAATATTTATCTCCAATAAATTAAAACTAATGATTTCAATCTCGGACAGCTTTCCGTAGAAAAATCACTATAAATCCAAAAAAAATCAGAAAAATACACGGTCGGCGCCCACGCGACCGCGTCGAAGAGATATACAAATTTTATTTTTTGACCAAGAGCCGAATCGATTCACCTCTAGGCCGAATCGATTCGGTAAGCACGCTGCCTACACTGTTCATCGTCTTCTCCGAGACGGTTTCGGCCATTAAAGCTTCTCCCAAGCTTTTGTCGCCTCACCCAACGTCCTAAAACCTCAACCAACTACAAATACCCATATATTAAGGGTTCTAAACATCCTAGAACCCTAAACCACCAATTAATTTTACATAAAACCTAAGTTTCTCCAATTAACCAATTTTAGGGGTTTATTCATTTTATCTCCCGAAAACCCGTTTTATCCACGAATACCCAACCCAAAATCATTAGGGTTTGTTATACCAACAATGATATGAGATATTTATGCATAAAAATAAATAAAGCAAGTAAACACTTGCCTCGTGGATAAAATCCAACGACCTCGAGCTGAATCCCGCGGAGGCCGGCCGGAATCTCCCCCTTTTTTCCTCTTTTCTTCCTCCTCTCTCTCTTCTCTCTCTTTCTCTTCTTTTCTTTCTCTTTTTCTCCCTCTCTTCCTCTTTATATATAGAGAAAAGGGTTTTAACCCTTTAAAACCCAAAAATGACTCGTTTACCCAATTACGAGTTACTTTTACCTCTAAAATTACCCAAAACTCATTTTCGACAATCGGACACTCTTTTCCGACTATCTCGACCATTCCGAGAATTATGGCGCAGTCGAAATTCCCATCCGAGGTACTTGACCGCAAATCACTATTCCAACCTAAAATAATTAAATGCGGTGTTCTACTCAAAATCTCACTTCTTTTGTCGCTATACTCCGTGGCGACATATAAATAAAATATCTCGACCTATATGGTCCCAAAATAATTTATAACACCCTTCAAAAATAATTAAATCCTCGAAAATCCCAGAAATCACTATTTCGAGAAATTCTCCAAATTCCAAATTATACTTAATTATGGGATTTAATCGTCTCCAAAAGGGCGGGTTATTACATACTCCCCCCCTTACAACAGAATTTTGTCCTCGAAATTCAGATGTAACTTGCACCCTCTAACTAGGATTACTACAAATCCTAAAACCTCAAGGAAAAAGATACTAACCTAATGGTTCCTAACCATACACTATGAGGCTACCGAAATCATAAAGTGACTCTAATACGTCACTTAATACCCATCCTCTAAAATTCCTCTTGGCATGGATTTCAATCTCGTGTACTACTCTTATCTTAACTAGGCGGTATATCAAACCACCTTACCAAGGTGCCCATACACCTTTCTAACTTGTGCATATCAGCACAAATATTACGAACGTCTGACACGCATCACTCTCTCCCAATAAGGATCTCCTTTCCTCGGTGTAATACTCATCTATGGGTCCTCCAAACCCGCACATTTCAATATTCCTAACCTCGGCGCTGCTAATACTAGTGAACTCATATCCTAAAAATGCTACGATCTATGCGTTACCCTACCTATTCGAAACTAATATAGTCCTAAGTATGTCCCTAGTGCCCAAGGCCTCTCTCAACTCCCGACAAGTGCTTGGTTTCATGCGTGGGACGTCTCGCCAAGGCGAAATCCAAACAAGGAACCCTCCCGTTACACTACTCCCTCGCGTAGTCGGTCATCGAGATATAACGACCCAAGGCACAGAAGCGGAACATCCTAAATCCTACTAGGCTAGCCTATGAACGCATTCTTACTATCTTATCCTTCCGCCCATACAGAAGGAAACCTAACAAATCAAGTGCCCACTTTCTGTAGAAAGTGTCACGAACATAATACCCAAAATGTAGCTCCTCAAAACTTGCCTTTTCATTAAGGCCTGACTATTGTCCTCAAATAAATTCCTCTAAGTCCAACCTTACCCACCCATTTGTGGCGAAGGGATCATTTTAGTGCTTTTCCATGGCACAATTTTCCATAAGTATTTTGACATTATGTGGCTCATAGTTTATAGTGGTTCATCCACACTATAAGACCGTTCCACAAGATCAACATCCTTGCATCCCATAACAGCTCCCCACTCCCGACGCCGTTAAGAGTCATGTGTGGAGTGTCTCGCAAAGCGAAATCCAAACAAGGAACCCCTCCACACATTAACCCTTGACTTCGTTGGTTATGGAGTTCTTTCATTTAAACATGCAACCGGGATAACCCTATCCCCTAATCCAACAAAAGGTGATCTGAACTCCTATCTCTAACTAAGAGTCATACCACCCTGCGCTCGCACTCGTTCCTAAGTCCTTGCGCAAACTAATACTAAGCTAAATCTTATCGCTCAACAACGATTCTGTGGGCCTCAAATTATATCTATAAGGTTGCCACATATACCATCCAAAATAAGGAAGCCTCTGCTCATCGAGGTTCCATAAATCCATAATAGCAAAGGTGTACTCAACCTGTATCAAGGTGAGACACCAGAATAACAACCTGTTCCCTCCAGGAACTGCGGACACGATAGACTTGCCATTATTAGCCTGCTATCGCTCCGTTACACCATATACCGTATACGTATATATACAAAATATAATCACCCGCCTCTATGGCGAATGAAGGGAAATAAAATTCCGCTATTGCGGAAAACACATAGTCATACATTAAAATGTTATCGAGATCGCCACAACTCAAAATACACACACGAGTCTAGGGCTAACTAATACCGCGACTTTATCTAGTCACGCCAAATACTCACACGATATACCTCTGCTGAACCTTAGGCGAATAATTCCCAAAGCTGCATTCTTCTCACCCTGCTGATTCATGGGGACTCACGGTTAGAACTATCCGTAAGATCCCTTTCTAATCCTTATCTCCACGGGGAAATCCAACTTTAGTACCACACTCTATTACGGCGGCACTATGGTACTCATAACTACTATGCTTTAGTAGTCATTGAGATAATTCTTAACAATTACCATAAAGAGAGTGACCTCTACTAAGGTACTCATCCCAACCTTCTACCAGCTGCACCAGCTAAGCTTCACCTCCTGCTGCCATCTAAGCTCCGCACACGATTCTCAAACGAGCGCGCAAAAGATTTCTACAATCTCATAATATGGAAGGAGAACGAAATCTCACAAGAGATATCAACAATCCTAATCCTGGGGCTCTATACAAATCGAGAGCAACGCTGAAAGCGTAGTACGTCCGCACAGATTCCTAAGGACACTAGAACCTGATGCTCTGATACCATCTGTAACAACCCGCCTAATAAGATACCGGGCGATCACTCCAATATTAAATTAAAACAGGAGTTTCATATGGATCATTCTTAGCATCACTGTCGAAAATCCAATTAATTACTAATATCCTATTAGGTGGCCGTTAAAAACTTTTATCTAACTACTCTTTTTTTTAGCGCACAAATTAAAACATTCACAATTAAATGCGTAATGAACTGAAATAGAAAAGAAAAGAACTAAAATAACCGAACACTCGGTCCAAATAATACAACCATATCGAATGATGTACTGAAAGAATAAATAAATGCAATTGAGCCATTGGCTCGAGTGTTTATACAATAACTCCTATCTAGAGTACAAGGAAAGAAACGTCTACCGATAACCTGCAAGCATCCACAGCTGCTGCAGCAGACGTCTGACTCGAAAGAGTTCCCATCCAGGCGTCCCTGTGTCTGGACACCTATAATACACAGTATAGAGAAAGAAAGGAGAGTAGACAAACGGGTCAGGGCCCGAATGTTTAGAAAATATTTTGCAAGTGCATAAATGCTTTATTTTTAGAAAAATAGTTTTATCTCATATTTAAATTGGTATCGCACTCTCGTGAGATACCCCTCACCTCTCCCCTAACAGTGCACACCTAGCGCATCCCTATAAACGTCCTAGTCAAGCTACCCTGCTAAACTAATCTAATACCCAACCACTATCTAACCTAGATAGTCAAACAGATGTACTAAGGGCTAAACTTCACTTTAATCTCGACGCTATGCCATGTTCGTGCGTGGGGTGTCTCACGAAGCGAAATCCAAACAAGGAACCCCCCCGATACACTACTATGCAGCAAGGTCGATCTTTGAGATCCGCCAGTCCCTCAGTACAGAAAGATATATAATATATATACCATAACATTTAATAATATAAGAGCACTAAGGATTAAACTTCTCCCCAGTCTCAACACTGTGCCATATTCGTGCGTGGGGTGTCTCGCAAAGCGAAATCCAAACAAGGAACCCCCCCGATACACTACTATGCGGCACGGTCGATCGTCGGGATTCATTAGACCCTCGGCACCCAGTTTATACATATACATACATCTACAATATATTTCCGGATAATATAAATATCTCCCGGACTGAGGATTTCTAGATACATAAAGTATTTATAAATACTTATCCTTTTTATTTCAAAACTTCCATTTCCCTTCTCATATCCAGGAAATGTATTTATAAAAGCCAATTCATTATCATGAATTGCTTTAATAAATCATATACCTTTTAAAAGTCAGTTTTATTAACATAAAATGCTTTTCCTTATCAAAATATCCCATTTCCCTTTTTATACTCAGGAAATGTATCCAAAGACATTTTCATTAGCATAAAAATGCTTTGATCAAAACATATGCTTCCACATCCCTTCTTCCATCCGAGAAGTGTTACCGAAGCCAATATAAATATAACCCATTTCCCTTCCTATATCCAGGAAATGTAATTAAAGCAAATCCATTATTATGAACTGCTTTAATAAACGCGTTCTAAGACCACCCGTCCGGATTTCTCCACTGTGCGCGCCCCTAAATGGCTATCATCTTCCAGGGCCTCCAAGACAACCTGGGATCCTATATCGAAACACGTCGGGAAGCGGCCATGAGCCTGCGTGGTAGCCAAGACCACACCCGGAATCTCCCTACCCCCGCAGAAAATATACAACCATAAGCGCTCCCATGGCCTAGGACTATATCCACCCTGCATCATTAGCCAGGGGGCTTCACCATACGAACGCAACTTCCCATATAATAGCGATTTAGAGAGGTGTGTAATCCATATTTTATTAATTATGAAAAACATTTCTCTTTCCATTTTGAAAATATTCATTTATATATTTTCAAAATCATTACCATCATCATATATATATATATACCTAAAACACACAGTATATACATATCCTATATATTCTTCCTAGAATATATATATAAACGGCCTTAGTGGCCTATAGCATCTAACGATGATAATAATCCCAAAGATTCCCTCCAGGAATCACAATCATGCATTCCTATAAGCATGATACTAAACCCAAAGTATTTTCTTACTTTGTTCAATACTAATTACCTCAATCATCTCCTAAAGGTTTATTTATCCTCAAAGCCCTTATTTAGGAATCCCCATAAATCCCAAAATTCAATCCAATATCCATTTAAATCCTAACTTGGATTTATTCCTACAAACCCAAAGTTTTAATATCTCCTCAAATTCTTTAGAGGTCCTAAAAATCCTTTTGAGAACCCCTAATATTTATCTCCAATAAATTAAAACTAATGATTTCAATCTCGGACAGCTTTCCGTAGAAAAATCACTATAAATCCAAAAAAAATCAGAAAAATACACGGTCGGCGCCCACGCGACCGCGTCGAAGAGATATACAAATTTTATTTTTTGACCAAGAGCCGAATCGATTCGCCTCTAGGCCGAATCGATTCGGTAAGCACGCTGCCTACACTATTCATCGTCTTCTCCGAGACGGTTTCGGCCATTAAAGCTTCTCCCAAGCTTTTGTCGCCTCACCCAACGTCCTACAACCTCAACCAACTACAAATACCCATATATTAAGGGTTCTAAACATCCTAGAACCCTAAACCACCAATTAATTTTACATAAAACCTAAGTTTCTCCAATTAACCAATTTTAGGGGTTTATTCGTTTTATCTCCCGAAAACCCGTTTTATCCACGAATACCCAACCCAAAATCATTAGGGTTTGTTATACCAACAATGATATGAGATATTTATGCATAAAAATAAATAAAGCAAGTAAACACTTGCCTCGTGGATAAAATCCAACGACCTCGAGCCGAATCCCGCGGAGGCCGGCCGGAATCTCCCCCTTTTTTCCTCTTTTCTTCCTCCTCTCTCTCTTCTCTCTCTTTCTCTTCTTTTCTTTCTCTTTTTCTCCCTCTCTTCCTCTTTATATATAGAGAAAAGGGTTTTAACCCTTTAAAACCCAAAAATGACTCGTTTACCCAATTACGAGTTACTTTTACCTCTAAAATTACCCAAAACTCATTTTCGACAATCGGACACTCTTTTCCGACTATCTCGACCATTCCAAGAATTATGGCGCAGTCGAAATTCCCATCCGAGGTACTTGACCGCAAATCACTATTCCAACCTAAAATAATTAAATGTGGTGTTCTACTCAAAATCTCACTTCTTTTGTCGCTATACTCCGTGGCGACATATAAATAAAATATCTCGACCTATATGGTCCCAAAATAATTTATAACACCCTTCAAAAATAATTAAATCCTCGAAAATCCCAGAAATCACTATTTCGAGAAATTCTCCAAATTCCAAATTATACTTAATTATGGGATTTAATCGTCTCCAAAAGGGCGGGTTATTACAATGTGCACGATGAATATTGGATATTCCTAACGAATGAAATCAAATGCTTACTTTGGTGTAAAAGATTGGAAATATATGACATTGAATATATCAAATCTACAAATCAAAGCTCAAAGTGATTTCTACACCAAAAACGTCCAAAATGATTTTCATGCTTTTTCAGGACTTTCAAGGAAGTGCAAACCCGTTTTTCAATCTCCAACCAAACTCCCTCAGATTTATATTTTGAATAGAGGAATACTAAATTCTCAAACTTTGGAGAATTGATGGTGAAACCTACAATGGCCCATATTTGGCATGAATTGCTTTTTATTGCCTTTAAATTTTTTCGGGCTCTTTTAACCTCTTAGGACCTCGGATATTATAATTCCTCCATTTTTTAGGTCCTTTTTAACGGTGGCTTTTGCGCAAAGTATAAAGAATTAACTTTCGCAGCCCCTCCCCGTTATGCAAATAATCACACAGTCTCACCAAAACGGTTTTTACATGCAATCCAATCTTGTCAAGTTTTATCGCATATTGTACATTGTATAGACAGAATTGAGATAGAAACACTCAAGCCAATATGTGATAGACAAGTGCAATAATCAAATAAAGCCGTGCAAGTGTGCAGTAAAGGATATAGGAGTCAAGCATGTAGGAAACTATCACTAATTACATCTCAAGGACTCCAATCAATGTAAAGCACCTGGATGAAATGATGTAACCTCTCAAATCTCTATCAAACAGTCACATGGATATATGGAATGAAGTTGTGACTTGGCTATCTTAAATGCTCATCCATAAAAACAAAACTTTTTTTTGATTTTTTTTTAAAAAAAATTTATAAAAATAAAATCTTTTTGTATTTTTCAAAAGCAATATAAACAACAAAAAGAGTAAAGAAAAGCTGTACAACAAAGAATAGTACATATAAACAGACTAGCAATAGGAAGCATATGATATGAACATGAAGAAGCATCCTATTCTAGACATAGACCAACCCCTCAGTCAACTGTGCAAATCCCTAAAGATTTCCTAAGACTCTCAAATCTAAGGGCATCTAAAGGTTTCGTGAAAATATCGGCTAACTGACGGTCGGTAGGAACAAAACTCAGGGATACAATGTTCTCTTCAACTAACTGACGTATAAAGTGCTCACGTATCCTGATGTGTTTTGTGCGCGAATGCTGAACTGGATTGTGGGATATGTGTATCGCGCTCGTGTTATCACAGGAAATGGTCATGGTGTCCTGTGAAATCCCATAATCCTCCAACATTTGCTTCATCCACATGAGTTGCGTGCAACAACTCCTGGCGGTGATGTACTCAGCCTCCGTAGTGGACAAAGAGATGGAGTTTTGCTTCTTGCTCAACCAAGAGACAAGAGCAGAACCAAAGTAGAAGCACCCACCCGAAGTGCTCTTACATCCATCTACGTTCCCGGCCCAATCGGCATCCGAATAGGCGAACAAAAGGTCATCGGTATCAAAGGAATACCAAATACCGTATGAGAGAGTCCCACTCATGTATTTGATAATATGTTTTAGAGCGAGTAAGTGTGACTCTTTAGGAGACGCCTGATAACGCGCACAGACTCCAACACTAAAGGCAATGTCGGGACGACTAGCAGTCAAGTAGAGAAGACTGCCTATCATACTCCGATACAAGATTTGCTCTACGTCCTTGCCTGAAGTGTCCTTACTAAGCTTGGTAGTGGTACTCATAGGTGTACGAGCATGCTTAGCGGAGTCTAAACCAAATTTCTTCACTAGGTCTCTAGCATACTTGGATTGGGAGATGAACATCCCATCCTCTAGCTGACGAACCTGGAGACCAAGGAAGAAAGTAAGCTCACCTACCATGCTCATCTCAAACTCACTTTTCATCTCCTCCTCAAAGTGGTGAGCATGCTGGGAGCATGTGGATCCAAAGACTATGTCGTCCACATAGACTTGGGCAACCAAGATAGCACCGTCATCTCTCCTGACGAACAACGTCATATCAACTCCCCCTCTCTTGAAGCCACGGGCTAAGAGATAGGAAGTAAGCCTCTCATACCAAGCACGGGGTGCTTGTTTCAAACCATACAAGGCTTTCCTCAGATAGTATACGTGATCAGGGTGCTTAGGGTCTTCAAACCCTTTTGGTTGTTCCACATAAACCTCCTCTTGTAGAATGCCATTCAGAAAGGCACTCTTGACATCCATCTGATATAACTTGAAGTGCAGATGACATGCGATGGCGAGTAGCAAACGGACGGACTCAAGCCTCGCAACAGGAGCAAAGTTCTCCCCAAAGTCTACACCCTCTATCCGTGTGTATCCTTGAGCGACCAACCTAGCCTTATTTCTGGTTATGGTACCATTTTCATCCATTTTATTCTTGAAAATCCACCGGGTACCAATAACATTAGTATCATTAGGTCGGGGGACAAGTTCCCAGACATTGTTCTTCTTAAACTGAAGCAACTCATCTTGCATAGCAGAAATCCAGTGTTCATCTTTGAGTGCTTCTTTGTGATTCTTGGGCTCGACTTTGGACGTGTAGCAATGATGACTAACAACGTTCTCTAGTTGAGCACGAGTCTTGAACCCTAGAGTGGGATCGCCAACAATGGCTGAAGGATCATGACTCTTGCGAACCCAAGCAGGTGTGTCCCCTAACGCAGGAATAGGGTCCACAGAGTGTGGGAGAAGAACAGGAAAATCACTGTCAGAGCAGTCCTCATCCTCACACTGAAGGTTGGGATCAATAACCGTCGGGGGTTCATCATCTTGTACGGTGACGTTTATTGATTCCATAACCTTAGAGCTCTTCAGGTTAAAAACCCGGTACGCTCTACTGTTCGATGAATAGCCTAGAAATATTCCCTCATCGCTCCGGGAGTCAAACTTTCCTAATTGCTCTCTATCCCGTAGGATGTAGCATTTACTCCCAAAGACACGAAAATATGCCAGGTTGGGTTTCTTGCCTGTCCACAATTCATAAGGCGTCTTAAGTGTGTGTGGACGCAGATAGACCCTATTCACCGTGTGGCATGCAGTAGACACTGCCTCTGCCCAAAATCTCCTAGAGACCTTACGACCTTGAAGCATAGATCTAGCCATCTCTTGGATCGTTCTATTCTTTCTCTCAACAATCCCATTTTGCTGAGGAGTTCTCACAGCAGAAAACTCATGTTTGATCCCAAGGCTATCACAATACAAATCCACCTTTGCTTCCTTAAATTCAATGTTGTTATCACTACGTATTCTGTTAATAGTGACACCGTGTTGGTTTTGCAATACACGGCACTTGGTCGTTAGGAATTCAACAGCATCTGATTTCTCTCTTAGAAAACCGACAATAGAGTATCTAGAGAAATCGTCCACCATCACGAGAATGTATCTCTTACCACCTAGACTCTCCGTGCGAGTAGGACCCATAAGATCCATGTGAATCAATTCAAGAACACGGGAGGTGGTAATGGAGTTCAACTTCCTATGAGGGCTACGGATTTGTTTTCCCAACTGACAGGGTCCACAAATCATGGAAGTTGACTTTCCAAGAGATGGTAAGCCACGTACTAGGTCCTTTTTTACTAAACGAGATAAGTCTCTAACGTTCACATGACCTAGACGTTGGTGCCATAGATCCATAGGAGTGATCGTGGCGCTGTTGCAAACAAGTGAGGATGTGGGCTCAGTCCCATAGCAGTTATCCTCTGTCCTCACCCCTTGCACTAAAAGTTTACCGGCTTGATTATAGACCTTACAAGCTTTCCGGTCAAACTTCACAGCAAAGTCATCGTCGCACAGCTGGCTGATGCTAAGAAGGTTTGCTTTCAAACCTTTGACGTACAACACGTTCTCTAGCTTTGGAAATCCTGGTAACTCTACTGTACCTCGTCCTACTATGCTAAATTTGCTACCATCTCCAAAGGTGACTCTCCCGTCATTATAATCCTCAAGGTGGGTAAAATATGAGACATCACCTGTCATGTGTCTGGAGCATCCACTGTCAAAATACCACTGTGAGGTATTATGGGTTTTGAGAGCGACATGGACAACAAGGGCCTTTTTCTCTTTCTTAGGAACCCAAGAGTAGGTACCTTTTTGTATTCCCTTATTGTTGTTGGTTTTATCCGGAATGCGGGGCGCATTCATTGATGGTAAGGTTATTCATCGGAATTCCTCCATCAAACTCTGTGATGTGGCTGTTAGAAACTCAACACGCTCTCTCAGACTGGCAAACTCATCAGTCTGATGTGGTGGAACAAACGTACGTCGTGTCCGACCCAACTTATAGCAATCAACCCTAAGGTGTCCATTTCTTTTGCAATGGGAGAAAAAGGGCACATTATTAGGAGGACCTTGGATTTCTTTTCTTGGTCGAAATCTCCTTCTTAGTTTTTGATGACGGCCATAAGGAGTCGTAGTAAACTCAGGAATTGGTCCGGGTGCAATTTGGGATTTGGAGGCACCATCAAAACCTATTCCTTGCCTGTCACCAAAACCTAAAGCGGGACCGAGGAGCATCTTTCCCATCTTCCCAGATCTGTCCTCGATTTGTACCTTGACTTTCCGAGCTCTCTCAAGGTCATGAGTAAGTTGGGCAACAAGTGCTTCAAGTTTCTTCCGAGTCTCCAGGGAGGAATGGAGCTCACTCTTAAGACTAGCCACTTGTTTAGTCAAGTCCGCTTTTTCTTTCTCAAAACTGCTCTCTCTCTCTCTAAGCAAATTCTCTTTACTAACCCAGGCAGACTCTCTCTCTCTCATGGCGGTGCAGGTGGAGGACTCTCTCTCTCTCGTCTCTTCTAACTCTTCTTCTAACGCGGTGATTCTAAGAACTAACGCCTTGTTACGTTTTTTAGTTTTGAAAGACTCATTATATAACTCGGCATAGGCGCGTTGAAGGTTACTCTCGTCCTCACTACCTTCCTCCTCTCCCTCACTCTCTTCGCTCTCGCTGTCGAGGTGTCCCTGTGAAGTAGCATCCTCATTGTCGTGAGATGCACTAGGAGTACTCACATGACAAGCCATGAACGCGGTGAAGTTACGCTCATGTGGTGACTCATCTCTCGAGTCCACCGACTCGACCTCACTGTCGTCACTAAGGGTAGCATTTAGGACAGCTTTGCCCTTTTCCCTATTCAGACGAGTGGCACACTCAAACGCTCTGTGTCCCTTACCGTCGCACTCAAAACACCTCTCATTGTCTTTAGGGGTTCTTTGAAATCTTTCTTTTCAAACTTATTTTTCTGAAAATTCTTTTTATCTTTGAAGTTTCCACTTTTTTTAATTTTCAGAATTTTCTTGAAGTTTTTAGCAAATAATGCCAAATCATCCAAGTCAAACTCACATTCGGAATCAGAATTTTCTATCTTTCTAGATGACTCGACTTTCTTTCTTGCCGACCCCTCACTTTTTCTCTCTTGGGCTTTAAGGGCAATTCCCTTATCTTTTGGCTTGGCATATTTAGGAAACATGTCTATTTCATAGGTTTGTAAATCTCCTACCAGTTCTTCCAATTTTAGTGTATTTAAATTACCCAAGGAATTTAGCACAGTGACTTTAGGTATAAAACGCTTAGGAAGGGAACGAAGAATCTTTTTAACAACTCTAGCATTTGGAATATGTTCACCAAGATTATAGCAAGTATTAACAATGTTAGAAAGCCAAGCATAAAATTCATCAAAACATTCATTTTCATGCATGGTGATGGTTTCAAATTGAGTTGTAAAATTTTGCAATTTTGACTCTTTAACAGCATTTGTTCCTTCATGGGTAAGTTGGAATACATCCCATGCCTCTTTTGACGTGGTACACGTCATTATGCGTTTAAACTCATCAGGTGTGACAGACCCAGAAATAACACTTAGACCCTTAGAATTGAAAGATGACCATTTAAATTCTTCATCAGTCCAAGAAATGTCAGGTTTCAAGTTGGTCACATTATCAACAGTCACGGTGGGAGGAGTCCACCCTCATTCAACCAAAATCCAGACACGTTCATCAATGGCTTTTAAAGCCGACCTCATACGGGCTTTCCAATAAGAATAATTTGTCCCGTCAAAAATAGGCATTTTATAATATGACTTCTCCATTTGAACACGCACTTTTTCAAAAATCAATTTTTTTTTTAGAAAATTTATATCTTAGAAAAATTTTGCAAAAAAAGGAATACGCGATAGATTAGCGTAACCAGCTCTGATACCAATTTTAAAGAGTTGGCGCTTGCGTTCAATTAAGAAATAATATAATAAATACCATTTTTAACCCAAATTAACCCTAAGCATGCAACTAGGTGTGAATGAAACAATATGAGATCATGCACAAGATATTCAACACACAAAGTTTAAGGAAAAATCACCCACAGAGGCAAAACCATTTGTATATCACTATAATTTGTAAGAGAAACGTCTTACAATCGGATTACAATGAAATACAAGTTTTTGACTAAGAATTACTCTCAGGTATCGGATTCTGTAGTCGCGGTTGGAATATCCCTTTCCAGTTGGGTTGGCGGTTGGAACTATCCCTATCCAGTAGGGCTGCAATGAAGAGGAAGAAGCGGTCCACTTCACAAAGGTTGAACAACAGCAATGGTGTTCTTGGGTTACCAAAAGTGACTCACAAATGTATGGAATTTGTGTGAATCAAGGGTATGAATCAATGGACTCAAATACCATGAAGACTTAAGAGTTATGGAACTCAGAAAATCGTGTGTAAGTCTTATCAATAACAACCTCTGATCGTGGATTAAATAAGGAACTCTTTGCCCTGGAAAATTTGGCCACGATCTGTTTGAACTTATCCAGGCTGGATCGGTCCGGTATCTGAGGCGGATCGGTCCGCTATTCTGGATCGATTTTTTTTAATAGAGGCGGATCGGTCCGGTAGCAGTCGGATCGGTTCGGCTAATTATTGCTCCATCGGTTTGCATTCGGTCCGATGGCTACTGGAGTCTGACAAAGCGGATCGGTCCGGTAGTTGGTCGGATCGGTTCCTTTTATTTGAGCCGGATCGGTCCGGTCAGGTATGATTCCCAAATTCCTTCTTCTTTTGTTCTTCGGATTTCGGATTTCGTTGATGACGATGTGATCTTTTCAACCATCAATCTTGTAACGGCGTATGACATAACATATACATAAAGATGGACAAATTGTCCTTATAAAGTTCCATATTTTGGAGAAACTATAGGCCAAATTGTACATGTGGGGAACCGCATGGATGTTTAAACTTGAGTCAAATAAATTCCATAACATAGTGTTGAAAAAATAACTAATAAGGTTTAAATGAGAAATCGAGGATTCTGGTGATTGTGTGATCATTAAAGTCAAGTTTAGACCTAAAGTAGTCAGTTTGGCAAGAGGGATAAGTGTAGGGTATATAGGGTGTTTTCTATTAACTGGTATTTTAGGATTATGAAGGAAGTCATGGAGAATAGTTTGTAATTTAAACATTTCCTTGATGAAAAATGGTAAAAAGGCATACCGCACACTATCGCATATAATGTGATGCGATTATAAGGTGAAAGTACAATCGTAAGTCGAGTTTAGGAAGTGAATCGACGAGTGTTAAAATTAAAGAGGTTGTTCAAATAAATTTTTGAGCCTAAATAAAGTTTCATAAATCATCTAAGACATCAAGGACTGTATGTCAAGGTTAACATGATAAGGCTCGAGAAATCAAAGGTAATGTATGAATAGACATTTGATTCTTGAGCTTAAGTATGAATATCAAGGTAAGATGATGCAGGCGAAATATTCTTATATAATGTTTTGATTTCGAAGACAAAAATTCCCAAGGTGGGAAGGTAGTAATGACCGAATTTTCAGAAATTATTAAAAATCATGTTATGAGAAATTATTGAGATTAATTTAAATAGATTAATTTTGTAAGTAAGGTTAAGGAGAAATTTTTAAAAATGTCGCATATGCATGTTCATTAAGTTATGCATTTTAAATCAAATTAAGGAAATTATCTGGAATGAATTATATTATTATATTTGTATTTGTATTATAATATCATAAGGATAAAAGAAGTGAATTAAAAAAATACTAATAATATAATAGGTTTTTCGTCAAAAAAATGAAAGTTCTTAGAAATATTTGAAAATTTTTCATGAGATGTAAAATTAAATTTTAGACAACATTGTCATCTTTGTCATCTAAAAAATTATTTGAACCCATATTGAGGGTATTTTCTGTTCAAAATTTATCAAAAAAGAAAAGAAAAATGGAGCAACTTGAGGGTAGTTGTCAACTTTTGCAATACGAGTTGTTAAGGGACCTACCCCCCACGAATTTAGCCCATGTTTTTTTGTCTTCCTAACCCATCTAGAATGGTGATTTCATTATTGAGGAATAGAGTAATTATTATTTAAGTCTGAGGACATTATAAGAGAGAGGTACAAGGAACTTTTTCCTCACAACTCACCTCAATTATGCTGAAGAAAAATAACCACAAAATTAAGGCCCTTGAGTCTTTTTCATCCATTTTGATAGACTAATTCCTCATAAACATCCCTATATATCAAGCTTTCAATACTACCATTCCACCCTTCATTTATCGGGAGCTAAAGAGGGTGTTAAAGGTGTTTATTTAAAGAAGAAAGTTTGCAATAAGCTTTGAACTAGGAGCTTATTGGGATTTCTTTCTACCTATTCTTCAAAGGATTTATATATTCAAGAGGTAGGAGTTCTACACTATTTTTCAAGTTTAAAATCAAGCATGCTAGTTATATTTATACTTATGTATGATTTACAAAACTACTTATGCTTATTATCACTATATATGAATATATGTTGGTAAAGATGTGATAAAAATGGTTAACAGCTGAAGTTGGAATTAAGTTAAAATTTCATAATGTTTAAGGAAGCTATTCCATATGAAAATCATGTTTAAACACTTTATTTCATATCAAATATTAAGTTTAACTTGATGAAGAAATGTTAGAATGCATATATGAGGTTTATTAGTTTAAATCCCATCATTCCTGGACAAAATCATATGCGGTTATGATAAATGGGTTTATTATGTTGAAAATCCTTTAAAATAAGCCTTTGAGTATGAAATAATAATGTTGGAAAAATCAACATATTAATCACATAAATGACGTTACTTTATGTGAAGAAAGTTTAAGAAATTTAAAACATTAAGGGACTAAAAGTGAAAATAGTAAAGTATTGAGGTTAAAACATGAAATATAGTAATATTTACACCTAAAATGACAAAGATACAAATTAAAAAATGAGAAGTTATTAATTTGTAAGTATAAGTCTTGAATGTCAAAAGTCTGATTTTTAGGCCAAAAGTGTCATTTTATGAAAAGTTTGGATTTAGTAGAATTCTTTGCAAACATAAGTATTATTTTGAAAAGTTAGTTTTAAATGGAGTAACAATAGTACATAAAATGATAATAGTTAGTATAGAATATGAAAAGTTAATAAGATGGAAATATAAGTCTTAAAATGACAAAAGTAGGGTTTTGGTGCAAAAGTGTCATTTTATGAACGAGTTGGGCTTTTGAGTAAATTTTCCAAATTAAAGGACTCTAGTTAAAATATTTGAATTTTTCGTTGTGAAAACTGATATTTTGTAAAGTAGAAGTAAAAGAAGCATTTTTAACAAAGTGTACAAAATGCAAGTTTACAAGTACGTATAAATAGTGAAAAGTACAATAAAGTGTGTAAATGGGTATCTTGTCCCGGGTATTTGGGTTCGTCAGATGGTAAAAAGGAAATAAAGGATAAAGTTTAAGAGTGAATAAGAAGGAAATAAAGGAATAATGGTTACAAAGGTGTAGCAAGTAAAAGACACTCGTAGGTAACCAAGAAATTTAAGGAGGGCCTAGAGCCCTAAGGTGGGGCTTAGACCCCAGACAACTAATCAATAGCATATTTCAGCTTGGAGCGAGTTAGTGAAAGTCCGCATAACACTCATGGCTTGTTACTCCAATTAATAAAGTGAAAAGATGATTTCGCACACTACCCTCATTAATGTAAAGGTAAGTTTGCAAGACCACTTTGAAAATGTGAAAGTACGTCAACAGTTAAATTAACAGGATATGGGTATTGCTAAATGAATGATTAATTTTGAGTAGCCTCATCGCTCGGGTTATATAGTTTAAATGTCAATTACATGTCACGTTGCATTTTCATGAGAACACTTAAGCAAACGAACGATGATGTCATAATTGATAATATATATATATATATATATATATATATATATATATATATATATATATATATATATATATATATATATATATATATATTAATTTGTGCGTATTACTTTGCTATTATTTCTCGTATTGGGCACATGCTCATACCCCACCATTTGCTAATCCCCAGGGT
Source organism: Sambucus nigra (assembly GCA_949130495.1). NCBI lineage: Eukaryota > Viridiplantae > Streptophyta > Magnoliopsida > Dipsacales > Adoxaceae > Sambucus > Sambucus nigra. The sequence continues at coordinate 250,623,794 of OX422208.1, forward strand.
ACTTCAGGGAAAGATAAAGGCAATGAAGGATTTACGCACTAGCAGAGATTTGCTAATTATTTACTTTAAATGTGCATATCAAACGGAGCTTTTGATTGCGTCATTTGGAACTATTTGAAAGTACTTTGAATTAGATTGGTAATAAGAAAGGATGATGTGGAGTTTTTTAAATTGTTATTTACTCAATGAAATTGGAAAACTCTTTTATTCCAAGTGTTCATATAAACTTCATAAGCTGAATATCATTTCATTAATTAAATTAAATGGATTTTACAACATATATATGTGAAAGTGTGATTTCATAATAAAGGAGGATTTTCTTAAATGGAATCAAAGTGTAAAAAGGTTTTTCGTAATTTACCCCTGTTATGGATAAATCGCCTAACCATAAATACTAGGTCGGATTAAGTCGGGCCTGAATGTTTCCCAAAGACATGATATCTTTAAAGGGTTCCAAATCTCACCCAATGAAGAAAACTATGTAGAGCCTCATTCTCGTGAGTGAATTGTAATTTGCATGGTTAATTTTTCTTTTGGATGTTTCTACATTTTCCATTATTATTGTTATGTTCTTATATAATTTGAGGTCTCAGGGAGGTTTAGAATAACCCATCATGTTTTCCAAGCATAACTAAAACATATTCGACCAAAACAATCAAATAAGGTATGTTGATGACACAAAGTGCTACAAGGTTTGTAACTTAACTGATGAATTGCAGTTTATGAAGGAATGCCATGATAGAATGTTGGTAGGTTACAGAGACTTGCATATTTAATATTATATGGTGACTTTTAAATTATATAGTGTAGGACTGAATTTCCCTTTTTAAGCTAAGGAAGATACTTCGTATTTTGAGAAAGACAAATTAATCACAAATTCCAACAAGGATTAAAAGGATGGTTTCAACACGAGAGTCAAGTTTATCCCCCAAGGACAAGGCTTGTATTTTTGGGTCTTTTAGGAAAATTATCGGCTCTTAAATAGGGAAAAAATGACCAAGTAAACATGAATATGGTTGGGTGATCCATTCCCCTTTACTGAAATCAAGTTGAGCCTTATTTTATGTCTCTTGCTTCTTCTCATGCCATAAATATCTTGTCCGGGGAATTTGGGCTCGTCGGAGGGTAAAAAATAAATGAAGGGGAAATTTAAAAAGTCAATAAGAAAGAAAGAAAGTAATGTGGTTACAAACATGTAACATGTAAAAAGATACTCGGAGGTAACGGAGAAATGTAAGCAGGGCCTGGAGCCCTATGGTGGGGCTTAAACCCCAGACAACTAATCAATAGAACATTTCGGCATGGTGGGAGTCGATGAAAGGCCATATAACACTCATGGATTGTTACCCCGATTAATAAATTGAAAAGGTGATTTTGAGCACTACCCTCATGTAAATGGTGATCCATTCCCCAATATGATGGTACAAAAACCTAGATCTAATATTTGCATGTTCGTTAGATAATAACAATAGTATACAAAAAGGAAAAATAATGATATATACACAAAAAGTTTCTTTATTCAGTTGTAAAAGAGCCTACATCCACTGGTGGTGCCTTCTCACTCACTATAATTTGTTTTATGAATGCATATTTAGGCTTCAAATCCAAAAAAATAATGTTAACGAGAGAAGAATAACTTTATTGCATACACTTGACAAATAATGTTGAGGCCTTGTACAGCAAAGTGAAAATGGACCACAACTTCCTTTATCTAGGCGTGTTGGAGATGTTGACGAAAGTGGAGATCTCATGTAGAGAAATTCTTCGATTGGATATAGATTCACTGTTAGTAGATGAGTTACTAATTAGCGAATTTTGATTGTATATTTATATCCAACTAGCAAGTGGTCACATAAAGTTCACAAATATAGAGAGAATATCCAATATCCTTTTTAAAGGTTTTAGTGCTCAAAAGTTAGCATGAGGTGTAAAGTCCATAGCCTTAGTGAAAGAATTTCTCTTGGGGATGAATCATTAGTCTGTAGAGGTTTTCCATGTATATTATTACAAATGTTGAGATTTTTATTAGGACTTTTGATAATGTCCGTGGCGTGACAAATATTACTAGTGACAATTGTTATGATGTGGTCATGACCATTTAGCTAAGGCCTTTCTAGGATGAGGCCTCTCTTTATTCGTTCCACTCCTTGTTTACCTATGGATCACCCATCTCATTACTATGTGTCAATTAAGTAGTGGTGCCCATAATTGGGTATAACAATATGCATTGTTAGTTCATGGTAATGAGTCATCAACATATCATGAGTCTATGAGTGATACTGATTGCAACGAGTGCAAATTATCCATGGTTGAGGATATTGGGTCTCTTTACAAGAACCAAACTTGGTAGTTTATGAAGTTACCTAAGGTGAAAAAATATATCAGATGTAAGTGGGTTATGCCAATAAAGATAGTGTCCTAATTTTTTTCCATTTGATATAAGTTAAGGTTACTAATCAAAGTTTTTCACAAAGAAAAATTGTAAATTACAATGAAGTATTTTCCACGATGATAAAAAAAACATTTACATTCATATGTTATTAGCTACAGTCGAACATTTTGACTTGGAGATTAAACAACTTAATGTGAAATGATATTATTTCTAGGGGGGAGATTTATATGTCACAGCTTGTGGGATTTATATTTGTCGTCAAAGAGGATTATGTGTACAGGCTACATAAGTTTTTGTATGGGCTGAATTATTCTCATCAATAAAGCTAAAAGTTATTTAAAACATTCATTTTAGGCCATAAATTCGTAGTTAGTGTTTTTTTGTGTTTATTTTGATAGGCTCAAAGAGGGTTGTTTCATTTAATTCTTCTTATACGATAATGACGTGATCATTGATTCATTAGGAATGGTGGAGATTGACAAGGTGAAGGATAAATATATACTTGGGTAAATCCAAGAAGATCCTAGACATGGATATTAGTATATAGAGGAGGAAGAGAAGGTTATGTGTCACTTAGAATATAAATTGTATTTAGGGATGCAAGAATCAAATCATGTGAATACTCCCTAGTCCGCACATTGTAGACTTCCGTCTAAGTTGGCTCCTATAATAGAGGATGATCTAAAATATATGGTGTAATTTATGTACCTTAGTGCGTTGGGTAGTTTATGTACACCATGGTTGGTACTCGACCAGGCATCACTCAAACAATGTGCGTTGTAACTTGAACATTGACATTTCTTATGTGAGGAATTGTATCATCAAATAATCAAAACAAATATAGTTTGTAATTTGTACACAATATATCAGATCATCTTTGTATGCAGAAATCTATATAGTTTTTTTTTCTTATGATTATCTCTCATTCTTTTGAAAACAAGTTGCATGCGATTGCTAATGAAGTTAAACATTTTTTATGAGAGACTTCAACATTAATTCGTATCTAATATTTTTAACAAACTACTACTTTACTTGCATGATATGTAACCTTTTATTATGTTCCATTATATATAAACCACATTGAAAATTTAAATCAATATGTGACACATTGGTCTACATATATAAAGTATGTCCCCGAGAAGAAAAATGTATTGTTACAACACACCACCTATTTATTCTTAAACCAATAAAAACACAAGAAAGGTTTTACAAGTGTGAAATATTAGACTCTAAATATTCTTAATAAGATACTTAAACCACATTTGGTGATTCTTGAACTTTTTAATATTATGTTAGCCTTTATAATCACTTCTATCAGGCTAGTTATAATATCAATCTATGCTGGAGAAATTGTTATAACCACCACTTTGGTTGGAATTATTTTTCCCATCAAGACTCAAGGTTGAGTTTTATCCATTTTCTAATTCCCTTTATTGTTAGTCATCGATCTAAAATGAAAAATATTCAAAGAAAATAATGAATAAGAGTTTCAAAAAGAATATATCACGCATCCAAGTGCATAGAATAAAACAAGTTCATATATTACTCACATGCCACATATGAAAACTCCACTTTAAATACCTTTTTAAATAGGGATTTTACCAATTTAGTCCCTTAAACAAGTATTAATACATGATTAGTCCAAACCTTTTATTTTGTTCCAAAAAGTCCCACACCACATAAAATCACTCAAAACATGGACTCACACAAACTCATTTAGACAACTCCCTCCACCTCATACCCTCCACAGCCCTACCACCCCCCAAACACACACACCCCACTATCGGAGCTCCGGTGACAACCACCGGAGATTCAACAAGACTGTCGAAGCTCTGATGGGGGTTCCCGGAGCTCCGCAACGGCTTCCATATCTCTGGCAATGCAGAGGTGGGGGTGGGGGTGCCGCTAGCGCGGACATTAAAAAAATAAGATAATATTAGGTAGTCGTCAAAGCATCCGTGAGGGTCACCGTAGCTCTGGCAGTGGACTGGGGTGGGGGTGGGGGGAAGGTGGGGAGGGGGTGCCGCTAGCGCGGACCTTTAAAACTAAGAGAATATTGAGTAAATGGGTATTTAAGGGATGTGACAACCCGTGATCCGAAATATGGGGTGGCTAGCCCGATACTCCAACATAACGGAATCATGGATGGAAATCATTCTCAGTACCAACATTAATATAAAGAGTATACGGGAAAACCACCCAATAATTCAGACAACTGGTTGCCAAAAATTTTAGTTTTATTAAAGGTTAAGTTAAGAAAATAATTTAAACAACCCAATCTAAAAGAAAGTGGAATCCCATGAAAACTTATATTACATCCTTAACGAATATACAATAAAAGGACCGAATATGCTGTCGGTCAACAGTTACATACAACGTATTACAATAATTTAATAGTGACATAAATACATCCATTAAACATTTACAAAAGTTTGGGCCACACGCCCGAGTGGAAGACCCAATCGTATCTAGAATACAAAAGAAGGAAGCGTCTAACAAAACATCTTGTAATATCTGCAAAATCTTACAGCTCCTCAAAAGCATAGGAGTAGGAATATCATAACGGGTGCCCTTGTGGCGGAGCACCTAAGCGGATACAATTTCATGAACAACAAGGAAAATGAACGGGTCCGGGCCCGATTTTTATGTAATCACCAGATGAATAAGAAGCATGACAGTTATGAAATATTAATCATGAAGGATAAGGATAAGAGTCTAACAACATAATCCCAAAGCATAATAAAGTAGTTTCAATGATTATGTCTTTTATTAAATTATGCAAGAGAATATAATTAGACATCATAAATTTAAAAGCCTCCATGATTATTTACCATTTCATTCCAATTTCCATTCCTTAACAGGAATATAATACCATCATATGTTCTTATGGAATTTTACATATCTCAAGTCCCACTTGAATTAGAATGGTCATATTCTTATACATATAACGATTCTAAGACCGCCCCACCGAGTTACCCCACTGGGCGCGCCCCTAAATGACTATCATCTTCCAGGGCCCATCAAACAAGACAACCTGGGTACCAATCGCACGTCGAAAAGTGTCCATATGCCTGCGAGTGAGTCATATTCACACCCGGAATTACCTCACTAGCGCAGAATAAAACATATAACAACCCCGCATATGGCCGAGGACTATAGTCTCCCTACATTCACTAGTCAGGGGACATCACCTCATGTGCAAGCTTCCTTTATGATAGCATTTAGAGAGGTGTGTTTAAGTAAATTAACATTTACCATTTAATTCTCAATATCATTTCCATTATTCATATTTGTTTCATTTTATCCGAAACCATTATCATTGAATATTCTCATTAATATTCATCATGTTTTAAGTCCCAAATTATTCTCCAAGTGATCACAATAATGCTACAAGTCCTAAGGTCTTATATACCTCATTAGAGCCCCTAGAGTCTCCAAGTATGGACCTACAACTCCAAGACACTTAACGGATTTCTAAAGAAAAGAAAAACCCTAACCAAAACTTGTACACATCTGGAATAAGCCCCATTTAACCCAATCCTAATGTAGGGTAGTGACTTGACTAAACTAAAACTCTAGGACTCTAATTTTACTTCATTTAATAAGGTTCCTATGTCCTAAGCCTAAAGAAAAAGAATAAAAATTGAGTTGGAAAAATCAACGCAAAACTGCAAAGAAGCGAATCGATTCGCCCTAGGGCCGAATTGATTCGGTCTAGCGAATCGATTTGCCCAGGAAGTGAATCGATTCGGACATGAAAACCTGGGAATCTATAAACTTCCGAATTGATTCGTCTTGGCCGAATCGATTCGGTCTAAGCAGACCTGGAAACTGACCCTATACGAATCGATTCGCCCAAGGGCCGAATCGATTCGCCCCTGCGAATTTCCCAAGTTTGGCTATGGAGTCTTGGACTCCTAAATTTCCCCCAACTCAAAACCATTCAATCCAAGGTCATTTATTTCAACCCACTAATTAATAATGCTTCCAACAACAATGATTTACATCAATAAATATTCCAATCAACCTCCAAGGATTCAAAACCCATAAATCCATAAAACCCTAACTTTGTTAAACCATAAGTAATACACAACTATCAATACTAATTATCCATCTTAAATCACATAATAGAAAGTAGAAAACTTGCCTCAAGCTTGCAAATTCAGATTTGAGGAAGATGAAAGCAAGATCAATCTCCAAATCTTCAATCTCTCTCTTTCTCCACAAGTTCTCTTTTTCTCTCTTTCTCTCTAGGTTAACAATTTCTTTTAAGAGAAATAAATGAAGGGAAAGACATAAATCGGGGCATTAGTCTAAAGTCTCCAAACATAAATGATAAATACCACACTATAGTGATTCCCAATACGCATTATGCTAAAATCAGTCAAAAGTAACCAAAACACCAAAATACAATATGGCACTTATTTCGACTATCTCGCACCATTCGGGACTAACTACGCCCTCCAAATTATCATTTGGAAATTTTATAACTCATTTCAAGTTCCGGTTTCATTTTTAAACCACAACGTCATTTTAATTCTTATGACACAATAAACTGCAACATGGCGATATTTACCCACATATAAGGTAAACATATAACATTTTAGTAAATATTAACTTATCTCATTAAATTAATACTTACTCCACATTCCAACATTTTATATATAATTACTTCACATAGTAAATAAATATGAAATAGGTTCTCAAAAGAGAGGGTTGTTACATACTCCCCCCCTTATGAGGAAATTTTTTCCCCAAAATTCAAGCGTACCTTGTATAAAAAGATGCGAATACTTTTCCCACATATCATCCTCTCGTTCCCATGTCAATTCCTTGGCGTTATGATGACTCCATTGGACTCGCACCAAGGGCACCACTCGAGACCTCAACCTACGCTCCCCATGCTCTAAAATAGCAACCGGTTGTTCTTCATATGAAATGTCGGGTTGCAACTCAATATCCTCAAAAGGAATATGCCAAAGGGCACCTTCGCACCTTTTATACTTTTTCAAAGAAGAGACATGGAACACATCGTGGATTTTTTGTAAAGGTTCCGGTAAGGCAATTTTATACACCACTGGACCTACCTTAGTAATAACGGGAAAAGGTCCAACAAAACGCGGTGCAAGCTTCCCTTTCTTTTCGAAACGCTTGATGCCTTTCATTGGTGACACTTGCACCAAGACTTGGTCCCCAATCTCCAACTCCATGTGTCTCCTATTTGCATCAGCATAACTCTTTTGACGGTCTTGAGCTATCCAAATGCGATTCCGAATGAGTTCAATCTTAAAAGAAGTATCCTGGATCATTTCAGGTCCAAGGAATTTATTATCCCCCACCCCTAACCAATATGTGGGTGATCTACAAGGCCGACCATAGAGTGCTTCATAGGGTGCCATTCCAATAGTAAATTGGTACGAGTTGTTATAAGAAAACTCGACCAAAGGGAGATATTGTTCCCAACCACATTTAAAATCAAGCATACACATACGGAGCATATCCTCCAATATTTGATTTACTCGTTCGGTCTGGCCATCTGCTTGAGGATGATAAGAAGTGCTCAACTTCAATTCAGTTCGCATAGCCTCTTGGAAACTTCACCAAAAATGGAAAACAAAAATCTTGTCTCAGTCGGAAACGATATTTAAAGTCACCCCATGGAGCCTAACAATCTCCGCAATGAATAATCGGGCATAGCGAGAAGTGTCATAATTGTTACGCACGAGTAGGAAGTGTGCCAACTTAGTCAAGCGGTCGACAATCACCCAAATAGAATCACAACCACTCTGTGACCTTGGCAAGCCCGTAATAAAGTCCATCGATATACTCTCCCACTTCCACACCGAAATCTCCAACGGTTGCAACAAACCTGTCGATCGCTGATGATCTATCTTAACCAATTGACAAGTATTGGATTGGGACACAAACTCATAAATATCCCGCTTCATGCCAGGCCACCAATACTGACGGCACATGTCTTGATACATCTTGTCCCCACCAGGATGTACTGTAAATTTAGAACCGTGAGATTCTTCCATCACCGCCCGTCTCAAATCCCCCTCCTCCGGGACAATGAGTCTTCCATGGAAGCGTAGTCCACCCTCTGAACTAATCGAGTAAGATTTTGCTCCCTCAGACAACAATCGACGTATATGGTCCTGACAACCCTTATCCCTTCCTTGGACTTCTACCACCCTTGCCAAATAGTAGGCGTAACGATCATCACTGACATGAACGCCCTAGCAACCGCATCCTCGTGACTGAGCTCTTTCCATTTAGCTTTCCATACATCAGCTAACTCTCCTTCGGGCTTTCTACTCAAAGCATCCGCTACTACATTCGCCTTGCCAGGATGATAGCGGATGTCAAATTGATAGTCTTTCACAAACTCCAACCATCGGCGTTGCCGCATATTCAAATCTTTCTACGAAAACAAATATTGCAGCGACTTATAGTCCGTGAAAAGACTAAATTTCTCCCCTAGGAGATAATGCCTCAAATCTTCAAGGCAAAGACAACCGCGGACAGTTCTAAGTCATGCACCGGATAATTTCTTTCATGGGGCTTTAGCTTGAGAGAAGCATATGCAATAACTCGTCGCTCCTGTTGAGGTACACCTCCTAATACTTGTAGAGATGCATCGGTGAAGACCAGGTATTCCAACCCCGGCTTTGGAAACGCAAGGACTGGAGAAGAAGTTAATCTATCTTTGAGCTCATCAAAAGCAGCCTGACAGGAGTTATCCTAAACAAATCTCACCCCTTTCCGGGTCAAATTTAAAAAAGGGCTAGCGATTTTAGAGAAACCCTTGATAAACCGACGATAATAACTCTCCAAACCCAGAAAACTATGAATTTCGATAGGTGTCGTGGGCTAACCCCACTCGCTCACCGCAACCACCTTGCTCGGATCCACCGATATACCCTGGGATGTCACAATATCACCCAGAAACTATACCTCCTGCAACCAAAAGCCACACTTCTCGAACTTATCATGCAATTGGTGATCCCTCAACCTTTGTAGGACCAACGTCAAATGATTGGCATGATCAGATTTCGTTCGAGAATAGACTAGGATGTCATCAATGAATACAATAACAAATTGGTCCAGGAAATCCCGAAATAACCTATTCATGAGATCCATAAATACGGAGGGGGCATTGGTTAGTCCAAAGGGTATAACCAAAAATTCGTAGGATCCATATCTCATCAGAAAAGCGGTCTTGGATATATCCTGCTCCCGTATCCTCAACTGGTGATACCCCATCCTCAAGTCTATCTTAGAGAAGTATGACGCTCCCCTAAGTTGATCAAATAAATCATCAATATGAGGCAAAGGGTATTTATTTCGGATGGTGACCTTATTCAATTCTCTATAGTCAACACATAACTGGAGAGAACCGTCCCTTTTCTTCACAAACAACACCGGAGCACCCCATGGCGACGTACTACGCCTAATGATTCCTACTCCAACAACTGCTGAATTTGATCTGTTAACTCCCTCGTCTCAGCGGGAGCCATACGATACGGAGCTCTCGCAATCGGTCTTGTCCCGGGTGCTAAATCAATCACAAACTCAATCTCTCGACTCGGAGGCAAACCTAATATTTCTCGAAAGACATCTACAAAGTCTCTAACAACCGGAATCGAATCCAAGGGAACAACTACATCCAGAGAAGTCTCTTCCACAATACAATACAAATAAGTACTAGTACCTCCTTCTAAACGAGGCATAACCACCAAGAACATTTCTTATCTCGGAACGGCAAAGACTATACTCTTCCCGTAACAATTTACTATTGCATGATACTTGACAAGCCAATCCATGCCCAAAATCACATCATACCCGACCATGTCTAGGACGAGTAAATCGGCCTCAAAGCACAAATTACCAAGAGAAATTCATATATGTTTACAAACAAGGAAAATGAGTGAACCATCACCCATATAAGACTCAACGCTAGTGAAAGTGCTCTCTGCAGATTTTATCAACTGTGTAGACTGAGCAAAACTTCTAGAAATGAATGAATGTGTCGCCCCCGTATCAAACAAAACGCGACCCATGTGCCCTTGAATACGGAACTTACCCTCAATCGCTGGCGGCGCCGGCTGAGCCGGAGGAAGCATAGCATCCTAAATATGATAGACTCACCCATACAGTAGTTGTCCCTGCTGCCGAGGAACAATCGGATTTGGCGCCTGTGGCAAAAACTGAACATATGGCTGCTGAGGGACTCTAGGAGGCTGACCCCCAACCAACTGAGGACACTCCTTCTTGTAATGACCCGCCTCCCCACATTGGAAGCACTTTCCCAACATATTCTCCAGAACACGACCCCGGTTGCTTCTAAACTGGTAAACACCTTGGCCCAGATGGCCCCTACCCCCTTGACCACCCCGACCTGTTTGTTATTGTTGCGAGGCACCTTGACCGTGCCTAGTATTATTTCCACCCGAATTAAACCCACCAAAGCGTTGTCTTTTTGACGATTCCCCTTGCTGGGGATCCCTTTCTTTCTGCTTATTACCCGCAGATTGGGACGAGGAAAAATCTCCTCCTCTATTCCCACTACCTCCAGGCTTTCCCGCTTACCCCACTACGGTAGCTTTCTTGCTACTCTGCATATACTACCGATGTTCTTGGCAATGGAGCAATGCTGCATTCATTACCTCACCAAAAGTTTGCAAAGCTGGATTACCCAGCAAATGTTGCCTGATCCTCTAGTTCAAACCTCCCATGAACTTCGAAACCTTCCTCTCTTACGAAGTCACCTCATCTGGTACAAAACTTGCCAACCGGGTGAACTCCTCTTCGTATTCGTCAACGGACCGCTCTCCCTGTACCACATCCTGAAGTCTCCTTCTCATATCCCTTTGAACTGCGGGAGGAAAATACTTTTAGTCAAACAAGATCTAGAAATCAGTGATCGTCATGGTATCTCTCTGTTCTGGTGTAGTCATCGACTCCCACCAGTGTAACGCGGCCCCAACAAGTTTGAAAGTAGCAAGGACTTGTTTCTTCTCCTCACTACATTCCACCATTTATAGATGGCGTTGCATATCCTTCTTCCATTGATTAGCTCTAATAACATCAGAGCCTCCATCAAATTCCGGGGGATGGCCCTTTAAAAAGTACTCTCTAACTCTTTCTCACGGAGAAGGTCCCGTAGGAGCTTGTGCATCATGTGCTCCTTGTTGAGCTTGTGGAATTTGCTGAGCCACTGTGGTCATAGCCGCATTAACTTCTTGGGCCACTATGTTTGCTACATCAGCAGCATTAATTGTTCCTTGTGGCGGTCGAGGACCAACATCATCTTCTACAACTCTATTACGTCTTGCTGGGCGACCTCTCTTAGGCGGCATCTGAGATAAAGGAACAATAGAGTTGGAATACTATTCAAAACAATCTATATTGCAGAAGATCACAAATATAAGCAACAAAGAAGTCCTAACATTAGGCTCTATATCAAAGAACGCTACGGTAGAACGTGACAAGTCCGCATAGATCCTAAAGACTCTAGAACTTGATGCTCTGATACCATCTGTGACAACCCGTGATTCAAAATATGGGGTGGCTAGCCCGATACTCCAACATAATGGAATCATGGATGGAAATCATTCTCAGCACTTACATTAATATAAAGAGTATATGAGAAAATCACCCAATAATTCAGAAAATTGGTTGCCAAAAATTTTAGTTTTATTAAAGGTTAAGTTAAGAAAATAATTTAAACAACCCAATCTAAAAGAAAGTGCAATCCCATGAAAACTTATATTACATCCTTAACGAATATACAATAAAAGGACCGAATATGCTGTCGGTCAACAGTTACATACAACGTATTACAAAAGTTAATTAGTTACATAAATACATCCATTAAACAGTTATAAAAGTTTGGGCCACACGCCCGAGTGGAAGACCCAATCGTATTTAGAATACAAAATAAGGAAGCGTCTAACAAAACATCCTGTAATATACGTAAAATCTTACAGCTCCTCAAAAGCATAGGAGTAGGAATATCATAACGGGTGCCCATGCGGCAAAGCACCTGAGCGGATACAATTTCATGCACAACAAGGAAAATGAACGGGTCAGGGCTTGATTTTTATGTAATCACCAGATGAATAAGAAGCATGACAGTTATGAAATATTAATCATGAAGGATAAGGATAAGAGTCTAACAACATAATCCCAAAGCATAATAAAGAAGTTTCAATGATTATGTCTTTTATTAAATTATGCAAGAAAATATAATTAGACATCATAAATTTAAAAGCCTCCATCATTATTTACCATTTCATTCCAATTTCCATTCCTTAATAGGAATACAATACCATCATATGTTCTTATGGCATTTTACATATCTCAAGTCCCACTTGAATTAGAATGATTATATTCTTATACATATAACAATTCTAAGACCGCCCCTCCGAGTTTCTCCACTGGGCGCGCCCCTAAATGACTATCATCTTCCAGGGCCCATCAAACAAGACAACCTGGGTACCTATCGCACGTCGGAAAGTGGCCATATGCCTGCGAGTGAGTCATAACCACACCCGATATTACCTCACTAGCGCAGAATAAAACATATAACAACCCCGTATATGGTCGAGGACTATAGTCTCCCTGCATTCACTAGTCAGGGGACATCACCTCATGCGCGAGCTTCCCTTATGATAGCATTTAGAAAGGTTTTGTTTAAGTAAATTAACATTTACCATTTAATTCTCAATTTCATTTCCATTATTCATATTTGTTTGATTTTATCCGAAACCATTATCATTGAATATTCTCATTAATATTCATTATGTTTTAAGTCCCAAATTATTCTCCAAGTGATCACAATAATGCTACAAGTCCCAAGGTCTTATATACCTCATTAGATCCCCTAGAGTCTCCAAGTATGGGCTTACAACTCCAAGACACTTAACGGATTTCTAAAGAAAAGAAAAACCCTAACCTCAACTTGTACACATCCGGAATAAGCCCCATTTAACCCAATCCTAATGTAGGGAAGTGACTTGACTCAACTAAAACTCTAGGACTCTAAGTTTACTTTATTCAAGAAGGTTCCTAGGTCCTAAGCCTAAAGAAAAAGAATAAAAATTGAGTTGGAAAAATCAACTCAAAACTGCAGGGAAGCGAATCGATTCGCCCTAGGGCCGAATCGATTCGGTCTAAAGAATCGATTTGCCCAGGAAGCGAATCAATTCGAACATGAAAACCTGGGATTCTGTAAACTGCCGAATCAATTCGTCTTGGGCGAATCGATTCGGTCTAAGCAGACCTGGAAATTGACCCTATGCGAATCGATTCGCCCCTGCGAGTTTGCCAAGTTTGGCTATGGAGTCTTGGACTCCTAAATTTCCCCCAACTCAAATCCATTCAAACCAAGGTCATTTATTTCAACCCACAAATTATTAATGCTTCCAACAACAATGATTTACACCAATAAATATTCCAATCAACCTCCAAGGATTCAAAACCCATAAATCCATAAAACCCTAACTTTGTTAAACCATAAGTAATACACAACTATCCATACTAATTATCCATCTTAAATCACATAATAACAAGTAGAAAACTTGCCTCAAGCTTACAAATTCATATTTGAGGAAGATGAAAGCAAGATCAATCTCCAAATCTTCACTCTCTCTCTTTCTCCACAAGTTCTCTTTTTCTCTCTAGGTTAACAATTTCTCTTAAGAGAAATAAATGAAGGGCAAGACATAAATCAGGGCATTAGTCTAAAGTCTCCAAACTTAAATGATAAATACCACATTATAGTGATTCCCAATACGCATTATGCTAAAATTAGTCAAAAGTGCCCAAAACATCAAAATACAATATGGCACTTATTTCGACTATCTCGCACCATTCGGGACTAACTACACCCTCCAAATTATCATTTGGAAATTTATAACTCATTTCAAGTTCCGGTTTCATTTTTAAACCACAACGTCATTTTAATTCTTATGACACAATAAACTGCAACATGGTGATATTTACCCACATATAAGGTAAACATACAAGATTTTAGTAAATATTAACTTATCTCATTAAATTAATACTTACTCCACATTCCAACATTTTATATATACCAACATTTTATATATAATTACTTCACATAGTAAATAAATATAAAATAGGTTCTCAAAAGAGAGGGTTGTTACAAGGGACTAAATGGGTTAAACTACAAATAGGCATATATTTAACAAAATATGTATTTATGTTGGGGACTATACAATAATTGACCCTTTTAAATATTATTAAATTATCGATTCCGTATATGAAGAGCCACTTATGTTGATAACATGTCAATAAATTAAAGACTAAACACTAATTAAAAAACCACAGAAATAATTAAAGTATGCATAGATTAATTATTTATCTCTTCATTTTTATACTCCTCTTCCTCCTATGTATTCCTCTTCATCTATACAATCAATTTATACACACAATAAATAAAATAATGTGAAGATAATATTTATATTTCTCTCTCCAATAGTATGCTTTTTCCTTTTTCATATTACTAGGTAGATTTATTATTCTTGGATGGTAAACTCCATCATTTCTTCCATCAATTAAATGAGTTTAAAACAATAAATAATTAATATTTAAACACTATATAATTTAAGCTCCATTATTATCAAGATAAAATGCTAGTATCACTATTCAAAGAGGAAATGTTAAAATACTATTTAATTATTTATTTATGTAAAACTATAGATAGGAAATATGTTTTTAATAAAGACTTCTTAGGGAGCTTTGACAATTCAAAACCTAGTTAAAAAATTAGAAGTTGTGAAGAACATGTTCTTAAGACAAAGATCAAATCATTGTTGAAATTAGTATGTATTTCGAATTTGCGTACACAACAATTTACTATAATCATGAAATTTCAATGTATGCTGGAATGTTATTGATATGCTAAATTATTATATACATGAAATTAGGAGACCAATTAGTATAGCAGTTGTCGTACACATTGAATTATTATGTTCTCTTCATTCTTCTACTCCTCCTCCTATACCAATGTTTCATATTTGAAATTAATGTATACTTTTAATGTGCGTACACATTTGATTACTATATTAATGTATTTCACTTAACTCTAAATTGTGTATATGTTAAATTATCATATACCTACAGTTGCTGTATACATTTATGTTATTATTTACCAAATTATGTCCACACTATACTAGTGTCTATATGAAATTAGAGTGTACTTACAATCTACGTACACATTTAATTACTATACTAATCAAATATCATAATATAACTAGAAATTGTGTATATATTCAGTTTATGTATTCTTATCATTAATGTAACATTTTATATTTTATTCCAAATTATGCCATAATAGAAATTCTATGAAACATAAAGTATTTCAAGAAACTAATTTTACATTATAACAACACAATTGATATGTGATTATACTTCACTATCTTCTCTATAATGTACTTGAGATAAAAACAAGCACCCAATACATGATGAGATATATTACAAGGATTATATCATCCATGCAACCAAGACATCAAGTGTCCAAGCATAAAAATGAAGATACAAAACTATCAACTATGATATAGAAAATCCACCATATACTCAAGCATGCATCATGAACTAAGAAGAATAAAGTCTTGATCAACATCATAACCCAAGCAATGAGATAATTTCTCGTAAGATCAATATATTCACAAGCACCAGAAGTTCAACAACAATGATTATACTCAATATTTGATAAAGATCAACCTATTTCATCAATCAAACATCAATAGAAGCCTATCACAATCAATTATACAATCAAAGAAACTGATCATCATAATAGAAACAACATTATATGGTCCATGCAAACTAGAGAAAGGATCAAACTCTATATGACCTTCCCAGAGACTTGAAGATCTTTAAGAAAATTTGTACAAATGTAAATGAACTTATATAATCATGTATATGCTCAATCCAACCCATCTAAAACTTCGCAGAAACTTGAACCGAGTAAGAACAACATAAACAAAAAAACATGTAGTTATATGTAATAGGCGTATAGTTGACTATAACTTGAGTTATAGTCGATTATAATAGGTTAAGTGGGAATATATTTTAAATAATTGAATATATACATTCTAGAAACAAGCTTGATTTGACTACAACTATATACAATGAAAATTTTCCTAGGACTAGTTTTTAAATTTGGAATTCCCAAAGCCCCAAAATTTACCAGAATAACCTCTAATGGATAGTTTCATCTTAAGCCTATACATAGACCTTCAAAGCTTCATTACAAACCACTAATTAATGACAAGCTTATGTCATCCAAACTTGAGGTTTCTAGAAAGAGAAACCAAGTTCCTAAATCCATTCCATCTATGTGAGAATCAAAGTTAAATCTCCATTGAAGCAAAAACTCCATCAAACCAAAGCTTCAAACCAAAAACCCATCTGAATCAAGTCCTCAAGATCCAAACTCTCTTTGGCCAAATTCCAAACCTAATTCCCATTTGAGATAAATATATAAATCTTATAGCATGTGTGCCAAGAAACAAAAGATCACATCAAACCATTGTTATTTCTAGAAAGAGAAATCAATACCCATCTTAAATAGTAAAGTTGTAAACCTAAAAACCTTCTTGAGCTTCAAGTGATTTAAACACAAAAAATTTCTTGAACCCGGATACCCAAAAATACCATTTGTTATTATAGATTAAATCCCAAATCTTCTAAGATAAAGATCCAAATCTACTTGAGCTTCAAAGTGATTTAAACACCAAACCTCTCTTGAACTATGATGACCAAAAACATCATTTGTGCTTAGAGATTAAAACCTAGATCTCCAAAGACAAATATCCAAACCGAAAAACCCACTTGAGAAACTTACTTGTGATTACTTGTTTTGTTTAGATTTCTATAAAGAGAAAGTAAACATATATCACATTTCTTTTAGTGAAGCTACTTTACTTTACATTTTAGTTATAAATCTTATTATTACTTACGATGAACTTCATTGTATCTTCACGGTCAGTAGTGTCATTATTGCAGGGAGTCAAGCTATTTTAAGACTTAGGATACTGTATGGGTACCGCTTGGGAAAGGACGTGTATAGCATCTTATTGGTTGCAATTTTCAAGGTGTGATAAATCCTTGTGTGGTTTTTGGTTCTTCCTTAAATGAATCAAAAATAGTGAAGTTTCTTGAGTATTGTCTTGAGTGTTGACATAGGCAAGGTCGAATCACATTAAAATCTCGATTTGAAAAGTTTTGGTAAATGCTATCTCCTCCCTTACGATATTTACATTCATTATTTACTTTAGTATGCTTAATACTTTTATTTCTTGAATGTGAATGTGAATGTGAATGTATGTGGATGCAAGACAACAAGGAAAATACAAATCATTTTATCAACCTACTAAGAAAATGTTTTAATAAAGTTAGAAAGACTATAGCGTGATTTGTGAAAATAAATATAGAAATTTTAATTTTAAAAAATTAAAATAAATGTAATTATCCCAATTTAACCCCATCCCCCCTAATGGGATAATTTCGGGCCAACAATTAGTATCAGAGCCTTTATCATAGAAACTTACTTTAAAGACGTGCATTTTAAGTTTAAAGATCATATCCAAAGGGGGGGATTTTTGAAAAGTGATATTTGTCTAGATTTTTGAAAATGATTGATGTTGTTTTAAAAAAGAAAAATGTGTTTGTGAAACAAAGTACCCTTGATACAAAGCAAAGGTCTTCAAAAGTAAAATGGGTTTTGAAAAATGATTTGGGTACAAATGGGTTTATAAATTTTTGTTTGAAAAAAGGCCATATACATTCACCTTCATATTGAAATATGCCTTCCTTATTATAGTATGGTTAATCTTATTCATATCTCACACATGTTAATTACACACGTAAGATGCTTCGTGATCACATTGTAAATCTGACACCTTTAAACAATTTTTAAACACATATTGCACTATATCATAAATTATAATTGGTAGTGGAAATTGATTGTTTAAGATTGACACTTATACTCTTGCACATGGTGAAATCCTAAACATTAGGACATATCACAATCAATGAGTTTGTTGACAAACCTGTCACATCGTCACCACACACGTAGAAGTCATAGTGACTTGAAGATAAGAACCCGTATAGATTTTGCAAAATAAATCCCTAATATTTTGAGTATAAAAAACTTAGAGTTCAGTGATCTTTGTGCTAGAAATTTTCTTGATGATTGATTTATTAGTAAAGAAACATAACACAGTGACAATTGGAACTCCACAATGCTTGTAAAATAGATGTTTTTTAAATAGCCTCGCAAAGAAAGTCAAGGCATAGAAGCGTTGATAAGTAAAAAGGGGAGGGATAAATTTATAAAAGATTTTTTTGTACTCATATTTTGACTTATGATATTTAAAAAATGATTAATAAAACCTTGGAATATCGACAATTAAATGAGTGTGGCAAAACTTTGGGAAATAATTCATTGCACACTCGCCCTTGATTTTTTCACAGATGCCTATGATATTAAATACCATAATATGTGAAACATGCCAATAACAAGAGTTTATCACACTAAATTCATGGAATGATTATCTTTACATGTCACATAAATGCCTATTATAAACATTACCCCACGTGCTTTAAATATGAATATCCATTACTGTGATACATGACCCTTGTTTGCACTCACTATTATATCATTGATACAAGCTACATGGGTAGATAGAGTTTCTCATTAGTTAATTAGAACAAAGTCTTTCCATATTTATATTATGACTCGATTGAAGTGATAACATTATATGGCATCAATTCCTCGAAATTGTTGAAAGTCATTTACTAATATAGATTTGATATGATCCTCATATATGTCACCTAACCTGAACATAATGTTATATCAATATGATCTTTCTCACATCTATATGCTCACATGACCAATGAATAACATTCTCAGATGTGCTTACATGATTACCCTAGTTAATTAGAATTTGTGTAAAGAAAGTCTTACTAGAGACTGAAAATCACATGCTTAAGAAAATTTGTATTTGAATATATTACTCATGAAAAGTCAAAATTTGTTAGACATCGTATCTACTCTCAAGTCGTGCTTCAAACGTGCTCACATAATATGAAATTTGATGACATTCCCATTATTGTGAAAATTGAGTGGCAATCCCACTCGTGACATCAAAGTGGTAATCCTATATTTGTGAATATCGAATGGAAATCCTATCACTACACTGCATCACAAACTAATACTTACAGCAAACTGGTAACAATACTAGACCGTGACCATGTGGTCGCGAATAACGACCATAACCAAAGTCAAGGAACCTATGACCAGGTCCATAACTTCCCACCAACGTGACATAAACTAGACATAGTCATGGCCACCAACCGTGACCAACATGTCCATGGTCCTGGTCTGTGAGAACACCATGAACATTATTGTGATAAAATTCGTGTCAATAGTGGTCACAGCCAATGACCTTGACCAACACCATGATCAAGTTAAGGCTTTTAGTTGATATGGGTAACTTTGGATCGTAACCATTTTTAATAGGTCATGATTACTGGTCACAATCCTGAACCTTGACCACAAGGTGTGAGGGGATGAGCAATTAATCTTTTCCACATCATTACCATGACAATGGTATTAGTTTGTGACCACTTCGTGACCGTGTTAATAATGTGGAAAAATTAATTGGCCATAGTCTGTGGACACGGTCCAGGTTCGTGATCCCTTGTCCTTCACTAGTCACAACTTAGGTCCATGACTGCCTGGTCACGGCCTAAGCTCGTGACCATGGAGCCATATATTTCCCCACGTTCCACACCGTGGCCTTCACATTTGTCCAGGGATGAAGTTCATGACCACACCACCAATTTTGATCACACCAGATATGGTCACGCACCATATTCGTGAACCAGAGGTCTGATCATGGAGTAAATCCATGACCATTTTCGGTTTGTAGTGTAATGTTATGATATTTTTGTAAAAACCCTACCTTTGTGATAAATAAGGCAATCCCTTCTTATATAAGAGTATGCTTGAATGAAATATAAATTCTCACTTAAATGAAAAATTATGGCAATCCCATCATAGTAAGACATTGCATTTGAACTGAAAAAACAAATATGGCATTCTTATATAAATACACAAGGTATACTGCAATGCTTATGAGAAATATGAGTGATGAAAATCCTATTGCATTATGAGAAAACACTTAGACATAAATAATATATACGTGAGAAGAATCTTACTCAATATAGGACTTATGACTAGCATTGTGAATTTAAAAGAGCATACACACTGTTGGTGTGAAATAATCCCAAGGAGGGTGGATTGGAATTATGACATTTATTTAACGTTTTACAAATTAACATTTCTTTATTTCTATTCATTGTCATTATATTAACTTTGCAACTTGTTAAAAACCTTATCTTAGTTTTTTGATAAAATGACTTCTCTATTTGTTATCTTGTCATCATATACATTCACATTCAATCAATATAAGTATTAATCATATTAAAGTAAAATTGGAATGTAAATATAGTAAGGGATGAGAGAGATTTTAACATGGTCCGGCCCCGCCTACGTCCACGCTCGAGAAAGTACTCGATAACTTCATTATCTTTGTTTTATTTATGGTGGAACCAAAATCTCACAACAAATAACACCTCGTAAACTGCACCAATAAGATGCTAAACTCTTCCTTGCCCAAGAGGTACCCACACATGATCCCAAGGTCACACCTTGACTGATCACAACAATGACACAACCGGCCATGAAGATACAATGAATTTTAACTATAATCACTAATAAAAATATTGGAACTGAAACACAAAGAAAAGTTCTTCAATGAAAAAAAGTGGTTAAATGAGTTACTTTTGTTTCTAGAAAAGTGAGCAAACAAGTGGTCCTAAGCGTGTTGCTCAAAGGGGTATGTGGGTTTGGATTTATATCTTAGGATATTTGTATTTTAATATCTAAGAACACATGTTGTTTTGGGGTAACCTGGTTTAAGAGATATTTTGTGTTTACATCACTTTGAATCTCAAGTGGGTTTTGGGGTATGTTGGGTTTGGTGATTAAAATCAATCTTGTGAAGTGGGTGGAACTTTATCTCTCTAAAAATGCATCATTTTTAACATTATAAAGAACTTGAATTAATTGGGTTTGGGGTGTGAAACTTAGATAAAATGGGTTTTGGTTTCTCTCTTTAAAAAGAATAATAGTTTGATGATGGGTTTTGATTCTTGGAACTCATGGGGTTTGGTTTGAAACTTAAATAGAATGCGTTTGAATTTTTGAGCTTTACTTCAATGGAGTTTTGGCTAAAATGGATATTTGGGTTTGATTCTCACATATATGGAAAAGGGTTTGGGAACTTTGTTTTTCTCTTAGAAAGCACAAGTAGGAAGACATAAGATTGGGTTAAGGCTTGGTGATTTATGATGAAGGTTTCAATGTCTATTTATAGTGTTAAGAGGAAAATAAAGGTTAGTAAATGATCTTGGAAAGGATGGGGGTATAGGGATAGACATTTGGGAAGTTTAATAAATTGCATTTTGAAACCCTCGACACTTTTAATGCACTAAACATGTAGTTTAGTCGACTAAACCTTCCTGAGTTTAACTATGCCTATTTTAGTGCGGTGTCCCAAAACATTTAAGTGACTAAACTTTTACTTTTAGTTTACTAAACAAAAGTTTTGTCTATTTAAACTCTTAATTTTGGGGCTAAATGATGTTGGGTTTTGGGCCATACTTTTGGGAAGATTTAGGGACCTTTAGGGTAGATTTCGGTGAGTAGGTTTTGAGCATATACAAGTTAAAAAAAATGTTACTTTACTCATGTAATATAGTTCCTAATGTATAATAAGAAACGAAGTGATGATCATTGGACTTTTAAGCATTTTTCTGAAATTCATGTCTCAAGAAATGTTTACCTAAGAGTTGATGCTTGCTTGAGCTTCATCTCCATAGGTTGTGGGATGTGGAAATGAGCTTGCTTGTTTTACTAGTTGATGCTGAACTTATATTGAGGCTTGAGAGATGATCTTTTCTAGGTTTTGATGAATTTCTTAAGTCAACTTTGAATTTCTCATCATCTTCATTATCTTGGTTGTGGTCTTCATTATATTGCTTGGATAGTTTGTATGGTTGCATGGATGATGTGTTCCTCGTAACATATCTAATAATGTAATGAGTTGTTGTTTTCATGTTAATTACATTTGAGAGA
Organism: Sambucus nigra; assembly: GCA_949130495.1. Lineage (NCBI taxonomy): Eukaryota > Viridiplantae > Streptophyta > Magnoliopsida > Dipsacales > Adoxaceae > Sambucus > Sambucus nigra. The sequence goes on from OX422208.1 coordinate 250,646,422, forward strand.
AGATTGGTAAGTGTGCTCTTATATTATTGGTATTGTCAGCATACAAAATCCTTTTGATTTAAATACATTTGGTTTCATAATCTCCCCCTTTTAATGATGATAGTACAGTTGATATATTTTGAGAAAAGGGTTGAAAATCTCTACCTTGCTTTGTTACGTCGTTTTAAAAAAACTAATTTTCTCCACCTTTATTGTAGCATATTTTTTTATCCTATCATATTTCTCCCCCTCTTTCATTATAAAAAGGGTGTGGGTTTCAGAAAACTTCGAGTTATTTTGATGACAAATAGGTAGTGGATGCATATCATCTACAGTGAAGGTTAGTACTACATGGTAATATATGAATCATGTAATATAGTAGAGATGCCCTGGTTGCTAAACAATGTCATTTGGAGTTATGATGTTGAGGTCATAGTGGATGGTGCAAATCATATATTTCAGAGAGATATTTCATAATGTTGCACAGGATTTTCGGTAAGGAAATATTTGAAACTATGCTTAGTGAGTATTATAGTATTCCAACCTTTTGGTAGATCTTGGTGGGTTCACTTCTTTAAACGATGTTTTCTTCCATGTGTGGGTTCTTGGTTGGTTTTATAAAAGGATTTCAATATGTTTTCCTACTTGACTTGTTTTCGTACTTAACTAATTTTTAGTATACCAAAAATATTCCTTAATTGGATTTAGGATGAAGTTTGCAGAAAATCTCCTGACTATTTTGAGTATAACTTTTCTTCCACAAATTTGAAATACGCAATGTTTATTTTCTCCAAATTTCACTAGTGGTGTGGTTAATCACTTTTTGGATAGTCATGTGTCATCAATAGTTCATATCTTGTGCCTAGGTGTGTGAAGGTCAATTTCAACCAAGAGGGTGTGAGTGATATTTCTCCCCTAGTTCAAACAAGTGCATTATTCTTCCTTTAATCAAGTATCACTAAGGTAAAGCTTTATAAAAATAGTTCTTTGGAATGTGGTCTTACATTTTCTTTACTCTAGAGAACATTTCATCAAAATGTGTTATTTTTCTTCTCTAAAAAGAATGGTTATTATGTATAATTTTTAAAAAGTTTCTTTCATAAAGAGGTGAGTGTGATTCAAATTTCAAGGTGTGTGAGAGTTAATTAACGTTTGTTTTGGAATTAATATGTGTGTGTGCACAAAAATTCATATTTGTTACCCAACCTTAATATGCTTTCCTTTTCCATCTTCCTTTTTCAAACGGTTTTCCTTTGTGATTAAAACTTAACTTGTCTTTGTAGTTACCTCATTTGGTTTATATGTACTCCACTCTCCTTTCCACATCGATCCTCAATATCCCTATTTTCACATATACACTTGGAAGATTTTCATTAATAGCAAAAGTGTATGTAATATCAATAATATCACACATTCTCATTTAATATCACAATGTTAGTCATAGGTTATACAACAGGTATTAAGGTTTCTCATATATTGATGAATTAATATAGGTCTATTCTCATAACTTAATGGGATTGTTATTATAAGAACTTTCTTGCAAGTATTGAAATATATAATGTATATATAGTAATGCCATATTTTATCGATTCAATTCATAAGAAATGAATTATGGTGATGGGATTGCCATCATGTCTTCGTTGAGAATGTATTTTCAATTTAAGCATGTTCATATATAAGAAGGGATTTCTTTCTATATTACAATGGGTAGGGTTGATACCAAAATATCTTATGGATGGCAATGCCATCTGATATTCACTAAGGTGGGTTTGCCACCTCAAACTCATGATTGGGATTTCCACTTAATTTTTCCAATTACGGGAATGTTGTCAAATTTTAAATTATGTGAGAACATTTTAATTATGACTTGATTGTAGATCCGATGTCTAACAACTTATGACTTTTCATGAGAAAGATATTAAATAATGAATTTTCTCTAGCACGTGATTTTGAGTCTCCAGTGACACTTTCTTAAACATGGTCTATTTTACCAAGATGATCTTGTGAACATATTGAAGAATATTTTTTAGCATGTAAGAAGATAGGTATGAGTAAGATCATATACATGCAGAATTTTGTTCTTGTGGGATATAGAATATCATATCAAGTGTATATTACTACTGGCTTTTAATAATTTTTAGGTACCGATGTCTTAGAATGTAAGCATATTAATTAATGAGTTAAATAGCAGTAATGGAGGTATTAGTTTGATGAAGATATGAAAAAATATGACAAACTCGAGTAGCATGTGTTGATGATATGCAGATTTAACGTGTAAGAGCAAACAAGAGACGTGTATCACAATAATAAATATCCATATTTGAATTATGTGTGAAAATACTTAGTGATGGCATATATCAAGTTAACATGGTATTAACATCATAGGCAAGTGAGATAATATCTAGTGATAAATCAAGGGAGCATATTGGGTTAAATGAATTTATTCCAAAAAATCTATTTATAAAATTTCCAAGGCCTCTCTTCCAAGAATTGATCTTTTTAATTTTTGAAGCATTTTATCAATATGTACATGGCTATTTAAGATTCTCATATGATTCCAATGTTATTTCGGTTTCAAATATTTCATCATGTTGTGTTTCTTTACCAATGAATCAACTATGAGGCAAACTTCTAGAATAAGGATTCAAGAATTCCAAGTTTGTTTTTCTCACCTATTTGGAAATTATTTTGTGGGAGCTATGTGGGTTTTTATTTTCAAGTTACTATGACTTTTATGTGTGTGGTGATGATGTGATAGGTTTGTTAAAAACCTCATTGATTTTGATTTGTCCTAATGAGCAAGGTTTCACTATGTGCAAGAGTATGAGTTTGAAATTTTGATAATAAATTTTAACAACCAAATGACGTTTATAATAAGGAGTAATATGTATTCAAAGGGTTTTTTATGGTGTAGGAGTTACAGTGTGATCACAAATCATCTTAAATGTGAAAATAGCAAGGTTGACAATAATCATGCTAGTAAAAGGGAGGCATATTTCACTATCAAATTGAATGTGTATGTCCCTTTTTAAATTATAATTTTATCAACTCATTTTTACCCACATCATTTTTCATGACCCATTTCAGTTCTAAGGACCATTGCTTTGTATCAAGGGTGTTTTTTCTCAAACAAAACGTTTTCATAAAACAAATTAAAGGATAAGAACCTTCTCATTCTTCTTTTGCACATCAATATTTCAGATCTTTAATTTCTTTAAATAAGATCCATCTTTTTCAAAATTTTAGAAAATATCGCTTTTTTAAAATCCCCTATTTTGGATATGATATTTAAACTCAAAATATACTTTTCCAAAACAAGCATCTACGAACCTGGATCTGATACCAATTGTTGGCCGGAAATAATTCCAAGAGAGAGGGGGGTGAATCAGGATTGTGACATTTATTTGACTTTTTGCAAATCAACATTTCTTTCTTTCTATTCATTGTAATTTTATAAACTTTGCAACTTGGTAAAAATCTTTTCTCAATTTGTTGATAAAATGACTTCTCTATTTGTTGTCTTTCATTCATTTACATTCACATTCACATTCACATTCACATTCAAGGAATTAAGCATATTAAAGTAAAGACTGAACGTAAACAAGATAATTACGTGTTTATAAAATACCGTCTCAATTCATCCTATTTCATAAGATCCGGGATGTGATATGGTTTCGAAGGATGAACCAGATATGGATAGTTCCAATAAGATTTAATTATTGAACAAAAATCCATTTTTTTTATTTATTTCATCTATTCCATGATAATAAGTGAGGAGAGAGGGTTTAAAGTAAAATTTTAAACTAAGTTGTTAATGTGGTTCGACCCCGCCTACATCCATGCTCGAGACGGTACTTGAAAACATCACTATATCCAGTTCACTAATGGTGGAACCAAAACCTCACCAAGAATAACACCTTGAAAACCACAACCAACAAGATTATAAACTTGTCCTTTTCCATACCCAAACGGTACCCACATAAGAGCCTAAGGTCACACCTTGACTCCCTGCAATAACGAAACTACTAGTTGTGAAGATCAATGAAGTTCAATCATAATCAATTGTTATAAGATTGGTAACTGAAATGTAAGGAAAAGTTTCTTCACTAAAAAATTGGTGAAAAGAGTTTACTTTATTTTTTTAGTAAAGTAAACAAACATGTGATTCCATGTATGTTACTTAAAGGGGTATTTGGGTTTGGATCTATGTCTTAGGAGATTTGTATTTTAATCTCTAAGAACTCGTGTTGTTTTAGGTAACTTGGTTCAAGAGAGATTTTGTGTTTAAATCACGTTGAATCTCAAGTAGATTTTTGGGTATGTTGGGTTTGTTTCTTAAAATCAATCTTGTGAAGTGGGCGAAACTTTCTCTCTCTAGAAATGAATCATTCCTAACATTATTAAGAACTTGACTTAAATAATATGGGAGTGTTCAACTTAGATGAAATGGGTTTTAGTTTCTCTCTCTTGAAATAGCAATGGTTTGATGATGGGTTTTCATTCTTAAAACTCATGAGGTTTGGTTTGTAACTTGGATAAAATAGGTTTGAAGTTCGAAGCTTTACTTCAATGGAGTTTTGGCTACAATGGAGATTTGGGTTTGAATCTCACATATATGAAAAAGGGTTTGGAAACTTGGTTTCTCTCTTAGAAACACAAGTAGGGAGACAGAAGCTTGGGTTGAGGCGTGATGATCTGTGATGAAGGTTGGAAAGTTTATTAATGTTAAGAGGCAGCTACATATTGGTAAAAGTATTGGTAAAGTTTGGGGGTACAAGGATAAAAGTTCGAGAAGTTTTACCAATTGCATTTTGAAATCCCTGACACTTTTAGTGGATTAACCATGTGTTTTAGTGAACTAAACTTTCCTGAGTTTAACTATGCATGTTTTAGTGAGGTGTCCCAAAAATTATAGGTGACTAACTTTTACTTTTAGTCGACTAAACACAAGTTTAGTAGACTAAACCTCCTAGTATTGGGGCTAATTGATGTTGGGTTTGGGGCCATAATTTTGGGAAGGTTTAAGGATATTTATGTTAGGTTGGGTGAGTAGATTTTGAGCATATACAAGTTAAAACTTGATACTATAATTTTGTATCCTAATATACAATAAGGAACAAAGTAATGATCTTCTGGATTTTTGAGCATTCTTACGAAATCCATGAGTCATGAAATATTGAATTCATAGATGATGCTTTCTTTCTCTTGATTTCCATAGGTTGTGGGATGTGGTAATGAGCTTGCTTGTTTGGCTTGTTGAAAATGAACTTATATTGAGGCTTGAGAGATGATCTTTTTTTTGGGTTTAATGCATGCTGTGATTCAACATTGATTTTCTTGTGATCTTCATTATCTTAGTTGTGATCTTCATTGTATTGATTCGATAGTTTGCATGGTTATATGAATGATGTGTTCCTTGTAACATATCTTATAATGTAATGAGTGCTTGTTTCAATGTATAGTACATTATAAAGAAGACTTTTAAGTGTGATATTATATTAATTTTGTTGTCATCATAGAAAATGCTCTTGGTTGAAATACATTTGGTTTCACACATGATATTCGGGATAATTACATACACTTTGATATTAATGAAAAGTTTACAAGTATGTATGTGAACACAAGAATCTTGAGGATCAATGAGGAAAAATTGTAAATAAAGAGCGGAGAATGTGATATATATATATATATAGGGAAAGGATCAAGTGAGGTGCCAGTTTGAGGACCCTCAAAGAGGTCCATTTTTTTAAAATAGTCAAAAAAAAAATTGGCCTGATCTTTTTTTTATGATTTTTAAACATTTCAGTAGGAACACAAAAAAATAATCAGCTCAAAAGGAATTTTTTTTGCTATTTTAAAAAAATCGATCAAACTGTGTCGATTTTTAATTTGTTTTTAAGCTATTAAAAACTGACAACGTTTGAACGGTATTTTTAAAATAGTAAAAAAAATCATTTTGAGCTGATTGTTTTTTTATAATCCTACTAAAATGTTTAAAAATCATAGAAAAAAATTAGATTCAAAATATTTTTTTTACTATTTTAAAAAAATGGACCTCATTCAGTGTCCTCTCTCTCTCTCTCTCTCTCTCTCTATATATATATATATATATATATATATATATGAAACAAATAAAGAAAATACAAACTCTCGTGGTAATTTTTTAAGAAGTTATCCACATTAAGGTAAACCTTTGGCAAAGACGGATGAAAAAGGAGAAGCATATGAAGACTAGGTACCAAAAATACATTTTTGTGTGGACAAACATTTTTAGAAAAGCTTAACTTGATGAAATCTCACACTTACGCCCGTGTACACAATGAACACCCCCACGTTAGAAAGATATGTTTTGAAAGAAAAAAAACTCTCAATATAACCCACACATAAAACAAGAGTAAACGACACACACTTGATCTCATCACGATAAATGCATTTCTAACAAGTTGTTACACTATCCCCACACACGCATTGGAAACACAATAAAGATATTGTAATACCAATTAATCCCATGTGACTAATTCAAAATAAAATCTACATAATACATAATTTACCTACATTATTTGCTCATCATGCTACACACAACACAAAACCTTTCTTCATAACTTATGAAAGTTTACAAAAGAATGATGTTGTTTGAAATGAAATCCTTGAGAATGTTGAAATATGATTGACCTTTACTTCACCTTAGTTCAACTACATTAAAAGATTATCTCACTATATCCCACACTCTCCACTAAATTACCCACACTCCTAAAACATGAGTTCTTGGGTTGTACGTTGGATCGATTAACCTTTACTTCACCTTAGTTCAACTACATCAAAATATTATCTCACTATATCCCACTCTCTCCACTAAATTACCCACACTCCTAAAACATGAGTTCTTGAGTTGTACGTTGATATTATCACACTTTTCCATGACTTAAGAAAACATCTTGATATGTTTTTTATCCTTCAAAATTTTTGGAATAGCTTGTAGGCAAAAGATATGAAGACTTCATGCTACATGGTAATATGTAAAGTAATTAATCAAACCCCTATAAGATTTAGAGAGTAAGGAAATAACACATTGGGTATATCTATGTTTTGGGGTGGAAACATTATACTCAAAATGGATGGGAAAATTTTAGCCAACCTAATCCTTAATCCGATAAAGAAATCTTTTTGAAGTACTCACAAACAGTCAAACATATCTACACAAGAACCCGTGTCATCCAATAATTCATACATATCACAATAGAAACCCTTTCATAAGACCAATTAAGAAACCACACAGGGAACAAACTCTAGTTGAAATAAATAAACCCACCAAGATATACCAAAAATTTGGAACCTTATCCCAAAACCATCATCGGCACCAAATGGATTTTCAAATATTTGCTTACCAAAATTCCAATTTTATGTGATAATACAAGCACATTTTTCTAACCAAAAATTCAATGAAACATTATTAAACCAAACACAAACATCAAACACCACTTATTATAGGAACATGTATAAAAAAAATGAGATGTCATACTTAACTTTGCTTATACCATAAACAACCTCGTCGATATCTTACAAAATCTCTTTTTAAAGATAGTATTTGCATCATCCACCAAGGACTCGAAGTCACAACTCCAAATGACATTTGTTAGTAACTTATTCAACTCTACTACATTACCTTCATGTAGTTTATCTATTACCATATCATAACAACCATCATTGCAAGTGGTATGCCTCAGTGAAAGAAGATTACAACAGAAACATAATTTTCTAAAACCATCCCTCATTTTTCTAATGACAAAGGGGGAGATAAAAAAATAGTTTTAAGAAAAAGAATAAATCTAGAATCAACGGGGAGCTATCTTATAACTAAAAGGCAGTTCCATGTACCAATGAAAACATTTTTCTCAAACCATATCAATTGTATTGACATCATAAAAATGGGGACACTATGAAACATAAATTATTTCAACAAATGATTTTTCATGATAACACAATTAATATGTGATAGTACTTCATTATCTTCTCTATAATGCACTTAAGATAAAAACAAGAACTCAATACATGTTGAGATATATTACAAGGATCATATCATCAGTGCAACCAAGACATCAAGTGTCCAAGCATATCAATAAAGATACAAGCCTATCTACCACCATCTATCAAGTTCATAATATACTCGAGCATGCATTATGAACCAAGAAGAAAACAGTCATGATCATCACCATCACCTAAGCAATGAGACCATCCTTAACACGAACAATACATTCACATGCACAAAAAGTTCAGCCACAATCATCGCACTTAACCCTTAACAAAGATCAACCTAGTTCATAAACTAAGAATCAAGATAAGCCTATCACAACCAATCGTACAAGCAAAACTCCCGATCATCATAGCATAAATAACATCATATGTTCCATGCAAACCATAAATTGATAAAACTCTAGAAGACCTTCCCAAAGACTTGAAGATGTTTAGGAATATTTGTATAAATGTAAATGAACATTTACGAACATGTATATGCTTCACCTAAAACTTCATAAAACTTTGAACCAAGTCTGAACAACAAAAACATCCAAACATGGAGTTATAGGTGACTCTATTACATGTTTATAGTCGACTATAACTTGAGTTATAGTCGATTATAATAGGCCAAGTGGGACTATTTTTAAATGATTGAAAAGCCACTTTCTAGAGAGAATTCTGAGTCGACTATAATAAATATCACACTTGTTTTAGTGAAGAAAATTTTCTTTACATTTTGGTTACAAATCTTGTTGTTAGTTATGGTGAACTTCATTGTATCTTCATGAATGGAAGTGTCGTTGTTTCAAGGAATCAAGTCATTTTAAGACCTTGGTATCTTGTATGGGTACCGCTTGGGCAAGGATGAGTTTAGCATCTTGTTGGTTGCTATTTGCAAGGTGTGAAAAATTCTTGTGTGATTTTTTGTTCCGCCTTTAGTGAACCGAAGATAGTGGAATTTCTCGAGTACTATCTCAAGTGTGGACATAGGCAAGGGCAAACCACATTAAAACCTAGATTTGCAATATGCTTAATACTTTTATTCTTTAAATGTGAATGTGAATGTATATGGATGTAAGACAAGGAAAGAGAAATCATTTTAAAAACCTACTAAAAAATATTTTAATAAAATTGGAAAGAATATAAAATGATTTGTGAAAATAAATAAATTTGAATTTACAAAAAGTTAAATAAATGCAATTATCCCAATTCACCCCCCTACCATCTTGGGATAATTATGTGTTCTGCTCTCTCCGACCATATCTTTTAGCATTACCAAGTTTATATTTCAGGGTGTTTTGGTTTGATTAAATTATTCATAAGTTGAATAAAAAAATTAATATTGTTTCATTGTATCTTAAATGAGAACTTCTATAAAAAAATACATTGTGTACTCATGGTTCATCAAGTAAAAAGGATTAAATATTTCCTATATCACAGCGTTCCTACAACATGCCTTGAAGTAACTTGGATTCAATTTAGTATTATATATTCATTTAATTTATTCATTTATTTCCACAATTTATAGGCAATATTCTTCTTTTGAAAATTAAAAGGAATAGTTGCACAGTCTATCCAAGTTATGAGTCAAAACTTGGTTCGACTCGATATTTTTATGGACAAACTTTCACTCGTTGACAAGAGAAAATCATGTTCTTTATCACATCCTTGAAAACCTCTTATATTATTGATTGTAGAATTAAAACTATTCCCCAACCCTCACCAAAAGACACCAAAAAGATCAAGAAAAAATGGATGAAGAGAAAGGATAATTAATTTATGTGTCATGGAAATATTCTTAATGTGTTATCCTAATCTGTTTATAGCGCACATTGAATGATTCCTGGGAAAGTTGAGTTATGGAAGAATCTAAATAATGAATATCAAAAGTAGGAAGAAAACAATCGTAAGTTTCATATTTCTAATTATATGAACTATAAAATATCTAATGATATTACTGCCATTGCACAAGCTCATGAACTTCATAAATAGTTGGTGATCACATGGCTGGTGGAATAATTACCCAAGGTGAATTTTAAGTGCGAATTATTTTTCCAAACCATGCTCTAATTGGAATTAATTTAAGCAAAAACTCAATAGTGATAAAAAAGACATTCACAACATGATCACTTCATTGCACACTTTGTATTGAAAAAGACTCTCGCATTCGGGAGAACAAAATGAAAAATATTTCAAGGAAAATATGGTTGAGCATAAAAAATACCAGGTGCCCAAAGATTCCAAACTTAAAGTGAGTCTTCCAATTTCAAGAAACAAAGTTCAAACAAGAAGATGAAGGATAATTGTTATTTTATGAAAAATCGGGTCAATTTACTTGAGCATGTTAACTTACAAAAAAGGCATTTAAGGGTAATCAAGTGACCAATGAAGACAACAATGCTAAATATCTCATTTCAACAACATGAATAGAAAATTCTATGGATGATGAACATGAATAGTGGATCGATACCGGAGAGACCCTTAAAATATGCAAAGATCGTTTGGGAAGATTCTTTCTTTGATTGACGTATTTCATGTAATGGAAATGTGCAAACATCTTGTGTCTAGAGACTTGTCAATAAGAGAGGTTTAAAACTAGCGTATAATTTTGTTAAGTTTGTCTTAATCATTAGCAGTTAATTCATTTGGAAATAGTACTCTTGTAATGACATTATCAAATTTAATATAATAAATAATCTTAGTTATTCTTACATGGTTGATTCTATTTTTTCAATTTAGGTCATGCTAGTTATAAAAGCATTATAAATACGATTAATCTAGGATTTATTTATGATTGTAAAATTGATTATTATTATACATGTGAAATTTATGCTCAATCTGAGACAGCTAATTTAAAAATATCACACGATGAAAAATTAAGAATTATATTATTTTCAAGAAAATTACCCGCTAGGATCAATTTAATAAAAATACTATCAATCCTCACATTTCAACACCAAATTAATATTTAGATTTAGGAAAAACCTATCTATAGTTCGATTCCTAAAATCAAACATTAATTTGTAAAATTAATTTACTATGTCTCGATATATAGATTAATTTGTGACAAGTCTAAATTAATTAACCAAGAAATATAAAATTAATGAAACCAATTAATTAAATTAATATCCTACACAGTGCATCCCACCCCTTAAATAGGGTGTTTAGCCAAAAATTATCATGTGTGCATAAACAACAATCAATAATATGTCAAGAACGATATAAATTGAAAAGAGAAGGAAGAAATACGATACGTAATTTTTTTCACAAATATATCTTGAAATGCGTCTTAACATGCATCCAACTTCTTCACAATTTTTAGCACTTGATTATAAAAAGAAAAATAAAAACTAAACCTAAAATTTATTCTAACAGTAAACTAATTTTTTTTTTTTTGGATTTTTTTTATGTTTCTAATATGTACATATTCTACACATTATCTCTCTATTTTCTGTCTCTCTCGCCCGTGTTGTTGTTCCCTGCGATAGTCCTCTATTTCCCTCTTATATGAGATACCTTTCTTTTGTTTCAGAGTCCCATGATTGTTTGTTTTGTTCGAGATTTTTTTGGGATTTCATTTGGCTTGAATTTTTGTTCCTATTTTAAAGGGATTTGGCAGGTTGGCTGACGGGGTTACATTTGGATTTTGTTTTGGATTTGGTTGAACTCGGTCTGGATGGCTAGGAGGGTCTCGGGTAATGGGGTTGCTGATTTCGTGGTTCGAGCTCAAGGTTTTTGGAGATGAGTCGGCACAGGGAGCTCGATTTTCAGGCCGTCAGAGGTGGGATGGGCCGGCTGGCTGTGGCCGGTGCTGGCGGGTTTCTCGCCGGAGCTTCACTGGGTTCGAGTAGGGGAGGTCCGATTTTGGATGTGGGTATTGGCGAGTTGGGTGAGATTAGGGGGTCGAGTTTTGAGTTGTAGGTAAAGGCAGGGGTGGTTCCGGGTTTTGTTTGGATGTTGGCCAAGGGATCGGATTGTTGTGGGTTGAGGTTTGTATGGTTATGGAGTTTTTGTGAGAGGAAAGAGAAAGAAGTGGGTGATCAAAAGCTGGCCAATATTGAGTTTGCATATACGAGGAAGACCTTTATTCTTCAAGATGACCTCCAAGGATCAAGGGAAGTCATTGATCTCATTAAAAAAGCAAATAATTATTTGAGAGCTGGGCTTGGGAGAGCAAAAAAACCCCAGGGGAGGGAGCACCCTTCCTTGAACAAGATAATGGTCAACTGAGGGAAGAGATGAAAACGAACCAAAAGTCCTTGCATGATAAGGATGCAACCATTAAAAGCTTGTCTTCCTCCCACTAAAAAGAGAGTGGTCAGATAGGGAAGCATCTAAAAAAGACAAAGATGTCTTTGCATCATAAGGAGGCAACCATAAAGAGCCTATCTAAGAAGCTTGATTACCTTAAATTCTAATTCCATAAGCAACCTTGTCAAGTGTGGATGGATGGCTATGATGGGGCTCTTCTCAATCTAGATTCTACTTTAAATGATGCTCAAAATGTTACCCATACGAATGGATGGCTCAATGCCTTGGCAGTTGCAAAGGTGCCCAAGGATTTCGAATCATTGTACTAATATGATCTTGATTTCACGGATTATCAAAATCCTCCTTACAAGATTGATGTTTCATATATCCTAACGGATGGCATTCTGATCCATTTGATAAGGAAGTACCTAGGTGACTACGAGTTTATTATTGACACTAGGCTCTACCGACATCCACACTTGGTCAACGGGGTGACTCCTAGAGGGTCATCAAGAATTAGAAACATGGCTCAGACCATTAGGAATTAGGCATTTTGCATTTGATGTTTCACCTTCTTAGAGGACGAATCACTCCAATCGCACAACTTATCCAGCTATATTTACTTCTTCATTGTAAATTATTCGCCTTTTCAATTACCCTGTACTAACTTTAAGTATTAATTGAAATTTTTACATTTTTCTTTCCTTTACGTTATGTGGTCCCTGGTCTTACCTTTTAGGTGATGTCATCACATCATACCGTATTTATGGGGGCATCTCCCAACTATGATATTATCGATTGGGTAAGTCATGGGTGCTTAAGGTTTCTCGTTAGGCCTTTCATGGACTGTGAGAAATTATTTAATGGTTTGTCAATTGTCAATATAGTCTGGGTATGGTTGGTCATTGGTCGACCAATCAGACGATCTATATGTAGACATTTCAATCAGTGATGGTCTTTGATCGATCAGTTAATCAATTCTTAAAATAAGACATTCAAAAGATAAGTGTCCCTACTCGGGTACCAAATAGTGGTCTTTGGTCGACCAGCCAATTAGTCTTAAATAAGACATTTGAAAGAAGATGAACATCAAGGTGATAAATCGTATTCCAAACACAATGCATTTAACTAATTGATCTTATTTATCAAATACGAATTGCCTGCCACTTTGAATAATGCGAGGAGATAACTATTAACATAACGAAATATAAGGGGAAAATATAAAAGAATGTCTGAAAAATAATTCAAAACTATAATAATTTTAAACTCAAAAGTAAAACTTCTTAAGGTTGATTGTGTTCCAAGCTCATGGAACTTCTCTTCCCTCCACTGTTTCCAAGTGTTAGGCTCCCTGCAAGTCGTCTCTGATAACTTTGGACGGACCTTCCCAGTTAGTCCCAAGTTTACCGTCTAAGGGATTCCTTTCATTACCTACAATCTTCCTTCGTACATAGTCCCCAACCTTGAAGCTCCTTGCCTTGCCCCCCTATTATATTTCTTAGCCAATGCAAGCTTTATAAGGGCTAAGTCTCTTTTTTATTCATCTAGGTTAAGTTTTGCTCTGATCCTTTCGTTATTAAGATCATAGTTAACTAGGGAGGACTTCATGGCCGGAAGACCTGTTTATAGTGGAATAATGACTTCCATTCCATATGCTAAGGCAAAGGGTGTTTCTGTCGTTGATCACTTGGGCAGAGAATGTGGGGGGCTGGTCAACCCATATGCCCTTATCTTTTCCAAACTCTTCCTTATTCCATCGAGGACTATTTTGTTCGAAGCTTCTTTTTACACATTCCTCTGAGGGTAGGTCACCAAACTGTAGTAGTGCCTAATATTATGTTCATCGCAGAAGCTTTGGAAGAGGCTTCTCTCAAACTGAGTTTAGTAGTCTGTTATAATTATTTGAGGAATTCCACAACGAGTTATGATGTTCCTCTAGATAAATCTTGTCATGCTGACATCTCGAATGTTTTGCAGTGGTTCTCCTTCAACTCATTTAGAGTAATAATCTATACTAACTAAAAGATACTTCATGCTTCTAGATGAAAGGAAGTGGACCAATGATGCCAAGTCCCCATTATGCGAAAGGGCAACGACTTGTCAAGTATTTTGAGGTCCCTGGTTGGCTGATGCACTAGAGGTGAGAAGAGTTGGCAATTTTTTCACTTCCAAACATAGGCGATTGTGTCTTGCTGCATATACAGCTACTAGTATCCCTCTTTTATAACTTTAAATTCCAGTGATTTCTCCCTTGTGTGGCTTTCATATATCCCCTCATGTAACTCGTAGAGGGGTTGGTCGACGTAGTCTGGGTGAACACATTACAAGTACAATACTGAGAAAGAATAGCGATAAAGATAATCATCCGATGACCGAGTAGATTTTTTCCAAATGTTATGAGCATATTTCTTGTCATTAGTTAAAGAATCCTCTTACAGGTAATAGACTATTGGATCCATACAACTTGGGGCCTTATCGATGGCCATAACTTTCTTAGACAACTTCCCCTTCTTGAAGTTGAGTTGATCAAAGTATTCCATTTGAATCGTTCATTTCTGATCTCTCTCTATAGCTGAAGTAAGTTTGACTAAGGAATCTACATGACTATTGTTCCCCTCTTAGGAATTCTTATAATTGTACATGCTTGAACTAATCGACCAGGTGTATGGTTTCTTCAAGGTACACAGCCATGCATTTTTACCTCGCAGTATAATAACCTGATATCTAATTTGATACCAGTCTTGAGTCACAAAAGACATCAAGGTGACTGGAGCCCAAGGAGAGTGACTTCTTTAAGCTACTGATAAATGATACATATTCCTCCTCATTATTGATGCTTTAAATCTCAAGCGTATTGCGTGCTTGAGAACAGTTTCTCCAAGGATACTAGAACTGTCCCCATGGCTTCCCTCTTGGAATTAGAGGCTCCATCGACATAAAGGGTCTATATTTTCTTCAATCGACTACTGAACATTATCTTTACTTTCGGTGCTAAACTCTATGGGTGCCTGGTCGTTGGAGAAATCAGCGATGAAGTCATTTAAGACCTACCATTTGATTAATGTCCCAGGCTGAAATTGGATTTAGAACCTCCCTAACTCCACCGACCACTTGGACATCCATCTAGATAGGTCAGCCTTTCAAAGCACTGCCTTCAGAGGGTAGGAGGTCAGGATAATGATCATGTGCATCTCAAAGTAATGCTTCAACTTTTAAGGGGCTATAACCAGTGCGTATTCAAGGTTTTACAATGGGAATGATCTCTTCTCAGCGTCGAGCAAGGTTTTTCTTGCATAATATATGGAATCCTGACTGTCGTTCTTCTCATAAATTAAAGTCGAGCTAATTTTGTGGCTGGACACTTCCAGGTACAAGTATAAGGGTCCATCTTCGTCAAAGATTATTAGTAGTGGAGTTCGCTCAAATACTTCTTCACTTCTTTGAGTGCCTAGGTATATTTATCATTCCATAGCTTCTTTTTTCCTTCCTTAGAATTTGAAATCATGGTCGGCACCTTTCTGAAGAACTTAATATAAACCTGTTGAGTGTGGCGAGTATACCAGTTAGCCTCTGCACCTCACGCATGATGATCGAATGCTTCACATTTTGTATCACTTCGATTTGGTTAGGGTTTGACTCAATCCCCTTTTGATAGACCATATATCCCAAGAACTTTCCCGACTGTACCCCAAAAGAGCACTTGGTTGTATTAAACCTCATCCTATAGTAATGAAGGACCTCAAAAGTTCTTTCTATATTTACAGGGTAATCCTCATTCTTCCTTCTCTTCATAACCATATGACCTACATATACCTTTATCGACTATCCCAACTACTGCTTGAATATCTTTATCACAAGTCTCTACTTAATTTCCCTATCGTTCTTTAATATGAACGGCATCACCTTATAACAATACAATCCTAGTGTGGTGATGAAAGAAGTATTCTATTTATTAGGGCCGAACAAGGGGATCTGATGGTAAGCTGAGTAAGTATCGAGAAAGTTTATGCCCTGGTGGTTGGCAGTCGCATCAATCAATGAATCTATCTTGGGCAAAGGAAAACTATCCTTGGGGCAATCCTTGTTCATGTCAGTGAATTCTATATGGAATCTCCACTTTCTGTTAGTATTTTTAACTATCAAGCGATTTGATAGCCAATCAGGGAATCAAACTTCCTTAATGGATAGTTCATCAAGTAGTTTCCCCATTTCTTCCTGCATTACCCTTTCTTTCTCAAGGAAAGTTCTTTACACCTTTTGGGTCACCGGTGGATGTGACGAGTTTATGTGGAGCTTTTTGACACATAATTTTTAGGTCAATTCCTAGCATGTCATACGGTTTCAGGAAGACATCCTGATTGTCTTTAAGGAAAGAAATGAGTTCTTCCTTTTCAACTTTAGAAATAGTGTTGTCGATCAAGAACTTCTTCTCAGATTGATCATTATCGAAGACCACCTCCTAGAGGGTCACTATGACTCAATCGAAAGGGGAAACTCTGGTTTCCTCGACACTAGGTCACCCATACTTTAATTTATACTTTAAGGGCACAGAGACCTTTGGTGGTTTCACAACTTTCTCTTTCTTCTTCTCCTGTTTTAGATGGATGGAAGCTATAAAGGACTACCGAGCTAAGTCCTAATTCACCCTGATCTCCATGATCCTCTTCTCAGTGATGCACTTCAACTTCTGGTGGTAGGTGGATAACACTACCCTCATGTCATGCAATAACCCTATGCCAAGTATAGAATTGTATGGGGAATATATATCTACCATGGAGAACTCGATAAATTTAGAGATTCCTCTTTCTCAGACAGGGAGAATGACCTTTCTGAGGGGTATGGTCACCCTTCTTGTGAAATCGACCAGTGGCACGGTCGCTTCTTGAAGGTCTTCTACTCATAGATTGAGTTTGTTAAATATTTTGAGGTACATCACCTCTAAGGAACTACCTTAATCCATTAGTATATTGTCTACATCCTAGTTAGCAACTCTGATAGTGATTACCAGGGCATCATTTTAGGGATTCATTACTCTGACCAAATCATCATCAGTGAATACTATGTGCTTGTGAATACTATGTGCTTGGAATAATGAATCTCCACAGGTCACCAATATTTTCCAACAATGGGCTTGGTCGGGTCGATCTAAATTGCCTCTATCACTACTATGAGCTTTTTTACTTTAATTCTAGGGTGTTTACCTTGATCTGACTTGGGTTTGACGCCCCATTGATTGCTTCAAACTCATGGCTCAAATCCTCATCTAGTATGTTATCTGGTCTCTAGTCGTGCATAAGTTGCATTTGACCTTCCTTCTTATTGATGAACTCGTTGGGTTTACGGCCTGGGCCAGTTTCTCAAGATGGGATTTTAGGGCCTTGAAATTTTTAATTTTACAATCAGGATACTTGTGGTATGCAAAACTCAGTGCCATGTTCCTCTTATTGGGATCGCTTATCATCTTCTTCAGACATTTGAAATACTACTTACCTCTGATCTTGTAAAATATCTTATAGATTAGCTTAGTGAAAACAATTTTGATGGCCATGAATGCGTTATCGGGATCTTTCTTCTCAATTCCCTTCTTCTTTACATTTTATTTTTCCCCTCCTCTCTTACTCGTTCCTTCGTTGTCCTCCTTCTCGAACTATTTTGGTTGATGTCCCTTCCGATCTTCATAACTGCTATAATTCCGATGGTGACAATCATGGTCTCCATGGTTATGCCGGTGATGACCCTCCTGGTCATCCAGATTTTGTTGATCTTGGTTAGGTGAGTGCGACATCACAGAAAATTAGCTAGTGGAAAAGAATTAAGATCGTTCTTACAAACGATACGAATTGCAGGTGGTAATTTTCTGCAGGTGATGATATTCAACGCACAATCCAAAACAAGAATAATAATGGCGAAAAATAATGAGATCACATACACAACATAAGATGTACATGGTTCGGCAACGTGCCTACGTCCACGGGGGGTTAGGGTTTGTTCTTTATTACACAAGAACTCAGGTCGATAGAGTTATAGTATTGCTAGATGTTACAAAGGTGCATTCCTTATTCATGTGGGTCATATTTACATTTTAAGGCAACTTGGGAGAATCCTAAGCCCCGTTAATAGCTATCCTTAAGAGTTTGGACTTATCCTTGATCATGATTAGGCGTTACAAGTGCTTGAGTTGAAGATATCTTCTCTGGCTTGGAGTCTTAGTTAATTCAGGTCACACGTGGTCGGGCACATGCCAATGATATTCTTGACCTCACAAATTTGTACTTAATGGGGAAGATGGTACGATTATATTTCATGAAGCGACAACATCTAGGGATGTTATTTTCTATAAATAAGGAACTAATAATAAAATGCACTCAATTGTGTCAAATCAAACTTGGATCATTATAGATCTCACTGAAAAACGTTGGTAATGCCGTTTAATACAAGATTAAACTATATAAGCAACTCCGAGATGTTTGTTGAAGAAACCCTTTTCTTTTGAAAATAAAAATAATAAACAACAAGATGTGTTTACAAAAAACTTATGTACGAGAGTAATCAAGACTTTGTAATCAGTTTTTAAAACAAGACAGTTTTAAAAATTCAGCACACTATAGACTGAGATGAGGAGATGAAGATAATCAACACACGGTTTTTAACGTGGTAAAACCTCTCCCAACAGAGGAAACATCCACGGTTACTTCTAAGTCACAAAAGTAAAAATCCACTAATAACAAATAATAGTTACAAACAATCCAACATACATGCACACAAATCAACCTATTCTAAGTTTAGGAATATACCTCACTTGGTGTCCTTCTAACTTCTCATAGATCTGATTGTTGATGATGTTCTTCCAGTTTGATAACTTCCTTTGCTTTAGCTTCCTTACGTCGACTCAATGATCTTTGATCTTATACACAACACTTCCAGTGTAGTAGTGTGTTAAGTGTTTGTGAAGTGATTCCTATCAACATGCATGAACTCACACACACTTAGATTTACAGACAGTCCTATAAAAATTACATATAAAGTCTATATGCTGTGATTTTGTTTTCTTTCTTTCTTACAGAACTAAAAACCTTTTTGACCTTTAATATAACCCAGATTCCACGGATATCTCGCTTCTAAATCGGTCAAGATCTTAATCAATATCGGTTTTAAAAATATTTTTGAGATTGAAAATCTCCTAGTGTGAATCCAACTAGGTCAAGGTTAAGTTTCGTAAGAACAGAAACCATAAAATATTTTCAAAACCAAATCAGTAAAGATTTTATTAAATCAAGTAAGAAATATGCAGATCTAGTGAAAATGTAACATGCAAAATGTAGATCTAAAGTTTCTATGAAAAAGAAACACAGATCTTCACACGAATGTTTAAGTTGTAAACAAGATCATAGACAAAGAGGTTACAACTTCAAATGAACAAACCACTCTCTCTCAAACACTCAAGGTTGTGTTTAGGGTTAGGTATACAAAGGTTTGATTCAGAAAATGAAGTGTTTAGGGTTAGGGTTAGGGTTTGGCTAACAGTTTTCCCTTTCTCTCTCTTCTCTCTTTTCTTTTCTCTCTTCTCTCTCACTTCTCTCTTCTCTCTATTTTTTTCTCTCAGAAATGACGAATGCCCAAAAGTCTGAGAATTGGGGGGTTTATATAGGGGTGAGGGAAGGTTCTGGAAATGCGCATGGAATCAATGGCTGAGATTAAGTCATCCTACGATTGACTTGATCTAAGGGTTATAAAACAGCGGTGGTTAAGATGATTGTGATTGGTTCATAGAGATAGCACCGGGATTGATTAAAAACACATGCAGCCCATCGATAAGGAATGATCCAACGATCAGCAATCCACCAACCAATCCTCTCACATAACAAACACAAACAGATACATCAGGCAAGTGACAAGTGTTGGCTTGTGAGTGGCTCTCAAACGCGCGTCTAAAATATTTACAAGCAGCCCCCTGAATTCTCTAGCACTTTTGCATTCTACCCAAACAAACTTTCCAATCAAAAATGAAGTTTTTAAAATAGAAATTTTACCCCACAAATTATATAAACACATTTTATTAATGAAAACATTTATTTAAAAAATGTTTTAAAAATGTTTAAAAATACCCAAAAATAATTAAAACCACATTTTAAGGGGAATTACTCACACAATCAATTTTAAGCAATATATACACATGTATGCACTTCTAAATGTGTGTAGCGTGATTCAATTTATACCTTCATGGATCATTGAAGAGGATTAGAGAGATAAGTTCTGAGGCTTTTTGGATTCTAGGATAGACAACCAATTTTGTCACTATTTCCAAATTAGATGAACACTTATACAGTATAGACTTAAGCAAGTCAAAGGTATAAGCTGCTTCACTCACACCTGTAGAAAAACCCATTAGGTGAAAATGGGTTTTCAAAAGGAGATTAAATCTTATTGTTTTTTTTTAATAAATTTAAAGTATGATTAGTTTCTAAAGGATACAAATAGAAACATGGAATTGATTATTTTAACATATATGCACTCGTTGCACA